>OY747099.1:25465966-26813926 GCA_963556455.1 Epiblema foenella | reverse complement strand
ACCAACCAACTTTAATTAGATGCAAAGTCTTTGAGCACTTAAACCGCTCCATACTGATTGACACCGAAATGTGACGTCAGAGCTCTATAGCCTCGTACTATCGTGGTATCGGAAAACGAGTAATTTGCCGTTTTGGTCGTGAAATATTGCGTTTATGGACACAGTTGACATACATTTTTTTTTAAATTGAAACATGAGAATTTTACTAGTAACTGCCAATTTAGCCATGCGATAATTGACCTAGTATAAACACCCGTAAGGTCGAATTTCATTGCTCAAATTTAGTGTTTTGAGCGTGATTGTTTTAGTGTAGGTGCGTAGTAATGGGAGAATGTTTTGCTAGTGTGCGTAGTTACTTTATATGTGTGTGATACCTCGTCGAAGTCGTCACGCCCTCCCCCCAAAATAAAATTGGCTACATATTTTGTTCGAATAGATGCGCTGAAATCTCCTGTCTTAAATACTCTAATCTCTTAGGCTCTCTAGGCACTGTGGGATAAAAATTTAACTTGAATTTTTCAAATAGCGAATTTCTCTACATACTATTTTTCTCATGTTACTAGGCTACGAGTGAGTCTAATATAGACATAGACATAGACATTATTTATTGGTAATAACACATTACAAGTCGAAAAGTAATAATAATCTGTCGGCAATTCGTTAATATGAAATAGAATTAACATCGTTTACACTTGAATTGCATATTATTAGCATACCTAAGTGTCGATCTCTGCTAAATAAAGATCTATTACTTCATCAATTATTTATTTATTTTTTATTTATTTATTTCGTTGTTAAGTCATGTACATTTCAATTAAGGTGTAATTATACAATTAAAGTCAGACCATGACGCCCTGAAAGGGCACACAACTATAACTTAAAAACTAGTTACTCAAACAATACACATTTTCTAAAAATAAATAAAAATTAAGTACTTAAGTGTTATTCGTATTTGAGAACTAGATGATATGAGATTATGACTTCCAGGATTGAATGTATCCTAGCCTACATAATTATATATTATATGTATGTATATTTTTATGTATGTATATTTATATATTATTTAAGCACCTACTTTTCAGCTTTATATTTCATTCTCCACTACCCAAAGGTTGTCTGGAAGAGATCGCTCTTTAGCGATAAGACCGCCTGTTGTTCTGCCCCTGTCTCCCTGTATCTATATTTTTGTTTTTTATGTGCTATTTTATTATGTGAGGTGTGCAATAAAGAGTATTTGTATTGTATTGTATTGTATCCTATGATTTTCCTCGGGATATAAATGATCTCAAAAATGACACAGATAGATAAAAAGTTTAGTTCCGCATATTTTATAATATTAGTATATCTCAACTATCAGGTACATTGTATACATTGCGTCATCTCGTATTTATAAATTGCTGTTGATAGTATATCATTGACTCCCGTTTATAACTTTACGCACACACACGTTTATTCATACTCAACACATTCACATACGCCAGTGCGTAACTTTAGACACACACACGTTTATTAACACTTACACACACATTCACATACGCAAGGGACACTGTTTGCCTGCTTGATCTTCCTACGGTAGTGCGAGTTATCATTCAGTGTTATGAAGCGTCTTATACATCAAATATGCGCAGTGTTATCATATAGTGCATAATATTCAAAAGATCTACCTATACTAATATGTTCAAAGTAAAAGTGCGCGCATTTTATAGGTTCATAGCTAGAGAGAAAAGTTTTACAAGGTAAATATCGAGTTCAGTTTTGATATAGATCGTTCGTAATAGACTTTCGTGTCCCAGCGGTGCTAGCGGTATGCGAGGTTAAGCGACGTCTGCCGAGGTCAACTCTTGGATGGGTGACCGCTTTGCGTGCTTATTCTGAGCGCTCCCGTGCTTTGGAATACACGTTAAGCCGTTGATTCCGGCTGCTGTCTATGATAGTCGCTAAGCCGAGTTAGAGGCCTTCAGGCGACTTGAGAACTTCTAACAGTCAAGTTGCCCACTCACTTGACAAACCTAATAAATAAGGTCTAGTTGCAAGGGTAGGTCAGATGGCAGTCGCTTCCGTAAAAATTTGTGCCTATGCGAGATCTTGGGATTAGGTAACAGAGCCCGGGCATCCTTTAGATACGGAAAAATGTCATCTTGCTCGAATTTGGAGCAGCCCAACTGGGGAAGTACCTCTGCCTTGCAGAAAACCACAGCCATAATAACATGATTTACTATAGAAGTATGTAGTGTTGTGTTCCTAGAGGTGAGCAAGGTTGCCAGAGCTCAGATGAGCTCAGATGCACTGTGTTGTGAGCGAGGGACCTAAATGTGTTCCTTCTGCTGTCAACACAGTGCATCCTCAAATCTCATAAAGGGTCGGCAACGCGCACGTGACTCCTTTGGAGTTGAGGGTGTCTATAGGCTGCGGTGGCCACTTACCACCAGGTGGACCGTATGCTTGTTTGCCACCGGCGTTGTATAAAAAATAAAACTACTGTACTGTGATATCGCTAAGAGGGTGATGGAGAGTGCAATTTAGATAAAGATAACTTATATAACAGTCATTCACATTATTATTGGCATTTGTTTAAGTGGGTATAAGGAAGACACGAATGGCAGTTCGTTATAAGGACGATTTCTAATTGCATTAGTAAGTTACAGCGCTTTTTTATATGAACCTGACTGTGGCTTTATAGGCCAGGCCTAATAAAGCGACAGGAGTGCGCGGTTGGAGAGTAGCCTGGGGAAAATCTAGGGGAAACCTCCAATACGACCACGGGGCGATATAAACACTGGAATACTCCAAGAGTTTGCGCTCCATTAAGATTGTTTCAGCAGCCTCAACCGGATCTGAGATGTGAGTGGAATCGAGCTTCTGGGATTTTTTTGAACCTGACTGTGGTTTTATAGGCCGGGCCCAATAAAGCGACAGGAGTGCGCGGTTGGAGAGTAGTCTGGGAAAAATCCAGGGGACAACCTCCGGCACGACCACGCGTGTGGTTTGGAACACTGGAATACTCTAAGAGTTTGCGCTCCAGAGAGATTGGTTGAGCGGTTTCAACCGAATTCGAGGTGTGAGTGGAATCGAGCTGCTGGGAGTTTTGTTGCTGGTTCAAGTCAATAGCGTTTTACTGACGACTCCAATAAGTACCCTAATACTCGAGACTGGCATATGTTTACTTTGGCACTTTATTTCCGAATAATGACTGTGTTTAAGTCGTTGTCATAAACTGTAGATGCATATTTTTATTTCCGACTAATGTATTTATGTCTTTGTCATGAACTGTAGGTGCATATTTTTGATAAACTAAACTGTGTCGAGTCGTCAGTTTATCGTTCTGCCGTTTTTGATAAACGCAATGGTACACATGTTTACAGAATTATTAGAAGTGTCTGGGCGACCGATTGAGAGTATTTTACTAGAGATAAGACCAAGTTATATCTATTACTTGTCCCCGAGACCACCCACAGCAAATTTCATCGAAATGGCTATAGTTTCCGAGATCCCCAAAATAAATAAACAAATGTACAAAAAATTTCTCGTTCAAAGATACTGTATTTTCAGAAATGTTACCAGGACAGCCGTGGAACAAACACAGAATCTTAAACCATGGAAGGAAATTCCGGGACCAAAGTCCCTGCCTTTTATAGGACCTATGCTTAATTTTTTGCCAGGAGGTAACATTGACATTTAAGTAACAATCTATCATCTTTCAACATCAAAATAATAAGAGAAATAGGCCATTAAACATTTCGCTCATATTATTAGCAGTGCCTTTACCATGAGTTTGCATGACCATACTCGCTAGCAACAGCGTAAACGATTTAGTATGCCGGTTCTTAGTTCTATTGCCGACCGGTTGACGGACCATTTGACGACCGGTTTAGCCTAGTGGGTAGTGCACCTGCCTGTGAAGCTGACGGTCCTGGGTTCGATTCCCGGTCAGGGCAAATATTTGTGTGATGAGCATGAATATTTGTTTCTGAGTCTTGGATGTTTTCTATGTATTTAAGTATTTATATCTATTAAATATATCGTCGTCCAGTACCCAAAACACAAGCCTTCTTGAGCTTAATGTGGGGCTAGTTCGATTTGTGTAAGATTGTCCTCTAATATTTATTTATTTATTATTGCATAACAGCCAAAGGCGCAGTACTTTTTCCCATACAAATTTTTAACGCAGTCGCTAGCGAGTACGGTCATGTAAACTCATGGTAAAGGCACAGCTCATTCGGGTCATACCTATGCCTTACAGAAGACCGCCGCCATAATAACACCACTGCTTGCTCTTTAGGTATGTGGTGTTGTGTTCTTGGTAATAAGTAAGGTCGCCAGAGTGAGGTTTCTCACTCCCTCATATGCCTCTAACGGACAACCAAACGAATCCTCAAGTCTTTAAAAGGCGGCATGGGCTATGGTAACTACTTACCACCACGTAGGCCGTGAGCTTGTTTGCCACTGTACAAAGAAACAGAGACATTAATGTAGAAATACGGGACCCGTTGCTTTCAACATCGATCGCAGCACTTGGGAAGATATTGCTTGTTATCGCGATGAGTGGAGGTACTATCGCAAAAAGAGCCAAATCCACGATAACACCTGGTACCAAGATCTGGCCCACAAGCGTCCTAAAAGGCATAACCGCCAACAGGATACCAATGGTCCGGATCCTCAGTTCACTTGCCACATATGTCACGAGAAGCGTTGTTTCTCATATAGAGATGCTTAAATGATCTGTCAAGACGCATTAGGCCTGATGATGATGAGATACCCAGCAATAGGACGCCTGTATATTTGAATGATAACGTTAACTTGCGATTCTTTTTTCACCAGGTAAATTAGCAGGTTACAAGGGAGTGAAGCTATCGGAACGACTATACAAACTTTACGGACCCATAGTGCGACTTGATGGGATATTTAGTGGCCAAGATATCGTTATGTTGTTTGATCCAGAGACTGTTGGACATGTAAGTTTTATGGCTATTAAACTGGGTTCATATTTTTTTTGTGCTTGCATCTAACCAGCGATCAATTAGTGGCACGCCGATGTCTCTTGGTTCGCTTATCTGCGAATATCGCAAATCATAATCACCAGTCTCCTTCATGATGAATGCAAGTTGACTTAGGGCAATACCCTTACCCTTACCTTTTGGTCTTCAAGGCGAGAGTGAATCGGTTTTTACTAGGTAAGCGCGTTCCATCCTAGACCACAATATTGCTTACCATCAGGTGATTTGTGGTTAAGCGCAAACCTATTTTGAATAAATAAATAACTTTTGGTCTTCAAGGCGAGAGTGAATCGGTTTTTACTAGGTAAGCGCGTTCCATCCTAGACCACAATATTGCTTACCATCAGGTGATTTGTGGTCAAGCGCAAACCTATTTTGAATAAATAAATAAAAAATACTTATTTCTTTTAATAATGTGCAGGTGCTCCGATCAGAAGAGCCAATGCCTATACGCCCAGGGCTGCAGTCTATGGAGTACTACCGCAAGCGGCACAACAAGGTTTACGATGAGAAACGATTGACGGGGCTTGCTTCTGAGTAAACACAATTTTTTACAACAATAAAAACTAGTGCCTATGTGGGCTGTACCATCGCGGACTGGGACGTTGAGCCACTTGCCAATTGAAACGTATTAGGGTGGGTTGCATCAAACCGTCTGTAATCGTAAGCGGTGTTTGTTAAAATCTGATTGTACGGAAAATTTTACAAGTTTCTATGGGATGACAGCTTCCGGCGCCATATTTGACGATGACCGGCTGGGATCGTATGTTGGTGCAACCGACCCTTAGTGTGCCTTTCCACCAGAGATGTGCTATGCTGCGTAGATCCACCAATCATCATTGGTCCACATAGCACAGCATTGGTGGTCACGAAAAGTTTTCACATCCTGTAACATACCTTCCTCAGCTCCCTAAAGTATGCCGATCTCAGGTTGTCCACTTCTTAACATGGACGTGTAACGCAAATCGGAATAACACATCATCATAACACATCAGTCATGAATTACACGGCTAAATCACGGACTATGACAAGTGGCTCAACCTCGCGAGTAATATTTTTACGCTTCGAACATCCTTAGCTCCGCCATTTTGAAACATTTCCATAACCTGCTAACAAATTTCAACGGGACTCGGTTGAGAAATATGACCTATAGAGGAAAACAGCCGGACATCTGCCGAATGTCGGACAGACATAGGCTCGGTCAATAAAAACCGGTATCCAAACACTGACTCGGGCTGAATTTGTGTGAACACACTACAGATTCTCTCTCTTGTGGTGGGGACAGTTTTTGAATTCAATAAATTAATCCATTCACGAGATACAGTTTAACGTAGATACACTTTTAAAAAAGTAGCATTAAAAATTCTCCTTTTTGGTATACTTAACATTAACACCATCATTTATAGAAGCTAAAAAAAGTAATGACATGTATAATAAATTTAATTGTTTCAGCCACGGTGAAAACTGGAGAGATATTAGATCAAAAGTGAACCCAATAATGATGCAGCCAAAAACTATAAAACTTTATACTGACGTTCTGGAAGAAGTAGCTAATGATATGGTCTCAAGGTAAGACAACGAAATCTTTGAATACTAATAAGTAGAACTCCGAAGGACCCCAGCATTCAGTCAGCTACCTAGTCCCAAATGGCTTGGGATTGCATTTTTCTGTAGTCTATCATCGTGCTACCTGATGAGAGGCCTTGTCAAGTAGATATAAGTAGTATATTAAAAGTCTCATTATACATTCTTGACAAAATATAAACTTAACAACAAATAATGTCCCTTCTGTACCCAAAATTTAAGGGGACTGATCCGGATATATAAATAAAAATAAATAAATAAATAAATATTAGAGGACAATCTTACACAAATCGAACTAGCCCCACAGTAAGCTCAAGAAGGCTTGTGTTATGGGTACTAGACGACGATATATTTAATAGATATAAATACTTAAATACATAGAAAACATCCAAAACTCAGAAACAAATATTCATGCTCATCACACAAATATTTGCCCTGACCGGGATTCGAACCCAGGACCGTCAGCTTCACAGGCAGGTGCACTACCCACTAGGCTAAACCGGTCGTCAAATATATGTTTGATAAGAATTAACGCACTATTGACATGTTGAGTTTGATTCAGAAAAGTATTTTCGCCCACTACGACGTAAGCAAACGTGATACATGACCCACTGAACGAATTAAATTTCGTTTAGGTCAGTGAGAACTAAAGTAGGATTTTGTTACTGGCGCCAATCTCGGAGGATACAAGCGCTGGCAGGGTACGGTAAAACTCATGAGATGCACCTATGTAGTACCCAAAATTCCTTACCAATAATAGACAAATGGTTTATTTACAGGTTGAGGTCAGTTCGTGATGAAAACAATCAGATAAAGAATAAATTCCACGTTGAATTGAACTTATGGGCTCTAGAATCAATCGGAGTGGTAGCTCTAGGAACCAGGCTAAATTGTTTCGATCCGACTTTACCTGCAGACTCACCGGCTAGGAAGCTGATACAAAATGTTCATGACATCTTCAACATAGCAGAAAAGTTGGACTTCGGTAGAAGCCCCTGGAGATTATATGCAACACCGACGTTTAAAAAGGCAATGAAGATTTATGAAGAACATGAAAGGTATGAACAATACATGAACTTACATGATGTGTTGAGAATCTAGGAGGTGCATTTGTCTTACGCTAATATAATTCTTAACTTTCAGATTAACGAAATATTTTATAGAACAAGCGATGAATAATTTAGAGAAATCGACGAAAAGTTCAGTAGGAAACTCCAACTCTGAGAAGCCAGTTCTTGAAAAACTGCTGGATATAGATGTTCGTATAGCACACATGATGGCAACGGATATGTTACTGGCGGGAGTAGATACGGTATCTAAATTTTAGCACTTTAGTATTATGGGGCCGCCCTATTTCACTAAGCTACACATTACAATGCAGCGCTCAACCAATAACAACTGACCGTGTGAGGTGAGGTGGGTGACTGTGACTGTTAGAAATTAGTGAGCCACCTCCCAAGTCAGATACTCGAACTTGAGATTCACATCTATGAGAGTTTCAGACCAATAATTGGAAAATAGTGTCGAAGAGTTAGAAAAAGTGGCGTACTCTCGTTTCGGAGACCAACATTTTTTGGACGATTGTGCTGTTATTTTTCCATTTTTCTAGCATACCTTTACGAATATACAACCTACTCCTAGTTTATTAAAAAAAATATAAAATCTTTTTTAGTAACTTTATGTATTTTTGATGATTACGTCTTTAAACCTTGACTTTCAGTAAGCTAAGTGCCTTCCATTTCGTTCTCAAACGTTCTGTAGAATGATAAATAAATCAATTTTCAATAAAGCAAGCAATTTAAAAAGTTTGAATGAATGTTATCTGTGTCGACGTCTGACAAAAAGTTGCCTATTTAATGTATATAAATGTTTAGTTGTTGATCTGCATGTTTATATATTTTTTCTATTTGTAGGCTGCCAACACAGCAATCGCCACATTATACCTTCTCGCTATTAGTTCTGAAAAACAGAACAAGCTCAGAGAAGAAATACTGTCCAAGCAATCTCGAAAACCCTACCTAAGAGCATGTATCAAAGAGGCTATGAGAATATTACCGGTCGTCAATGGAGGTGTGAGACTGTCTACTAGAGAATACTGTCTGCTTGGATACAAAATACCGAAAGACGTAAGTTATGGTTTAGAAAGAAAAAAACTTTAACGATAGGCTGATCAGCCAACAATTATTGGAAGCATTTATTTCCTTGGAGTGACAGTCCTTGTATACAAAATGAGACGATATGCTTTGAAAAAGTTTTAGGGCTGGCTGAATTGCGCCGCTCTGGGCTAGCTTTACTAGACTATTCTCAATAATTATTAACCCGTCATCTATCGGTCCCTGGGATCCCAGGGCTCATAACAAAAGAATGCTATTGTTGATTTTTTTTTCGCCGGAAGACTACGGCGAACTCAAAAGCAAACGTTGACGTAACTTTTATAGTAGAATTGCTTATGTCACTACAGAGCTAACTGGGTGTTCGTGAATATGCGAACACTATTGTTAAGAAGTTAAAGTGCATGTCCAGATATTTTTAAACACAATGAAGTAATATGTGATGACGACTTAAGAGTCCTTATCAGTTAAAGAACGCTCATCTATTTGACGATTTTCTGATTGAATTGACTCATATCTTGACATTTTCTCAGTATTACTACCTAGAACAAGACTATTTTTTGGATTTTTCAATAAGAAATCGTTTCAAACAAACTGTGTTTTTCCACTTAAATTCTAATGAACAAAATAAAATCAACTATGGCTGTTACTATCTAAAACTAATAGAATCATCGTATCCTTCATTTTATGGCCATTTCGTGGCTATTTTCTGTATTTTGGTATTATGTTAATTTGTACTGTGTCTGTGCCACGAATAAATGTTTCTTCTTTCTTTCTTTCTTTCTTCAATCTTAAATTTTTATTGGTATTATCAATACTTTTGTCATAATTTGAAATCAAAACCTTTAAAAACTTATAAGGCCTCTTAGGTATTACCTAGTTATTGTTTTTACAGGTTCTGATAGGATTTTCGCACCAATACATGTGCCTTATGCCAGAAAACTACCCTAAACCCGACGAGTTTATCCCCGAGAGATGGCTAGCTGAGAAGAATGATCCTTTGTACTATGGCAATACGAATCCCTTCGTCATGGCTCCATTTGGCTTTGGGGTTAGAAGTTGTATAGGTAAGAGTACAGTCAGCATCAAATAGAGTCCCCCCCCCACCCCTCCCCCTGTACGCCTCCCTTAAGGCGTTTGTATAAAATATCAAATAGAGAGTTGATGATGATGATGCATGCTGTTACATTGTTCTTGCTTCTGTTGGTTCTCATATAAATAAGTAAACGTCCCCCCTTTAATACCTCATTAAATATTCATCCTGACGAAAAAAATTATAGAACCTTTTTTGTAGAGAATTTTATGTAGATTACAAGGCCTTTTTTTGCTACTTGCCACTGTTTACGAGCTTTTCACAAAAAAAAACTGAAAAAGGGACCCGAGTTTTTCACAAAAAAAAGGACCTTTACACCCCCTACCCGTTAGCTCCAACCCTATACATCAGTAATTTTAGTATGTTGTTTAGGACATCTTTACCTACAACTATGCCAAAATTCGCTTATATACAAATTATTTCTTTATTTGTCTTCGTTGGGTGTACTACCTATTGCTGTCACGCGTCCGTCCTTCGTCTGTCACAAAATGTTGTCCTGAAGAATTTTATAATTTTCCATTGATCTATAACCTTGAAATTTGATGATAATGTTTATTATTACGTATATTTTACGAACGAATACTAATATTACTAATACATTGATAAATCATTTTTTTTTTTTTGCTATTTCCTTGTTCCTGTTAAATCCAACTTAATTTTGCTGTTGGTTAGGAACCATAAATGTGCGAAGTCCGACACGCACTGTGCCGATTGTTTTTCAATCAATGACAGCTTTGAAATATACCAAAGGCAGTTTATACATTTATAAAAATAATAAGACAATGTATACCCTGTTTCAGGTCGTCGCATTGCTGAATTGGAGATGGAGACCCTGATATCCAAAGTCATAGAGAACTTCCAGATAGACTGGCCGAGCAGCGAGCCACTTCACATCGCTCCAACCTCACTCAATTATGTTACGGAACCTTTCTATTTTGTTTTTAAAGACTTGTAGACGTAATAGGGACGTTGTTTGACTGATGTATATGTACATGTTTCTACGTAGTTATAAGGCGCTTGCGCGTTTCGTAATTCGCCGACAGTAATAAACTAGCTCGCAAGCAAGACGGTTGTTTCACTCTAACCACCTCAGTGGCGAACGAGGATTTAAAAGTACCCGCCACTAAAAAGCAAAAATAAAAATATGGCTTTTTACGAGAATTTATCAAATTTTGACTATAAAACCAGTGAGTGGCAAATATTTTATAGTAAATTAAATCAGTTCTTTGTGGTGAACAAGGTAGAAGATGAAGCGAATAAGCGCGCCCTTTTATTCACACATATTACGGACGATTCCTACCGCTTGTTACGTAACTTGGCACATCCAAAAGTAGTGGAGGAGCTTCAGTTTAAGGAGCTAGTAAAATTACTCGACGGCCATTTTATGAAAAAGCAGTGTACGTACGCGGACAAGGCTAGATTTTATGCGGCGACAAAGGGACCAAGCGAGACATTGGGGGACTGGGCAGCGCGTTTAAGGGGGTTAGCGACCTACTGCAACTTCGGCGCGGCCCTGGAGGCGAATTTAGCAGATCGTTTTATCCTCGGCTTGGGTCCAGGCCCGGAACGTGATAAGTTGTTCGAAAACACGGCGTCGTTAACGATGGCGGAGGCACTTGATATAGCAGAGAAAGCGGCGGTGGCAAGGGAAGCCAAGATTGAGATGGCAGTAACTATTAAGGACCCGTTTATTACGAGGCTAGTGGAAGCGGGTAATAGGGATGTTGACTGAAAATTTTCCATTAGACGACGCGCCTAGACCGCTTGTGTCTGAATGAATGTTAGGATTGTCATAGTCTACAACTGGCCGCCACCGCAGGCCGCTGCAGTGTGTGATGTCGCTTTATGCAGCGTAACGCGCTGTGTAACCAAACCTTAATAATTTGTCTACTGATTTCAATTTCAAGTACTTACTCCTTCGATTAATACGACGCCGTAGTCAAGAAGAGATTGAAACACTTTCTTTGCACCTTCCTCAGTCTTCAAAAACTTATCTACATGGACCCGAGCAACCTTCTCAGCCACTGAACCACCATGCCACAGAATAGGCTTGAGTCGTTGTCCATCTTTCCAAGTTTTGTAGTCGAATTGGATTAAGAATTCAGCATCGTAAGTAGACTGGTGTTCGTCGTCCCCTAAAAAACAAAAAAATATATCGGGGCATTGTTTATGTGAGTCTCTCTTCGGAATATTTCGTATTTAGTTTAGGCATGTGATTAGAGAAGTTGAGGGACAACCATTTTGAGTCACTGAGCCAACGGAGTAAGTGTGTAAGTAAGCAAAGAAAATATCACACACAGCACAAGTAATCCCTCCTTACTGCAATTTGTAACTCTTAAAGTACCGCTACCCAATATGAGAGGTACACTTCGTCCACGACAACGGCCACTATTTGTGGTTCCTAGCACTATAGTAAGTCTCAGCACCAGTCCTTTGTATAAGGCATTGAACCACATAAATAATACTCTCCTTTATGACCCTACCTTGGACATATTCTCGCAGTCGGAGCCGAAATTCCTGGCCACAGCCACTCGGTATCTGGAGTCAATTAACACTCCTACCTCAATACAGTACTGAATATTTATAGATCATAGAAGGTGATAATGTTAATGTTAATTTTGTAAACTTAATTGTGTTACTCATACTATTATAACCTATAACTTTCATGTTTGGCAATATGCTGTAAATGTAAGTTGGTTGAAAATAAATAAATATCACATAATATATGACATCATCACAGAATCTGAGGGATTTGTATAGAAAATATCTGAAGGATAATAAAGATACGTTTAAAGGCAACTTTTCACTTTATTCCAATGAAAACAAAGCCGTATTTATGACCAAAATGATGAATTATTATACCATAAAACATATCCCAGCGAATTCTCATTCGGCGGCACGTGAAGCTCGTATTGATTTTATTAAGCGCGGGAAAAAATTACTCGTACCAGTCATGCTTAATGGAAAACTAATTGATCTATAGGATCGACTGTAATAATTGCGGAATTGTCGTCTAGGCTAACAATTAACTCGAGTTACTTCAAATAAAAAAAAGATGTAGAGTAAAACCAATCTTAAAGGCGTTCAGCCCATCCTCTTTGTTTTCTCTCATATTTCACGTAAACCTATACAAAAACTAACACACTGGAACATTATTAATGGCAACATTGTCTATATTGCTAGCAATGTAATATATTTTCCTTTGTATTGTAGATTAATGTAAAAGAACATTCGTGTGTTCGTGTAGGTACATTGTTCGATAAATGAAACAGAGCAGAAATTTTTATAGGTTTATTTTATAGTATAAACACCATTTAAAAATTTTACTTGAATATTTTTGTATATATTTTGCATATAGAGCAAGCTTGAGCGATATTTTAACACAGAATGTTGCCATCTTAAAACAAAGGTAAGTTGACATATGAAATATAAAGATAATTATACATTAACAAATCTTAATAATTCATGTTCAATCATGTATTGAACATACATAGTGTAGGTACACCTTTTTTAATAGCCTATTTAAGTGCCCCACTGCTGGCGAAAGGCCTCCCCACTTTTCCTCCACTCGACCCTATTATTTGCCAAGCCAACACACATCTATCGCATTTTTCTCAGACTCGAGACTTGGAAAATAATAACATTAAAAGTCGCCTGAGAAACTTTTTATTGGAAAATCCACTTTATTCTATAAATGAGTAATGACATAACTAGTTAGATTTAATGTATTCTATTTTTTATTGACATGTATTTTTTAGATTATTGACGACCGACGTAAGGTGATATTTAAAATTATTGATAAATCTTAATTTTATATTTCATTGACATGTATTGATAAATATTTATTTTTTATTGTAATTTTAATGTATCTACCCTATTTGTACATGTTTCAAAACTGACGCTCACAATATAAATACCTCAAAATTGACTATGTGTAATTTTAAGTGACAATGTATATTGTGAAATAAATAAATCAATTCAATTGAATTCAATTTATTTCCCATGTAGGTATACATTGATACACTTATGTCCGTCAATTATTGCACATTTTCAACTTAAAACTATTGATAATAGCTAATTAATCAACTTAAAAATTACAATTATTCCATACATCTTTTTCTGTTAGATATTCCGACACGTTATAATAAGATTTTTCAGTTAATTTCAGTTTTACAAGTTTTTTAAATGTATGATCTGGTAAGTCAATTATATTCTTAGGGATTTTGTTATACAATCAATCAATCATTCACTATTTTAATTTGGGGATAAGAATGAGTTTAGAAATGGATCTCCAATTTAATGAAGACAAAACTCATATCGGGAAATAACTCAGTCCCTAAACTTTATTAGTTCAGGACCCGAAAAGTCCATTAGTGGTCCGGTATTTACACTGCAGGCATCCGATAAGCATTCTCGAGTTAAGCGCATGCTGACCGTTCCCGGAAACTTTCCCAAGAAACTGGGAATAGTTCAAGACACATTCCCGGAGACTATTCTAACAAACAGAAATAGTATTTTTTACACCTCAATTTATTGCACTTACATGTCACAATTACTCGGGACTCTGTGAAGGTGATATCGGCTACTTTCGATTCGGGGATGTCCAGAATATGCTGAGCTCGCTGGAACGTGTCCGCATGATAGCAGAGGGAACATCTGGAATAGTAATTAAACTTATAAGAAAACAGTACATATATTTTTGATCCGAAACTCGGAGATCCGCAGAAGAACGAGGGTTACCGACATAGCTCAGAGAATCTGGAAGTTGAAGTGGCAGTGGGCGGGCCACATTGCTCGTAGAACCGATAACCGTTGGGGAAGAAAGGTCCTCGAGTGGCGGCCTCGCACGGGAAGACGAAGCGTTGGACGGCCTCCCACTAAGTGGACTGATGACTTGGTCAAGGCAGCGGCGAGTCGCTGGATGCGGCTGGCTCGCGACCGTATGCTGTAGCGCTCCTTGAGGGAGGCCTATATCCAGCAGTGGATGTCTTCCAGCTGAATGATGATGATGACATATATGTTTCAATATTAGTACTTTTATCTCGCCAGCGCAGTTTAGCTGTAGTTGTAGGTTATAGTTATACCACACGTGTGGTTGTGTCGGAGGTTTCCCCTGGTTTTCCCCAGGCTACTCTCTAGGCTAAAAATGTGAGACATACGAACACTTAGACACTGTGCTTTTTTTAACCTGACTGTGACTTTATAGGCCGGGCCCAATAAAGCGATAGGAGTGCGTGGTTGAAGGTGGAGGGTAGCCCGGAAAAAATCCAGGGGAAAACCTCCGACACGACCACACTAACTAGCCACTATTTGAGAACTAAATATGACAAAGTTATTAATTTTGGGTAGGTATTATTTCTGCAAGTTCGTACCCGTCCGTCGTGAACCGGTCCCTGGGATCCCAGGGATGAGAACAAAAGAATGCTGTTGTTTATTTTTTTCACCGGGACAGGATGGCTTAATTACAATGTTGTGAGTTATGGTCGGTGTGCGGGAAGGTTCCTCCGGCCCACGCGCTCAAAGATATCGAGCGAAGGGCATTGGTTTCGGCAAATATGTGTGTGTTGGAACCTTCGGGTCTGATCGGACGGCAAGAGAGCCGATAGGCGGTCGAGACATTCGGTTGTTGAGGCTCAGAGGCTAAAGTGTTCCTCAGGGAGGTTGAGCAGCGTCTTCGGAAGAGGGGGCATGACCCTCGCTCTGGCTCTTTCCTGGTGTAGAGGTTGTCAATTACGATTCAACCACACCTCAGATTCGGTTGAAATCGCTCAACCAATCTCACTGGAGCGCAAACTCTTTTTATTTTATTTTTATTTATTTATTAAGGATCACCAACAGATAATACACCATACATGCGTGGATAACTTAGGTAATATTTTAAGTTGATGCTTATCCAATTAAAGGTAACCACAACTTATTCCAGTATCTTAGAACATACTAATAATAATAAATTTAGTATTTGGAGAAAACAGTGTGTATAATTTACCAACTAAGAAGAACTTTTTGAATAAAAACATTAAATAACGCAAAACTAAACCAATTCCGTGACAAATGTTACAAAAGAAACAAGAAGACTGAAGTTCAAAGTTCAAAGACTGAAGTTCTGATTTAACTGTAGTTACGAGGAAACATTACACCCAATGCTGACTAACTATTGTGCGAAATCTTGGGAGCTGAAATGCTTAAGTACCTTTCTTTTAAAGCTTACAAGACTGTCGCAAAGCATATCTGCGCCCAAGGAATTAGGGAGATGGTTGTATGTGTGGAACATTCTCGAGAATGCAGAGTTGCGTCCCAGGTTTGTTCTATTGAAACGATATTTGAACAGCTTGTAGACCCCCGGGCGCGGCAATCTTGTGGGTACGGCAATATTAATCCTAGCTAGTAGTTCCGAGCAATCCACCCCCTTAGAATTAATTAGTTTGTAAAGAAACATTAAATCTAGCACTTTTCGCCTACTACTTAGAGACGTGAGCCGGAAAAACCTCATCCGCCTTTGGTACGAACGTAATCTTCTGTGAGATACATACCCCAAGTAGCTCAGAAACCGCTTTTGTACTTTTTCAATCCTATTTTTATGGACTTCATAAAAAGGTGACCAGACTTGAGAACAATATTCTAAATTGCTTCTAACTAACGAAATATAAAGCAAAATCATAGTGCGAGGGCGCTTAAACTGTTTGGAGTTTCTTATTAAGAACCCCAACATACGAAATGATTTTTTTATCATGCTGTCGAGATGGGCATTAAAATTCAGTTTACTGTCCATTATTACCCCTAAATCGCGTATAGTGTCTACCTTTTCCAATAGCCTTCCGTTAATGTTATACTTGGTATACATAATTTGTTTATTTCGCGTAAAGCACACGTGATAACATTTACTAATGTTCAGTGTCATTTTATTTTGCACGCACCAGTCGTTCAGTCTGTCAATGTCGGATTGAAGTAGCAATGAGTCTATGTCAGTTTTTATGGGGCGAACAATTTTTAAATCATCTGCATAAAGATATGGTTCAGAGTATTGAAAGCAGTCCACTATGCTGTTAATAAAAATTAAAAACAGCAAGGGGCCAAGGTGCGAACCTTGCGGAACACCTGATGTCGCGTAAAATATCCTAGATTGCTCCCCATGAACAGTAACGTAGAGTTTTCGGTTTGTGATATATGAATTAAACCAGGACAGTAGAGGTTCACCAACACCACATTCTGACAGTCTGCTTATTAGAATCGCGTGGTTGACCTTGTCGAAAGCTTTACTTAGATCCGTATACACAGCATCAACCTGCATTCGGTTATCCATGTGTTCTGACAGCATTTCGACAAAGGCTACCAAGTTAGTGTTGGTCGACCTCGCCTGTATGAATCCGTGTTGTTTATCTGTAAGCTGTTGTTTAAAGTGAGAATATAAATAGCGGTAAACTAACGATTCAAATAATTTCGGGATTGTGGATAGTATTGCAATAGGCCTATAATTTTTTATATCTGATTTCGAACCATCTTTAAAAATAGGAACAACTTTAGTTTCCTTCCATATAACTGGGAAATCGCCTGTCTCGAGGGATTTATTGAAAATCAGTTTAAGTGGTAACGAAAGTGCTTCCGCGCATCTATTTATGAAAATCGGGGGTATATTATCAGGTCCAGGTCCTTTAGAAAGGTCAAGCGTTTTTGCTTTAGAGAGGATCATATCTTCATTGATTGATATCAAATTTAATGAGTTGGTCAACCCTGTTTTATGTTGAATATCATCCTTATTACTTATGCCACCAACAGTTCCAGCATGTGTTGTATAAATTGATGAAAAATTTTTCGCAAATAGTTCACAAATACTGGCACAATCTGTAGCCTGATCGTTACCTAGGTGCATTTTTGATGGAATTGTACTTTTATTTTTTCGTTTCTGCTTAATAAACGACCAAAAAAATTTGGAGTTGTTTGCTATATTATCTTCAAGATGCTTACAATAATCGTTATAACTAATGAGGATTGCGTCATCACATCGCTTTCTAATCAAATCTAGACTAAGTAAATCCAAAGGATTGCGATATTTCTTACACCGCTTACGAATTTTAAACTTTTCCTTAATTATTCTAATAAGGCTGTGAGTAAACCAAGGTGGATATTTTTTACCTTTTGGTTTACTCATAGGAACAAACTTTTTAATTGCAAGTTGCAGTATATCATGCAATTTACGTGCCATTTCATCAGCGTCTCGACAGGATCCCATTACGACTGACCAATCGAAGTCATTGAGGTATTCATTTATATGTTCATAATCCGCTTTGTAAAAGTTAGGTCTAGGCAGTGTACATGGTAATAGGGTGCTTTCGTGTCTCAAATTTATTAAAAACTCTAATGGCGGATGGAAAAGGTCAACACTACTAAATGGATCGTTGAATTCTTCGACCGAGACTGCTCTAGTAGAAAGGATAAGGTCCAAAATATTTTTCTTGGAGTTTCTTACCTTATTAAATTGCTTAAGGTCTCCGAAAGCCATAAAGTCAGTCAGTACTTGATATAATGCACATCCAGATTTACTAATGGGCACCATCCACGAGTCGCTGTCATTGGCTGCCCAGTCAATAGAAGACAAATTAAAGTCACCCACTATGATTACGTCACTAAAATAAGCCATATTAGTGGAAGCTTTTTCTATAAACTGTTCAAAATCGGATAATTTTACAGGCGGGGGTAGGTATACACAACAGAGACAAATCTTTGATACGTGATTTTTAGAGCGAGTCTCAATAACAATCCATAGATCCTCGCCACGAGTTTCACACTCATACGCTCTATAAGATACAATTTTCTTATGTACCTCTTAGAGTATTCAAGTGTTCCAAACCACACGCGTGGTCATGCCGGAGGTTTTCCCCTGGATTTTCCCCAGGCTACTCTCCAACCGCGCACTTCTATCGCTTTATTGGGCCCGGCCTATAAAGCCACAGTCAGGTTCAAAAAAAAAAAGATTCAACGCGGGACCGCGGCGAGTGTAATGGGCACCTTTGCGCCTGGAATGGCACAGGGAGGGTTATTTGACTAATAATAATATTATCATCATTATTTGTGTTTCTGACCTTTATTGTATTTTATTTTAAGATTATTGCAAAATAAATTCAGGGATGTTTTTATTAATACAAAAATTACAAACTGGAGCAAAATCTATTATTGGGCACATATCGCTATTTGCTCTGTGAACTTTCGAAATTGACTAATAATTATTGGGTCTATCTGACATGACGTATTGATTTGATATCGAATTGACATTTGCTCGCGTATTCATTACGACATGCTTCAGCCTTCCTTGGCTTGCCAGCCCGATCGACAAGCATGCATACATACACTCACATCCTGTCCCTAAAAGAGATAGACAGGGCGCAAGAAATATAATTTCAGTTCAAAATCCAGCAATTGCAGGTAGACAGAGAAAATATGAAATTGTAGGAATACGTTGCTTTTAACGTAGAAAGAGGATTAGCGAATCACCAAGGAGTCTAATAAGGATGTAGCACAATTCTGACATCTCATAATTAGTCGTGCTGTATATATATTGGTGCCAAATTTAAATTAAACCAATAGGCTTGAGTTTCGCTCACACAGGCCGGTAAGAAATAATACGCGATGAGGGACACGAGATTACACATTGTATCTCGTTCCCTCGTGATTTGGTGTCTATGCTTGCAACTCTTTCGCACATGTTTGTATGTGTGTATTACCGGCTCCAGTGTTATCCTTACTTCATGGCTTTTAACCTCACTCATAACACACTTCAACAGATCCTACAGGTAGTCAACTTTTCGTCAGTCAAGTCAATAATTCAAGCAATTAGGTATTCACTCAAAATTGTACGGAAACTTATACAGGGCGTCCCACGGCTATGCCACATGGAGGGAAAGTACCTTGAATATTGTAAATGGAACATTTTACTGAAAGAAGACATTATTTGAATTTAAAAAACAATTTAAACTGCATTCACAGATATTTAAATAATTTTATGGTTTAACCGGGAATCGAACTCGTTACACGTGATAAATTGATTAATTTAGTATTAAAAATATTGAATTCATGGTCTTCTTTTTATTTCTGATACTATGTTATTTAGCAAAATATAATCCTTATGATGAAGCCTTTCGTTCGGTATGATAAAGCTACAGGGTAATTATTTTTCTCGTGTAACGGGTTCGATTCCCGGTTCAACCATTGCAGTTTAATTTGCTTTTTAAATTCAAATAATGTTTTCTTTCAGTAAAATGTTCCATCTACAATATTTAAGGTACTTTCCCTCCATGTGGCATAGCCGTGGGACGACCTGTATGTATATAGATTTAATATCAAAACATGAGAACTCTAAGAGTTAACACTTGGTCTGTGTTAACAAAAAAAAACTAAATTTGTGATTCCACTATGTGACGTTCTTTCTTACATGTATGTTACGTAGTGAAAATCCACAAATTTTATGGTAAGTCGTGGTTTATTTATATCACTCAGCAGGTACATGATTTTGAGCAGCAAATCCAAAAAAAATAAAATTCTGAGAAAAATGTTACAATTTCGAGGAGAAACACAACGGGGCTTGACAATTAATGTAATTTTAATATCATGCCGATACGTCTTGTCAAATGGCCCTCATACTAACTAATGGGCCGCACAAAACCAATTTACGAATGAATAATTCAATTTACATGTCTGATACACAAAGCCCTTGTTTAATTTATCAATTAAGGCGAGTATGTGTTTGTCAATTAGGAATTCAAATTAAGTTTTTGGTTGACATGTTCATGTAATCCCGCTATATACAGGGCGTCCCATGGCTATGCCACATGGAGGGAAAGTACTTTGAATATTGTAGATGGAACATTTATGAAAGAAGACATTATTTGAATTTAAA
This sequence comes from Epiblema foenella, assembly GCA_963556455.1. Lineage (NCBI taxonomy): Eukaryota > Metazoa > Arthropoda > Insecta > Lepidoptera > Tortricidae > Epiblema > Epiblema foenella. Next base: position 26,793,256 of record OY747099.1, on the reverse strand, counting down.
AAACAATTTAAACTGCATTCACAGATAATTAAATAATTTTATGGTTGAACCGGGAATCGAACCCGTTACACGAGAAAAATAATTACCCTGTAGTTTTATCATACCGATCGAAAGGCTTCATCATAAGGATTATTTTTTGCTAAATAACATAGTGTCAGAAATAAAAGGCATGAATTTTAACATTTTTAATACAAAATTAATCAATTTATCACGTTTAACGGGTTTGATTCCCGGTTCAACCATAAAATTATTTAAATATCTGTGAATGCAGTTTCAATTGTTTTTGAAATTAAAATAATGTCTTCTTTCAGTAAAATGTTCCATCTACAATATTTAAGGTACTTTCCCTCCATGTGGCATAGCCGTGGGACACCCTGTATATTATACATCATGGTCGATAATAGTCCGAAAGATATAAACCACGTATTTTTGACGACAGTACGAGTCAATATTTTTTTATTTTATTTATTTATCTGTTCCATAAATTAACACATCACAGACAAGCTACACGTGTTAACAGGAGAATAATAGTATTTCACAGGCAATTTGTAACATTATAAAATAATAAAATAACAACGTAACAGACATGTATATATGACAGGTAGGTGCAAGTAAGTACTTGAAACTACATTATGGAGCTTGTAGTTGTAACAGACTCCAGATATCGGCTTGCGATTGCAAGAAATCTAGGTTCAGAACTGTAGAATATATCAAGTTCAGTGTCACTATCCAGTATACTGTTAAGAAGAGTTAGCGCTGTGTAGAGGTGTATGGGTGTAATGCTACATTAACATGGATCCAATTATGTATTATAATTAAATTACTATTTCAGTACAAATTGTATCATATTAATTAACCGCTTCTTTGTGAACAAACCTTTACTTCAGAGAGTGAGCGAGATTAGTTAATCTCAAGTTGAGAAACAGAGAGCCATTGTCATTTTAGTGACTATCAGCCATCAGCGAAGGTAAACACGATAAAAAATTTTAGTTAATGAAACCTTTTTATAGGATAGATGCCAAACTTAATTGAGTGAAACTGGCTAACAACCATGCAGTTAGTGTGTCTGCATGTAAAAGAAGTAGGTGGCTACGTCACGCCATTAGGGTGTGTTAGAATTGTTTTTTTTTTAACTTATGATTTGTTTGAATTAATGAATATCTCTTAAATTATGGGTTTTTGGACTATATGTTTATTATGTGATAACGCTACAAGGAGATCGCTAGCCTAGCACCAACGGTAAACGCTGACAGCGACAACGTGAGGACTTCGTGCGTCACCGGGCTCGAGGCGCTGACCAAGCAACCTGCGCCCGCCGCGGATGTCTCGGGACTCAGAAACAAATATTCATGCTCATCACACAAATATTTGCCCTGACCGGGATTCGAACCCAGGATCGTCAGCTTCACAGGCAGGTGCACTACCCACTAGGCTAAACCGGTCGTCAAACATAATTTTACCTACCTGCAATGGTCGCGAAGCCAGCACTCCTCGAATTTAATTGTTTTCTCATTTTCAAAATGGACCTCTACAGCTTCTTTGATCACTAACACGCTTCTTATTTTCACAGCTACGAAAAAAATAAGTACTTCGGTTATGAAAAGAAAACATTACACAATAGGTATATTATTTGCTGTGTTATGGACCTTTCGAGATCAAAAGAAAGAGAGCACTGAGGGATTCCAGTGTGCTATAATTATGATGATCAAACGTATTTCAGTATAACACTTAACTTTTTCCAATTACTCGCACTTGGGCTATTCTACTTTTTCATCTTTTTATACATAATTTTCAGACACTTTTTTTTTAATGCAGATTTTGGAATACTTGGCCCTCACTTCATATTTTGTATATTTAGAAAGAGGTTTAATTGCAGTATCACTTCAGACAGTTTTGGTAATTAACGAACCACACCTAATATCCATCCATAAATCGAGTAACACCACTATGTTACCCACATTTTACAGCAATAATATATGTTAATATTTAAGTATTTTTACCTATAAATTCCTTTTATTAGGTTTAGGTACTATTTCGAAATCCTTTTTTGTACACTAATTCCATACATATCACAGTTTTTTTTAGTAATAGAAAACTGGTCATGAAAAAGTAGAATGACCCACTTGTCCAATTTTGTTTTGAGGGTTACATACTCTATTTTGGCTCTCTGAGACCATGTACATCTAAGGACTTTAGAATAGAAACTATTAATTGTATTTGGACACTCGGAGACCATATAATGAATAGAGAGTTATTATAATCATTTCATTATACTCTTTGTTGAATCAGACTAAGACCATACATTTGAATTATGGTAAAATTTAGCCAAACGGCTTCCATACTTCTTAAATAGCCTACCCGAAGACATTCGACACGAGCCAAATAAGGCTAAATTCAAGAAAGCCCTTAAAAAGTATTTACTGCAGACACTTAAGTGAAAATCACTTAAGAGTTGAGCCTGTTTACACGACTTCCGCACGAATTGTAATAGTTAGTAAATTTATTAGAATTATATAGAGACTCGTACCTGCAGGGAAACTGTTAAAACAGTTTTGCAGGTAATTGCATATAGTTAAGTGTTTGTACTTTTATTACTAAAATAAATAATAATGAAAAAAAAACTTTACTAATGTTGTAATATTTGTGATAGATAACTTTGCAAGTATATTTTCACTGTATGGCATTAATTTTTCTATATGTGTAATATCGAAATTATTATTGTTTCTTAAACTGTAAATTAATATTTATAAATAATAAGCTGGATCAAAGTCAAAATACAAATATCAATCATCAGAGCGGTCGCTATGAGAATTAGAGGAACGAGAAGAAGAATAGAAAGATTTGTATGCGAAGACGGCTGTGGAATACCCATCACAGAACACTAGATTATTTTTCTTTTTATGATATATTATTTTATATATATTGTATTAATTAACGTAATAACGTTCCTCCCTCATCGTAAATTAATATTTTAACATGTGAAAGTGCCCTTGTGACCTATTTGCAGAATAAATGTTTGAATTTGATTTTTGATGTAATGTACTGTTTATCAATATGTTTATTTAGTGTATAATATTAATGTACTTACACATGAAATATATTTCTTTTAATCATCATAAATATTTTATGAATTAAGATTAAAAGGAACCCTCAGCAGACCTGTACTGGCCCGATTATTAAATCATTAGTTACTTTAATTAAAACGCAATGGATTGGGATGGATCTAGGGTAGGTAGTAGGTGCTCCCCTCCCTTTTAACCATAGATTTATATACATATAGTAGTAATTATACTGTTCTAAACATACATACTTAAACTCACGCCTGTATACCCAAAACGAGTAGGCAGAGCACATGAAATCTAATTCCAGTGCCACATTTAGCAAATTTATGTCTAAAGATGAGAAAATGTGATATTGCAGTGATAGGTTGCTCGCCCATCGCCCACAACACACTACAACCCGGTTCCCATTGTCGACTCTTACGACCCACGGGAAGGGGGAAGTGCTATTCAAACCCGGCACCGCATGTAAATAAATAAATAAATATTTTTTTTTGGACAATCTTACACAAATCAACCTAGTCCCAAACTAAGCAAAGCTTGTATTATGGGTACCAAGTGACGATATACATACTTATATAGATAAATAGATACTTAAATACATAGAAAACATCCAAGACTCAACATGTTCATGTTCATGTTCATGTTCTAAACATATCCAGATATTTATTACATGTTACACAATGATTTTTACTGTCCAACACAAAATGATAAACCATTTATGAGAAACATTTTTACAGTCGTCGGCGTAAATAAGCTTTGTACATACCCGCCATAATAAATAGGTTATAAATCACAGTTACTTGCTGACAGTTTGCACAAACAGACCACACTAGAGAGATACCAGGATCTAACGTACACTCTCTTATCAGTCGAGGGGTCACAGTACGCTCTCATTATCGCTAATGATTACCGTTTGTTTAATTGAAGCAATGGACATCACCTTTTTACTGTTATCGCTATGTGGATGGATCGACTTTTTTTCTGTTGTTATCTTGACCCGTTATCCAAGGGACACTAGTAGCACAGTTTGTTCAAAAAAATGTTGTTTTAAGTTCTACTAACATGCTTAGTAGATTTACCATTATGGAAACAGCTTATAATTACCACAAATAAGTATGTTTGATAAACTTATGACATGAATGAAATGAAATCATTTATTCTTCAATTTCGGCATATTACATGCACTTATGAAAGTCAAAAAAAACTACCACCGGTTCATAAAATAAACCTCTGCCTCCAGAAGAACCGGCGTAAGAAACTCGGCAAGGTGTCATTTTTCAAAACAATATACAATGTATGTAAAATAACAGTATCATAATACTACAGATTTCAAATGCTACAATATAAACATACGTATATATTTTTTAATCATCATCATCATCATCATCATTCAGCCGGAAGACATCCACTGCTGGATATAGGCCTCCCCCAAGGAGCGCCACAGCACACGGTCGCGAGCCACCCGCACCCAGCGACTCCCCGCTGCCTTGACCAAGTCATCAGTCCACCTAGTGGGAGGCCGTCCAACGCTCCGTCTTCCCGTGCGTGCGTATTTTTTAATATTTAGGACAAAATATTTCTGTGTTAGGTCACTTGTTGATAACGTCCCATCACTGCAAACACATCCCTATCTATGATATCCCTATCTATCGTTTAGCTTATAATACGTTTTGAAATCAGTGTCTGTTTCATGACAGATTTAAATTTAGAATCCGTAAGTTCAGTAATGTGTCTTGGAATTTCATAAATTTATAAAGGCACTTGTCCCACCGCCGGCGAGCAGCGAGTACTTTCATAGTAATTCTACTCGTTTTCTCGCTCAAGCGAGTGGAATTACTATGAGATTACTCGTTACTCGCCGGCGGTGGGACAAGTGCCTAAATAGCATAAAATCATCATTGTATTCGTATTTTGTCCCCTGGACAACTAGAGGTAATCACGGCAACGAGTGGCACTAAAAAGTTGATTCACCCACGTATAGTTTTAACATAACAACCGCTTTAGCCTAGTTGGTAGTGACCTACGAAGCTGGAGGTCCCGGGTCCGAATCCATCATTCGAACTTCTGATGTTGTTGTCAATAATAGTATATTGCTTCAAAATTGCGAGACTTAAGTGGCAGTGGGCAGGGCACATTGCTCGCAGGACTGACGGTCGATGGGGCCAAAAACTGCTTGAGTGGCATCCACACACCTGCTGTCGGTAGGCCTCCGACAAGGTGGAGTGATGACCTGGTGAAGGTCGCGGGAATCCGGTGGAAACGAACGGCACAGGACCGGTCTAAGTTACCCCAGAGATACTTCGAGTGGTTTATCACGCTTTAGCCCAATCGATCCTACAGTACGGAGTAGCCGTCTGGGGTAGCGCAGCTAAAACCCACCTGCTCATCGTGGAAAGGGCACAGAGGGCGGTAATAAAGGTTATGATGAAAAAGCCTTTTAGATATCCCACAAATCGGTTGTACCAAGAAACGAAGTTTCTGAGAGTGAGACAGCTATTTGTCATTAAAGCGATCACTAGAATACACAAGAACATGGTAGGCTCTGTCAGCCACGAGCGAATTTCAAAGAAGCGTATTTACAAAATACCTGTTCCTAGTTACAGATCAGATCTTGCCAGGAGGTCGCCCGCGTACGCACATTTATGTGTATATAACTACATATGTAAAAAAATGGAAATTAAACATCTATCAGTCACTCAAGTTAAAACGGTAGTAAAACACTGGCTGTTTACACTGACTTACGAAGAAACAGAATGCATCGTTAAACACATCAAAGCAAAGTAAACTCAATCAAGCAGAACACACACACACGCACACACGCATACACGCATACACGCACGCACGCACACACACTCACACATACACACACCACACACAAACACACACATATATATCACATTCCCATAAAAAATTAAAAATAAAAGTTTTGTAGTATTTATTAGTTTAATTAACAGAATTCTTTTTAATGTTGTAACTAGGTTTATTTATGTTCACGCTGAATTTGTATGTACCTAAAATTAATTTAAGATTAGCATTGTTAACCGCACTCGCAAAGGCCAAGATACAGGCTCAGCCTAGTTTGGTCTTTGATGGAACATCGATCAATGTATTCTATTTTGGATTAATAAACCTTTTTTGATTTTGATTTTGATTTGATTAAGTGGCGAGCCTTGGGAGGCCTATGTTCAGCAGTGGACGTCTTTCGGCTGAAATGATGATGATGATGATGATGATGACTTACCAAGGGCGGTAAAACAAAGAATGTCTCAGATCGCAGGTATTTGACGCCCGAGCCGAAGGCAAGGGCAATAATTATGCGATCTGAGGCTTTCTTAATTATCGCCCGAGGTAAGTACAAAATTTTATGTCACCCCCTGGCCAGGAAGTGGGATTTTCCGCGCGCGGAGCGTGCGGTAATTGCCACTTTATGGCCAGGTGTGATATAAAGTACTTTACCAATTGTAATTGATAGTTTCCAGACTACTTTGAATGAAAAATATAAAATATAGATTTTTTTAGTGTTCGTCAGGGATAAAATTGTTTTCCACGAATTGCTAAATTTCCACAACGCTTCTTCCTCTCTTTTGTTTATGGCTTTCTGGGCAACAGGGTTGGTGCAAGTTTACCAATATCAACTAGATCGAAAGGTGCTCTCGATCTGCGAACAAACGGCCAACACAAACATACAACTACACCCTTAACACCACAGTATCCATAACCGATTTAGTTCCCATTTATTCAAAGTTAAACGTTAAATTCTGTATTTTATTAGGCCTAGCAACAAGCACATTTGAATCTCCGTTATCATTATAACATGATTAATTATTTAGAGCAATTTTTGTCATTGATTATTTTTTTAACAAGCACATTTGAATCTCCGTTATTATTATCACATGATTAATTATTCAGAGCAATTTTTGTCATTGATTATATAAGATTTCAAGCTTAAATGGTCATTTACAAAAAATACAAATATACATGGTTTGTCATTGATTGTTTTTTTGTCTATGATAGCAGTCGTTAGCCGAGTTAGAGGCCTCCGGGCGGCTTGAGAACTTCTAACAGTCAAGTTGCCCACTCACTTGACAAGCCCAATTCCAATAAGGTCTGGTTCTTCTGTAAAAACTAGCGCCTATGCCAACTCTTGGGATTAGGTAGCGGACCCCGGGCATCCTTTAGGATGCAACTGTACCGAGATAACGCTAAGGATGACGATATTCAGAGCAATTTATTGATGTAATTAATATTATTTTTTTTAAATTGCTGTAGGTATAATATATTGGCAATATTTTCCTGATTTGATTGTATAATGTACTACGACTTATTAGCGCGATCATAATGAAGCGAGCATTCATTTATGAGAATAATCAAAGGCACGTATTCCTCAAACCGAATCTAATGATATCATTATAACGTATTTAATTTACTTACAGCTCCAGCCACGGCATAATTGAGGAAAAGGCTGTTTGCTGATCTCATTAAGTACCCAACTGGCATATAAGGGTAAATATTCAGTTATAGTTAGCGAGTACTTGCCTCAGGCCACCCAGTACAAGTATAATCTCCTGTGTCAGCTGTACACTGTGCCTTTACCACGAGTTTGCATGACCGTACTCGCTAGCGATTGCGTAAACGATTTAGTATGCCGATTCTTAGTTCTACTGCGTAACCGCCAGAGGCGCTGTACTTTTGCCCATACAATTTTTTACGCAGTCGCTAACGAGTCATGTAAACTCATGGTAAAGGCACTGGTAATGGGTAGATTGGTGGCGGGATTCGAAACAAACAGGACTCCAATCCAGGGACTGCATAACCGGAAAATAAGACGCTAGTTACTGGGTGTATGCCTAAATTACCCATTTTTGTTAAATTTCGTTCTGCGCGATAAATTACCGATTTAGTCGCGGTTCGCCTATAAGCGTTGGCAGCTGTCGATCGCCGAATGCGGCCGACTAACGTGTTCTTTACACTTTTGCGGTCGTCGCATTCAGCATGCGGCGAACGACTGAGTGTAATTGCCGCTTTAGCTGTCAAAGTCATAAAAAATGTAATTTCCAAACGATGAAGTTAAAAAAATCTGAAAAAAAAATACTTTCAACGGTTTTTGGTTTGAACAAGATAGGTTTTACACATAACTAGTGTCACAAGCGACACCTAGTGGCGCGGCCTGAAACCACAGAGGCTTAGATTACCCATACAATTGAGAATTGATAAAATTACATTAGGTGGTTCGGGCCGTACCCGCTAGGCGGCGCTGGGATCGCTCTGCTTTACCAACAGGAACCCGCGTTCCTAGAACAGGCAGGGCGATCTCCCTCTCTCTCTTGGAAAATGGCGAACGATGTACAGTAGTACCCAACTGATATGGCTTACCGATGTACCTGCGCAGAAGATGAATTTTTAAAGCGCGGGAAATGCTATTGACCAATCGGCACGCTCCACGCACCGCGCTTCTTTTTCCTGTACCGCTATTGGTCCGCAGCTACCGCCGTGTGGCATGTTAGTCAGCCGCCATACTTCTGATCGAGTGCACGCGCATTATGAACAGTGTATTATGAACCTTATAGTAGTGATCTAAGGTTAATTGTAAGTTTTAAGCATTCTTTCGTTAATCTTCGGAGCGATACTTTCTTTTCTGCGCGAACAAAGATTCACGACGCGCCTTATCAGTTGGGTACTACTGTACACGGCTCCTTGATGGGTTAATATTTTAAATGAATAATAGAAGATTACATGAAGATTTCTCATGTTTTAATGAAAGAGGAACGCATTTTCCTTCAGCTAGTAGTTATTAATCTCTGAGTCAAGATTAGACACAATTGATCGAAGTGGAGACAGTTTGTGAATCGCTGATAAGCAGACATCACTAATTGGATAACTTGGATAGGTAGATAGTTACTATACAAGCTGTGTTTTCGTGCTAACCGCGTTGTTCCCTTGTAAATGATAAGCAAATATATAAGGTGTATATTTGCACGTTCCCGTTTGAATCAATACGGTTGAACGAGATCAGTGATTTATTTGATTAAAGAAAGCTTTATTCCAGAAAGCGTTCGACGTATTGAAGTAACGTCAATCTTACTAGGGATCCGCACCAAAATGGTAAATCCACCCTTATGGTTTGACTTTATCTGTCTGCCACATCGCTAAATATCTCAAGAACTACTTATGCTATCGATTTGAAATTTGGAATATTTACCGGCCGTTTGTTTTTTTTTTATTTTACGACCGCTTTAGCCTAGTAGTTGGTAGTGACCCTGCCTTCGAAGCTGGAGGTCCCGGGTTCGAATCCCGGTCAGGGCATGTATTTGTGTGATGAACACGAATATTTGTTCTTGAGTCTTGTATGTTTTCTATGTATTGTAAGTATCTATTTATCTATATAAGTATGTATATCGTCACTTGGTACCCATAGTACAAGTGTAAGATTGTCCAAAAATATTTTTTTTTTATAAAGAAGGCTAGATATATAGAACATGACTTTTTTAATTTTTTTTTAATTTTCTGTGAAAAATGACAGATAATAGATGGTTCAAAATTTAAAAGTCTAGTGAATATGTCGAGTGGGGGGGTTGTACGTTCTGAAACTTTTTTTTTTTTTACGTTGAGTCACGTTTTATGAGGGAAAACGTAAACAAAAAATACCCCCTACGTAAACAATAAATAATATGGGGAGGGGGGGCATCGTATGGCAGTTATTTCGAAACGTTGCATTTTTTGCACCAGCACGACTGACTGACTGACATAAAATATTTGTATGCCTAAATGGCAAAACATAGTGATACCTAATTTAAGTTTATTTTTACCTATGTTTACAAATAAATGATTTTGACTTTTTTTTGACTTTTTTTATCTTCCGAAATTGAAATATTATGAGGATAAAATTCTGCGAGACGCGAATAATTTTTCGTTTTGATTATTATGATAATTAGCAAACGCTTTTGCGTAGTAAAATTTACTAATACGACAATCTTCTTATTCTTACCAATTGTGTGAGCGTGACGCAACGTTCATGTGAGATTGAAATTAAATTGTTATTTGCAAAATGAAGAAATGAAACAGATTGCTTGTCGACTTTTCATCAGAACGTTAATTTGATTTTTGTTACCACGGGCAGTAGTTCTAAAGTGTTTTGCGAGAAAATATAATTTACCAAGTCACAAGGCAGTCGTTGTTTAACAACTCGCCAATAGTACCGCCGCCAGTATTTGCTAAGGTCTTCTGCGTTTATCTTAAACTCAAATAATGTAATAAGGTAACGCTCAACCTTGACTGAATACCATTTTTAATACGAATTGTTACACGATAGAAATTAAAAAAAAATATCACGCTTTAATTCACATCTGCTATTTGAAGGTTTTTTTAAAATATATTGCTAAATTCTAAAGATAAGTTTAAAATATTTTAATGAATCAAATAATTATATACAAGAAAAACAAAAGAAATAAAAAATATCTTAAAACATCATCATCATCATCATCATCAAAACTTAAGAGCTTCGCTCTCTCTCTGCAAATATGCCACAAGGGCACTTTTACATATCAACATATTAATTTACAATTTAAGAAAGTCTGACTATAATAAGTAATACATTTTTCATGTCAAAATATTAATTTACAGTTCAAGAAGGAATAATAATTTCGAGTTTACAATTATAACAAAATTAATGTCATACAGTGAAGATAAACTTGCAAAGTTATCTATTACAGATATTACAACGTCAGTAAAGTTAGAGATGTATAAGGTCTCAAGATTAAACAAGGAGTATAATGAAATTAATATAATATTATCCCAGAGATGTACATGGTTTCTGAGCGTCAAAATTAAAATTAATTTAATATTGTAATATGCTGGCCACCTCTCTGTATGGCGAGAGGTTAGCGCCAGCCCTGGGGTCACCCGAAGTGTCAACCAGCCGCGACGACAGGGCTCTCATGAAGGCCTTCATGTCAGCCGACCAGGGTCCCAGTGTTTCCACCGAGAGGTAAGCACCAGCCCTGGGGTCACCCGAGGTGTCAACCAGCCGCGACGACAGGGCTCTCATGAAGGCCTTCATGTCAGCCGACCAGGGTCACAGTGTCTCCACCGAGAGGTAAGCGCCAGCCCTGGGGTCACCCGAGGTGTCAACCAGCCGCGACGACAGGGCTCTCATGAAGGCCTTCATGTCAGCCGACCAGGGTCCCAGTGTCTCCACCGAGAGGTAAGCGCCAGCCCTGGGGTCACCCGAGGTGTCAACCAGCCACGACGACAGGGCTCTCATGAAGGCCTTCATGTCAGCCGACCAGGGTCCCAGTGTCTCCACCGCAAGCGCCGTAAACTCGTAACTTTACCTAATACACGACCGGTGACGACCGGTTTGGCCCAGTTGGTTGGTAGTGACCCTGCCTACGAAGCTGGAGGTCCCGGGTTCGAATCCCGGTCAGGGCATTTATTAGTGTGATGAACACGAATATTTGTTCCTGAGTCTTGGATGTTTTCTATGTATTTAAGTATATATTTATCTATATATAAGTATGTATATCGTCGCCTAGTACCCATAGTACAAGCTTTGCTTAGTTTGGGACTAGGTCGATTTGTGTAAGATTGTCCACAAAAAATATATGTATTTTTGTTTTTACAAATATTTTTATTTGTGTAGTTGTAGTGATAGGAACGAGGAATCCCCCCTTCTCACTCATTATACTCATTTCATAGAGTTACGTAGTAATTTAATAGTGAGAATCAATAATATTGTAATTTACATCTATGAAGCAAGTGAAAAATATATTGTTTTAGAGCTATCTAAAACAATATATTTTTACCCACGACGGAACGGAGAAGGTATATGCGTTTAGGGTGAGAGGTTGTTTGTTTGTTTGTTTGTTTGTTTGTGTGTGCACATCAATATCTCCGAAACGGCTAGACCGATTTAGAAACGGTTTTCTGCAATAGGTTTGTAGTTTAGTCGGGCAGAAACTTAGCTAGGAGTTACGATGATAACTCGCCAGGGGGCGCCGCAGTAAACATTTTTCACTTGCTAAAGTGCGTGTGAGTGCATTTTCTCCGGAACTGCTGGGCCAGCATATACTATTTCCATAGAATGTGGTGTGGAGTACATGCACTTTAACTCTGAGGATCTGATGATGGAGCAGAAAAGCATAGTAGGGTACTGTGCAGAGGTCGATAATATTTTTGTTTGTTTTTGGTCCCTTTTGTTTATGTTGCATGAACAGACGTCGTTCATAACCTTCTGAGGGTCTGATGATGGAGTAAAACCATGCCGTAGAGAACTTTGCGATGGCATGTAGTAACTTATTCGTGTTTGGGCTCTTTAGATTGTGTTTGCTGAGTAGCTTCTATACATGATCTGCTGAGGATCTGATGATGGATCAGAAAAGTATTTTAAGGCAAGGCATGTTTTAAAGGTATTTAGTTAGTAATAACATGTCATTAGACTCTTTTGATAGTACCTATCTATTGAGATACCTTTGTACAGGAACTTGAGAAGGCCTGATGATGAGGCACAACAACAGCATAGGGAATTTTGTAAAGGCATATAGGTGGATTACCGTATATCGACTTTTTAATACTGTTTGCTGCGTAGCTTGTGTGTGTCTCTTCTGTGTTCTCCATTTGGACCCTTCGGGTACGGAACCCTAAAAAGTAACCAGATACTTACATCGTGTGCTTTGCGATCTTGTAATGTTTTGGATACTACCGATGTTAACTAGGTTACTAAGGCTCGTGAAAAGATCTCTGGCGACTCGTATGAAGTATTTTCCGCAATTGTATTAAATGTTAGAAAAATATCGCGCTCGCTGCGCTCGCGTTTTCATCTGGTGATATGACTTTATAACCGGAGACCGAAAAGTATGAAGTATTGTCCACACTGCATCATAATATTTGAAAAATTACGCGCTCGCTGCGTTCGCGTTTTCATCTACATATAATATGGCTTTATAACCGGAGACCGAAAAGTATGAAGTATTTTCCACACGGCATCACAATGTTTGAAAAATTTCGCGCTCGCTGTGCTCGCGTTTCCATCTACATGTGCTATTACTTTATGACCCGTCCTAGTACTCGACACTGGTCCAATACTGTGGTGTTTGGTGGTTAATTACTGTAATCTATTGGTCACTATGATGTCGATTACTGGGAGGTTTACCTTAATTGTGTAAACGAAATAAGGTAGCAGGAGCCGTTGCGAAAATGAACCCCTATTTATTTATTTACGCTTTGGGACTAGTTGGAAGAAGTGTAGGTACAAATTCGTGGCAGCTGTGAGCAGAAGAAGGGAAAAGATAAATGACAGAGAATGTGCGTCCACGTGGGCTCGGTCGTCGGGTCTTCGGCCCCACGCGGAACGTCTTCTGACCTCGTGTGCCTCGCCCCTCACTACCGGGCTTTTGTCCCTCAGGTTTACTTGTAAGACACTCGGGGCTGGAAAGTGTCGACTTGGCGAGCACGCTCCAAGGAGAAGCTTCGAACTTTCGACCTTTCGCTGAACAGTTTCTGACCTCATATACTTCGCCCCTCACCTTCGGGCTTTCAGCCCTGAGGTTCGCTTGTAAGACATTCGAAGCTATAAATTGCCGATTTGGGATCGTCTTTCGGGCCTTCAGCCCTCGGGCTCGCGTCAAGGGCGAGCGAGCGTGCTCCGAAGAGAAGCTTCGGGCTTTCGGCTTTACGCGGAACGGCTTCTGACCTCGTATGCCTCGGCCCTCAGGTTCATTTGTAAGACACTTGGGGCTCGAAATTGTCGACTAGGGCTCGCCCCTCGGGCCTTCGGTCCTCAGGCTCGTATAGCAAACGTGCTCCAAGGAGAAGCTACGGGCCTTCGGCCTTTCGCGGAACAGCTTCTGACCTCGTGTATTTCGCCTCTTAGCTTCGGCCCTTCGGCCCTCAGGTTTCCTTGTGACGCATTCGGGGATAGAAAGTGGCCACTTGACACTTACTTATTTTGTAACTCCTTAGGAAAACATCGATAGGGAGCTCATTGCACAACCGAAGTGTTCGAGGGTCAAACGTAAAGGTATACTTAGACTGCTCTCTAAAAAGATTAAAATAAAGGCAAAATTAAAAATTTTGAAAATACCCCCGACGGATGTTCTCAATTGAAAAATAATTAAATAATGCATTTGAAAATCCCCCGACTCTATAGGAAATAATTACATATAGATAAAAACATTTTTTTTCTAAACGGTTAACTGGTTGCGAGGTATATTTACAAGCCCAGAAAAATCCGTCGGGGGCTGCCATTGCCATGTCAATTCCCAATTGCACTAAAAAAGTAATAATAATGAAATTCCATGTGAATTCCCAATTGCATTATAATAGTAATAATAATGAAATTCGAGATAACTTACAGAACGGTATAAACTAACTGCATAAACTATTACTTCATTTCAGGGCAGGCAATTGCAGCCCCCGGCGGATTTTTCTGGGCTTGTAAATATCTCCACTGATATATACTCCACTGATAATTGACATTAGCAGCTGAAGGCTTATCACGAAATTATAAAAACAAATTTATACAAAGTAAACTATAAAAACAAAATTATACAAAGAATAAAATATCGACCTACAACTTTTATTTGTAAACTGTTATCTTTCTTATCTTGTTATCTGAAATTGTCAATGAGTAGATTTAAATCAAGCGTTAAACGCCATCTCTTTACACTATACTACCCCAACAAAAATCTTATTACACTATAAATGAGTTTATAGAAGATAAAGCCGCATTTATGTAAAATATATGTATACTTATTATTAAAATGACGTGTAAAAGAGCTAGGTTAAGCCTATTTACAAAATAAATATTTTGAATTTTGAATTTTTTCGCTGAACTTGGCCGGTTCTCCACAGTTACGTTTCTTTGGATAAGCTTTACCGATTCACATACACGAATCGGTACCCAACTAATCTCCGCAATTATTCAGTCGGATCGCTGCGGAAGGATCGCAAAGCCGCTCCAATGTGAAGGGTATGGAGGTCTATTTTCATCAGTCGATTTAAATCCTGATCAGATTTCTGTCTTCGTCGCAACTCAAAGTTACCGTGTTGGAGGGATCATCCTTCTAGTGTTTTCTCGGTTGCTTAATGGAGCCCCGAGTTCGCTTTGGCACTTAGTTTTACGAAAGCAAATGGGGCATTCTACTTTTTCATGTACATAATTTTCAGACACTTTTTTTTTAATGCAGATTTTGGAATACTTTCCCCTCACTTCATATTTTTATTGTTATTTAGAAAGACGTTTAATTGCAGTATCACTTCCGACAGTTTTGGTAATTAACGAACCACAGCTAATATCCATAAATCGAGTAACTCAGTGGTCCTTGAATGACACACCATTTGTATGAAAAAATGGTTTTTACAACTGCGTTACCCACCTTTTACAGTAATATGTTAATATTTAAGTATTTTTATCAATAAATTCCTTTTATTAGGTTCAGATACTATTTTGAAATCCTATTTTGTACACTAATTCAATACATATCATGGATTTTTTTTGGTAATAGAAAACTGGTCATGAAAAAGTAGAATGACCCAAATACCATCTGACTTTCCAACCCTTTTTTTTGAAGTCTCGTACTTTTCTATTGATTCCTCCACAATGTACGCATGGTCACCTGTGGCGCTACCGCGAACAGCAAACGAAGTTTTCCCTCTCTGTCGCACTTGCAAGTTTGCATATAAGTGAGACAGAGAGGGAAAACGTCGTTTGCTGTTCGCGGTAGCGCCCCTGGCCCTGTACTCCGAACTTCGTATTCTGCCGTCCCTTTTACTCTCGTAGTATTCACTGTATGAGTGGAAAGGACGGCACGATAGGAAATTCGGATTTCGAAGTTCGAAGTAGCCCCTCTGGGCGCTCCTGCGGGGTGCCCAGTGTTAACTTTCCAAGCCAGATGGAAAACTAAACTTTGTTGGAATACTGGTTTCATCGCGGTCTTTTCATTCACCGGAAAGCTACTGTTAATAAAAAAAAAGCATTTATTCACGAAAAACAGTACTCTTTTACAACTTGTTATAACTTCCGCCAAACTGTTTAACAGTTTGTTGGCAGAAATAAGCTCCCTTTCTTTATATTACTGTTTTAAGTTAGCTATTTAGTTAAGTACATCAACTGCTGTAGTCAACCAATCTCACTGGAGCGCAAACTCTTAGAGTATTCCAGTGTTCCAAACCACACGCGTGGTCGTGCCGGAGGTTTTCCTCTGGATTTTCCCCAGGCTACTCTCCAACCGCGCACTCCTATCTATATTATCTATATTATTGGGCCCGGCCTATAAAGCCACAGTCAGGTTCAAAAAAAAAAAACTGCTGTAGTAGTGCAAGTTACAAATGTAAGTTTATTATAAGTGTTATAACATAAACTATTCTAATAATATTAGTTAATTAAATTAAATTTATATAAGACGATATTTAACAGTACCGTTCCGGGTTAGCCGGCTACAGTGGATTCGATTACAAATATTTGTACAGTCCATAAGAAATTCAATTTATTTTCAAGTTTCTACCATTCCTTTGATTACTTTCAAACTTTCTTATACCAAAAATAACAAATTCACCCAAACTCTAAGGCTACTTACTGATTTGACTGTGCAGAGCAGTATGCTGTCAGTTTCAACTATAAGTAGACTCAGTATCGCTTCTTTGAGAATGAGAATGAGAATCTTATTTATTGTGTATCACAGGTAGTTCAATACAGATCTTACAAATAGGTCAGTTCTCTGTGATATGTCTTACGACGTACAATAATTTAATAATAATAATAATAGCCGATAGTCGTTTCTGCGAACGGTCTTATAGTGAAGAGTCTCGACCAACACCTCAAGAGACTCTCGCTAGATGGCTGGGTCAAGGGTCAGATACAGAAGGCGGTACTCCTGGACACGGCGCGGCTCTCTGTCGCCCTAACTACCGGTAGCTTAGGCCCCGCCTCGCTGCCGGTGACACCCTAGGTTAGGACTTTATAATATTTTTATGTTTTGTAAGTGTGTTTTTATATTTTACTTTTTATAAAGATATTGTAAAAACCTATCCTAAGAACCAAAATAAATAAAGGACAATAATAATAATAATAACCTCCTGACTATACGCGTCGTGTCCAGGAGTACCGCCTTCTGTATCTGACCCTTAATCCAGCCATTTATTTATTTATTTATTTCATATAAGCAACTATTATTACAGGACAACCCAATGCAATAGTGCCTAAACCATTATTCTACAATTACTTACATTATTATAATTAATTAAAAATTACATTATCATTTTACGACATAACACAGAACATGCAAAGTTATTTTATATTTTATAAAATATTTAGCGAGAGTCTCTTGAGGTGTTGGTTGAGACTCTTCGCTATTAGACCGTTCGCAGAGACGACTATCGGGACAATGATCATTGAATCAACATCCCACATGGCGGTCATCTCGTGTGCCAAGTCTAGGTACTTGCTGACTTTGTCCTAAGAGAATAATAATTAACGATTTCATGAAATAAATTTTATATTATGCAAAAATTAACAATAATAATCTATTACTATGTCAAACAATCACATACATTAATTGTAAAATTGTACTTATAATAACTATATTGTAAAATTGTCAAATAAAAATTTAGATTATAATAACATTTTTCTTTTAATAGATTATATAATTTAATCTTAAATGTTGATAGTTTTCATCTTTGATAGACTGGTAATTTATTATATAATTTTGGAGCCATTGTGTAAATAGATCGTTTAAAGAAAGAGGTTTTACAGTTATCTGGTGGAAATACTTTAAATTTATGCTTAGCTGGTCTGGGATGCCTGGATGCTGGATGGAGGATGCTGGGATGTCTTGGGATGATTTTATTTTGAAGCCACTCATATACTGCACGCCTCCGGGACAGGTTAGCCCGTCGTCTATCGGTCCCGGGGATCCCCGGGCTCATTACAAAAGGAGGCTATTGTTATTTTTTCTCGCCGGGAGACCACGATTTAAGCCGCTGAGCTTCCTGACTGGCGCGGGACGCGCGGAAGTGGGTCTGTACGAATGCAGTACTGACCCGCATGTGCGCATGATATTACTGCGTAAATGTAATACCGACAGTATACCGTCCAGTGAGTAAATCTAGGTTAATAAGCTCATGTCACTGAACTAACTATATACCGATCCCGTCCCGCCATGTCAGGTGGTCCCCTAAGAGCTCACAAAATGCTATGCGACTAGGATGTGAAACAAATGAACTAAACTGAGCCACAGAATCTTATTCACGACGTCTTCCAACAACCGACAGAAGAAAACCAATCTAAACCTGACCGCATA
Source organism: Epiblema foenella (assembly GCA_963556455.1). NCBI lineage: Eukaryota > Metazoa > Arthropoda > Insecta > Lepidoptera > Tortricidae > Epiblema > Epiblema foenella. Next base: position 26,774,901 of record OY747099.1, on the reverse strand, counting down.
ATACATGCAGAGCTTACAATTCTTGGTGTCAGGATATAGCGGTGGAGAATGTAGTGAATCCCATAGCAGTAATAATAACATTTACAATTCAGATGTCGACCGCCATTTCATTAGGTGCATCTTAGTCTTAGTGGTTCCGCAGACGGTAATGGAGCGCGCAGTGACACGGTTTAAAATCTCTCTGTCTGAAATTATACACAACTAAGTTCTATCTAGTTGGCGCTACCATTTTATTATCAAATATGCCTAAAATATCATCCATCATAAGGGCATTTTCGCTCAATAATTAACTTAAAAATCACAACTTACAACAATATTGAATGAATGAATGAATGAATTATTTATTTGAAACCACAACATAAAGTACAGTTAGCTTAAATCTAGGAAATATACATTTGAGGATGGTTCCAAAAAGGAGCCCACTCAGCATTGTGTCGGAGCATGAAGTGCCACGACGCTGATTTTCAGTGGATCCATTTACACAGTAATAATAATATACAACTAATTAACCTAAGAGAAGCAGAATATAGCAGAGATGTGCAGTGTCGTGGTATTATGCGAAAATTACGCCAGATAGATTTAGAATAGGATAAAAATGAGTAAATAATAAATATATAATGAATATAATAAATGAGGTGAAAATAAACAATCACATCGTCGGCTAGACAGAAGAAATTTGTTCCTTTAGCATATATTCAATACTTTACAGTAAATTTTCAGTTTATCTTACTCCGAATCACGAGTACTCTTGTATCTGATAAAGTAAAAAAACGTGTCCCCATTTTTTATTCCAGTGAGAAACCTAAAAACGCATGGGTACATTTTTTGCTATATCAAAATCAATCGCGACCACATTGAAAAATCTTAAATAATCAAATACTCAGAAAAAGTAAAAGGTACAATTTAAACAAACAAACAACTAAAGGCAAGGTAAACTTTGCCTCCTTGTGCGTGTTCTACCGCTTTCTACCATCGCACCGCTCGCCGTCGGCAGGGCATTCATCCTCACACCTTAGAACCGAAATGGTCGCGTACGGTACGGTTTCAGAGGAATTTTCTCCCACGGACGCTCCGGTTGTGGAATGAGCTCACTGCCGAGGTTTTCCCGAGGGACTACAATATGGGTTCTTCAAGAGCGGAGCGTATACATTTTTAAAGAGTCGGCAACATGTGACACCCCAGGAGTTGCAAGCGTCCATAGGCTACGGTGACCGCTTACCATCAGGCGGGCCGTACGAATGTTTGCCACCGACATGGTATAAAAAAAATTAAAGTTACTATCCAATTACTAAAAATATCTTCTAAAATCCCTTAAGTATTGAAAGATATTGGCAGCATTGGATTTTTTCTTACCTAGTTATGAAAACAATACACCAAACAAAACCCATTTACATCATTATCATTCAACTGAGTTGTTAGAATTTAAATTGAAAAATACCGTCGCATACTTTTTATCATCCTACTAAATTATATTATGGTTTAAGTTTTACTGAAATATTGTTTGTTTCTCGCATAAGTGATTTGTAATCTTAGAGAAATAAATAAATCTGAACTGAACTGAACTGATCATTCCCGTCGTAACCACAAAAAATACCATCAACCCAATATTGAATACAAACGAATCCTGTACAAAAGCTCGTTCAATACAAGATACAACGGAAAATATCTCGATATAAACGTAAATGATATTACATGCATCGCAGAAACGTTTCCCGAAAGTAACTTGATACAACCGCTGAGTGATACGGAGAAAGTGGTACGAGAAATGGACCAGGTAAAATATATGTATAGTCGAAAGTGCGAGCCCCCCTACATATCACATTTCCCAGCTCTAACGAGCTATTTCAGGGACAAGAGGAGTACTGAGGGGTGTGGCACATTGCTTTGCTGATTATCGAATAAATGGCGGGATATGCTAGACAAGGTGTACGTTCCTATGCTCAACCAACACTGACCCAATATATGGCACTTGTTTACCATATAGCTGCCAAAGACTTAGAAATCTGGTGCTCCGTTCTAGTTTGTTACACTTTTAAATTATTCATAGCGATTTTCAACTGAGTTGTTAGAATATAATTGAAAAATACCGTCACATACTTTTTATCATCCTACTAAATTATATTATGGTTTAAGTCTTACTGAAATATTGTTTGTTTCTCGCATAAGTGATTTGTAATCTTAGAGAAATAAATAAATCTGAACTGATTTTAAAACTCGTTACTTTTAAACTCTTCATACCCAGTTTTTAACCTCGCTATGAAAAGTTTTGTAGTGGATATATAATTTCTTAAAACATGAGAATTCTATTGGTAACTTTCAAAAAGTCTTTATTGTAATGAAATAAGAGCTATTGACGTCTTCATTTGCTTAGTTACTTTTGATGCTAACTTTACCTCTTGGCTGTGCCGTCTGTGTATTAGTTGTCGGTACCTCGGTCCTTGAATTTCTCATTCAAGGATCAAGTGTACTTGATATTGTGTTCAGGAAATATCAAAAATCAAAAATTCTGAGAAAAATGAACAATTTTAAGGAGCTCCACGCGCTATTCATCGATATTTGACGACTTTTGAGTTGATGTAGCTCCTTCAAAACGTTAGATATATTTATGGCACAATGCTTTATCTACATTTGCAAGAGTCAAATTTGGAAAAAAGGAACTCCTTATTTTTTATGGTTTTTTGAAACATGTTCTAAAAAAGCTCTATTTTCGATATTAATATATTGTTTATGCACTTATATATATGAAATGTACATGTACCTGTTCCTGATTGACGTTTTTAACAACGCAAGTCCAAAAAACTTTTTTTGGGCCTAAAATTTGTGGTCAATAGTTAACGGCTTATGTGCATGTTAGCTATGTTTTTATTACAGGAATTTATAGCAACGGAGACACTGTTTATGCGGGTTACTGGTCCAATCCAAAATTAAGCTTTGTAGCCCTTAACTTTTGGTATGTCCACAGAAAAGACGCGAACCTAAATCCGCATATGACCCGAAAACGCTTCAAATATGCTCTCCTTCCTTTACTGCAGTATTTAGCGTGTGAGAGATATAACCGCGAAATATTTCCAAGCAAACTATTCGTTTATGTTACGATGTCATATTTTATTACTCTTAAATTGACATCATTCGTACTTTATAAGATTTCAAGCTTACATGGTCATTTACATTAGAATTACGATTTGAAACGGGATATTTACCATGTATATTTGTATTTTTGAGTTTCGCGTATTGATACTGTGAGTGTGGTGTGTCGTGACCGTAATCGAGTTTCAAGGGACAAGGCGGACGGTGGTAGTGACGGTGACACTGTGCGAAAAAAGCGAACCAGGAAGTGGGTATATCGTTATTGTGTGTGGGTAGACCACAACTAAAACTCGCAGCACGTCAGTTAATCCTTGATAATGGCGCTTGCAACAGTGCCGAAATATCAAAAACTCAAAAATACAAATATACATGGTAAATATCCCGTTTCAAATCGTAATTCTATCATTCGTACTTATTGTAGATGTTGAAATCTTGAAGTTGAGCCATCGCGACAACACACACATTATAGTCCCTATTCGTCCCGGTACCGCCGCACACCGGGTGGAGTCAGTCCGAACCAGATCGGGCCTAGCTGAGTTCCTTGCTGAAATCTTCTCAGCTAGGCTAGCATTATGGACACCTACTGTAACTTAATCATAATCATAATCATAATCATCATAATCATATTTATTGGTAATATCGAATTACATGTCAATTCATCATAATATATCATACATTAAATGTAATGTAGGTAGCTATGGTATTGTCAGTACATTATATTAAAAATACATGGTCTTTATCCTCGCGTAATACAAAATAACTCCTTATGATCATAAAACGCCTGCTCGATAAGCCATTTTTTCAGTTTCGTCTTAAATAACGACGCAGTTTGAGCGGCAACTATTTGGTTTGGGAGATGATTGTAAACTTTGCGACCCATGACTTGAGCAAGTTTTCCTGACTTGGCGAGTTTGTGCGGTATGAGGGAAAGTTTTCCAGCGTGCGTACTGCGGGTTATGTACCTACGTGGAACTTCGTTCCTAGCAGGAATTGATTCCACTACGTCTCGCGTTATCACAGCCAGTTGCAATATTAGAAGTGAAGGTAGTGTTAGAATGCCTAAGGCCTTAAATAGTGGTTTCGCGGATACTGTTTGAGCGACGCGCGCTATAGCACGTACTGCACGTTTTTGGAGACGAAATACTCTTTCCCACTCCGCGGCACCCGCCCACAGTTCGACCCCGTACTGCAGGTGCGCATGTACCGATGCGAAATAACAGGCGCGTACCGTTTCCGTCGGGAGTATGCGTGCCAATCGTTTTATGGCGAAACATGCCGTAGCAAGTTTATTGCACACCTTATCAATATGAGAGCTCCAGGTCAGTCCACTGTCTAACTCAAACCCCAAAAATGTTACGTTGGTCCTTTGTTCTATGATATCGCCCCCCGCCAAGACTGACAATGGTCTCATTTGGCGACCAGAGAGGTCAAAACTAATGAGGTGAGTTTTTTTGGTGTTTAAAATAAGACCATTGTTACCAAACCAGGCTGCTATTGTTCTAGCAGTATCATTCAACTTGTTCTCAAGCTCTTCATAAGTCGAGGCACGCACAACAACTGCAACATCGTCAGCGTAGATGAACGTTTCGCCACTGCTGATTGCATTTGGCAGGTCGTTCAATAATAAGGAGAACAGGATATTCGATACTGACGAACCTTGTGCGACACCCATACTTGTGATCGCTGCATCAGATCGTACGCTACCACTGTCAGCAACAACTACCTGCTTCCTGTTCCGCAGTAGGTCCGTCATCAACGCCAACGCGGGACCTTCCAGGCCATAATGCCGCAATTTGTTGGTCAGGAGGTTATGATCCGCAACGTCGAATGCTTTAGACAAGTCGCAGCAAATTACTGCGACTTGGTTCTTAAGCTCACGGGCCTCTAATATCTGACGAACGACGGCTCGTGTTAATGTGGTCGTTGAGCGCCCTTTCCGATACGCGTATTGTCTATTTGACAATGCGTTAGTCGTGATAAGAAAGTCCGTTAACCTAGAACTTATGCCGTGCTCAAATATTTTGGCAAGCACCGGGATAATCGCTACGGGTCTATATGCGTCAATATCATTCCTCTTTCCCTTCCCTTTGTATAACGGTGAGATCCGGCTCTCTTTAAGTGGATCGGGAAAGACGCCCTCGCGAAGGCATCTATTGTAGGCAATGGCGAGTATTGGAGCTATTTCAGCTGCGACGGAGTGGATAAGCGTTACTGAGATGTCGAAAATGTCCCGAGTTGGTTTCTTGGCTATGCGCGAGGTGATAATGCGAAACACCTCGTCCGGAGTGAACGCCGTTAGCCTGACGCAGCGGTCGGCGGGCGGGCAGGCGGCGCGCAGCGCGCCGAGCGCGCGGGGCACGTCGGCGGGCGCCGCGCCGCACGCCGCAGCCGCTCCGGCAAACCTTTTATTCATCGCATCGGCTGCAGCTTTCTTCGTTTTGAACTTGATTCCGTTCGAGTCCAAGACCAGGTCCGTATAATCCACGTGATCACGAGGGTCTTTCCCTTTTTCTCGATTTATTACCGCCCACATCGTCCTGACTGTGTTAGCGCTATTGGTAATACTGTTGGAGTAGACGCGAGCTTTTTTCGAATTGAGCAGGCTATTATACTTTTGGTTCATACTTTTTATTAGATTTGAAAGATGCGCATTATCCGGTAATCGCTTCCCTAGATCTATAATGTCAAATAATAACGTTTTGAGGTTGTTAATATCGCTAGTCACCCACGATTTACTATTTTTGTTATTTATTTTCCTTATCGGAAAGCAGATTTCGAATTTATTTTTAAGCGTGTTAATTAGGGACTTTATCAGTTTCGTGATGGATTCATTATTGCGGTGGACAGTTTCATACCAGTCCACGCTCTGTATCGCTGCTCGGAATTCGTTGTAGTAGCGCGGTGAATAGACCCTCGCGCGGCGAGTGAGGGGCGCGGGCGGGGCGCGCGGGCGCAGCAGCTCGGCGCGCACGGCGAGGTGGTCGCTGAGGTGCGTGGCGACCGGCGCGACGCGGAGCGCCGATCGCGGCCCATTCCAGTACATGTGGTCTAGGTTGGTCGATGTAGTGGCCGTGACTCTTGTCGGAAAATTTACCATATTACTAAAATCTTAACTAACAGTCATTGACCCGTAACTCATATTTGCCATAATCAAGCTCAGGTTTTGAAAAATAGTCACCATATTGTTCCAATTAGATATTAACCCGCGTAGCGCAACCACAAAGAGTGACATTTGACATTTCGGAGACCTCGCGCTACACTAGCGCCTCTAGCGGCGAATTCATACGCGTAGCCCCCATTGTCACTGTTCACTTCGATTAAGTAAATATTGGGAAATTGAAGAAGAGAATAGGTAATACCCACCACGAAACTTTTTAAATATACCTATCGTTCGGCTTGTGTACCTACTTCTGCTTCGCCTTAAGGTTAACTGGTAGACAATGCCATACGGCATTAAGCCCGCCTTTTGTACGATAAGGTTTCTTTTGTACAATAAACATTAAATAAATAAATAAATACTGACAAGTTGTAAAAGGGTCAATCAATTTTTTCTTGTTGTTATTTTGTGCCGTCAGCGAGGAGACATCAGTATCCGAGTTTCTTAGAAAAAAAATTATAATATGGACTTCAAGCATGCTCAAGAGATGATCTATGTCCAAATGGATTTAAGCTCATCGCTATAACTCATGTTTGATAGATTTAAACCCTATAAAAACACAGTTTTAAAGAGTGACTCAGGAGACATAACCATGGTAACGAGCAACAAAGAATAGTTGATTCACCCAAAAACCTTTCTTTGTGTTTATCTATAATACCTTTAAATGACAAAATTTTATCTGGTTTTATTAAATTCACTTAATCATCCATATTTATTTAAGTATTTATACATCCTACAAAAACTCGATCATGCTAGCCAGGTTGTGTGTAACATAAACAACCCGAAAACGTATTATGTTTGTATAAGGCCTTTATTTAGTGTAACATGTTGTTTTTCCTTGAAATCATGACGTCTAGATAAACGTCATTGCTACGCTTAATTAAGTATGAAATCAGTTTAACAAAACAAAGATGGACCCTCTTTCCTTACAAGCTAGTACGCGCGCTTGCGACTCCTCTCGCGTAAAACCACACTATAATACATACATTAATACATATATTTTCAGATATATATTTTCATACTCTTTTTCTTTTTTTCTTTTCTTTGCATCTTTTATAAAATATCCAAGCTAGTTCAAATATACAAGCTAGTTCACGCGCTCGCGACTCCTCTCGCGTAAAACCACAGTATAATACATACATTAATACATATATTTTCAGATATATATTTTCATACTCTTTTTCTTTTTTTCTTTTCTTTGCATCTTTTATAAAATATCCAAGCTAGTTCAAATTTACAAGCTAGTTCACGCGCTTGCGACTCCTCTCGCGTAAAACCACAGTATAATACATACATTAATACATATATTTTCAGATATATATTTTCATACTCTTTTTCTTTTTTTCTTTTCTTTGCATCTTTTATAAAATATCCAAGCTAGTTCACGCGCTCGCGACTCCTCTCGCGTAAAACCACAGTATAATACATATATTTTCAGATATATATTTTCATACTCTTTTTCTTTTTTTCTTTTCTTTGCATCTTTTATAAAATATCCAAGCTAATTCAAATATACAAGCTAGTTCACGCGCTCGCGACTCCTCTCGCGTAAAACCACAGTATAATACATACATTAATACATATATTTTCTGATATACATTTTCATACTCTATTTCTTTTTTTCTTTTCTTTGCATCTTTTATAAAATATCTGTTTAACCCAATGGTTGGCTGGTAGAGAATGCCATTTGGCATTAAGCCCGCCATTTGTACAATTTGTGTATTTTGTCGAATAAAGTTTAAATAAATAAATATAATAGAGATGTCGACACGAAATAAGAAAATTAATAAATTCGTTTTTTTTTCGAAAAAGGATCTAATTCATATAAATGGTGAAAAACGTAACTGAAAGGAATAAATAATTCATCATCATCCTCATATCAGCCGAAAGACGTCCACTGCTGGACATAGGCCTCCCCTAAAGAGTGCCATAATGACCGGTCCTGCGCCACCCGCACCTTGTGGGGGTACCAACGCTGCGCCTTCCGGTCCGTGGTCGCCACTCGAGAACCTTCCGGCCCCAACGACCATCGTTACAGGTTCAAAGTCACTCAGAAGGCAATGGAGAGGGCTATGCTGGGAGTGATCGCATCAGAAATGAGGTCATCTGTAACAGAACCAAAGTAACCGATATAGCCTTTCGAATCGCTAAACTTATTAAGTGGCAGTGGGCGAGGCACATTGCACGTAGAATAAATAATTACGTAGTAAATAAGTCTTCAAAATTTTAAGAGGAGGCTCAGTGTGTGTTGTTTATCGAAGCCGAAGGCGAAGACTATACCGGGTCTGGAGCCGGATCCGGGGGTGATATCGTAGACAGAGTCGGAATTCGATAGAAATACGGGTGAGGGATTTAATGTAGACTGGAATCCCCAAGGAAAGCGTAAGCGTGGCCGTTCTAAGCAGACCTGGCGGCGGACGATCATCGCAGAGGCGAAGAAAATAGGGAAGACGTGGAGCGAATTGAAGCGCGAAGCTCAAGACCGAACGGGATGGCGGCGCACTGTGGGAGCCCTCTGCCCCATCTAGGGAACATAGGAACACAAGTCAAGGCAATCCGGGTAATGCATCAAAATATGTAGGTGCACGCCGCTACCGCGGCCGGCCAGTGCATCTTTTAGCTCCGCAAGGCTAATGGACGAAGTAAAGAAAAGCGGAAGCTGAACCGGAACATCCCTTTTGTTTTACATTTCCGGAAATATAAAACAAAAGGTATGTTCCGGTATAAAAGCCGGAGGCCAGAGGCGAAGTTGTTACAGCCCCATTGCAGAGTTGCAGACCGACAGAATTACATTCGTATGTATAACATATTAAGTGAGTATTAATTTTTATTTTAAGGATCCTTATCAGTTAAAAAACGCTCATCTATTTACGCCATTTTCTGTTTGAACTGACACGTATCTTGACATTTTCTCAATGTTACTATCTAGAACAGGACTATTGCGACCTTGTGTCATAAACTTTAAATGTATCTTTTGGATTTTTTTATTAAGAAATATCGTTTCAAACATCTCTGCAAATCGACCATTGTCAAACTAAAAGCTTGTTTTTTCCGCTTAAATTCTACTACACACAATAAAATCAAAAAATGGCTATGTTACTATCCAAAATTTCAATAAAATCATCGTAGCCTTTAATAACTATATTGGTATTATCAATACTTTGGTTATATTTTGAAATCAAAACATTTTGAAACTTATAAGGCCTCTTAACACACATAACTACCGCGGCGCCTACTTAATGTTTACGAACCACGAAACAATATATTGTCCAAATTAGTCAGAGCTAAAATGAATGCCTGTACCGATTCATTTACTGTGTACGTCACGTAACACGAATCCATAAATACAGACGTTGTGAATTTTGACTTCAGTCCAGTTTAGAAACATACATATAAATAGTAGTTACCAACACCTCGTACTTATTTGGCATAAAATTACAACAGCACTTACGGTAGGTATATATATATATATATATTTTTTAACCTGCCTATGGCTTTATAGGCCAGGCCCAATAAAGCGATAGGAGTGCGCGGTTGGAGAGTAGCCTGGGGAAAATCCAGGGGAAAACCTCCGGCATGACCACGCGTGTGGTTTGGACCACTGGAATACTCTAAGAGTTTGCGCTCCAGTGAGATTGGTTGAGCGGTTCCAACCAAATCTGAGTTGTGAATATATTTTAATGACATTTTTAGTATGGAGACGACATTTTAATTACCATACGCACGGTCGAAAATATTTCGTAATCACAGCGATAAGGTTCTAATTGTAATTGGCCATTCTACTTTTTCATGTACACAATTTTCAGACACTTTTTTTTAATGCAGATTTTGGAATACTTGGCCCGCACTACATATTTTTGTTTTGTTATTTAGAAAGAGGTTTAATTGCAGTATCACTTCCAATAGTTTTGGTAATTAACGAACCACTGCTAATATCCATAAATCGAGTAACTCAGTGGTCCTTGGATGTCACACCATTAGTATGAAAAAATGGTTTTTACCACTGTGTTACCCACCTTTTACAGCAATATGTTAATATTTAAGTATTTTTACCTACTACCTACCTACCTATTACCTTACCTTACCTATACCTACCCTACCTTACCTACCTTACCTATTTTTACCTTTTTTTACTGTGGGGCTAGTTCGATTTGTATAAGAGTGTCCTCTAATATTTATTTATTTATTATATTTTACCTATAAATCCCCTTTATTAGGATCAGGTACCATTTCAAAATCCTATTTTTGTACACTAATTCAATATATATCATAGATTTTTCTTGTAATGGAAAACTGGTAATGAAATAGTAGAATGACCCAATTGAGACCAAACATACCTAAAGGTAACTTAAATTTTATTGCTGTAGAACATTGAACTTTAGGCCTTAAAACTACATTTGTGATAATCCACATCGAAAAGGACCTTATGGCGGCAGGCGCTTACGTTACACCTATTCACTATTGTATTGGAACAGCGGCAATAAAGGCGTAAGTGCCGGCCGCCATGAGGTCCCTTTCGATGTGGATTATCACATTTGTATACAATCTTAGGAAAGACCATGAAAGCCAGGACAATCACGGTCATGGATGGAGAGTGGTCCGTAGAGGGAGCAGTACGACAGATCATAGACGAGGGTGTGGATGATGAGCCCTTCTACCTGCTAGACCTTGGCGAGGTGGTAACGAGATACGAGTGCTGGAAGAAGCTCATGCCAAGGGTTGAACCCTTCTATGGTAAGAATTTTTGTTTTTAACTTGACTGTGGCTTAGGCCGGACCCAATAAAGCGATAGCAGTACGCGATTGGAGAGTAGCCTGGAGAAAACCTCCGACAGGACCACGCGTGTGGTTTGTAACACTGGAATACTCTAAGAGTTTACGCTCCAGTGAGATTGGTTGAGCGGTTTCAACCGAATCTGAGGTGTGAGTAGAATCGAGCTACTGGGAGTTTTGTCGTTTCATTTAACTTAACATTGTGGGACTATTATAAGCACCGTGCCTTCTCCAAATCTTTCACAGTGCGCGCCGTAAAATTGTGGAACAAGTTACCGTTGTCCTTAAGACAGTCCCAGTCTGTAGCATCATTCAGGAGCAAGTTGAAGGAATTATGGCTATCCAATGACTTGTGAATTGCTTGGATACTATATTTATATGTATTATTTTTTTTTTTATTTAGATATATGTACATATATGTATATATATATATTTGTATATTAGTAGTTATATATGTTTATTAATGTGTAGTTGAAATACCTTTTTATTCCTGTCAACAATATACAAAAAATAAATAAACAATAAACTCTTAACTTAAGACTAGCTTAAGCCTAGTCAAATAGTCCCCCTCGGATTGTCCCTGGCGCAAAGGTACCCATCACACTAGCCACGTTACCGCGTTGAATGGCGACGGACAACCTTTGCACCAGGTACAAACCCGCGCGGGCGTCAGACCCCCTCTCCCTAATTCGGCGTCCCACTTCCCTAATGTGTAGTTGTATATCTAGAATATTTATATAAATACATCTTTGTACACGTGTTGGTTTGTTCCTATTCTTCACTCAATTGCTCAAAGGTTAACTGGAAGAGAGCCCTTACAGGGATACGTTCGCCTTTGTACATGATTGATCTGTTTTTTTCTGTATAATTTATTTTACCTTGTCTTGTGTACAATAAAGTATTTTCTAGACTAGGTTGCCCAAATTTATAACTGTTCCAAATTTCAAATCGATAGCATAAGTAGTTCTTGAGATATTTAGCGATGTGATAGACAGACAGACAAAGTGAAACCATAAGGGTTCCTTTTTTACCATTTTGGTACGAAACCCTAAAAACTGGCAACAGTTTTGAAGTCTATAATAAGTCTACTATCAATAAAAAAATATAGTAAAGACCACTCCAAAAAACTTAGGCTCGGTTTTATAAAGATCCGTTAGACCTTATGTCGGTTTGTTATGTCAAAAAATGTACTGAGTTACTAAAATTTGATCTGACATTTGGTCTAACGGATCTTTATAAGGCCTGCCCTTAAGATTCCCAATTGACTCCCTGACTGACCTTGGTCTTGTGTCGTAGGACTGGTGTCGTAGACATTTCCTCGCATAATGGCAGAGTATTACATGCGCAGAAGCGGAGCAATGCCTTTACCATTAGTTTACTACCCAGCTAGATATTCTACCTAACTATATAAATGTATATGGCAAGAGGACGTGGGAGTACATGCTACCTAACATTCTAAATACGATACCAGAAGATTTACACACAAGTGTCCTTGGAGACAAAAAGTCGTGCAAAATCGCATTAAAAAGATATTATCTAACGGGAACAGACAGCGAGGTGTGATTGCTGGAGCGTAAAACCTACATACTTTAATCGCCTACTTAGTATTATTTATTAATGTTATTGTTGTGAACGGTGCGATACATTCGCGTCACGCATAAACCTTAAACAGGTTTCTGTGCGCGACTACTAAATATGTTTTGTAATTTTTTCACTTTTAATATGAATAAATTAAAAAATATATATATTTAGTATGTCGATTCTTAGTTCTATTGCCTAACCGCCAGAGGCGCTGTACTTTTGCCTATACAATTTTTTTACGCAGTCGCTAGCAAGAGCATGTAAACTCACGGTAAAGGCACAGTACTGCTTTCATACCGCCCGCTTGCGGGCATCCCGCCCCAGTCAGGAAGCTCTCATTGAAAAGTAAAAACACAGTGGCAAAAACGGGAGGTACAGCTCCGACGCCACTAGTTTTATAAAATAAATAAATATAATAATTCTTTATTCAGACAACAAGATCCATGATTTGTTAGTAGTTTGCTTAATCCTATAGATGTTAGTAAATATATGTAGCTAGAGACATGGTATTCTTAATTAAGTGTTGCATGACCGAGCACTCACTCCTTATGGCTACAGTCCTCAGGAGGCTGTTTGAGCTGCCACGTATTCTGGTTAACAGCGATGCCATCTTTTTCCGCAATATTAGAGGACAATCTTACACAAATCGAACTAGTCCCACAGTAAGCTCAAGAAGGCTTGTGTTATGGGTACTAGACGACGATATATTTAATACATATAAATACTTAAATACATGGAAAACATTCAAGACTCAGAAACAAATATTCGTGTTCATCACACAAATACATGCCCTGACCGGGATTCGAACCCAGGACCGTCAGCTTCGAAGGCAGGGCCACTACCAACCAGGCTAAAGTGGTAGTCCATTTGATGATGAGACCATGTTTTCGGCAGCGGTAAAGTGCAATTCAGACGCCATGTTGGTGCGGACGCTGGCCGCGCTGGGTGCAGGCTTCGACTGCGCGTCCCGGCAAGAGATTGAACTAGTCACCGGGATCGGTGTTTCTCCGGAGTAAGTACTCTTTTTATACAAACGCCTTAAGGGAGTCGTACAGCGACAGACCATGACCAGAAGACTCATGAAATAAATGAACTTTATTCTGCAAGTAGGCCGCAAAGGCACTTTTACAGGTCAAAAACTACTAGCGTTTCTCATGAGACCACTGCGAAGAAACGCCGAAAGAAACTCGACAGTCAGTCATTTTTTTCCAAAATATGCTTATTACAATGATACTACTTAACCTACTTAAGTAAATGTAAATGGTACACAAAAAAGAGAATTGAAAGAAAAACGAGGAAAAAATAACAATAGGTATTTACAATATGTAGTTACACAAGAAAACAAAACATGTGTAATCCTGCAAGAAATGTGTCAACTAGATACAATGAAAATATTAGACTCTTTACGCTAAGTATTTAGGTATTTGGTTTGGGCCATGCATTTCTGTCTGTTAGATAGTCCTCAACCCTTAAGCCTTTGACATCAAAGTTTTTTTAGGTAATTTTTAAGAGCTGGAAAGGGTAAATTCAAAATTTCATCGGGTAACTTATTATAAAAACGAACACATTGACCTACAAAAGACTTGTAAACTTTACGGACACGAAACTTGTTAGTGGCAATTTTATTTTTATTTTTATGCTTCATTAACGGCACTAACGTTTCAACTCATATTGAGAATCGTCAGTTACGATGCGCCATCCCATACCCAAATTACCTCACGAAGGAACGGTTGATGAATTTAGAACTGGGTAGTGATTGCACCTATAGCTCAGTTGGCTAGAGCGACTGGCCGCGAGTGCCCGGAGGTCGCAGGTTCGAATCCTGCTCGGTGCCTAAATTCTTCAATTTTTCCTTCATTTCTAAAAGTAAGTACTGTTGCGAAAAGAGGCGGTTTATACCTAAGGTAAACTAGGCCTGCCTAGGGCGCAATGTAAACAAAGGGACGCGCGCGGAATTCTCGAAAAATAACAAAAACCGATAAGGCGCTTGCCTAGGGCACTCTCGACATTTAATCCTTCTATAGATGCGAACCGGCATTCTTGAGCCCCGATGTCGACACCCCAGCATAATGCTGAGCCAGTGTCCGTTTCACTGCCGCGGGGACACACAGGTTATGTGGTTTGTGTATAATATGTTTTTCTTCATTTATCATTTTTGTCATATGTGTGTCTTCTGTGTCTGTAAATAAATGTTCCTTTCTTTCTTTCTTTCGATGTACGTAATTTTTAAAAACTCAATTAGATAGTTAGTTTTTAGTCCGCGCAACCTAATATATCCTTTTTACAAAATCTTCGGTGGTAGAATTTGATTCACAATTATTATTTTATTCTTATTTCTTGCCGTTGGAAGCACTTGTTACTTGCTGTTAACGTATTTTAAATGCATTTATATCTTAATATTAGACCACATATCACACGGTCGTTACTTAGATCTTTTGTATACGAGGGTAGATGTTATTTTTTGTTTCTTTTATGTTGTTGCGTATGTGTCGTCATTCGATAGTTTTAAGGCAGGACCCCACTGAAAACCAACCGTCGCGGCTTGCCGTGGTATTATGCTGAGTGGGATCCTTTTTAATGTCGTTTTTTTTTTCATTAATTTGTAACATGAATGTATAGACGTTAATAAATGTATTTTCTTTCTTTAATTTAACCATTCGCGATCAGTTCGGGACTGTACATCATTATCCAACATTTGCCAAACTGACATTTTCAGAAAACAATCGACAAAGTATATATGTAAATATTTTATTGTACACAAAACACAGGTAAAAACTACAGACCAAATCGATTACATTGGTACAAAGGCTAACTTCTCGCTAAGTAAGGGATCTCTTCCCAGAGGAGAGCAGGAAGAACAGGAAGAAAGTGATCTAGTTCACTATGCGAGATTGTATGAAGAATTTCTGCTTCTGTACTCCTGTGACTATTTTGTAAAACTGTTTTGACGTGATTTTGGAGTAAGACGCGTCCAAAGGCTAACCGCCTTTGGACGCGTCTTACTCCAAAATAATCACAAGCGCGTTTCTGATCCTTTATTAACCAGATGATTCATTGTCTTGACAGTTGATATAATTATGCCGGTTTCTCTCTCAACACAACGCATCCTTGAGAGTTTTGACAAGCTTACTCACCACCAGGAATACAACACCATACACCTAAAGAGCTATTAATAATAATAATCGTGTATTGCACTATGTTAAAGGGTCATACGCGGATTTAGGTTCGCGACTTTTCTGTGGAAATACCAAAAGTTAACGGCTACAAAGCTTAATTTTGGATTGGACCAGTAACCCGCATAAACAGTGTCTCTATAAATCCCTGTAATAAAAACATAGCTAACATGCACATAAGCCGTTAACTATTGACCACAGGAGGGGCGACTTTTGCTTTTTCAACTAAGTATGACCCTAAAACACAAGTTGTGTCAATATATAATATCCTCTCATGGACCTTGTTGGACCTTTGATGGGGTTGTAGTGTTATGAGGGCGATCTTCTGTAAACTAGGGATACATCCCCAGTAGTGCTGCTCTGTTTGTCCCTATCTCTCTACGTCTCTGTTTGTGTTCCCAGGCGCATCATCTACGCGCACACGACGAAGATGGCATCACACATGCGACACGCAGAGCGCGCCGGCGTCGTCACCACTACCTTTGACTCCAGCGATGAGCTCGTTAAGATCAAACACATCATGCCACAAGCTAAGTAGGAAACTTGTTTGATTTTCTTTCGTCACTTGGGATAGTGAGGGATAAATTGATTATCAGGTGCTCCAAGATATTCCCATTATTCCCTCGTCTCCAGGTACTAGGTGAAGCGCTGAAATTCAGTGACATTTTGAAATTATATGGAAGACCTATTTCTATGAATCTTTCGGTCTTTAATTTTTCCGTCAGTTATGCAATTATCGATATATTTGTATACCATGGCCGAATTAAAATAAGGTTTTGGCAGGAAATGTGCACACTGTACCTATCCCATTATTAGAATTTGACATAAAATATATAACGTCATATATCGATCAGCGTCAAGCACTCAGACGTTTACCTTATCGATAAATTAATTATGTTTTTTTTTTATTTAGGAAACAAACAGTCAAATAAAAAATGATATTTTTCCAAATTATGTATGAAAACAGACATTGAGTGGTGATCTTAATATTACATTTTAACTTAAAGTAGCTTACTGTAGGAGCGATAAGAAGCGACACAATTTGCAAAAGAGTATATTATTGGCTATATGCTACACAAGTGCATTTTTATGTGGTTTAGAAGACAACATGGATAAATACATGGATAATTTGCAATTCAAATGTAAACGATGCTGTTCATTCTATTTAATATTAACCAATTGCCGACATATTATTATTATTTTTGGACTTGAAATGTGTTAATAAATAATGTCTATGTCTATGTCTACTAATACAGACAGTGTTTAACTGTGAGACACAATTTGTGACAAATAATTTGATTAAAAAAGAAACGTTGGCACCAAGTATCTAATTCAAAGACTACATGGAAAAATTTCAAGCTCACATGGTCCTTTACATTAGACTTACGATTTGAAACTGGATATTTACCATATATATTTGTATTTGTGTGTGTCTGGCGTCCAGTGATCCGAAAGTTCACAAATCGAAAAGAGACTGTTTCCGAAAAGAACTCGCGTATTGATACTGTGAGTGTGGTGTGTCGTGACCGTAATCGAGTTTCAAGTGACAAGGCGGACGGTGGTAGTGACGGTAACACTGTGCGAAAAAAGCAAACCAGGAAGAGGGTAGATCGCTATGGTGTGTGGGTAGACTACAACTAAAACTCGCAGCACGTCAGTTAATCCTAGATAATGGCGCTTGCAACAGTGCCGAAATATCGGGAACTCACAAATACAAATATACATGGTAAATATCCCGTTTCAAATCGTAATTCTAATACATGGAAAGATACTAATACAGAGGAGTTTCTGTGAGGTTATTATTTCAATTTTAAATGTTGTATTGTAGGCTCGTGCTGCGTATCCGATGCGATGCGAAGCTGGCGCATGTATCGCTCGGCACCAAGTTCGGGTGTGATCCTGTCAGCGAGGCGCCGGGTCTGCTTCGGATGGCGACGGAAATGGGTCTAGAGGTGAATGGATGATGACGAAGTCCTGCCTCATTCCGGCCATGGCGACTTACCTACTATCGTTTACCCGGTTGTACCTTGAGCTCGGATTCGCTTTGACATAATCACAAGATAATGGCGTAGGAACTAGGAACTAGTTATAAGAATGCTATCTGATAGCCATAGAATAGAATAGAAAACGTTTACTCGTGACGTTGACAAAAAAATAAAAATAACAAGTGCTTATACATAACACTTCACTTCACTTCAGCGTATTTCTGATCGGCTCGACTCCTTGGCATTGCGTAGAGATGTAGCCTCACTCTGCATTTTCTATCGCTTGTATCACGGGGAGTGCTCGGAGGAATTGTTCGGAATAATCCCCGCCGCATCTTTTCGTCATCGTCCTACGCGTCAGCATTTCCATCCTCACCATTTAGATGGTTGGCAGTCCAAAACTGTGCGTTTCTCAAGAAATTTCCTGCCTCGCACAACCAAACTATGGAATGAACTGTCGCCTACGGTATTTCCTGACCGATATGACCTTAAAACCTTCAAGAAAAGAGCGTATTCCCTTCTGAAAGGCCGGCAACGCACTTGCGACTCCTCTGGTGTTGCAGGTGTTTATGGGCGACGGTAATTGCTTACCATCAGGCGATCCGTTTGCTCGTTTGCCCCCTATAACATAAAAAAAATCGTCATTGAAATGGCCCCCACTCAGCTTTAATGTCAAGGTACCTTGCGAGTATCTTGACGCTGGTCTTCGGTGGATACCTTTCAAGAGAGCGCGCCAACACGCTTCACAAACAATTGAATGTTTGTGAAGAATTATCTGACCCTCAAACATAGAGAAAGCTACTCCTTATTGGGATTAGATGGGTTTCTTCACGCAGTTCACCTTCACCAAAAAGCCACTGTTGGGTAATTCTACTTTTTCATAACCAGTTTTCTATTACAAAAAAAATCTATGATATGTATTGAATTAGTGTACAAAAACAGGGTTTCGAAATAGTACCTGAACCTAATAAAAGGAATTTATAGGTAATAGTAGATTGTATGACAAGGGTCTAAAATGAGCCATATTACCACGAGATATCTAGTTAGAGATAAATAGTTCGAGGGGTAATATGGCTTTTAGACCAGAGTTATACACTCTACTTTTCACTTCGATTGCGAGAAAATAAATAAACAAAGGTTAACCCACCCAAAATTAACAATAAATTCCACTGCGAAGATATATACTTTTGCAGCATGTTTTTTTTCTATACTCCTTTGACACACAAAACATAGACACTGCGGTTCGCGCGCAACATTCACGCACGAAAAAAGCTAAACTGACCTTCCATAGAGCGCTTCAAAGTGTTGCTCGAACGATTTAAACACTTTTTTAATTATTGTGAATTAGGGACTACTACAAACGTAATCTTTAGAATCTTTAGAAAAAATAATTATGTTTCCAGATTGGTAGATTTTAGTAAAGCTGTATTCTGGTTGGTTAATACCCAATACCAAATATTTTTTTAAGAGTTAAATTAGTGTTCTGTGATTGGTGGATTTAATAGGTGAAGTATTTTGATTGGTCAAATTCAAATGTTTTGTAAATCATAAATATGTATTCATATTTTCCCTAGGGGTTAAATGTACTACTTTAGCCCCGCTTGACAAGTCTAATATGACACACTTTTCGAGCATGAGAAGTGAAAAAATACTTAAATATTAACATATTGCTGTAAAAAGTGGTAAAAACCATTTCTTCGTACAAATGCAATGGTGAGACATCCAAAGACCACTGAGTTACTCGATGAAATTAAACCTCTTTCTAAATATCATTACAAAAATATAAAGTGAGGGCTGCGCAGCGGTCTTCTGTAATTTGAAAAAACAATTGAAACCGAACCATTGTTTTTTTTCTATGTGGCCAGTGTGTTAATATGATGAAACTTCAGAGATTATCAAAAGTAAGTTCGTAAGTATTAGATTCCTTTCAGTGCAGCCCTCTAAGGTATTTCCCCAGTTGGGCTGCTCCAAACCTTAAGTTCCCTACACTCTTAAGTTAATCAGGAATATTGTTAATGGCACATCAGTGGTATTGCATTTAAAAAAATAAGATCCAAATTTTTATACTGCTTTGCAGAACACCTTTCCAGGTTTCGTATAAATCTTCAAGAATCAATATAAAATTATTTTCATAATTGGACTTCACAATCTCTTTATATGTCAATAAAAATAATAAACACTTTCATATATTAAATTACATTTGGTGCATATTCATTAACAAATTATTAAAAAAATATGTATATACAATATTAATTCCACGGGTCCTGTTCATCGAGATATTTTATAATATCCCTTTTTGCATATTTCTTCTTTTATGTCTAATGGAACCTTAAAACGTGTAATGGAATCTTATTATAATAACGTACACATTGACCAATGAAAGAATTAGTTATTTTATGTACGTAGTCTGCTACAAGCTCATTTTTATTTCTAGTATTTCTATTATGTACGTCGCATTTTCTCTTAAAAAGATGTTTGTTTTTCTGTACGTACATAAGATTATCAAAAGTGTATTTAGACGCAAAAGTCATGATACCAAATCTATATGTCAGAGAGTGTTAGAGAAATATGAATGGTAATTGGTGCTTAGTTACGATTAATTTTTATGTAGATTATTAAGGTATGAATCGCAACGCTATGGTTCCACAACCAATGATTTCATCATCATCATCATCATCATTTCAGCCGAAAGATGTCCACTGCTGAACATAGGCCTCCCCCAAGGCTCGCCATTTAGACCGGTCCTGTGCCGTTCGTTTCCACCGGATTCCCGCGACCTTCACCAGGTCATCACTCCACCTTGTCGGAGGCCTACCGACAGCTCGTCTTCCGGTGCGTGGACGCCAGTCAAGCAGTTTCTGGCCACACAACAAACAAACAACACAATGTGATGAACAAAGTGTATGTACACTAAAGTACTATGTGTACATGTCCAGGTAATAGGCGTATCGTTCCACGTGGGGTCGGGCGCGGAGGAGCCGGCTGCGTACGCGCGCGGTGTGCGGCACTGCGCGGCGCTGTTCCGCGCAGGCGCCGCGCTCGGCCTGCGCCTGCGGCTCGTGGACATCGGCGGCGGTTATCCCGGACATCTCTCCAGCTCTATTCACGAGGTTTAAGAAACCGCTTATTGAACTGACTGACTGAATGATTTATTTTCTCAAACATGGTGGATTGAAGTTGACATAGGCAACATATTTTTAGGAAAGCTATTATCTCACTTATTTACTTAAGTCGTTCCAGCTTTAAATTAAAAAAATACTTAACTAATCAATATAAAAACATTACAAACTTATTCGAAAAAGCAAGAGACATACAAATATATATATATAGGCACGAGTGAATAGGCACCTTCTGGGTGAGCTCGCTTCGTCGTCGGCCTCATCTTTGCCCCCTGGCTAGATGCTGGCCAAGAGCGATCCCATTTTTAATAAAAAAAAAATATGCTCGTAATACTTATTTTAAATCCAGGACAGCTTGAACGAACGATGCATTAAGGGTGGGTTGCACCAAACCGTCTGTAATCATAAGCGGTGTTCGTTAAAGTCTGATTGTATGTAAAGTTTGACAAGTTTCTATGGGATGACAGCTGCCGGCGCCATGTTTGACGATGACCAGCCTGTGATGGTATGTTGGTACAACCGACCCTAAGTTGTTTAATAAGTTAACGTTAGAGATTTAACAATTGCCTTTCAATATCCTTCGTAATGCTTACGGAATATGTTCTTAATTTGTATTTTATCATCCTTCTATGTATTTATTCTATGCAAATAAAGGTCTGAGTTTGAATTTAGAATTAAAACTGTCCATTAACATTGATTACTCTTTTCTTATTCATCAAATTAAATGTCTTATCGTTCCTTGGAGTTTGGGACGGATGTTGATGTGGGATGCTACCTGTGTAGACACACTGGCACCCACCTCCAACGAACTACAGTAAAAGCGGGTGCAGCGTCGGAAAATGCCGAAATATTAAAGCGTAATAAATATAGGGGCCTCGGCACAGAGTACAATTTTGTACCTTTTGGTGTCTAAACTCTTGGTCCATGGGATCCCAGCGCACACAAGTTATTTACTGAAATCGCGAAGCGTTTGACGTAACTGGTGAGGGAAGAGCTGGCGACTTCCTCGCACAGCGTATCAGCATGGCGATACAGCGAGGAAATGCCGCCAGCATCCTCGGTACAACGCCCCAAGGGCCTGTTTTAGATTTAAGTTAGTTGTAATATTATTTAAGTTATTGTTATAATATAACTATTATTACCACCTGTAAATCAATAAATATTAATCTCTCTCTTAGTAATTTCTATTTTACGATCTGTAGACCTACATTAACCTTCATACTCATACTCATACTTTATTGGTAATATAGATTACAAGTCAACGTATTACACAGGTATTTGAACACTTAACATCAAAATCAATTGTACACATTCATGTCATGAGCGAGAAATTACATTATTTCAAACTTAATAATTCTTCTATAGTATAGAACGACTGCTCAACAAGCCAAGCTTTAAGTTTGTATTTGAAGTTGATGAGACTAGGGGCGTTTATTATGCTTATTGGCAATTTATTGTACACTAAGGGCCCCATTACGCGTATAGTTTTAGCCATTTTTACCAGTCTTCGAGGCACTGGGGCTAGTTTGTGGCCGTAGCTCGTGACCCGATCGCTACCATCCCCTCGTCTAGGATACTTGTCAAGGTTCTCCCTGGTATAGACGGCTATTTGTAGTATGAGGAGGCTAGGCAAGGTAAGAATGCCTAGGGCTGTGAAAGATGGTTTAGCCGACTCATGCCATGATACACGCGCCATCCCTCTGACCGCTCGCTTTTGCAGCCGGAATACACGTTGCCATTCAGCCGCTTGTCCCCACAGCTCAAGCCTAATACATTAAAGCTTACTTTTAATTCCTGTGCCCATCAGGTAGCAGCCGTGGTCAACAAAGCCCTCGAGACACACTTCCCAGACGATTCTGTGCGCGTGATCGCGGAGCCTGGCCAATACTTCGCTTGCGCCCCGTCTTCCCTTGCTGCATGTGTCTTCGCCAAACGTCAGGTGAAACTGTAGCAACTATAGCGGTTATACACGTTGCGTTGTTTTGCGTAGCAGGGCGTTAGCAGAGAAGCGATGAATGAGTATGCAGAATCAACTTAATACTTATAATGTGGAAATTAAATATTTTACAAGCGTTATCGTAAGCGGCAGCTATATAAAGCAAGTACACGGGTGCATGCGCGAGCAGCGGAATAACGAGTGAGTCAGTCGGCTGGGCGCGCCGCATGCGCCGGCGGGGGCTGCGCGCGCGGGGCGAGCGCGCCGCGCCTTTGTCTTAGGACCGGTGGTGTGATATCGCTGCGTGGTACAATCTTCATAAGCAGGCGGAGCGGGTAGCGGATCTGCCGCTACAAAACTTTTGCTCATTTTACCCATTCGTTACCCTACAGGAAAGTAACTGAGTAACTTTTTGGGCATGTGTTAGAACAATATCAACAAATCAACAAAAAAAATGTTTGTAGCTCAGTATTACAATGAACATGCGGAAAGTTATACAATCGCTGCAGGTTGTATGAGAGGTACGACTTTTGTACTTATTAATCCGCACATCTTGCAAGTTGCAAATCCTTGGTCCCAAGAAGGCTATCTTCAATAAACCAATAAAAGAAAGTGACAAAAATCGGGAAGTTAAAGGCATGACGACAAAAATAAAAATGCCATTCTAACCAGTTTTTACAGACGATGAAATGTTTGTATGGGATCAACTACAATTAGAGTAACACAAAAGACGAAAATGAGAGGCAAAGTACATCATGACTAACTAGCACTGAAAACGCTCCATACTGATTCGTGACGTGACGTCACGTCTGCGTAGCCTCGAAATTTGCCGTTTTTGTTGTGAAATATTGCGTTTATGTACATAGTAGCGATACTATTTCTTTTTAGGGTTCCGTAGCCAAAATGGCAAAAACGGAACCCTTACAGACTCGTCATGTCTGTCCGTCCGTCCATCCGTCCGTCCGTCTGTCCGTCCGTATGTCATAGCCGATTTACTCGGAGACTATAAGCACTACAATTATGAAATTTGGTAGGAAGGTGTATTCTATGAACCACTACATAAAAGTGATGTGAAATTACAAAAAAATATTAAATTAGGGGGGGCACTCCATACATGTAACCGGTGGATGAAAAAAAATTTTCAACGTCCCCCCCCTCTAATTTCCAAACTATAAAGATTAAAATTCTGAAAAAAATTGAGGTGGTGTGCTTTCAACGATTTTTGGTTTGAACAATATAGGTTTTACGGTTTTTGAGTTTTCGCTTAAAAACTTTCTTGCTCAAACAAAATAGGTCGTAAGTGCCGTGATTTCCCTATGAAGATACGACTTTTTTAGATTCAATGTATTGGACAGTGATATTAAATGTGGACTAGTAGGTGTTGGTACGGAACCCTTCATTGTGCGTGGTCCGACACGCACTTGGCCGGTTTTTATTGAAACAGGAATTCTATTGGTGGCTTTGCCCCTTATTCATAAACGTCTATCAAACCTATATTAGTTAACTAGCCGCTAAAGTTCATGTGTCCTTATTTGTCACTTAGACATTTACGTTTGTGAGAAAGAGACAACATTTTAGTTAGCAAAGGCTTGTTAAGTTTTATGAATATGGGTTTCAATTTACATTTGGCCAACAAACAACAAAAACGTTTTTGCCAATCTTTATAGTCCCATATCTTGTTATGATTTTAGCTAATTTGTTTAATTTACATTTTATTGTGATAATTTGATGGTTTTTTTATCAATATCCACACTATGTTATATATTGTAACACGAGCCATCATCCCTTTTATTTTATCTCTCCTTTGGGATATAACGACCCAATGTCCGGTCCTTTTGGAAGGCGTTCATGGGGATACAGATCCAACACGAAGAAGCCCCTTTGAGATACGATAATGTAATGGGATGTGTACACCTAGCGGATACTATCTCTGCCTGCACTATTGAGGAGATACAGCCAGAGACAGCACCCGCTACGTGCAAGGGCTATTGCGAAAAGAAGGGAAACTACACCGGTTTTATGGGATTATTATTAGTATTATTTTTTATTGGGAAACAAATAGGATAAAAATTATACAAAATATAAAATTTATCAACTTATACATGAGCCAAAAAAGTTTCCACGAATGAAATAACAACAAAATTTGCTCAAAGGGTGCCTAAAATGCAATTGAATTGTAAGTTTGCAAAAAGTATTAAAAAAAAGTAATATTAATGAAGTAAAGGTGAAACGTCAGGGTAGGATTTTCGGCGGGGACGTCCACCGCGCGATCGCGATAAGATAACAGTGACACATATAGTCCCTATTCGTCCCGGTACCGCCGCACACCGGGTAGAGTCAGTCCGACCCAGGTCGGGCCTAGCTGAGTTTATTGCTGGACTCTTCTCAGCTAGGCTAGGTTTAGTGAACCAGCGACAAAACTCCCAGTGGCTCGATTCCACTCACACCTCGGATTCGGTTGAAACCGCGCAACCAATCTCACTGGAGCGCAAACTCTTAGAGTATTCCAGTGTTCCAAACCACACGCGTGGTCGTGCCGGAGGTTTTACCCTGGATTTTCCCCAGGCTACTCTCCAACCGCGCACTCCTATCACTTTATATATTAAAGCCACAGTCAGATTAAAAAAAAGGCAGGATTTTCATACAATTTTCGATCGTAGGAAACGTTAAAAGTAAACACTGTTTAGTGCAGATAGATTGCGATTCCTATGTACGATTTTTTGCTCCTACCGCAGTTTGAAAATCATCATATGTACTGTAGCGGTTTCGCGGAAAATTATGAAAAACCACCAAATAATCTCAGTGCTGCCATCTATTAGCAGAACCTCGGCAGGAACCTGTGACGTTTCACCTTTATCAACAAAAATAAACAATAACAGATCCTTTACAAATAGTTTGGTTTTATTGACAAACAATTACAAATTCAACTATTAATCTAAACCTAAACAACTTATATAAATACCTATAAATAAACTTAAATACATAAACATAAAATGAGCGTATAAAAACTAAAAGCCTAATCGAAAAGCCCACCCCGTGTCCCCGGCGCGAAGGCCCATCACGCTCGCTGCGTTGCCGCGTTACAAATACAATAACATGCACAGATTAAATACTAGTTGTAACAGAATACCATTCAACACTACATTTACTATAAGTATTTTTGTCTAAGTACGCCGGGTACCGGGTAGTGCGTCCCTGAGGCACTGGTCCCACCGCCCACCGCCGGCGAGCAGCGAGTACTCTCATAGTAATTCTACTCGTTTTCTCGCTCAAGCGAGTAAAATTACTATGAGATTACTCGCTACTCGCCGGCGGTGGGACCAGTGCCTGAAAGTGAATTTCACAGGCATGTTATGGAATCATTAATTACATGATTTCTCTTCTATGCACACAGATCCTGAAGAACAACGAGAAACATACGATGTACTACATGAGTGACGGTGTATTTGGCTCCTTCATGGATTGCATTCTTTGCGATTTGCGTCCTACACCGCTTCTAGTTACTGTAAGAAAATATTTACGCCTAGAGAGTTTTTTTAGTCTGCATAAGTGTCCCACTGCTGGGCAAAGGCCTCTCCCATAAATGCCACGACTCCCGAATCTGCGCTTCGTCCGGTCAATTGGTGTCTAAATCATCCGCTCAAGCCAGCCCTCAGAGCCCGAGCCGGGGCACCCGTTAAGGTCTGATCCTATTAATAAGGCAATGGGTGGTGACATGCACTATGCGGTTCACGTAGCTTACAACCGCAACATTTGGAAACAAGCCATGTGTAGTCGCGATCCTCAGCAGAGAGGGGCCGAGGAAGAAGAAGAGAAGGTCAGCCCTGACTGCGTCGCCATTGCGGCATCCACTTGGTAGCTATATTAGAAAGTCATAATAAAATTAGCCGATATAGCCTTTCGAATCGCTAAACTTAAGTGGCAGTGGGTGGGGCATATTACACATAGAACCGATTGGGGCCGGAAGGTTCTCGAGTAGCGACCACGGACCGGAAAGCGCAGCGTGGGTAGGCCCCCCACAAGGTGGACTGATGACCTGGTAAAGGTCGCGGGAGTCCACTGGATGCGGGTGGCGCAGGACAGGTCATTATGGTACTCTCTGGGGGAGGCCTATGTCCAGCAGTGGACGTCTTTCGGCTGATATGATGATGATGAATAAAATTAAGTATTAGGCAACTTCCTAACTTGGTGGATGGAGGCAGTACGATATTATTAAGCTGTCAGCTATCAGTGTCAATATTCGAGTCAGTACGGCTTTTTTACTGCGCCCGCGCCTACGCTTGAGTGGTTCTTGACTGGCGCGGGATACGCAGGAGCGGGACGATACGAATGAAGCTGTACGCATGATATTGCTACTGTGCAAGGGTAATACTGACAGTATCACCTCAAGTGAGAAATTCTGTATATCAGTAAACTCAAGTCAAAGAACAGAATATCACATACCGATCCCACACCTCCAAGTCAGGAAATTGCCTTAGGAGACAAATTGAGTATTTCTGTGACATCGCTCCATTTATGCACTCCCTTGATGTTTTAAAAGAACGTACGAGATCCAAATTGTTATCGATAAAAAATACTTAGTGTTCTACCCATTTTACTTTCCTACTCGCTAAGACGCTTTTGCTTAATGTTTCTATTTATGAACCTCCAGGTCTGTTTTTATATATATTTGTGCTTTTTATGCATGACTGTATGTGTTCTGAACAATAAATAAATAAAAATTGTGGCTGTCAACGGGTTTGCGACACGCTTTCCAGAAAACGGCGGCGGTTGTGTGGAGTTCATCATCATCATCATCATTTCAGCCGAAAGACGTCCACTGCTGAACATATGCCTCCCCCAAGGCTCGCCATTTAGACCGGTTCTGTGCTGTTCATTTCCACCGGATTCCCACGACCTTCACCAGGTCATCACTCCACCTTGTCGGAGGCCTACCGACAGCTCGTCTTCCGGTGCGTGGACGCCACTCAAGCAGTTTCTGGCCCCATCGACCGTCAGTCCTGCGAGCAATGTGCCCTGCCCACTGCCACTTAAGTTTCTTATTTTTGAAGACTATGTCGGTGACCCCAGTTCTGCTACTGTGTGGAGTTATCGGTTTAATTTCTTAGTAGTTCCGCTAGTTGAATTTCCGGGCTAGTGGAACTACTTAAATATTACATGATTACATAAAGATCGCTCGAAAGATATGATTACAAATTTCACGAATCAGCCTGAGCCTCACCTCAATAGAAAGACATTTTAGATAGATTACTTTTATGTATGACGAAGATAGCTAAAACTCAAAAAAAATTCAGCACTCAAATTTTTATATGTAGCGGGAAGTATCCTAATCCTAATAATATTATAAACGTGAAAGTTTGTGCGGATGGATGCACGTTCCGCTTAATCTCAAAAACTACTGAACGGATCTCTATGAAACTTTCCAGTATTGTAGCTTAGACATCAGAATAGGACATAGGCTACCTTTTATCCGCGGGTAATACCGCAGGACGCTGCTAGTAATATTATAAACGTGAAAGTTTGTGCGGATGAATGTACGTTCCGCTTAGTCTCAAAAACTACTGAACGGATCTCTATGAAACTTTCCAGTATTGTAGCTTAGACATCAGAATAGGACATAGGCTACCTTTTATCCGCGGGTATTACCGCAGGACGCTGCTAGTAATATTATAAACGTGAAAGTTTGTGCGGATGAATGTACGTTCCGCTTAGTCTCAAAAACTACTGAACGGATCTCTATGAAACTTTCCAGTATTGTAGCTTAGACATCAGAATAGGACATAGGCTACCTTTTATCCGCGGGTAATACCGCAGGACGTTGCTAGTAATATTATAAACGTGAAAGTTTGTGCGGATGAATGTACGTTCCGCTTAGTCTCAAAAACTACTGAACGGATCTCTATGAAACTTTCCAGTATTGTAGCTTAGACAGAATAGGCCATAGGCTACATTTTATCCGCGGGTAACACCGCAGGGCGCTGCTAGTTTTATAAAGAACAACCTCTATTGTCATTTAGGAGGTAGGCAAAGTGAGATAAATAGTGCTATCTCTGTTACTGTATAAAAACTTGTTATAATTCCATCTACCTAGCCAAGAAAAGGAAACCCAGTCTCCAGCTCTCTCTGGGGCCCCACCTGCGATGGTCTAGACTGCGTTCTCCCTTCCACGCTCCTTCCACCCCTGCCGGTTGGAACTTGGTTACTGTTCCGAAACATGGGTGCCTACACTAAGTCTATTGCTACCACGTTCCACGGATTCCCGAAGCCCCAGATCTCATACGTCGTGGATGCGAGCATATGGTAAATATAATCGTTATTTAAGAGTCCTTATCACCGACGACCGGTTTAGCCTAGTGGGTAGTGCACCTGCCTGTGAAGCTGACGGTCCTGGGTTCGAATCCCGGTCAGGGCAAATATTTGTGTGATGAGCATGAATATTTGTTTCTGAGTCTTGGATGTTTTCTATTTATTTAAGTATTTATATCTATTAAATATATCGTCGTCTAGTACCCATAACACAAGCTTTCTTGAGCTTACTGTGGGGTTAGTTCGATTTGTGTAAGATTGTCCTCTAATATTTATTTATTTATTTTTTATCAGTTAAAAAACGCTCACATATTTAGGTCAGTTTCTGTTTGAATTGACACGTATCTTGACATTTTCTCGATGTCACTATCTAGAACAGGACTATTGCGACCTTATGACATAAACTCTTAATGTATTTTTTGGATTTTTCATTAAGAAATACCGCTTCAAACATCACTTCAAATCGTCCATTTTCAAGCTAAAAACTAGTTTTTTACGCTTAAATTCTACTACACACAATAAAATCAAAAAATGGTTATGTTGCTATCTAAAACTTTAATAAAATCATCGTAGCCTTCAATCACTTTAATGGTATTATCAATACTTTTGTCATAATTTGAAATCAAAACATTTTAAAACTTATAAGGCCTCTTAAGAGCCTAGCTCTTGTCGGTGGGGTAATCGCCATTTTGTTCGATTCCCTGTCAATGCTTTGAACTCCTGACATTGCTCTTCGCGTTGAATTGATCTATAAATGGACATTTCGGCCTTACCCCACTTCTCACACCCAAAAATATAATAGAACCACAAAAACATAATCAAAGGCTGGATATTCCATATCAGTCTAAAAAGGGAATGCCGGTATCCAGCTTTATCTGCTGGAATCCTACTGGGGTACTAATGCGCTGTGCGAGGAAGCTACCATTGGTGTGCTGCTCTTTATTCCAGTACCTATGTAGTTTTTTAGGGTTCCGTAGCCAAAATGGCAAAAACGGAACCCTTATAGATTCGTCATGTCTGTCCGTCCGTTCGTCCGTATGTCACAGCCGATTTACTCGGAAGACTATAAGCTCTACAATTACGAAATTTGGTAGGAAGGTGTATTCTGTGAACCGCTACATAAAAGTGAGGTGAAATTACAAAAAAATATTAAGTTAGGGGGGGCACTCCATACATGTAACTGGTGGATGAAAAAAAATTTCAACGCACATAGTCGTGTGGGGTATCGATGGATAGGCCTTTAAAAATGATATGGAGGTTTCTAAAAAATTTGTCCAATTAAGTCAACTGTTGGTGAGATATTAGCTGTCAAAGTCATAGAAAGTCTGTCCCCCCCTCTAATTTCTAAACTATAAAGTTTAAAATTCTGAAAAAAATTGAGCTGATGTGCATTAGTAAATACTTTCTACGATTTTTGGTTTGAATAATATAGGTTTTACGGTTTTTTGAGTTTTCGCTTAAAAACTGTCTTGCCCAAACAAAAGGTCGTAAGTGCCGTGAGTTCCCTATGAATATACGACTTTTTTAGATTCAATGTATTGGATAGTGATTTTAAATGTGGACTAGTATGTGTTGGCACGGAACCCTTCATTGGCCGGTTTTTTAAACCTGACAGTTTGTAGGTACCATCGCGAACAGGGATTGTTGCGCCACTTACCAATCTTCCTACCTTGGACGTGTAATGCATATCGGGACTGGGGCGCTACCGCGAACAGCAAACGAAGTTTTCCCTCTCTGTCGCACTTGAAAGTTTGCATATAAGCCAGACAGAGAGGGAAAACTTCGTTTGTGGTTCGCGGTAGCCCCTATGACACGACACCGGGTAATATAGGTTACGCATTACACGCCAAAATTACGGAGAATGGCATTCTCTAATGGCAAGCTCTAATACGCGACATGTGTAAGTACAAACCTTATTCTGGTTTGGCAGAAGTATAGTGTGAAGCATTGTAAGCAACTTTCATGAATAAAAGTTATTATTATTATTCTCTTTATTTATTTTCCTTCTTAGGTCAGGCTTTTACAATATCTTTATAAAAAGTAAAATATAAAAATACACTTACAAAACATAAAAATATTATAAAATCCTAACCTAGGGTGCCGCCGGCAGCGAGGCGGGGCCTAAGCTACCGGTGGTTAGGGCGACAGAGAGAGGAACCTCCTGACTATCCGCGCCGTGTCCGGGAGTACCGCCTTCTGTATCTGACCCTTGACCCAGCCATCTAGCGAGAGTCTCTTGAGGTGTTGGTCGAGACTCTTCGCTATTAGACCGTTCGCAGAGACGACTATCGGGACAATGATCGTTGAATCAACATCCCACATGGCGGTCACCTCGTGTGCCAAGTCTAGGTACTTGCTGGCTTTGTCCTTCTCGGCCTTCACGAGGTTCTATTATTATTATTATGTTTTAACTGTAAAGTACCGAACTTGCCTCTAGATTCAAGTATATGTAATCCCATAAAAAACATTCCATGTAAAAATAGGTCAAGTCTCGAAGCTCATCCACCATAAAAAGTTGTGAGGTATAACTGATATACCGTAGAGCTAAGTCAGGCATTATTTAATCTTTATTTGCTTACTAATAGTCTAAAGACAGACGTGATTGGGCCATTCTACTTTTTCATGTACATAATTTTCAGACACTTTTTTTAAATGCAGATTTTGGAATACTTGGCCCGCACTTCATATTTTTGTATTGTTATTTAGAAAGAAGTTTAATTGCCGTATCACTTTCGATAGTTTTGGTAATTAACAAACCACAGCTAATATCCATAAATCGAGTAATTCAGTGGTCCTTGGATGTCTCACCATTTGTATGAAAAAATGGTTTTTAACACTGTGTTACCCAGCTTTTACAGCAATATGTTAAAATTTAAGTTTTTTTACCTATAAATTCCTTTTATTAGGTTCAGGTACTATTACGAAATCCTATTATTGTACACTAATTCAATACATATCTTAGTTTTTTTTTTGTAATAGAAAACTGGTCATGAGAAAATAGAATGACCCGATTATCTGTTAAAAAAACTAAGAAAATCATTTATAATTACTTACCCGAATAACAGTAATCGATAGCAACTAAATTGTGCAAGTAATTTACGTTTCTTATTGGATAACAAAAAAGGATGTATGTAGTTAGTTTAAAAGTTCAGTTTCTAAATGCATGCGGTGCGTACCTCTAAGTAATTGTTACGCTTAGCACTATCAAAATGTAATGGATCAGTATTTGATGTATCAGTGTAAACAATTGTTGATAAGCCAAATAAATAAATAAATCTATGTTATACTGATTTAAACTTTTTTTTATTCCAGGTTAACGTTGAAGAATTCAGAGCTGTTTTTGGGACAGATTTGGAGATCATCACTTGAATCAAACAATGCTGTAGAACATAAAACTGAAGTCATATCAGAGTAATATTAAGTTAGTTAACAAATTAGTTCATTAGTAAAAACTAAATTTATTTTTTATGTCTTTGTATTGTAAATACGAGTGCCTTTCGGTTAATTAATCCTTATGCATACATACATACACATTCTGTAAATGAATTTTGTAAATTAACTTCGTAATGTTTTATTGTGACATTCTATTTGATATTAAGTATTTTTGAGTTTTTTGACATTGTAAGTATTTAGATAAATAGGTAGGTAATTTCGTATTTTATCCATTATTATATTGTTATCAATGCCTACATTAGTAATAGTATGACGATCCTCTTGGGTGAAACTTGAAATGTTATATTTATTTAATTTATGTTTGTTTTAATTGTTTTATTATGTGTTATTATTCTATTCAATGTATTGACGACCACAATAGGGATTCTTTTAAATTGACTTAAATGTAATTTATAATGAAGTCTTGTATTGTGTAATAAATGAAATCTAAATCTAAATCTAATCTAAATCATGTATGTATATATTACAAATGTGTATTGTATACATACATGTATATGTAAATGGATATTAGATTAACTGGGTACGTGACTAATTGTACTAGTTGTATTTAAAAAATATATTATTATTATAACTATGTTGCTTTTTATAAAAGTTCCTAATTGATTGATTAAAAAAGAACGAAAATCTTCGTTTCTTAAAATCTTCGTTTCTTAGAATCTTTGTTTCTTAGGATCTTCGTTTCTTAGAATCTTTGTTTCTTAGAATCTTCATTTCTTAGGATCTCACAAGCTACTGAACGGAAACTGAAGAGAGATTGGGCACAGCGAAACATCGTTTTTTTATACCGCGTCGGTGGCAAACAAACTTGCGGCGCGCTTGATAGTAACCATGCCGTAGCCTATAGACGCTTGCAACTCCAGAAGAACCCTATACCCTATATTTAGTCCCTGGGGTGTGTCGGGTTTTAGGGACCAGCATAAGTCGCTCCTTCTTCACCGAAGGAGAGGCCATTTAGTACCGAAAAAGTAAATAAAAAAAATTATAACATATTTTAACATAGTTGTGTAATTTTATCATGACATCACTACATAATATAAAACAAAGTCGCTTTCTCTGTCCCTATATCCCTATGTATGCTTAAATCTTTAAAACTACGCAACGGATTTTAATGCGGTTTTTTTTAATAAATAGAGTGGCTCAAGGGGAAGGTTTATATGTATAATACATGCATCAACATTGCACCCGTACGAAGCCGGGGCGGGTCGCTAGTTGTAATATATATTAATACAAGTGTTGTAATAATTTATTATCAATAAATGGCAATCCTATTCTATTCTATTCTTTATGTCGCTAGCTCTCAACAAAGGGTCGGCAACGCGCTTATGATTCTTCTAGAATTGCAAGTGTTCATAGGCTACGGCGCCTGGTTACCATCAGGCAAACCGTAAGCTTCTTAGCCATCGTCGGTGTATAAAAAAAACCCGGCCAAGTGCGATACGGACTCGCGCAAGAAGGATTCCGTACCATTATCTATAAACACGGCAAATAAATCACGTTTCTTGTATGAGTGCCCCCTTAATTATATATTTTATATTAAAATGACCAGTATTGTATATTAATTATGATCTTTTGACTTCTGACTACTTATATCTAGGATAACCTAGTAATTATTGAATTATTATTTTTTGACATTTTAATTACACCTTATATATTTGCCATTGTACCATATTGTTATTATGGAATTATTTTGTATTGTTTAAAAATTATTCTTCTTTTGTGTTAGAATGTATTATTATTTTATTATTATTAATTCATACACAATCTGACGATCTTTTTGTGAATCCATGATATTTTGCCAATTGACATTTTTATAAAATACCATGTAAATTTTCAGAAAGAAATAAATAAATCTAATCTAATCAATACTATTTTTTTTAGTATTTGTTGTTACAGCGGCAACAGAAATACATTATCTGTGAAAATTTCAACTGTCTAACTACCACGGTTCATGAAATAAAGCTTGGTGTAAGACGGACGGACATCGGAGTCTTAGTAATATGGTCCCGTTTTACCATTTGAGTACGGAATCCTAAACTAGCATTTTCTAGTTACATTTGAAATGTCCAAACGTACAGATAATCATTTTCAATATTTCCAACAATAAATAACACCGTATACCTACGGGGATCTCAATTCAAAAGGGGATGAAAGAAATACACGCTCAGGGTCAATACGAGAAATCGCTGCGAATTCCAATTGGATTTCAATATCCCAAGCGCTCTTTCTAACACGATAGCTCATCACGCGTGCAAGCGGGAGCGCAAACCACATTGAAATCAATTGGATTGCTGACACATAAGTGTCGAATTGACCCTCTGAACCGCCGGCGTTGGGTCATTTCTCTCTGCCAATCACTCGTTTACCATTATTTATGGGTCCGAATGTGTTGTAGGCATTTTTCTTAACAATGGTTCGAACAGGCAAGGATTTAGCATTGAAGGGTAACCTAGAATTAAATGAGAAAAGTGTGAAATGTTTTGCGGTGATAAATGACTAGCTTTTTCCCGCTTCGTCCTCGTAAACTTTCACTCCCAATTTTATCCTAAAAAGTGTTCTATATGTTAATTCAGGCTACAAACTCATATACCAAAATCCATCATAATCCGTTAAGAGCCCTGTATGAGCCAGTTAGCCCATACACTTGAAAGCTGTGTTTGAGTGCGTTGAGAGAACGGAGAAGTTAAGTTGTAGTTATGAAACTGTTTTATTATTTAAAAGTAGGTACAAAATAGTAAAGTTAATTGGCCATTCCTTCAGTTGATGTTGATCGTATGCGAGTTTAATTTGCACTGATATATTTTACTTTATTTCGCCATATTAAAGCGCGGCCGAAAGTAGGTCGCAACGTAAACGGAAAAATGTACAGTATTGAGACTGTACAAGCCCTTATGAGTTAAACAACGCTCATCTATTTAGGCTATTTCTGTTTGAATTCACACGTATCTTGAAATTATATGAAGGGTCGGCAACGCGTACGTGACTCCTTTGGAGTTGCGGGCTATAGGCTAGGGTGGCCGCTTACCATCAGGTGGACCGTACACTTGTTTGCCACCGGAGTTGTATAAAATATCAGTGCTACTATCTAGAACAGGACCTATTCTGCCACCTATTTTGTTTGCATGTTTCTGTTTTATCTCCGAATAAATAAATAAATAAATAGGACTATTGCGACCTAATGGCATGCATTTTAAATGTATTTTTTGAATCTTGCATTAAGAAATATCGTTTCAAACATCACTCCAAAACTACCATTTTCAAGCTAAAAACAGCTGTTTTCCACTTAAATTCTACTACGCACAAATAAATAAAAATATAGCTATGTAACTATCTAAAACTTTTATAAAGTCATCGTATCCCTTAATCATTTTATTGTATTATCAATACTTTTGTTATAATTTGAAATCAACTCATTTTAAAACTTAAAAGGTCTCTTAAGCGGTTTTTGGGTGATTGAGTAATTTTATATTAGTTCAATTATGGTGCACGAGCCTAGGAAAGGGGCGTGGCGGCGCGGTGATATAATTATCATTCGCTCTAAGGCTGGCGAGATATCATTCAACGCTCGGCTGACTTACCGCACTGATGCGCTCGTGTGCCCGTGGGACTTCGTGCACTTAGCTTGATTTGGATTATACCGCGATCCCGGGATCCCGAAATACCGGGACCTCGGATTTTTACGATATTTCAATACCGGGATTGAAACAGACCAATACCGATATACCGGTAATGAACATTTTGCATTACATAAATTTAATAATAGAAAAATATGAAACTCTTTATTAATACACAACAAAAAACGAGCAAAAAACAAACAACACAATAATATAAAGAATTATAAATAAAAAAATTGCCCTAAGTCTTCGGTGCTCGGTAGGGTTCCCAGAAGGCTGGCCGCATTTCCACGCTGGATAGCTATGCTAATCCGCTGGGCGAAATAGTGGCCAGCCCTCTGGTCACCGGAAGCCTCTATAAGGCGCCTTGCATCCATTTAATCCAAGATTTGGCGTAAGAACTAGTATTACGAAAGCGAATGCCATCTGGGTCATTGTCAGTTGTAAAAACAAAAGTTGTCCACCCGGTGGTCAATAGTTAACGGCTTATGTACATGTAAGTTATGTTTTATTACATGGATTTATAGTTACGGAAACACCGTTTATGCGGGTTACTAGACTAATCCAAAATTAAGCTTTGTGGCATTGTGGCTCTTAACTTTTGATATGTCAACCGAAAAGACGCGAACCTAAATCTGACAATGACCCATCTGACCTTCCAAGCCAGAGGTAAAACTAGGGCATGTTGGAATTACACCGGTATTGGATGGATACAGTATCCAAGTCTAAGTGCCAATCACGTGATTAGATGTTTGTTAAACGTGGAAGCGAGCTACGACTAGCATGAGAGACCAACGTAAATTTTATATATAAATAATAAATAAATATTTTTAGACAATTTTACACAAATCAACCTAGTCCCAAACTAAGCAAAGCTTGTACTATGGGTACCAAGTGACGATATACATACTTATATAGATAAATATATACATAAATACATAGAAAACATCCAAGACTCAGGAACAAATATTCATGTTCATCACACAAATACATGCCCTGACCGAGATTCGAACCCGAGACCTCCAGCCAGGGATCGGATATCGGTATTTTCTCCATAGAAAAATACCGGTATTATTACGGTAACCGGTTCATTATTTCGTTTTTAATGGGACAATCTAATAATACGACGTTGTTACCTAAATACATGATTCAGCCCTACGTAAAGAGCAAAAAATACCATACCGTATAAATAATTCTGGGTTTTTTACAAATACCGGTATCGGTCCCCGCCTCCAGCTTCGAAGGCAGGGTCACTACCAACTAGGCTAAAGCGGTCGTCAATATATCTATAGGTACCATGGCGAACAGGGATTGTTGAGCGACTTGCCAATCTTCGCAACTTGGACGTGTAACATAAATCGGTACTGACACGTCATCGGTTAACATCGGTCATTACACAGCTAAATTAGGGGCAATGAAGAGTGAGATGTACAATTTTCATTGGAGTAGACCCTTTAGTAACTCGTGTAGCGTGCCTCATGTGTCTATGTCATTAGGGTGGATTTCAAACCGTCTGTAGTAGACAGTGTTGCCAGATGGTTACATTTCTTACATTTTTCGTAACTTTTGACCGGCTCGCGTAACATGTAAGAAGTAACTTCTGTTATAAAGGAATTTTTGTAACTTTTAAGGATAATGTAACTGTATTTAAAAAGAAAGGTAATGTATCTAACCGGGATCAAGGGACACAATTTATAGGTTTCCATACAGAAAAGGTGACAAAATAACCTACATAACATAGTACGACTCTGTCCGTCCGTCTCTTGCAACTTTGTATGAGATTTGAGACACCGCCCATCAGTTCGGCGTAATTCTGTCGCCGAACTCGCCGAATTGTAGCTGTATATGGCGACTCGTTTCTTAGAATCGAATGTTTTGATAAGTAATTATGAACGTTTTGATAAGTAATTATGAAAAATATATAAAATGTAACTTTTCAAGAAAAGAAATGTAACTTTCGCCCCAACGGCCCTGGCAACACTGGTAGTAGTATAAATATGATTGTATGGAAAGTTTGGCAAGTTTATATCGGGTGATTCTCATTCCAAAATTTAACATTTTCTTAATTTGTCTTTACCGGGCGCGGATTGCTAACGACTCGTGAGTGATTATTTCTGACTTTAACTCATTTAACAGTTAGGGATGCAGGTATAGAGTAAACTGGAGTCAACAATAAGTTTAAATTGCACTCTGATTTCCTTAATTTTCACTTAATGTTCGGACCGGTAAGGACATCGGCGCCATATTTAACATTTATCTCAATGACCTCTGTAATCTTAAGTTGGTGCATCCCGCCCTTAATTGCAAAATTACCGATACATGGGACCGGAGAAAAAAACATGGGATCATTTTCAAGTCTTAATTTATTGAAACGTACCGTACCGATCACACAAAGTAACTACTTACCCCTTTATTCATAAAACTTAACAAACCTCTGCTAACTAAAATGTCTGTTGTCACTGTCTCACAAGCACATGTGTCAAAGTGACAGATAAGGATAAACGAACTTTAGCGGCTAGTTAACTAATATAGGTTTGATTGACGTTTATGAATACGGGGGTTATAATTTATCTTTATACAAATGTAGATTGTAAAGGTTTAGATTCACATTTCAATATTTAATGATGCTTAAATACTCACGACGAGCACTTAAAATATACTTAATATTTACAGCAACAATACAATACAATACAAATACTCTTTATTGCACACCTCAATCAAAGGATACAGTACAGTACAAAAACACAATGAGAAGAGGCAAACAGCAACAATAACTTTACACGAACAATAGTAATAAAACAAACATAACAACGAATATGATCAGTTTAAGAAATTCCTTATAGAATTACTAGTTATTAAAATATTTCCATATTTCTTTTGAATGATAGCGTTGAAATTTCGTCTGATACTGCGTGTCTTGAAATCGGCGAGTGCTCAAAGACTGTCTCGCTAAAGAAGGTCGTTTGCCTTAATATTGTCCTGAAATGTAAAAAAAATAAAACTTAGTGATCGTGTCCGAAACACTACAGTGCGCTCTAAAACACGCATTGCTGACGTAGGTAAAAAAACTGCCAGGCTCAAGTGGGACTGGACCGGCCACGTCTGTCGCATGCATCCAGATAGGTGGGCTAATATAGCCACCAAGTGGGTGCCACATGATGGACGACGCAGACGGGGCAGGCCCAGACGGAGATGGCGGGATGATCTGGATGCATTTGTCAAGAACTGGGAGGATATAGGGAGACCTGGAAAACATGGGGAGAGGCCTTTGCCCAGCAGTGGGACAACCAATAGGCTATAAACTAGACTAACTAGTGATCATCTGGACAACATTGTTATCAAGATTCAAACGTGACAAACAGAAAATACAAAATAATGAGAGAACAGCATGATACACTAACAGTCGTGTCACGAAATGGACCGAACCCAACTCATCATAATAAATACAAAAAAGGCATTTATTTCAGAAAACTTTAGATCCATAGATCGTTGGATTAGAAAGAAAGAAAGAAAGAAACAAACATTTATTCGCGACAAACACATGACATTTACAAAGATGACAGGACAGAATAACATATTGCTACGAAATGGTAACAACTCAGCGTTATGCTGGCAGGGCCAGCGCTGATCTTCCGTTGTGACCATTTGGTGATTTCACGGCACAGTGACGAAAACGCAAACACACAGAATTAACAAGAACTAGCTAAAAAAATAAATAATAATAATAAACAAGCAATAATAACAAAACACTAATACACTCAGCAACATAACAAACGCTTGGCTTAAAAAGCCTGATTCCAGGCCGCACAATATATACCTTTTTATTCTATTAAAATTACACGCACTTATATCGCTTACGGCGTCCAACTCAGACACGAAGCGTACACTTAGGCATTCCCACCGGCGGAGACGTCCACTGCACGATCGCGACTACACTATATTATAGACCCTATTCGTCCCTGTACCGCCGCACACCGGGTAGAGTCAGTCCGACCCAGGTCGGGCCTAGCTGAATTTCTTGCTGAACTCTTAGCTAGGCTAGGTTTAGTGAACCAGCGACAAAACTCCCAGTAATATTCCACTCACATTTCAGATTTGGTTGAATCCGCTCAACCAATCTCACTGGAGCGCAAACTCTTAGAGTATTCCAGTGTTCAAAACCTCCCGCGTAGCCGTGTCGGAGGTTTTCCCCTGGATTTTCCACAGGCTACCCTCCAACCACGCACTCCTATTGCTTTATTTTGACGACCGCTTTAGCCTAGTTGGTAGTGACCCTGCCTTCGAAGCTGGAGGTCCCGGGTTCGAATCCCGGTCAGGACATGTATTTGTGTGATGAACACGAATATTTGTTCCTGAGCCTTGGATGTTTTCTATGTATTTAAGTATATATTTATCTATATAAGTATGTATATCGTCACTTGGTACCCATAGTACAAGCTTTGCTTAGTTTGGGACCAGGTTGATTTGTGTAAGATTCTCTAAAAAAAAAAAAAATATTATTTATTTATTGGGCGCGGCCTATAAAGCCACAGTCAGGTTCAAAAAAAATGCTTTCTTATGCTACTGTACAAGTAAGGCCAGCGCTACTTACAATCTGCAAGGCGTGGGTTCTAAGCAGGCTTTATAATAACTTAGGCATATGTTAGAAATATCATTTGCTATTTAACAGCCAACAATACGCTATTTGCGGTCTTATGCCAACAATAAAGTACCCTCAACCGTAAGTAACCCTACTTACTTTCAAATTCAGGGGCGAATTTAAAAATCCAATTTTTATGCCGTGTTTTAGTTATTTGCTTAACATGAGGTCAGTAAAATACCTTGGTAAATTTCCCAACTATTTACTAAACTGAATCAAACTATAAATACTTGATGATGATTATATAAGTGTTCTAAATCTATCAAAGTGGCCCCGTTTTTTCATAAAGTCACACCAGTTTACGGCATAGTCTTCCCTCTGGATGTTCAGATGATAGTAACCAATCATCATCATCATCATTTCAGCCGAAAGACGTCCACTGCTGAACATAGGCCTCCCCCAAGGCTCGCCATTTACACCGGTCCTGTGCCGTTCGTTTCCACCGGATTCCCGCGACCTTCACCAGGTCATCACTCCACCTTGTCGGAGGCCTACCGACAGCTCGTCTTCCGGTGCGTGGACGCCACTCAAGCAGTTTCTGGCCCCATCGACCGTCAGTCCTGCGAGCAATGTGCCCTGCCCACTGCCACTTAAGTCTCGCAATTTTGAAGGCTATGTCGGTGACCCCAGTTCTGCTACGGATAGCTTCATTCCTAATTCTATCACGCAGAGAAACCCCGAGCATAGCTCTTTCCATTGCTCTTTGGGTGACCTTGAGCTTTCTTATGAGGCCCATCTTTAGCGCCCATGTCTCCAATCCAATTGCCAATCAAATTTTGGTATTAGATACCAAAGCGAACCATGAGATCTTATAGTATGTAACCGTGCACATGCTAGGAGAATGAAAATGGATCACACCACATACGTAATGATACCAGAGATTAAAGCACAAATTAAAGCAAAAAAACCGGCCAAGTGCCAGTCCTATTAGCGCACGGAGGGTTCCGTACACAGATGTGTACCGATTCAAAACCTATTAATTCAGGAAAATCTCAACAACGTGGTGTAGTAATTGAACGCCATGGGTACAGCGCCATCTATCTGCGGATTTTGTTACAAATTTGAGCGAAAAATGGTGTCTCCTTATTTCATCGACAAACGTTTCATAGATGTATTGTTTCGCAGAGTTTTCTTTTCGTAGAAACTTTTTTTCAGAAACTACTTATTAACTTGTTACATACAGCTAAAATGCCATTGTGTAGAACCCATTAGGTCTACCAGTCTACTTAGGTCTACTACTAAAGTAGGGTTAGAACTGCGCCCCTTTGTAAAAAAAAAGATTTCTATGAAATGGAAACTCAGCGAAAAAAATACGAAAAAATGAATCTTTACTCAAAAAGTTATACCATATACTTCGATCCACGACGTAATGTACTTTAGCCTTCTTAAACCCGTTGAACGTCGTTGCCAGCACTCTGGTGTACGCTCCCATGTTCCTGAA
Organism: Epiblema foenella; assembly: GCA_963556455.1. Taxonomy (NCBI): domain Eukaryota; kingdom Metazoa; phylum Arthropoda; class Insecta; order Lepidoptera; family Tortricidae; genus Epiblema; species Epiblema foenella. Next base: position 26,732,641 of record OY747099.1, on the reverse strand, counting down.
CAATAGCCAAGTGCCGATCGCCAGCGGCGGGAGAAGGGTTGAGCGCAGCACGCAGTCCGTGGGGTCACAGGTCGGTCCCCATAGCGAGCTGGCTTCAGGCTTCAAGGTGTTTGGCTAGATTATAAACAAAATAGAAATAGAAATAGAAATAATTTATTGTAAAGCTGTGTACAAGAAAGGTGGACATAATGTGTTTAGTTGGGCCATTCTACTTTTTCATGTACATAATTTTCAGACACTTTTTTTTTAAATGCAGATTTTGGTAGACTTGGCCCTCACTTCATATTTTTGTATTGTTATTTAGAAAGAGGTTTAATTGCAGTATCACTTCCGATAGTTTTGGTAATTAACGAACCACAGCTAATGTCCATAAATCGAGTAACTCAGTGGTCCTTGGATGTCTCACCATATGTATGAGAAAAAGGTTTTTACGACTGTGTTACCTCATTTTCCAGCAATATGATAATATTGAAGTATTTTTACCTATAAATTCCTTTTATTAGGTTCAGGTACTATTTCGAAATCCTATTTTTGTACACTAATTCAATACATATCACAGATTTTTTTGTAATAGAAAACTGGTCATGAAAAAGTAGAATGACCCAGTTACAACAGCTACCCGGTTACGGGCATACAACAATAGTAGGTACATCGAAATATTTACTTAAAAAACTAGCTATACAGTCTCATATGCAAAAAACTCATTATATTATTATCTCGGTGGAGAAGCCATTTTTTTAACTTACATTTAAATTCGTTACCTTCTAAAACTTTGATATCAACTGGCAGTTTATTAAATACATTTATAGCACTTATAAATGCACTTTTTTTAAACATTTTATTGTTTACTCGAGGGAGGACTAAATCAAATTTATATTGACTCCGCAAGTTATTTTTTATTGCAGATTTTTTGATGAAATATCCACAATTTCTTTTTACAAATTAAAAAGAATCACTTGACATATGTGATAATCCACATCGAAAGGGACCTTATGGCGGCAGGCGCTTACGTTGCACCTATTCACTATTGTATTGGAACAGCGGCAATAAAGGCGTAAGTGCCGGCCGCCATAAGGTCCCTTTCAATATGGATTATTACATATAATAAACGGGTCACTAACGTATTTAGATCCGTGCAACGAGAACTATCGCGTTCTTTGAAACGCTGTTCTACCCAGACGAGGAACCAATAAGAATTGATTTTCAGATATATTATTATGATTCTTGACTATATGACAGTGTTTCTGACAATACCGAAACATGATTACTTAATCTCGATAGAAAAAAAATCCAAAGTTGGGTCTATATTTTCCTTTTTTTAGTCAGCCTACTAAAACAACGCATTATTAAACGGCACAATTAAGTTATAATGATGGTATTTCACATCGTCTAAAGTCTGTCAAGAGGAAATTTAATAAAACTGCACAGAGACAGACATTTAACGACATGTCTAAAAAAGGCATTTCCGAAGAGTGTTGCATCCCGTTTTGTCGTGCGCGAAAGACATAACCGTGTCTCTTTCACGGGGGGCGTGGCTGACCGAATCGAATAAAAAGGTCGGAAGGTCGAATATCGCCCAAAATGCTTCGCGCCAATACGTGGTCCTTAGTCATGAGAACGTAAAAACATGCTGCGCTGACCCCAAATGGGAAGAGGGCAAGCAAATAGTGATGACATTGTCTAAAATCGGCTTCGTGACTCCTAATACCTAATTTTTCTCACTGTCCCATTTAGTTCATGTTATCAGCGCGCTTGTATGTGGCCTATTTGCAGTTTTTTATTTTTATTTTTAGGTATAACAATCATACAATATGGGTCGCTTGCACCAACATACGACCACAGGCCGGTGATCGTCAAATATGGCTCCGGCAGCTGTCATCCCATAGAAACTTGTCAAACTTTTTATACAATCAGATTTTAACGAACACCGCTTACGATTACAGACGGTTTGGTGCAACCCACCCTATATCTAAATAAGTTGAAAACTCGAGATGTTTTTTTGTTGAACTTCGAACTTAGATTATAATGAAATAAGGTTGAAATTTCTTGAATTTTTCACTTCGACTTATCAACTTATTCCCGCCATGCATGGGTATGTTAGTGTCTTATATTATTATATTTACTTTATGTATAGCCAATGACATTATCCACAGAACTGTTTGTTTGAATTTGAGTTCGGTTGATAAACTCTTACCATGACGAGGAGTGGCGTGGGCTGCAAATCATAAAGAGCACAGTCTATGAAGGAACCAAACACACCGTCACTCATGTAGTACATTGTGTGTTTCTCATCGTCCTTCATAACCTGTGGAAACAAAAGGAATACATTGCGGAATAGTTGCAATAAACGGTCATTAGACTTTAAAATCTCAGACATTCTCAGAGCGTGTCCAGACTATCCGATCCGGTATCAGTTTGTGTGCTGTACGAGTATACGTTGTTTTGCAGTGTGCGTCGTCGCTGCGCCGAGGTGGCCATTTACACATGTCTATAATGTCTATGTCCTACTCATATCACACTACGTATCATCTGGATATTGATGAATATGGGTATAATTGTGGTTGAATTTCTCAATAAATTGCTCTGAATAATTAGATTCAATTTATGTAATATATAACTGACGATTCAAAAGTGCTCGTTGCTAGGCCTATTTGAATAAAGAATATTTTGAGTTTGAATTTGAATGAATATTGAAGCAAAATCTAAACAAATTTTTGATACCACGATAATGTTGGCAACTCAGTATTGTAATAATAATTAACATGTAACTGGCCCCATATAACCACCAAAATGGCGATATCGGTCCGATATTATCGGACAATGTGAACAACAATCGGTGTAGGATCCTACACCAATATCGGATCGGAGAGTCTGAACACGCCCTCAAGCTACATCTGTAAGCTACATCTGTAAGTAGTATGGTATCTGTTATGTTGCCGTAATACAATCCACAAAGCGGTCCACGAAAATTCACCGCCCATATCCACTTTGCCACAAGTGGATATGGGCGGCCACATTAGCTACAACATACGAGAAATACTACATAACACGTACGTTTTTCGTTCTTGTCACAATGATAATAAGTCATAAAACGGCACGACCCTCAGTTTCTTTCTTACTAGATGGGTCAATCAACTTTTTCTTGTTGTTATTTTGTCCCGTCAGCAAGGAGACATCAGTATCCGAGTTTCTTAGAAAAATGTTCATAATATGGACTTCAAGCATGCTCAAGAGATGATCCATGTCCAAATGAATTTAAGCTCTTCGCTTAAACTCTTGTTTCATAGATTTAAACCCTACAAAATCACAGTTTTAAAGAGTGGCTCAGGAGACGTAACCATGGTAACGAGCAACAAAGAATAATTGATTCACCAAATTAACATAATCTAGAACAGTCAAAGATTTCAATGTTTGGTACAAGTTTTTATTGCTGACTGTGTCTTTTTCTAGAGTTACTCGTTGGGAGCTCGATTCCACTCGCACCTCAGATTTGGTTGAATAAACATCCGGTCACAATACAAATATGATGTATGTACGGTAAGACCTTCTAGCTTTATACTAAGCAAGAGTGCATATGTCTACGGAATTAAAATATTTAATCACTTGCCTGAACATATTAAGTCACAGGATGGGAATAGGTTTAAAAGGAAGCTCAAGGAGTGGCTGTCAATGAAATGTTTTTATAATTTTAATGAATATTTTAGATGTTTTAATGTTTAAGATTGTATTTAATGTTAATTTATTATTGTACGCCCGAAACGGGCAAACTGTTGGACTTTCTATGCTTTGACATTCGACCTAATTGTACCTACACAGTTTCTGACAATAAATTTATCTTTATCTTTAAGCCGCTGAACCAAACTCGCTGGAGCGCAAACTCTTAGAGTATTCCAGTGTTGAAACCTCACGCGTGGTCGTGTCGAAGAATTTTCCCCGGGCCACTCTCCAACCACGCACTCCTATCGCTTTGTTGGGCCCGGCCTATAAAGCCACAGTCAGGTTAAAAAAAAACTCATTAGGGCGGTTCTAACGAGCCTAAACATGACGAGTTGCGTAATTTAGTTGGGTGTTATCATCGGATCAGCTCGGAGGTGCCATAACATTTATTTATTTAAACTTTATTTAACAATCAATATAAGTGCAAAGGGCGGATGTTGCGAACGCAACTCTTATTTAATTTTATACATATATAATAACTTAGTATGCAGTAGCAAAACGCGCCCGTCGGGCACGGTTAGTATAAGAGCGGCTTTTTTAAAGCCACCAATAGCAACGCTTCACATACGCTTTATCCCTACCATTGTAACATACGTTAACTCAAATTATCAAATCTTGCTCGTCATTACCTATTCTTTGTTCTCACATACAACCACTTCTGCACATACCTCTTTTGGCCAAACTATTTTGTAAACCAGCACCTATTGAAATTATACAGTCAACTTTACATCGAAGTTTTATTTGAGTCGTTCCATCATCACCGACAACGGAGTCTACAGCGGACTTAATGCCATGAGTCATTCTCCACCAGTAAACAATAGGACCGAACATAAACTTGCATATGTCAGTGCAGTGAGAAAAAAACCGGACATGTGCGAGTCGGACCCACCCACCGAGGGTTCTTTACTTTGTAGGTGTTGATTACTTATTTTAAATAAAAACCCCAGGGTTGTGCCAGGAGCCAGGTCCTTACACTATATTTTCTATGATTTAATTCCAAATGTACAGTTTTCAAAATGTTCCCTGTACTTGTAGTGTAAGACGATATTACTTGCCAATTTTTATAGTTCTAGGTCAACGGAAAGTACCCTATAAATTTTGATTCCCTTGAGAGTGTCGAAATATAAGTTTTATGCTGCATCAACAGCGGTATCTTTTTTTCTTAAGACTGAGTATATAGTTTTAATTTCAACTCAATACCTCCACGCGTTCCCCAGATAAACGGTCTTGACAGACAGACGGACAATAAGGTGATCCTATAAGGGTTCCATATTTTTTCTTTTAAGGTACGGAACCTGTGAGGAATGGAACGTTTATGTTAGTATTGTCTGTGGCGCGCCCCTTATGTTAGGACTCGATAACTACACAAACCGTTGTTATTATTCAAAGAAATGAACCCCAACTAATTAATTTGTGACGTTTTATTTGAAGATACAATAGAACCGTAAAAATAAGAAAAGTTAAATAATTACATTACGACCGCTTTAGCCTAGTTGGTAGTGACCCTGCCTTCGAAGCTGGAGGTCCCGGGTTCGAATCCCGGTCAGGGCATTTATTTATGTGATGAACACGAATATTTGTTCTTGAGTCTTGGATGTTTTCTATGTATTTAAGTGTATATTTATCTATATAAGTATGTATATCGTCGCCTAGTACCCATAGTACAAGCTTTGCTTAGTTTCGGACTAGGTTAATTTGTGTAAGATTGTCCGCAAAATATTTATTTATTTTATTTATTTACATACATGCATATACCTATTTATAACCAACATACATGCATATATATTGCAACATACATATTGCATTGCAACCATGACCAATCTTACATAAGTATGCCAATTGTCAGCCCGATCGATTGACGATAACTGCTTTAAAACTCAGTTAGTAAAAAATAGTTTACGTTAGCAGCGGTACTGCTTAATATGAAGGAACGGTTGATGAATTTGGAACTGGGTAGCGACTGCACCTATAGCTCAGTTGGCTAGAGCGACGCCGCGAGTGCCGGGAGGCTGCAGGTTCGAATCCTTCTCGGTGCCTAAATTTTTCAATTTTTCCTTCATTTCTAAATTTGGGTATGGGATGGCGCATCGTAACTGACGATTCTCAATATGATTTGAGACGTTAGTGCCGTTAATAAAGCATGAGTCTGGTAGATGTCGCTGTACGCCCCCCTTAAGGCGTTTGTATAAAAAATTGTATTTTTAAGTGAAATAAAAGCTTGTAAATAAAGAAACAGCCTCACTTGTCGTTTGGCAAAGACACATGCAGCAAGAGAAGACGGGGCGCAAGCGAAGTACTGGCCAGGCTCCGCAATCACACGCACAGAATCTTCTGGGAAGTATGTCTCGAGGGCTTTGTTGACCACGGCTGCTACCTGATGGGCACAGGAATTGAAAGTAAGCTTTAATGTATTATGAAGGTTAACATAGGTATAGAAATTACTAAGAGAGAGATTAATATTTGTGATAATCCACATCGAAAGGGACCTTATGGCGGCCGGCACTTACGCCTGTATTGCCGCTGTTCCAATACAATAGTGAATAGGTGTAACTTAAGCGCCTGCCGCCATAAGGTCCCTTTCGATGTGGATTATCACAAATATTAATCTCTCTCAGTAATCATAGTTACATTATAACAATAACTTAAATAATATTACAACTAACTTAAATCTAAAACAGGCCCCAAGCATTGTACCGAGGATGCTGGCGGCATTTCCTCGCTGTATCGCAATGCTGATACGTTGTGCGAGGAAGTCGCCAGCTCTTCCCTCACCAGTTACGTCAAACGCTTCGCGATTTTAGTAAATAACTTGTGCGCGCTGGGACCCCATGGACCAAGAGTGTCGACACCAAAAGGTACAAAATTGTACTCTCTGCCGAGGCCCCTAGTATGTCTCGAGGGCTTTGTTGACCACGGCTGCTACCTGGTACACATCATGGAGTTATCACATGTTCTGTGCTGGAACTCATTCTGTATCTTTCTGTAAGTTGTGTTCGACATACCAGAAATATTCGGAAGTATTCTCCGAGTCGAAATGTATACATACTTCCGAATAGTTTACATACAGCCGGAAGACGTCTATAGTTTACATACATGTGTGATCAATAAATTATTTTAGCTATCAATACAACGAATCATCATAATAAAAAAGGGTAGGTAGCGCTCTTGTGATTCCTGTGTAGTCGAAAGCGTCCATAGATTACGGTATCTGATTATATCGACATGTAAGATGTATGCTGGCTTGCCACTGACGTAAAAAAACTATTTTCTATTAAATTCATTTGGTACTTCAACATTGTGGTATATATTGTAATGATACCATTTATTTGGTAATCCACACCCTCCACACAATGCCATTATTTACTAAGTATACACACCGTTTTATATCGATGATGAGCAGAAAAACGGATTTCAAATTGTTAATATTACTACAAACACCTATATGTATACCATAGATAGCAACTGACCTTGTGAATAGAGCTGGAGAGATGTCCGGGATAACCGCCGCCGATGTCCACGAGCCGCAGGCGCAGGCCGAGCGCGGCGCCTGCGCGGAACAGCGCCGCGCAGTGCCGCACACCGCGCGCGTACGCAGCCGGCTCCTGCGCGCCCGACCCCACGTGGAACGATACGCCTATTACCTGGACATGTACACATAGTACTTTAGTGTACATACACTTTGTTCACCACATTGTGTTGTTTGTTTGTTGTGTGGCTAGAAACTGCTTGAGTGGCGTCCACGCACCGGAAGACGAGCTGTTGGTAGGCCTCGGACAAGGTGGAGTGATGACCTGGTGAAGGTCGCGGGAATCCGGTGGAAACGAACGGCACAGGACCGGTCTAAATGGCGAGCCTTGGGGGAGGCCTATGTTCAGCAGTGGACGTCTTTCGGCTGAAATGATGATGATGATGATGATGACACTTTGTTCTATGACAGCATATGTCAAATTACGTAGGACAAAACGGAATGCATCAACTTGGGACGGAAAGTTTCTGGAGCAGCGACCATGTACCAGAAGGCGCAGCGTAGATAGACCCCGCACAAGGTTGACTTATGACCGTACAGTTCCGCTAGATGCAGGTGGCGTAGGACCGGTAATTATGGCATATGTCCAGCAAGATTACTGGCTTATGTGATGATGATGACGTACGTTTACAGACGGATCAACGGCAAATATACCTAGCGCACGGATAGATTTTTCTTTTCATCAACAACCGTTCTGGATATGTTCTGGATTTATTATATTGACAGTGCTTAAAAACGTTTGGGTCTATCTAGTTCGTGCATGTGGACGGTTCCATACGGTGCTGCGCAGGGTGCACTCCAGCAGCCTCGGTCTCCTGGGCTGTTATTCACAAAACGATTCGTCCCCATCCGTCACATCACTCCTCATCCGTTTTATATGGAAACAAACAAAAACGGGTGAGCTATGAAATGACAGATGAGGATGGTGCTTAGTGAATCGCATAGCTGAGCGTTGTGGCGGATAGATGGCACAGCGGCCTATTGAGGCACTGGTCTTCCCTACATATAAGTTACTAATATAATTATGTAAGTCCTTGTAGCACTAATAATCTATGGGTGCTGCTGGTTGACCGAAATAATGAATAGTTTTTCTAATTTTTAAGTCCAAAATAAGTTTTGTTAAATCAAAACAACATTTTATTTGTTGCTTCATGTCACTGATTTCATCTTCCATCATAAATATCCACTAACCTAGTGACACAGTATAGATGGCTAGGACTAAAAACTAACAGGTATTGTACTCACCTCCAGTCCTAATTCCGAGGCCGTTTTAAGCAGGCGTGGAGCGTCGCTGACTGGGTCGCATCCAAACTTGGTTCCGAGCGATACATTCGCTATCTTTGCATCGCATCTTATGCGTAGCACGAGCCTACAATCAATAACTGTATTATAACACACTCGCTGGCAGGCCATGCTCCCTAAAAACAAAATTGTATGTTCGTCGCTGGCAGTGAATGTCTTTACACTGGCGAGTTCTTTTCAGACGCGGATACAGGGGGGGGGCAACAGGGGCAATTGACCCCCCCTGAAGCCTGTGTCAGGGGAGAGCAATTGCCTATGTCTTGACGTAGGAAATATGTTCTGACAATAAAAACAGTTATCAAAAGTTATTTTCGGAAAGTTCGAAAGTGCCCCCCCATGAACAAAATCCTGGATCCGCGCCTGGTTCTTTTGCTTCTTTACTCTACCAGTAAACTCAGAATTGTAGGTTTTGATACCAAAGGGCTACGGTTTCATTTGTTTATAGTGCATAGGTAGATATTTCTATCAAATTACATTTTTATGCTCTCCCCCTAGCGTTTTTCCGGTTTTTCATCTCCCCGGATTTTCCCCAAGCCGCTCTCCAACCGCGCACTCCTATCGGTTTATTGGACTCGGCCTATAAAGCCACAGTCAGTATATAAAATTAAACAAGTTTCATACTTGGCATGCGGCATGATGTGTTTAATCTTAACGAGCTCGTCGTTAGAGTCGAAGGTGGTGGTAACGACGCCGGCGCACTCCGCGTGTCGCATATGCGACGCCATCTTCGTCGTGTGCGCGTAGATTATGCGCCTGGGAAGGGGACACAAAATTCAGTCGCAGAGCATGAACTAGAGGTCCTTTGAGGGGTCCTGCTGTGCTGGAAAGAGCTCATGTTTAGAGCTGCACCTTCCTTAAATACCTAATCGTTACAACATGAATGCGATAAGTCTCATTCTGAATCTGAAGGGTTCAGGAACGTATACCAACAGGTGGTGGGGGGCTACCAGTAGTAGGGAAGAGTATAAAGCAGATACTATGCTTATTTTTAAAAATAAGAAATAGTCACTAAATAATTTTTTTTTTATACGACGCCGGTGGCAAACAAGTTTATGGTCCACCTGATGGTAAGCAGCCACCGCAGCTTATAGACGTCCGCAACTCCAAATAAATCACGTACGCGTTGCCGACCCTTTATAAAATTTGATTTCTTTTATATAGGCTGCAGCTTTTACAAGATTCCTCTATCTCTCTCCGTTCGTAACGCTCCGTCAAGGGATATTTTGTAGTGGATTTTATAAGAGCTGTCCATCTGGTCCAAAAGGACGGCTCGCAGCCCGTCCTGCCCTAGCAGCGACATGACCCGCCAGAGCTCCCAGCTCAGGGGAAGCCACGCAGCACCAAGGAGGGTGCTGAGAAGAAGCTCAACAACATCTGTCCATCATGTAGGTAATCAGCCGCGTGAGCGTGGACTTTCCACTTTCACTTGAACTATTAATCTCTTCATAGACCTTACCATGGTCAATGTGTGCTGTGTCGGGTCGCGTCACCGCTATGGCAGGACGGGCTGCGAACCGTCTTTTTGGACCAGATGGACAGTTCTTATAAAATCCATAATAATGAACGTTGAACTACTCACTCCGGTGCAACACCAATCCCGGTGACAAGGTCGATCTCCTGCGAGGACGCGCAGTCAAACCCGGCGCCCAGTGCGGCCAGCGTCCGGACCAACATCGCATCGTCATTACATTTTACCGCTGCCAAACAAAATCAAGAGAGTTAAGAGAGGAAGGCACAGACGAACATCATCTCGCTTATATTTGAAGCAACCCAACTGGAGAGGTTGCTACACTTTACAGATAACTGCAGCCATAATAACACAACTCTTTTTAGGTGTGTGGTGTTGTGTTACTGGTGGTATGTGATGTTCTCAACCTACAGGCCCAGCGTGAGAACTACTGCCCGTTTTATCTAATCTACGAATGGAGACTTGTGCCCAGCAGGACGCATTTGCTGATGATGATAATGTTAAGTTTACCATAGAAGGGCTCAACTCTCGGCATCAGCTTCTTCCAGCATTGGTACCGGCGCACCACCTCGCCGAGATCCATAAGGTGGAAGGCTTCCTCGTCCACAGTCCCCTCTATAATCCTCCGCACCTCCCCCTCCACCGACCATTCCCCTCCCATAACAGTGATGTCACTGTGAACCTTCATGGTCTAACCTGGAAAATTAAAAGTATATACATTACTTAACTTCTCAAAGTTAAGGCCCGATCAGAAATATATGATCTTGCGCCATGTTGCGGAAGTTCAATGGAACTAATTTCTTACACTGGCAATGTAATGATAGGTTGTCAGGTGGGTTGAGCGGCTTCAAACAAATCTGATTCCACTCACACCTCAGACTTGGTTGAAGCTGTTCAAGCAACCTGGCTGGATCGCAAACTCTTAGAGTATTCCAGTGTTTAAGCCGCCCACGTGGTCGTGTCGGAGGTTTCCCCTGGATTTTCCCCAGGTCACTCTCCAACCACGCACTCCTATCGCTTTATTGGGCCCGGCCTATAAAGCCTCAGTCAAGTTAAATAAAAAAAGATAAGTTGTCAGACTTGTCAATGTCACAGTTGCGATCTATTTCAATAATAGTAAAGTGTTGAAATTTAAAAGATAATTGACTAAAGATGCCCAAGATCATCCATAGTCAAGAGCGGAACCTTATTAATAATGTATATATATATATTTAAAAAACAGCTGGAAAAAACGTGAAATGAAACTATTCTGCTGAAAACATTCCAAATTCAAATCAGAGCTGATAGGTAAACAAAGTCAAAATTACATTTTAGGCTAGGTTTTATAAGATCCGTGAGACCTTATGTCGGTTTGTTATGTCAAAAAATGTACTGAGTTACTGAAATTTGATCTGACATTTGGTCTAACGGATCTTTATAAAACCCGGCCTTAGTCTGTTGCCATATAAATCAGAATAATAGCACCCGTTTGACAAGGGTCACATATTTCTGATCGGGCTTTAAGAACTTCTGACCTGCGGGGTAATCACGTAACTTATTTACTACCGTTAGGCAGATTTTAATGTCAAATTTCAAGTGTCAGCTCATACATTGATACTTCAAAATTGACATTAAAATCTATCTAACGGTAGTACATAAAGTTACGTGATTACCCCGCTGTGTTGCTATGGGCTCTAATTACTTATGACATGTGCTGATGCCAATATAATACTAGTGGCTCTGTGAGCTGTAGACCTCGTGAGTGACTTTTTTATCATTTCCAAAATCTGACATTATAAAAAAGATTATGAATATCGAACCTGCTAACAAGATTTCACGAGAAGCGGTTGAAAAATGCGACATGTAGAGGATAATAAACCGAAATTCGGATGTTTGAGTTTGAGTTTTTGAAAATTTCCAAAAAGGAGACGCACGAATTAGCAAGTGCGACAGAGGGATATATTCGAACTTCGTTCATTTTCTATTCGCGGTAGCCCCTCTGTTTTGCCGTACGCCGTTTTGACCTCAATTGGCTGTCCGCCACGTTTTTATTGGTAGCATCCGACCTCAATCACACTTTAACACTTACTCAAGCAGAGTATGGTGGACCATAAAATCATATGTACCAACCTAATGTACCCATATTCCGCAAAATAAACATTCATTCATTCATTCATTCATTCATTCATTCAAGTAGTGAAATAGGATATAATTCTTATTTCAGCGCCATACTACGAGATTTTTCAAGTTACAAAGACATTGTCTTACCCGTAGTTATTACTTCAAACCTAACACCCAGGTTCGTCGGTTACTGGGTTGTTTACGATGTCTCATATAGTTTAGTTACCGGCACAATTTCCAATTAATAGCTGAAGGGTGGTCTTGGCTTGGTTTTAATTGGAAAGCTCTTTGGCTGGCCTCCAAAACCGTTCGGAAGGTCTATTTAATGATGGTAAACAATATCGTTGGACTATCTGAAGGCCGTAAGCTAAACTAAAGTTAGATTGACATGTTATTTATTCACCATAAGGCCTAGTTTTCCTTTGGGTTTATCCAGACACGCGAGACTCCGAAGGGGGAGGGTACGTTTTGGTATAAGGTCACGTGTATTGTCTTACTTTAGCTATAAAACCCTGAAATAATTGCTCGTGTAGGAAATTAGAAATCTTCTTTTCGCACGTCAAAAACAACGAATCAATTTTTGCATAACGCATATACGAAAATAAACACAAGATCAACTAATAATAAAATAATAAATAAATAATAATAATAATATTAGAGGACACTCTTACACAAATCGATCTAGCCCCACAGTAAGCTCAAGAAGGCTTTTGTTATGGGTACTAGACGACGATATATTTAATAGATATAAATACTTAAATACATAAAAAACATCCAAGACTCAGAAACAAATATTCATGCTCATCACACAAATATTTGCCCTGACCGGGATTCGAACCCAGGACCGTCAGCTTCACAGGCAGGTGCACTACCCACTAGGCTAAACCGGTCATCAAACAATACAATACTACACAACTAATACAATACAATATCATTTACTTTACTATTTAAATAGTTTTTTCTTGGGGGGGTCGCCTAGAACTTCACCAAAGATCACCAAGGGGAGGGGGAGTCAAAAAACAGACCTAAATACCTCGCATGATTTCTGGATAAGTTCTTTCTAGGTTAGAATTTAGGCCAGATGGCATTTTCTTTCGTAACTACTTCCAACAAATCTTAGATGACAATGCGAACCCTGGGCTGCATATGCCACAACCAGGAACCCTTGAAGGATGTTGACAACTAATTTCAACATGAACAAACCTGTGGCGTCACTACTGTCAACTGTCAAATCTGACATGTTCTGCATCGCGCTATCGAAGTTCCTAAAATCAGTAGCATAAATATAACTTCCCAACAACTCTCATTGGACTTTTTTTTTATTAAAAATGGGATCGCTCTTGGCCAACATCTAGTCAGGGGGCAAAGATGAGGCCCACGATGAAGCGAGCTCACCCAGAAGGTGCCTATTCAGTCGTGCCTTAAAAAGGTCTAGGTTATATGAGCTCGGAAACACAAGCGCCGGCAGAGAATTCCAAACCTTAGAAGTGCGCATTATAAAAGATGATGCAAAGCGCTTGGTTCGAATAAGATCTCTCTATTGCCGTTTCCTCCTGTGTCTCCCATCTATTGTATATATGTATATAATATGTAGATACCCTTTCCTGTATATATCCATCCTTGTATATTATCCTTTATAGGAGCACATTACATATCCACAAACCCTATCACTAAGGACGTGTAAACGTTACATGTATCATGCGATTGCGGCTCAATACAAATACGCCGTAAGCCTTAATTAGAAACACCTGCCTCCTCGACTGATGAAGACAAATGCCTCGCCGCCACGAATAGTGGAAATTATGTTACTTTTTAGGGTTCCGTTTCGACTTATTATTATTTATTTATTTATTATTATAAAGGGGTACAATTTTACAATTAGTGTTTGTCCACAAAACGGTTTACACAGTTTGACTGTGGGATCGGAGTGTCTTCGGTAACTAAATTCACATACATGACTATTACTATGTACTATCACTATTTACTAGTGTCTACTATGCTATTTAAGAAATAATTAAATAATTTTTATTAATTTTAAGTCTGATATCTGTTGGCACGCAGTTTAAAATGTAGGGTATGCGTTTCCGCAGGCATCTGTCGCCATAGTAGTTGGTTACCCTTGGTATATCGTACTTGCTCGCAGCTACCGACCTGGTGCCGTAAGTGTGACATAAATGAGACAGGCCATGTTCTTGACTCCCATGGTGATTCTTCGCTAAGCGCTTTCAATTCTAAATCACACGTGTACGTTTTAATATTTGGAATGATATAAAGTTGGGTTGACGAGCGGAAAATCGACGAAACTGTGGAATTTACTTACTGTTTCTACTCACCTCACTATATACCACTCTATCTTGAGCCCTGTACTCTGTACACTACCAATAGGTACAATTAAAGTAAACAAATCACATTCACATTTCAGTATATTAAGGCGAGGCCATTCCAATGCAAATGACCCCCTCTAACACGCGTGAGTTTGCAATTAACCATCTCGCCCTCTACGGAAGCTCTGCGCGTAATTTCGTAGATATTCGTACATTTTAATTGATTTTTGGAACACTGGATCAGTTATGAAAAATCTATCAGGTTCTTTTGTTATGAGTAGAACAATAAAAAAGCCATCCTTTTTATTGAAAAAAATGTCATTTACGATTTTTTGACAGAGTTACCAAGATATTATTCAATATTTTGTTCGGTTATTTTGTTTCTTTTGTAATTCTATAATGTAATTCTATATTACTTTTTCAGGAAAATCAAACTTCAGTGTTTTCGTCGGATCTCTGAATGGGCCTTGCGCTAATTGAAGAGCTTCCAGGTAAAAAAAAAGAAATAGTCACCCTAATAATCCAAAATCCCATCTCTTCCCGTGGGTTTCGTAGGAGGCGAATAAGGGAAAATCGGAGGGTGGGCAGCAGCATCCTTCGATCATTACCACCATCAAACTGCGGTCGCCAACCCGCTTGCCAAGCGTGGTGACTATGGCAAATCCCCCCCATTTGGGGGAGGCCTATGTTCAGCAGTGGACGTCTTTCGGTTGAAATGATGATGATGATGATGATGAGTCACCCTAATGTTGTAAAAATCGGTTCTGACTCGACTGACAGTTGCCACTGACAACTGACGTTGATCCGATATTCTGCCGTCTCTTGTGGACACCGACTAATCTAGAAGTCACCTTGTATTGGTTGCCTGTGATTTTTGGCAAACTTCGTGAATACCATCCCTAATTCCGTTACCATTTTTTTTAACCTGACTGTGGCCTTTTAGGGCTGTCCCAATAAAGAAAAAGAAGCGCCTTTGAAGAGTAGCCTTGGGAACACGACCACGCGGGAGGTTTAAACACTGGAATACTCTAAGAGTTCGCGCTCCAGTGAGATTGGTTAAACGGCATCAATCAAATCTGAGGTGTGAGTGGAATCGAGCTACTGGAAGTTTTGTCGCTGGTTCGCTAATCCTAGCTACGGAGTCCAGCAAGAAACTCGCAACCTGGGTCGAACTAACTTTACCCCGTATGCGGCGGTACTGGGACAAATACAGGGACCGATACCGGTATTTTTATAAAACCCTGAATTAGCCCAATATTTTGGATTATTTTTTGCTCTTTACGTAGGGCTGAATCATGTATTTAGGTAACAACGTCGTATTATTAGATTGTCCCATTAAAAACGAAATAATGAACTGGTAACCTTAATAATACCGGTATATTTCTATGGAGAAAATACCGGTATCCGATCCCTGGACAAATAGGGACTATATGTGTGTGTTATCGCGATCGAGCGGTGGCCGTCCTCGCCTTGCGTTACCAAACAACTTACACTCGCAAACATTGAAAAAGAACTTCACGGAACTAGTTTATTTTTACTTTCCTGTTGACGTTTTATCCCGAATGTATACAGTGGCAGTCACTGGATTTTGACGCTTATTACATCTACTTCGAAATCTCAATATTGTTTAATTATTAATATCGTAAAAATAACATGAGAATATATGACTAAAAATTAAAACTAAACTAAAACTAAAATATATTTAAAAAATTTGGTCCCCTAGGCATAGACCCTAAGATGCTGGCAGCATTTCCTCGCTGAATCGCTATGCTGATGCGTTGAGCGAGGAAGCTGCCAGCTCTATTATCCCCCGTGGAATCCACCAGCCTTTTAGAGAGGCCTTTAACGGGCACTGGCACCCCACAGGCCAAGGGTCTCGACACCGAACGGGATAAAAGTGTAACCAGTGCCGAGACTCCTATATACTTCGAAATGATGGAAGACCGATAGAAAAAGTGATATACCTAATAGGGTTCGAATGGCATTAAAAAAATATGCTATTGGATGCTGTTATGCAATAATGTCTTTACCTAATAGGAAAACCTATAGTAGATTACTCACATACACACTCACACATCTTCACACATATTACACACAAACACTTTTACTTAGTTTATTAATTTTCATGTTTTATACTCGTAACTGCTACAAATAGTGCATTCCAAGATACAGGCTCGCCTAGTTTGGACTGCACCAGAAATCCCGTGTAACCTGTTGTATCATTTGTGTTAAAATCAATAAATGTACTCTATTTATTTAATTAAGCAACGAATCTGATTGTATTTTGGTGATTGTATGAAATGCAATAGTTATAATTGTGCAACAAGTATTTCTTTTCAGCTACCTTCCCTCTCAGAGATACTCAAGAACCGCTCTATATACACCCAATTTCTTTAATTAAAGTTATAAATCGATATGAAATCAAGCCCCGAGAGATCTATTAATACTATTTATTATTCATGGCTTCTATTTCCAATTTCAGTTCAATGTGATTAGCGAGCTCGATTCCTCGTGCAAGTGAGAACGAGCACGCTATATGTAAGAATATACGTCTAAATGTTGTCTTGCTCATTTACTAATGTTATTACCTAGCCGCAATTAGAATAGGATTAGAGGTGACAGTTTTTCCCCCGTTTTTCCAGATACGTCAAAGTGATGACATGACAGCTATTCCGTCCGAACGTAAACTAATACCTGTCTTGTAATATATAGATATATTATGCTGGACCTACTTACTCGTTACCCGCGCGCACGGAAACTTAAGAAAAATTAGAAAATAAGTGTTTTATCAAAAATAGCGGTCATACTTACAGTTTAGAAGCAGTACCGAATTTAAAGTAGACATACGGGTCATTCTACTTTTTCATAACCAGTTTTCTATTACAGTAAAAAATTTATGATATGTATTGAACTCGTGTACAAAACAAAAAAAGGATTTCGAAATACTACCTGTAGCTAATAAAAGGAATTTATAGGTTAAATAACTTAAATATTAACATATTGCTGTAAAATGTGGGTAACACAGTGGTAAAAACCATTATTTCATACAAATGGTGAGACATCCAAAGACCACTGAGTTACTCGATTTATGTATATTAGCTGTGGTTAGTTAATTACCAAAACTATCGGAAGTGATACTGAAATTAAACCTCTTTCCAAATAACAATACAAAAATATGAAGTGAGGTCCAAGTATTCCAAAATCTGCATTAAAAAAAAGTCTAAAAATTATGTACATGAAAAAGTAGAATGGCCCATACATATTATTTACTGAAATCGCGAAGCGTTTGGTTGACGTAACTGGTAACCGAAGAGCTGGCGACTTCCTCACACAACGTATCAGCATTGCGATACAGCGAAGAAATGCCGCCAGCATCCTCGGTACAATGCCCGGGCCTGTTTTACATTTAAGTTAGATGTAATATTATTTAAGTTATTGTTATTTGACTATTATTACCGCCTGTAAATCAATAAATGTATGCATGTTATTTATTTGTTGTAAAATATTTCCAACAATATAATAAGGACTATCCAAAAATTGCTCAAGGCAAATATTTATCTGTAAATGAAGACTGGAAATTGATTCCGCCGTAATTATTCACTCTAATCATCCTTGTGCGGACCTACAACCTGGCCGGCGAGAAGAAAATGTAAAAGTCGTATGTCAGTGTCGACTAAAACTATAATAAAGAAAACCACATATTAACATTGTCCATATTAAATAATTAAATAAACGCACTCGCACCTGAGTCGCACTAAATATCATCAAACACAGCAGCAGTTCAAACCAGTGTGCCAGAAACGAACGTGTAAGGTTACAATAAAATGCCAGAAGAACCAGGATATTATTCCCCAGAAATGATTTGAATAAATAAATTCCGTGGGGCCCTGGGGCAACCGAGCTCTTCCAACAATTTCAATTTATTTTGCAACCATGTACATACAGTAAACACATGCAACTTAATGCTAGGTAAAAGTACAAGTACATACAGGACCCTGTTAGGGCGCAGCAAATAGTAATCACGATTTAAGTTTAATTACAATTCGCAACATTGGGTAAAAAACAACTGGCGAAGAAACTGGTCGACGTCACAGGGGATAAGAGAGCTGGCAGTTTCCTCGCATAACGCCTTGGCATCGCCATACAGCGAGGAAATGCTACCAGCATTCTTGGAACCATGCCGCAGGGATCTTTTTTTAGATTTTTATTAGTTTTTATTATTTATTAGTTCCCCAGAAATGATTTAATTCTTCAAATGGTATATCCATATTAAAGTAATTGTGAAATGCCAAAGCTCAGATACATTTATTTCATAATTTTTCGTCGCTTACGTAGTTTCAAAGCTTTAAATAGGTCCTCAAAAATCACTTACTTACGTACAACTAACTACGCGGTGGACACGCCTCTTACCAATCTCAGAGACAATTGTCTCTGAGATTGGTATGTGAAAGAGACAAACCAGATTGTTAGAACGTGACTTAATTACAGTAAAGATGTATTCGAATACAAGAGAAATAGTCCCGGCGACAGTGATAGAATACGTGAAGTAATGATATTTGTTCCACCCTAAAATGTAATTAAGGATTTACTATCACTAAATTATATTCGTTTTTATTTAGGTCCCTACTTCTTTTAACTTCTTCGAAAACATTATTTACGATAAACGGTTTTTATGTTGAGTTAAATTCTCACTGACAAGGTTTCACGAGAATCGGTTGAGAAATTTATTTAGAAAAAACGCGACTTCGTAAAAATTTCGACTGGCATATTATTTTTTATTTTTAACCTGACTGTGGCTTTATAGCACGGGCCCACTGAAGCTATAGGAGTGCACGGTTGGAGAGTAGCCTGGGGAAAATCGAGAGGAAACCTCCAATACGACCACACGGACGCTTTAAACACTGGAATACTCTAATAGTTTGCGCTCCAGTGAGATTGGTTGAGCGGCTTCAATCGAAACTGAGGTGTGAGTGGAATCGAGGTACTGAGAGTTTTGTCGCTGGTTCACTAAACCTAGCCTAGCTGAGAAGAGTACAGCAAGAAAATCAGCTAGACTCGACCTGGGTCGGACTTACTCACAGACTACTTAGAAGATACTACGTATAACTCTCTACTCATTATGCGGCGGTACCGGGACGAGTAAGGATTATATGTCTCTTTGTTGTCGCAATCGCGCAGTGTCCTCTTAACACATTCGTTCATGAATGAACACAAAAGTTTAGTTACAGCAGGTGTCCATAATGCATTAACTTGGTGGAACACGACACTAACGATGATTAGTTGCCGCTGCGGTCTCGTAATGGACTTGTGAAAATGTAGACAGGTTGTAAGTATCTCTCAGCTTAATATTATGTTAATGGTTAAATAAGTTGTCATAATGTTACGTATTTTAAAATGGCTTCAATTCCAATTTAATACATCTGTATAGTACTCTCTCTACTCTCTCACTCTTTCTTTTCTTTTCTTTTTTTCTCTTTTTTTTCTCATTATAATAGTTTATGCACCACCTACTTTTCAGCTTTATATTTCATTTCTCCACTACCCAAAGGTTGTCTGGAAGAAATCGCTCTTTAGCGATAAGACCGCCTGTTGTTCTGCCTCTGTCTCCCTGTATCTATGTTTTTTTTGTTTTTTATGTGCTATTTTATTATGTGAGGTGTGCAATAAAGAGTATTTGTATTGTATTGTATTGTATTGTATTGTATTGTATAGTACCTACTACTACACGAACGCGGGTGAGCCATGGTTGTGTGTTGAGCTCACAGATATTCTGTGGTTGAGTTATACATGCACATTGTTTAGTGAAGCCGCTCAACCAATCTCACTGGAGCGCAAACTTTTAGAGTATCCCAGTGTTTAAACGGCCCGCACTGTCGTGTTGGAGGTTTCCCCTGTATTTTCCCCAGGCTACTCTCCAACCTCGCACTGCTATCGCTTATTGGGCCCGGCCTATAAAGTCTATAAAGCCACAATCGGGTTAAAAAAATCTACTTCTATCTTACGAACGCGGGTGTGCCGTGGTTGTGTGTTGAGCTCACAGATAATCTGTCGTTTAATTACATACATATTTTTTATGTGTGCGTTAGCGAACGAGCTATATGTGATAATCCACATCGAAAGGGACCTTATGGCGGCAGGCGCTTACGTTGCAGCTATTCACTATTGTATTGGAACAGCGGCAATAAAGGCGTAAGTGCCGGCCGCCATAAGGTCCCTTACGATGTGGATTATCACATATGTTTGTAATTTTCGTATGTGTCACAACTACTACAATGAAAAACACCTTTGTACCTTGTCGCTTTAACTTCACATTCGAACTGTCTTAAGTACTTAATTACTAGAGATGTACCGACTATAGTCGCGGCCTAGTCGGGAAAGCCGGCTATCCGACCACATTCATAGTCGGCGATCACTCGGCGACTACTCGGCTACCTCAGCACCGATTAGTCGGCTAATCGGCCCATCTCTATTAATTTCTTAACTAGTGAAAGCGACAACATGCCAATGTGTCCAGCTTCAGCTACCGTCTGTCTAACGCATTGACAAATAGAGTCGTGTTTAGATATTCTGAGCACCTTATTCGCTCCGATATATCTGATGGCCACTGAACGAGGCAAGTTTCACGGTGACCATAAAATAAATTTCGTGAAAGGACTTTTAACCCACGCACCGGAAGACGAGCTGTCGGTAGGCCTCCGACGAGGTGGAGTGATGACCTGGTGAAGGTCGCGGGAATCCGGTGGAAACGAACGGCACAGGACCGGTCTAAATGGCGAGCCTTGGGGGAGGCCTATGTTCAGCAGTGGACGTCTTTCGGCTGAAATGATGATGATGATGATGACTTTTAACCCGCGTTATCTAACTGGTTACTTGGGGCATTACGGAGGCTTTATGCAGCTTTGTGTCATGAGAATAGCCGATAACATTTTCCCTAGAATGTTTTATAAATATATGTTTTTGAGGAAACCGTTTACAGAACCCAGCGTTTTAGGTTGTTTACAGAAGTTAATAATTTTTAGTTGCATTGAATAGAATAGAATATTTTTTAAAATAAATAAATAAATATTAGAGGACAATCTTACACAAATCGATCTATAGCCCCACAGTAAGCTCAAGAAGGCTTGTGTTATGGGTACTAGTCGACGATATATTTAATAGATATAAATACTTAAATACATAGAAAACATCCAAGACTCAGAAACAAATATTCATGCTCATCACACAAATATTTGCCCTGACCGGGATTCGAACCCAGGACCGTCAGCTTCACAGGCAGGTGCACTACCCACTAAGCTAAACCGGTCGTCAAAACCGGTAGTTTTTAATTTGCAACAACAACGTAATAAATTACATTACAAAAGGCTTCAATCTAAAAGATATACAGTGTTGTCATAAAAAAGGAGTCCACTCAGCATGTGTCGAGGGTGCAACGAGCCTGATTGAATATTACAAAACGACAGTATTTGCGATGGTACAAAACTCGATAAGTCCAAAGTAATTCGAGTTGCTCAATAAAGGCATACACTACATTTACAAAGACCTAATTCAGAGCACATGGAGGTCGATTCGACATTCGCATATTTTATTCCAATCTGATATCCATGTTATATAAAATAATTATTATATAAATATTATTATTTCGGCACAATTCCGCAGGGGCCATTTTTAGATTTAGTTTAGTTTTTAATTTATTTTTTTATTTTTATAGACTAAAGCCTTATATTAATTGTTATAGTATTTTATTTTCATCTGTTTCAAAAAAATAGTACAATTTCAAATAATTAATAGCAGGTATTTTAAGTATAAACACGGTCATATCATGGCATCCCGTTCTACTGCATAGCATCGGCAAAAAAGTCTATATAGTTATCGAACCCCATCAGAAATTTCAAGAGAATCGGTTGAGAATTGCGACCTCTAGAGAACAGTTGGACAACAGACGAAACCATTTTTGCACAAGCTGCGGGGCTAAGATGATATATCGAAAATATAGCAATCGACCCTCTCAAACTTACATACGACGAGTGCTATATGTCCGACATATAAGCGATCACCTTAGCCTCACGGTAACAGAGCGCTTTGACGCGTCAATTTCTTATCTCAATGCCGGCGGCGCACCGATGAATGCGACAACATTGACAATTTGAAAACGAGTGTAGCAGTAAAAATATATTTAAAAACAAACTCAAAAGGTTGCTATTAAACACCTCAACGCAAGATGCTTAATATTAATTAAATAAGCTAGTACCCATCTTGTTTTATATTCAAAGGATAGGGATTAATTACTTTATTACTTAGATCATTAGATACTATAACTTGGTACAAAAAAATGAAAATGAGTGTAATATTTCGCCGATAAACTTAACGTTTGGCGAAACGGAAACAAATGTAAACTGTACCATACTTTTTTGGGAAAAATAAATTTAAAAAAAAATTGATATCAGAATGCGATACATAAATGTCGGATTGACCCCAGAGCCCGGTCACTAATCATGCTTGTCCAAAGGCGGCACCTGCCCTACAATTTGTCAACGTCCGCCAATTGGGCATCCAATTTTCTGTATTCTGTATTTACTATTCGAGTGTTGATAACTTGTAACATGACTGGAAATATGAACGATTTTGTGAAAGAAAGAAAGAAAGCATTTATTCACTGCACCAAAAGACACGCCGTTACAAATATAATATACTCAGTACATGAACATACAGTTAAATAGTGCGTCTTCGCGGCAGTGAATCGGTCGCTGTCTCAACATTATGCCGAGGGTTTTCAGACAGCACTACGCACAATAAAATCTAAAAATGGCTCTGTTACTATCTAAAAATGTTATAAAGTCATCGCATCCTTTAATCACTTGGTCATAATTTGAAATCACAACATTTTAAAACTTATAAGGCCTCATAAGAAATAAGAAAAAAAGTTTTTCCACCGGTTACGACATTTTTCACCGGCCGAGAGCAGCGACCGTGCGAGACATTTTATATATAGTGTCGGCAATATCGCAAATGACTACCTATTTTTCATCGCTGACAGCACGAATTTCTTTTTACCCGTAAACAAAAAATAAGTAAGTAATAAAATAATTAAACTCCGTTAAATCAGAAGAGTTTCAAATTGAAACATAAATCAGCGAGTCCTTAACATAACACAGGTAAATTGCAAAGATTTTTCACCTCACTAGCTCGGAAAGCCCTTTTTTATTCTTTAAAAACAGATAGCGTAACTGCATTTTATCCACAAGAGTGCAAAGAATATTTGAAATCCGAACGCGCTATTTGTAACTTTTTTAAACATAATAACATGTAAAGGCCAGTCCAGACAGTCCAGCAACAATAATTTTATATTGTGCTGTTGTGTTAAAAAACTAGTACCTACTCCAAATCTCGGGATTAGGTAGTGGACAACTATATTTAGGACGCAACTGTCAACGGACGAGGAGGAGGAAAAAAATCCTCGCTCTAGTGAGGTGAAAAGATTTGTGTTATACACGGCTGCAAAGTTATTTTACGTCTCGTGAGTTGCAACACTCGCTACGCTCAGGATTCTATTTTTGAACCACTCGCTTCGCTCAGGATTCTATTTTCGAACCACTCGCTTCGCTCGCGGTTTAACCATAGAATCCGTTCGCTAGCTCATGGTTCAATCCTAGAATCCATTCGCTAGCTCGTGTTTCAATTCCACACTCGCGGTTAAAATACAACTTTGCACCCTTGTATAACAAATAACTATTCCGTTCCTCGTCTAAACCGTTTCATTTAATTCCAATTGGATACTATATCAGCGGTTTCTAAGCTCCGTCGCCCCCTACCTCAATCTCCAGAGTGACTTTTAGTCGCTACACAAATTTAAACTGTAACTTTCAGAAGGTATTAGAAACTAGTGGCTTTGTGAACTGGAGATCTCGCGATGAAATAAAATGAAAAAAATATATTATATAAATAAATTTATAAATATATATTCAAATACATATTATTTTGCTTAAAAATGTGGTACAAAAGCTGGTATGTATTTAGGACAGACACACACATTTTACCAGAAACTGGCATGCAAAAGTCAACACAGCGAATTAAAACTAAGAACAAAAAAAATACACATACAATGAGACGCTCTAGTGCAGATAAAATATTAAGTTAAATCATTATCATGCCTATGTTCGTATTAATCACAAAATTACTAAAGTTTCACAATCATAATGTCATTTAATCTAAATCTAATAAAAGATAAAATAAAACGAGAATACATCAGCTTAGTTTTTTAAATAATCAAAATACTCGTCAACAGAATAAAAGCATTCCTGTATTAACAATCACTAGTATACAGATAGGCGACTAAGTAACGTTTCATACTGAAAATAACATTAAGATCAATTTTATGTACAACCTGCTGGTCTAGGTTTATTAGGTACCCACCCATCCAATTCCGAATGATATCCTCATTTCTCAGAATTGCTTGAATTAGCGCAATCAGCGCCTCTAAATTGAGTTTAATTGGACTTGCCAATCAGAGCGGCTCTTTTTCGACGAAGCACTTAAAATGTCATGTCAATCTTTTTTCTCAGTCTAACGCTTACTTTTTGCTACATTCGATTTCTACTTTCGTTACAATCCTCCAAGAGAAGGGACATTAGGGACTATTATCGGAAATTTTTGCCAGTTCCTTTTTGACAGTTATGAATTGGCGTTTGTTTTTTTTTTAATAGTAAACTCCCACATGCCTCCAAATATAGTGTGTTGGACTCTTCCGAGGGCCTTGCACACTTGTTCCGTCGCTTCTAAGGTTTTTTTTATACAACGCCGATGGCAAACAAGCTTACGTTCCACCTCATGGTAAGCGGCCACCGCAGCCTATAGATGCCCGCAACTCCAAAGGAGTTACGTACGCGTTGCCTACCCTCTATAAAATTTGAGGATGCACTGTGTTGACAACAGAAGGGACAAATTTAGACCCCTCGCTCTCAACACAGTGCATCCTCGGGAGCACTGGCAACCTTGCTCACCTCCAGGAACACAACACTACATACTTGTATAGTAGATTTTAATGTCGATTTCTACTGGATTAATATCCTTTGTAAAGTTTTAGAGGTATTCCTTATATATATTATTTTTAACGTTGGTGGCAAACTAGCGTATATCCCACACGATGGTACGATTTGCCAAGCGTATTAGGCGATTACAACGTTCTCTTTGCAGTCGATGTTTCCGTACTGCTTTCCTATTCTAACGCTGACGTAGATAGGGGATCGGAACCGGTTTTTACTATTTTTGAAATATCTCCTAAAGTTACGTTTCATATCTCCATTTTTATTTTATGATTTGTTTTTGTTACCATTCATCTATTAAATAAATGATTTAAAATACCAAGAAATATCGTAAAAAGCAACTAACCGAAACGTTGCGTAATCGACTATATGTAAACCGTAGAGTGATTCAGAGTTACGTATTCACCCACGAAAGTGATCTTAATGTCATTTTAAGGTGTTACGTAATCGACTTTCTTGTTGACACAGATCGACCTAGTCCCGAACTAAGCAAAGCTTGCGCTATATTTTCCCCTGCTTAAAGTTAAAAATTCCTGATAGCGCCATAATAAATTGAGACAACTGAGACTACTTCCAGAGGGGCTACCACAAACCGAAAACGAACGAAGTTCGAAAATCTCCCTCTCTGTCGCACTTGCTGATTCGTGCGACAGAGAAGGAGATATTTGAACTTCGTTCGTTTTCTTTTCACGGTAGCCCCTCTGATTAGTCGATGTGGAGAACTGTCAGCTGTCAGTGTCAGTCAGTACCGCTTTGTCTATTCGCATTTGTTTGATTGCTGCGAGTTTCTTTTTTTATTTACGTGTGTATCTGGGTCATTGTCAGTTGTAAAATAAAAACAAAAGTTGTCCACCCGGTGGTCAATAGTTAAAGGCTTATGTACACATAAGTTATGTTTTTATTACATGGATTTATAGTTATGGAAACAACGTTTATGCGGGTTACTAGACCAATCCAAAATTATGTATGTATGTAAATACTTTATTGTACACAAGACAAGTAAAATAAATTATACAGAAAAAAAAAACAGATCAATCATGTACAAAGGCGAACTTATCCCTGTAAGGGATCTCTTCCAGTTAAATTAAGCTTTGTGGCGTTTTACTTTTCATATGTCCACCGAAAAGACGCGAACCTAAATCTGACAATGACCCATCTGAGTCTTGGATATTTGTTATTTATTTATATCTAAACTATTATTAAATATATCGTAGTCTAGTGCCCCTAATACAAGCTTCTTTTTTAAATCTGACTATGGCTTTACAGGCCGGGCTCAATAAAGCGATAGGAGTGTGCGGTTGGAGAGTAGCCTGAGGAAAATCCAGGGGAAACCCCCACATGACCACGCCACGACCACGGGTGGTTTCGAACACTGGAATACTCCAGTGAGATTGGTTGAGCGGTTTCAACCGAATCTGAAGTGTAAGTGGAATCGAGCTACTGGGAGTTTTGTCGCTGGTTCACTAAACCTAGCGTAGCTAAAAAAGAGTTCAGCAAGTAACTCAGCTAGGCCCGACCTGGGTCGGACTGACTACCCCGTATGCAGCGGTACCGGGACGAATAGGGACTATATGTGTCTGTGTTGACGCGATGGCACGGTGGACGTCCCCGTCGCTGGAAATGGGTCGGTTGCACCAACATACGATCACAGGCCGGTCATCGTCAAATATGGCGCCGGCAGCTGTCATCCCATAGAAACTTGCCAAACCTTCCATACAATCAGATTTTAACGAACACCGCTTACGATTACAGACTGTTTGATGCAACCCACCCTAAGAGTACGCGTCGTGTAACATTGAGCTCACTATAGGGCTAGTTCTATGTGTAATATTGTCCCCTAATATTTATTTGATATTAATTAGCGTATAATTTTATTCAGGAAAAAATAATGAGCGACTGACTGTACATACCTCAGATCGAAAGAATCGCAATCCACCGTGGCCAGTTTAACACAGAATGCGATTTCCGTCCGATTCCAAACCCTTATACAACCGCTCTTCGCCATAATGAACTAATTAGCGGACGAATAAATGAATTGCAAGTTTTATCGTTAACTAATTACATCTGTTTCATCATTCCGGTTAACACAGGGCACAAAAACAGAAATCAAGTAATGACCAATCAGCGGGAATTATAATTGATCTGGATCACCATTTCAGACAAATTATAGATAATTAATGTTGACAGTTGACATTGTAATTCTAACCCATTTTAGTTAATATTTTCCTCGAATGCCTATCCATACTAAGTTTAACATAAGGTACTGAAGTGAAATGAAATGAAATGAAATCATTTATTCTTCAATTCAGGCATATTACATGCACTTATGAATCAGTGCAGTCAAAAAATCTACCACCGGTTCATAAAATTTACCTCTGCCTCGAGAAGAACCGTGCCTTTACCATGAGTTTGCATGACCGTACTCGCTAGCGACTGCGCAAACGATTTAGTATGCCGATTCTTAGTTCTATTGCGTAACCGCCACAGGCGCTGTACTTTTGCCCATACAAATTTTTACGCAGTCGCTAGCGAGTACGGTCATGTAAACTCATGGTAAAAGCACCGGCGTACTCGGCGAGGTGTCATTTTTTCAAAACAATATACAATGTATATAACAAATTAAAATACTGATAAATTAAAATGGGATTTACAATACTAACAAAAAAATACTTTTATTTTAGACCTTGTGATCCATAATTTGTTAGTAACAATAGCAATATCGTATCTTAAAAGTACTGTGTTAATTTGATTTAATTTAGTCACATTCAAACTTCATTTAGTTACATTCAAAAGCACGACCACACACAGTACGTGTATGTGGTCACATTTGAATGCGCTTTCGTCCAATTTGTGAGGAGCTGACTATCCATCTGTGGAATATTAACATCACTACATAGTATAAGACAAAGCCGCTTTCTCTGTCCCTATGTCCCTATGTATGCTTAAATCTTTAAAACTACACAACAGATTTTGATGCGGTTTTTTTAATAGATAGAGTGACTCCAGGGGAAGGTTTATATGTATAATACATGCATCAGCATTGCACCCGTGCGAAGCCGGGGCGGGTCGCTAGTTAACTAATAAGCTTTTAAAAAAATACTTTTTAGCCCGTTTTCACTAACTTGAAATATCTACGGCAGTGCGTGATATTGATATTCTGTGCGGTAATAACCCTAAACTCTTAGGTTGTGTCCACATTACCCGATATCGGGTCCGACACCGATAAAAATGAAAAAGAATGTTTCCGATATCGGATCGGATAGTGTAAACACTAAGCGGTTTTCCATGCATTTTTATGGGTGTCGGATCCTGATAGTGTGAACACGCACTTAGACTTTATGGGAATACTATAGACAAGTGTCATTTCGCATCCCAGCGCATGGCCTGCCTAGCATCAAACTTTCCATACGATAAGGGTGGGTTGCACCAAACCGCCTGTAATCGTAAGCGGCGTTAGTACGGAAAATTTGACAAGTTTCTATGGGATAACAGCTGCCGCCTGCCGGCGCCATATTTGACGATGACCGGCCTGTAATCGTATGTTGATGCAACCCACCCTTAATCATGTTTCCATGTGGAAGGGCACACACAAAATGCGTTATATATTTTTTCTCAAAAATGGCCCGCAAAGATATTTACTCGCAAAATATTGGAAGGATGATCTAAATAAAAACAAAACATTGCAAGCCGCCTGGAATGTTACATATAAATTCCTTTATTTGACGATTTTCCAAACTTTTAAAAAGTAGAAACAGGCATATAAAAGGCGGCACAGGTTGTATTCAGCCAATTCAACAAATATTTTTCTGCTGGAAACGCAACGTTTTGGTATGTATCTCAAACAGCTTGCGATTTTCGGTGAGAAAATACACTCGCGATTCGGATAAAAAAAATAAACGGCGGGAAGCAAGTTTGACATTTTAAGGTTATGTTTATCAAATTTTAATTCTTTCGGCTTATTTCCGCCATTTTTGAGAAAAGCAATATATTAGCCTCGGCCGAAGTCAACCTACAATTGCCTTCTTCCCGGTCACGGCAATAATGTGTACTATTGTTTTCAGTTGTATAGCTCGTTTCACTACACGACCCATCCCTCCAATAAACAAGAGACTCGCTATATTATACCCTTACTCCGCCAACTGTCATTGTTTGAAAAGGGATCCCAACATGTCGTCTGATATTACTAATTAACAACGCACCCTATATTTTCACTGTAATAAGGGTTGAATAAGTTTTGTTTTCAACTTAATCAACCATGTACAAACGTTAGAATGTTACTAAATGGCAAAGACACAGGGACTCCATTTGGTGCATCATTTTCACATCCTAATTATTTTTAATACGTACATTCTAGTGTAGTTTTTTTTTTGTTTTGTGTCGCTGGCCTGACCTGGCTGTGGCTTTATAGGTCGGGCCCAATAAAGCGATAGGAGTACGCGGTTGGAGAAGGGCATGGGGAAACCTCCGACACGACCACGCGGGCGGTTTAAACACTAGAATACTCTAGAAGAGTTAGCGCTCCAATCAGATTGTATATACAGACCCTCTTACCGCTATATTGTCGAAGCGAGCGAGTGAAAAAGATGTGGATCGGAAGCGATAAATAAAAATAGACCCCAAGTTGACTTATCTTTTGTTTTACAAAGCTTATCATTCCTTCGAAAGCCATTCTGTATTATCGGGGAGGAAAGTTCCCGAACATTACCATTACAAAACAAGGGCTTGTTTTGTTCACGGCCGACAAAGGGTTAATTTTGTAGGGACGAGGTAACTGTCCCGAACAATGACTCAACAAGGAGGTCTATTTTTGTCCATCGCTTGAATGAAATAAGGACCGGTTATTTAACTTCAATTTGTTTACACTTGACCGTGATCATATTTATATATGCAAAATCAGAATCAGAAATGTTTATTTGCTTAGATACAGTTAACAAAGATGTAACTTAAAATTATATTATACATTGTATCTAGCCTGCAAGCAGGCGTGCAAATTATTTAAAAAGAATGTACATGTCAAGTTGTCAATATATAAATTATTAAATTACAAAAAAATAAAAATAAAATGAAAATGTCAATCATGAATAATTTGGAATAATACAATAGCAATTAATAAGTAAACAATTCAGCGACAGATAAATTAATATACATTTTAAATTTTAGAGACGAAATAGATAACTATAATTAAGTGTACTTAGTCTAAGTAGGCTTTTACGCTGTAAAAGCAGCGGTCCAGGAGCCAGTTTGTGAGGTTACGCTTAAATACGTTACCCTCGAGCATCTTTAATGTCTCTGGAAGTCGGTTGTAAATGACAACACACATATTAAAAACATTTTTCCTCCATCACATGTTTTGCGTGAAATATTTGCTGGACCAGATACGAGCTGGACCTGGAATCACACTCTCTTACGCCTGTAGTTACGTATAATATATTACAATTACCTACCTTCGTTTGTTTCCTTTATACTTAAGTTACCAAAACGTGAACGATGTTTTTATCTATGAAAATCTTTTAACATATCCCTCATATAAATGTTTATTATATTTACACCTACGCTGACGACAGCTGTTTATGGCATCACGTCTTACACGTCACAGTACAAACAGAATAACACTCTTTCACTATTCAAATAGAGTAGAAAATATCCGTGTCGGACCACGCACAATGAAGGGTTCCGTACCAACACCTACTAGTCCACATTTAAAACTATTAACCAATACATTAAATCTAAAACAGTCGTATCTTCATAGAGAACTCAAGGCACTTACGAGCTTTTGTTCGGGCAAGACAGTTTTTAAACGAAAACTCAAAAACCGTAAAACCTATCTTGTTCAAACTAAAAATCTTTGAATATATTTATAAATGCACACCACTTAAATTTTTTTCAGAATTTTATACTTCATAGTTTGGAAATTAGAGGGGGGGACACTTTTTAAGACTTTGACAGCTAATATCGCACCAACGGTTGACTTAAATCGAAAAGTTTTTAGAAACCTCCATATCAATTTTAAATGAAATGAAATGAAATCTATTGTGTGATATATTTAGGTTTCCAATTTTGCGGGTCTTATTGCTAAAGTTGCTAGACAGCTGGTTCCATTAAATATTACTATGACAGGTGTTCACACATTACACATTATAAAACTAAACAAGAGAGAAGATAATCAAATCATATTAAATAGGTGCTATGTCAGAATTCATGTGTAACATTATTGTAATGAGTGGAATTAATTAATACATTATTATATAAATTAAGGTATGTCCATAAAATAATCATTTAAGCAATAAAAACATTTGTCAACTAGCCACTGTTTTGTAACCCGTCTAAATCTGCTGAGGTTCAGATCTTTAAAGGAGTCGGGTGATTTGTTGTATATTTCTATACACAACATATGGGCGTTCTTGGAGATGTGTTTCAACCTTGCAGGTAGTCTGTATAGTTTTTGTATATACTGAGATCTTATTTTATGAGTTACTGGTTCCTGTTTAAGTTGGAACATATCTTTATGTTGATCCACAAACGCACAACATTCATAAATATATAAACATGTCACAGTTAGAATTCCATAATTTTTAAAGTACGGTCGACAAGAGTCAGTTCTTCGTAAGCCGAACATTGCTCTTATACAGCGTTTTTGGATTAAAAATAGTTTTTCTTTGTCTACAGAGTTGGTAAAGGCCTATCCATCGATACCCCACTCTACGCGCGTTGAATTTTTTTTTCATCCACCAGTTACATGTATGGAGTGCCCCCCCTAATTTTTTTTTTAATTTCACATTACTTTTATGTAGCGGTTCATAGAATACACCTTCCTGCCAAATTTAATAATTGTAGTGCTTACAGTCTCCGAGTAAATCGGCTGTGACATACGGGCGGACAGACATTACGAAACTATAACCAGGGTCCCCAGGGTTTTTGCCATTTTCGGTACGGAACCCTAAAAATTCTTTAAAACACATCTATATTAATAAGTAAATCCGCCAGTCCCTCTGATAACTGAAACTGAAACCGTTGAACGGCGATAGACAAGCGATAGTTTTGAGACCCAAGGAGTGGTAGAACAGTTTTTATTCAGGAAATCAATCCTTACGCGGGTGGAAAGGGCGGTAGAATTTTTTGCGGGAGAAAAATAATTCAGTTCAGTTCAGTTTAAAGATATTTATTCTCAAAAAAGACAATTGAAGTCACTTATATGAGAACATGGATTTAGGAACATTTCAAGAAAAGTAGACATTTGTTAATTGTTTTGTGTGTTCTTGATAATTAAGCCTGCGCCTAAGACAATTTAATTGCAATATTTCTCTTAGCCAGGAAAAAATAATTGTGCTCATCACGCAAATTATTATTATTACGCGTGACAGAGATTGAACGATTAGGCAAATAAATAACCTTACCATGATTCGAACCCAAGACGACTTTGATCCCTTTGTAGGCAGGATTAATATCCACTACAAACTCACAAAACGGCATTTACGCTATTTTCTTCACTTCTACACAACCAACCGAAGCCTCAAAACCAGTTCAACGTTGTACAAAGATACACTACTTGAGTGACCGCTTTGAGTGGTTATTAACTGAGCCCATGCTTTGGAAGGCATGGGCTCAGTTAATAACCACTCCAAACCACACGCGTGGTCGTGCCGGAGGTTTTCCCTTGGATTTTCCCCAGGCTACTCTCCAACCGCGCACTCCTATCGCTTTATTGGGCCCGGCCTATAAAGCCACAGTCAGGTTCAAAAAAAAGCTTTGGAAGGCACGTTAAGACGTTGATCCCGGCTGCTGTCTATAATAGCAGTCATTAAGCCAAGTTAGAGGCCTTCGGCTCGAGATCTTCTAACAGTCAAGTTGCCCACTCACTTGACAAGCCTAATTCCAATAAGGTCTGGATTTCCCTCGGGTTGGAAGGTCAGATAGCAGTCGCTTCCGTAAAAACTGGCCTACGCCAATTCTTGGGATTACGTAGCGGACCCCGGGCATCCTTTAAGATGCAACTGTACTGGAATAACGCTAGGATGATGGATAAAGATACACTACTGACTATTATGTACTGCGACCTTGTGCCGTAGCAGTTTTAATAAGAAGCTCATAGCTTTATAGCAATGTTACGGCCACGCCAGCCTTTATTAAGGAACTTAGGGTTAATACTTGCTTCATCTTCGTGCCTTATGTTCTCGGGGCGAAAAGCATCACTAAATTAAGAGGGATACTATGAAGCCAGCGGGGTAATCACGTACCCCCTTATTCATAAAAATTAACAGACATCTGCTAACTAAAATGTGTTTGTCCCTTTCCTACAAACACAAATGTCAAAGTGATAGATAAAGACAAACGAATATTAGCGGCATTTTAACTAAAGTAGGCTTCTTGAATGTTTATGAATAAGGGGGGAATTACTGTACTACCGTTAGGTAGATTTTAATGTCACAGTTTAATTGTCAGCTCATACATTTATTCTTCAAAATTGTCAGTAAAATCTATCTACCGTTAGTACATAAAGTTACGTGATTCATCAGAATAAAGTGTCGGTGAAAACCATGTTTAAGAGGCCTTATAAGTTTTGAAATTTTTTGATTTCAAATTATGACAAAAGTATTGATTATTATCAATACTTTTGTCATAAAGCGATTAAAGGCTACGAACATTTTATTAAACTTTTAGATAGTAACTTCCGCATTTTTTTTATTTTACTGTGTGTAGTAGAATTTAAGCGGAAAAAACAAGGTTTAGCTTGAAAATGGTCGATTTGGAGTTATGTTTGAAGCGATATTTCTTAATGAAAAATCCAAAAAGTACATTAATAGTTTATGTCATAAGGTCGCAATAGTCCTGTCCTAGAGAGTAACACCGAGAAAATGTCAAGATACGAGTTAATTCAAACAGAAAATGGCCTAAACTAAATAAATGAGCGTTTTTTAACTGATAAGGACTCTTAAGAACGGAAGAAGTTGCGGACAGTGGCGCTACCGCGAACAGCAAACGAAGTTTTCCCTCTCTGTCGCACTTGCAAGTTTGCATATAAGTGAGACAGAGAGGGAAAACTTCGTTTGTGGTTCGCGGTAGCCCCTCAGGGCCGGCGGCTGGCCCTGGACTCCGAACTTCGTATAGTGCCGTCCCTTTCGCTCTCGTGTTATATACTATATGAGTGAAAGGGACGGCACGTTACGAAGTTCGAATTTCGAAACTCGGAGTAGCCCCTCTGGACATGCCGCGTTCCGCCGTCCGTTACACGTCACCATCAAACGCCGCGCGCCGCGCATTGTACGCCACAAAGTCACAAACCCCGGTCCTTTGCTCTGCCCTCTCATTGTTTCCACCCGACCATATCCTACTAATATTATAAATACCAAAGTTAAGATGTTTGTATGTTTGTTAGTCGATCACGCAAAATCAGCGGATTATAGTGGAACTTGGTATACCGTAAACTGGGGTGACTTTAAGTAAAAACGGGGCCACTTTGATAGATTTAGACTACTTATATAATCATCACCAAGTATTACTAGTTTGATTCAGTTTAGTAAATAGTTGGGAAATTTACCAAGGTATTTTACTGACCTCATGTTAAGCAAATAATAACTAAAGCACGGCATAAAAATTGGATTTTTAAATTCGCCCCTCAATTTGAAAGTAACCCCGGTTGACGGTACACAACGAGTTTATGATTATAACCTAGATTAACTAGATTAGGTTTAAGAGAGGTAGGGCACAGCAAAATGTTATCTTGCTGGAATTTGGAACAGCCCAACTGGGGAAGTACCTCC
Source organism: Epiblema foenella (assembly GCA_963556455.1). Classification (NCBI taxonomy): domain Eukaryota; kingdom Metazoa; phylum Arthropoda; class Insecta; order Lepidoptera; family Tortricidae; genus Epiblema; species Epiblema foenella. The sequence goes on along the minus strand of OY747099.1, from coordinate 26,697,407 downwards.
GCCTTGCAGAAGACCACAGCCATAATAACATTATTTACTATACAAGTATGTAGTGTTGTGTTCCTGGAGGTGAGCAAGGTTGCCAGAGCTCCCGAGGATGCACTGTGTTGAAAGCGAGGAACCCAAATGTGTTCCTTCTGCTGTCAACACAGTGCATCCTCAAACCTTATAAAGGGTCGGCAACGCGCACGTGACTCCTTCGGAGTTGCGGGCGTCTATAGGCTGCGGTGGCAGCTTACCATCAGGTGGACCGTACGCTTGTTTGCCACCGGCGTTGTATAAAAACATATGGAATACTTTTCATCCCGAAAACCATCCATCGAAGAGATGAAATAGGGAGTGAAAGTGTACGCAATGGAAATCGCGGGCAAAAGCTGTTTTAAAATACAAACTTTTCCTTTGTTTTTTAATTGTGATAAAAAATAAATAAGTTAGTACTTGAATTTCATATTCGCTCGACGTCAGAAATATATCTATCCTTTTGCACCTTATACCTTTACAATAGGGCGAAAAGTGTACATATATTTTTGACCCCGACTTCTCCCGTAAGAATCTCATTAGTCCCTTTCAAGTCACCTATTTCAAACCCCGAAAATTCACTTTACGTACGAACGTGCCTTAATGACGTCATTTTTGTTTTTATTCTAATTGCCGAGGGTTCTAGGAATGCTTTAACGCGTTGGCCGTTGGAACTGTGTCACAATAAAACGTTACGTTCCATTACCACGTTTATGTGTGAACCGTTAAGTTTTACGATGTCACATGCTGGATTTCGAGTAAATGTGACAGCCTGAAGTCTTAGGTTAGTGTTAGGGCATTTTATGTTATATAATAAGTATAAGGTCAAATACCCTATCGTGGCCTGCGTCGTGTGTTGTAGATGATGGGCTAGCAATCTATTACTGCAATAATTCATTTGCGTGTTCAGGTGCGAGTTTTTGTATGTATGTGTAAACGTCCCCTGTGTTCGACACTGAACCAATACATGGCATTTTTAATCTTGACCACAGGTGACGACGATGCTTTTGTTTTAGTTTTCGATAGCAACGGAGCCATTTTTTGCCTTTATTATGTACTAGCTTTTGCCCGCGACTTCGTTCGCGTGAACTTCTACTGACTATTCCCTACCCCTTCGTAGATAAATTCTGCAGGTAAGGTTATAAACAACTTAACTTTGAGTAAACCTAAAGTTTGAAATCTCTCCATATCTCCCATGTACCTCCTAACTCAAAAAAATACGACACAAAGCCTGATAAAACCGGCGGACAGCTGAAGACCGAATTTAGGTGGACGCTGGACGACTACAGGACAAAACCTGTACTACCTGTACCTCCCAGTGATTTGATTGTTTATAACTAATCAGCTAGGTAATGACTGTTTTCATGATACCTACATTGACTTAGTATTGTGGATAAACTGACCTATAGTAACGAAAAAAATCGTAACAATTTCTATTGGTCCTTAGGACAGACACAAAATTACCCCGCCGGCGGGGACGTCCACCGCAGACACAAATAGCCCCTATTCGTCCTGATACCGCTGCATACCGAGTGGAGTCAGTACGACCCAGGTCGCGCCTAGCTGAGTTCCTTGCTGGACTCTTCTAGGCTAGGCTAGGTTTAGTGAACCAGCGACAAAACGCCCAGTAGCTCGATTCCACCCACACCTCAGATTTGGTTGAAGCCGCTCAAACAATCTCACTGGAGCGCACACAGAGTATTACAGGGTTTAAACCGTCCGCGTGGTCGTGTCGGAGCTTTCCCCTGGATTTTCCCCAGGCCACTCTTCAACCGCACACTCCTTACTGCTTTATTGGATCTGGCCTATAAAGCCAAGAAAAAAAAACTGTTTTATATTTCTCAACCATCCGTTTTTACTCCAAAGATTTCGGTGTAACTCAAACACGTTGATGTTCTTTCATTTTGTAGACAAATATAACATAGCACATAATTTGATAATTCATGGAGTGGAGTGGCAATCTATTTAATCTCCAATTTTATAAACAGTCAAGGTATTAAAGCTCTATGAGTCAGCAAGTTTTGGCTTAAAACGCAAGCGCTTTAGAGGCTGTAAGTCAGTACCTAAATAACGCAAATCTATTCTGTTTTGCTTATGATTATGCATGTAATTAATAGAACTTTATTTAATAATTAAAATTAATAGAACTTTAGGTACTGAAATGCGGTAAACATTCACATTCACTTGAGTCGGTTTGGTTTTGAGATAATTGAGCTCTAAGAGTCACAAATATCCGAACTAACTCTTCCACTCAATCTCATCATAATCATTTGGCAGCGAAATTACTCAGTTTGTAACTATAATGGTAAAAATGAAAACTATACATGCAAGTACCTACCTACTTTATCGTAGTCACTATAAGGCTCAAATTATTGAATTGTGCAAGTAGTAAATAATCTTCATTAATCTCGATTAGATTTTACCGAATGTCATCTGTGTAATGGCACGTCTCTGACACGCCAAACGTCAAATATCGTGATATTTATAACTGTCTAGACTCGCCTCACGATAGTCCTTATTGTACCTTGACCCTAGTAGATTCCTGACAACTATTTGCATATTCGGAGCTCAGACTTAGACTGGTTCATCTGAGACGAATTATCGTACGTTAGCAGGCATTGTAAATATCTATATGACTTTGGTTCATAGATTCAGAATTTAGCAATTTGAGGGACGATAAAGAGATAAAAAGTATCCTATATGTTAACCCGGGGTATAAACTCGTTTCATACCAAGTTTCATAATAATCTGTACAGCCGTTTTTGCGTGATTGAGTAATAAACATCCAAACATCTAAACATCCGAATTTTCACATTTATAATATTAGTGAGAATAGTGGGGATTAGTGGGGTTTTTTAGACCCTCAGATAACATCGTTATCACACTCGACCACTCTAACAACGTTTTGGATGACCACTGAAGACATATCAATTATAGGTAGACGGAACTCCGTCCGTGCCTTGAACTCAAGGCACCGGTTTGTCAATGTTGACAGCGACTGTCTAACATAATTAAATCTCTCATTTCAAACAGTTACTATGGGTTGAGGGATTTTTGTTTATTTGTCGCTAGTCCCCTAAGCACTTTTTTACCCTCCATTTTTTCACATATTATCTATTTATTGTACAATTTTTGAATAAGATTATTTTTATTTTGCTTCCAATTATATGCTTACCAATTTTCAAGCCTTTAAGTCACGAATTGAAGGACTTCTCATACAACAGAACAGTTCAACCCCTCTTTTCACCCCCTTTCATCCCCAATCTGTATGATTTTTATAGCCTATAACCTGTCCGAAGATCCATTAAACTTGTTAGTAAAGGTTGTATTGAAATCTATTGGGTAGTTTTCGCGTGATGGTGAGACAAATAAACAGACAGACAAACAGACACAAATTCTAAAAACTGTTGAAATGTGTTCTGTTATCGATTCTAAGACCCCTCCATCGATTTTTTTGCTAATATCTTCTATGTACAGACTTTCGAACCTCTACAGCTTTATTATATGTATAGATTACATACACAGTAGAATTTAAGTGGAAAACCCCAGTTTTTAGCATGAAATTAGTCGATTTGGGATTAACTAAAGTTTGAAACAATATTTTCTAATTAAAAATACAAAAAATATCTACAGGATAGTAACAAAGAATATCAACGGAGCCATTTTTTGGATTTATTATGTATTACATACACAGTAGAATTTAAGTGAGAAAACCCCAATTTTTAGCTTGAAATTAGTCGATTTGGGACTAACTAAAGTTTGAAACGATATTCTCTAATTAAAAATACAAAAAATATCTACAGAATAGTAACAAATAATAGCAACGGAGCCATTTTTTGCCTTTATTGTGTATTACATACACAGTAGAACTGAAGTGGAAAACCCCAGTTTTTAGCTTGAAAATAGTTGATTTGGTACTAACTAAAGTTTGAAACGATATTTTCTATTTAAAAATACAAAAAAGCTCTACAGCATAGTAACAAAGAGAAAATGTCAGTATGTAAGTGTCAATAGGGTATTTGACGAATGTATTTATAACATAGTGCATGTGGCTATATATAGATAGAAAACCATCAAATTATCACAATAAATAACAATTAAACAAATTAAAAAAAATCATAATAAGGTATTTGACCTTAAAGATTCGCAAAATGTTGTTTTTTTTTTAACAGTTCAATTGTAAATTGAAAGTTTCCAGTGCTCGTCAGCTATGCTGTACTTTTCCACTCGTTTTCGTCTTTTGTTTCCTCTAATTGTAGTTGATCCATACAAACATTTGATCACCTCTAAAAACTTGTTCGTATATTTTTTTTTTAGTTAAATAACCAATTCACAAAAAAATATCCTAAATAGTTGAGCGTATTTTAACTGGTTCGCATCCAAAGTGGTGGAGATCTAGTACAGAGTGCCCTTTGGTTACGCCAGACCTGTGGCGCTACCGCGAACAGCAAACGAAGTTTTCCCTCTCTGTCGCACTTGCAAGTTTGCATATAAGTGAGACAGAGAGGGAAAACTTCGTTTGTGGTTCGCAGTAGCCCCTCTGTACCTCTTACAACTTTGGCTAAACTTGGCTCTTGCGCACCCTCGTAGTGTCGATATAGACGAACGCTAGGAACAAAATAAGCGCTTTTTTTTAACCCGACTGTGGCTTTATAGACCGGGCCCAATAAAGCTATAGGAGTGCGCGGTTGGAGAGTAGCCTGGGGAAAATCCAGGGGAAAATCTCCGACACGACCACGCGCGTGATTTGGAACACTGGAATACTCTAAGCTCTAGTGAGATTGGTTGAGCGGTCTCAACCGAATCTCGGTGTGAGTGGTATCGAGCTAGTGGGAGTTTAGTCACTGGTTCACTAAACCTAGTCTAGCTGAGAAGTCCAACAAGAAACTCAGCTAGGCCCGACCTGGGTCGGACTGACTACCCGGTGTGCGGCGGTACCGGTACTAATAGGGACTATATGTGTCAGTGTTGTCGCGATCGCGCGTTGGACGTCCCCGCCGACGGCAATGCCTATGTTTACGCGTCGTGTCTGAGTTGGACGCCGTAAGCGCAGCGTTCATCTTTCGTTTGTCGCTGTGATTACGTCGTCCGGGTCCGTGAATGTGTGCCTAGGACGCCGGACAGTGCGGCCCCTAATTAGTGATCGCCGAGTTACGACCGAGGAGGGAAAATGAGCGTGCTTTGTGCCTCTCCTAATATATAACACACGACGCAAGCTATTCACATAAAACTAAGTGGGGGCAATTTCAATGACAATTTTATATACTTAGATGAAAACTACTTGATACTTTTCTTATGTAATACTATCCTAAGTTTGGAAGTGTCGTGAAAAAATTTATTTCAATTCTATTCTATTTGATTTATTACTGCAGTAACATACCTTAATGGTTTTGCCTCTTATCTCGTACATTATAATGAAACAGCCAGTTAGGGAGCCGATTTCATAAAATCAATCTGACGAGGGTCCGTCGCAGTCGGGGGACCATTTCCATTTGCAAAGGTTGCGTTGAAATCAAATTGATATTTGATGCCGTTAATATTCACTCGTGCCACAAAATAAATGGTATTATTATTTACGTACCCACAGTACAGGAGGTCCTCACTAAGTAACACGTTTTTATTGTTGAAAAATATATAACTTTTACTTAGACGTTGAGCCTCAACTTGTTTATAAATCCGACAATTCGGAGGACACACGCCAGCCGAGTTTAACCCTTAAATTGACAACGTTAATCACAGTGTACACTGGCTTATCTTATATATAAAAATACTGACTTCGATACAGAATACAATTTCAACAAGATGACATAAATAGGCAACATTATTTTATTGTAATTATTAAAAAAAATTATTTACATTTGTAACCCCATCAGGAACCTGTCAGTGAAAAATGAAGTGTAGTGAAGTGTGCGTGTGCGTGTGCGTGAGCGTGCGTGCGCGTGTGTGTGTGTGTGTGTGTGTGTGTGTGTGTGTGGGTGCGTGTGCGTGTGCGTGTGCGTGTGCGCGTGCGCGTGTGCGTGTGTGTGTGTGTGTGTGTGTGTGTGTGTCTTATTGCCACCTCAGTAGTGTATAACACGAGAGTAAAAAGGACTGCACGATACTATGTTCGGAGTATAGGCCTAGGTAACTCTAGGCTCTTCCTGACAGCAAACGCCTAAATGTATTTTTCTTAAATATACCCCGAAAGACTATTTATATCCTCATATCTTAACGTAATTTAAGGAATTTGTAGAATACTTAGTTGTTTTATTTGCCTACTATTCATATATATTTAAAAAAAGAGCAAGTTAGTTGTTTATAAAAAAACTAGCATTTTATGGACCTGCGTCCTGTGCAGTTCGCGTGTGGTGTTTTTTTTCCGAAAAAAATTGTAAGTGTTTTAGGCTTAAATAGATATCCGAAATATTTAAAAAAACTGTGTTTATGGTATAAATGTTAAGAAGTAATTGTATTACGTTTACTAAGCTTCCAAATGACACCTCACACGTACTGATTGGTAAGATAGAACCTGAGATTTGGACAAAAATTGGCCACCATCTTTAAGACGTCACAGCTATGGCTTTCCCTTAGCCACCACTTACCCACCACTTAACCACCAGTAAATTCGTATTCTGGAGACAAATAGAAACTCATGCATACCAGTTTTAGGTATACATAAGCCGTGTCGATGAAAATCGTGAAGGAGACTACTTTTTGTAAATTTGCCTCCATACAATAACTTTGATCGGCTGGATCTCCGTTAATAGTATTAAGCCTGTAACAAATACGAATATAACTTCAAATATTATATGTTTGTTCAAATGGACACCTCGCCGAGTTTCTTACGCTGGTTTTTCTCGTTTATTTTATGAACCGGTGACATTCAGAAGTGCATATGTAATATGCCTAAATTGAAGAATAAACATTTCATTTCATTTCAGGACTATCAGATGAGCGAGAAGCATGCCATCACTTTGAGACAAAATGCAGATAAAGGTCTAAACAAAGAAAATCACACTTGATGGCTAAATTAACACATATTTATAGGAGTATTTTGCCGTTTGAAATAAAGGCAAGTCTAAAATCGGACCAAGTGAACGTTGTATTTACAACTACAAATGCAGTTATTGCAGAGGGGCTACTTTGAAATTCGTAATCCGAACTTCGTATCATGCCGTCTCTTTCACTCACATAGTGTATAACATGAGAGTTAAAGGGACAGCACGATACGAAGTTCGGAGTAGAGGCCCCGGACTCCGAACACTGAACTACACTGCAACTGAACTACACTGCAACTGAACTACTCTGCAACTGAACTCCACTGAACTCAACTGAACTGTGCTACAGGCCCAGGTCTGTTACTCACCTCAGCCAGCGCATCATCGGGAGTTCTGTACCTCTAGTATATTTTTTTCGGACATAAACGCAGACGAACACGTTTGTGTTTAGTCTCAATTTGTGTAGCATCAAATAGTTACCACCAAAGGCCACCAGAGGCGCTGTTCGCGTTGCTATAAAAATTGAGAAAATGCATATTTTGCCCCATAAACACAACCACAACTCCACATACTAAGAAAATGGTGGTGGGATCTATTGAACAAGTTTTCAGCGAAGAGATTTGTTTGTAAGATGATCTAAACTCACTAAGAAGCCTGAAAATATAATGGGCATATCAAACAAATATCAGCTAATTATGTAGAGTAATTCCATGTAATACTCCTTTTACTGAAAAGTAAGTAATCTCGTTAGAGTCGTTAGACATTTACGTGTAACACATCAAATTAAAATTAATTATTTTTATTTTAGTTAAAATAATGTGAAAGTATTGATTGAAACTTTTTATGTAAACCTTCCTTTCGTCAGACGTGTGTACATCGCACGCCTTGTAAACACTAAGATAACGACATAGATTATAACTAGGTATAGCATTTACAGCAGGCAGTAAAAGTTTATGGATCTTATCGGTTCTGGTTTCCCCTAATGAGTTTAGGAAATGGTATTAAAGCCTGTATCAGACACCCTGGCTACGTCATAAAACATTTCATCGCAACAACTCCTACAGGCAGAATTAAAATTTTGCTTTTCGATTTGTTTTAGAAAATACGTACGTCGTAATTTTGGATTTGAGACTATGATACGGACCTGTCAAAATATCTTACAACGTTACTTACTTACATTTAGAATGAAGGAAAAATTGAAAAAATTTTCAATTTTTCCTTCATTCTTTTGGGTATGGGATGGAGCATCGTAACTGACGATTACCAATATGATTTGAGACGTTAGTGCCGTTAATGAAGCATGAGTCTTCTGGAAGATGTCGCTGTACGCCTCCCTTAAAGCGTTTGTATAAAAAGAATAGGTTACTTACTTACTTATATATAGTCATCCTCATCGATTTCGATGACGGCGACCCTTACAAATCATGGATTTGCCCTATTGTGAGCTCTGATACGGCTGGCTAGGCCATGCTCTTAAAAACTCTATTGCATACTTGACAGTAGAGCTCGCCACGTGTTATACGAGCACACGTAGGAGGGTTTAAGCCTCTCTTTTCTGAATTGGCGTTTTCGATCTAACGTTATGATGAGCCACCAACTTTAGAAGAGTTCGTGGGGGCCACTAAACGTCTTAAAAATTCAAAGACACATGGAATGGACCAACTTACTACGCTAGTGAATCTTGGCCTACGACGCTAAGAGATGCCACTGTTTACTGTCCTGGGCAGCTTGTTGCTAATCGGAGTCGGCCGTTTGGAGCTGGCATAGGTCTTTTTGGATTCCGTCGATCCAGCGATATCTTGGACGGCTGACCGAACGTCGACCAATTGGATGCCCCAGGACCAACTTACTTACTACGCTAGTGAATCTTGGCCTACGACGCTAAGAGATGCTACTGTTCACCGTCCTGGGCAGCTTGTCGCCAATCGGAGTCGGCCGTTTGGAGCTGGCACAGGTCTTTTTGGATTTCGTCGATCCAGCGATATCTTGGACGGCTGATCGGACGTCGACCAATGAGGGCTATCGCGTATGAATTCGCCGCTAGAGGCGCTAGTGTAGCGTGAGGTCTCCGAAATGTCAAATGTCACTCTTTGTGGTTGCGCTACGCTGGTTAATATCTAATTGGAACAATATGGTGACTATTTTGCAATACCTGATCTTGATTATGGCAAACATGAGTTACGGGTTAATGACTGTCAGTGCTTTGAGACAGTTTTGTCTTTCGGAAACTTGTTTCCTCCATTAATTCTGAAAAAAAAACAGGACTGCGCTACAATGCGTTATATTCGATATTTTTACGGTACGGTTTTAAGGTATTAAATATGATTTAAACGTAAACTTCGTTCTCATGCCCATAATAACCAATAACAATTTTTGACAGCTGGACCTTAGTCGACAGTGGCGCCAACTGGTGAGCCCAAAAACGATAGCCCTCATTGGATGCCCCAGGTACGCTTTTTAGGGCAACATGGTCCTCTTCCATCCTTTCAACGTGGTCGAGCCAGCGTAGCCGAGCAGATTTGCTCTCCCCGTAATGTTGGACTCTGCAACCAGTGCTACTTTATCTTCTATACATATAAAAGAAGAAGTCCTCACTGGCTGACTGACTCATCAACGCACAGCCGAAACTGCTAACGCTAGAGAGTTGATTTTTGCACAGTCGGTTACATTTATAACGTAGGCTAGGGATAAGAACGAATTTTTCGAAATTCATCCATTAAGGGAGTAAAACAAGGGATGGCAGTTTGTATGAAAACATATTTATTGAAGTGATTGGGTGATTTGAAACTTTGTATATAGATTCTCTGTTTAATTAATGGCGTATTTCAGCTTTTTTTGAAGTTAATGATTTGAAACTTAGTAGACTGTCTGTTTAAATACAACGAAAAGTATTTCAGCGTTTTTCGAAATGGTTCCCCTAAAAAGGTGAAAAGGGGGTTTCAAGTTTGTGCGGGGAGCAAATATTTATTTATCTTAAAAATCTATATGGGTGCCATCTTCGAGGTTCCTCGGGGTGCCGATTACGAAAATGACATGCATTTTCAAATCCAAGATGGCGGACATTTATTTTTCTTAAAACTCGATATGGGTGTCATCTTCGAGGTTCCTCGGGGTGCCATTTACGAAAATGACATCCATTTTCAAATCCAAGATGGTGGACATTTGTTTTTCTTACAAATGGATATGGTTGTCATCGTCGAGGTTCCTCACGGTGCCGATTACTAATATGACATACATTTTTAAATCCAAGATGGCCGATATTTATTATTCTTAATAATCTATATGGGTGTCATGTTCGCGGTTCCTCGGGGTGCCGATTACGAAAATGAAAATGACATGTATTTTCAAATCTAAGATGTCGGATGACATTATTTTTTCTTAAAAATCGATATGGGTGTCATCTTTGTGGTTCCTCGGGGTACCAATTACGAAAGTGACATTGTAACTAGAAGGATGCTTACAATGAACGCCTTCCTTACTGAATGCTAAAGGAAGATTAATAAAGTAGTCGTAAATAATTCATTAAAAATGAATCTTAGTTATATACACATCTATTAAGAGAAATTAATAGAGATCAGTACCAAAATCATTATGAAAACAGAACATTACATAATATAGTAAAGGAATTAATACATTCAGGAATTTATTAATAAACCATCACGAAACAAAACCAAATATGTTCGTATCGAATACTTTACCCGACGTATACAACTCCTTTTACTAAGAGCGTATCTGTTCAAAGCGTGAAGACCGATTGGCGACCGTAAACGCATGCGCGTAAGGTGTAGTTTCGTCAAAACGCGGTCAATTAGGATAATTCGGTCAAACGAGCCAAAGCGGACAGAGCAGCCAACAGTACCAGTTCGGCTGGCGCGGCTAATGCACCTATCGCTGCTAAGCGCGTCAGTTATGATAATTCACGATATAAAAGGGGCGGACGTATCGAGGCGAGGTTTCATTCTTGTTCAGACTGTCAGTGACTCTGGTTACTAAACTAAATTATTATCGGTGGGTTTTTAGTCGTTATTCTGTTGGGATTTTGCCGTTATAAGAGAGCATTCTCCTTAGCGGGAAAATCCTTTCATACTTTTATTTTCTCATTATTATTTGGGGTTTGAGATTACAGTTATTTATTTTAAAGAGCCAGATCACTGTCTAGGCATACAGTAAGCCTAACGAAATACGCTTAACCTTGCTGGTGTTAACCGAGCTTATTTCGGAGTAAATTAGTTTACCAAATTGTATGGAGAATTTGGCGTCCTTTTATATCAAAATGGGACGAACATTACTCCTAGCGATTCTCAATGTCCAGCTGGCAACGTAATCATGGCCTATCTGCTTCTTCTTCAGACCTGGCACAGAGGGTGCTCCTCGCTTGATGAAATTGTCCAGTATTTGAGATTCGGTCTTGTTAAATATATTTATATATTATCTTATATGTTAGGGCGTTTCATATCACAGATCCCTTTAGACTTCGGTCAGTTGTGATATGGAGCAATACACGGGCTTTAGGTTGCAATTATCAGATTAGCCTCCTGAACTTTATATTAGGGAAACGCTTAGAGTAGCTAAATTAGGGCCCTCACTACATTACACTCACATATAAATACCTCTCGGCTGAGGTTTGCATACACTAGAGTAGGGATTATTTCTATTTGGGGATGCATTTAGAATAGGATTAGAGTTTTACATAATACTTGGATTTTAGGGAAAGGGTTTAGGATTTAGGTTTTTACTAGGTATTTACGTTTAAATAGGTATTTTGATGGGTTTGCTAGGTAACAAATACGCGATCTTTAAATGGTTCAGTATTTCCTTTTATGATTAGGATAGCAGAATTGGCTCAGAAAAATGGGCTAGTTCTGAATGTGGCAAGGCGGAGCAGTCACACGGTTTTATCTTGTAATTTCATGAGTGAAGGAATACTCATTGTTTATATTTCATTGTTTCATGATTATGATAGCAATGTAGTACCGTATTTCGCAGATCATAGATATTCATGTATGCTAGGTAGTATGGGAATGTGAATAGGCTAGAAGGGTTGAGTAGTTAGAGATGATCTTCAATCATCTAAGGCTTATTAATGAGTTTACCTCATTAGTATGTCTAGTTCTGGTGCAGGTTACGACCATTCCCCATCTTGGCGAGTCAGTGGCACTGTATGGAAATAATTTAACAAAATACCATACAAATCAAAGTTATTCTTTAGCTTTAGCTTAATACTGGGTTACTTCATTACGTAGGATTACATTCTCTACTATAGAAATATTGGTGAATAATTTTGATATAGGAAAGGATGTTCTGGGAAACTTGCCTCCTATAGCGTCCATAGCTGCTGATTTCGTAAAGAGGTCCTTTAGTCCTTGTAGGGGTTAAATCACCAAATAAATATTATTTTTTATATGGTTAGGGAACAAAGGGTTTCTATTTACATTAGGAAAACTTATTATGATGTTTGAGGAAAATAGTAGAAATGGTAGGAAAAGTTACGATTGGTAGGAAAATCTGGTAGGTTCCGTAAAAAACTAATCGGCTTTGTTGGATTTAGGTTGGTTAGTGAAGAGTCCAGGTCAAATTTGTTTCACATTAAAGAACTGGGGTTATTTCGGTACATAACGTAGGTTTAAAACTAGACGATCACTTGGCCAAATTAATTATGTTTTACATTTAATTATTTATTTGATGGGCTTTGAGACATGTTTGGGGTAGGAGCGGGGTAGTTAGTAGTAGAGGGCTGGGGGTGAAGGGGGGGAGTTACATTTTGGTGGCCGTGACCTGGGATTGGAGCCCTAGGCCTTCGTTCAGGTGTAACATGTCTCAGAATAGGTTATGGTTGCCTTTGGCAACATTTTGCTGTCGTGAGAACGGAGTGTGAACAAATTTTGACTTGGACACTTCAATTAGAAATTGTACACGTAAAATATTTCAGTTTATTACATCTCAACAATCGGCTATACACAGAATCAAAACAACAATAGTATACAGGTAGAGGTAGATGACAGGCGGTCTTATCGCTAAAGAGTTTATTATTGCAAGTAGGTAAAGAAACAAGTAATGTAAGTAGAGTATGTTCGAGTTCTCTGGAATAGGGGGCGTCCATAGGCTGCGGTGGTCGCTTGTCTCGGGCGCGCCACGTCTTAGTTTGACGCTGATGTAGTGTAGGATGTGTTCGATAGTCTTCTATATATATTATGGACTATATCTGAAACAGGAAAATATGTCAGCATTAATGACAGGTTTACATGATGTTAGATTACATTGTTTTAGTTTAAAGAATGTTATAAAATTATCACAGATGATTAGGTTTCATATTAAATAACAATAAATACTGGTGAACGACTTTATGTGGTTTCACCTGGTCGCAACTGGGCAAGTCTTGTACTATGGATGCAAGTAAGGCGGCAATATACATACATATACAGATAAAACGCATACTTAAATACATAGAAAACATCCATGACTCGGGAACAGGTGTTCGTGCTGCTCACGCAAATTGATGCTCTGACCGGGATTCGAATCCGGGACTTACAGCTTGGTGGGCGGAGTCACTACCAACCGGGCTGAAGTGATATCAATAATGGACTTTGTAAGAGTTTAGAGATTCAGGGGGCGTTAGTTATAATTTATTTAGTATCGTCATCATCATTATCATTATAAAAGATCTAGAACTTCATGACTCGGTGCAAGTCATAGGGGGCGTTAGTTACAGCTTATCAAGCCATTTGCTTATTAGCCACTTTTGGATTCCGTCATCATCATCAATATCTTAGTTGTACAGTGCACGTGTATATTGGGAGATCGCCAGGGTTCATTGTCTGATCGTATGATTTGGCGTAGGCACTAGTTTTGTCTTCAAAGTTATATGGACATCATTTTCATAAAACATTTTAGCACTGCATACAGTTTGAATGAAATAATTACCTTGAGAGTACTGCAGTAGTAGAAAATGAGAAGTTTGCCAATCATGTAGCGAGTCACCGTTGATTGTTCACAACTGAAAATGAAAAAGTAGAGAAATTAGCATTAAATGGGGATAGTATTAATATATGTCATTTAAGAGCTTGTAAATAAATATATTGGACGCTGGGAGTCAATGAAATAGCATAAATTGAGATTCTTTGGAAAATCTTTGGGGGTCTGTGGAGAGCACGATGAAACTTGAAATTAAAATTGGGACTGGGTATATTATCAAATTCATTTATAGTCTATAGATTGTTTATTTACATGTACTTACATTTGGAGTCATCCATGTATTGTGATAGTTGAAGTAGTCAATATTTTTTAGTTAGCGGGCCGGACCAAACTTTCTCTAAGGATGACTTTGTTGTTTACAGCTCATTAAATTGTCGGCTTAGTAAATAGATCATTGCTAGATTTTAGGCTTCACCATTATGAAACTGAAAAGCAGAAAAAAAAAGGTGATGTAGTAATGGGCTGTATTGGAGATTTGAACATGTTTTTATTTTGAACAACGGAGTAGTCAAAGTTGTTTTATAATATTTTCTACTATTATTACAGTATGTGATTTTAGCAATAACTAGTCATAATCTGAAGATAAAATAAGAAGTAGGTTAGCGAAAATTTCATCATGATCAGGTCTCATACAGACAAATGAGGGAAAATATTTGTTGGGATCCCATCATCATCAATATCATCAAATATGGTTATTTGTAGATAAGAACTTTTAACCCATAATAAAAGCACACATAAATAGCTTCTCTAAAAAAAAGGCTTTTCAAACAGAAGCTGTTTCACAAGATTTTCAGCCGATTTAAGTCTACTTAGTACGCTATAACAGTGTATTATTAGTATCAAACCGTGTTGTAATAATCACTTTGCTCTTTTGAAAAGTTCGACGTTTCTCAAAGTAAGCAAGTAAGTATAGGAATTGTTCGGCAAATGCGTGGACGATTTTAATAAATAGGAGAAATAGTAAAAACAAAACTAACTTACCAGTTATCCAATCGGTTTTATCAAAATCACTTTAAATTGAAACGCAGTAGAACCATGGTCTTTGTTTGAAAACAAACACGACGTAGTTTACTTCCATTTTATCATGCAGTGGTAATTTTCTTAAGCTTAGACACAGGTTTTCGTAGTTAAAACTATTATAAACACGAAGAATAATTATTTTTTCTGTATCACATCAACAATAACAAAGGAACGGCAGACATCTTTTATTTTGTTTCTATGACGGTTGGTAGAAAACTGTACTAGTGTTGTCATTGAAAATAGGGAATGAAAAATAGGCTATGATCGGTTTTAACTAAATCAATTAATTACGAATTATTGTTTAGTTTAGGTAGACGTATTCAAAATTATGTTTAATAAACAAATATGTAAATCATTAAAATAACGAATAGTTACGTAAACATTGGTTCGATTATCTCGCTTAAAGGTTACTCCACTCAACAACAGGTGTCGCGGTAGTTATATACGTTTAGGATAACAGTTATTCTATTCGATAACAGATGTCGCAACAATTGAGATCAAGAATTTCAAACAGAAAATATGTAGATTGCATTAAAAGTGGAGGAGTACATCGGAACAAGACGAAGACAAAATATGTGTTTTCCTACACTCTCTCTCATTATCCTGTTCAACAATAAATATCAATGACGCAGTAATTAATTCGAGAATCACTGTAGAATGTTCTGGAAAAATGGTTATTTTATGGTTGGATATCGCTCACTCTCTTACTGATATTACTATTCAACGACAGATGGCGATAGCGAGTTAGAGAATTTAAGAGAAATCGTGTGTCGATAGATGGC
Organism: Epiblema foenella; assembly: GCA_963556455.1. Classification (NCBI taxonomy): domain Eukaryota; kingdom Metazoa; phylum Arthropoda; class Insecta; order Lepidoptera; family Tortricidae; genus Epiblema; species Epiblema foenella. The sequence goes on along the minus strand of OY747099.1, from coordinate 26,681,638 downwards.
ATTACTAGGCTCAAAATAGATATATTGAACTGAAAATTAATACCAGACACTAAAATATTATACTGTAAAGGTTGTCCGAAATAAATTAGATATTTTATGATAATAATTTCTATATATTGTTGGGAAGTATGATTTAGTGTCTCGAGTAATTAAATACACGTGTAGTAAACGCAGTATTGCAGAATCGTATAAAAGGATACAAATTTCTGAACGCAACCTATGGAGTTTTCGTTGGAAGTTTGACATTTGTTCTAGTTAGAGAAGTTGCGTAGAAAGTTTTTCACAAGAAAAAATACCATAAAAACTTAGTTTAGATACGGAAAAATGGAATTTATGCTTTTATTTGGAATAAGGACAGTTAATTATTGATGTGGTATGTTTTCCAAGCAAAATAAAGATTAAACTTAACGTAGAAATGAAGCGCGAGTATACAACAAAGGCAGTGTTTTGTTATATTGAATAAATAATAAATTTATCAGTTAATCGTCGAAATATTTGCCATACATAGTATCTAGAAATAGAGTTGTTACTAGTAAACGAGTAATTTCAAGGTAGAAAGTGATTTAAGTACAGTGATCAGAGAAGTTCAAATGTCGGAGTCATTGAGTGGTTGTGGTTTGTGATATTAATGTAATTAATGATTTCTACCAAATTTACCACATAATAAAACGGGGTGAGTGTTCGTACTAAAATTATATTTGATATTTTTGAAAATAATTCTTTACTATTTCGGGTTAGTTACAGGATTTATATGTTATTCTTGGCAGATTGGTCATGTCATGGAGTACCTAAGGAAAAAGCATTTATTGACAAAATATATGGGATGATTGTAATTTAAGAGCGATATTGAGGTTCACATTTTAGAAATAGCAAGGCAAATAGAATTTTAGAAGCCGTGAAAATCATAAGACGGGTAATAAGTGTTCGGAGATGAGTATATTTTGTTTGTGCAATTTATTCTTGGACTACAATCAGTTACAGTAAAATAAAGTAACATAAGTAAAAGCACAATTAATAGTAAATACTTTTAAAAATAAATACATAATTATTGTTATAGAGTGATTGTTCATTAATTGGTTTCTTCGGCATGAAGAAATAATTAAATTCTATTAGTACATGTATTCATTATATTTATTTTACATTGTAGTTACAAATAGAATAGAACAATTTATATATTCTTGGTATATAAAGCACTTCATGGGTTACTTTTTGAAAAATGATTATAAATTATTTCTTAGAGTAAAATTTATTTAGAAAAAAGCTGATATTTGTTACATTTTGCAATTATTGTAGGCAGAGAAAGAAATTGATTCTGATATGGTAGGAAAAATCTAAATAAAATCTCAGGTTTTGTCGTCTGTAATAAATATGTGTATATAATTATAGAAATGCAGTTTATTGCAATAGTTGACATTCATTGTTGACAGAAAGGGTAAATATTTGGTAGTAATTTTTTAGATCAAAATGGTTTATTGGATTAATTTTAACAGTGATAATCTATATTCACTAAGGATTACAGATCAGGACATTGGCTACCTGTAATAGTCGTGCGAATGAGAGAATGAGGACGGATCAATGTTGATTGAGTGGGACAGTTACTGAGATATGATGAATGTTTAGTGATGTATGAAACCAGGGGGGGAAGGGGTTCTTTTGTGAAAATGGATTGTTGCAGGTAGACAAGTGTCGGATTGTAATCAACCTGGAATTGTCAGTTTTGTGGGGACCTGAACACACAACTAGTCTAACAAAATCTTATCAGTAGGCTAAAATCGTAATACGATTCGACCCATTTATATATAAGGGTAGTTTTTGTAGACTTGTACTATACAGAAGCTAAGGCTAAAATCTTGGGTGTATACACACCACATCTTGAAGAGGATCATTCGAGAACAAAATTATCGGAGTGTGATGGAGGGTGATAAATAAGAATGATTTGTCAAAGTGCAATCATTTCTGAGGATTATTTAACATTTTTTATTTCCTTTATGTATATAGTTTTATAATTATATTTTTGGTAAAAATTCGATTTTATGAATCTGGTAGAATGGCAATATATATATTGATGTCAAAGTAAGACTGATTTACTGCGCTAGTGATGAGGTGTTCATACTTAGTGGTACATTATTATTATAATAATTGCATTGAAATTATATTTCATAAGGGGAAAAGGGTTTGGATTCATTAATGGTATTGTTGGTTATGGATATTGTTATCCATTATGGTTAATCTCATTTTGAGTTTTAATGTTCTGTTAGCCATTTAAATGACGAATGGGAAAGTCGGAGCATTGAGGTGACGAATGTTGATTGACTAAGTTCAGAAATGAACATTTCATAAATTGGTGTTCAAATTAGTCTGAAATCGAATATCTGATTCAAGTATGTGACACACTCCAAGAAAGCTTGATTGAAAATGGTGATGAAGTATCGAAATTTGGTTCGAGTTCTGATTAATGACGAATGAACATCTTAGTACTTACATAAAGGACTTTTCTATTAGCGTGGGGAGTTTTTGGGGTATCATGCGTCCGGGCAATGTGGACATGGATCGATAGATGCCCGGCCAGATCTAGACATCCAACATGATACTACAAACTCGGATTATTAGAATCTATCAGCCTCACAACCTGGTACTTTGCGCAAACGGAAAAGTTTTGGGGAAAAGATTGTCATGAAACATTATTGGAATTCAGAGGACTGGATCTCATACTGAGTTACTAACAATCAATGAGTATTGGTTTAAAAACACATACACGTTTAAGATAAGGGGACGGGGGGGATGGAATGGGGAGAATAGGTTCACTGACAAATCTAAGGTATGTTATATAACATAATAGTAGTTCGAGGATTCTTCATGAATGGCTCATTAGCAATTACATGGCAAATCCTCGAGGGGGCGAATGTAACTAGAAGGATGCTTACAATGAACGCCTTCCTTACTGAATGCTAAAGGAAGATTAATAAAGTAGTCGTAAATAATTCATTAAAAATGAATCTTAGTTATATACACATCTATTAAGAGAAATTAATAGAGATCAGTACCAAAATCATTATGAAAACAGAACATTACATAATATAGTAAAGGAATTAATACATTCAGGAATTTATTAATAAACCATCACGAAACAAAACCAAATATGTTCGTATCGAATACTTTACCCGACGTATACAACTCCTTTTACTAAGAGCGTATCTGTTCAAAGCGTGAAGACCGATTGGCGACCGTAAACGCATGCGCGTAAGGTGTAGTTTCGTCAAAACGCGGTCAATTAGGATAATTCGGTCAAACGAGCCAAAGCGGACAGAGCAGCCAACAGTACCATAGATAAGAATGTATATAACTGAAATAGATCGGCAACTTCAAGCAGTCTACGTTCACCACTAGTGCTGCCATCTAGTTTTTCTGCCGTAAACTAATATCTCGATATACATAAGCATAACTACGGCTAACGCTTTATATAGGTACATATAGCACCCGCTTGGTAGATTAGGAAATTTTTAAAATGTAAGTTTCTTTTTCGGCGGGAAAACCTATTCCCGCCGAAAAAGAAAAGGTTATGGGAAGCATTTAAATGAAACAAGTCTTATGAAAAGTACTTTATTTAATCTTGTCCTGTTATTGTTACATGTTATATCGATCTAATTCATGGTCTGGTTTAGTTTAAAAAATATGGGAAAAAGAGTTAATTGTAATGTTACAGTTACATAAGCTCATGCTCATAACAATACATCAGGCGAGTGTTGAAAGCTAAACCTGTAGCTGATTCAGCGTTACGTTTTCGTATGTAGCTACCAGAGCCAATCTAAAATTAGATATCAAAAATAAAGTCAACTTTTACAAATTTATTTACTTGTATGCATAATTTCATGTGACACAACGTTCTGCTACGAAGTGGAAAAGTAATCATACATGTTAAGGACCTGCTAAAACGCTACTCTAAACTAGCTTGGGTTTTTATATTGTATACATTTAGAGTAGAAGTAAATAAACTTTATTAGTAAATGCTACAAATGTCGGACACTGTATTAGAAACGGAACCATAAGAAAGTACTGAATGTTTTGTGATTAGATTACATCTGACCATTACCAAGAGAAAATTACTTTCCAGTGCTTTGTTCCTCCGAGAGCTACTAATCTCCCGACTTGACATTTTTGAACAGTCTCAAACGCCTTAGTTAAAAGTAGGTAGTAACATCTAAGACACAGAATTTTGTATAATTCTATGCTTGCCATTTAGTTTTCAGCTTCTATTAAAATTCAAGTATTTTTTTTCAACAAGGAGAAATGTACTAACTAAGACTTTGCACTTGGTAAAGCTTCGATACAAGTTACTAACAAAACATTATTTTATCTCTGATTGACAACGCCAGACTTGTTAACGGATTCAATCGATTATTAACAAGATTTATCATTCATATTTCACATACTACACGTCTACACGGCAACAAGGTGAAAAAATTGATACATCTTTACAAGGTTTAAAGGGCGGATGGATTGTTAGATTCGAATCGCTCAGATTTCCATACTTCAAAAATATCTTGCAGTTGAAAATATGCACCTTTTTAACTCTTTTACCGGGATCATCTGTAATAGTATATTACTTATCCAGGGCGGTAATACAAAGAATGTTAACAATAATGAGAAAATCCATTTGGTCTTAGTAAGGTTTTGTAGAAAAATATGGTATTAACTAAGGGCTCCAATTTAAAACTCCGCGCGCTCTTCAGAAACTACTGTCAATCACCGAATACTTTTAGTGAAACCATTGAGTACTATTCAAATTTGAAGCAGCTAGTCACAAAATAGGGAACTAACTTATGCAAATAAATAACCAAAATGTATAAAAACTTTTCTGTTTCATACATCTGTTTCCGTCGCATTTTCTTACCAAAGACATGAAAGGGGTTACCATAATCAAAAATTATTTCACGAGTATATTGACTGGACCTTCAGGATGGAAATATTTTATCTAGCTTGGCTTATTACATATTATATTTATATATGTTCTACATAAAGTTGCTTTAAACCTAAATAAAATACCAGTCACCAGCGCGGTATTCTACATGTTTTCCATGGCAAACTGGAAAATTAAATATAATGAAAATACTTTGTTTTTGAAACATTAAAACAGACTGATCTTGTGATCAGTTTGACAATGTAAAAAAATAAATGCTCACTTTATTTCAATTCACGCCATATTTTACTTACATTTCTATAAGTAAGTTTATGAACGAAGTAGCTATATTTTAGACAATATCGTGCTTAGTAAATTTTGCTATTCGAAATTATTCCACGTAGCATTATAATTGTCTTAAATATTAATCTCATTATATCATGACATACCTATACAATACAATACAATACAAATGCTCTTTATTGCACACCTCAATCAAAGGATACAGTACAGTACAAAAAACACAATGAGAAGAGGCAAACAACAGGCGGTCTTATCGCTAAAGAGCGATTTCTTCCAGACAACCTTAGGGTAGCGGAAATCTAAACAGAACGATTCATAGCAGGTGGTGCAGAGTTAATACATATGAAGCCTACTAATAATTACAACAATAACATTTAATTAAGTATAAATAAACATACATAAATATAGTATAAAAATATACAAATATATAGTCAGCCACATAGTCTAAAGGAGTTAAGTCCTTAAGTGTGTCATGAGAGAGACAAATAGTGATTTTTAAGCTGTTTTTTGAAGACAGCAAGAGATTCAGCACGCCTCAAATCAGGAGATAAAGAATTCCAAAGCCGAATAGCTCGAAAAGTGAAAGAAGAATTATAAAATTTTGATGAGGAAGATGGAACAGTGAGAAGCAAGTTTCGGGAGGACCTAACGGAACGAAGATAAGTAAAACGCTCTTTGAGATAGCGTGGAGTTGCAGGGTTGAAGAGAGTACAATACAAAAGAGATAGGGTGTGAGAATCTCGGCGAAAACGGATAGGGAGCCACTTGAGCTGGGAGCGGAAGAAGGATACATGGTCATATTTGCGTAAACCAAATATGAACCGAATACAGACATTTTGAAGGCGCTCAAGCTTATTAAGTTGCTCCTCATTGAGGTCAATATAGGAAACATCAGCATAATCCAAGATGGGGAGGAGTAGTGTTTGAGTAAGCGCAATTTTAGTGGCAATGGGCAGGAAATTACGTAGCCTTCTCAGGGAAGCTACTGCCGAAAAACATCTTCCTGCTGACCTCGTTCACTTGAGGTGCCCAAGATAAAGTCCTATCCATAAAAATGCCTAAATTTTTTACTTGTGTAGAAAAAGGGATTAATACGTTATCGAAGTAAATCGGTGGAACACGATTAAAATCGATTCTTGAGACAAATTTTGAGCTCCCAATTATGATAGCCTGGGTTTTAGAGGGGTTAACTTTAAGACCAAAACTATGACTCCAATTTAGGATACGCACCAGGTCATTATTTACAGTGTTGATAACAGATGGCAGATCATTAAGTACGCCCTGCGAATAAATCTGAAGATCATCGGCATAGAGGTGATAGTGAGAAGAGAGATTATTTGTGATTGAATTTATAAAAATAGAAAATAACAAGGGAGACAACACGCCGCCTTGCGGAACGCCGGCCAGCGTGTTGCACCAAGTAGAATGGATATCGTTCACCTTAATACGTTGTCGACGACCGGTTAAATAACTACGAAACCAGTCCATCACTGCAGGAGATACATTAAGAGAACGAATTATCTCAAGTAGAATATCGAAATCAACAGTATTAAACGCGTTACTAAAATCCAACAGCGTCAATACCGTTAACTTCTGAACATTCATTCCCGCCCGGATGTCATCGGTAATCTTCACAAGAGCAGTAGCCGTACTATGACCGGGACGGAAACCGGACTGGAGTGGATTGAGGAGATTACTCTTATTCAGGTACGATGTGAGCTGCTGGTGTACTAAGCGCTCAAGTACTTTAGAAAGGAAAGGAAGTATGGAAATGGGTCTATAGTCAGCGAACGAGGTTGGATTAGGCTTTTTGGGTAAAGGGATGACGTGAGCATCTTTCCACAGCGTAGGAAAAGAACCCGATCTAACAGAGTTATAGAAATTATATTGTCATTTTTTATCTGAGCTAGTCCACACAACCTGTTTCATGAAATGTATGGATATTTAAATACTGATCTGATACATATCATTTTTAGTTATCATATTTACATATACAAAATGCTCCTCAAAGGACACGTCTTACTACTAATACAGTGATCGTTATTTGATAGATTGATCCCATGATCTAAATGCAGGTTTTTACTTCAGTAAACATTGTAAAACGGAAGATATAAATGCTTACTACTAATATACTCGTATACATTCCCCAAGGAGGCAATTGCGGCAGAAGCCGCAAAACGCCTCAAATATGCTGGTCTGAAAAACAGCCACGAATTGCGGTCGTCGCGGTCGAAACCTTAGGCGATGGGGCCCGGACGCCCATAGGCTTTATATAGCCATATATTTTTTTCTAGAAATCTATTGACCAAAGGCTGATGGCTAACCTTATAGGCATTTCCCCAGGGGCAGAGACCTTGGGGAATGTATACGAATGCAGGATATTATACAGAGTGTTTGGTAGCTAGGTGCAAAGACTTTAAGGGTTGATACAGGAGGTCATTTTATAAATTTTAGACCACATTTACTATAATACCAAGTCTTCTGGTTTCTAATATATGCGTCATTTTATTTTGAAAATTGTACTTTTCCCTTACGAGCATTCATTAAAAAATGTTCTATCTAAGTTATTCTCTTATGATTTTTTCTTGTATTCACATAATATTCGGGCAGCGCAAAGCATCCTTTACCAGTCCATCTTAGGGCAAAGCAAACAAATCTACTTCGCAACAATCCGTAAACGTCAGGTGTAATGTGCATTGTGCGTCATGCGCCAGGCTCCGCCAGTTGCACGAAGTGCCCTAGACGTGTTGAGTAAGTATTTCAGCTGTTTTTCTAGAATGAAGAGTCAAGCGGTTTCTTCGACGAACTGACATCCATTGTCATCACAATTCGCTAGCCATATTTTTGGGGTCGGCGCAGCACGTCTTCCATATATCTGTCAATCGTCATCTTTTCATTGTCTGGCTGAAAAACATAATAGTTTATTTATTCTCCACGTTATTACAACTTTATGTAACAAAGGTAAATACATGAATATCGGTTAGACCCGTTTGAACAAATCTTTTAAGAACTTTATGTTATTATAACGGCACCATTAAACTTCGTTCCAGTTTAGATGGCGAAATTTAAAACCAACCATTAAGTGCATTTTCGCCATCTAAACTGGAACGAATAATATATAAATAATAATAATTATATTTTTTGTGGACAATCTTACACAAATCAACCTGAATTATACCATTTGCAGCGGTCTCTAGCAATGTCGGACTTTGACCCTCATTCCTGTCTGTTTTGCTCCAATAAACTGTTTTCTCTCTTAATCATATGTAAGACTAGTTCCGTTGAATAGTGATTTAATCATGATTTGCGCTTCTTCAATATTGATGGGGAGCATTAGACTAGAGACGAATGATTGGCTTGGATGGCAAGATCGGTCCTAGGCAGGACTCGGAACTCGAGTAGTGGCACTACATTGCAAAAAAAAATAACGCATTCTTTTATTACCGCCCTAAGTACAAAATTTTATGTCTCCCCCTGGCCAGGAATATCCGCGCGCGCAGCGTGCGGTAATTGCTACTTTATGGCCGGGTGTGACATAAATATTTTAACTGACTTCAATAGACGGAAGGAGGTTCTCAGTAAATCTTCATGTTTTTTAGGGTTCCGTAGTAAACAAGGACGCGTGTGGAGGATGGTACAAGTAACCTACCTACCCAAACCAGGTAAGGCGGATTACAGTGAAGCAAAATCATACAGGCCAATAAGTCTATCTTCATTTTTCCTGAAAACATTGGAAAAGTTGGTAGATAGACACATAAGGGATGGCCCATTAAGGAGACATCCACTGCACGAACTACAATGTGCTTATCAGCCAGAGAAGTCGACAGAAACAGCACTACATCTGGTAACAACTAGAGCTGAACAAGCCATAGAGAACAAAGAACTATGCTTGGCAGCTTTCTTAGACGTGGAAGGGGCTATCGATCGCACCACGTATAATGCTATCAGCGAAGCGGCTGCTAGACACGGCATAGAGCCCACCATCTGTAAATGGATAGGCAACATGCTAAACAGCAGAGTAAAAAAGTCATGTCTTCTAGGGGTCGAGATAACGGCTACTGCCACAAAGGGTTATCCACAGGGCGGAGCACTGTCGCCTAGATATGGGTAAATCCGGAGTGATATATTAAAAAAGATATATATCGCTCCGCCCGCACGAATCACTCTTATCCATATCCTTCAAAATCCGAGTATATCAGTATATCTGTATATCCGTACAACTCCCTCGCTCCCGGTATCGTTTGCTTTGCAATAGCGACATCACATCGCACCAGGTAGGTACTTACTCATATTTAAAAAAAACTATAAATCAATATCTATTTATTGTATTGAACTAATTACTAATCTCAATGCTTCGTACAGTTAAATACCTACTAAAATAAAAAATCTACCAGCGTAGATACACTACAAATCAATCTATAGCTCTTAGTGAATTACTGATCTACTTGATAGATAGATTCATTCGAATCAATCTCGATCCGTAATTCACGACGTAAAATTGAGCGGTGAGCGGCTGAGCGAGTCACGTTGCGTGGCGAGAGCTAGACAGCTACAGAGCTACTGATCGACGGATGCATACGGATATAAAGATATAGAAGAGTGGTGAAATTGAGCGGTGAGCGGCCGAGCGAGTCGCGTTGCGTGGCGAGAGCTAGAGAGCTACGGAGCTACTGATTGACGGATGCATACGGATATAAAGATATAGAAGAGTGATATATATCCCGGGAGCTGAAAGATATGTTTCACTCTTTTCTTTAAAGTGACACATTTTGCCCATGTCTACTGTCGCCAACTCTATGGAGCCTGGTGGTGGACTCACTCCTGGGAGAACTGAATAATGGACCTATCCGAACGGTAGGATATGCTGATGATTTGGTGATACTTGTTAACGGGAAATTCCCAAGTACAGTATCAGAAATCATGAACAAAGCACTGAAGAAAGTGGAGAACTGGTGCATTAGCCACCAATTGTCCATCAATCCAGGCAAAACTGTAGTAATACCGTTTACTAGGAAAAGAACCCTTCGAGGCATACAGCAGTTAAAACTGTACGAAAGGGTAATTGAACTGTCCAATGAAGTGAAATATCTGGGTGTTACACTGGATAAGGAGCTGAATTGGAAAAAGCATACAGATCTCTCCATAACCAAGGCACTGAGAGTGTTTGGAATGTGCAGATCGGCGTATGGTAAAACATGGGGGTTGAACCCAAAGGTACTGAAATGGATCTACACCACGATGGTGAGACCCATACTATTGTACGGAAGCCTGGTATGGTGGCCAAGGACTTTAAAGAGTACATGCAGAGAGGCCCTGAAAAAGGTGCAAAGAACGATATGCATGGCTATAACAGGGGCGTTTCGTACAACGCCAACGGCGGCGCTAGAAGTACTACTGGACCTACCACCGCTTCACCTGGTGATCAAGTCGGAAGCACGCAAGTCGCTCTACAGACTGAGAGTGCTTGGACTGTGGAGCGACAGTAAGCCTAAGACTAAACACACAAACATGGAAAGAGATTTCTAGACAGAATAACAAACATGGGATGCGACAAAATGCAACCCAAGTATGTGTTCAATAACAACTTCACTACAAAAGGTTCCTCAAGGGCCGAATGGGCTGAAGGTCTTGAACGACCGAGCGACGGTAACAAAGACAATATCTGGTACACAGACGGATCAAAAATGGGATCCGGTACGGGTGCAGGCATTTATGCGAATGACTATAGTAGTAGTGTAAGCATGGGACAATTCGCGACTGTCTTCCAGGCGGAGACATACGCCGTAATTGCCTGTGCACAGGTGAATATAGATAGACGAACCAGAGGGAAGAATATCTATATACTCAGTGACAGTCAAGCGGCCCTTAAGGCGCTAACAGCGCTACAATGGTATCCAAGTTTTAAATAAGCTTGGGAGACTTAACAAAATGCAACTAGTATGGATACCGGGGCACGAGGGCTTCATTGGTAACGAAAAAGCTGATGAGCTTGAAAGAAGGGGATCAGCAAACTGTTTTGTAGGTCCGGAACCGTTTGTGGGACTCTCGCAGAGAACCATAACACTAGCCTTGAAAGAATGCGCCAAAACCAAGCACCAACATGAGTGGAGGAATGAGGCGGGCTTAAGGCACTCAAAGCTCTTCATGGAAGGAGTGGATACAGGCTGGACCAAAAAACTTTGGAAATACAGCAGAAAGCAACTCAGGATGATAACTGGGGTATTTACGGGTCACTTCGGGGTCAACGGAACCTTGGCCAAGATGGGACCAGCAGACGACACAGAATGTAGGATGTGTGGCGAGGATGACGAGACAATGGAACACTTATTGTGTGAATGTCACGCCCTTGCCAGACAAAGAATGAATGACTTTGGTGGTTGGTTACCCTGAACCAAAGGAATTTAGAGTACTCCCGCTGAACTCCACCATTCGGTTTGTGGAAATGCTGGAGAGCAGCTTGGAGTAGGCATAAAGGAGGGGGCAATTGCACAAAAGATCCCACTGGGTCGAAGTGCATCCGCTAGGGCCCTCATCTAAATAAGATAAGATAAGATAAACAAGGAACACTTATAGTTTCGCCAGGTCCTTCCGTCAGCGGCTTAGCGCAGTACTAGAAAGCTGGAATTTGGCATGCGTATGCATATCAATTATGCCGACAAAACGGTAGAATAAAAGATTGAAAATCATTTTTAGGGTTCCGTAGCCAAAACATGGAACCCTTATAGTTTCGTCATATCTGCCCGTCCGTCCGTATGTCACAGCCGATTTATTTGGAACCTATAAGCACTACAATTATGAAATTTGGTAGGAAGTGTTAGAACCTGCGTAAACTAAATGTCCTATATCGGCTGCATAACAGCTGTAGGTAACGACGTTTCTATTAATATGTGACGGTTACTATGTTCTATATTCTAACAGCTGTACTCATAACATATTCACGGATTAAACTTAACTTATATCTTATTAAAGTGGTTTTCCTCTAATATGGTAGCATTCGCTTAGGTAGAGTTTTTGCGAAGCTACGTATGCTGTGTAAATTCGTTTCGAACTTATCCTAATTACCGCGTTGGCGACGTCCAGCACTGGGGCGGCTATTGTTCCTGCCATGGAGAAATATAACGGCATGGGTAATTACGGATCGTGGAAATTTCTCATAAAAATGATCCTGATCCAAGAGGATTTGTGGGAGTGCGTCGAGAGCAAAGACGGTGTGAAAGCCGATTGCGAAGACAAAAAGAAGCAGCAGAAGGTTGTGGCTCGCATTTGTTTGATCATAAACCCTGTGGCCGTCACGCATGTGCGGAACGCAACTACCGCATGGCGGGTATGGCAAAGTCTGAAGGCTGCGTATGAAGACAGGGGTCTTAGCCGAAGACTCGGATTAGTGCGGCAGCTGTCTGGGATGAAACTCCAGGAGTATCCCGATATGGAGTCGTATCTTACGAAGATAAGTAATGTCTCACAACAATTATAGAGCCGCGTCATCTAGTATGCTGTACCGAAAAAATGGCCACCAAGAGTATGTTTACACTGACATACACAAACACAAGTACGCACACACGCAAGCATACACAAAGACTGTAGCGCCCCTGACGTGTAGCTCGATAACTAGTCGGCATTCTAGCCAATCAGAAATGTACTGAGTGAAAAGCCCGTGGTACTATTTCTTATTCTGTGGATGAGCACGAATATTTGTTCCTGGGTCTTGGATGTTTTCTATCTATTTATCTATATAAGTATTTATATTTGTGTAAGATTGTGTCCACAAATATTTATTTTAGTGAAATTGCGAACTTTTAAGTCCGCATAATGTAACGGGTGGACAACTACGGAACCCTACATTTCGCGTGGCCCGACACGCACTTGGCCGGTTGTTTTATGTATGTTTATCGATTTATCTTTGCCATGTGGTCCAAGAGGGCGAGATAGTTCCATATGAATTTGGAAAGGCGATGGGATCCAGGAGAAGGAACACTTCAAATGTGACAGGCCGATAGATACTCATGTGGCAATTTCGGTTATTTTCTATTATGCATAGAATGATGATGATGATATTGATAATCACCACAGATGAAATATGGAACTCCTTAATAAATAATGTAGGTACTTCTCAGATTCCGATGAAATATCGATCACGATGCGACTAACACCGTCAACATTACACATACTATCATATTCAAGTTCAACTGATGATGAGGTACCGGAGATTAGTATGGGATCCTTGAACAAATGATGGAACGCCTCAAATAACACATCGGCTCATATGTAGAGACTTGGCTATTTTATTTTCTGTATTAACCACCTTATTTGCTATCGGAATCGAAAGCTAATAGCGACACTAAGTATTTCAGGGCCAAATAGTAACTCGACAGGATATAAAAATTAGATATTGTAATTGGGTCACCTGCCACAGTGACGGATTTCAGAGGGTCTACTCTGACCACCCGAAGACCGAATTTCGTATATTTCTTTCTCTATCACTCGATTATGAAAATGAGATAAAGATGCAGATTTTCGAAAGATGTCAACCCAGTTACTTTACTTGACAAGATAGACGACACAACTGTCAAGTGTCGTGTAAATCACGGACCTATACCTACGACGGACTGAACTCTTTCATTTAGCAGCAAATCAAAATTGAACCATATTCCCGAGTAATACAGTTCTTTTTTTTTTTTTTTTTTTTAATTAGGTGTAGGGTTTAATTAATAAGGTGTCAAGATTATTTACTGAATAAAACCTAGTACGTATTGCATTAAATGTAGTAGTATTTTTTTAATATTGAATGGTATCCCTAACATTCATAAGATGTCAAATGATGTCAAGTTTGAAGTTTAAAAATGAGCGGCTGATAACATTTAGTTAAAAATTGTTCAATCATGTTGCGTCAAGGCTTGTAAGAGTGAAAGGTATGCTAATTGTGGAATATCATTTCACAGGCAAGGAACAATCGGTTCTATTTTACGATAAAACGACCAGACGGAAACCTATTAGGGTGATTTGGACCGGTTTTGCAGAAATATTTCGTACACATTACTGAACTTACTGAATCTAATTTTTTTTGTAAAAAAAACACTAATTTCCAAAGTATATTATAAGGTTAACCGACAGGGAGGTTTGGCAGTGAAAGCGTTCTGTACGAGTAATCTGACACAAAATATTTTCAACTAAAATGTTTTCTACTGTAACATTGAAATTTTGTATAATTGTCATACTGTAATTTTATATACACTGTATGTATATTGTTTCTTATGCCAGTTCTTCTCGAGGCAAAGGTTTAATTTACGAACCGGTAGTAATTTTTTGACATTCATAGGTGCATGTAATATGCCTAAATTGAAGAATAAATGAATTTCCATTTGTAATAAATATTTCTTAAAAAATAAGTCTTATTTTATTTACCAATATTACACTTGACCTAGTTCCAAACTAAGCAAAGCTTGGTCACCCTACTTAAAACGAAATGCATCGCACTGACCTGACTTATCTCTCGGTCACACTTTTTCGGCGCAGTACTCAATCCGTCTTAGGTATAGATCCGTGATGTAAATATTGACAATGTCGTGTCCATTGATAACTTTTAGTATTTTTATAGGACACGTTAGTCTATGTCACGGAATATTCTTATTCAGCCCATTAATGGCTTCTTATAAGTAATTTGCAGTGTTTTTGATAATTATCGAATATAAAAATCGAATATTTAATAAGTCCTAATCTCTAAATGGATTTTTGCTTTAAGGAATTGTGATAAAATGAAATGTTGTCAATTGTATAAAGGTCGTTCCTTTGAAATTCAAGGTCAAAGATGTGTCTCTTTAATGAATCAACACATCTAATATAGCACGTGATGAAAAGAAAACTAAGTAAAACAAAACGAGCAAAATGGGTGCATCAGGAGGCATTGCACAGTAGAGTAATTTGTGTCATTAACTAGGTGACTGCGTAGCACATAATTTAGACATACGCGTCTTAAACACGTCAATCTTGACAACAAGAGTACACACTATGTAACCATGCTCAGGTATTATTTTAAAATAGTTTGAAATTCAAGATCAGAAATAAATCCCATTTATGATCCAAACGCCTCTACACTCCTAACTCCTGACAGGAGTTTGTAACAATATACTAACTAAAAATTCCGAGCACGGGATAAAAAGAAAACCACGCAAAACAAAACGAGCAAAATGGGTGCATCTGAAGAGGCATTGAACACTAGAGGAAATCGTCTCATCAGCAAGGTGACTGCGTAGCATATAAAATATTATTTCCTTTCTTCACTCTTTCTTTCTTTCAAATTAAACATAGGACTTAGTATCAGACGGAATCAAAAAGTAAACAAGAAAGATGGGACAGATGCCAGAAAAGGCTTTTTGGAACATCAAATACAAAGTAAAAATGTCACGCCTTAGTAAACGTGATGTTTTAATCGTTTGGAATCTGGCATTTTTATCTCCTTTCTGACAGTTATAGAGCAGAACGTCTTGAGGCTTCAATATTTTAAATTTTCAAAACACATTTTTCACGCCGCCCGCGAGACCACGCTGGCCGGGTGAAACCCCGTTCGGGGAAGCCCGGCTAGCGGCCGGCAAGCGAAACGGCACCTAAAACCGTCTTGGCTTCCGGTCTTCAGTTGAGCACACAGGTCCTCTTGTACCATGTGGCGATTGATTTCGGTGAACTTGATTCTAGTAATTTGGTTTTGCATGTGTGAACTTGATTACAGTCGAAATCGTCAACTTGAGAATTACAGAGGACAGAGCAATACAAAACAGAAGCAAGAAAACAACAACTGGATTCGGAATTTTGGACAAAATGGGTACATATGCCATTATAGGTATAGTAGAGTAATTTGTGTCATCAATTAGGTGACTGCGTAGCACATAATTTAGGCATACGCATCTTAAACACGTCAATATTGACAACAAGAGAACACACTATCTAACCATGCTCAGGTATTATTTTAAGGTAGTTTGAAATTCAAGATCAGAAATAAATCCCATTTATGATCCAACGCCTCTACACTCCTGACAGGAGTTTGTAACAACATACTAACTAAAAATTCCGAGCACGGGACGAAAAGAAAACCACGAAAAACAAAACGAGCAAAATGGGTGCATCTGAAGAGGCATTGAACACTAGAGGAAATCGTCTCAACAGCAAGGTGACTGCATAGCATATAAAATATTATTTCCTTTCTTCACTCTTTCTTTCTTTCAAAGGAAACATAGGACTTAGTATCAGACGGAATCAAAAAAGAAACAAAAAAGACGGGACAGATGCCAGAAAAGGTTTTTTGGAACATCAAATACAAAGTAAAAATGTCACGCCTTAGTAAACGTGATGTTTTAATCGTTTGGAATCTGGCATTTTTATCTCCTTTCTGACAGTTATAGAGCAGAACGTCTTGAGGCTTCAATATTTTGAATTTTCAAAACACATTTTTCACGCCGCCCGCGAGACCACGCTGGCCGGGTGAAACCCCGTTCGGGGAAGCCCGGCTAGCGGCCTGCAAGCGAAACGGCGCCTAAGACCGTCTTGACTTCCGGTCTTCAGTTGAGCACACAGGTCCTCTTGTACCATGTGGCGATTGATTTCGGTGAACTTGATTCTAGTAATTAGGTTTTGCATGTGTGAACTTGATTACAGTCGAAATCGTCAACTTGAGAATTACAGAGGACAGAGCAATACAAAACAGAGGCAAGAAAACAACAACTGGACTCGGAATCTTGGACAAAACGGCATACTTATACATAATTTAAGAGGACGATATGGTACTTCCTATCGTCCTCTTAAATTATGTTTTACGAAATTACCTCAACCTTCTACTAACATGAAGGATTCAACAAGATTGGATTTTTTTGGTAATTCCTGAAGGGTTTGGATGAAATTTCGAAAACGTGACTATAACATAGCTAGGATTAAAAATCGCTTTTTTGTAGGACCTGACATTTTATACGAATACAGACTGAATTGGAAGCAGTTGAATACCCACTAAGAACTGTTATACAAGGACCATATGCCACAAAAAATATTTCTCTATTGTTTGACCCCACAAATGAGACTGATAAATTTAGCCCCTAATTTAACCCCTTTTTTTATGCTTTAAAAAATAATCATTTGCCTTCTGCTTCATATAATCGTCCTCATCCCAAAATGTAGTGTGCCCAGACAGAATTTGATTTATTTCCTTACACCAATTATTCAAAAAAAAAACAATGCTCCGTTTTAAAATCAACCTAGAAATTATTTCCTTATGATCTGGGCATTTCACGAAATTGGAGTGAATGTGTACTCTACTTATTAATTCGATATATTCGGCGATTTTCATTAAATTACTGGAAGTTTTAAGAATTTCGATGGTTATATGTTCCACTTGACAAAAAAAGTCAAATACCTCGCGAGTTGGGTAGGACAACCAGGTTTTGTCCTTTTTGTATTCTTTAATTTGTATAAAGGAGTGGAATTCCTGAATACCATCGCTTTCCAAGTCATTCTTACAGTTTTCACAATTTTTATAAACCTTTTTTTTCAAACATTGTATGAGCCAACCACTACAATATGCTATTGCTGCGCATTTTTCTTTTGATGTAACGGAATTGTCAGTAATGAGGTTTTGTGTGTCAATTGGAGCTATGTCTATATGCCTATCGAAATGGTCGAATACAGTTCGTTCCTCTGGAGCTGGTACCGAAATATTCTCTGTGAGGAAGAATTTTAGAGATTGCAGGCAGGTATCCTCATCCTCTTCGCAATTAGAACCCACGGAATGAGGGGATGTCAAGTTACCTATAAGCAACGCTTTATAGGACATCATAAACGCGCATGCGGTAGGCATAACATTTCTTAGTCCGTGAGCCCGGATCGCACCAAAAAAGTTCTCTAAGGGATCCTGGTTGAAATGGCGCAGCAATAGAGAGTTCAGGCCCAAAGAGTGTAAAAATTTGGTAACTTCCAGAAAAGCCTCAATTGTCTTTACCCAACTCGTGATAGAAGGTACGACACTTTTATTCCCACCTGCAGATACAAATTTCATTGATTTTAAAATAGCTAAGCTTTTATACCATAATTTGTGATGGGGCGACCGCGGCGTTACAGCAGACCGATATATTTTCTCTCCGACAGGCTTGCTGAAACTTCCATTGACGGAGTCGAACAGACTGTCAAAAAAAAGAAGAATATCTGCAGTGTCCACACTCTCTTTCGGAATATGCCCGGTTCCTGAAATTAGAGAATTATATATATATATATATATACAGACACATACAAACACTGGATATACAATTATGTATCTCCGCGGCTTCGCCCGAATACTATAGAAAGCCCGGGCGAAACTAACGTAGTAACTATAGTAGTTAACGAAATTGTCGCAGGTCGTAAGAGGTAATAATTACTGATTTTATCACACTAATTTAAATAAATATGCCAAATTTCAGCTCAATCGGATACCGGCAAGTGACTGCAAATATTGAGGACTACTTGATAAATAAAAGTTTGGAAAAAGTATCACATTGTCTGTTATCAATAAGGAGGCTCTCGGGCCGTCTGTCGCTGACCGGTGCTCTCTAGAGCGTCAGACAAATGGCACGAAATATTTGTATTAGCAGTATTAACGCTACTTCCCGTTGCCATTATCAGAAAGGATCTGAAATAAATCAATCTGAAAATTTTCATCTTAATTATAGTGTAGAAAGTTAGTCTTACACACACGAGACGTTTAAGGTTACAAAAACAATATGACACTGACCTGCCATGTAGCCCATTGCAATTCCCACATTTTGACTAAACACCTGGGTACAGTACTTCACTCTCATCTTCGGGATTTGGCTCGGAATTATGTGTTGTGCAGTCAGTTTGCTGATAAGACGAACACCTTTGTAACCCGGGCTTCGATTGTACAATGCCTCAAGGTGCGCCCATTTTGCTCTTTTTGTCTTTCCTTCCATCACATATTCCAAATCCTTAGTTATCATATTATTTCTAATACCTTTCATTAGATGTGGTGGGTCATAAATGGGATATATTTTCTGATTCTGGAGTTCGAAGTAACCACCTTTATACAATTTATCTGCCCTCAAATAGTTGGCTTTGGTCTCATTCATCAGAGCGTTCACAGCAGCCATGTTCGTCGCCCCTTGATCGCACACAGTGCTAACGACGCGTAGGCCAGTTGCCATAACTTTTTCTATAACCACTTCAATAAGCTTCTTCAACTCAGCGGTTTTGGTTGTACCCGCGCAAAACGTAAAAGCTACTGGCTGTTTAAATTTCTTTATGATACCACGCACCATAAATACCAAAACATGGTCACAAAATGTGTTTTCTCTGGAAAATCCGTTGTCGACAAAGCCGTTGATGATATCTTTGCCCTTGTCAAAGTTGACATGGGGAGCGATTGCCATTTCATCAAATATGACGCTGCACAATTTGTGGTGGCTGGGCATTTTATCCACTCTTTTTTTCAAATGCTCGAATAGGGCATCGTTTATCCCTGGGAACAACGTAACCTTTTGCAAAATTTTATCGAGGGTCCGGCGTTTTGGCAAAATGCATATTTTTGCCAGAAGTTTATATGCTTTTGGGCATGGTTTATAAACAGAGAGCGCCAGTATTTTTTCATCAAGCGAAAATCTTCGGCCTCTAGGTCTTTTTCCAAACTGGGAAATCTGCATTTTAAAAAATGTCCTCGCCGCAGGTGTCATTTTTTTGCTAATGGCCTCAAAAGCCGACGTTTTAATTATTCTGTTAGTCAAGGCCACTTTCATTTTTAAAATGTTCTTTGAAGTCTGGCATCTTTTCACAGTATTTTTTGTCAACCTCAGTGTGTCTCTCAATTGACGCTCAGTTTTGGTCATGGACTTTGACAACAAACGTCGTTTCGGTCCTGAAAGTTCACGCAAAAGTTACCTTCACATAAATATATAGTAGATAGATGACGAATTACAATGTTCCTCGGAGTTAGGCTTCCGCACCAGAAAAGATTCGTATGTTGCAATTCAATCTGTCTGTCACAGCGCTATGTATACATATACATTCAACCCAAAAAAATTTTTTGGGTAATTGTAAGTCTGCCATAAGTTATAAATACCGATTAGAGATTTTGAATATTTACTATAATTATGTTAAGAAAAAACTTCAAAAATCTTACTTTGGTCAGACTCGGTAATTTTCATTGTAGATGGAGGAACTGTAACATTTACAGGTTCGTCAACAGCCATTGGCACATCTGCAATTAAAATATTTATGGATTGGGTGAACCCGGTCTACCCTAGACACAAGGACTTTTTCACAAGATGAACTGAGATATCTTTTCCTGGAGAACGATTCAAATGATCATAATTCTTTTGAATAAAATACTTAACAACTTACCACATGCTGAACCAGTATGTGCTACTGGTAAGGATATTCTGGATGTGGAAGGTATTGCTATATCGTCGAGACCACCAATCACTGGAACTTGTCCTTGTGAACGGCTTTGCAGTTCTGATAGAATAAACAGTCAATTACAAATAATTTACTTGCACACCTAATTATTTATTTCCACAATACATTTGCTTTTACGGTGAAAGAAAACATCTAGAGGAAACCTGCGAAGAAATTCAAAGGTGTACGTGAAGTCCTCTACCCACACTGGACCAGCGTGGGGACTACTGCTAAATTCCTCTTAACAATAAGAGTTCTGTTCCCAGCAGTGAGACGTGTAAAGGCTGATGCTGATGATGATAATGACAAACTAAAACAGTAGATATAACTGTTTTTGATGAAGTAAAACAAAAACCTTATTTAAAGTGAAATAAAATTAAATATGGTTAAAAAAAAACTTCTATATTAATAAAAAAAAATTTTTATTGTACCACTAAATGAGGGATTCTTACAAAATAAAATAACATTTAAAACATTAAATGGTAACAACAGGCGGTCTTATCGCTTAAAAAAATATATATCACAAGAGGGACCAAGATATCTTTTCATGGAGAACTATTTCGTTTGAAGAAAACATATCTTGCACACAAATGCTACTGATTAGAAAAGTAATTGAATACAAATGACTCACTCTGGGACGAGAGGTACCCTAGAGTTCTATGCTATGTGCCAGGACTTTATCACAAGATGGACTAAGGTATCTTTTCCTGGAGAGTGATTCAAATTATCATCATTCATTTCTAAAACTTGAACTTACCACATGCTGAACCAGTATGTGCTACTAGTAATGATGTTCTGGATGTGGAAGGTATTGCCCCGTCGTTGGGGCCACCAATCACTGGAAGTTGTCCACGTGATAGGTTTTGCACTCCTGATATAGATAAAAATACACAGCCAATTATAAATAATCTACTGGAAGACCTACTGGTATAGAAGAGAAGTATATTTTAATATACATAAATAACACAAACATTATTAGAAAATAAAAATATAGATCTATCATTAATTACTGACTGGTATGGATATTTGAAATGTAATATATCTCTATAGAATATATTATACACATTTAGCAGAACATCTAGAATTCTATATGTTACTAGCAACCGCCCGCGACTTCGTCCGCGTAGATTTTAGATGGTAACAAAGATATAAATGAGGTTTATTTGTTTCTGTTAGTTGTCTGATGCTATTAATCTTTTGTGAAAATTACTCGCATGAAAAAATTAATGTCCGCCATCTTGGATTTGAAAATGGATGTAACTTTCGGAATCGGTACCCCGAGGAACTACAAAGATGACCTCATATCGATTTTAAAGAAAAATAAATGTCCGCCATCTTGGATTTGAAAATGGATGTCATTTTCGTAATCATCACCCCGAGCAACCTCGAAGATGACACCCATGTCGACTTTAAAAAAAATTAATGTCCGCCATCTTGGATTTGAAAATGGATGTCATTTTCGTAATCGGCAACCCGTGGAACCTCGACGATGACACCCATATCGATTTTTAAGGAAAATAAATATCCGCCATCTTGGATTTGAAAATGCATGTCATTTTCGTAATCATCACCCCGAGGAACCACGGATGACGCCCATGTCGATTTTTAAAAAAAATAATTGTCCGCCATCTTGGATTTGCAAATGCATGACATTTTAGTAATCGGCACCCCGAGGAACCTCGAAGAATACACCTATATTGATTTTTACGAAAAGTAAAGATTTGCTCCCAGCACAAACTTGGAACCTCTTTTTACCCCATTAGGGGAACAATTTAGAATTAGAAAACGCTGGAACAGGTTTTGTTGTATTTAAACAGAGAGTCTATATAGGTACGAAGTTTTAAATCTCTCACTTCAAAAAAGATTTTCTCCTTTACAAACTTGGAACCCTCTTTTTACCCCTTTAGGGGAGCAATTTTGAAAAACGCTGAAATACGTTTTGTTGTATTTAAACAGAGAGTCTATTTACGAAGTTTCAAATGTCTAACTTCAAAAAAGAATTGCTCCCCGTACAAACTTGGAACCTCACCCCTTTAGAGGAGCAATTTCAAAAAATGCTGAAATAAGTTTTGTTGTATTTAAACAGAGAGTCTATATACGAAGTTTTAAATTTCTCACTTCAAAAGAGATTTGCTCCTTTACAAACTTGGAACCCTCTTTTCACCCCTTTAGGGAAGCAATTTTGAAAAACGCTGAAATAAGTTTTGTCGTATTTAAACAGAGTCTATTTCAGAAGTTTCAAATCTCTAACTTCAAAAAAGAATTGCTCCCCGTACAAAGTTGGAACCACCTTTTCACCCCTTTAGAGGAGCAATTTCAAAAAAACGCTGAAATATGTTTTGTTGTATTTAAACAGAGAGTCAGTATACGAAGTTTTAAATCCTACACTTCAAAAAATATTTGCTCCCCGTACGAAATTTTAAACCCCTTTTCACCCCTTTAGAGGAGCAATTTCAAAAAACGCTGAAATACGTTTTGTTGTATTTAAACAGAGAGTCTATTTACGAAGTTTTAAATCTCTCACTTCAAAAAAGATTTGCTCTTTTACAAACTTGGAACCCCCTTTTCACCCCTTTAGAGGAGCAATTTCAAAAAACGCTGAAATACATTTTGTTGTATTTAAATAGATAGTCTATATACGAAGTTTTAAATCTCTCACTTCAAAAAAGATTTTCTGCTTTATAAACTTGGAACCCTCTTTTCACCCCTTTAGGGGAGCAATTTTGAAAAACGCCGAAATATGTTTTGTTGTATATAAACATAGAGTCTACATACGAAGTTTCAAATCTCTAACTTCAAAAAAGAATTGCTCCCCGTACAAAGTTGAAACCAACTTTTCACCCCTTTAGAGCAGCAATTTCAAAAAACGCTGAAATAGGTTTTGTTGTATTTAAACAGAGAGTCTATTTACGAAGTTTCAAATGTCTAACTTCAAAAAATAATTGCTCCCCGTACAAACTTGAAACCCCCTTTTTACCCCTTTAGAGGAGCAATTTCAAAAAACGCTGAAATACATTTTGTTGTATTTAAACAGAGAGTCTATTTACGAAGTTGTAAACCTCTCACTTCAAAAAAGATTTGGTCCTTTACAAACTTGGAACCCTCTTTTCATCCCTTTAGGGGAGCAATTTTGAAAAACGCTGAAATATGTTTTGTTGTATTTAAACATGGAGTCTATTTACAAAGTTTCAAATCTCTTACCTTAAAAAAGAATTGCTCCCCGTACAAAGTTGGAACCCCTTTTCACCCCTTTAAAGCAGCAATTTCAAAAAACGCTGAAATATGTTTTGTGCTATTTAAACAGAGAGTCTATATACGAAGTTTTAAATCTCTCACTTCAAAAAAGAGTTGCTCCCCATACAAACTTTGCACCCATATCTTACCCTCGTAGGGTTAGAATTTTGCAAAACGCTCAAAACACTTTCTTTAGATCTAAGTTCGTAACCATTTTACGAATTTTTAAGTCTTCAGCTCAAAAAAATTTTTTTTCTCCCATACAAACTTTGCACCCGTATTTGATCCCCTTAGGATTGGAATTTCCAAAAATCCCGTCGTATCCCTTGCATACGTCATAAAAGTAAGCTCTGGACTAAATTTGAAGTTTCTAGTTCCAGTAGTTTCGGCTGTGCGTTGATGGTAGATCAGGACTTCTTCTTTTATATATTTAAATATATAAATATATATAGAAGAAGATTGATAAACTGATGCTCCAGGCACCACCTATTTCTACCTCAGGTAAGAGGAGATATACATTTTTTATGAGGTACCTATAGTAGGAAGAGGTACTTTTTGGCAATCACATTGGTTCAATATTTCAATATATTACTTCTTCTTTACCCCTAAATAAGAAATATAACATAAATCATATATTAACAGAGAAATAAATTCAATTTCATCTAGTAGGGATTACATTGAATTTTAAAATCTAGTATTAAATTAAGCAGTTTTTCAGATATTCGGGGCATTAAAAATTGGGCTGTTTTTCTAAAATCCTATAGTTTCTCATATCTATCCGTCCGTCCGCATGTCACAGCTGATTTACTCGGAGACTATCACTACACTTATGAAGTTTGGTAGGAATCACTACATAGTGATGTGAAATAAATATTAAATTAGAGGTGGTTCACTGCATACATGTAACCGGGGGATGAAAAAAAACAAAATTAAATATTTTAGGCGTGTGGGGTATGAAAATGATATAGAGGTTTCTAAAACCATGGTCCAAAAGGACGTAAGTGCCGTGAGTTCCCTATGAAGATACAGCCTTTTTGATTGAATGCATTGGATAGTGGTTTTAAATGTGGACTAAGGGTGGGTTGCACCAAACCGTCTGTAATTGTAAGTGGTGTTTGTTAAAATCTGATTGTATGGAAAGTTTGACAAGTTTCTATGGGATGACAGCTGCCGGCGCCATATTCGACGATGACCGGCCTGTGATCGTATGTTCGTGCAACCGACCTTTAGTAGCCGATACGGAATCCTTCATTGTGCGTGGTCCGATACGCACTTGGGCAATTTTTTTTTACTATTCACGAAGAAAATATTTCTAAGAAGCTGTTTGAAGCTTGTTTGTTAGTAGTGTAGCTAGTGCTTCGTACTTCGTCTGAGTAGAAATCCAATATTTGTCACTCAAACTATTTATCATTTATTACATGCAAGGCCTTCTAACCCGCCCCGCGACGTAGGCCACGTTTTTCTTAACCCTTCCACAGCCATGAAAGTCATATGGCCCTCGTGATAAAATCAATATTAAATATTTATTCTGCGTGTAAGCCTTTCGTAAAAACTAGTGCCTAAGCCAAATCTTGGGATTAGGTAGCAGACCCCGGGCATCCCTCAGGATGCAACTGTACTGGGATAACGTTAGGAGGATGATGATGAAGTAGGCCTCAAGGGCTCTTTTGCATGTTACAAATTAGGATACAATTACAATGATATCATTAAGTGACATGATTATATAGCAACAATCAACCAACAGATAAATACCTGGGGACATATTTGCTAAACTTATCCTATAATAATGGGATGTAAAGCGTCTCTATGCTCAAAAAAAGTTTGGAGACCCCTGCCTTATTACATATCTGGGCTGATACTTTAAGAAATGTGTTATGTCACAGGCAGGACCCCGAGGGTACCTTGAGACATGCCTTCCAATGACCTAACTTTACTTAACTAGTGGTTCTGTGATCTTTAGACTCGCCAGTGTTTTTTTTTATTTACTAAAACTGACTCGACAAAAATTGTATACAATTATCGAACCTGCTCACAAAATTTCACGAGATCGGTAGAGAAATGTGTCCTGTAGAGGAGAACCAAGAAGTACATACGATAGCATTTTTGTCGAACCTGAAGCAGAAACCTTTTGTTTCACTTGGTCAATTAATTCCAGAATTTTTTTACTATGAATATATAACTATAGAATGAGATATATTCATAGTAACAAAAGGTCAAGGATTATATAAATTGTGTAAGTTGTTATACTTCAAATACAAAACTATATAGGTCCCCATATAAAAGTATAGGAAAAATTCAACGGCCTGGTAAAATTTCATCAAATTTTAATTTCATAAAAGCTAACAATGAAAACCTCTCTTTCATTTATACGTACATAATATGTATAAGTGAAAAATTCCAAATTATGAAAAACTTACTTACATATTATCAGAAACCGGAATTTTGGTGCTGACTGTGTTGTAGTGACTTCTCATTCATCGACTTTGTCATATCGATATAAATATAATAAAATATTAGATTCACTAAGGGTATTTATTTGTTAGTGCTAATAACTGCACGCGGTTTATCTCTTACTAATACGAGTAATTATACCAAATATTCATCTTGATAAGTTTCCTGGTTTGTTTCAAACGGATGTCACAAAATTAAACAATTTCGTGGAATCTGGATTCATATAAGATTATTTTAGAATTACCGAGTTTCATATATTTTCTTTTGAGAAAGAGATATTGTAAATTGTTTAATAATCCATAATTATGTGAATTAAACTAGTAATGAAATTTATAATAATTAATTGACAGCACTTTTACATTTGTTAAGTATAATACACTAATTAGATATACTTTGAATTTAGATGTTTTTATCGATAACTTACCATACTTTAAAAGTCGGTATATGAGAAGTCACTATGACAGCTCAAAATTGCCACGAAAATTCCGGACTCTGTGTATTATGTAAGTAAGTTTTTCATAATTTCGAATTCCGAAAAACTTACATAATATGCATATATTACGCATATTTCTCGTAGTGTGGGGATTAGTCATAATCTAGTAATCTAATAATACGTAAAGAAAGTGGAGAGAGCCTACGCTATTTTTTATCTTCGACCAAGTCATTTACTTGTCAGTTTGATGGTTGTGGCTGTTGCTCCCATATCAGCCTTACAACCCACTTACGTACATGCCGACTCAATAATATTACGGATGCTGCTTAAATAAATTTTTTATACATGAGCAAGGCCAATGATGCAATGATGATGATGATGATGGTGATGAATATGGTATATAATACAAAAATTGAATGAACCATGACATTAAAATGTAGAGCTTACCTGGTATATGTAGCGTTGGTATAGCCAATCGATTAAGGCGCTTTGTGGGATACACGAAGACGTTCTCAAAGTGTCTATCACAGACAAGTCTATTGCGATATATATACATATTCTCTTCGCCCACAATATCACCGCCAATCCTCATAACCCATGTTCTGAAGCGTTCCAATTCCTCTGGTTTCCCTACATTGCCAGGGTTTGGGAAGCAATGCAATGGGATATCTGCAAGTTTATATATAAGTTAGCTAGTAAAAGATTTAGATGAAAATGTTTATTTAATTTTTTCAGACATCAGCATAAAATTGCAGAAATAAAAAAATAGAAACAGCATGACATTTAATATTTTTATACACATCACATGTGGATTTGAGTGATATATTTATAAGCCAGATGATGTTATTATCAAATTTACCTTATCCCCAAAGAACAATATAGCTCAAGCATCTGGATTGTGTAAAAAAAGTCATGACCACCAAATGGCCCTTTAGCAAACATCTGGATCTTAAAATGACAATTTTACTTATGACAAATAAGGTATTATAATTATACAATTATTTATATTTCCAGACGTTTGGCTACTTACTCATTCTAATTCTGAGGCGTCCAGGTAAATTGACTCGCTGCTGACTGAATATTCTACTTTTGTGTTATCTAGCTGAAATGATCCTTTAAATTTGATAGTAACGCCTAGCATTGTTGTAACATGTAAATCTGTGTCACAACAATAAATTTTACATGATGGTCTTTAGCTTATATGAAAAAAGGATATGTGCTTTGACAAAGGTTATTTATGTTGGTATATTAGAGTACAAGTAATCCGAGCATAAACCGACTTCATTTTCAACGCCAAAAGATATTAAATCCAATAGGAGTATATAAAAAATTAAACTGTAAAATACCGACCTGCAAAAAAAATTCAACTATAGAGGCTTCCAAGATATATATATATAGTTGTGATTACAGAGTTTTTTTACTAGGATTAAATTGCCTTTTTGTTTGCAGAATGAACACGCTATAAGCTTTGTATCGGATTGAAATAAATAATACTAATTGTAACTTACTGTCTGCGTCAGTAACGTTGCAGGACGGTACACAACATCGTCGCTGCTTTGGTGCCATCACCAAGTCGTGGTGATTAATTTGTAAAGAGAAACGGTAACACAACCACAACAAGCTCAACACAAATAAAACCACCACTAAAGTTTATAACAATGTGGTAATTAATGGAGGAGCTAAGGAGCTGCAACTCAACATTAATTACACACAGAAGCACTGAAATCCGTTCAAATAAATACGAAACACGGGAAGCGTATACGTAAAGACCGACGAATTCAGTTTGAATTGAATGAAAGGCGGTCGCGGCCATTTTAAAATTGTTGCCACAACAACTAGTAAGTTGTACTATATGATTTAGAACTATTCTGTTTTCGTTTATATAAATCTGGTTTCTATACTTTTTATAAATATAAATGAAAGACTAATATTTTTCTTCACAGAATCGACAAAAATGATAAAAAATAAATTTTAAAACACTCAGAAAATAATTACTTAATACTACTATATATTTTCATATAGCCACACTAACATGAATGCACTACAGCGCCATCTAGTGTACAATTATGCGCATTAATTAGTTTAGCTGTGTTGATTCGGCATGCTTCCTTGATGGCGTTAAAATCAATTTTTTCATGCATTCCACCACCTTCTACTAAGATACCAAAGCATGAACAGTACCAGTTCGGCTGGCGCGGCTAATGCACCTATCGCTGCTAAGCGCGTCAGTTATGATAATTCACGATATAAAAGGGGCGGACGTATCGAGGCGAGGTTTCATTCTTGTTCAGACTGTCAGTGACTCTGGTTACTAAACTAAATTATTATCGGTGGGTTTTTAGTCGTTATTCTGTTGGGATTTTGCCGTTATAAGAGAGCATTCTCCTTAGCGGGAAAATCCTTTCATACTTTTATTTTCTCATTATTATTTGGGGTTTGAGATTACAGTTATTTATTTTAAAGAGCCAGATCACTGTCTAGGCATACAGTAAGCCTAACGAAATACGCTTAACCTTGCTGGTGTTAACCGAGCTTATTTCGGAGTAAATTAGTTTACCAAATTGTATGGAGGATTTGGCGTCCTTTTATATCAAAATGGGACGAACATTACTCCTAGCGATTCTCAATGGCCAGCTGGCAACGTAATCATGGCCTATCTGCTTCTTCTTCAGACCTGGCACAGAGGGTGCTCCTCGCTTGATGAAATTGTCCAGTATTTGAGATTCGGTCTTGTTAAATATATTTATATATTATCTTATATGTTAGGGCGTTTCATATCACAGATCCCTTTAGACTTCGGTCAGTTGTGATATGGAGCAATACACGGGCTTTAGGTTGCAATTATCAGATTAGCCTCCTGAACTTTATATTAGGGAAACGCTTAGAGTAGCTAAATTAGGGCCCTCACTACATTACACTCACATATAAATACCTCTCGGCTGAGGTTTGCATACACTAGAGTAGGGATTATTTCTATTTGGGGATGCATTTAGAATAGGATTAGAGTTTTACATAATACTTGGATTTTAGGGAAAGGGTTTAGGATTTAGGTTTTTACTAGGTATTTACGTTTAAATAGGTATTTTGATGGGTTTGCTAGGTAACAAATACGCGATCTTTAAATGGTTCAGTATTTCCTTTTATGATTAGGATAGCAGAATTGGCTCAGAAAAATGGGCTAGTTCTGAATGTGGCAAGGCGGAGCAGTCACACGGTTTTATCTTGTAATTTCATGAGTGAAGGAATACTCATTGTTTATATTTCATTGTTTCATGATTATGATAGCAATGTAGTACCGTATTTCGCAGATCATAGATATTCATGTATGCTAGGTAGTATGGGAATGTGAATAGGCTAGAAGGGTTGAGTAGTTAGAGATGATCTTCAATCATCTAAGGCTTATTAATGAGTTTACCTCATTAGTATGTCTAGTTCTGGTGCAGGTTACGACCATTCCCCATCTTGGCGAGTCAGTGGCACTGTATGGAAATAATTTAACAAAATACCATACAAATCAAAGTTATTCTTTAGCTTTAGCTTAATACTGGGTTACTTCATTACGTAGGATTACATTCTCTACTATAGAAATATTGGTGAATAATTTTGATATAGGAAAGGATGTTCTGGGAAACTTGCCTCCTATAGCGTCCATAGCTGCTGATTTCGTAAAGAGGTCCTTTAGTCCTTGTAGGGGTTAAATCACCAAATAAATATTATTTTTTATATGGTTAGGGAACAAAGGGTTTCTATTTACATTAGGAAAACTTATTATGATGTTTGAGGAAAATAGTAGAAATGGTAGGAAAAGTTACGATTGGTAGGAAAATCTGGTAGGTTCCGTAAAAAACTAATCGGCTTTGTTGGATTTAGGTTGGTTAGTGAAGAGTCCAGGTCAAATTTGTTTCACATTAAAGAACTGGGGTTATTTCGGTACATAACGTAGGTTTAAAACTAGACGATCACTTGGCCAAATTAATTATGTTTTACATTTAATTATTTATTTGATGGGCTTTGAGACATGTTTGGGGTAGGAGCGGGGTAGTTAGTAGTAGAGGGCTGGGGGTGATGGGGGGGAGTTACAACATCCATTATCAAATCAAAGATGGTGGACATAATTTTTTCTTAACGATCGATATGAGTGTCATCGTTGAGGTTCCTCGGGGTGCAATTCGTCGCAATCCATTATCAAATCCAAGTTGGCGAACATTTATTTATACTGTTGAGTAATTTTCCACAAAAGATTAACAGCATCAGACAACTGACAGAAAATAATAATAGACTTCATTTATATCTTTGTTACCATCTAGAATCTACGGGAACGAAGTCGCGGGCGGCCACTAGTTATATATATATAAATATATAACTAGCGGCCGCCCGCGACTTTTTGGAAAGCTTATGAATTGGAGAACTTATTTGAGCAGTTTTTACGCCAAGTGTCAAACTTCTGACTTCATCACCTTTTATTTCAAAGTTCTTGGAAATTCTGGACACAAATTTTGATTTCAAGGAATCGTCTTATTCATAGGCTATCAGGAATGTTTTATTGTCATCCAAACGGCGGTACTTTAGCCACAATCACCAGTTTAAAGCTACAAGGCGGATTAAAAAAAAAATTAAAAACTCGAATAACTCGGAATCCAGCGAGTTTTGACCCCTGGTTGACTGGGCCTAAATTGTTGCAAATTGGCACTAGTATAACCCCTTTCAAGGAATAGGTCGAATTACCAGTCACCCTCTAGGAGACGTAACCATAGTTGTTGGGTAGACTGTTAGGGTTGAAGCGTTGATTCGTTTTGTGTTTTTTTTTTTGAACCTGACTGTGGCTTTGTACGGGCTCAATAAAGCGATAGGAGTGCGCGGTTGGAGAGTAGCCTGGGGAAAATCCAGGGGAAAACCTCCGGCACGACCACGCGTGTGGTTTGGAACACTGGAATACTCTAAGAGTTTGCGCTCCAGTGAGATTGGTTGAGCGGTTTCAACCGAATCTGAGGTGTGAGTGGAATCAAGCTACTGGGAGTTTTGTCGCTGGTTCACTAAACCTAGCCTAGCTGAGAAGACGTTTTGTGTATTGTGGGAGAGATGCAGCAGCAGTAAAAGAGGATAATTTGTAGGAAACAATGTATTGCGACATTTAGGCTTGCACACGAAGTAGATAAGTATGGCGACAAGTACCACAGATAATAATCCAGACAGGAAACACTGAATCTTAATACTACGTTTAATCTAGAATATCAGTAGTACCAACTTAATGATTTAGGTATCTATTGTTGGACTCTCCAACAATAGTAACGACAACAAGGAATAGTTAATCCACACTCGTAAGGGTGTATAGTAATTTTCACCTCACTAGCTCGGAAAGCCCTTTTTTATTATTTAAAAACAGATAGCAAAACTGCGTTTTATCCACAAGAGTGCAAAGAATATTTGAAATCCGAACGCGCTATTTGTAACTTTCTTAAACATAATAACATGTGAAGGCCAGTCTAGACAGTCCAGCAACAATAATTTTATATTGGGCTGTTGTGTTAAAAAAACTAGTACCTACGCCAAATCTCAGGATTAGGTAGTGGACAACTATATTTAGGACGCAACTAGCAACGCTAGGACGAAGAGGAGGAAAAAAAAACCTCGCTCTAGTGAGGTGAAAAGATTTGTGTTATACACGACTGCAAAGTTATTTTACGTCTCGTGTGTTGCAACACTCGCTACGCTCAGGATTCTATTTTTGAACCACGAGCTAGCGAAAGGATTCTATTCTCGAACCACTCGCTTCGCTCGCGGTTCAACCATAGTATCCTTTCGCTAGCTCGTGGTTCAAACCTAGAATCCATTCGCTAGCTCGTGATTCAATTCCACACTCGCGGTTAAAATACAACTTTGCACCCTTGTATAACAAATAACTATTGTTGCGTGCATCAGTTTGGGAACTCATGTTTTCTATTCATTGTACTATAATAACTAAAGTACTCTATCGTTGCTCGCCGAGGCTCCGCACAAGTAATTAACTTGTCAATAGATAAGACTATGATTGACGGAGAAAAATAATAAGCCTTTCGATGAAGGCTATAGGCACATGATAATAATCGTACAAGTCTTTTATACAACGCCGGTGGCAAACAAGCTTACGGTCCACCTGATGGTAAGCGGCCACCGCAGCCTATAGACGCCCGCAACTCCAGAGGGACGTACGCGTTGACGACCCTTTATAAAATTTGAGGATACACTGTTTAGCCTAGTGGGTAGTGCACCTGCCTGTGAAGCCGACGGTCCTGGGTTCGAATCCCGGTCAGGGCAAATATTTGTGTGATGAGCATGAATATTTGTTTCTGAGTCTTGGATGTTTTCTATGTATTTAAGTATTTATTTCTATTAAATATATCGTCGTCTAGTACCCATAACACAAGCCTTCTTGAGCTTACTGAGGGGCTAGTTCGATTTGTGTAAGATTGTCCTCTAATATTTATTTATTTATTTACTGTGTTGACAGCAGAAGGGACAAATTTAGGTCCCTCGCTCTCAAGTTGAGCGCGTACTTTTAATTAAAATATACCTCTCAGTCCGTTCGTATCCACGGATATTGTTGTTGCCACACATTTGAAAGGTAGAGTTAGGATCAGTTTTATAAAGATCCGTTAGACCTTATGCCGGTTTGTTATGTGAAAAAATGTACCGAGTTACTGAAATTTGATCTGACATTTGATCTAACGGATCTTTATAAAACCCGGCCTTAGTCAGTAAATGTAACTACGCGATTAATTCCCGTTTATACTAATAATAATGGATTAAAATCAATTAAAATTGTTACCCAAGGCCACATAAATAAATAAATAAATAAATAAATATTTGTGGACAATCTTACACAAATCAACCTGGTCCCAAAGCAAAGCTTGTACAGTCGCCATCAAATATATCTGCACTCTTCAGGGTGATCAAAAATATCTGAACGTGCACTCTAACGCCTTGGTAATAGAGGCGTGTTCAGATGTTTATGAACACCTTGTTCGCTTCGATATATCTGATGGCGACTGTACTATGGGTACTAGGCGACGATATACATACTTATATAGATAAATATATACTTAAATACATAGAAAACATCTAAGACTCAGGAACAAATATTCGTGTTCATCACACAAATAAATGCCCTGACCGGGATTCGAACCCGGGACCTCCAGCTTCGAAGGCAGAGTCACTACCAACTAGGCTAAAGCGGTCGTCCCGAACCCGAGCCTGGTGGGGTAATCACGTAACTTTTTTACTACCATTAGGTAGATTTTAATGTCAAATTTTAATTGTCAGCTCATACATTTATACTTCAAAATTGACAGTAAAATCTATCTACCGTTAGTACATAAAGTTACGTGATTCGCCTGCAGTTAGGGGTTATGCCTTGCACATGCTCTTTATGACGGCTATTGCTCCCTCAACTGAATCTCCCTCCTCTTCTCTCGTTTCTTCTCTAGCTCCATCTGTATTTTCCGTATCTTCTCCGCCAGAAGACTATAGTATTCCTCCCGCGAATGGGCCATTTCGTAGAAGTCCCCTTCCACTTTCTTCGCGTACGTTACTAAATTGGTCATTCTTTTATCCAACATTGCTGCTGGGTCTGGGTTTGGGAAAATAGCTTGCACCCTGTAAAGTAATATATTATATGGTAAATCAACAATCCTGTTTTCTATCACTTCAGTGATTTTTTCCTTAAGGCTGCACATGACGTGGAAAAATAGATTTTATGGACGTTTATGAATAAGGATGTAATATGTAGTATTCTACTGTTGACACAGAGGGCCTATTTTGCGTTTGGCGAAGCTTTGTACTAGTTTTAAGTCTTTTAACAGATGAGCAATAAATTAAAAAAAACGTAAAGGCTCATCCCCACGGTACAGCAATAAGAAAAAAACCGGCCAAGTGCGTGTCGGACCACGCACAATGAAGGGTTCCGCACCTTAACACCTACTAGTCCACATTTAAAATCACTATCCAATACATTGAATCTAAAAAAGTCGTATCTTCATAGGGAACTCACGGCACTTACGACCTTTTGTTTGGGTAAGACAGTTTTTAAGCAAAAACTCAAAAACCGTAAAACCTATATTGTTCAAATTATTTACTAATGCACACCACCTCAATTTTTTTCAGAATTTTAAACTTTATAGTTTGGAAATTAGAGTCACTTTCTATGACTTTGACAGCAAATATCTCACCAACGGTTGACTTAAATGGACAAGTTTTTTAGAAACCTCCATATCATTTTTAAAGGCCTATCCATTGATACCCCACAAGACTATGTGCGTTGAATTTTTTTTTTCATCCACCGGTTACATGTATGGTGTGCCACCCCTAATTTAATATTTTTTTGTAATTTCACATCACTTTTATGTAGCGGTTCATAGAATACACTTTTTAACCAAATTTCATAATTGTAGTACTTATAGTCTCCGAGTAAATCGGCTGTGACATACGGACGGACGGACGGACAGACATGACGAATCTATAAGGGTTCCGTTTTTGCCATTTTGGCTACGAAACCCTAAAAAACCAAGGTCCACCATACTGGATCGCAAGCCCCACTCCTTTGCCTCAGATTCGGTTGAAACCGCTCAACCAATCTCACTGGAGCGCAATCACTTAGAGTATTCCAGTGTTCCAAACCACACGCGTGGTCGTGCCGGAGGTTTTCCCCTGGATTTTCCCCAGGCTACTCTCCAACCGCGCACCCCTATCGCTTTATTGGGCCCGGCCTATAAAGCCACAGTCAGATTCAAAAAAAAAAGTTAATACAAAAATTGACTCACAGTAGTTCAGCAAGATGATTTCTTTCCTCGACTGTTATAGAGCCTTTCCATGTATGTAAGATGTTGCCACTGACAATGGAGTTATTCTGTCGAATTGTAAATTAATTATTTCAGAATCAGCTTTGTATGAGCCTAGCAGGCAGCAGTAATATCAGTCTAAAGTAAATTTTGCGCAACAAGTTACTGGTTTATTTTTAATCAATCAATCAATCAATCAAAAGGTTTTTACGACGACCGCTTTAGCCTAGTTGGTAGTGACCCTGCCTTCGAAGCTGGAGGTCCTGGGTTCGAATCCCGATCAGGGCATTTATTTGTGTGATGAACACAAATATTTGTTCCTGAGTCATGGATGTTTTCTATGTATTTAAGTATCTATTTATCTATATAAGTATATATATCGTCACTTAGTACCCATAGTACAAGCTTTGCTTAGTTTGGGACTAGGTCGATTTGTGTAAGATTGTCCACAAATATTTGTTTATTTATTTGTATAAACAAGAGTACAACAGATCTTATAAAAAAAAAATTTAAACCAATCTTGTTCTACCATAAAATGATGTACTAATGTTTTTAAAAATATGTCATGAATGAAAACAATATTAGCTCCAACGGACATGCGAGGTGTGGTATGAAACAAATATAGTAATATTAAATAACTGTCATAATCATTAATCATTATTGCACCATTTATAATTTAAGAATTTACATTGAGAAGTAATAATTCGGCCAATATTACAATGATAGAATGACATTCATTATCATACTTAGGGTGGGTTGCACCAAACCGTCTGTAATCGTAAGCGGTGTTCGTTAAAATCTGATTGTATGGAAAGTTTGACAAGTTTCTATGGGATGACAGTTGCCGGTGCCATATTTGACGATAACCGGCTTGTAATCGTATGTTGGTGCAACCGACCCTTATACTCGTAATTTATTGCATTATATAGTTACGTAAACTTCTTAAAAGAAAGTAAGTGTTCCAATATTTCCCATATGTAAACCATTTAGGGCTCCGCATTTTGGTAATCAAGTTGCTTAGTATTTATTTTGGTAGTTTGGTAATTGCATTATGGTTTTTGCCGGCATAAATAAATATTTGTGTACAAACAGCCTTAGTACGTATACAAATCAACCTAGTCCCAAACTAAGCAAAGCTTGTACTATGGGTAATAGGCGACGATATAAATACTTAAATGCATAGAAACATCCACTACTCTGGAACAAATATTCGTGCTTATCAGTTATTACTCAATAATTGTTCAAATTATTTATTTACGTTCACCACCTCAATTTTTTTCGGAATTTTAAACGTCATAGTTTGGAAATTGGAGGGAGGGGACACACTTTTTACGACTTTCACAACTAATATATCACCAACGGTTGACTTAAATGGAAAAGTATTTTCGAAACCGCCATTATCATTTTTCACGGCCTATCCAGGGATATCCCACACGCCTATGTGCATTGAAATATATTTTTGAACCCGTATGTATGTGTATGGAGTGCCGCCCCCTAATTTAAATTTTTTTCGTAATTTTTCATTTATGTAGCGATTCATAGAATACACCTTCCTAACAAATTTCAAAAATGTAGTGCTTATGGTCTCCTAGTAAATTGGACATACGGACGGACAGTTTTCGCCATTTTGGATACGGAACTCTAAAAATCGCTAGCGAAGCAAATACTACTTTCATTTAGAGCTTTCCTGGCGTTTCTTTGACAAAATTTACTCTATAAATTTCATTCCTCGACAAATCATAAAAACTATCTATAATAAAATTCAATAATTACTTACGTTATCCATGGTTCCAGCTATTCCGATATTTATTATTTAAATTCCATTGAACAAAACTCAAGAAAACCGAAGATTTGACAGTACCCAAGCACAATAACTGTACTAATAAGAGCAGTGTGACAGAGGAAAAAAACATGTTAAATGATTCATTAAAATGACTGATAACCCCATTGGGTTACATCGTCGTCATTACGTGTACGCGATGTTGCCACGTCTTCTACCGAGAACCACAAACGAAGTTTTCCCTCTCTGTCTCACTTATGTGCAAACTTGCAAGTGCGACAGAGAGGGAAAACTTCGTTTGCTGTTCGCGGTAGCGCCCCTGGATTGATCTGACACAGACCATATAAATGAAAAATATCAACCTTATTTTGCAAGTAGGCCGTAAGACTTTTACAAGTCAAAAACTACTAGCGTTCCTCAATATTAACACGTTCACTGCGTTATGAGATATAAAATATCTTTAATGTGTTTTTCATTCAGTGCGGCGCCCGATTTCGTATATCGCTCTGTGCGGCAAGTAATAGCGGCTGAATTACTATGTGTATGACAGAGACAAATTACATACTTGGTTCTTGCTTAAATATTAACTCAACAACGTATAAAAAATGGAGATCGATTAGGACCCTAACGCATAGAGTAATACATTTGTAAACTTGGTGCGTTATGGGGCCTTTTGAGTATCCTAAATCGTAAGCCTCGTAGCTTCATGGAGAGCGAGCGAGGAGTTATGCATTTACTATGTTTTAATGAGAAACATTTCCTTTAAATTGATTTTCATTTTTTAAAAGTAAATACTTATAGACTATTAAAGTTTAATTTTATTCCCACCACTATATGTGATAATCCACATCGAAAGGGACCTTATGGCGGCAGGCGCTTACGTTGCAGCTATTCACTGTTGTACTGGAACAGCGGCAATAAAGGCGCAAGTGCCGGCCGCCATAAGGTCCCTTTCAATATGGATTATCACATATACATACCTACCTAATTCCAACCAAATATAAATGTTTTAAATCGGTCTACAATTGCCGATCTTATGTTATGAAGTAACACACATCTATACGTACACGAGACACGTTACCCCCTCCTTTTTTGAAGTAGATAAAAATGGAGTCAATAGGTTTGCAGTTTTGGCCGACGATAATGAAGATAAAACATTATACCTATTTTATCATATTTTTATGATTATCCGAAGAATACATTTATAATCCAAACAATAGAAGAGTTTTGTTATTTATTTATTTCAAATTTGCATACAGTTTTTGTTCAATGGGTCGCTTGGATATCTTTAAATTGCCAGTTCATTTTATTTTTGTACTGAACGCCAGATTAGTCAGTTTCAGGATTTTGTACATAACCATAACTAGTAATTTTGAGTAGTAATTTTGACACATACTTACATATTTATTTATTTACAAGCGGTAACAATAGTTAAATAACAATAACTTAAATAATAACAAAACTTACTTGAATCTAAAACAGGCCCTTGGGGCTTTGTGCCGAGGATGCTGGCGGCATTTCCTCGCTGTATCGCAATGCTACTATACGTTGTGCGAGGAAGTCGCCAGCTCAAAATAAGCGGCAAATCATAACACAAGTCTATTTACACACACGCACGCACAACGAATATGACTATCAACCTTACACACACTAGCAAACGTTGCGTAATCATAATTACACACTGACAACCCCGACCATGACCAACACTATATCAAGAGTCATGGTCCCGGTCAGGGATCAGAGGGCCTACTCCAAACTAAGAAATCCGAACTTCGTATTGTGCCGTCCCTCTCACGCATATAGTAAATAACACGAGAGTGAAAGGGACACGATACGAAGTTCGAATTTCGGAGTTCGTAGTACAGGCTCAGCCCCTGTACTACGAACTTCTAAATCCGAACTTTCACTATCGTGTCCACCATATGAGTGAAGGGGACGGCATGATACGAAGTTCGGAGTAGCCTCTCAGGCCCACTCGGCCTTTCGGCTTTTGGTGACGTCACTACGTATGGGGGGAGGGGGGGGTGACGAGAAAAAAGAAAATCAGCAATCCGCTCTGGGGCGCTACCGCGAACAGCAAACGAAGTTCCCTCTCTGTCTCACTTATATGCAAACTTGCAAGTGCGACAGAGAGGGAAAACTTCGTTTGCTGTTCGCGGTAGCGCCATTGCTCGTAGACACGTAGCCGATACCAGCCAGTGTTAAAACAGCTTCTTCAACCGGTTTTTCTCCCGCCGTTTCTTCTTCAGTTCCTCTTGTATCCTGTGTATCTTCTCTGCGATCAGACCGTAATATTCTTCTCGCGAGCTGGCCGTACGGTAAATATCGCTTTCCACTTTCTTCACGTACGCTCTTATGATGAGTATTCTTCTGTCTAACAGCGCAGCGGAGTCTGGGCTTGGGAAGATAGATTGGAATCTGAAAATTATATGTTTGCTTAAAAAGTAAATTCATGCCTACTTAAGGGTAGCTTTTCGTAACTTAATATAAGATTTCAAGCCCACATGATCATTCACATTATATCAGGAACTATATACTTAGGCGTAATGATATAGTCTATCTAATTATATATATAGTACAAGTAGTTACACTATCGTATTAGGCTAAGAACCTGTAAAGATAGATGTAAGTGTGGGATAATAAAGAAATAAAAATAAAATAAATATTGGAACTGTATTTGCGAGCCTCCACGGAACTTCCACCAGAGCGGGTGCGGCTGCTGAGGCGGCCGAAAAGACTAAGGTAAACAAATATAGGGGTCTCGGCACTGAATACAACTTTGTTCCGTTCGGTGTACAGACCCTCGGTCCGTGGGGTCCCAGGGCCCAAGAGTTCTTCAAAGAACTTGCTAAAAGGTTAGTGGACACCACTGGTAACCAAAGGGCTGGCAGCTTCCTCTCTCAACGCATAAGCATTGCTATACAGCGAGGAAATGCTGCCAGCATCTTTGGCACTATGCCGCGGGGGGACCCCTTATTTTAGATTATTTATTTTTAAGTTTAGTTTGTAGGTCTTTTATTATTTGTAGTTTAAAATTTAATTTGTGTTATATAACGCTCTTTGTTTCCAATTATAAATATCTACTATAAAATTTGTGAGCCTATGTCCAGCAGTGGACGTCTTTCGGCTGATATGATGATGATGATGATTTGCAAGCCAAAGTAAAAGAGAGAGGTGAGCTATTCTACTTTTTCATGTAGATAATTTTCAGACATTTTTTTATATCCGGATTTTGGAATACTTGGCCTTCACTTCATATTTTTGTGTTGTTATTTAGAAAGAGGTTCAATCTCAGGAAGTCACAAATCCTAATCCTAATAATATTATAAACGTGAAAGTTTGTGCGGATGGATGTACGTTCCGCTTAATCTCAAAAACTACTGCACGGATTTCTATGAAACTTTCCAGTATTGTAGCTTAGACATCAGAATAGGACATAGGCTACCTTTTCCGCTGGTAACACCGCAGGGCGCTGCTAGTACTAATTATTTCGGAACTCATCTACGGATTTTCTTAGCCTATATGGGTGTCCCATCGCTGAGCAAAAGCCCCCATAAATGCCATGACTCACCAGTGCCTCCTCCTGCCAGTTGGCGAGAAAGGCGTCTAAGTCATCCCGCCATGCGTTTAGGCCAGCCTCGTCTGCGTCGCTCTCGTGGCATCCACTTGGTAGCTATATTAGCCCACCTGTCCAGATGTATGCAACAGATGCATGTACGTAATATCAAGTCAAAACATCGTAAGAAAACCTGTATGCATCTGCGAAGAAATTCAAAGCCATGCCAGCGTGGGAACTACTCAATCCCTCTCGATGATGAGATGATGCCTGTGCCCATTTCTGGGACGTATAATAGGTTAAAAATGACGATACGTTTTTTTAGGAGCCAGTGGTACGAGACGGGCTTTGAATCCTCATCATCATCAAAACTTAAGAGCTTCGCTCTTGTCGGTGAAGTAACCGCCGCTCTTCTCTATTCATTGCCAGTTTCTTCACTTCCCCATACAACTCGGCAACTTCCTCCTTCACTTGGTTAAAGTAAGTCAGTCTAGGTCTTCCTCTTTTGAATCCTCAACCCTCCAGAAACCTTGGGCTTGAACCAGTTGAAACAAAAATGCGATATTACATATACTTACATTTTATGTTCCACTTCTAATCTTTTATCGGAGTTCATAATGATGTGCCACGATTTAATGCAGCTGGGGGTTCCATCGGCGTTGGAGTTATTTTGCTGCAATCATTAGGATAAAATGAGTATAAAATACACTTACTAAATCCCAGTGTTCGCTAGCGATGAGACTCCGCTCTGGACATGTTCCCACTAATAAATTTAAATCCCTATGGGGAAAGTTACCAACCCTTTCTGCTCTGACTGTGGGGTAATAGAGGACGTATACCATATTTTGATGGAATGTGTAAGAGGGGAGTCTCTCCGCACAACCTACCACACTGGATCGTGCAACGCAGCGCTGGCTGATCCTGAGTCTGCTCAAGCAAAATTATTGTATAAGTCCTACAAACTGTCTTAGGCAGTTGTATTCCTAACTGTGGACGTATGGAGCGACTTTCTCGTTCAACGACAAAGCTCCTTAAAATTAGATTTAAAAAAAAAATCCAAAAATCCAAAATATTAATACTAAGGAATATTAAGCACAGGAAGCTTACTAAATCCAGAAATATACATAAATATCACTACTGTATAATAAGTCCACAAGAAAAATGTTACTATTAACAATAGATATAATGATTTATCTTTCACCATATATATAGCCCTATATCGCTAGTTGATACATGTCTGTTTTAAGACCGTGAACCTTCACATAGCTCCAAAACTAACACATAATATTAGCGAACATCGCGCGAACTTACTTCAACTCACCCTACCTAATCCCATTTTTTTTAAATATTTAAATTCTAGCTATTTTAAAATGTAGAAACGGATTCATATTTCCAGGCATTTTTTTAATTTAAAAGAAATATTAATTAACTTCCGAGTCATGGGCATTTATGTGATAAAGGACACTAAATATAATCAATTTATTTTTCAAATTACAAAACAAAATTTCGGTTTATTTAAACAAAATCCATCTTTATGTGTTCCTTCTGCTGTCAACACAGTGCATCCTCAAATCTTATAAAGGGTCAGCAACGAGCACGTGACTCCATTGGAGTTGCGGGCGTCTATAGACTGCGGTAGCCGCTTACCATCAGGTGGACCGTACGCTTATTTGCCACCGGCGTTGTAAAAAATCTTATAGTCTTCGTCGATGCGGACATTTGAACACCTCAAACGTGTTTATACACCTGAAACTTACTGATAAAGTCACCGTGTGACACGATGACTGAAAACGACCCTTCGAAACTCATTTTTGTCTATTGTGTTGTTCGAATTGTAGTCGTTCGATAAAATATTATACACATATGTTCGTCTCTAAAAACGGATTCGAATGGAATCATGAAAAAAAGATGCATATTCTCTATTTGTGGAGTCCGGTCTGTTCATGCTTGCTACATAGTAACTACGTTAATACTAGTGTTTTTTTATAGGGGATTGACGAGAGACATCATCCTGTTGTGGATTCGTTTTTATTATCAGTGACTTAGAGACCATATATATCTCTAACAATATTAAATTAATTTTTGACGCTCAGAGACCATGTACATCTCTGGGATATTATATTAATTTCATTATACTCCTTGTTTAATCTTGAGACCTTATATACATCGCTAACTTTACTGATGTTGTAATATTTGTAATAGATAACTTTGC
Source organism: Epiblema foenella (assembly GCA_963556455.1). NCBI lineage: Eukaryota > Metazoa > Arthropoda > Insecta > Lepidoptera > Tortricidae > Epiblema > Epiblema foenella. The sequence continues at coordinate 26,638,539 of OY747099.1, read as the reverse complement.
AAGTTTATCTTCACTGTATGACATTAATTTTGTTATAATTGTAAACTCGAAATTATTATTCCTTCTTGAACTGTAAATTAATATTTTGACATGAAAAATGTATTACTTATTATAGTCAGACTTTCTTAAATTGTAAATTAATATTTTGACATGTAAAAAGTGCCCTTGTGGCCTATTTGCAAAATAAATGTTTGTATTTGTATTTGTATTAAGAGCCCTTATCAGTTAAAAACGCTCATTTATTTAGGCCATTTCAGATTGAATTGACACGTATCTTAATATTTTCTCAGTGTTACTATCTAGAACAAGACTATTGCGACCTAATGTCATAAACTTTAAATGTATTGTTTGGATTTTTCATTTAGATATATCGTTTCAAACATCAATCCAAATCGACAATCAAGGCCTGTTAAGAGGATTAATGTAAGGACATTTTATGGGTAGACTCCGACGGTGGCAAACAAACTTACGGCCTGTGTAGCGGTAAGCAGACACCGCTGCTTAGGACACTTGTGTCCAAAATAATCATAAGCACGTTGCCTACCTTTAAGGACTTGAGGTTTCGTAATGACATCGCCAAATACAAAAAAAGTGAAAACTTACGACTGCGCCACAATCCATATTCTGGTCGTATTTAGATGGCATGTCAACAATTGAACAAAATTTAGAATGAAGGAAAAATTGAAAAATTTAGAAACAAAAAAAAAAAAACTTAATAACAAATTAATTAATTAAATTAACTTAAATAACTTTTAATTAATTAATTTTTTAACAAAATTAACTTAATAACAAATTAATTAATTAAATTAACTTAATTAACTTTTAATTATTAATTATTTTTTTAATCTAAAAAAAATTGAACAAAATGTCTCTCAACACGACAGCGCAGCTAGTCAGTATGTTTTGAACTGATTGTGGCAACACACAACCCACTCTGTACAAACCCAACTACTATATCGGGCACTGGGTAAATCCCAGAACGCATGATGTCATTCTGGATTGACCGAAATATTTTATCTGAATGGGAATTTAGATAAAATGTACGCGCTTGTACGTTATTCCCCGGGAAATCACGTACAGCGAAGTTAGCGTTATATATAGTGTAATTTAGGCATATTACGTTCGAAGCTTTCGTTTAAATCCAAGCTGAAAGAGTATTTGCTCCATTTTCAGAAACAGTTAAATATCTGAAACTTTCCAGGACAGTCTTTAGCTATTAAATTAATGCTAAGTTAGTTGTAAGCCTTTGTGTATGTAAAATTTATAATTTGTTTAGAAAGTATTATGTATAATCATCATATAACGCGAAAACGTAACGTTCAAGCTGAAAAACCCCGCGCACACTCTGTCTGGTTCCGGCAGAATACCAGCGCTGTGACAGCAATGTCACAGCACATGCTGAGTCGGCGCCTTTTCGCGGCTATGTCATGACAATAGTATAGGCATTAGTATAACTTTATGTCCATTAGTACTGTTTTTATTTTATAAGGGTGATTATTGTAAGAGTAGTTTTTTCTAAATTGTCAAGTCATATCCGTCAATAAAGTTTTTATCTATCTATCTATCTACCTTATGAACAATCAACTAGAAAGTACCTCTCCGTAATACAGTGATAAAATACGAGGGTCATACGCGGATTTAGGTTCGCATCTTTCTGTGGACATACCAAAAGTTAAGGGCTACAAAGCTTAATTTTGTATTGGACCAGTAACCCGCATAAACAGTGTCTCCGTTTCTATAAATCCCTTTAATAAAAACATAGCTAACATGCACGTAATCCGTTAACTATTGACCACAGGAGGGAAGACTTTTCTTTTTTCAACTAAGTATGACCCACGAACATGACTTTAACGGCAGTATCGTAAGCGCGTATAGATATTTATACTTTGGAAACGTATATTTATACATTTGACAGCACGGGCTGTTCCTTAAATATATGTGTCCTATTTTATATAGACCTGAAGTATGTCAAATTTAGAATGAAGGAAAAATTTAAAAATTTAGGCACCGAGCAGGATTCGAACCTGCGACCTCCCGGCACTCGCGGCCAGTCGCTCAAAAAAAAAGAAATAAATAAATAAAAAAAATATAATAATAATAAAAAATAACTGAATTATGACATCATCATCATCCTAGCGTTATCCCGCTACAGTTGCATCCTGAAGGATGCCCGGGGTCCGCTACCTAATCCCAAGATTTGGCGTAAGCACTAGTTTTTTACGGAAGGGACTACCATCTGACCTTCCAACCCGAGGGGAAACCAGACCCAAGTGAGTGGGCAACTTGATTGTTAGAAGTTCTCAAGCCGCCCGAAGGCCTCTAACTTGGCTTAACGACTGCTATCATAGACAGCAGCCGGGATCAACGGCTTAACGTGACTACCAAAGCACGGGAGCGCTCAGTTAATAACCACTCAAAGCGGTCACCCATCCAATAACTGACCTAGGCCGACGTTGCTTAACCTCGCATACCGCACGCGGTACGCGGGCGCCGCTGGGCCACGAGCGCTCCATAGACCTGAAGTATGTATATGGTTTTAATTTCAACTTGATACCTCCACGCGTTTATTTATTTATTTATTTATTCCTTGTAATGTCATGCATACACAATAAGATGTTACATTTCTAATTTAAGTCATTTCATGACACCCTGTAAGGACACACAATAGTCATAATATTAAATCTAGATTTAAAAACTCGATTATTACATTTACAATTATGATATATGTCAAATAAGTTAGGTGAATCAACTATTTACTTCACAATTAATTATATAAGCGTTCCTAAGATAAAGGGTCTTGACTAGGGCTGCCATCTCTAAATTTGCCGAACCCGGACAAAAACTTAAAAAAACCCGGACATTTGGAGTATATCGCATTTTTCCCCGGTCGTACTTAAAAAATATATATTAAAAATCGGCCAAGTGCGTGTCGGACTTCGCACATGTAGGGTTCCGAACCAACCAAAATTAAGTTGATTATAAGTGGAAAAATAAGGAAATTTCAATGAAAAAAACATATTTATCAATATATTAGTACTTGTAGCTAAAATATACCTAATAATAAACATTATCAATAAATTTCAAGCTTCTGAGTCAATGGGAAGGTAAAATATGTATTTTTTTAATAACGCTCACTTTAATAGCTTCGCATTCCTTTGTTTTTCCATTTTTTTTTAAAACAAGAAATACAGTATTATATCAAGCTTTAAACAACGAATGGGGTACTTAGTTAAAAAAAAATCACTTCCCCGTTGAGCTGTATGGGAGCCCTTAAAAATAAGTTTTAACAATTTTTATGGCTTTGGCTCAATAAGATACTTATACTACTAAAATTTGAAGACTGTAGCTCCAACCGTTTGGCTATAAAACCTGTGTAACAGACGACAGATGGACGGACGGATGGACACGTGAGTAATAGCAAAAGGGTTCCGTTTGAACCCTTCGGGTACGGAATCCTAAAAAGCAATCGTTTCATTTTTCATTCATTTGTTTCTTAACATGTATGTTTTATAAAATATTAAACAAAATGCAACAAACATAATCATTATATAAAATCCAATCAGGAAGTTAAAAGTAGGTACAAGTAACTAATCAGTCTTCAAGATTTTCCTTAGTTAAGTGTCATTTTTCAGATCCACCGAATTTTGACAACACGTTTTTCTTATCTAAAATGATTATATAAAACTATGCAATCCCTATCTTTGAAATTATATTTAATTTTTATTCTATGTCTATGACAAAAGAGTTGCTCTCCTTCGCCCATTGCTGACACGTTGTCTACCGGTCACTGGGATCCCCGGGCTCATTACAAATAAATGCTATTGTTTATTTATTTCACCGGGAGACAAAGGCTTAATCAGTGAAAATACCCGCTGTACATTTTAATGGTGAGCTGCCACGCTGAATATAGCGCCTTGACTGCGGTTTGTATTATTTACACCGATTAATGTCGGTAATTTTTTTTTTATTTATTCGCTTAAGCACACAAGTTTATAATACATAACAAAGAGATGTCTGGCGGACCCCAAACTAGGCTGAGCCTGTATCTTGGGGCCCTGGCCTGTATCTTGGGGCCCTGTATTAATTAATTTCAATAATCCAATAAGGTTTCCCTTGACACAAAAAATGTCCGAGTAAAACTCGGACCTTCAAACTAGGAGAAATCCGGGGAAACCCGGACCGTTGGCAGCCCTAGTCTTGACAGACGGACAACAAAATGATCTTATATGGGTTCCAGCCTTTTTTAAAAATGAAAGAAGAACAATCATGATATATGTATTAAATGGGCAATGTTATTTTTATTTTTAAGTGACAATACCCTAAATTGGGAGACATATTTACTTTAGATAATAATCGAAATAGGTTATTCACCTAACACCATAATATTTACGTAAATTGAAGAAAAGTAAGTGAATAAATTACAAACTTTTATTAAACTAAAATCGTATAATACGACAACTAAAAATTAATTCTAGCAATAAGACAGATAAATAATAAACTTGAATTAAAATAAAACAACTGTATCTAGCTAAAAACTAAACATTAGATAAGAAAAATAGTCATTATTATATTTTTACTAAACATACAGATAGTATTAATTACTGAAGTATTTACATAACAAAGATATTTATGACGAACCCAAATTTTCAACAATTTACCGGGAAATCCCGGTCCCGAAAGTTCCAGGATTTACCCGGAAATGTGAGTTTCGTTTTGTCCGGAGTTGACTTTGTAATTGCCATTACATCCGGGACTTTCGGGAGTTCATTATTAGTGGGGCATGTTATTATCTGAATATAAAATATATACAGTAACTAAGTATCTTGTAGTACCTATAGATAACACAGTCTTAGTAGCGCAAGATGAATCTGCAAAATGAGCGGACAACACATTGCTTACACGGTTTTTTTTTACCAAAAAAGTTAGATACAGTTTTACATTAACATCCGTTCGCCAAACAGAACGTTTATTGGCGAGTAATGCACTCATGCTCTTAACAAATTAATGTACATCTCTACCTTAAAACCTAAAATAAAATATGTATTTAGAGGGTATCTATTAGCAATTTTTTCAATTTAGCTTTGAAGACGTGTTTGCTACTACAATCATGTTCTGGAAAGATGGTATTGAAAATGCGTGGTGTTAAGTAAATTCGAGTTCTTTTGCCGTATTAGTTGTTAGCTGCGGGTTCTACGTAATTTCGGCGCGTCGTAACTCTGTTTGCGGGTATACACTCGAGGTGATTTAAATTCCGATTTATTGAATTTCAAACTATCATTAAGTTTTCAATTTACATTCCAGTATGCGCTGTTGGTTTTTTATTTCACTGCCGAGCTCTAGTTAACGTATGCGTTTGTACGTGACGTAACGTACCTGTTTTTAGGGTTCCGTACCCGAAAGGCCCAAAAGCCTATTTATTATGCCTATATATATAAAGCCTATATATATAAAGCTTATTTTTAATATGACAGACGTACGTCTGGATACCATCCTTAATGGTCGAAATTCCTCTTATTCTAACCAAGCGCTTTGCATCATCTTTTATAATGCGCACTTCTAAGGTTTGGAATTCTCTGCCGGCGTTTGTGTTTGCGAGCTCATATAACCTAGACCTTTTTAAGGCACGAGTGAATAGGCACCTTCTGGGTGAGCTCGTTTCATCGTCGGCCTCATCTTTGCCCCCTGGCTAGATGCTGGCCAAGAGCGATCCCATTTTTAATTAAAAAATGCACAACACAGCAGTTCATTCAAAAAACGCTATTATCTGATTCTCGCGGATTATTGGCCCTATTCATGAGTTCAGGGCGCGTGTCGCGTGTATTGTCGCATTTGAGCACTGTCGTTTGAAAAACGATAGATACCGCTTTCAGACGCACTGATAGGTACCAATATTGTGTCAGAAAACCAGATCCGAGAATCTAACATGTACTTTAAGCGATATTTATTGTCTTTTCGGGATAACCAGTTAATGGGGGCTATCGCGTATGAATTCGCCGCTAGAGGCGCTACTGTAGCGTGAGGTCTTCGAAATGTCAAATGTCACTCTTTGTGGTTGCGCTACGCGAGTTATTATCTAATTGGAACAATATGGTGACTATTTTGCAATACCTGAGCTCGATTATCGCAAATACGGGTCAATGACTGTGTGCTTTAAGACAGTTTTGCTTTCGGAACTTTATATCCTCCTTTTTTCCGAACAAAACGGGACTGCGATATTACAATGCGGAGTGTTCTATAATTTTACGGCACGGTTTTAAGATATTAAATATGATTTTAGTGTAAACTTCGTTCTCATGCCCATAATAACCGATAACAAATTTTGACAGCTGGACCTTACTCGACAGTGGCGCCAACTGGTGAGCACAAAAACGATAGCCCTCATTGCCATCCCTGGTTCCCTGATGTAGTGCTTCATGGAAGAGCGATGATAATTAAGAAGGAAGCATTTTGAGAGCCTGCTCGCGGGACGAGTACCGGTCTACTACCGGCTGCTGGTAAAGACAGTTGACACGATAAAGAGAGAGCCAGAAGAATACGTGAGGGAGGGACTGTGCAGGTCGTTATAAATAGTCGTCTGTCACTGAGGCACAGGAACTATAAATGCAAACGTATCCCTAAATGTAGTTTTTAGCAGAAATTGGTCCCATGGCTCATCAGACATTTCACTCGTTTGCTAAAAGCTTAAACATCTCATCTGTCTGCGAATATTTGCGTAATGACTATGAAGTGTCGCTTTGATACGTTGAAAGCTAATCCCAAGCCGCTGAAATAAAAAATGCTGCGTAATATTCTACTTTTCGCGGGAAAATACGACTTAAAAACGTCACTGTTATAAAGGAACGCAAAGGAATTGTAAAATTAGCTATCTTGCGGAGCGCCCGCAATCATGGGTTTAGAATTCTTAGGGAATAAAACTGGGAATCTTTTTTGTCGCTTTCCATTTGTTTCCATTTGAAATAATTACGTGCGCTGAAGTAAAAAGATGTTAGAACAAAGACGCGTTAGGAGTCCTTAAAGTTAAATACGCTCATATATTTAGGCGATTTTCTGATTGAATGGACACGTATCTTGACATTTTCTTATGTTACTATCTAGAACAGGATTATCGCGACGTAATTTAATCAATTTTAAATATGTTTTTTCGATTTTTCATTAAGAAATCTCGTTTCAAACATCACTCCAAATCGACCATTTTCAAGCTAAAAACTGTTTTTCCGCTTAAATTCTAATACACAAACTTTAATAACATCATTGTATCCTTTAATCACTTTATTGTTATTATCAATACTATTGTCATAATTTGAAATCAAAACATTTTAAAACTTATAAGGCCTCTTAGGCGCGAAGAATATTGAAATATGAAATAGATTGTTCGTCAAATAGGTATAGCAAAGCTAATTTTAAACTGCGCTGTAAGTAAAATCAAAATCAAATCATTTATTCTGCAAAAACGGCACTTTTGAAAGTTAAAATTTATCTATATCAATTAAAAAATGATACAATAATCAAAATATCATTAATTAAATGAAGTGTAACATGTCAAAAATAAGACTAAGAAACTAATAACAATCCAGATTTTTTTGAGATGTATAAGGTCTCGAAGTGTCAAGATAAAAAGTAATAAGGTACACAAATCATAATAAAATATTGTGAGATATATCTCTAAGCGTCAACATGAAAATAATAAAATCTTATAAATAAATATCCTCAGAGATGTACAACGTCTCTGAGGATAACAGAGCGAAGTCTCCCATCATGTCTATTCCACTGAACGTTAGTACGAAGTTACTAGTCCTTACAAACATGAACAGACAGAGATAGAGAGATACAGTAGACAGTACCACCGAGTACCGAGTTACGCCGAGTAAAGCAGTCCAGTCATCGATTTAAAATGAGTCCAGTATAATATCTGACCTCCGTTAATGAAAAGTTGCTACGAATCTAGGGGTCAAATTGTTCTAGGGACAAGTTTTTAAACGCAACCCATTTTACATGAGGAGAGCCAGAGCAAAATTCAAGAGTCGCAACCTCAACTTAGGGGAACTTGGGGACACTTTTTATTAAATTAATTTTAAAGTTTGTGTGTTTAGCGCTAATATTGTAATGAAATTACGGCAGCCCGACGACGTCCATTATTTTCGTAAAACTTTTTAATCAGAGGAAACATTACTTTCATTTTCGCGGCAAAACTTTTGCCTTTGGCCCCGATTTCTACGGCTGAAATGTATAAATCTCGTTTTCGTGTCGACTAACCCAGCCTATCTAGGTTTTTGTCCTCATCATCTAGTTACAGGGCGCATTACACTACGTTTGACACGCGGTCTCAACTCAAGAACCAGTCTGCCCCAACGGCCATCGGTTCTGCGGCATATGTGAGCTGCCCACTGCCACTTCAGCTTACCAATTCGCTGAGCTATGTCGGTAACCTTGGTTCTCTGACGAATAACTTCGTTCCGGATACGGTCACTAAGAGAAACCCCGAGCATAGCTCTCTCCATAGCTCGCTGAGCGACCTTAAATTGATAGACAAGACGCACAGTAAGTGGCCATGTTTCGGCTCCATATGTTACAGGCAGGACGCACTGATTTTTGTCCTAATTACATGTAATATTTTATTATTATTAATGTGTGCGTATATGTATCATGTTAGATAACAGACAAACACTTTTTATACCAGACCGCAAAACATGACCATAATACTATCGCTCTAACAGCTCCAAAAACTTGTATTCGTACCGCCTTCCCCCTTCTTCCATCCGACATTCAGACATAGAGTCCGACCACGCACGCTAACTCTGCAAGGAATTATTTGGCAACACTGTACATTATAAGTCATATTTGTAAGAAAATATGACGTTTGAGGTAGTGTTGCCAAATTATTTCAATGCAGAGTTAGCGTGGTCGGACAGGTCGGACTCTACGGCTGGCTACCATTCTTACCTGGTCTAAATTCCTCTTTTATGATCTCAGCGCTTTTCATCATCTTTTATAACGCGCACTGCTTAGGTTTGAAATTCCCTGCCGACATGTTAAAAAGCATTTTGTAACAACAGACGCTGATGTTGTTGGCCCGTTACAACTTGGATATTTTTTTATAAAGTGCTTATTGCCCGTGTCTTCAAGTACCTAACAAACTCGCCGTACCACCGCGATTGTCTTAATTATAATTATTTATCGTATGGCAATGAGGGCTATCGTTTTTGTGCTCACCAGTTGGCGCCACTGTCGAATAAAGTCCACCTGTCAAAAATTATTATTGTTTATTATGGGCATGAGAACGAAATTTGCATTTAAATCATGTTTAAAAACCTTAAAACCGTACCGTAAAAATATCGAACATCCCACATTGTAGCGCAGTCCCGTTTTGTTCGGAAAAAAGAAGGAAATAAGTTTCCGAAAGACAAAACTGTCTCAAAGTACTGACAGTCACTGACCCGTAACTCATATTTGCCATAATGAAGCTCAGGTATTGAAAAACAGGGACCATATTTTTCCAATTAGATATTAATCCACGTACCGCAACCACAAAGAGTGACATTTGACATTTCGGGGACCCCACGCTACACTAGCGCCTCTAGCGGCAAATTCATACGCGATAGCCCCCATTATTTCTAACCGTGAGATCTTTGAAAAGACAGTACGGTTGCTAGTTCTTGTTGCACTTTTAGCATCACCCAGGGGTCACGTGAAGGGTATCGGTGGGTACTCCCTACATACGTGGTGCAACTTCGACTCCCCTTGTCAAGTGAGTGGGCAAGTTGACTGTTAGAAGTTCTTAAGCCGCCCGGAGGCCTCTAACTTGGCTTAACGACTGCTATCATAGACAGCAGCCGGGATCAACGGCTTAACGTGCCGTCTAAAGCACGGGAGCGCTCAGATAATAACCACTCAAAGCGGTCACCCATCCAAGAACTGACCTGGCCCGACGTTGCTTAACCTCGCATATTGAACGCGGTAGGCGGACGCCGCTGGGCCACGAGAGATAAAAAATACTAGTTAAATCTAAGCTCCTGATACCACGCTATGCATGGTTGAGTGTCGAACATCCAAACTTCTACATTATTTCATAATATTAGTAGGTAGGTAGGTACCTAAGATGTACAGGGTGTAACCAGGCGCGGATACAGGGGGGGGGGCAACAGGGGCAATTGCTCCCCCCCCTGAAGCCTGTGTCAGGGGAGGACAATTGCCTATGTCCTGACGTCGGAAATATGTTCTGACAATAAAAACAGTTATCAAAAGTCAGTTTTATTTTCGGAAAGTTCGAAAGTGCCCCCCCCCCCCTGAACAAAATCCCGGATCCGCACCTGGGTGTAACAAAATTACAAAACCAGTGAGGATCCGTTTAAGGGCATATTCGGTATCGTGTTCTGATTAGGAAAAAGTAGATGAAAATTTTTTTTGACACAATACATTTTTGGCCATTGTATAGACAGTTGGCTGACTTGAACGACCTGCCACATAGAAAATTTTCGTGTCAAAAAAAATTTGTTCTACTTTTTCCTAATCAGAACACGATACCGAATATGCCCTTAAAAGGATTATCACTATTTTTGTTACACCCTGTATAATCCCTGAGATGAGCCGACCGTAAGGAAGAATGCTTCCTCGAGAAAATCATTTACATATTGTTTGTCCTCATCATTCATGTCAAAATTAAATTTACGTTACCTCCACAAAATTTTACGCATTATTATGCATCAGTATCTTAAATCATTAGACTCTCAGCAACCGGTATAAATATCGTCTGTTTTGCTGGCAGATTCCTCGAGGCACCCATTATGTCTGTCGGCATTGTGGTTTCCATGAAACTTGGCTTAATTTATGCGAAGGAAGATCACTAAAGACCAGGGATGTAACAGATGTGGTTTTATCGGAACCGGATCCGGAACCAGATGTTTTAAATTCGGTATATCGGAACCAGAACCGGAATCGGAGCCGGAACTGTAAACGGATGCGGAACCGGATGCGGAGCCCGAGTGATAGATGGATAAGATGTTAAGGGCAGGGCAGGTCTAAGTCTATCCTAAATAAAAATTATAAACCTGTTTGTTTTTGATGTACGCCGCTCATTTCTCCCCGCTGCGCTGCTTTGACATCCGATATAACATTCGTTTTAAAAATAACAGAACCGGAACCGAAGCGGATGTTTAAAACCAATCGGAAGTTCCGACTTAACGGAACCGGAACCGGAGCTCTGTTACATCCCTGCTAAAGACGTTCCAGGGTTAAGTATTCGTAATTCGGCAACGCTTCACCTCACTTCAGGCACGCCAGTTTAAGTCAGGCCACTGATAACGCGTTGTTATTACGAATCCCAAGGTTAAGATATACTAGAGGTGAACGGTAAGGTGAAACAGGTTGTAATAGCATTCCTAAGCCGAGACAAGGGGTCTCTGGATTCCTAGTGCTTCATTAAAGGTGTGGTACGGTGCGGTTGACACCTCGGTTGCGTGTAATATATATTGCGACGAGCTTAAAACTTAAGAGCCCTTAGGAGTTAAATAACGCTCATATATTTTGTTTTGACGACCGGTTTAGCCTAGTGGGTAGTGCACCTGCCTGTGAAGCTGACGGTCCTGGGTTCGAATCCCGGTCAGGGCAAATATTTGTGTGATGAGCATGAATATTTGTTTCTGAGTCTTGGATGTTTTCTATGTATTTAAGTATTTATATCTATTAAATATATCGTCGTCTAGTACCCATAACACAAGCCTTCTTGAGCTTACTGTGGGACTAGTTCGATTTGTGTAAGATTGTCCTCTAATATTTATTTATTTATTATTATTTATTTTATCTTGATATTTTCTTAGCGTTACTATCTAGAACAGGACTATTGCGATCTAATGTCATAATTTTTAAATGTATTTTATAGATTTTTCAATAAAAAATATCGTCTCAAACATCACTCCAAAACGACCACTTTGAAACTAAAAACGGCCTTTTTCCGCTTAAATTCTACTACGCACAATAAAATCAAGAAATGGCTATGTCACTATTATAACTTTTGTAAACTCATTGTATCCTTTAATCACTTTATTGTTATTATCAATACTTTTGTCATAATTTGAAATCAAAACATTTTAAAACTTAAGGCCGTGCAAACAAAAATATTGCGTTCTTTGAAACGCTGTTCTGCCCAGAGGGTCTACCGCGAACTGAAAACGAACGAAGTTCGAATATCTCCCTCTCTGCCGCACGCATTAGCAAGTGCGACAGAGAGGGAGATATTCGAACTCCGTTCGTTTTCGGTTCGCGGGAGCCCCTCAGGCAAGGAAACAGTAACGATTGATTTTCCAAAACATCATTTTTAACTATAATTATCAGAGCAATAGCCGAAATATGATTGCTTAAAAATTTTTCGATAAAAAAAAAACCAAAGTCGATTCTTTATTATCCTTTTTTTAATCAGCCTACTAAAACAACGCATTATTAAACGACACAATTAAGTTAATATGATGGTATTTTACATTATCTAAACTCTGTCAAGAGGAAATTTAATAATGCTTCACACAGTCAGATATTTACCAACGTTTGTCTAAAAGGCCATTCCCGAAGGGTTGCATCCCGCTTTGTCTTGTGCGAAAGACATAAGCGTGTCTCTTTCACGGGGGGGCATCCTCTTAATAACGGTTGTAATGTTAAGCTGCCCTACACATATTTTTATGCTAACCGACAAATTTGATGTTAGGTACGTTCTTTTACTCATAGATAATGGTTCTTATGTAACTAGACGCCTATACGCTCGAAAAGACAGTCTGATCTATCTATCTCTATCCTCTATACTTTTTAGGGTTCCGTAGCCAAAATGGAACCCTTATAGTTTCGTCATGTCTGTCCGTCCGTCCGTCCGTATGTCACAGCCGATTTTCTCGGAGACTATAAGCACCACAATTATGAAATTTAGTAGGAAGTTGCATTCTATGAACCGCTACATAAAAGTGATGTGAAATTACAAAAACATAATTATTAGGGGGGCACTCCATACATGTAACAGGTGGATGAAAAAAAATTCAACGCACATAGTCGTGTGGGGTATCGATGGACCACAGGCCATTAAAAATGATATGGCGGTTTCTACAAACTTTTCCGTTTAAGTCAACCGTTGGTGAGATATTTGCTGTTAAAGTCATAAAAAGTATGTGTCCCCTACCCTCTACTTTCCAAACTATGAAGAAGAAAATTCTTAAAAAATTGAGGTGGTGTGATAAATACTTTCCAAGATTTTTGGTTTGAACAAGATATGTTTTACGGTTTTTGAGTTTTTGCTGGAAAACGGCATTACTTTAGTAAGTGCCGTGTACGACAAAAGGTCGTAAGTGCGTCCCCTATGAAGATACGACCTTTTTATATTCAATGTATTGGATAGTGGTTTTAAATATGGACTAGAAAGTGTTGGTACGGGACCCTTCATTGTGCGTGGTCCGACACGCACTTGGCCCGTTTTTAAACAACGACGGTGGTAAACAAGCTTACGGCCTGCATGATAATTAGTAAGCAGGCACCGTAGAGCTAGTCTATTGATGCTTGACTCCAAAATAATCACAAGCGCGTTGCCGATTGAGGATTCTTTGTGGTGATAGCTAGAGATGGTAGCAAGGTGTGTAACAAAAATTGTCTATGAACTCCTTGGCAAATATCGGTACCTATCGAATTGCGATCCCGAAAATCACTTCCTTTTTTAAGACAATTCTATTGTGTTTATTAAATACACAACAAAAAACAACCAAAGAACAAACATAATAAAATAAAAACTTGTAAATAAATAATTTATCCTACTAAGTCTTCGCGGAGCCAGAGGGACTACTGCCGTCCCTTTCACTCTCGTGTTATTCACTATATGATATATGAGTGAGAGGAACGGCACGACACGAAGTTCGGAATAGGCCCTCAGGCTGCATTACCTCGCTGGATAGCTAATAGCTATGCTCATTCACTGGGCCAGCCCTCTGAGGGGCTACCGCGACTGAAAACGAACGAAGTTCGAATATCTCCCTCTCTGCCGTACGAATTAGCAAGTGCGACAGAGAGGGAGATATTCGATCGTTCGTTTTCGGTTCGCGGTAGCCCCTCTGGTCACGGCAAGCCTCTATAAAGCGTGCCACACACTGCAGCATATAATTTAATAAAGTTAAGGTTTGATTACGTTTAAACATATTCATGACAATTAGACATGGTGAAAAGCGTTACTTTTTGAGCACCGATAATGTTCCTATTCCACTGTGAAAAATCACCGTGATTTTGTCACACCGGTTATTTCGTATTACGACATTTAGGTACTATTCACCGTTCCAGTCGCTGTTACTGATATTTCTGTAATATCATTAACAACCAATGTTACTCTGTGACTAGTGTAACTGCTACATCTACTCGTACATCACAATATACATTAACGCGTTGACAATGAAGTTTTGAAAAAATAAAACAATACATACATTATTGGTTTTGCTTGATTTAGGTATTCGGTTTTAAGGGCCTAACGTGCTTCAGCTGCAATCGGAGTCTAAAGTTAAGTTAAAATAAAGTTAATAAGTTAATAAATCAAATAAAAAAATAAAATATATTTATTCAGACCTACACGACCCATAATAGATTGTTGTTAATACTTCTGCAATTACTTTATGGCACACTTCACTCAAGCGATTAAATATACATACACTTAAAAGTTTGTTGTTTACTTTTGTTTAGCGCACTGTCAGTGACAATGCACAGTTAAATATATATATTTTATGAATATATTTAATCACATTATTTCGTTGAAGTAATGAATTAAATACTGCAACGAAATAATGTGGTAATTAATTACTGGCCCGAGCTTAGAGTCTGTCCCAAAACGCCGACTAGACCCGACTGGCTCCGTATTATGCCGAGCTGAGTCACAGTCACAGCGGGGCTCGACGCGAGGCGATTGCTTAGGCACCAACCGGTTCCACTGTTCCTGTGATATCGTAACGCTACGTAACAAGGTTATTTTGTATCGTTGTTACTCTGTAACAAGTCACACCTATTTTTTAACGGCGATTCACCGTGATTTTTTCATCGTGAAGTTATGTATCACCATGAAGTAAGGATAAGACTGGAACCAGCAATCAACACACGTGAGAACGAGATACAATGTGCCATGTCCTGTCGCTCATCGTGTATTATTTGTCACCGAAACTTCATCAATGTATATGTTGGCTTTGGCGCCAATGTATATATAGCACGACTAATTATGGGTTCACTAATGTTTCGGCGAAAATTATTTAGCAAATTTTTAACTCGCAAACTTTGTATCCCATATTTTGATTCGGGCGAAGTTTTATTTCCCAACTCAACGTTTAGCAACGATATTATTTCCCAACTAATGATTTCTATGTATTTAAGTATATATTTATCTATATAAGTATGTATATCGTCGCCTAGTACCCATAGTACAAGCTTTGCTTAGTTTGGGACCAGGTTGATTTGTGTAAGATTGTCCACAAATATTTATATTTATATTTGATAAATTATTGTTAGGCAAAATATTACCTGGGATTTGTTTAAGATGTCATTTATGTATTCGTCAAATGTATTGATTGGCATACCATACTTTTAGCAACATACATACTTTTAGCACTGATATCATTTCCCAACTAAGTAATTATTTGATAAACAATAGGTACCTAGTTCGATAGAATAGATGGTTCAAGTTGCAGTATGATTGTATTTTATTTAAGTGGGTAGGGTGATGCATTTGCACTTATATTCAAAATACCGAAAGCTTAATCATTAGGTATTTAGATTTTAGTGATTTGAGCCTATGTTTATCTTAGTAGTAAATTGCCCAATTGTCATTTGTTGTAAGTGTTAATAACAAGTTTTTCCGCTCTTTTATAAAAAAAATAACCTCGAAGACGGAAGCGGGAGCAAAGTTCCCGCTTCCGTCTTCTAACCTATCCGCGATCCGAGTCGGTCTTGCCACTAAGTCCCTGTTCAAAGCACAATAGGTAGGTAATCCGATGTCCTGAGGTATTTTTGATTTTAAAGAAAAGTTATTCTTATAAAACACGCTTATTTGATTGTATTATAAAAATGTTGCCTAATAAGAATAGTGCGAAGTAAAGTTATGCCAACGGTTGGTTTGCCAAATGAAACTTCTGCGAAAAGTTGGTTGCGAAGTGAAATTTGGCGAAACGTTTTTCGCCGAAAAGGCAGTATACCCTAATTATGAGATGTCAAAATTGTGCTATATCCACATCAGTCTTCTGATACATCTCAATTTAGTCAGCCTATCGTAAATTCATTCCCCTTAGTGATTTACTAATTCTACATTTATCACCTACTATTCTATGTTTATCACCCACCTATAATGACAATTCAGTTTTAGTAGGAAAATACCGCTGCGTTACGTCAATAAGACGTTCTCTTCCATTTCCAGCTTGTCAATCTTGTGAATCTTGTCATTGTCAGTCAATGTCATAACAACGTGGGATTTTTGAGGATTGCTCGGAGTATTTTATTATTACAAATTAACAAAAAAACAGAAACAACCCGGCAATGAAAATCTCAGAGGTCAGTAGTATTTATTAGTCAAACAATTTTCATACCAATATTTACTAAAAAAATGTGTTTCAGTTGAATTTTTAAATATTGTTCATTACATTTTGTCTCGTTATTCAACATTCTAATTATGATTGATACTTTCAAAGTGAAATAAACCTTGCCTTTAATACGTGCCTTTTTTAGCCTTGACGTTGGCGGAATCATCGACAATATCGATGGGGCCATAACCTACAAAGATTGATTAAATATAATTTTCTTACATTTAAACAAGCTGTAATTTCAGCTCCCCGGCGACGACGACTCCAGTCTCACCTGCCGAACATACGTGTTCCAAGATGAAAGCCACACATTAGGAAACGCATTGAAATGTATTATAAGCAGATAGTAAGTGTCCATGTCTCTTAAAGTTCCGCTTACCATCAGGCAATCAGTATGCTTGTTTGCCCTCTAGAACAGTAACTAAAAACGTAACTACAGTTCAATTTTCATTGCTGTGTTACGTGCAAGTTACGAGTAAATGACACACGTGGGCGGATATTGAGCGTTTCAATGCTGGTTATTTTTCGTCATTGTCGTTTCATTAAATATTGTTAAAGGAGACGATGATCAGAGTAAATTTTTGTAAAAAGCGTAAACCAATATCGGGTCCGAGTCTTATTTGACCAATGTTTTTGCCGGTTTATTTTAACTTTAACTAGATAATCGTGAGTCGACAATTACTTTACAAACAAGCATTTCAAATGCTTGGAGAATCGGCCACAATCTAGAAATTTGCACCTTTTTATATGTATAAATTAGGTTAGCATTCGATTTTGTCCACTATCTCACTCGTAAGTGACGATGAGGCCGACCTTAAATCTTGGTTTTTCATACCCATTAATGCCAACATGCAAGATTGTGGCACAGACCCAACTTCCTACCAACATTAAATGTGGTGGGCAGCTGTTATACCGTAGAAATTACAAATGGTTTAATGCCCCCCTCTACCATGCTATGAAAAATGTAAATACATATATGGTACTTACATTTTCGCTGAGGCTGGTTGAGAGTGTTCAATGTGCTCAAACTCCTACCAATTTTTTTGATAAAAAAACTATAACATTAATGGCACTCATTACACTGCATTGCACAGGACCCTATTACTAAGACTTCGCTGTATGTCCTTCTTTCTGTCACCAGGTTGTATCTCATGAACCATGATAGTTAGACAGTTGAAATTTTCACCACCGTTGCCGCTATAACAAAAAATACTAAAACAGCATAAAATTAATATTTAAGGAGGCTCCCAGGCCACAAACGTGATTTTTTCCCGTTTTTATAGATAATGGTATGGAACCCTTTGTGGGCGAATCCGACTCGCACTTGGCCGGTTTTTTAATTCTATATGGATAAAAATTTTTTTTGGAAACATAATTGGAACCCAGTTTTCATAGCATTATATTATTAATGTACAATTGAATTGAAATATTTTTTTTTTATTTCAGTGAAGATGTACAGTTCTGTGGTTACACTGTGCCGCACCCTGCAGAATCCAAGATGCACTTCAGGATACAAGCCCATGAGACACCCGCATTGGAAATACTGAAAAGAGGACTCAAAGACCTTGAAAAAGTCTGTGATCATACAATAACTTTATTTGAAAGTCAAGTAAAAGAATATTGTAAAAGTTAGAACCTGTTTTTGTTTTATTTTAATGCCAAGTCATTGATGGAACATTTGATTATATTTTATGTTCAGTTTTAAGGTAAACGTCCCAGTGTTAGACACCTAGTGCCCAATAGATGAAACTTGTAAGTCACTTCTGTCATGATATTGTTGAAAGTGCCATGTATTGGGTCAGTGTCGGGCACAGGGACGTTTACCTCATCATCAGGTATTCTCTCATTGGCGCTACCGCGAACAGCAAACGAAGTTTTCGCTCTCTGTCGCACTTGCACGTTCGGACGTAAATGCGACAGAGAGAAAACTTCG
The DNA here is from genome assembly GCA_963556455.1 of Epiblema foenella. Classification (NCBI taxonomy): domain Eukaryota; kingdom Metazoa; phylum Arthropoda; class Insecta; order Lepidoptera; family Tortricidae; genus Epiblema; species Epiblema foenella. The sequence goes on along the minus strand of OY747099.1, from coordinate 26,620,041 downwards.
TTTGCTGTTCACGGTAGCGCCCCAGGGGTCTTAAAGTTTAAACACCTTACATAGCAACAAATAGGAAACCAATCTTAAACTGAATGCTCCTTGGGTGTTTTTTTTACACATAAATACACTGAAACGATGTCTACTAGGAAGAGCGTCAATTTTAAAATAATTCAACTGTATTTATTTAACCTATCACGTACCAGGATTAAGATCTTTTTGTACTAATATGAAACGCAATAAATAAATGATCGACTGAATCTGCAGGTCTATGAAATCTCCCAAACGGCTTCCATAAAGTGATTGATTACCCCTGATAGGATATCATTCAAGAGATGGTTCAAACGCACCCTAACCATGACTTCAATGTGCACAAATTTGTGTAATGCCTTGAAGAAGCGGCAGTATTGGATTTACATGGCAATTGCATTCAATTCGCGTTCATTCCCTAGTATGAAGAGTCCAGTCTCTTAAAACGTCAGTGATTAATAGATTATATTCTCGTTGATATATTACATAAAATGTCAAATCCCTACATACATAAAAATAAAACAAAATAAAAGGTCTGAAAGTTTTATTCTATCCATCCATGAATAGTTTAGGCTTTGAATTCAGAGTAAGGGGACTTGGTCAATGGGATATCCCTCCACAAGTCAGGGGTGAGGTATGCGTAGGTCTTAGCAATGGCAGCATATGTGGCCTTGGCGAAGTTGCCAAGAGTTCCAGTGGAGCCACGGGCTGAGGTGTAGCAATCCTGGACGCCAGCCATCTGCAGCAGCTTCTTCGGGACCGGAGCAGACACAATGCCAGTACCACGAGGAGCGGGAATCAGCCTCACGGTGACTGAACCACACTTGCCGGTGACCTGAAATAGTAAAAAAGTGATTAGTGATGTACTGAAAGGAATATGTGCAAGGATGGGAGCATGTGTTTAATCAGACGCATTAGGACTTCATCGGAAACCTCAAGTGGATACCACGAATGAAATGATTGATAGTTCTCATCATTTAGTTATATTAACTAAAAAAGGCTTGCCAATTTAATGAGTTCATTATAATGTTGTATCATCTGCTTGTCGCAATAAAATGTGATATGCAATAAATATTATATTTTGACTTAAACATGTGTTAATGACTAACCTCATCCATAAGACACTAAACTGGCAAGCTTGACTAGAAATATAAAGCATTACCTTGCAAGGAACAGTGTGCGGCTTTCCAATCTTGTTACCCCAGTAGCCTCTACGGACCGGCAGGACAGACAGCTTAGCGAGGATAATGGCACCGCGGATAGCAGTCGCAACTTCCTTACTGCACTTCACACCCAATCCAATATGGCCATTGTTGTCGCCAATGGCCACGAAGGCCTTGAAACGGGTACGCTGACCGGCGCGGGTCTGTTTCTGCACAGGCATGATCTTGAGCACCTCATCGTTGAGCGACGAGCCGAGGAAGAAGTCGATGATCTCGAACTCTTTGATCGGCAGAGAAAACAGGTAAATGCTCTCGAGCTTGTCGATTTTTCCCTCGCGCACTAGACGACCGAGCTTGGTGACCGGCACCCACTCTTTCTGGTCTTCCTTTCCGCGTCCACGACCACGGCCGCGCCCGCGTCCACGGCCACGGGGGCCGCCGCGACCCCTGTCGCCACCTCGAGAACCAAAGCCACCGCGGAATCCGCCACGACCACCGGCTGGAGCAGCGTCCGCCATTCTGGAACAAAAGTTGTAATTTGAAAACAATGTTACACGAATTTGGTACTTTTAAATAATGTGACATAATCAGACGCATTAGAGCTTCACAGGATAAACCTCAAGTGGATACCACGAATGAAATGAATTAAGTCTCATCATGAAAAGGTTACCACGTGGTAAATAGGTTAGGCATAGTTAAGGCAAATAAACGTAGTTTTCAACAATAAACACAAATACAGCATTACTTGTTATAACCTAATCAATTATCGACAAAAATATGAATTAATCTCTTCAATAAATTTGTATTTCTTTGTACTTACGTTGATACGTGAGCGCCTGGAGACGGTCAAATAGAAAATGGCCGATCGTCAAAATTGAACTAATATAATAGCGTCGTCGACAAAAGTTGTCTATGATGCTTCAGCGGCTAATAAAGCGCTGCGGTTTAGACGCGGTTAGGTTATACATGTTAATGTTGGTATTACGATTACAAGTATAACTTTTCTCTCATATTAATTTGATTTCTGTAATTAATATAATAAATTAATCCTATAGTTATAAAACGTAAAATAATATTCAATGCATTTATTTTTTCCGGTTCTCTGATCTACAAATAAATCCTATAGTTGCGAACTCTGTATAACTTGTATAAGTCTCACCAGCCAGTATGTCAGAGGCAATACGGCAATAATTTTAACAGAAAACATTCAGTCACCATTTCTCGTAACGTCTACTTTCCAACTGAAAACAGACGATTACCAATGGTTGGTGCCACTGCGGCTCCATAGCCGCCATCTCCGGCTATGACTCTGACTACGCTTGTCGATACGTTTAAGTAGATTACATTTTGTCCATCTCTGTTTACCACTATATATTTTTCATTCAAACTTTGGAGCGTAAACTCAGACCGTCGTGAACGGGTGGGATCGTGTCCGAGATCCGAATCTCAGACACGGACACGGATCTTGGCAGGTTCGTGTAATTCGGGTTCTTAGTACCGCCGGGCTTAAGAACACGGGGCAACGGGTCAGCATGTAACACGGATATCGGGAGCCCTAGGATAAACCAAAACGATTCATTTACAGTGTAATATACTTTTAATCATTAACACATGAAACATTTTCATTTCTACACGATTCGTCGCACACGACGAAAGGGAACTGCTCCATGCCGTGACAAGCGGCACCGTAACTACCGTTTCTGGCCAGGGCCACGACGGCACCCATGAACTTCGGGTAATGGCTCGCTATTCTTTTTATGGCAGTTTTTGCAGCTTCGGCGGGCGATACTCCGCGTCGCATTTCTTCAACGGCTAGGAAACTGTAACAAAAAAAACGCTTTATGGCAGACTACATCGACAATATTTCGAAGACAATCTATAGGCTACGCCCGTTACCACTAGCTATGTCATAAGATTATTGATACTCTAATACCAGATTTACACTCGCGCTTCGTCCCTCGCCTCGTGGCTCGCCTCGTCCCTCGTGCGGGAGGGCGAATGTAAACATCCACTCGCGTCCTCATCGTCGTCGTGTCTCAGGTCCTTTTGACTCGTGCCCAAAAACCGCTCCGGACGCGAGCGCCGCGAGTGACGAGGCGAGGGACGAGGCGAGCTACGAGCGTCTGTTCACACTCGCACCTCGCCCCTCGCCTCGTCCCTCGCCTCGCGACTCGTACGCGAATGTAAATCTGGTATAAAGGTCAGATAAAAATTCAAAATATTTTATCTTCCAATAATGAAACATCCTAAAGACGTTTTTACTGTTTTTAGATGAATCTAGTGCTGGCGCCAATAGGCGGTGCGGGTGCGGTTTTTTTAATGGAAACCTAGAATTTTGTTTGGATTTTATTTATATTTTTTAAATTCCATTTTTTGAAAAATCACTATACATAATTCGACCGGTGCAGGGATCCACCAGGGGCCTGTACCACAAAATTTAACAAGCGTACAATTTGACAAAATTGTCTACGGAATATTGTACAGTCTTGTCAAATTGTACACTTGTAAAGTTTTGTGGCGTCCATGGCATGATTTTCCGATGACGTGTATAGCCGACTCCGAGGGGCTTCTCCGAACTTCGTGTCGTGCCGTCCCTCTCACTCATATAGTGAATAACACGAGAGCGAAAGGGACGGCACGATACGAAGTTCGGATTTCGAATCTTGGAGTACAGGCTCCGGCTGTGAAAGGGTGTCATGTAATGACCTGGGGAGGAAGCGCAGCATGACATCGCCGTCGCCGGTGGCCGCGGCGCCGCCAACCTCGTTGTCCGCGTACGCGCCCGCGCCTGGTATCGGGGAGTCGCCGATCCTTCTGGAACATTCCATCACCAAATGAACTATATTTTTCACTTCTCATGCTCGAAAAGTGTGTCATATTAGTCTTGTCAAGCGGGCCTAAAGTCGTACATTTAACCCCTAGGGAAAATATGAATATATATTTATGATTTACAAAACATTTGAATTTGACCAATTAAAATACTTCACCTATTAAATCCACCAATCACAGAACACTAATTTAACTCTTAAAAAAATATTTGGTATTGGGTGTTAACCAACCAGAATACAGCTTTACTAAAATCGACCAATCTGGAAACATAATTATTTTTTTTAAAGAGTCTAAAGATTAAGTTTATAGTAGTCCCTATTTTACAATAATTAAAAAAGTGGTTAAATCGTTCGAGCAACACTTTGAAGCGCTCAATGGAAGGTCAGTTACCTTTTTTCGCGCGTGAATGTTGCGCGCGAACCGCAGTGTCTTTGTTTTGTGTGTCAAAGGAGTATAGAAAAAAAATCATGCTGCAAAAGTACATATCTTCGCCGTGGAATTTATTGTTAATTTTGGGTGGGTTAACCTTTGTTTATTTATTTTCTCGCAATCGAAGTGAAAAGTAGAGTGTATAACTCTGGTCTAAAAGCCATATTACCCCTCGAACTATCTCGTGGTAATATGGCTCATTTTAGACCCTTGTCATACAATCTACTATTATACAAACGCCTTAAGGGAGGCGTACAGCGACATCTACCAGAAGACTCATGCTTCATTAACGGCACTAACGATGATTTGAGAATCATATTGAGAATCCTGCTTGGTGCCTAAATTTTTCAATTTTTCCTTTATTCTAAACCAATGAACTACATCCGCAATCTCTGTCAATCATCTGAGATGTTCTTAAAATTGCCTTTTACATTGTTTGTCGTTATTACTATTCTGCTATTTTATGGTGTAAACTACTTAAAATTAAAAGTTATTGTGGTTAAATATATTTATTATCTCAAAATAAATATTACATTTCACTTCATGAGATTAATTCAAGCATGCACTAAGTAAGCCCGTGAGCGCATTTACATTCATTAAAATAAAACAATTTAAGTGTAGTAGGTAATAAATACAGCATGGGGGTAGAATTGATAGATCAAAACAAAGCATTTTGCTAACGCACTGCTGCACACAACACTACTCGCGGCTAGCGATGACACACCAGTGGGGCTACCGCGAACCACAAACGGAGTTTTCCCTCTCTGTCTCACTTATGTGCAAACTTGCAAGTGCGACAGAGAGGGAAAACTTCGTTTGCTGTTCGCGGTAGCGCCCCAGGGCCGGACTCAACTTCTAATTATAGGGATACTATTTATGATATAAGTTTTGAGCTTCTTTTTAAAACTTTTCTGATTTGACTTCCTTAATTTCTTTCGGTATACTGTTATATATCCGTGCTCCTTCAAATCGAATATTTTTGGTGCCATAGTTTTTGGTGCGTGGGGATGGTACGGATAGATGGTCAGCATTGTGAAGTTTTCGTCGCCCTTTTTCTCTATTAGTTAGAAAGGCAGTCTCACAGTGTATTTGTTTATTGATTATTATATACTTTTAATACATGTCTATTAAAAGTATATAATTGGTTAAAGGATAGGATTTTCGTTTTTGTATATACTGTTTTTATAGAAGTAAAAAAGTCAAAATTAAAGAGTACTTTGATTATCTTATTTTGGATTTTTGAAGGTCATTTAAAGTAGTCTTTGCGGTATGTCCCCATATTTCCATGGGAAAATAAACAATACAGTAGAATCCGCTTATAACGACTCCGCATATAACACTTTACCGCTTTTAACGACTTCGAAATCACCACACATTAGATTTCATACCAAACATTTTCAAAGTAAATCAGTCCGTTTTGTGCGACGTCCTGTTAGTGCGACGTAATATCACAGGTCCCTTGACTGTCGCTTTATCCGGATTCCACTGTACAATACAATACAATCATCAAGCATCAATCGTCCGCGATTTCCCGGTTGTACCCCTAATACATCAGTGGCAATATTTTTAAATGTTTTTATCAAAATCTAGGCGTATCATTATCTTACCTATCCGCAGCATCTTTTTGAAATATCAACAACAGAAAATGGTTGGGGTAATTCTCGAATATGAAGTAACATAATGGTATTATGTTGTGTTTTTATTTTTGACGACCGCTTTAGCCTAGTTGGTAGTGACCCTGCCTTCGAAGCTGGAGGTCCCGGGTTCGAATTCCGGTCAGGGCATATATTTGTGTGATGAACACGAATATTTGTTCTTGAGTCTTGGATGTTTTCTATGTATTTAAGTATCTATTTATCTATATAAGTATGTATATCGTCACTAGGTGCCCATAGTACAAGCTTTGCTTAGTTTGGGGCTAGGTTGATTTGTGTAAGATTGTCCAAAGATATTTAAATTTATTTATTTTTTATTTATTTATACCTATAAATATTTCATAGTACAAATTCATACTCAAGGAAAATGTATTTATCAGTGATCCAAGTTACATGGTCGTAAATAAATAACTTACTTAAACGTTATTCTGTTATGTATGTTGCATGGTCAAGAAACATTCTATTTTATTTTATCACATAATGCTAATAAACATATTTTGACTCCTACTAAATAAAACTACCAGTTTAATATAATACCTGAACCTGTATGTCCTAAAGATTTTGATTGAAAAAAACTAATCACCCTTTACTTTCCTTTTACTTTTGTTTGTTTGCGTTTTTAGGGTTCCGTACCAAAGGGTAAAACTGGACCCTATTACTAAGAGTTCGCTGTCCGTCCGTCCGTCTGTCTGTCCGTCTATCCCATGAACCGTGACAGTTAAGACTGTTGAAATTTTCACAGATGATGTATTTCTGTTGCCGCTATAACAACAAATACTAAAAAAGTTAAGTCGGTTCCCATACAACAATTGTGATTTTATTGCCGTTTTTGTAGAACCCTTCGTGGCCGAGTCCGACTCACACCTGGCCGGTTTTATACTTTTGTCTTCTCCCAATAAGGTCTAGTTACCCCATGGGTTGGAAGATCAGATGGCAAACCCTTCCGTAAAAACGAGTGCCTACGCTAAATCTTGGGATTAGGTAGCGGACCCCAGGCATCCTTCAGGATGCAAGTGTACTCGGATAACGCTAGGAGGATCATAATGTCCAGCAGTGGACTAAAATAGGCTGATAACAATGACGATTGTCAGTATATTATTGATGTTGTAATATTTGTAACAGATAACTTTGCAAGTTTATCTTCACTGCATGACATTAATCACTACATAGTATAAAACAAAGTCGTTTTCTCTGTCCCTATATCCCTATGTATGCTTAAATCTTTAAAACTATGCAACGGATTTTGATGCGGTTTTTTTTAATAGATAGTGATTGAAAAGGAAGGTTTATATGTATAATAACATCCATTAAATAGTGCACCCGTGTGAAGCCGGGGCGGGTCGCTAGTTTTGTTATAATTGTAAACCTGAAACTATTATTCCTTCTTGAAGTGTAAATTAATATTTTGACATGAAAAATGTATTACTTATTATAGTCAGACTTTTTTAAATTGTAAATTAATATTTGTGGCCTATTTGCAGAATAAATGTTTGATTTTGATTAACTTAATTAACTGTGAATAATTTACCCAGGCATTTTGAACTTCGCTCCATTGGTGGAAGTCCCTGCTGCGACATCCCCATGCTTATCTATGGCCACCATCCCGATGGTGTCATGGTTGTATCTGTCAACTTTCACATCTCTAGTAGACTGTTGATTACTTTCTGCTTTGTTGATCTTCGTATAAGGACCACAGGACTTTCTAGGATCTGGTTGGACATTCTGGAAAAGATATATATATTTTTATACTACAAGAATAGCAAACATATGGCATACTTGATGGTAAGCAGAAGCCTATGGACGTTCGCAACTGCAGAACAATCACGAGCAAGATGCTACCTGCCCCTTTTGTCAGTCTGACCCAGGTCGGGCCTAGCTGAGTTTCTTGCTGGACTCTTCTCAGCTAGGCTAGGTTTAGTGAACCAGCGACAAAACTCCCAGTAGCTCGATTCCACTCACACCTCAGATTCGGTTGAAATCGCTCAACCAATCTCACTGGAGCGCAAACTCTTAGAGTATTCTAGTGTTCCAAACCACACGCGTGGTCGTTCCGGAGGTTTTCCCCTGGCTACTCTCCAACCGCGCACTCCTATCGCTTTATTGGGCCCGGCCTATAAAGCCACAGTCAGGTTCAAAAAAAAAACCTGCCCCTTTTTTAATGCTTGTAAGAGAGATTTATTACTTATTATTATTGCCTCGAGTATTGAAGTCTACAAAGTGGTTTGTAACTAGAATTTTCAGGTACAAGTACTCTCAAATAGTAGGTTATCTCTACATTTTGCTATCTACAAATGTCAAGAGGGCTTCAAGATTATCAGTGTTATTTATAGAGCTACTCAGAAACGGTTTACATAAAGGGATGACAGTGATAACAACCATTATAAAATGTAACTTGTTTTTTTATCATCATTGCCCCATATATCACACACAGAAATAGTCCTATAAAAAAGCTCTATTGAAAAAAATAATTATCAAATGTGGAAAAAAGGAAATATATTCCCTTAACCATATTATTAAAAAAAATGTTTCCCCCTGGATTATCCCCAGGCTACTCTCCAACCGCGCACTCCTATCGCTTTATTGGGCCCGGCCTATAAGCCACATAAGGTTAAAAAAAAGGTAATCTATTAAAATCAATTGTATTACCATCCAAAAATTTGGTTGGCAATTGTCTTCATTATGCCATTTCATCCACATTTGCTTAGTAGTGCGCGTTGTGAGAGACTCTTCGTTGTAGCCCATCTGCTTTGCAAACTCTGTAGCGAGTTCGCCGACTAGGATTGAGTGGTAGCTGTTGTCTAGGACGTGTCTCGCTACTGATATAGCGGGTTTGATTCTGCGCAGCGCTGCCACTGCTCCAAGATTCATTGTTTTCCTGAAAGTAAATGTTAAAAAAACATTTATATGATTTGCCCATGGTGCAGTCTTTGTATAGTAGTAAATCTGAAAAACGTCATCATTTATAGTAATCATACTTTATTATCATTTTACCAAAACTGACCCAGCTACTTTGGCATACCTAGACATTATTTCTTAGCCAAATATTAGAAAGAATTTCTAGCGGTCATTGTCAGTTGTAAAAACAAAAGTTGTCCACCTGAGGGGCTAAGATGATCACTTATATGTCGGACATATAGCACTCGTCCCTTACTGTCAAGTATGTAGGTGCGAGAGGGACCAATGCTATATGTCCGACATATACGCGATCATCTTAGCCCCTCTGGTGGTCAATAGTTAATGCTGATGTACATATAAGTTATGTTTTTATTACATGGATTTATAGTTACGGAAACACCCGTTTGTGCGGGTTACTAGTCTACCAATCCAAAATTAAGGTTAGTGGCCCTTGACTTTTGATATGTCCACTGAAAAGACGCGAACCTAAATCTGACAATGAAACAATGTATTTATCAATACAAGGTATATTTTTGAGAGACCACCACTTTAGCCTAGTTTGTAGTGTGCCTGCCTACGAGGTGGAGGTCCCACGTTCAACTCTCAGTCAGGGCATTATCTACATTAAGTTAATTGCCATGTATACTCATTGAATAAATGTCTTATTATTATTATTATTCATTAAGTACATTGTAGCCATCATAATCAGCCATTAAGGGTGATAAAAAATGTCCTGTCCTTTTCCGGGACTCAAACTATCTCCATACCAAATTTCATCAAAATTGGTTCAGCAGTTCAAACGTGATGATGTACCAGGCAGACAGACACTTTCGCATTTATAATATTAGTATGGTTTTATTTTTTACCCATCCATAATGAGTGCATCCAGTGTAGTTTCTCCATTCTCGTCGGGGCTCCCTCCGTATCCCACAGTCCCATCACATTGCTGCTCTTCGCAGACCGACGCTCCCTGCTCTACCGCGTCCAACGCTACACCGCCTGACTTCAACACTTCCCATGCTAAAATTTAATTATACATGTATCAGTGCGGTAATAGTGAGAACAGAGCAACATCAACGTTTAGTATACGGGCGTTGCTTTTCTCTGTGGCTGACTATACATTTATTATGAACTAGCGACCCGCCCCGGCTTCGCACGGGTGCACTATTTAATGGATGTTATTATACATATAAACCTTCCTCTTCAATCACTCTATCTATTAAAAAAACCGCATCAAAATCCGTTGCGTAGTTTTAAAGATTTAAGCATACATAGGGATATAGGGACAGAGAAAGCGACTTTGTTTTATACTATGTAGTGACGATGCACCTATTAAGTATTAAATCAGTACCTTTCGTAGTGGAGTTTTCGAAATTCCAAGTCGTGATTACTACAGGAATGTTAGTCAACGGTAATAGTTCGCAATAGGTATAGTAAAAGTATGGAAAAAGTATCAAAATACTAAATTTATGCATTATTAAACATCTGTATTATATTAACTTTATAAGGAATAGGTAACGATAACGAATAACAGCCAACAAATAGTAGTTAACAATTTTTGAATTCTTGGAGTGGAGTGATTACTGATAAGAAACTGACATTTCATGTTTTTAAAAGGCAAATACCACACAGCATAAGGCTGTGTCCACACTATCCGATATCAGATGCGATAAAAAATGTGCGGAAGTGTGACCGATATTGGATCGGATAGTGTAATGTGTGTGAGTGTGGTTTTCCATTCATTTTTATCGGTGTCAGAGAGGCTACCGCGAACCGAAAACGAACGAAGTTTGAATATCTCCCTCTCTGTCACTCTTGCTTGTTCGTGCGACAGAGAGGGAGATATTCGAACCTCGTTCATTTTCGGTCGCGAACCGAAAATGAACGAGGAGGAACTGAGGTAGCCCCTCAGATGGTCTATCCAATATGATATCAGAGGGGCTACCGCGAACTGAAAACGAACGAAGTGCGAATATCTCCCTCTCTGTCGCACTTGCTAATACGTTCCACAGAGAGGGAGATATTCGAACTTCGTTCGTGTTCAGAGGGGCTACCGCGAAACGAAAACGAACGTAGTTCGAATATCTCCCTCTCTGTCGCACTTGCTAATTGGTACGACAGAGAGGGAGATCAGGGGCGCAACCTAATACAAAATACAGATTGAAATCGAAGCTGTTAAAACGTGACTTCAAACAGGGGCGCTACCGCGACGGCAAACAAAGCTTTCCCTCTCTGTTGCACTAACGTCCGAACGTGCAAGTGCGACAGAGAGCAAACACTTCGTTGTCGCGGTAGCGCCCCCGTTTTCAGGTCAGTATTGCCAGAATGGCTACCGGGAAACGTAAACGAACGAAGTTCGAATATCTCCCTCTCTGTCGCACTTGCTGATTCGTGCGGCAGAGAGGAAGATATTCGAACTTCGTTCGTTTTCAGTCGCGGTAGCCCCTCCGATCAAGAGATTTACTTCTTGATCTAGGTAGATATATTTTAAGGTTGAAAATTTTACAAATAAATTTTCAATGATTTTGTTATTTATATACAATTTAATTTATGTTTTCCATGATTTATGAAATTTGTTAATTGTTTTAATAATTGGTTCAAGTAAAGTACAAGGTATTATACGTTTTAGAAATGACTGTCATATGCTTTGAATTTTACTTTTCATTTCAGATCGAGTTAGCTTGGAATTAAATATAGCAACATTGAATTTGACAATTATTTTGATGTTTTGGCGGGACGCTTTACGTTGAATTATTAGCTGACTGACGTATTTCGTTTATTATTTTGTATAAATATTAATCATTCCGTCTTTACTTTAGCTTCCATAACAGTCACACATTAGAAATGGATTTGAAATCGTTTTGTCGGAATCTTCCCAAAATTGTAAGTATGTTTAATTGAAATCATAATTTTGGAATGTAATGAAATTCGTTATTTCTTTTATTTCAGGAGCTTCACGCTCATCTAGGGGGCTCCTTGAGCCAATCCACCATGCTTGAGCTGAAGCGGTTGTATGCAGACTGCAATATACCTGATAATACGAATGCGTTTTTCGACGAATTTCAAATCGCCGCAGGAGACACCCGTAGCTTGTCAGAGTAAGTTTTAATTCTCGAAACGATTTATTTTTTAAGTTATACACGTAGAAAATATGTCTGTATATAATTATGTTTGATAATGTTTACAAATAGAGCTTTCAATGCTTTCTATGTTGAAATCATAGAAATGAAATAAACTAAAACATAAATTAGCAATAGAAAAAAGGTGAGATATGTACCTACCTACATACAGTATGTTCTGGATAACTTAAGTTCTCTTCCTGTTCATCATACTAGTAATTCTAGTGTAAATGACCATATGATTGAAATCTTATATTGACTGGCATTAAATGCACCTCTCGTACTTATCTAATTACTTTAAAACAAAAATCTATTACATTTCCAGCTGTTTCCAGGTGTTCGGCATAGCCCACTCGCTCACAAGCATGCCGCAAGCGCTGGCTCTCGCAACTGCATTGACACTGCAAGAGTTCCAAGATGATGGCTGCATCTATATTGAACTGAGGAGTACGCCCAGAGAGACACCATATATGACTAAGAGAGAGTACATTAACACTGTAATACAGGCTATTAGGTAATATTTTTTTAGTGAGGTAGGATCATGATTCATCATCATTTTCAGCCTGTACTGCTGAGCCTAAGCCTCCTTGAGTACGCCACTCGTCCCAGTCCTGAGCCAGTCTTATCCAAGAGTCTTGTTAATATTGTCGACCCATCAAGCCGGTGGATGCTCGACGCTCCTTTTACCACTAAGTGGCTAGCAGTCTGACATTATTTTGGTCCACCTGCCATCACTCCAGTACAGTTTTGTAATGGCATCTCTGACGTCACGCATTTTTGGGCGGCTCGGATCTCTGCATTCCTCACCCAGTCTTGCTGTTCAATACCGAGCATGGTGCGCTCCATGGCTCTCTGTGCTGCTCGGATTTTGTGGACAGCCTCATTTGTAAGCGTCCTTGTCTCACCGTACGTCATGGTGGGTAGTAAGTTATAGGAGATTAAGATTTCATTGCCATTTTTTTCTTGTATGTTGAGCCGCTAGGTTATTCAGCAATCTAACAAATCTTCCTGTTTTCCAGAAAGTCATCTATAAACCTGACAATAATATCAAAGCTGATCGTCTCCATAGACCGCAGATGCACTCCGCAGGCAGCTGAACAGACAGCTGATCTCACCATAGAGTTCTACAAGAACTATCCGGATGTGGTTGTTGGTATAGAGCTGAGCGGTGACCCCACTGCTGGCAGCTTTCAGGCGTTTGTGCCAGCTTTGTCGCGGGCGAGAGAAGCTGGGTTGAAGGTAACTAATGTATAATAATAAAATGATATAGGGACATTGTAAGTGCTTAGCAGAGTCCGCTCATATTCTAGTACATATGTACTAGCTGGATATGAGCTGACGCAGCGACGCTACTCGGCTCCACTGGGAGCGAAGACCCGCTCGGCAGTCCCACTCCGAGCCATGTTCTTTTTTTTTCCATCTGCCATCAGCCGTAAGTCATAATCAGAGATGTGCACATCCATTGATGTGACTTCCTTAATTTTGAATTAAATCGATGCAAGACGATTCTTTTTCAGACGAAATTTGGACTTATAAGTGTCGGTTAAGTTCGAAGCTAGTATATTAGTATGGCGTGCTAGTCTGTGCTTGTGATTTTCACAACATCTTTGTATCTCCTCCTTGATTATGGCATTTCGAGACTCATGAACTTCTGTGTTTTTTATGAAGTATGGAGCGTTACTTATTGCTTTTAAGGCATTATTCTGGAACCTTTGCAGGATTTCAATATTGGACTGACAGCCATGTATTGCATCAAAGTATATTTAAAGATTTGTCTAAACGGGTCTAACGCGATAGACCCGTAGACCCGTTTGTAGGGTATTCAAATGTTGTGTACCCATATTTCCGTTGACAACTTGCTGAGACAGTTTAACCGCGACCAAGACCGGTGCAACCCGTGTCGAAACGTCGGTAACAAAGGTAAATACCTAAAAACAAAGCAAGGTAAACAAAGGTATCTCGTTAGACCCGTTTAAACAAATCTTTAAGCATGTTTACAAAGCGCGAGAGTTTAAAATGTGCATCAAAGTAATATACTACTATACTACCGACAAGCTATATAAATAGCACCTTATTATTATTATTATTTATAATATTTAATAGTAGATAGTTATTAATTAATACATGATTACACAAAACCTGTTAAGTATTTAATATAAATTTACCTACTTAAATAAATGACGAGATATATAATTACATAAATACTAAATGAATTATAATAAGAGCATAAAAGAGAAATCAAATCAAATAATTTAATTTACAGTATGAAAGACATAATGTACAATCCAAATGGGTCAGTATGGAGAAGTCGGAAACTATGAGAGATAGCGAGATCTGTTCTTAGGAACCATGACGTCGATTTTAGATTTAATAATAATTACATTCAAACTTTTTTATTAACTCTCATACATAACCGGGAATCGAACCTGGTCAATAAAAGAAAAAAGGGAAATAAAGGCTATTATTATTATAATATACCCCTGTTTCAGGCAAAGAAGGGATGACATTACTTTAAAATATTCACATACAACATAATACGATTTTATTCTTAAAGTAGTACAAATAAATAGGAAAATATACAATACAATACAAATACTCTTTATTGCACACCTCAGAAAAAAAGAACACGTTTAGGCTTAAAGTATAGAGGTAAACAATAGGCGGTATTATCGCTAAAGAGCGATCTCTTCCACCGTTTAGGTTCTCGACTCAAAAAGCATACATTATATAACGATTTCTTAATTCACTTAGGGCTTCTCGTAGCGTAGATGGGTCAATCAACTTTTTCTTGTTGTTATCTGTCCCGTCAGCGAGGAGACAACAGTAGCCATGTTTCTTAGAAAAATGTTTATAATATGGAATTCAAGCATACTCAGGAGATGACCCATGTCCAAATGGATTTATGCTTATCGCTAAAACTCATGTTTGGTGGATTTAAACCCTATAAAATTACAGTTTTAAAGAGTGACTCAGGACACGTAACCATGGTAACAAGCAACAAAGAATAGTTGATCCACCCAGATTTACAATCACTGATATCTTCACAAATCGTTGTATTAGGTTACCCTTCACTGCGGAGAAGTCCGCAACCCAAAGGAGGTCCAGGAAATGCTTTCCTGGAGACCCGAAAGAATCGGCCACGGTACGGTCATACATCCACGGCTCGGCGGGACACAGGAGACTTGGGAAGCGCTGTGCAAACTGAGAATACCTGTAGGTCAGTAATTATATATGGTGTAACACAACTTACTGCTTATCCATACAAATATCGACCTTAGCCTCCAATACAGAAGGTTTGAATTATATCCATGGCTCGGCGGGACACAGGAGACTTGGGAAGCGCTGTGTAAACTGAGAATACCTGTAGGTCAGTAATTATATATGGTGTAACACAACTTACTGCTTCTCCATACAAATATCGACCTTAGCCTCCAAGACAGAAGGTTTGAATTATATCCATGGCTCGGCGGGACACAGGAGACTTGGGAAGCGCTGTGCAAACTGAGAATACCTGTAGGTCAGTAATTATATATGGTGTAACACAACTTACTGCTTATCCATACAAATATCGACCTTAGCCTCCAAGACAGAAGGTTTGAATTACATCCATGGCTCGGCGCGACACAGGAGACTTGGGGCAAACTGAGAATACCTGTAGGCCAGTAATTATATATGGTGTAACACAACTTACTGCTTACCCATACAAATATCGACCTTAGCCTCCAAGACAGAAGGTTTGAATTACATCCATGGCTCGGCGGGACACAGGAGACTTGGGAGGCGCTGTGCAAACTGAGAATACCTGTAGGTCAGTAATTATATATGGTGTAACACAACTTACTGCTTATCCATACAAATATCGACCTTAGCCTCCAATACAGAAGGTTTGAATTATATCCATGGCTCGGCGGGACACAGGAGACTTGGGAAGCGCTGTGCATACTGAGAATACCTGTAGGTCAGTAATTATATATGGTGTAACACAACTTACTGCTTATCCATACAAATATCGACCTTAGCCTCCAAGACAGAAGGTTTGAATTACATCCATGGCTCGGCGGGACACAGGAGACTTGGGAAGCGCTGTGCAAACTGAGAATACCTGTAGGTCAGTAATTATATATGGTGTAACACAACTTACTGCTTATCCATACAAATATCGACCTTAGCCTCCAAGACAGAAGGTTTGAATTATATCCATGGCTCGGCGGGACACAGGACACTTGGGAAGCGCTGTGCAAACTGAGAATACCTGTAGGTCAGTAATTATAATTATATATGGTGTAACACAACTTACTGCTTATCCATACAAATATCGACCTTAGCTTCCAAGACAGAAGGTTTGAATTACATCCATGGCTCAGCGGGACACAGGGGACTTGGGAAGCGCTGTGCAAACTGAGAATACCTGTAGGTCAGTAATTATATATGGTGTAACACAACTTACTGCTTATCCACACAAATATCGACCTTAGCCTCCAAGACAGAAGGTTTGAATTACATCCATGGCTCAGCGGGACACAGGAGACTTGGGAAGCGCTGTGCAAACTGAGAATACCTGTAGGTCAGTAATTATATATGGTGTAACACAACTTACTGCTTATCCATACAAATATCGACCTTAGCCTCCAAGACAGAAGGTTTGAATTATATCCATGGCTCGGCGGGACACAGGACACTTGGGAAGCGCTGTGCAAACTGAGAATACCTGTAGGTCAGTAATTATAATTATATATGGTGTAACACAACTTACTGCTTATCCATACAAATATCGACCTTAGCTTCCAAGACAGAAGGTTTGAATTACATCCATGGCTCAGCGGGACACAGGGGACTTGGGAAGCGCTGTGCAAACTGAGAATACCTGTAGGTCAGTAATTATATATGGTGTAACACAACTTACTGCTTATCCATACAAATATCGACCTTAGCCTCCAATACAGAAGGTTTGAATTATATCCATGGCTCGGCGGGACACAGGAGACTTGGGAAGCGCTGTGCATACTGAGAATACCTGTAGGTCAGTAATTATATATGGTGTAACACAACTTACTGCTTATCCATACAAATATCGACCTTAGCCTCCAAGACAGAAGGTTTGAATTACATCCATGGCTCGGCGGGACACAGGAGACTTGGGAAGCGCTGTGCAAACTGAGAATACCTGTAGGTCAGTAATTATAATTATATATGGTGTAACACAACTTACTGCTTATCCTTACAAATATCGACCTTAGCCTCTAAGACAGAAGGTTTGAATTGCAATAACAGCCTTTGATGCTTAAGCTATTTATTAACACAACAGGTCGTTGACAGAGCAATTCCTTATACATTCAAATTAATCGCCCTTACGATCTAAGTAAGAGGGTTTGAATTGAAATAACAGCATTTTAAGCTTAAGACTAACAACAGCAATCAATAACAATATCCGTTCAAATATCGACCTTAGTTTCTCAGTAAGAAGGCATCAATCAATCGTATAGCAGTCTTTTAGGATATTGTTAATTCCAAATAATTTGCAATGAAATAAATGTTCGTCACTTTTTGGACCTTAATGTCATTAAAATAAAGTCGAAAATTGGCGACTATACATGGAGGAATATGCCTTTATTCTGCTTTCAGAAATTTGCCTCACGAGTAATGTCAATACTAAGCTAATAGCGAACTATGAATCACATCAGTTGAAGGAGTGCTGCGAAGCTGCGGTACCTATTGTTATTTGCGTAAGTAAATATTATGTACATTCCGCAATGAATACGGTCTACAACTGTTCGACCTTATTATTTTTGTATTAAGATTCAAATGGTAGACCACTTTCTTGGTTGACTGTACATTATTTGGGAACAATACAATACAATACCAATACTCTTTATTACACACCTCAGAAAAAAACAGTACAGTACATTAGGCTTAAGTAAAGAGGTAAACAACAGACGGTCTTATCGCTAAAGAAATCTCTTCCAGACAACCTTTGGGTAACAATCTTACACAAATCGACCTAAACTAAGCAGCCTCTACTATGGGCACTAGATGACGATAAACATAGATAAATACACAGAGAAATATACATGAATGCCCGGATAGGGATTTGAACCTAGAACCGTCTTCGAAGGCAGGGTCACTTCCGAACGAAGTTGGCCAAAGTGGTAGTAATTCTAATTACACTACCATTTTACCTGGTCTTTCGGTATGTTTTATTGTGTTCCTGGTGGCAGGGTCGTCAGAGCCCCATAGGGTGCCCTGTATGATTGGTCTGTAGCTATCATAACAATTAAAAAAGGGTTGAAAATGCGCTTGTGACCCCTGGAGGAGCCATTCAACCGGCTCCATCTAGTAAAAGTGAAGTAAAATTGCTATGTTGATAATACAAATTGTTTTTTTGTGCTTATGTAGTTCATCTCTTTCAGTACTCTATGGTTATACATTTATTATTGACCGAGTGAAACGAAGGTCTCTGCTTCAGCTTCGACAAAAATGCTTTCGTATGTCCGGATTTCCGTTTGTTCTCGCCTACAGGTCGCAATTTTCAGACGATTCTCTTGAAATTTTGTGAGCAGATTTTGGAAATGATAAAAAAAACTCACTCACGAGGTCTACAGCTCACAGAGGCACTAGTATAAATAACTAGAATAGATTGGTTTAAAAAAAAAAAATTTCCTTTTCAGACTGACGATAAAGGTGTTTTTGCGACCTCACTGTCTCAGGAGTACCAAATATGCGCTGAAACTTTCGGCCTGGACAAGTCTAAACTGGCCAGATTAGCACTAGAAGCGTGCCAGTTTGTTTTCGACGAGAGCGCGCGAAAGGCGATCACTGACAAGATTTTGAACTTTATAGCAATGTATGAGCTTTAAAAATTATGCTAGGTACTTACATATTTTCCTAATACAGTTTTATTTTGTCTAAAATTGTTATTAAAAATATATGACGTTATTAATTGATAGTGTTTGTTACGAAACAGTAGTGTTATATTAGAGTGGATGGAAAGAGAATTTTATTTCCACCGCTGGTTTGGTATATTCTTGCTAAACAACTGTTTAAATAGAATATCCATTAATAAACAAACTGTATAAATATTAATATCAATTGGCATAACAGAAAGTCTTAAGACTTTTCCTTGAAAAAGGTATTTCACTCATAGACTAAAGAGCGGTCGTCTGGAAAATGACAGGAACTGTCAAAAGATTAACCTAACCTAAAAATTTATCGTACCTATTCAGTCCGATACAAAGTATAGTAACTGAACTTATTTTATTAAAAACTGAAATAAATATTGTTCAATCATGAGCGACTTGTCTGACTTTTCTAATTCAAAGCCAGGAGACTCTGAGCTCCAAGATTTCCTTATGGTGGAGAAACAGAAAGCGCAGTTCCATGCTCAGGTAATATCGCATAATTTCCTTCTTTTTGACTACGTTTTAAATTAAAATGAGCTTATTTTTAAGTTAAATTGTAGATACACGAGTTCAACGATTTCTGCTGGGAGAAATGTGTGGATAAACCAGGTGCCAAATTGGATAGCCGCACTGAAACCTGCATCACCAACTGTGTCGAACGCTTTATTGATGTTTCACTTCTCATCACAAACAGATTCGCTCAGATGTTGGAAAAAGGAGGTGGCATGCACTGAACTATCTTCAAATTTAGTATTATTCATAACTTTGATAGTTTTAGTAAAGAAGTTGGATGATGTAACTTGTTGCAAGTTTTATTTGTTGTTGTGTATTTGCATATGGAATTCAGAAGTTCTACATTTATTGAGAAAAGCTCTTGGAATACCTATAAATCCCATGTGGGGTGTTTGTGAGTGTCGCCGCATTGCGAGTGTATGAATCTGCAGTTTCATATATTTGATTGCAGTCAGCCACACGGCTAGCTGCTTAGTGCATACCTAGCCTAATAACAATGTAGTCACAGATTGATATAGTAGCATTTTATGGTGTTTAAGCTGTTGTCTACCCATCCAGAGATCTCCAGGCAAATGAAGAATGCTATTGTTTATTTTTTTCATCAGTCGAGGACATGTTAAAAGAGTAATATTGAACAAAATCTTACTACATTTTGTTCTTGATACACCTACAATTGAATAGTACCTGTAACCTTATGTTGTTTTATTGAAGAAAATAAAACAGTTCATACCTTATTTTAGTTATAATTTAATCATGTACAAATACAATCAGTTCATAATGGGACATCAGTTTTCATTTCTTAAGAAATGGTTAAGATTCTTCATTAGACATTAACTTAACACATTCACAGACCGTGACCCTGCTATGGGTCATGGCAAGCCTCTATTACAAAGCCCTAAGGTTTACCATTTAGATTCGGAATGTGAATATGTTAAATATATTCAATGCCTTCAGTGAAAGAAAATTAGTATTCCTGTGAAACTTGCACAGCATTGACTTCAGGAATACCCAGAAGCGTAATTCTCGTAATTTCACGGCTTACTTCAAAAATATTTAACCATTGTCCTATTTTGGGCAGAATGTTGTGGCAACCCCAAATATGAGTATGATGTAATTTTTCAACTGCCTCAGAAATCTTATGGCCCAAAAGGAAATTCTATCATCATACATGTAATACAAATTTATGACAAATATATCAACTAATAAATCTAATGTGGCAGTGCCAATTTTCTTTTCTTTTCACTGAAGGCAAATGTTGGCTACGTAAAATATAAAATTATCTTCCCACACGGCCCAGCTTTGTGTCTGTGCGAGGATCAGCTGTGACTTTCTGCACTGCTACCAACGCCTCATTGATCTTAGTCTGCAAGTCTCTCAAGTCCTGGAGAAAGAGGAGCTTCAAGACATCAGCGGGCTGCTGTACGATGCTAGTCTCGGTTGATGGTGGGTCAGGGTGAGGGTTGGTCTTCAGTATCTTGGCTAGGGCTGCGAGACGAAGCTTTGGGTCAGGATGCGGGCCGATCCCAGCCAGTGTGGATACCCGTTCAACACCTTGCTTGAATGCTGAACTTGAAACTGTAAGAACCGGTAGAAAATTTTAAGTGATAGTAAAATAAATTAATACTTTTTGCTAGATTTTTATAGGCACTATTGTGAAATTCTAGTAAATAAGATATTTGAGAAATCAGTAAATGCACAACAAAAGGTGGATCACAACGAACATAATTTTCAAATGCTGTCACATTGAGTCACCTAGCTAATTGACAGACACTGATAGTATCAGCAAGGAGTATGTTTATACTGTTCCAACCAACAGAAATAAGGCCAAGTATTCCAATGTACTTTTAAAAAAGAAAGATGTTGCTTAATTTGAAGCAGTTTTTATTGTATTCTAAACAAGGGGAAGGTAAATTATTTTCTAGTTAAGCAGTAAATTTCAACTAAACATCCCAAAATGGCAAAGATTAAGATCATAATAATTTTATACTTACAGTCAAGATTGTCCAAAGGATTTGATGAGACTACATTGGGAGTAGCTTGCTTGGGTTGTTCTACTTTGATATCCTTGTATTTGTCAACTGTAAAAATAAATATTGAATATTAAGGCACAGTGAAAGATAGAACCATGCCCAGCATACTTAAAAGAGCACAAAAACGTTCAAAAAAGATGTTTGTTATCTTATTTAGGTATAAGAGATAATTACAGCATTTCTTCAATATTGCAAAAAACAGTGCAATTAACACTAGACAAAAGGATACTTTGCCCAGATGTCTAATTCTTAGCCGGAGAAGCATAAAAATCGCTAGCGGGTTGTGCGGCATCTTAGAAAAGTTACGCACG
Organism: Epiblema foenella; assembly: GCA_963556455.1. Lineage (NCBI taxonomy): Eukaryota > Metazoa > Arthropoda > Insecta > Lepidoptera > Tortricidae > Epiblema > Epiblema foenella. The sequence continues at coordinate 26,598,183 of OY747099.1, read as the reverse complement.
CTGTCGTTATAGGCAGATAGCTTCATAGGTTTCTAGGGAACATTCAAGATTTGGCTAAACTCTTACCATTGTCAGCATATTCTAATCGGACGGCATACGACATCAGCCAGTTCAGTTGTTCGTTAGGGGCGCCATCGATGACTGGGCTCACCAGGTCCCTCTGATAAGTCTCATACGCTGCATCCCATTCGTCACTCTCAATTTTCCTGAGCCCCTCCCGTTCTTCAATTTTATAGTGTCTTATCTTCTGATCTTCCAGCCATAGAACTACACTTCTGTACTCGCTTTTATCTGCAAATTAGCGGTAATACAAGCGGAATCCTAGACAAAACATTGCATGTGACACCCGGTATAGTCTACATACCATTGCAGTTGAAGCTTTCAGGATTTGGATGCCCCAGTGCGGACAGTTTTAATTGAAACATGTTATTCATGATTCAAATGAATATAACTAGGCGTACTATTATCGAAATTATAAATATTAGTTTATAAAGTCTGAAATTCGTAGAAAAGAAACTGGTTATTGGTTAGAAATTGTTTGACAGTCAGAGTTGCCAGATGTTAAAATACGTAAAGCGAAAGGTGAGCTTTAAAGGGCCGATACCCGATATAAAAATAGGTGGGCTGTACATCAATCCGAACAAAACTGGGGCGCTACCGCGACAGCAAACGAAGTTTTCCCTCTCTGTCGCACTCAGATACAAACTTGCAAGTGCGACAGAGAGGGAAAACTTCGTTTGTTATTAGCGGTAGCCCCTCTGATATGTCGGTAACGGTAAAGGTACGGTGCGCTCGGAAATAAAACAAAAAAATCACTTCGAACATTGTGATAATCGAATTCCAAAAAAAATAATAGATAGCAGTGACGTGAAATAGGTATACGGCATAAATATTTTTAACATGTTTGTTGTTTTAAATTTACAACATGTGTGTATTGTGATAGGTAATAATAGGTATATATATATATATATATATATATATATATATATATATATATATATATATATATATATAGTCCTCCTTGTCGTATCCGACGAGGTATATATATACTATGAACAAGAAACCACGTCTAGGCACGTCAACGTCATTCCGAACAATAACTACGATAAGTGTCACTGTCAGGTGACTGTCAGTGATAATAGTGATAGTGTTACGTGTTTTTTATGAATTTATATTCAAAATAGTGTTGTAAAAAATACGTCAGACCATTGTATCGACACGTATACGCTGTATACCATTGTATCAAAATATTAACGGTTACAAAAGAAGAATAATCATGTCTACTTGGGTCAATGAAAACAGTGTTAATTTTTTCCAACTTTTCTGTATAAAAGTTGTAAAAACCGGCCGCATACCTCAGCACATTGCTTTTATAATGGATGGGAACCGTAGATATGCTAAGAAACACAGTGCACAAAGTACTATGGGGCATTCAAAAGGATTTAATAAACTTTCAGAAACACTAAAGGTGGGATAGTTAAAACTACAACCTATGCTTCTAATTTAGTTAAATAGTACCCCTTCTTGTGGCAGTAGCCATTTGCCAGTTTCTGCTCAAGTGGAAAATTCAGACAGATCCGTTGCGGGACATTTTTTTCGCCAGCCTGCTTCAGGAATTTGCCACACAAAGGGTTAGTAAGCTGATCATTTGCACTGCAACCAACGCCTCATTTTTTTTTACAGTGGTGCCTGGATTTGGGTGTACCCGAAGTCACTGTCTATGCATTCAGTATAGAGAACTTCAAGAGGTCTGAAGAAGAGGTCAATGGGTTGATGGATTTGGCACGAGACAAATTTCAGAGCTTGTTAGATGAAATGTAAGCACTGATCTGTACTAGTAGCTCAATTCTTTTCTTCATTCATTTTATTGTAGTTACATTCATTCACATGACTTAGGAAAGGAACACCTGGACCAGAAAAGCACTGACCAGGGAGACATGGAGACAATTAAATAAATAAATATTAGAGGACAATCTTACACAAATCGAACTAGCCCCACAGTAAGCTCAACAAAAAAAGCTCAAATCAAAGCTCAATTGAAGAAACAGTCCCTTGTCAGTGGAGAAACAGGCAAGGAGAAAGAAAATGATAGTACGATAGACATCACATGATACGGCTTAACTACGATTTAATTAAGGCACCTCACGTGAAAGTCATAAGCACCCAAATGTGAGAAACAAACTCTCCGAATAAACACTATTATTATATTATTAGAAGAGACATATTGACTATGAGGTTTCAAAACAAGTGACTTTACAACTGACTTGTATAAAACATTTCAAATTAATGTTTAAACTCAATTATGTAAGATATGCTAAAGTAAACCCCCTTTAGACAAACATGCAATTACAAATACTATATTCTAGTGATGCGCCGAATATGGGTTTGACCGAATACAAACATTCAGCTGAATATTAAGTCCAGTTGTTGCCGAACCGAATATTCGTCCGAATTATTCGGCTCAACGTTATTCCTTCATCTGTTGTTGTAAAACAGACTAATTTAATGGTAAAATTTTTGTTCATTATCATAGCGAAATATTGACAAAAAGTAAGTTAAATCACAGCTAATAATGGGACAAGTATTAATTTCACGAAGCTGTAACTATAATACACTCTTGTAACTTGTAACAAAACCCTCTCATAATTTTTCGGTAAATATTCGGCAGCTGAACCGAATAATTCGGCCGAATACCGAACATTCAAATACATGCTGAATATACCGAATACCAAATAGTAACCGAATAAGTCGGCGCATCCCAACTATATTCAAATATTTTTCCATTATTCATGAATGAAATGTGGTGTTGGAGACGGATGGAAAGAATCAGCTGGACAGAGAAGAAAACGAATGAAGAAGTTTACAAACTTAGTTAAAGAGAAGAGTACTTTATTGAAAATAATAGAAAACAGAAGAGGAAAAATGATAGGACATCTCATACGCCATGACGAATGGATCAGAACAATAATAGAAGGAAAGATAGAGGGAAAAAGGAAAAGGGGAAGACGTAGAATGACGTACATGGACCAAATAAAACATAAAATAAATGCTACGTCATAGAAAGAAGTGAAGGACAAAGCTGAATGTAGAATAAGCTGGCAATTACTCCACCGACAAGAGCCAAGCTCCTAAATATTATGACGATTCGTGATTGATTGTTGGTTTTCTTTTTCGCAGTGATCAAATAAATGAGTGGGGTGTAAGGCTTCATGTTGCGGGGCGCTTGTCGTTACTCCCTGAGGATCTGCGGGCCATGGTGGCTAAAGCCATGCTTGCTACCAGGCATAACAACAAACTAAGGCTGAATATAGCTTATTCTTACACTGGTATGTAACACGTTTTTCTCTTTCAGCTTACATGTGTATGTCCCGTTCCTGGGTTCAACATACCCTCTCCTGGTTTCTTATCTTATCTTTCCAGCTCTTAAAAATTACCTAAAAAAAACATAGATGTCAAAGGCTTATTATAGGGTTGAGGACTATCTAACAGACAGATATGCATGGCCCAAACCAAATACCTAAATAGCGTAAAGAGTAATATTTTCATTGTATCTAGTTTACACATTTCTTACAGGAAAGCATATCAAACGATTCGACATGTTTTGTTTTCTTGTGTAACTACACATTGTAAATACCTATTGTTATTTTTTCCTCGTTTTTCTTTCAATTCCCTTTTGTTGTTTAGCACTTACATTTACTTAAGTAGGTTGAGGAGTATCATTGTAATAACCATATTTTGGAGAAAATTACTGACTGTCGAGTTTCGGCGTTTCTTCTCGGCAGTGGTCTGATGAGAAACGCTAGTAGTTTTTGACTTGTAAAAGTGCCTTTGCGGCCTACTTGCAGAATAAAGTTAATTTATTTTATTTCATTTATTTATTTCATTTATTATCAGCTGCCTATTTTTTCCAGCCCGTGATGAGATCACTCGCGCCGCATCCCAAGTCATCGACGGTGTAAGGAACAATGAGCTAACTGCTGACGATATAGACGAAGAGCTCATGTCAGAAACTCTGGAGCTGAGCGCACCAGAGCTACTTGTCAGGACTTCGGGGGAAGTCAGGCTTTCTGACTTCATGCTTTGGCAGGTATATTGACACATAGTTTGGCCACCAAATGCATCATTAAACAAGTACGCTTTGGAATCTCTTGAAACGCGTCGTGAAATTCGTGACTAGATATTTTTATACAAGATTTTAAATGGCCTCGTTGACACTCCTAATCTTCTCTAGAAAATATCGCTTCGATGGAGATCGGCGTACTCGTTCCACCAACTTACTTTCAACCTACTTAGGACACACTACATATGCAAGAAATAGGTTCATAGCTAGAGCGTGCAAAAGTTACAATGGCAACTATTCTAATATTGATATATTCCACTTATCATCACAACATTTTGTTTCTGCAATCAAATAAAAAAACAAAAACAAAAAATAATAATAATTAAAAGCAATAAAAAAAACTAACAATTTAAGTGTTGTGTTGAATGATGATCTGTAGGTATCGTAACTCTTTAAATACATGCATGTGTTTCTTGTGTCACATTGTGTAAATTATCAATTCTTAGCATATTGTGTTATGTTGAAGTTTCGTTTTTCGGTCTGAGCAACAGATTTTGTATTAGTCAGTAGTGGAAACTGTTTGGCTAATATTATGTTTATTATGATTAACTTGATGTAATATTTTTGCCTGTTTATTTCCCAAATAAATAAATTAATTAATTAACTCATAGATCATCCATGAATTAAGTAATGTTAGGGGAGGTGAGAGAAAATCTATGTCTTAAACCCAATATCCCCCAAGTTAATGTTTTGCTACAGTGTTTTGTTTATCCCTCCTGCTAGGGTGACCAGATCCGATATTTTTTTTTTTAGATATCCGATACCGTATTATATTTCTCGGACGTGCTGTGGCCAGAGTTCACCATCTGGAACCTTCTAGCGGCCATCATACATTTCCAGAGACACGCCTCGCAACCGGCGCCAGAGAAGGAATTGAGTGAACGAAAGTTAAAGTTCATGCATAACCTGGAGAATAAACGGTGGCAACAGTTAGAAAAATATATTACGTAACGAATTGATACTAGGATAATACACACCGTGTATGTATAATGTTATTAATATTATTATTTAATTTGGCCTGGAATACGAATCGTAGAGATAAGGAAAAGTTGTGAATATGTATTATTTAACCCTTAATTTGGCACAAAATACGTATAGTAAAAGTCCATAGGTAATTCCGAATGTTGGATAATTCCGAATGTCGGGTAATTCCGAATGTTGGGTAATTCCGAAAATAACAAATTCCAGTATAACTAAAGGATTTTGTTGCACTACCAAACATTAACAAAAAATTTCACATTTCTTTTTGATGATGATGAGATGCAATAAAGTTGCTTAGTTAGACTGGAATTAGTTATTTTCGGAATTAACCATCATTCGGAATTACCCGACATTCGGAATTACCCGAGGACACTTTACCTAATAGTCCCAAAAATTCTGCTCACGGAAAGAATGCCAAAAGGTGGTCAAGGATTTTGTCCAGCCGGCTGGATGTTGCCAAATTAAGGGACGGGTGAAAACTTCTTGCAAAGCGGTGCAATAGGTGAATTAGGTCATCGTCACATTACCTAATTCACCTAAGTTGTCTTCGGATAACTTCGAATGTCGGGTAATTCCGAAAATAACAAATTCCAGTCTAACTAAACTATTTTATTGCATCTCATCATCATCACCATCAAAAAGAAATGTTAACTTTTTTGTTGATGTTTGGGTAGTGCAACTAAATCACTTAGTTAGACAGAAATTTGTTATTTTCGGAATTACTCGACATTCGGTGTTATCCAAAAACACCATATTGCATATAAACCTATATTATATGCGTAGACAATAATTACTATATTACTATTGTATTTATTTATATATTTTGAAGGCCATAGATAATTCAGTCCTTGATTTATCATCTTGCAAAGCAATAAATTAAAATACCTACTTAAACTGGATTTTAGTACCTCTCCTTTATCTATTTTTATCAGGATTTATTTAGTCTGCTCATTCAAGAGGTTGTAAGAAATAAAAACGGTTATACAGGGTGACTCATTTAGAACGGTCAGTATGGAAAAGTCTTAAACTATAAGATATACGAAGATCTGTTCTTAGGAACCATGCCATCGATTTTAATAACAAGAAAAACTGCATTCATACATTTAAAACCTGTACTCACCTCGGGAATCGTAACCGGTCGTTTTGAAAAAAAAACTAACACTCTTTCTATTTACTTGCCTGAACTTGTTGAATATTGTAACGGTGGTCACTTCGAACACCTTCTAAAATAAATTAATGTTAATTAATCTTATGTGACATGTATATTGTTTTAACTTGTTATTGTGTACAATAAAGTGCTTACATACATACATACATAATGTATGTGAAAACAATGCATTTTATTCATTTTAGACATCATGTTTCATACAAACATTTACTGCTTAAGACCTACACAATCGATATCTAAATAGAAATAGTGTTAGTTTTTTTTTCAAAACGACCGGGTTCGATTCCTTAGCTGAGTACAGATTTTTTTTAAATGTATGAATGCAGTTTTTCTTGTTATTAAGGTTCCTTATAAGCTAAAAACGCTCATCTATTTACGCCATTTTCTGTTTGAATTGACACGCATCTTGAATTTTCTCGATGTTATTATCTAGAGCAGGACTATTGCGACCTGATGTCATAAATTTTTATTGTATTTTTTATATTTTTCATTAAGAAATATCGTTTCAAACATCACTCCAAATCGACTGATTTCAAGCTAAAAACTTGTTTTTTGCGCTTGATTTCTAATACTACACACAATAAAATCATAAAATGGCTATGTTACTATCTAAAACATTAATAAAATCATCGTAGCCTTTAATAACTTTATGGGTATTATCAATACTTTTGTCATAATTTGAAATCAAAACATTTTAATACTTATTAGGCCTCTTAAAATCGATGACATGGTTCCTAAGAACAGATCTTCGTATATCTTATAGTTTCAGACTTTTCCATACTGACCGATCTAAATGAGCCACCCTGTATAGGGTCGGTAGGCGGGTTTACGGCCTGTTAATTTGATTCGCCAGTTTGCGGCCACTTTGATGAGTTGATGAACTGAAAGGCTATTTTCTTGCTTTTTTTAATATATTCCCATTCAATAGCTACTAATTAAAACGCATACTACTCACTATTTCTTTAGGGCATGTAAAAATGTATTAAATATCTTTAATTGAAAAAACTTGGTTCTTCAAAAGGCCGCAAACTTACGCGGGCCGCGTAACTGGCCTAGTGACGGCCAGAAGCGATAGGAGTGCGCGGTTGGAGAGTAGCCTGGGGAAAACCTCCGGCACGACCACGCGTGTGGTTTGGAACACTGGAATACTCTAAGAGTTTGCGCTCCAGTGAGATTGGTTGAGCGGTTTCAACCGAATCTGAGGGATGAGTGGAATCGAGCTACTGGGAGTTTTGTTGCTGGTTCACTAAACCTAGCCTAGCTGAGAAGAGTCCAGCAAGAAACTCAGCTAGGCCCGACCTGGGTCGGAACTTATACATGATTCTGAGTAGGAAAAACCAAAAAACCCGGCTACGTGCGTATCGGATCGCGCACAATGAAGGGTTCCGTACTGACACCTACTAGTGCACATTTGAAATCACTATCCAATACATTAAATCTAAAAAGGTCGTATCTTCTTAGGGAACTCACAGCACTTACGACCCTTTGTATGGGCAAGACAGTTTTTCAGCGAAAACTTATCTTGTTCAAACCAAAATTCGTTGAAAATATTTACTAATGTACGCCACCTCCATTTTTTCAGAATTTTGAACTTCATAGTTTGGAAATTAGAGGGGGCACACTTTTTATGACTTTGACAGCTAATGAATGCGATTCTACGAACACATCGCCTAAATATCCTAAAACTAAAATGTCTAATTTTTAATTATAGTTTAGACATCGGATTTAACGAGTGCTATTCCAGAATGCATAGACGGACGGACGGACAGCCGGACAGACATGACGAAACTATAAGGGTTCCGTTTTCGCCATTTTGGCTACGGAACCCTAAAAATTAATTCTGAGAATAAAAGACACCGCATAATTTTGAGTTAAAACCGTCCACACTTAGATGAGTATTTTTGATTGAAATATGCAGGGACCGATACCGGTATTTTTAAAAAACCCTGAATTAGCCCAATATTTTGGATTATTTGTTGCTCTTTACGAAGGGCTGAATCATGTATTTAGGTAACAACGTCGTATTATTAGATTGTCCTATTAAAAACGTAATAATGAACCGGAGACCGTAACAATACCGGTATTTTTCTATGGAGAAAATACCGGTATCCGATCCCTGAAAATATGTACCTATTTAATAAAAGAAAAGGATGGGGTGGGAAAGTTTATTGAAAGAATTTATTTTAATAATTATTTTAATCTTTTGCTACATTTCCATCGGCCTCTGTAGTATACAAAATACAAAAATATTAAAGTGACACAAAATTGAACGCACCGAAATTTAGAATCGATAAAATATATCGCTCAGTCGTTTCGTAAATACCTTACCTTAAATTACAAAATTTACACCAATTCTCATTATTACCAAATATACAGTCAATAATGTAATAACAATATTTCAGAATAATTTGTATAATTATAATCACATGAAGGCAGTGACGAGTTTTCTGCTTTATTACAAAGTAAAAATAATTAAGACCTTAATTGTTAATATTCTAAACAAACGTCCTTTACAAAAATAAACTGTCGTAAATTGTCCTCGGGTAATTCCGAATGTGGGATAATTCCGAATGTTGGGTAATTCCGAAAATAACAAATTCCAATCTAACTAAGCGGCTTTATTGCATCTCATCATCATCATCATCATCAAAAAGGAATGTTAATTTTTTTGTTAATGCTTTGCTTGGTAATGCAACAAAATCCCTTAGACTGGAATTTGTTATTTTCGGAATTACTCGAAGACTCCTTATTCCATTTAAAAGCTGTACATTAAGACAGTTAAAAAAAGTACTTTTTAAAAGAAATCTAGTTTTTTCCGGACAGCGTTACACATATATGTCCTTTGATGTTTTTTTTTTCAATTTCTTGGTTTTAAAAGAATGGATTTTCCTTTAGGCGCTTTTGAATCACAATTTTAGATAGCCACCTACATCAGTGTAAGTTGGTATCCATATTTAAATAAGTACCTACTTGTATTCTTCTTATTTTGAAGCTTCTATCGTCTATGGCTCTGTTACTAGAGAAATACTATAAGGAGCAGAAAAGTTTACGTAAAAAACAAATAGTTATAATTACAGTCATTATATTTTAATGTCAATTAAATGGCAATTATCGACACCAATCTAAATAAATAAATAAAGGCGAAAGGAAGCAAGTAAAAGCACGTGCGAAAATGGCACATGATCAAGACTTAAGATTAATTAAAACTAATTATTTTTCAATGCTGGCAATGATAGTAATAGTTAGGTGTCAGCTATTAATTTAGACAAACGAATGATGGGTTTATTGACAGTATACCTTAACTTATCTAAAAGATTTTCTAGAAACTCCAACTTTATACTTTAAGCACATTTCTTCGTTTAGTATTAGAAATATTGGTCCCGATAGACCATTACCTACTAAAGAAGTAAATATCTAATATACATTCGCTATGCTTCCTATGAGAAAGAAAGTAATTTAGCATTATTTACATTAAAATACTAATTAAATAATAAAACTAAAGTAGCGCTAACATCACATTCATTAACTATATTCTAACAAGATCAATATCTAAGTCATAACCAAAACCAAAAAAGAAGAATTAAATATTTCAGTTAAGTTCATTTAGGAACATGTGCAGTTGAAATACAAGCTAAAATTCAACGCGTTCCCTAAACTATGCTATTTATTTACATTTTGAGCACTCGACACATAGTGCATACTGGGACACTTTCGAGAAAGTTTCAAGTCCAAGTCTCGCGCTAGGGGAATCAAAATAAAACAGAGAAAAGTAGACAATTATCTCTTACAGGACATGCATGAAGCTAGCAGTTAAAGCGGAATTCTATGAGAGAATTGTCTAGTTATTTTTCAAAGTTCTCCTTTGGAGAAGCTCTGCAGTTTCTGATTTCCCTATGCCCGATTGTTGCCAGTTTCATGGCATTATCCAGAAGCTCCCGAACCGTTGCTGTAGACGTCGGTGGCAGCCCGCTGGCCAGCTCTGATCACACTCTGGACCGTTTGGGCAGCCCCCTGAAAATGCATAAAATGGGGTATTAGAAGTTTTTTCTTTCAGTATGGGGAAATTTTGGAATCATTCTGCAAATAGGTACTAAAGATTATTTCGGGTCAGTTTCGATAACCGCTTTGTAATTTTTCGTACAAAGACTTTCTATTAACTGGAAACATTCTTGACTCTGAGAAGAATAGACCGAATATATTTCGCCCTTAAAGGAGAAAAATTCTGTGCTAATATAGTTCAAACTGTTCAACCGGTCGTCTACCGGTCCCTGGGATCCCAGAGATCGTAAGAAAAGAATGCTATTGTTTATTTTTTTTCGCCGGGATACGACGACTTAATAGAATCCCAAAAGCTTAAGCTTTTGGCATTTTAGACCGAGGTATTGAAAAAGCGTAAATAGTGTGTACAAACTTGGACATTTTCCTGAAGACAGTAAGTTTGAGAAATAAAGAATATCTACATTTTATTTATCTTTGGGTGAAAGTAATCATGATCATGTTTCATGTTATATTTCATTTTCAGATAAATGACTGAATAATGGAACAGTTAAAAATGATCATAATCACAAGATGTTCATTGCGGTTCTAATGGGGTAAGAAATAATTTATGTATTAGTAAATCGTAGATTACTGTATTCAAATACAACATTATAAAGCATATAATAGACACAAAACAAACTATAATGTAAGATTGCACAAATTTGATTTGATTGTAGCAAAGAAATGAAACATTTAACTACATTATTGAAAAATATGGTTTAGAAAGACAATCGCAGTTAGATATCGGTTAAACACAAAAGATTTTGAAGCAATGTTGGTAATGTCATGTCAATGAAAGATGAAATGACATGTTTTTGTTAATTATTTTTGATGCTACTAACTTACATTACACGTCGATCTGTAACAAACTCCAAGAAAACAAAATATTACATCACCAAATTCGTTACGGTATTGCCAATTTAAAATAACTTCTCCTGTAACTGAAATATCGCCAGTAGCTATCAAGGTTAAAGTATTCAATCCGATCATAATTCATAATAATGTAATCAACTAGTCACCTTTCTACCGATATCGTCAGATATTATGGGTCCATTAGTTAGTTACCTGAATGGCAGCTCCTAAGAATTGTGAAAAGGCTCTGGTAACATTAATAGCCGCTGACACGAGTTGTCCTCGACCAGGAGTTTGTTCTGATGTCACGGCCCGAGGAGGCTCCAGAGGTACCTAGTCATGATCAGATGTCAAATGGGTTATTAGATGCTAATGGAGAGGGGGCTAAAGCTATGTGCGAAATGCGGGTGATGTGATGATTGTTAAAAATTGGAAGCTATTGAATTAAAAGAGGTATTCATGACATTTGCATGCTCACAAACGTTACAGATAGCATACTTAATTCTGTTAAATGTAAATAGTTGTCGTATTCTTGTGCAAGCTATGAAAGTAATTTAATTACATGTAGTAACGTTTGTGAGCTGTATGAAAATTGTGAATTCATTATTTATAATCGAGTGATAATAAAAATTAAAGGATTGTAAAAATTAGTGCTAGTGCCAATATTTTCATGCAACATATAGAATAGGTAGTGAAAGTTGCATATTTTATATACATATCGTGAGTTAGCCAGTTAGTAGAATATTAGGTACAGTGGTATATTAGGATTGTAACATTTACAAATAGTTTTATTTAAAGGATAGGTAAAGTTACTTATGTAGGTATTTGACACACATTGAGGTATAGATACAGGAAAGTAAGTATAGTCTTTGTATTACAGGATAATCAGTTAAGGGTAATTTTAATATGTATTAGGGTGAGTTTTATGAAGTTCCGTTAGACTTTATGTCGGTATATTATGACAAAAAAATTACTGAGTTACCAAAATTTGAACTGAGATTTGGCCTAACGGGTCTTATAAAACTCGACCTTAAAGGATTAGATCCTTAAGAACCCATTAGAAAAAAAACATAGTTAGACTCAAGCTTCCACAGTTAAGGGATCAGTAAGTGATATTAGAGGATTCTTATCAATTATAATTTACTCACCAAATTTGGAGTGCCGTCACGATTGATAAAGTCAATTTAAATTTGAGAATGCTACTGTTTAGTGTAGAAATTTCGAATAAATGTCGTTTCGTAAAACAGTTGATGACAATACTGCCATAGGAACATGAAATAATTATTAGCAATCCTTAGATCTAGTAAACGGCACTCCTAGACTTATACACTTCACTTACACTCACACTGTTATTTACAAATCAGGGCTATGGATTAACTACACGGGTTCTAAGGGTATATTTACACTACATTTAATTTGTGTGCGTAAATTCAACTCAACAAAAGTTTTTGCAACAGCTACCTATAATTGTAACTTTGATACTGTAGAATTCATAGTAGTATTAACTACACTTATGTTTTAAACAATGTGGAATTAAGTAGCAGCAAAAAGAATTTAAGTTAGCTTTGCAAACACTTTCATTCCTATTTTTACTTTAATGTGTTATGTCTACGATTAGTAGAGTTCTCTTTTAGTATTTTTTTCTACATTTGTGTGTCGATCGTTCTTAAATGTGTCATCTTCATCTCCGTCAGAGAAGAACTAAATTAGCTCCGGTATCCACCAAACATCATAACAAATGGCAATAAATCGTCGGATGACAAGTTGACAGCTAAAACTCACTATACATCTGTCATTACTCTTAGGCTCGGTTTTATAAAGATCCATTACACCTTATGTCGGTTTGTTATGTCAAAAAATGTACTGAGTTACTGAAATTTGGTCTAACGGATCTTTATAAAACCCGGCCTTAGAAACCTCGTATCTAACTACTGAAACGATGCTAACAATCTCAGCATGAGATACGAGCTTTATTTTAAGTATGTAAGCTTAGGTTGGTATTTGTTACTTAGTAAGTTTTGGTTGTATGCCGACAAAATGTTCATAATCAGTCCCGAATTCGTCGACATGACAGTTAAAATCTTGAAACATAAAAACTATTTATATAGCAAATTAACTACCTTTAAAAAATTAGCCATTTACGTAATATTTGTAGTTAAGTGAGAATAGCGGTAACTAAAGGTCAACATTATGATTTATATATCCTGAATTGTGTCAGGAATTTCAGTTAATAATTGCGGTAGGTATGTAATTCACTCAGTTAGTGTTTAAAACGTGCAAAGTTAGCAACGAATAATTCAACAGTTATTTACAGGAACACAATGTGTATCAGTGTGTAACATGCATGAAATTAACACCAACATAAACTATTTCTTTTTTTATTAAACCATCGTAAAAACTCAAGCCAATTACATAAAATAATAAATTACACGTAAAACAAATGACTATATACAAATGGTACATTCTTGATTAAAGAGGGATATTACACATGGAAAAGGGTCGCCTTTAGGTACCTTACGAAACAAACAGTTAATTTCTCTATTATACAACACATCCACGACTCCCAAAGTGCTATACACAATCTTAACAGACTTAGATTAAATAGGAACAAATTCAAAAATTAAACTAGCGCATGGCAATTTTGATTTAATGTACATAAATCCACAACCAAATTTGTTTATTTAATCTAGTCTGTGTCCCTCACCGCCAATTACCCCAGTTACACAATTTTAGTAAAAGAGCTGCGAAACCCACTCTGTTTGAGGATGGCTTATCGTCCGCGTTCCCAACGAACGGGCCTGAGCCGAACCAGTTGACCCTGTTGCTCGTCGCTTGGGACGCGGAGACTGAGGCTGTGGGAGGCGGATCTGGTCTTCTGGTCGGCTTTCTCGCTCCTGTGCCTGGCCCCGTCTCCCTCCACTGCTGCCAGAGCCAGGCCAGCCCGTCCAGGACCGGCCTTCTTGGCGCCGGAGGCGGCGGCGGCGGTGGTGGTGTTGTCGTTCGCCTAGCTTTCGGCGTCACTACCACTTGATTGAGCAATGCCTACGAGGTTATAGTTAGCTAGTTATCCTAGATATAGAACATGCGTATTCAGAGAAAGATTAGAATGTATATTAGAAAGAGTATGAAGCTAGAGAAAAGAAATCAGATGAACGAGAGGCGTTTGATGATGGGATTTGAGTAAGTAATGATAGAACCAGCCTCTTTAAAAGGGATTGAGGTGTCTCTTATCCCTTTGAAAGAAGTAGTCTAGTAAGAAAATAGTGGAAAATTTGGGACTAACGGCGAGGCGGAGTTGCTCGTCCAAGGAGCTGGCTGTGGTAGGTCCGAAACCTTGCTCCTTCAGCAGGGCCGCCAACAGCGCATCGTTGCTCTTTCCGTATTCAGTGCTGATCGCAACCGGCGTCTTGGTCGCTTCCTGCACCATACCTGTCGTCTGCGTCTGCGCAATCAGTTTCTTTAAAGCTTCGTCTGTCGATTGCCCTGGAGTTTTAAGACATTTTGGTTTTCAATTTTAAGCTCAATTACGTACCTACCGTTAAAATTTAATATTCGTTTTACATTACCTGTAATAGCAATTTTACTCTTTTGCGTCGTGGTTTCTTGCACACCCTGTAATTGTATTAATGTTTGTAACAATTTTCCATCGTCTTGCACATTCTTGACGTCGTCTTTAACTGCGATCTTTGCTCCGTATGGTTTAGGAGTTGTCGGAACAGTTGCCTTAACTTGCTGTTTCGGTTTCTGGGTGAGAGAATCGAACGGTTCATTTAGAGGCGATGGTGAAGCAAGGAGATTTGACAGGAGATTTAGCTCATTGTGAACTCCTGGTGGTATTTTTGGACTCACATTTGTGTTTATGTTTGGTAGAGTAGGTAAGTTGAATTTGGATGGATCTTGTCCTGTTGCTTTGAGTAAAGCCTGTAATAGTTTAGTATCTTCTTGAAATTGTCTCAAATCGTCTTCGATAGATGGTGTGCTTGGAGGAGCTGTAGTAGGACGCGCTGTTGTCGTTGTTGTGGTTGTTGTGGTTGTGGTTGTTGTTGTAGTCGTAGGTGGTGTAGTTGGTACAAGATTCTTTCCTGTACGCTCAGTTCCTTGTCCCGATTTAATTTCATTCAGACTTCTGTCTACTGCAAGCGCAATGATACGATTGGCCAATGCTGCTTCAGGATCCGCATTATCTGTATTAGTGTTAAGGACAGATTTCTGAAACCAAAACATAAAGTGTTTACATGAAGTAATTATTTGTGATTTACAAATTCATATGATTTGAAGTACATACCAAATTGTTTAGGAAAGCCAAGTCCTCCTCAACTGAAAAAGTAGATGAAGTAGGTGTCTCTGTTGTTACCCTGAAGTTAGGTATTGGCATTCGTCGAGCGGTTGCTACAGTCGTGGGGTCCTTAGATAAAATCGTAGTTGTTAGCCTTCCTCGGTTGATAGGCGGGAATGTGGTAGATATTCGAGCAGTCGTAGCGTCGGTTGCACGAGGCTGGAACGTAGTAGGTACAGTAGCAGTGCTAGGAGGCACAGTCGTCGTCCTCAATGTTGTGTATATTGGCCTAACATTTATCGGAGTTGTAGGGCTTGACCCAAGGGAAGTCGTGAGTGGATTTGACGCTATCCTGACATTTGATGTTATGCCCGATATAACAGGGATGTTAAAGTTTCCATTATTTTGCCCGGTAGCTTGTAGCAGAGCTTGTAAAAGTTTAGCATCTTCTTGCAGACGTGTTGTGTCTGTGTTTATAGAAGTTGTGGTCGTTTGTGCTCTTGTTGTTGTCGTGGGTTTAGGTGTTGTGACTGTTTCTGTTGTGGGAACTTTTGTAGTGGTTCTAATATTTAAAGTAGGTATATTGAATTGTGCTGGGTCTTGACCTGTAGCTTGTAACAGAGCTTTTAACAATTTAGTATCTTCTTCAAATTGTCGTATATCGTCTTCTATAGAACGTGATGTTGTAGTTTGGACACCAGTCACTTTAATGTTACCTCCAATATTAGGAACCGTTAGAGGATTTTTGACAGCGGTAGAAAGAAGCTCCTGCAATATTTTATCGTTGTCACTTTGTTGAATTGCCATTGCTGGAGTAGTTTGAGTATTTACGAACGAAGTACCGGTGTTTTGATCTAGATTATTGAAGTTTAATTTCTTAGGAAGACGTTCAGCACCACTGAAAATTGCTTCTAAAAGAGCCGCGTCGTCTTGATATCTCTTTGAATCCTCTGAAGTCACTTCCTCTGCAGATATAGTGGATGCCGTTGAAGGCGGCACAGTATCGGAAACAATTGTTGTTGCGGCAGTCGTTGTTAAAGTAGTCCTTACTTCGGTCGTTGTTTCTATTGGTCTCGAAGTAGTCGTAGTTTTTTCTGTGGTAGTTGTCACGGAAGCCACAGTCGTTGTCACTGGAGCCACAGTCGTTGTCACTGGAGCCACAGTCGTTGTCACTGGAGCCACAGTTGTTGTCACTGGAGCCACAGTCGTTGTTGTCACTGGAGCCGCAGTCGTTGATGTGGATGTTGATGCTTCGGTAGTTAAAGTTGGAGTTGTACTACCCTCAGTAGTACTCGTCGTGAGCACGCTTTGTACTGTAGTTGATTCTGTGGTAGCGATCATTATAGTTCCTACATTTACTTGAACTGTAGTTGTCTGATCATCATTTTGCACTTGTGTTGGAATCTGAGGTGCTTGTGTACTAGATTCAGTGACAGTCTCCATTTGGCTAGTAACAGTGGTAGTGGGGGATTTGCTGGAAGCTAACTTTAAAACGTTCGAGTTTGGAGATGCGGTAGTAGTCACTTCGTCGATCGATATAAATTTAAAAACTGCACTATCGTTTCCTTCACCAGGTTTTTCGGTGCGTATTTGTTTGGTCTGCAAACGTTTAAAATACATTTTAAAATGTGCTCTTAAATGAATGAAATAACTAGTCTCAAATAGCGCAGCAATCTACTTCTAATCAACTACTAAACCAACCACCATTATGTACTAAGATATCAAATTTACGGAATGGTCTTCATAAAACCAAATTTTATGCATGCGTGGAACTTTATTCCTATAGAGTACCATGGACATAAAGGTGGTACTTAGTGCTAGAAGGTTAGTTCAGTTCAAGTAATCAAAGTTATTTCTTGTGAATGAATGATACATTAGTTGTGAATTCAGTCGCGATATAAGTATTTTATTATACCTCCGGATCAATATCCAGTGTTAATATTGTTGGTTGGAGAGTGGAACTCGCCATTGATGATATAACCATTTCCTCTTTAGCGGCCGAAGATATACTATTAAGCAGAATCTCATCGACAGAGGGTAGCATTGTAGTTGTGCGTAAACTCAAAACATGCGAGGCTGTGCTTTGCTCAGCTGGCTTATAAGCCGCAGTAGTTACACCGCTACTGCTATCTTTTAAATTAAGTGCCGATGTCGATATCTGCAATTACGAAACATTATGTTATGATGGGTCTGTTAGAAGCGGTTAGAGTGCATGCATAGCTTACTAGAGTCCGCAGGCACCCGCATGCGCGGTCTGTCCACTACGCGAAGTGAAAGAAAGCACCAAGCGCTTCAAGCTAAATAACATGAAGTTGATACCATATTTTGTAGGTTATTTACAGTGTCTGTGGTAGTTAAACGATCCGTTCCGTTATTGGAGGTGGATGTCTCTACATTAGTGGATACTCGGATGGGGTTAGACTGTGGTCTGACAATGGCCGGATTGTTATGGATGGGGCTGTATGGATTCCTCAAACTCCATGGGCTGATCGGTAGTATGTCAATTTTTTGCATTACTCGAGGTACTCTTGTTCCATTCGGAAATTTTCGTATTACTGTGTTATTGGGTAGCAAACCATAAACGATATAAGGGCTTGCCTCTGTTAATGTTTCCAAAATGTCGTCGTTAGGATTTTTACGAATCACTGTGTTGTTAGGCAGAATTCCGAATATAACATAATCTTTTTTCGGAATAGTCGATTGGTTATTATTATTATTTTGATTACTAAATGATGAAGCAGAATCTGTCTGTTCGTTAGTATTTGTAGTAGTTGCTATTTCTACCTCAGTAGTTGTTTCGATATCATTTTGAATAGTCGTTTCTTGATTCGCCTGTGTAGTGGTTGCGATATCTGTAGTCGTTTCAATGCTCTGCGTGCTTGTTTCTTGTACCGATGTAGCCGTAGTGGAATCGTTCAGAGATCTGTTTGATATTTCAACAGTAGCTTCCGTCGTTGACATAGCAGTAGCAGTCTCTGCATTGCGCGATGTAGAAGGTGTACTTGTACTAATGTCACCTAAACGAGCCGATACCGTTGAAAACGATTCATTGCTGGTGCCTACTTCAGATGACGTAACAGTTGTAGTAAGGCCATCTTCAAAAGGTTTGTTTGAGGATTGAGCAGAAAGGGGTGTAGGAAGAGAAGAAGTAGTAAAAACAGAAGAGTCGTCAGAGTCTGTTGATTTAGTCGTAGAATTCATTGTACCCATAATTTCAGTCAGTCTTTCGGAAATAGGCGAATTGTTGGATTGTCTAAACATCTCTGTTAGTGCAGTCGCGTTCGCTAATTCGTTGTTGTGGTCACGTAAAAGGTCTTCTATCATTTTCAATACTCGGGCTTTTTTAGACAGTATCCACAGCTGTAGGGGTGTCACGTCATTTATATCCTGAATGTTGGAATCATCGTCATTTTGTGTCAGGGGCACTGAACTGAAGGGTATAGGTTTATCTTGCAAAACTGTGGTGTTATTATTAAAATTACCAGAATCTTTTGCAATGAAATCATCAATCTGGAAGTTTGTTAAGAACGGGAAAGGAACATTCGGGTTATTTAGTGCGGTATTATTGTTAATTCCACTGTCTACAATAACACTATTAACGGAAACGAACGATGTAGCTAAATTGGAATTAACAGCCACAGATGTCGTAGCGGGTGTTGTGGAAGCGGATTTAAATGTATTCAAGCTAGCTGACGTCGTTCGTAAGTTTGATCCAGGCAAAGTACTAGTTAATTGTGAAATACCCGCTCTATTATTATCCGTAGTTTGTGTTTCACCATTAACTATATTAGCAACACCACTTGTGATATTTACATTGCTTGTGGGACCATCATTTTGAAGGAGATCAAAAGATTCAAGGCCGCTATTCCCATTGAAATCAACACCAAAGTTTACATTTTCTGTGTCTTTGATCTCCTCCAAACTGTAAGGCGTGGTATTTGGGGTAGAGTCTACATTATCATCTAAACCATCAATAGCTCTAGGAATCAAAGATTTTAAAATTTTTTGCATGTCTGCCGATACTCTAGATTTGGTCTTGTCATCCATGTTTCGAAGTATATTGTTAATATTACTAGATAACATGCTGGTTAGTTCAGACGAGACTACATTGTTATTAGCTAACAAAAGGTCAGAAACAGTATTATATACCATTGTTGGGCTGTCAGTCGATGGCTGGATTGATGTAGGTTCAGGTGCAGTCATAAGTTTGTCTGTTGGTTCTGAATACAAGACTTTGAAAGCAAAAGGTTTCCTTGCGGAAACGGGTGTAGTGGGAATGGGTGTGGGTAAAGACTGGGGCGCCGTCGGCGTCGATGTGACGCCAGCCGCAACCGATGGGTTATTCACATTTAGTGTCGTATCAGTGTTCTGTACATTAGTGTTTACATTAACATTCAACGATGTGTCTTGGCTTGGCAAAACTCCATTATTTACATTAATTTTGCTACTCACGACGTTGAGTGATTGTAAAGAATCGGTTTTAATGTTTTGTTTTTGTACTTCTGTTGTTGATGATAATCGATTTCTGGGTGTGGACGTAAGGATTTCAGCTAAAGCGTCAAATATTGACACAGTAACTGATTGCGAGTGTTGTGATGCTTCAACATTCATGACGTGTGGTTTCACCAAACTTTCTGATAGTTTCATTAATTCAGCCGGACTTCGTGTTTGAGTAAACGATATAGCGTTCATGTCTGGCCCTAATTGAAATTCTTCTCCCTCTATCTGAAATAAGAAGTGATCTCACCCACATAAATAAAAAAATAGACAGTAAAGTGTAGAAGCTAACTACAAAAGAGTAAATGATAGAAAAGAAAACCCTGCAACTAGAACTGTGGATGAAGTTCGTGCAAAGACCAAAGCCTCTTTATTACTCTTGGGCGTAAGATAGATTGATAAGTTAGAAGAAACACTAATAGAAATGACAGAATGAAACAACTGTTGATTAAAACAAGTTGTAAAGTCATTAATGATTTAATTTATATTCAACTACATTTTAGTGTTATACTACTTGAACTATCTACTAGTTAACGATAATGTAATGAAGTATTTGCGTTATATTATATATAATGTTTATGTTCAATCAGATATAGCTAATTAACGCAAAAACTTGGATATTCAATATGCAAAATTAACTAATCATTTCAAAGAGATGATTCATAATAAATAAATTAACAACTATTAATACTTATACGATAAAAACAATAAATGCATCGAGTAAACTGGTGCATATCATCTCTTCGAAACTGAAATCTAAGTTTATACATTGATGAGTGATATTTTCCATGATAGGGTTAAGCATCGTGATGTAAATGTTAATTAAATGAATCCATTAACCAGTTCTATGGATGATTCGTAAGTGATTGGTGGCGTGATGTTCAGTCTTGACATGGGTGTCGTAACGTCATTATAGTCCTCTTCGAACCAATTTGGCTCCTCGACAAACTTTGTCAACAGCCGATCAGTGACGAAGAATTTCAGCCAAGCCTTTAGCGATGAAATGAATTGCATTACTATGTGTAGGACTGATCACATTGTCTAATAATAACAAGTCACATTTAGATTTTAATTGAATATGCTAAGGACAACTAAGAAATTATTTAAATTATATTATTATTTCATTTAGTAAAATTAACAATAGTTTCTCAAAAGACTTCTTACACGCACTTCGTGTATATCTAAGACATGACGAATATAAAAAATGTGTGTTACTTGAACAGTATGATCAGTTACACGTTCTACATAGTTTTTGTATGAGTTAAAAAAATCTGATCATAATACTGAATGAACTTTTGCAATAACTATATATACAATACAAATTTAGATAAGTGATTGTGTTTCGTCATAATGAAATGATAACATAGATATTCTAGATGCCGGTAGTGTATGACTACGTGTAATGACCAACGTAACCTAACATTATGCCAATTTCATAAAGGGGCTTTGTAATGATGTTTTTGTATTTATCCATGTTATTGTTATGTATAGTTTTGATCATAGGTTGTGTAAAACTGAGTAAGATTTAAGTGTAGTGTGAGTACTTACAGTTGACGGTGTAACCGTTGGCACAGTTGCTCTATAAACTGGTTTGTCTAAATGTGAAGCTCGATATTTAGAGCTGAATCTATGTCTAGACTTTTCAGTATCCGCGTTTATCTGTAAACATAATAAGTTGCATTAAAATAGTTTCATTTTCAATTACCTACCTTATAGTTCTCAAGTAATTACCCCATTGGAAGAAGGTTCCGTAGTTTTAGTATATGAATCAGTATATTTTCCTGCGCCTCTGTCTCTGCTTGGTGGTTCGTCTGAAACGCCATCATTCTGACTCCTGGGGTTACCTCTAACACGTCCCGATTTTCTAGTGGGAATATTTCTTATAGGGGGTAAAGAACTGAAATTGTATTGTTCGGCTGCTTTAGCGGCTGATTGAGAAACCGTGTACGTAGCATGATATTTCGGTGTTGATGCAATATCCACTACTGGTTTGGCTTCAGTCTCCTCAACTGTATTAGATGTCATTTCATTTTCTGTACTAGTTTCTTGAGATTCTTTACTAGTAACGGCAATAACAAACATTTTATGAGGCTTTTCGCTGTTACTTTCATTTTGCGTAACATCTACGCTATTTTCGTTTTGTGATACATCGGAGGGTTTTAATAGGGTAAATATCAAGGGCATATCTACGTTGTCTGCGTTTTTTCTATCAGAAGTGTCTAAGACACTGTTACTATCTCTAAAAGGCTCTTCCGTCGATGGAGTTTCTGGGGTTAAAACTTTATTACTGTTTCTTTGTCGAGTATAATAAGAAGTCCTTGGCAAAGAGGCTTTGTGTTTCGCAATACTTTCGAAGGCACTTCCTATATTGAGATTCTCTTCGTTACTTGGAGCAGAGGTGCTGTTAGCACTCTTGCTTACATTTCTTCTTGCGTAAAATGTCGGTCTATGCAAAGTCCTTTTTAACAAATTGTTAGTTTCCACGCTTTTGGAATTCACTTTAGTCTCAGTTTTGGTAGCCTCAGTAGTGCTCACCTTAAATTTTCTATTATATTTGTAAGTCGGCTTATCAGTAATTTGCGCGGCCGTATTTGATGTCGTGGTGGAAGTAAATGGACTAAATTTTCTACTCCGCGTTGTGTACTGAGAACGAAATTTATAATTGGGTTGCTTAGTTGAAGCCACTTTTGGAGCTATAGTGCTGTCTATCGGCTTATCATCTTGCTTGTTGTCATTTTTAGATTCCTTTTCTACGCTGGGTTTTGGACGTAACTGTGAATTACAATTATTGTACAAATTATAACCTGTACTACATAATATATTACACATACTATTACAACTCTATGTGCAAGATAGTTTGCAAAAAAACCTTATTTAAATATTGTTAGATTCTTAAATAACGTGTTGTGATTGTGATTAGTGTAATTACCCGTGAATATTTATTTCTTTTAAAACTTGTGAGTGACTGTTGTGATGGTGAAAAAGAATCGATTTTCTGTGATGCTTTCACTGTCAAACTCTCATCATTCGGAGAGCTAACTTGTGTCTGAAAATTTAAATTTTTGACATGTTGTAAATGTAAGCCAATTTGAAGAACGACAGAAATTACATTCAAATGAAATGATAATTAAGTCTCTATTTAAACTTACCGAAGCATTTTTAGCTTGCAACAACGCCTTGAAAGGTTCCGGATAGTTGTCATCATCGCTTACTTCATCTGAACGTTTCTTAGGGACAGATTTAGATGCAGATGGCTTAAAACTTCCCTTTCCTCTTTGAAGGGGTCGTCTGACTACCCTCATAACCTTCAAAGTCGTTGTCTTTAAGGGATTAGTCTCAGTACTTTGATAAACATTTTCAGCTGCCGGAGCGGATTGCTTGGTCTCTTGACTAGGTAGGCCATCCTTTTGACTAGACTGTTTAACTTCATTAGAAGCAGTTATACCAAGACCCGTTAAATTTGTGTCAGTTTCCGATAGACGAGGTTTGTATCTTAGTTTTCGAGAACCTCTTAGATCTATCATTTTATCAGTTGTGGGTCCTTTTTCTGAAATTGAAATAGAGTTGGTCGTACCGGAACTAGCAAGATCAGAGTCTCTGGCTCTTACATTGACACGGCCACGTCTTCGCGGAGTAACATTTTCACTAATTTGGGGCGATGAACTTCTGCGATTGTATTGCGTTACGGGTTCGTCTTCTTTAAAAACCATTTTAGGTATTTCCTCTAGGGTTGAATTGATGACTTCCAATTTGCTTTCATCTATATTCGGGGAAGTTACTTCTGGTGCCTTCGAAGAAGGAGTAGATTGCGTTGGCGCCGGTCTGGTGTATCGTGATCTACTTCTGATGACGTTCGCTTTAGGGCTATCTTCGTCTGCTTCGGCCCTGTTACGAGTTCGGCTGTACGTTCTTCTTGAATCAAAACGTTCGTCGGTCCTGTTCCTGTTCTTTTCTGGTTCAGGACCCTCTTCAGTTTGCGGAGGGCGTGTTCTAGTTCTTGATCGTGTAACTTGGCGCGGAGAGGTATCATCTCTTCTCCTAGAACCTCTTGGTCTTGGAGTTGACGCATCCTCTTTTTCAACAGCTACACTGTCTTCGGTTGACGTGGATGTTGGAAGTCTTCTACCTATCCGCGTCGTTCTCTCCGCCTGGAAATAATGAAATAATTATGCATTAGATAATCGCCGGAATAGGTAATTAAGATTGATGCTTATTTTTTATTCTATACGGACACTGATAAGGATGTTGTAAAATCGGATGTGATAACTTATCATTCATCCGCTTAATCGTCTTAGAAATCGGATATACTTGTATTTACATAACAAATCGTGAAACAAGTATTGTCTTAAGCATATTTTTAAGGAATTCTCCAGTGTGTAGTTAGCACTAATTTGGTACAGTGAATAACTTTTTTATATAAGTAAAACTGTTTTTACCTCATTAAAGGCAGGATAAATTTATACTGTATTGTAACCCAGACGTTAAAATAACCAATTGGTTACAAATTACTAAAAATACTCTACAAAATTACGCTACGAATATAGTTACATGGTTTTCCGGCTAGCAAAAACGCAACCGCAACAACAATGCATTATTTCAACATCTAAAATGCATCTAACTTCTAATGTAAAACAAAGAAAGTGCGATGATTTAACACAGATCCAACAATGTGCGGAACATACCAATATGCCTGCATTACTCAACAACTTGTATATAAGACCTTTAGGCAAAGGTAAAATGTGATGTAAAAAGTTAGTCTTATTAAACTCTTTTTTACCATCTTGACTCTTAAAGAATTTCTAATAATTTGAATATTGATGTATACTATAGTTTACGAAACGTCATTTAATTATGCTATGTTTTCTATTACAAGTATTACAACCAACATAATTTTGCGGTTAGTACGGAACCGAACAAGAAGGTTTGAATATATTTTATAGCGTGTCAATTATTATAATGACGTGATTTTAGCGGACTGCCACTCACAATTAAATTACTGAAAACCTTTTAAACTCATTCGCTAATAAATGGATTGTCATATGAACAACGAAGTTGAGTCGTGATATATCTAACGGCCGGTTTTCGTGACCGTCGAAGCCTTCTCTGAAGTCCAGAAGGTCGCCAAAATATTTGCAAAACCGACATATCTGGGTCATAAAGAAATAGCAGTACTGCCCAGCTAAAAGTCGGT
This sequence comes from Epiblema foenella, assembly GCA_963556455.1. Taxonomy (NCBI): domain Eukaryota; kingdom Metazoa; phylum Arthropoda; class Insecta; order Lepidoptera; family Tortricidae; genus Epiblema; species Epiblema foenella. The sequence goes on along the minus strand of OY747099.1, from coordinate 26,573,060 downwards.
GATTTGATATCAATAGTTACTATATTATATGCGTCATACTCGTGAACGGGTGCTGTTTGTGGGGTCCGGTCTGTTCATGTTTGCAAGGACTGGTAACTTTGTACTAGTGTTCAGTGAATTGACATGATGAGAGACTTCGCTCTGTTCTCATTTGATTTTATTTTTAGACTGACGCTCAGAAACCTTATACATCTCTGAGGATATTTATTTATTATATTTTATTATTTCCATGTTAACGTGTTATAGATATATAGATATAGCTCAAAATATTTTATTATGATTAGTGTACCTACTTTATTACCTTTTATCTTGACGCTTAGAGACCTTATACATCTCTAACAAATCTCGATTGTTATTAGTTTCTTAGTCTTATTTTCGACATGTAACACTACATTCAATTAATACTTTGATTATTGTATTATTTTTATTTGTAATTAGATAGATTTTGACTTGTAAAAGTGCCCTTGAGGCCTATTTGCAGAATAAATGTTTTGATTTTGATTTTTGATTTTGACTAGGTAGTGCTTCCGTGAGCTCGCGAATGATAATTTTAAGTATTCAACCTTCAAGGCTACGCCATTTAGAAAAGACCGGCCAAGTCAACTCGAACGATTCCATACCATTCTTTAGAAAAAGGGCAATACAAACCACGGTTGTTGTATGCGAGCCCCTTAAACATTTATTTTATTCTGTTTTTTAGTATTTAAAGAAAGAAACATTTATTCACAGACACAGAAGACACACATATTACAAAAGTTACATCGGAAACAGAAATACATCATCTGTGAAAATTTCAACTGTCTGACTATCACGTTCATGAGATACAGCCTGGTGACAGACAGACAGACGGACGGACAGCGGTGTCTTAGTAATAGGGTCCCTTTTTACCATTTGGGTATGTAACCCTAAAAACTACAAAAACTAAATCGATAAAAAAACTACGTAAAGTAAAATAGACCGTAATTTTTAACTATTGAACCTGCTCACAATATTTCACGAGGATCGGTTAAGAATAAGTATTATTATATAAGATTTCAAGCTTACATGGTCATTTACATTAGAATTACGATTTGAAACGGGATATTTACCATGTATATTTGTATTTTTGAGTTCCCGACTCGCAGCACGTCAGTTAATCCTTGATAATGGCGCTTGCAACAGTGCCGAAATATCGGGAACTTAAAAATACAAATATACATGGTAAATATCCCGTTTCAAATCGTAATTCTAAGTATTATTATCATTATCACAAACTTGAATGCTTAGGTAGGCTACCTATGTTCTTGATTTAAGAGAACCAGTTCTATTTAACACACGTGTGTTGCTCGCATATGGTCTGAGCGGACGTTAAATGTAGGTACACCTACAGGGCATTGCCATGTGATGTGTGGACCACTCACTTTTGTCCACTGTTGGTATTGTTCAACCTCATTAATTAAACTAGATTGTTTGGCATTACCCATATACGGACGGCGGCAAAATAATGTTTAAACTTTGCACTTTATTCAAAATTTATGCGAAAAACATAATACATCTTTGATGTCGACTGGACTTAGGTCCGGTTTTATAAAGATACGTTTGACCAAATGTCGGTTTGTTATGTCAAAAAATGTACTGAGTTACTGAAATTTGATCTGACATTTGGTCTAACGGATCTATATAAACCCGGCCTTACTCTAAAATAAATTTACTGCTTTAGTAAGTAAAAAATGCATGTCTCTATTTTCATCACTTCTTTCATTTTCTCGTTTATGAAATAATATCAAAAAACCGGGAGGAAGTTACCGAGTCTAGAAAGCGAAGCTTTTTAAGGGACCATATTTTGCAAAAAATCAAAACGTAGAAACCCAGTATTTAATGATATCTACAACATTTCCAAAAATCATGCAGATCGGTTCAGGATTAGAGGGTGGGAAACATTACCGCTTTTTGTATGGAAATTTCCTCTTAAAGCAAAACTCCCAGTAGCTCGATTCCACTCACACCTCAGATTCGGCTGAAACCGCTCAACCAATCTCACTGGAGCGCAAACTCTAGAGTATTCCAGTGCTCCAAACCACACGCGTGGTCGTGCCGGAGGTTTTCCCCTGGATTTTCCCCAGGCTACTCTCCAACCGCGCACTCCCATCGCTTTATTGGGCCCGGCCTATAAAGCCACAGTCAGGTTGATAACCGCTGTTAGTTAATATATCATCAGCCTGCTACTGTCCACCACTAAATTGCCTGCCAGTTACGATTTTATCCAAAACGGTTAGTTTGAACGTTTGAACTTTTCGTTGAGCCATATCACAGAAGAAAAACAACAGGGTTAGGCTCTTAAAGAGCACATAGCAAGTGCACCGGTTTTTGTATAGTAAAATTTTGCTACACAATCGTTTTAAGTCAAGTGCAGATGCCGGCAACGGGTCATATAATATGGCGTGTCTTGGCGATATACATATCATTCATTAAATTTAACATGTCAGCTACTAAGTTTAATTGCATTTAAGCTAGCGCTCTGAGCAAATGGATTTAAAGTGTGTACTGGAATGATTTATGATTTAATGCCGACAGGACAAAGCTTTGGTTAATGCGGGGTGAAAGGCAAGGCGACCACTTGCTGGGTAGGCTGACCATAAATAAAGTTATAAAAAATACAAACTCGGACAAAAAATACCGTCCGTCCCCCCCTTATCTCCGAAGTTTAGTTACATTTTCCCTCATAAATAAAAATGACTCGACGTAAAAAAAAAGTTTCAGAATGTGCAACCCAATCCCTTTCGTATGACACGCCGCTCGACATATTCACTTTAAAATTTTGAATTATCTGTCATTTTTCACTGAAAATGGAAGAAAAATATTTAAAAAACTCATGTTCTAATATGTGTATTTAGGTTAACCTTCTTTCATATCGATAGCATAAGTAGTTCTTGCATATTCAGGGATGTGACACACAGACAGACAAAGTGAAACCATAAGGGTTCCTTTTTTACCATTTTAGTACGGAACCCTAAAAACAGTATGTTTGAGCTTTGTCCAACACTAAGAAACGTAGCTACCTAGTAAATATGAATCTCCGACAACCTACGGTTGTACTTAGACGATTATTCTAGCACTGACCTAGTCAATGGGGGCTATCGCGTATGAATTCGCCGCTAAAGGCGCTAGTGTAGCGTGAGGTCTCCGAAATGTCAAATGTCCCTCTTTGTGGTTGCGCTACGCGGGTTAATATCTAATTGGAACAATATGGTGACTATTTTGCAATACCTAAAGCTTGCTTATGGTAAATATGAGTTACGGGTCAATGACCGTCAGTGCTTTAAGACAGTTTTGTCTTTCGTAAACTTATTTCCTCCTTTTTTTCCGAACAAAACGGGACTACACTACAATGCGGGATGTTCGATATTTTTACGGTATGGTTTTAAGGTTTTAAACATGATTTAAATGCAAACTTCGTTCCCATGCCCATAATAACCAATAATAATTTTTGACAGCTGGACCTTACTCGACGGTGGCGCCAACTGGTGAGCACAAAAACGATAGCCCTCATTGAGACCGTATTTGGGAACTTCCTGTGGTGTAGGCATTTATTATAAAATGTATCAATAAGAAATTGTGTGGACTGATAGTTTTAAAAATATCGGAGACTTCCTCATACCATTTATATGTAGGTACTTAATAAGTAGTAATAATATTAAATAAATTACTGTAAATACTACCATGCCTAACCTATGGTTCCAAACGTGGTTATTTGACCAAAAAATTAGGAGAAATATTCAAATTGCTCAAATGAAAATGGAGAGAAGTTGTTTGAGCATCAAGCTAAAAGACAAAATAAAAAACACGGAAATACGTGAAAAAATGAAAGTAACCGATGCTTTACTCTTCTCGGAGCCTAAAATGGAAGTGGGCCGGTCATGTCGCAAGACACCGATGACAGATGACACTAGCATCTACAAAATGGCCAGGACCACATTGATCTAGAGAAAGAGGCAGACCAAACAGCAGTGCCCTTACCGTGAGTTTACATGACCGTACTCGCTAGCGACTGCGTAAACGATTTAGTTTGCCGATTCTTAGTTCTATTGCGTAACCGCCAGAGGCGCTGTACTTTTGCCCACACAAATATGTAGGTACGCAGTCGCTAGCGAGTACGGTCATGTAAACTCATGGTAAAGGCACTGGTGCAAACTGGAAGGACGTCTCAAAAACAGAGACGAATGGAACAAATTGGAGGGTAAAATAAAAACCCTAAGGGGGTCCATACACAAGTAATGTAAGCTAATTCATCATCATCATCATCATCATTTCAGCCGAAAGCCGTCCACTGCTGAACATAGGCCTCCCCCAAGTAAGCTAATTATTGTACTTAATATGGAAGAAAACCTACTTACATTTTTAAACGTTATTCTTTATATTAACCCTTTAAAATCTGCATGTTCTAAATAAATTAACATCTAATCGCTATAATGGAGGCTGAATCAAGGACATTTGTTATAATCGCCAAATCAAGATCAACTCCTGAATAAAATAACAAACGACTCTACTCCAAGAATCTCCGAACATTCATACCAGTCGTTTTATTATATTCTCATATATATCTGTTATCATGGATCACCTAGCCACAACAACGTATATTCGCACTGTTACAAATTGGGCTATTATGACCCTTATGTCACTGTCGTAAGGTAGTGTGTAGATAGCTATCTAGATTTGTAGTTATCTGGCCCGAATGTAACACATACGTCAACGTAAGTGGCTTTACATGCGCTTGCGCAAGTGGTTGGAAGGCTCGATTTTTGACAACGCCCTGACTTGCAGAGGTGATTAAAATTGCACGATATGGCTTCTGTTAGCGTTTGTTAAATCAGTACTGACAGATTTTGGTCTAGAATAAATAGGCAGCCATGTTGCATATTTAAGGGGCTTCCTTTCATATTTAGACCAGAGCCCGACCACGCTTTAACTTTGGACGCATAGATTGACGAATCCAGCAACGTAATAACTAGTTTGATGGATTCAAAAAGTACTTAAATACAAACTACAGTACGTAGCGGCCCCCTTTTTTAGTTATATATCGTTAAATTTAAATAATTACACTTATTTACGAGTGGCGCTAGTGGACCTGTTACATTTTATTAAAGCGCTCTTAAGTTTTTCGGATTGGTATATATATTTTTTTTATTGATATTAGACATATTATAAAATTTAATACTTGTGCCGGTTTTTTTATTAAGTATCGTTTTTAAGATTTTTTCTTTTAAATCTTATCTTTGACATACCTACCACGTTTGGAGGGATTAGTAAGATCGCGCCTTGGTCTGCCGTGAAACAAAAAAAACATCAACTTGACAGCTATCAGATGTCAAATGTGGCAGTTACATCTATTATCCCTCCAAACGTGTTGTATGTCACAGATAAGATTCAAAGAAATATTTCTGACAAACGATACTTAACCCATCGACTACCGGTCCCTGGGATCACAGGGCTCATTACATAAGAATGCTATGTTTATTTTTTTCGCCGGTAGACGAAAACTGTAAAAAAACTGGCAACGGTTTTGAACTCTATAATAAGTCTACATTTGTTAGATACGCGGTATTAACCAATGCCAGTTACGCGGATTTGCCCTTTGGGTGTTGTGCAGATACGCGGTATAGCACTATCCCTAATAAGGGGCATTTAACACAACCCTCAACATTTATTTACAATAGGGATGTCACATCCAACTTCAAAAATCGATTTTTAAAAAATTTTTGAAGAAATAATAATTGATTATTATCATGCGATACACTCATATTATGATCAGTATCACAAGTATGTTGACGTGTATTGCAGTATCGTGATAATATCGATGCCTAAGTGGCTTGGATTCAATATTATCTTCATTGCTAGAAATTTCCTCATAATGCCAGGGTTTTTACTAAAACTTTGTAGACGTCTAATATTATCATGTCCAAGGTAGCTTACAATATTCTTTGATAAATAATGTTACGATTAATAGGCTGTGAAAATGATAATCGATTTTTTATTAATCGATTTATTGCAAAATCTAAATCGAATTAAAAATCGATTATTTTTATAATAATAATCGATTTTTTTAATAATCGATAATTTTTTGACATCCCTAATTTACAACTTTACTTCCTTATTCGCATTGTTAAAGTGCTTAACTAAATCACTTCTACGCACCCGGTTTACTCTAGCAAGCTTTGTGGCAATCCAATTGAGATGGTTATCTACGAATTGCGACAATGCGTATCTGTAGTCGAAAGGAAAATTACTTCTTTCGTTTACATTTCCTGTCTATTGGTGTTAGTCCAGTCAATGTAGGAGGGTTACAGATCCTATAACCGTACTGTTCCTTTTTTTCACCTTTTCCTCAGCGAAAACATACGTATTTTTTTTTTATACAAACACCTTAAGGGAGGCGTACAGCGACATCTACCAGAAGACTCATGCTTCATTAACGGCACTAACGTCTCAAATCATAGAGAATCGTCAGTTCGGCCGTCATGCGCCATCCCATACCTAAATTTAGAATAAAGGAAAAATTTAAAAATTTAGTCACCAAGCAGGATTCGAACCTGCGACCTCCCGGCACTCGCGGCCAGTCGCTCTAGCCAACTGAGCTATAGGTGCAATCACTACCCAGTTCTAAATTCATCAACCGTTCCTTCGTATTAAGCAGTACCGCTGCTAACGTAAACTATTTCAATGTGCTTTTTTAAATTTACTGATCTATAAAGTTCGGTTGATACAAACCAGCCAGCCAGCTATTCTTTGAGTAGATTTACCTATCATTTGCCGATATATAAAATGTCCCTTTATTACGCAAGTTTGAAACTTGAAACGATAGGTCTACTCTGGACTAAATAAAATCGTGACAATTATTCTTAGTATCACGTATGTCACAACGTAACATATCAATAAGTGACCGATCAATTATTTAACATTATCATTCGACAAGAAGTTGGTCTACCTAGCTACTTACAAAGCGGCTGGTCTACTCACACACAATTTTAAACCAATCAGCAATCGGCTGATAAGTCACTTAGTCATAAGAGGTCTGCTTTCTTACATAAATGCGCTTGAAGTGCAAGCGGCGAGGTCAAGGTATAACGAAAGTGAATGGGGGGCGGAACGGGAGCAAATTCCGGTTTTATCAACGGTTTCGGGGCTTTGCAACTCCTCTATTATTTAATGAAAGTTATGAAGTGTTTTGTTCCCAAGGACGATGGTTTTAACCCTTCAAAAATGGATGGACTGTTGGAAATTGTATTCTCAACGTTGGCAACACCGATCTGTCCCTTCTTTTATAAACTTCCTTCCTCTTTGCTTGCTCGCTGCATGCATGGCGTCTGCTATGGGACTGCTATTTGTTAAACCTTATTTAAACATTTAGTTGAATACATTGTGAATCCTTAACCACGTGACAACTGTGAAGAGTCGAGTTATATTGTGAGTAATATAATTCATACTTCATAAGCAATTGTGATTGTTTCATTTATTTGCTAACCGCTGCCATTGCTGCCTAACACGTCATAATTCCCTGCTCACTATCTGCGGCTCACCGCCATTATCCCATCATGGACTGCGTGAGAGATCATTATGAACAAGAAGGATATCACTGAAAAAGATAGGTATCCACATACAGGTGCGGAAGTACAAAAATACTGCGGCGACTCGGAGTAAATGGGATATGGACAAGATAATGACGAATGGTGTGCAATAGGGTATGTTGAAAATATACTGCAGGCATTACGGCAAGCGGTCAACGTCGTGTAAGGGCCAAACAAAACTTGCTTATAATTAAGAGCAAGAGCAATGCAAATCTAGGTAGCTGTGTAATGTGTTTTAATATTTCAACCAACAATTAATCCCACTGTGTTTATTATTATTCTGTGCACATATTTGCACAAAGTTAACTTAAGTAGAAAAAAAAAAGTTTTGGCATGAAATCTTGTCGAATTGGAGTGATGTTTAAAAAAATACATGTGAAATTTAGGTATACTTATCCGCAATAGTCGGAACGAAGAGAAAATTACAAGATTCCTGTAAATCGTGCACAAACAAAATAGCCTAAATAAATGGGTATTTTTAACTGACAAGGGCACTTAATAGGAATCCTAAGAAATTTACAATTAATTAAAATATACAATGAAAGAGTCGAAACCGTTACTTAGTAGGTAGTCATATTTTTGAAAAAACCAATCCGCCCTCCGCCCGGACGGTGGTAACAAAAAACACGTGCCACTTTTTATCGCGCAGTCGTGCGATTTGCAAGATTATTTTCTTCAAGTACACGATAACAGCAATAGCATTGAAATAGTCGACAAAACTGGCGCGACCGCTGAGGTTGCACGATTTCCGTTAGGGGAAAAGTTCGCGTTTGTACTTCTTACTTTCATTTTTGTTTGTTTTTGATTTCGTCCCGTTTTATGTACAATCAACCTGATCATTAATACATGTTTAAGAGCCTATCTCTAGTCGGTGGAGTAATCGCTCTTCTGTTCGGCTCTCTGCCAACGCTTTGAGCTCCTGATACGACATTACATTGACCTTCTCTTTTGCTTGATCTATAAACGCACGTCTCGGTCTTCCCCTGCCTTTCCTCCCCTCTATCTTTCCTTCGATTATGATTTTAATGTAATCATGTCACCCATGTCATGGACCCCTGCCTGTCCTCCCCCCTTCGATTATGATTTTAATGTAATCATGTCACCCATGTCATGGGGTACCCCTGGCTGTCCTCCCCCCTTCGATTATGATTTTAATGTAATCATGTCACCCATGTCATGGGGTACCCTGCCTGTCCTCCCCCCTTCGATTATGATTTTAATGTAATCATGTCACCCATGTCATGGGGTACCCCTGCCTGTCCTCCCCCCTTCGATTACGATTTTTATGTAAATACAGTACGGAATCCGGAAAATCTTTCTGAACACAGTTAGACATATCGATTTAAGATATTTGCGAAACGCTGGGGATAATGGGTCATTTTACTTTTTCTATAACAAAAAAAAATCTATTATTCAATACATATTGAATTAGTGTACACAAATAGGATTTCGAAATAGTACCTGAACCTAATAAGAGGAATGTATAGGTAAAAATACTTAAATATTAACATATCGCTGTAAAAGGTGGGTAACACAGTGGTAAAAACCATTTTTTCATACAAATGGTGAGACATCCAAGGACCACTGAGTTACTCGATTTATGGATATGAGCTGTGGTGCGTTAATTACCAAAACTATCGGAAGTGATACTGCAATTAAACCTCTTTCTAAATAACAATACAAAAATATGAAGCGAAGGCCAAGTATTCCAAAATCTGCATTTAAAAAAAAGTGTGAATGAAAAGATGTACCTACATGAAAAAGTAGAATGGCCGATTATCCTCAACACAGCTAGCACGATAAGTTTTGTGCTTATATTTTACGGCTTAAAACTTTAGGTTAAACATGCCCATAAAACCCATCATTCTAACTGGGCTGGTAATAGGATATTTGGAAAAAAGAGAAACACGTTTGTATTCTTAATCCTTCTCTCTGACTCTAGTTGTAAACATGAATACAGTATCACCTCAGATTCGGTTGAAACTCTTGAAACCGCTCAACCAATCTCATTGGAGCGCAAACTCTTAGAGTATTCCAGTGTTCCAAACCACACGCGTGGTCGTGCCGGAGGTTTTCCCCTGGTTTTTCCCCAGGCTACTCTCCAACCGCGCACTCCTATCGCTTTATTGGGCCCTGCCTATAAAGCCACAGTCAGGTTAAAAAAAAAAAGAATACAGTAACTTATCTGGTTATCTCTGACCATGTCGCTTCTGGTGTTTTGCAATTCCTCGCATATTATACGTTATTATACTTAGCTTCATAGTGGATAGAGCGTTCTTAATTACGGTTGCGCAAATTAAGACTCGTGCGCTGCAGTTTGCTATATATACACCACTTCCTTATTAAAATGAATAATAAAAGCTGTAAATAGTGCTAAATGTTGTTTGCATTTAAGACTGGCAAAAACAAACGTTGTTTAATGTAGTTTTTTTAACTCAAATTAACCTTGGAAGTACATGTTCTAGTAAATTTTTGACTAAAATCAATGAATTGGGACATAGTTAAAAACGCTTTTCATAAGCTAGATGAAATTCAATCTTATGTCAATAAAATAAAGACTCATCATCCTCCTAGCGCTATCCCAGTACAGTTGCGTCCTGAAGGATGCCCGGGGTCCACTACCTAATCCCAAGATTTGGCGTAGGCACTAGTTTTTACAGAAGCGGCTGCCATCTGACCTTCCAACCCGAGGGGCAACCAGACCTTATTGGAATTGGGCTTGTCAAGTGAGGGGGCAACTTGACTGTTAGAAGTCCTCAAGCCGCCCAAATGAAAGGCCTCTAACTTGGCTTAACGACTGTTATCATAGACAGCAGCCGGGATCAACGGCTTATCGTGCCTTCCAAAGCACGGGAGCGTTCATTTAATAACCACTTAAAGCGGTCACGCATTAAGGAACTGACCTGGGCGGACGTTGCTTAACCTCGCACACCGCACGCGGTACGCGGGCGCCGCTGGGCCACGAGCGATCAATAAAATGTGATAATCCATATTGAAAGGGACCTTATGGCGGCCGGCACTTACGCCTTTATTGCCGCTGTTCCAATACAATAGTGAATAGCTGCAACGTAAGCGCCTGCCGCCATAAGGTCCCTTTCGATGTGGATTATCACAAATAAAGACTATGACAGCGTAAACCTGTACTATAGCGTTTTAGATTATTCTGGGACGTCAACTTTAATAAACGATCATATCAGGGATCCGTTATATTTATAAACAATTTTGTTCTGGTTAGTTTTTTCGTTTCATCGTTTAATTTCAATCAGATTAGTTGGACCGGAATTGCTAGTTTTGCTACTGGTGTTCCGTGCTATCTGTAAGTGTCCGTTCAAACAAAATGTGTCCAAATCCTTTGTATAAGATTTAACAACGCTGTTAGTCTGCTTAGGTACTCTGAAGGCCTACCGCGAACCGGAAACGAACGAAGTTCGAATACCTCCCTCTAGACGAATAAGCAAGTGCGACAGATAAGGAGATATTCGAACCAGTGTTGCCAGATGGTTACATTTTTTACATTTTTCGTAACTTTTGACCGGCTCGTGTAACATGTAAGTAACTTCTGTTGTAAAGGATTTTTTTGTAACTTTCGAGGATAATGAGACTGTATTTAAAAAGACAGGTAATTGTATCTAACCGGGATCAAGCGACACAATTTATAAGCTTCCATACAGAAAAGGTGACAAAGTAACCAACATAATATAGTACGACTCTGTCTGTCCGTCTCTTGCAACTTTGTATGACATTTGAGACACCGCCCATCAGCTCGGCGTAATTCTGTCGCCGAACTTGCCGAATTGTAGCTGTACCTATATGGCGACTCGTTTCTTAGATTCGAATGTTTTGATAAGCAATTATGAACGTTTTGATAAGTAATTTCGAAAAATATATAAAATGTATCTTTTGCATTAAAAATGTAACTTTTCAAGAAAAGAAATGTAACTTTCGTCCCAACGGCCCTGGCAACACTGATTCAAACTACGTTTTTAGTTCTCGGTAGGTCCTCAGCTTACATTGCCGTTTGCTCTGCGGCTATATTAAAATCAAACAACATTCAGCTGTCGTGTGTTGCTTGGAACATTTTCTCCAATAAACGCCTCGATGTGTATCATCTGTAACTAATAAGAGCAACCTATATACTTGACAGCTAACCTATGCACAAGTAATCGTTTAGCTTTCCTGCCAACTCGAATGATAACCGGCAATATGACATCCTCTCTGAGGTTAATCTGACATAGTTTCATTTATCAGCTTTCCCGTAATACCTGTGCTATGCTTAATTTATAGAATCAAGCCAGATAATCCTCTTAAATATGATATATCCTATACTAAACGACCAATATTTGTACCTACATGTATTTACAATTGAGTTCACGCTGTTTTCAAAAAAAAAAATACAATATAGTGGTTTACGATGGGGACCAGAAATAGGTCTAAATCCCGGGAAAACTCGTTTAATTATAAAAATTTAACGAGTAAAGCTTGTACTTTCGTGTACTGTATATACCTGAATAAACTATGCACATCTATTTTTATTTTTACAAAGTTCTGCTGACAATTACCTATTTTTACTGACTTTCCAAAGACGAGATGTTATGTTCCGATGTTTGGGTCAAGTTAAAGACTATAGGACATATTATTAACCTAGAGTTTCCCCAGTTATATCCTATAGCAGCCCGGAGCGGGACCCGACATAGCACTATCACATCTGGCATATAGGTATTCAATTCAATTAAAATTTCTTTATTTTTTTTGAACCTGACTGTTGCTTATAGGCCGGACTCAATAAAGCTATAGGAGCGGGATTGGAGAGTCGCCTGGGGAAAATCCACCTCCGACACGACCACGCGTGTGGTTTGGAAGACTGGAATACTCTAAAAGTTTGCGCTCCAGTGAGATTGGTTGAGCGGATTCAACCGAATCTGAGGTGTGGTAACTAAAATTTAAAATTACATTATACAAATTGTCCAGTCATCTAGTGCCGTGTAAAACGTGAGAAGCTTAGATGATGATGAACAAATCAATAATGTAAAACGTATTTCACAAATGGCACTAATTTTGTGAATCATTCTGCAATCACTTATATACGAAACTTACATATTTTGACAAATGCATTAAAAGTTCAAATTACATTTCAACCTTGTTAGATATAAGCATAAGGTTTAAAATGGCAAAACAGAACCATATTGTATCATTTTAAAGCTATAGGTACAGTGTTCAATACAATTTCGATATTTTAACTTAACGTTAATGATGATTTTATGAACATCATCAGAACTTTAATCTCTGATTGCACCTTCGTTCTAAATCGTGATTGCCGGACACATCTGATTGAGAAATCAATCAAATGCATGATTGATCGGATGATTCTAATAAGCTTAAATATTGCGTAAAACGTATTGTAAAACTATTAAATCATTAAGATGCTGGAATGAACATGGAATTTTCTGTCGTCAATTAATCATAAAAAGTTAGATTGTTCAAAATTATTGAGAGACAGGGATGCTGGTCTTTAACTTTCAATACGATTAATAACTATATAAAACAACTGCCATCCATATCCTCTGCTCCTGTGGACCACTTATGCGCAAAAGAAGTATATCTACCTAGGGAGACACATCATGCCCCTAGAAGAGATACAACAGTGCCTTTACCACGAGTTTGCATGACCGTACTCGCTAGCGACTGCGTAAAAGATTTAGTATGCCGATTCTTAGTTCTATTGCGTAACCACCAGAGGCGCTGTACTTTTGCCCATACAAATTTTTACGCAGGCGCTAGCGAGTACGGTCATGTAAACTCATGGTAAATGCACAGATTGCGACCCGAAGAATCTGAATTCCTGGAAGCAACGGGTATAAGCAAAGAACTTTAAGGGCTGCCACAGTAGATCAATACTGGTCGAGACGGGAAAGAAAGCCCACAACAAACAAAAATAATATAAAACAAAATCTTTGTACACAAAATTCTTTGAAACGCCATTTTCTGCCCCGACGAGGAAACATCAAGGAGGGTTTGTTTGACTATACTTCCATTGTGAAGTTGAAGAAATTTTAAGAATATAAGCTAACCAATTTTCATCGTTATGACTCGCAACAAATCCATTTAATCATTTAGATGTGGTTAATTGGTTATATCAAAGCCAGACTTCCTGAGATTACCTTCAAATGGCGAGCCGGGACTGCAAAAAACCTATAGCTTTAGAAATCCATTTATGAATATTGACTAGTGCTGATCCGGTATTTGAACTTTTAAGTGATTCCCGGCGAATTTGAGCGAAAGTCGTCCGACCGAGATCGCTTTCCAGCGAAACCAGTCGGCTTTCTTCGGAGCTTAATAGCCGAGTGCGTGCGACTCTGGCGTAAGTTATAAGGTCGAGCGGGTGACTTAAGGTTTTGTTTTCCTTAAACAGTGACTGACAAGAGGAAGGCAGATATCTTAGAGCTTTTAAGACTGGAGACACTATTGATATACTTACCATTCTGCTAAAGGTATAGGAGAAAAATATGCCAGGTTATTAAAAACTACTTACTTCATTAATCGAATATACGTCAGTCTCGAATTCGTTACCGGTGTGTGAAGAGCTCCGTCAAAATACCTTTATGTGCTGTTTTAGCTATATCATTTCAGCTTAGATTTATCATTTCACTTGCACGTATGTTTTCGCTTTAATTATAATTTTTTGCACAATATCAGTAAGCTCACGCCTAAGAACAAAATATCTAATATCGATCCCACCCCGCCTTATGGTACACCGTCGCCAGCTTTGTATATCGTGGCTTAATAAAGTGTAGGTATTTTACACTTTATTTAGACTGAGGTGTGCAATAAAGAGTATGTGTATTATTGTATTGTATATTTTGCCAAAATTACTGAATAAAGAAGGTAGTACGCAAAATAAATTTATTAAACCTCTGTTACTCAACTATAGCAGGTTACATAGATAGAGACCCACGGTTTTATACATACGGTATCGTAGTGGGTAGAAGTGATTAAGTCCGAGCAGGACTCGCGCACGAAGAGTTCCGTACCATTATCTATAAAAACGGCAAAAAAACACGTTTGTTGTATGGGAGCCCCCTTACATATTTATTTTTTAGTATTTGTTGTTATAGCGGTAACAGAAATACATCATCTGTCAAAATTTAAACCGCCTGCTTGGTGACAGACGGACAGACGGACGGACAGCGAAGTCTTAATAATAGGGTCTCGTTTTACCCCTTGTGTACGGAACCCAAAAAAATATATCCCCTGGCATCGGAAAACGGTATTTGATTTCAAGCTTACATGGTCATTTACATTAGAATTACGAATATACATGGTAAATATCCCGTTTCAAATCATAATTCTAAACGGTATTTGGAATAAAACCAGATATAGTAATAGACAACAAAATGATTTTGTTAAGAAATATCAGGGCCGTAGCTAGGGGGGGGCATTATGGGGCAATGCCCTACCTTAAAATACTATTGCCCTACCTTAACCCATCCCATATTATATCTAGAAAACTGTTTGTTTATAATTGGCGTACCAAATTCAGACATATTAGGGTAGGCAGTGTATCGACATCTAAATTATCAGATTTAAGTAGCATGGGTAAGCAAAGAAAAAAGACAGAGTTTCTTTACTGGATGCTATTGAACGGTTTAGATAAGTGAGAACCTTGTATCGACGACGTCGCATGAAACGCGGTACAAACTTACCTCGACCAGGTTATAGCAAAGTATCGTTTACGAAAAGTTTTAACTGATACATATTAGACGCATAGTCAATGTATAGTCGGCATGAAAACTGACGTAAATTTCGAAATTCGAATGTATCTTTTGGGTTGGTGGGTACTGGGTGGGCGTCTGATGAAGTCTACACTCCGACCAGTAGCAGCCCAACTCCAAAACCCCGAGAGCTTTCAGTCAGAACTCCAGAACCGTTTCGATTGCCTAATTGGCGATGTGGACGAATTCAACGACGGGTTTGTGGAAGCCGTCCATACCACAGGGTCTAAGTTTTTTAAGGCCCAACGGAGCAACAGAACCAATAGGCTCTCTAACTCCACTCAGAGGCTCTTTGAGGAAAGGAGTAGGACGGTTCTACAGTCTTCAGTCGATGCGACATTATATCGGCATCTCAATAGACGGATCTTCAAATCTCTGACCGGTGATCTGCGCCAATTCAATTCGAAACGTATTGAAGAGGCCGTCGAGCGAAACAAGGGCTCAAAAGTTTTCGCAAGAGATCTGTCTATTGGGCAGAGCCAGCTCGCCGAGTTAAAACCAGAGGATGGTAGAACTGTCTCATCCAGACCTGAGCTTCTGAGCGAGATAGAGCACTTCTATGGACAGCTATACACGTCAAATAGCAGACCCGAAGTTGGTCTAGTAAAATATCCAAGAGCTAGACTAACTCGGCACTATACCGATGACATCCCGAACATCAGCCTGTACGAGATTAGAATGGCTCTTAAACACCTCAAAAATAACAGGGCACCCGGTGAAGACGGAATTACAGCCGAACTCCTGAAGGCGGGTGGAAAACCAGTACTTTTGGCCCTTCAGAAGTTGTTCGATTCCGTCTTACTGGAAAGGAGAACGCCAAAGGCATGGAACACAGGCGTGGTGGTGCTGTTCTTCAAGAAGGGTGACACCATTCTTCTGAAGAACTATCCACCCATCACGCTTCTGAGCCATGTCTACAAGCTGTTTTCAAAAGTCATTACTCGTCTCGCACGCAGACTAGATGACTTCCAGCCTCTCGAACAAGCCGGTTTCCGAAGAGGCTTTAGTACCATAGACCACATACATACGCATCGTCAGGTTATACAGAAGACTGAAGAGTATAACCTGCCCCTCTGTTTAGCGTTTGTGGATTATGGGAAAGCCTTCGATGCGATAGAAACCTGGGCGGTATTACAATCTCTACAGAGGTGCCAAGTAGACTTCCGCTATATCGAAGTACTGAAGTGTTTATACGAGAACGCCACTATGTCAGTCCGAATCCAGGACCGGAACTCGAAGCCTATTCCGCTGCAGCGGGGAGTTAGGCAGGGAGATGTTATTTCTCCTAAACTGTTCGCCGCTGCACTGGAGGATGTTTTCAAGAATCTGGACTGGAGAAGGCTAGGCATCAACATAAATGATAGATATAGGTTACGGTTTCTACAGCATCAAGCAATCGTTGTAAAAAAGCAAATAGTAAAATTAGCAAAATCTCACACGTGATAGGTGCTATACTATAAGTGTAATAAATGATTTAAACATCCATAAGCTATGGTATCTGCTTACAATCAAGCCGGCCGTATGCTCATTTGCCACAGTCCTGGTATAAAAAATTTTGCATCCGCTCACACTTGTGACATGTGCCACCGACCAAATGCATTAATACGACATAACGCGTTCAAGGTTGCGCGACTTGCGCGTACGCCGAAAGTGACAAAACCTTGCACGCTTTGGAACTACACTTGTTAGTATATTTAGTTGCTAAATAGCACTTAATTATATGAGCTTGTTATCGGTTCTAGTGCTAATGTTAAGGACGAATCTAAACATTCGTTAATCTGCGAATACTTCTAAGGTCGGGTTTTATAAAGATACGTTAGACCAAATTTCGGTTTGTTATGTCAAAAAATTTACTGAGTTACTGAAATTTGATCTGACATTTGGTCTAACGGATCTTTATAAAACCCGGCCTTAACCATTATTTCATACTAAGCCATATATTGAAGATATAATTTACGACCTTATTGACATTGGGTAAAGTTCAAATTTACACTTTATTTACATTATGCAATTAAGGGTTGTATTATTATTATTCGCTTCATTTGGAAAAATAGTTATTTTTGGTATAATAACTGTTTATTAGCTAACAATTTTGACATGGTTGATAAATAAAATATATTATTTCCTTATGTCTAAATTACTAAGTAATTTGTAATTTGGAAAATAATAAGGTATATTTCTTTATTTTTATTTCTTTGTTTTGATTTTGAATTCGTTTTGTATTTTTAGTACGCATTCACACCAAAAGTACTAAGTAATAGGCCTGAAAGGTGGAATAGAAGTATCCAATTGTGGAACAAAGATAGGTATATTTATTTGTGTCATACTTAGTTGAAAAAACAAAAGCCTTCCCTCCTGTGGCCAGTTAACGGCTTATGTGCATGTTAGCTAGGTTTTTATTACAGGGATTTATAGAAACGGAGACTTTGTTATGCGGGTTACTGGTTCAATCCAAAATTAAGCTTTGTAGCCCTTCACTTTTGGTGAACAGAAAAGACGCGCACCTGAATCCGCGTATGACCCATCTACGCTGCTAGCTGATGCCAGCATCCAGCGAAACTGTATCGTATTGTTCGATAGCATCTGTCAAGTTTGTAACTTATGGTACCGATTTTCTACGGAATCAGCTACAAAACGTCAGTCGCTAGCGTTTAGTTTTCGATAGGTAGTTTACCGTAGAACTCATACTACCGATCCTTAGTTCTATAAGTGACCGCCAGAGGCGCTGTACTAATGCATACAAATCGTTTACGCAGACGCTAGCGAGTACGGTCACTGTCGACTCATGGTACCGCTATAGTGAAATAGTTACTACACTCGATAGCGTATTGTTCGATAGCATCTGTCAAGTTTGTAACTCATGGTACCGATTTTCTACGGTAACAGCCATTTGACAGCTACAAAACGTCAGTCGCTAGCATTTAGTTTTCGATAGGTAATTTACCGCAGAACTCATACTACCGATCCTTAGTTCTATGAGTGACCGCCAGAGGCGCTGTACTTTTGTGCATACAAATCGTTTACGCAGACGCTAGCGAGTACGGTCATTGTAAACTCATGGTAGTGCTACTGGTGATTCATCTATTCCAGTCTATTTTACAGATAGACTGCGCGTAATAAATACCAAACTGATTCCAATTCATTATGAGTCGCGTATTTTGTTGTAACTATAAGAACCATCATAAATCGAGCATCTAGATTTTTTTAATACAACGCCGGTGGCAAACAAGCGTACGGCCCACCTGATGGTAAACGGCCACCGCAGCCTATAGACGCCCGCAACACCGAAGGAGTCACGTACGCGTTGCCGACCCTTTATGAAATTATTGAATTATATTGCCTTTATTATTTGAAATATGTTGGCTATTATAGATAGGCGTTAGTAAAATTCATTCAAAGTTCTATCTATTTGGAACATCAACAATGCCTGTAATTATGTTTTTTTTTTTTTTTTAGACAATCTTACACAAATCAACTAAGTCCCAAACTAAGCAAAGCTTGTACTATGGGTACCAAGTGACGATATACGTACTTATATAGATAAATAGATACTTAAATACATAGAAAACATCCAAGACTCAGGAACAAATATTCGTGTTTATCACACAAATACATGCTCTGACCGGGATTCGAACCCGGGACCTCCAGCTTCGAAGGCAGGGTCACTACCAACTAGGCTAAAGCGGTCGTTCAAAGTTCTATCTATTTGGAACATCAACAATGCCTGCAATTATTTTTGAGATAGCTGGTTTTTAGCATCAATATTGTTATCTTTTTTCCGGGACGTCTTATTTAATATACGTAATCTATTAACAAATACCGGAACATATCGCGTTAGAAGAGAACGGATATAATTACAATAAGCAAAGCTCCAATTCGAGCAAGGCCTCTGAGAAAGGGACCTTGCCCCCGCCGCATGACTAACGTTAAGTTGAGTTACTGGTCCTTTAATGACCAATTTATTACTGTATATTATGGTAATAACCTCTTAGTAAAGCTTTGGTGATAAAAATGATAATTCTAGATCTACTATTGAACGAGGAACCCCTATTTGTATATTTATTTGTTTCTAAATGGTATCTGGAAACCGGCTTCCACGTTTATAAAATTAACTGCGGTGAAATTCGATTGAGACAGATCATGTTTCAGGAAAATGCTTTTTTCGCAAAAACATGAAAATCTGCTATTTATTTCATCATCATCATCATCATCATTTCAGCCGAAAGACGTCCACTGCTGAACATAGGCCTCCCCCAAGGCTCGCCATTTAGACCGGTCCTGTGCCGTTCGTTTCCACCGGATTCCCGCGACCTTCACCAGGTCATCACTCCACTTTGTCGGAGGCCTACCGACAGCTCGTCTTCCGGTGCGTGGACGCCACTCAAGCAGTTTCTGGCCCCATCGACCGTCAGTCCTGCGAGCAATGTGCCCTGCCCACTGCCACTTAAGTCTCGCAATTTTGAAGGCTATGTCGGTGACCCCAGTTCTGCTACGGATAGCTTCATTCCTAATTCTATCACGCAGAGAAACCCCGAGCATAGCTCTTTCCATTGCTCTTCGGGTGACCTTGAGCTTTCTTATGAGGCCCATCGCTATTTATTTATAAGGTATTTATTTTACCTTAAGAAGTAAATTTTAGACACGAAGTTATACAATCCAAAAGTTTGATGTACCTACCTACACCTTCCTATTTTTAAAACTGACTGTACTGGGCCCGGCCTATAAAGTCAAAGCGATAGGAGTGCGTAATTGGAGAGTAGCCTGGGAAAAATCCAGAGGAAAATACTGGAATACTCTAAGAGTTTGCGCTCCAATGAGATTGGTTGAGTGGCTTCAACCAAATCTGAGGTGTGAGTTGTCGCTAAACGTAGCCTAGCTGAGAAGAGTTCAGCAAGAAACTCAGCTAAGCCCGACCTTGGTCGAACTGACTCTGAATAAGGACTATATAATATATATGTCCCTTTGTCGCGGTCGCGAGTTGCCATTAACTCCACAAAACGTTTAAATAGTAGTTAATTTACACAGCAGAGCGGTAACCCTACTTGAGAATGAGAGCTCAAAGTGCGCGGGTCGTCACGATGCTACAGTTGTGTGACAACGTGTGAAGATTGGCATCTAGAAGTCTGATAATTTGTGCCACTTTTTTTTTTGAACCTGACTGTGGCTTTATAGGCCGGGCCCAATAAAGCGATAGCAGTGCGCGGTTGGAGAGTAGTCTGGGGAAAATCCAGGGGAAAACCTCCGGCACGACCATACCACCTAATATCTTATTTTAAGTATGGTATTTCCAATACAATGGCATACAAAAGAATATTGTTTTCATATATTTTGGAAATAGAAATTAGCATTTGAATCAGGTTACATAAGTTGGTAGTCGGTATTTTTGTCTAGATCTAGGTCGACACGAATTTCTTTTGTGGCTGAAATACCGTGAATGTCTAGGTATCATCAATATGTTATATTGTTCTCATTTGAATAGGTCTTGGTAATGTTGCAAGCTATTGTAATACCTGCAATATTGGATGGATATAAATTTTGTAATAGCAATCGTTTCGCTAATTATCGCTGTTTTTAATGAAGGGAGTCCATTCAAGCGAGTATAAGTTTTATTAAGAGTTGGTATTGCGTTGCAGGTAAGATTGTAATAGTTTTGTGAAATACTTATTAATAGGGGACTTGCATTATTTGATTGATCTACTATCTTAAAGATTTAAGGATTGTCGGATTTGTAAAGATACTAAATACGAAAAAGTTAAAATATGCGCAAATAACTTATTTAATTCAAATCAAAAACTGACATTTTAAAATTGGCGCGTAAACGCTCACTGCTTTTATGTGACGTCACTTATAAGACGTCAAACTTGCATGAAGCAAGAATAATATTTGCATCACAGAAATAATATATTTTCAGTTTTAGTTAATGTAATAAATCATTCATAATAAATTATTTTCCATTTCTATTGTAACTACATATTTTATCTATTTTAACAATGTTTTCACTTAAGTTACTTACTGAAGTGATGTCACTGCGCGTTTTAAATTACGTTTCAATTTACGTGACTTTTAACTAAAATAATTCTCAAAAAAAGAATTTCTAGTGAAATCTTTGAGTAATGACCAAAAAGGAATACGACTAAGGGAGGTTAAATGACAAAATAATACCTACGGACTTGAAATTTATATACCTAGTTCTTGTTAGGTCGAATCTAGTCTAAACCAGCAGTTAATCTAGATGGCTCGGTTTTATAAAGATCCGACTTTATGTCGGTTTGTTATGTCAAAAAATGTACTGAGTTACTGAAATTTGATCTGACATTTGGTCTGACGGACCTTTATAAAACCCGGCCTCAAAGTTATATTGTCATTAATTAGCGGTATTATACGTATAACATACGTGACAAGCATAAACCGGCCGCACAAGATCACGGCGATACATTTGGCAATGTAATTCTGTCATGCACCAATATGTCTTTTCTGCACGACTGATCATACAATTTAAAGGCATGCCTCGATTCGGTCAGCCCCGTGAAAGAGACCCTCTTATGTCTTTCACGCACGTCAAAACGGGATGCAACACTCTTCGGGGAGGGTTTTTTTAGACAAATCACGATAAATATCTATATGTTTGTGTGTTTTTTTATGTTTATATGTTTTATTAGATATTCTGATATACATTTTCATACTCTTTTTCTTTTTTTTTTCTTCGCACCTTTTATAAAATATCTGTTTAGCCCAATGGTTGGCTGGTAGAGAATGCCATTTGGCATTAAGCCCGCCATTTGTACAATTTGTGTATTTTGTGCAATAAAGTTTAAATAAATAAATAAGAAATAAATATCTCACTCAGTGCAGATTTATTAAATTTCCTCTTGACAGAGTCTAGATGAGATAAACTACCATCATTTTAACTTGTGTCGTTTAATAATGCGTTGTTTTATTAGACTGAGTAAAATAAAGGAAAATCAATGCTTACTCAACTTTGTTTTTTTTTTGTATCGACTAAATTTTAAGCAATTATGTTCCTTCTATTGTCAGAAACACAGTCATATAGTTAAGAATGTTTAAAATCAATCCTTATTGTTTCCTCGTATGGGCAGAACAGCGTTTCAAAGAACGCGATATTTCTCACCGCACGGCCTTAAGTCGTAAGTTACGACTCGTAACCGAATACGAGACAAATACAGTTAGTTAATCGGTACAATGTTAAGTATATTAACATAACTTTATGCACGTAACCACAAAGGATGTGACACACTTGTGACATAGCATAGAATATATGAAAAATACTTGGAAACATTAATAAGCGTAGCATTGTCAAATACTTGAAAATCTTTAAATACTTTTGAAATTAGACTTGCTAAATCTCTTCCCGTATTTAAAAGCAGATTATAGGAGTACTATTTATCTCACCCGTAATTACTCGTGGGATCTATCTTTGTGTGTGCTGTTTACTTTAGACTGTTGGTGCTATGGCTTCTTGAATACTTAGTTATTGTATTTATATATGTATGTAGGTTTACATATCCATGTATTTATGTAAGTTTATGGTGCTTCTTATAGTCATAGTTAGTATTATAGGTTGTTTATATTCTATTTTTCTGTTTCACCTACTCAAGTAATTTAAATTTTCTAGCTTAGTTTCTACTACCCAAAGGTTGTCTGGAAGAGATCGCTTGTTAGCGATAAGACCGCCTGATGTCTACCACTGTTACATGTATTTTCATTTCTGTTGTTCTTTGAATGTACTTCGTTTGGTGAGCAATAAAGAATATTTGGATTGTATTATATTGTACTTTTGATAGCTTCAATCTTAATTCATATAATAGAGGTGAACCGTATATAGAAAGAGAATCCTATAGAAAGTGTCAGCGCACCGAAAGGGTTAGAATTATTATAACCTGCCTAAATTGAGAAGTATCAGGCACAACAGACTGCGTTACGCAAATGAACTCAACCAGCCCTCATTACATAGGGGACCTGTTACTAAATAGTGTGTGAGAACCTGTACCTTTACCATGAGTTTGCGTGACCGTACTCGCTAGCGACTGCGTAAACGATTTACTATGCCGATTCCTAGTTCTATTGCGTAACCGCCAGAGGCGCTGTACTTTTGCCCATATAAATTTTTACGCAGTCGCTAGCGAGTACGGTCATGTAAACTCGTGGTAAAGGCACTGCAAGGAAAGCGTTCTTCGACGTTCGCATAATAAATGCCGACGCTTCTTCTTACAGCAACCTCATATGACAACAAACAGCACAGAAACATAGCCGAGAGAAACACTCAAAATACGACCGAGTGGCTGAAGACTTAAGAGCCACCTTTACTGCACTTGTCATCTTTTGCGATGGAGCCTTAGTGACTGAATATGAGAACTTTTAAAAAAAAACCGCATCATAATTAAATATGAATTGGGGAAATACGTATTCACAAGTAATGTATTGGCTGAAAGTAAAAGTACAGATTTCTTTTATAAGAGTTGTCTCAATATGAAAGGCTCAAAAAGACATATAAGGCCATTTGGATGTGAAGACGAAGCAGAGGGGCTACCGCGAACTGAAAACGAACGAAGTTCGAATATCTCCCTCTCTGCCGCACGAATAAGCAAGTGCAACAGAGAGGGAGATATTCGAACTTCGTTCGTTTTCGTTTCCCGGTAGCCCCTCAGGAATCCTATGAAGACACGAACTATAGACTTCATTCAGTGCCTTTACCATGAGTTTACATGACCGTACTCGCTAGCGACTGCGTAAAAAGTTGTATGAGCAAAAGTACAGCGCCTCTGGCGGTTACGCAATAGAACTAAGAATCGGCATACTCAATCGTTTACGCAGTCGCTAGCAAGTACGGTCATGCAAACTCATGGTAAAGGCACAGATGCCAAATATGTACTATGTCTGACTATTTTTATTCAGTTTAGTTCCATTTCGTTTAAAACGATCTACTTAGTTTATTATATGACACCCCACTGTTTTTTATCAATATTTATATTAATAACAATCAGGAGACTGATATATTCTTTAGCACGATTGTGATCATCATCAATATTAAGAGGGCCTGGTCCTCTGTCGTTGCAGCATTCTCCATTCCACTCTATCTTGGGCCTTCGTCTTCACTTCCTGGTATGTGTGGCTACAGCACCATTCCTTCATCTGTGCCATATATGGTATTCTGGGTCTTCCTCTCCCTCTTGTTCCCTCTATTTTGCCTTCTAGGATGGTAACGTTTAACCCTTCATGATTCACGATTGTGATATCTCTTTCAAATAGCTCCTCAAAGGTCTGGTAGTGATCTTTCTTCTTCCACAAGTATTCTTAAAATTACCTATACTTTCCAAATATTTCCCGAATCCAACTTGAGGCTTTAGCAACACTCGTAACTGTCAGGTTAATTTCGCAAGAATACATTGACCATGTTTTCAATAGGGTTGCCAAACTAAAGAAAGTGTCGCTAACGGAGTCTCGTGGGTAGATCGGTTGTCAAGCTGATGAGTTGATGACACCCATTCAGATTTCTTGACTGTCCTACGCACCTACTTAGCCCATTTTACTAACAAAGGATGATATCATGTGATAAGTTTTCACTTGTTGAGATTACTGGTGGTTTTGATTGCTACAGTGATTGTAAATGTCCCAAAATCAAATATATATTAGTATTGTGTAAATAGGCAAAGACCACTTTTACATGTCAATCGGTAACAGATATATTTATTTTGTTTTATTACTAGTCTTAAAAATGAATAAACAACAGATAACCAGATAACAGGCCGGGCCCAATAAAGCGATAGGAGTGCGCGGTTGGAGAGTAGCCTGGGGAAAATCCAGGGGAAAACCTCCGACACGACCACGCGTGTGGTTTGGAAAACTGGAATACTCAAAGTTTGCGCTCCAGTGAGATTGGTTGTGCGGTTTCAACCGAATCTGAAGTGCGTCAACCGAATCTGAGGTGTGTCAACCGAATTTGAGGTGTGAGGTAACCGCCTATTGTCTACCTCTTCTTATATCTCACTATGTTATGATTCTGACCTGCTTCGTATTTCTAATTGAGGTGTGCAATAAAGAGTTTGTACTGTATTGATAACATTAAAGCTAATAAAACTACCTTATCAATAAATATGACTACATAGTATAAAACAAAGTCGCTTTCTCTGTCCCTAATCCCTATATCCCTATGTATGCTTCATCATCATCATCATTTCAGCCAAAAGACGTCCACTGCTGAACATAGGCCTCCCCCAAGGCTCGCCATTTAGACCGGTCCTGTGCCGTTCGTTTCCACCGGATTCCCGCGACCTTCACCAGGTCATCACTCCACCTTGTCGGAGGCCTACCGACAGCTCGTCTTCCGGTGCGTGGACGCCACTCAAGCAGTTTCTGGCCCCATCGACCGTCAGTCCTGCGAGCAATGTGCCCTGCCCACTGCCACTTAAGTCTCGCAATTTTGAAGGCTATGTCGGTGACCCCAGTTCTACTACGGATAGCATCATTCCTAATTCTATCACGCAGAGAAACCCCGAGCATAGCTCGTTCCATTGCTCTTTGGGTGACCTTGAGCTTTCTTATGAAGCCCATCGTTAGCGCCCATGTTTCGGATCCATATGTCATCACTGGCAACACACACTGGTCAAAGACTTTTGACTTGAGGCACTGCGGTAAATTGGACGAGAATACACTGCGAAGCTTCCCGAACGCTGCCCAGCCGAGTCGGATTCGACGAGTGATCTCTTTCTCGAAGTTGGACCTACCCAACTGGACTGTTTGTCCCAGGTATACGTACTCGTCAACAACTTCGAGCGCAGAGCCGCCGATTATTACGGGAGTTGGTACAACATGGGCATTAGACATGACCTTCGTCTTGTCCATGTTCATTTTCAGACCAACTCGATCGGAAACTCTGCTGAGATCAACGAGCATTGTACTGAGGTCCTCCATGGTCTCAGCCATGACTACAATGTCGTCAGCAAATCGAAGGTGAGTGATGTACTCGCCATTTACGTTGATGCCTCGTCCTTCCCAGTCCATAAATTTAAAAGCATCCTCCAGAGCTTCGGAGAGATCACATCTCCTTGTCTGACTCCCCTCTGCAGTGGAACAGGCTTTGTTTCCTGGTCCTGTAGTCGGACGGACATGGTGGCGTTTTCGTACAGGCACTTCAGGACTTCGATATACCGGTAGTCAACTTGGCACCTCTGGAGAGACTGCAGTACAGCCCAAGTCTCGATCGAATCGAAGGCTTTCTCGTAGTCCACAAATGCTAAACAAAGTGGCAAGTTATACTCTTCGGTCTTCTGTATAACCTGTCGCAAGGCATGTATGTGGTCTACGGTACTGTAGCCTTTTCGGAATCCGGCTTGTTCGGGAGGCTGGAAGTCGTCAAACCTGCGCGCGAGACGGTTCGTGATGACTCTCGAAAACAGTTTGTAAACATGGCTCAGAAGTGAGATGGGTCTGTAATTCTTCAGCAAAGTGTTATCGCCTTTTTTGAAGAAAAGCACCACCACACTTCTGTTCCATACTTATTTATTTATTTATTTATTTATTTTATTTGGAGGTCCAACAGCTATTATATAACATTACACAATCAAGTAGATACAGATAGCCAATTATAGGAACTCACAGGTAGTGCCATGATACTTAACTAATAGGTACTAATATTACGCGCTAACGTAACCGCACATGCAACAAAAACAAAAAAAAAAGGAAAATAAGCGGCGTTTTCCCCTCGTGAATTACAGAATTAAACAGCGTCTGAAGGGCTCTGAGGACAGGTTTACCGCCCGCCTTCAGGATTTCTGCTGTAATTCCGTCGTCACCCGGGGCTTTGCCGTTCTTCAACTGTTTGAGAGCCATACTAATCTCATACAGGCTGACGTCCGGGATATCTTCGGTATAGTGTCGGGTTAATCTAGCTCTAGGGTCTTTGGCTAGATCAACGGCGGGTCTTCGGGTGGTTGTGTATAGCTGCCCATAGAACCTCTCAACTTCACGCAGAAGCTCAGGTTTGGAAGAAATGATCCTGCCATCGTTGGTCTTCAGCTTAGTCATCTGGCTCTGACCAATAGACAGATCTCTAGCGAAAACCTTAGAGCCTCTGTTGCGCTCAATAGCCTCTTCAACACAGTTAGTGTTAAATCGGCGTAAATCGCGCCTCAGGCACTTCGAGATCTGTCTGTTGAGCCGCCGAAAGCGAGACGCATCATCTGAAGACTGCAGGATAATCTCACGTCTTACATCCATGAGCCTCAGAGTGAAGTCAGAGATCTTCTGGATCTTTTTACGACGGGTCTTGAAGAACTTGGACCCGACCGTATGGACAGCTTCCACAAACCCATCGTTGTTTTCGTCCACGTCGCTCCCTAGGCCTTCGAAACGGTTTTGCAATTCGAGTTGAAAGCTCTCGGGGTTTTGTAGCTGGGCTGGTGCCGGGCGGAGCGTAGACTTTATCAATCGACTTCTCTCTAGCTTAAACTGAATATTTAATGTGCCTCGTACCATACGGTGATCACTGCCCGTCTTGACCGCGTTGATCACAGAGACATCATTAAATATATGCTCTTTCGTCGACATGATAAAGTCTATCTCATTCCTCGTTGCACCATCCGGGCTCATCCAGGTCCATTTCCTATGCTCACGTTTCCTGAAGAAGGAGTTCATCATGTAGAGTCCCTCCTTCTCCATGAAACCAGCCAGTAGATGTCCCCGGTGATTCCTTCGCCCCACTCCAAATTGCCCCACTCTCATCTCTTCACCGTCCCGTTTGCCCAGTTTAGCGTTGAAGTCCCCCATAACAACTGTGAAGTGAGTTTTGGAGCTATGAATGGCTCTGGAAATATCCTCGTACATAGCTTCCACCTCATCGTCGGAGTGCGTCGAGGTCGGTGCGTAAACCTGTATGACCTTCAACGAATACCGTTGGGTCATTCTTAGTATAAGGCACGCTACCCTGGTCGACACACTCTCGATTTTCACCACGCTGTTTACGAGGGACTTGTGGACGATAAACCCGACACCTCCCTGGGACTGTTGGTCGCCCTCCCGGAAATAAAGCAAGTTACCGGACTTCAGGGTTATCGTATCCTCCCCCTCTCTACGGATTTCTGATAACCCTACGATTCCCCAACGTATCTTGCTCAATTCTTCCTCCAGTTCCAGCAGTTTCTCGTCGGTCCGCAGTGTTCGGCAGTTAAATGTTGCCAGGGCCAAGGGTCGTCGGTTTTGGTAGCCGGGTCTCTGCCGGGGATTCACTGTAGCACCCCCTGCCCCGCCGTTACCATGGCCGCTACCGGAGCCAGGAATAGCGGGGCCGCCGGGGACTAGGGGTCTAGGTTTGATTTTGTCGGGCATGTTTTTTATTTTTCCCTTGGGGGGGATTTGCCATAGTCGCCACGCTTGGCAGGCGGGTTGGCGACCGCAGTTTGATGGTGGTAATGATCGAAGGATGCTGCTGCCCACCCTCCGATTTTCCCTTATTCGCCTCCTACGAAACCCACGGGAAGAGATGGGGTGGCGCAATTCTTACCCGGCAACCACTCGGACGCGGCAACCACTCGGACGTATGTATGCTTAAATCTTTAAAACTACGAAACGGATTTTGATGCGATTTTTATTAATAGATAGAGTGATTGAAGAGGAAGGTTTATATGTATAATATCATCCATTAAATAGTGCACCCGTGCGAAGCCGGGGCGGGTCGCTAGTATCTAATAAAAGACCCTCAAATCTTTCCCCTGTAGCCATCGATTTAAAATACCCTAGATACACTATCACCTACAAATGCAAGACGAAAAAGTGTCCAAGCCGTCATTACGAGTGTGTGCGTGTTAGAGACACGCTATTTAAAAGAAAATCAATTTGTATCAATTTATGTTTTTTCGATTTTCAGCCTTATGTGACAAGCATAACGTATTATTTGAAATGCAAAGTTTTTGGCGCTTGGGACATTACGGATTGCACACAGCGATTGTCATTAGCGCAGAGAACAGAGTCTGTATCGCGTACCGTGAAGTCGCAAAATAATATTTTTTTGATTAGGTTCTGCATCGGCAGTAAACAAGCATACGGCCTGTCAGGTGGTAATGTCGATTTATTATTAATCATGAATCGTTGTTTACCACCTGAGGTACCTAAGCCTAGTTAAACCGTCACGAACAATTTGCTCCTAGAACTGTGTCCTAAAAGCATATGTGCAGGGTATTCTAAATTACCTGAATGTTATAACTACTTCAATTATTTTTAACCAACTACACAAAAGGAGAATGTTCTCAATTAGTTACTATATTTTTGATTATAATTATTTAAATGTGTTATTTAAATGCGTTAAATATTCAAACTTAGACTTCATTACCCAGATATGTACTGTTTTATTTCAAATGCACACATTAGAAAGTTAAGGTATCTTAGGATACGAAACTGAACACGCATACATCCCACGATATGTAAAGGTAACTAGTCATCGTATCCTATGGGTACTTATTTATTACTTAAGGCGTACCAACAGCTACTGTAAACGGAACGGAATTAAAGGAACTCACATATAGAAATAAAATAAAAGTATTAAGTAAACAGAATTAGCACATACTTTCGCACCATGTGAATACTATGTCGATGATAAAAAAGTGTGAAAAGGAAAAAATATCAATAACTAAGCGAAATAAAATGAAAGATTAAATAAAAAAAAATACAACTCAATACGAACATTGCATACGGACAAGTGCTATGTTCTGTTGGTAATATAGGTATGTAACTACTGCGCAATTTAACCGCGCATCATTTGTCGGCGCGTGTTTCCAAAAACGTCTGCGTGGGACGTCATTGTCTTGACGTCAAGTACAAATACACTCCATATGTTTGTGCTAATAAAAACAATACTTGTAAACTTTCGTTAAGAAATTAGCTGGTCTGCGACTCCATTCATTCGAAATTTTACTATAGTCTCAGTCATAGGTCTGCCATTTCGTTTCGATATACAAATTGTTAACCCGAGGGAAAGAGACAGGTAGCGTAGGAGATATTCTTAAATATTTATATAAAGTAATTGTTATAAGCCTAATATAACTACGAGTTCATTATATTATGAAACTTTAGATAAAAAGTCATCGAAAATACGAAATTACATATTTTTTTAACGCGGTTTAAGCGTTGTTTTTGCACTTTTTTACGGAGCATTTCGGCATGTTGACTCGCCGATGGCTAGCGTACTACTCCGAGCGCAAGTGTGCTTAAAATGTATTTAAGCACTCTTGAGCGTGGACGGCTTTGACACGCGGATAGTGTATCTAGGGTATTTTAAATCGATGCCTGTAGCCATCGATTTAAAATGCCTGTAGCAGGCCGCCCACGATGGAGCCTATGTTCCCCGGTAGGCTATGCCGAATATCCTATGGCATAGGAATGAGCTAGCCCTGCAATCTACATTCGACTCTCCTTATTTTTATTCATAATTAATAGACACTTTGAATAAAATATATTAAAGCGACATATTTACAAACTAGGGGGGCTAGCACAACTACCGCTGCGACGCGACGCGAGTAGAGAAAAATCTACCCTCCTCTTTCTAACCCGCACAGTTCGAGCGAGACAGGAATCGCTGAGTCGCGCGAGAGACGATTTGTGAGCAAGTTGTGCTAGCCCCATAGCTTTTGCCCGCAATTTTGTCTGCGAAGAACTCGTTCATAACGTTAGAATTTAATTGCTATTTTTTTTATATCAGGCGCTTACCTAGTCATCGCTCCTTCTATACCAACTTCCACCCCCTTAAGGAATGATTTCCGGGATAAAAAGTAGGAGTTCTTTCCCGGGACGGGAAATCAAAACAAAACAAAACATTGATGTCAAAGGCTTATTATAGGGTTGAGGACTATCTAACAGACAGAAATGCATGGCCCAAACCAAATACCTAAATAGCGTAAAGAGTAATATTTTCATTGTATCCAGTTGACACATTTCTTGCAGGAAAGCATATCAAACGATTCGACATGTTTTGTTTTCTTGTGTAACTACACATTGTAAATAGCTATTGTTATTTTTTCCTCGTTTTTCTTTCAATTCTATTTTGTTGTTTACCACTTACATTTACTTAAGTAGGTTAAGTAGTATCATTGTAATAAGCATATTTTGGAGAAAATGACTGACTGTCGAGTTTCTTTCGGCGTTTCTTCTCGGCAGTGGTCTCATGAGAAACGCTAGTAGTTTTTGACTTGTAAAAGTGCTTTTGCGGCCTACTTGCAGAATAAAGTTCATTTATTTCATTTATTTTATTTCCATATAAAATTTTATCTAAATCGGTTGAGCGGTTTAAACCTGAAGAGATGACAGACAGACAGACCGATAGACAGAGAGACACACTTTCACATTTATAATATTAAGTATGGATTAATAATCATTAAAAAAAAAATCAAAATTATAAAATTTACAAGTTAGGAATATACATACTCCTAAAGTCTAGGAAAATTACGGTAGGTTTGCATGACGAAATGGAAATAATTTATAATAGCCGAGTTTTCCTGCGTAACGGATATATCGTAGGTAATGGGCAAAATTTAAGTCATTTACAAATATAAATTAACAATTAAAAATACCCTGAAAATTGGCAATAATTAATAATAAACTTTTTTTCATTATTTGTGATAATCCACATCGAAAGGAACCTTATGGCGGCAGGCGCTTACGTTGCACCTATTCACTATTGTATTGGAACAGCGGCAATAAAGGCGTAAGTGCCGGCCGCCATAAGGTTCCTTTCAATATGGATTATCACATTTTAATACATTATTATGTGCTTTATATCATTGATGGTAAATCGTGCAAATAAAAGTGACGAATCTTATATTTATATTTTGTTAGCCCCCGGCATTTTATTAATTTACCATATTTACTAAAAATAGTAACTGGCTTTAAGTTTCTTCTTTACTTGTTAGTTATAGTGAACATAAACATTGTTAACAAATATTGGTATGTTTAGAAAAATAATCGCGATTATTATTTTTATTTAGTAAATCGGCGCTTATTTGACAATGTTTATTTAAACCTACTTCCGGGGGGAAAGTTTGCCGGATTCATAAATCTTGCTCGAATTTGGAGCAGCCCAACTGGGGAAGTACCTCCACCTTGCAGAAGACCACAGCCATAATAACATTATCTACTATACACGTATGTAGTGTTGTGTTCCTGGAGGTGAGCAAGGTTGCCAGAGCTCCCGAGGATGCACTGTGTTGAGAGCGAGGGACCTAAATTTGTCGCTTTTGCTGTCAACACAGTGAATTCTTAAATTTCATAAAGGGTCGACAACGCATACGTGACTCCTTCGTAGTTGCGGGCGTCTATAGGCTGCGGTGGCCGCTTACCATCATATGGACCGTACGCTTGTTTGCCACCGGCGTTGTATAAAAAAAAATATAGTATCTTAGAATACGTATTTATAAAGGTAAAATAAAATGAGGCTATTATAAATTAATGTTTTGCTGAATCGTAATTTCCCTGGACTAAAAATGTTGCGATTCCACCGACATGCAAAGTGATGTATTGCATCAAAGTGTGCCTCGATATGACCCGAAAGACGTGCGGTTACAATACACCGTGTCGTGGCCGTTACGTAAACGTAACATGGTCGTGATGACAGAATGCAGGGATGCAGTCGCCGGAAAATCTACGCTCACGTCCAAGCAGCAAGATATAGGAGATACCTACATACCTAGTCGAGCAAAAACGGCTGAACGGATTCTCATAAAATTTAGTATACAACTCCCGACTTTATTTTTATAGCCTGTATTAACATACAAGATTTTTTTATACCATGTCGGTGGCAAACAAACGTACGGCCCGCCTGGTGGTAAGCGGTCACCGTAGCCTATAGACGCCCGCAACTCCAAAGGAGTCACGTAGGCGTTGCCGACCCTTTACGAAATTTGAGAATTCGCGGTGTTGACAGCAGAAAGGATAAATTTAGGTCCCTCGCTCTCAACACAGTGCATCCTCGGGAGCTCTGGCAACCTTGCTCACCTCCAGGAATACGACACTACATACTTGTATAGTAGATAATGTTATTATGGCTGTGGTCTTATGCAAGGCGGAGGTATTTCCCCAGTTGGGCTGCTCCAAATTCGAGCAAGATGACATTTTGCTGTGCCCTACCTCTCTTTTTCATAATTTTCGAATTCGACGTTCGATTTCAAGAAATGAGTACCCATATACAGCTACAGTTAGGCGAGCTTGGTGATAAAATCACGCCAGGCTAACGGGAGGTATCTCAAATGTCTTACATAGTTGCAACAGACGGACAGGCAGTCGTACCATGTAGGTTCTTTTGTCACCTTTTTGTTTGGAAACCCATAAATTGTCTAGCTTGCTTCCGGTTACATACAATTGACCTTTCTTTTTTAATAGTTTCATTATTCTCAAAAGTTACGCAGATTTCCTTTACAGCAGAAGTTGTACGTTACGCGAGCCAGTCAAAAGTTTCGATAAATGTAAGAAATGTAACCATCTGGCAACACTGGATGCGAGTATATAATACCTTTTCATATCAAACTCCGTTCCGATCACAACGTAACTTGCGGTTTGAAAGGCATATGAAATTGTCGTCGTAAAGCATGTTATTTACCGACCTATCACACTTATGCACTACGGAATGTACTGCAATCCACCGACAAGTACCTACGATGCTTTCTAAAGGAAGAAATAGCAAGGGTGTAACCTCACTTTTATGTGGGGTTTCAATAAAAGATTGATAATATGATCTTCAATATACAATACTACAATACAAATACTCTTTATTGCACACCTCAGCACATAATAAAATAGCACATAAAAAACAAAAAATATAGATACAGGGAGACAGAGGCAGAACAACAGGTGGTCTTATCGCTAAAAAGCGATCTCTTCCAGACAACCTTTGGGTAGTGGAGAAATGAAATATAAAGCTGAAAAGTAGGTGGTGCATAAACTATTACAATTAGAAAAAAAGAAAAAAAAAAGATTCCAAAACAACTATATATGATATATGATATTTTCTGGTAATATTAAAAGTATTAAACAGGCGAATCAGAGGGGTCACTGCGAACTAAGGAATCCGAACTTCGTATCGTGGCGTCCCTTTGACTCATATAGTGTACAACACGAGAGTGAAAGGGACGTAACGATACGAAGTTTGTAGTATAGGGCCAGTACGTGACACTCAATGTACTCAATAATAATCAAATGCTGTCACACTTGGCCATAAAGTGGCAATAACAGCACGCTACGCGTTCGGAAAATCCCACATCCGGCCAAGGGGAGACATAAATTTTGTCCAACACTGGCGGTAATAAAGAAAGCCTCAGATCGCATATTTATGATCCTTGCCTTCAGCTCGGGCTTTTTTGTCTTACCACCACTTAGTAATGTACTATTATTATTACTTATTAGAGTGCCTTCGTGAAACCCCGCAATGATGGGTTTTGCAATCGGCTATTAGAAAAAAAAATGGTGCCATTCGAATTAGTTTTTAGAGAAGATCAAATGTTTGTATGGGACCAACTACAATTAGAGCAAGACAAAAGACGAAAACGAGAGGCAAAATACAGCATAGCTGACGAGCACTGAGAACTCCATACTGATAGGCAGTGAAATGTGACGTCACAGTTCTACTCGTATGATCTCGTAATACCGTTGTATGAAAAATCGAGTAATCGCCATAATATTGCGTTTATGGTCATTTGCCATACATTTCTTTTTTATTGAAAAATTAGAATTTTATTGGTAACTTTCAACATGCATTTAATAGACTATTAATTTTTTTTTGCGAATCTTTATTTTTTATGATTTCGATTAATTTTTCAAATTTTTTTTTTTCGTGATAATTTTTAATGGTTTTCTATCTACTTATATGACCATACTATGTTATAAATTTTAACATGTGTCGATACATGTGCGATAGTCGTATCGCGAACAAAAAATCCATTTTACCGAGCATGTTTGAAAAATACTGCTTCGCTTGTGGACGAATATTCTGCGTTTTTACCGCGGATTTATTTGCCATTGTCGTCTCATTAAATATTGTTAAAGGAGACAACGATCAGAGTAAACTTAGGGTCGGTTGTACCAACATACGATCACAGGCCGGTCATCGTCAAATATGGCGTCAGACGGTTTGGCGCAACCCGCCCTTAACCATTAACCTTAGATCATTATAGGGTCTAATTCTTATTTGATCAATGTTTTCGACGTTATCCTAACTTTGTGTAGATAATCGTGAGTCGGCAATGACTTTACAAACGAGCGTTTGAAACGCTTGAAGAGTCTCCCTACGTTCTTTGTAATACGCGAATGAGGCGCGCGAACAACTAATACAATCAAATTTTATAATCACTCATAGCTACAAAAAACAACTTTCAAGAGATCACGGCCCACCACATTTAGTCCTAAATGGAGATTTTTAATGAAGTCACGCTAATTTATAATATCTAAACGACCTTCAACCCATTGACATTTGGTCGGCCACGGCTTCACAAGCATGGATGACATGGCAGACGCCGACATCACAATATAAAATGCAAATATTTTATTGCAAAAAAATTCAAACATCGGAGTGATAAAATTAAGTGACTGATGAAGACAACCGAATATTAACGCCGTTAGGCACTTGTCGCACCGCCGGCGAGCAGCGAGTACTCTCATAGTAATTCTACATTCACAATAGAACAAACCTGGGACGCAACTCTGCATTCTCGAGAATGTTCCACACATGCAACCATCTCCCTAATTCCTTGGGCGCAGATATGCTTTGCGAGAGTCTTGTAAGCTTTAAAAGAAAGGTACTTAAGCATTTCAGCTCCCAAGACTTCGCACAATAGTTAGTTAGCATTGGGGTGTAATGTTTCCTCGTATTAACTACAGTCAAATCCGAACTTCAGTGTTTGAACTTTGAACTTCAGTCTTCTTGTTTCTTTTGTAACATTTGTCACGGAATTAGTTTAGTTTTGTGTTATTTAATGTTTTTATTCAAAAAGTTCTTATAAATTGGTAAATTATACACACTGTTTTCTCCGAATACTAAATTTATTTATATTAGTATGTTCTAAGATACTGGAATAAGTTGTGGTTACCTTTAATTGGATAAGCATCAACTTAAAATATAACCTAAGTTATTCACGCATGTATGGTGTATTATCTGTTGGTGATCCTTAATAAATAAATAAATAAATAATTCTACTCGTTTTCTCGCTCAAGCGAGTAGAATTACTATGAGATTACTCAGCGGTGGGACTAGTGCCTTAACGTCCGCGGTGCTTCCAATTTTCTCTTGCTCGTCCGCTAGTGCTAGCTCGATATGCCGGACTCTTCGCCCGCGCACTGACCAAATTTATTCATTCATATTGTGAAAACGAATAATTATTTCGGCCGTTTCGTATTTCAAGATTTTTTGGACATTGGTAGTTATTTAATGTTTTACAAGATAGCACCTTGCCGATCGGTCATCGCTTGGGGTGCATTTTCATACGGCGCTCCACTAAAGGCGTCGCCGGTATCCATCCGGATAGTCCGTCATACCCACCCAGGTCTTTCACTGGGTAGGATACGTAAATGTATTTTCCCAACGTAAAAAAAAAATGGGGTGCATTTTCATGCCCGAACCACACAATGGGCCATTTTGTCGCAACAAGGGCATAGTGACGCAGCTACGCTCTTTCTCTCTTCAGCGCATAACTGCGTCCTTGTCCGGCTCGATCATGCACCCTTGGTGAGGATCGGGTATCAAAGAGATAAGACCAAGCTAGATCGATATATTGTTCGACCCCGAAAACCCCCACAAGCAATATTCATTGAACTCGATAGAACCGTTTCTGAGATACCCGAAATAAATAAGGCACTTGTCCCACCGCCGGCGAGTAGCGAGTAATCTCATAGTAATTCCACTCGCTTAAGCGAGAAAACGAGTAGAATTACTATGAAAGTACTCGCTGCTCGCCGGCGGTGGGACAAGTACCTAATTAGAAGGAATTTATTAGATAGATTCCAATTACAAAACTTCACAAAAAATACGGTCAAAAAGGCAGTAAATATCAAGTTCCTTCCAAAACAATCACCTCCCGAGTGAAATTCGCAAAACAAATATATATTTAAGAAAATTTAAAAGTTGGCTACTCGAGGTAGCCCTATATAGCCATAAAGAGTTCCTTGAGTTAGAAACGCCTAGAGATGTGTAACACGTATATTATGCCCAACCTTTGACATATTTAACCAAATTAATGTCAATTTTGACACACATATTTTATACTTAATATTATTACATACTTCTCTCTCTTAATGTAATGTAATGTGTTATTTAATTAGAATGTGATATTTAGTGTTATTAAGCCTCGGTTTTATAAAGATCCTTTAGACCTTACGTCGGTTTGTTATGTCATAAAACGTACTGAGTTACTGAAATTTGATCTGACATTTGGTCTAACGGATCTTTATAAAACCCGGCCTTAATGTGACAGTTAATTTGAATAAACCTGACCTGTAATCGATATTACCAATATTGTAGAGACATCCTCGTATTTTTTTTTCTTTCTATTTTTGAACCTGACTTTGACTTTATAGGCCGGGCCCAATAAAGCGATAGGAGTGCGCGGTTGGAGAGTAGCCTGGGGAAAATCCAGGGGAAAGCCTCTGGCACGATGTGGTTTGGAACACTAGAATACTCTAAGAGTTTGCGCTCCAGTGAGATTGGCTGAGCGGTTTCTACCGAATCTGAGGTGTGAGTGGAATCCAGCTACTGGGAGTTTTGTCGCTGGTTTCCTCGTAATAATTGATCAACTACATACTAGAACAACATACTATAACCCACTGTATTTCTTGCATATTTACATAATATTCGTTTTCTTTTGGTCATGCCCATAAGCAGAGAGTGAATCACAATTTTATTAGTTTCGTACTTATATACAAGAACAGGCTTGGGATTCCAAACTGCTATATATTTGTAAATGAGATAATCTTACCATCCTTATTAAGGTCATTTGAATAGGCGCGCCAACTTACGATTACAGACAGATCAATGTTAAATATGGCACCGGTAGCTGTCATCTCATAGAAACTTGTCAAACTTTCCATAAAATCAGATCTTAACCAACACCGCTTTCTTACAAACGATTCGGTGCAACCCACCGTTACCCTTAAAAAGTGTTTTATACAACGACAGTGACTGATGATAAGCAGATACCGTAGTCTATGGACACTTACAACTCTAGCGGGGCTAGCACAACTGCCGCTGCGACGCGACGCGAGTAGAGAAAAGTCTACGGTCCTCTTTCTAATTCATACAGTTTGAGCGAGACAGGAATCGCGAGATGCGACTTGGCAGCAAGTTGTGCTAGCTTACCATAAGAATCATAAGCGCGTTAAAGACCCTTTATTGTTTTGAGGATTCGCTGTGACTCTCAACACAGCGCATCTTCGGAAGCTCTGAGGGGCTACCGTGAACCGAAAACGAACAAAGTTCGAATATCTCCCTCTCTGTCGCACTTGTTAATTCGTGCGACAGAGATGCAGCATACGGCGACCGCAAAAGTGTAAAGAACACGTAAGTCGGCCGCATACGGCGATCGACAGCTGCCAACGCTTATAGGTAGGCGGACAGACTAATGTAAAGACGACGTTTGTTGGCCTAAGTAGTTTAAAATGAATTCAGAGACCGCATTAGGTGAACGACGAAGTGTAATTGCCGCTTAACCTGATTAAAAACCTCGTGAGTTCTCTGACATTCTTTCTAACGCTAAAAAACAAGGTAATATACACTGTGCGGTATTCACTTCACATACACAACAGCATACTTACAAATTTGCTACACAATCCTCTTAAAGTGTCAAAAATTGTGGCGTTTACCTCAGTAATTTTTTTTTTGAACCTGACTGTGGCTTTATAGGCCGGGCCGAATAAAGCGATAGGAGTGCGCGGTTGGAGAGTAGGTTGGGGAAAACCTCCGGCACGACCACGCGTGTGGTGTGGAACACTGAAATACTCTACCTTAGTGATAACTACGTCAACTCATTGGAGGCAAAGTTTTGAATTGAATGGCGTAAGTGTAAATATGAACTGAATCGAAACGTTACGTAACCGCAACTGGTCGTTGCTCGGAACTGATCGCCGGTGGAGCGTGTAATGCGACCCTTTTCACGTAAACTGTGCCTACGTAGGTACAGTCGAGTCAAAGAAATGTACATTTTTCGCCTTATTATAATGGAATAAGGTGCAAAAGTGTAAACATATAATTATAATAACTGTACTAATACATAGACGAAACTGTTATTTTTCATATTCAAATTATAAACTACTAGCGACCCGCCCGGCTTCGCACGGGTGCACTATTTAATGGATGTTATTATACATAC
Source organism: Epiblema foenella (assembly GCA_963556455.1). NCBI lineage: Eukaryota > Metazoa > Arthropoda > Insecta > Lepidoptera > Tortricidae > Epiblema > Epiblema foenella. The sequence continues at coordinate 26,533,343 of OY747099.1, read as the reverse complement.
AAACCTTCCTCTTCGATCACTCTATCTATTAAAAAAAACCGCATCAAAATCCGTTGCGTAGTTTTAAAGATTTAAGCATACATAGGGATATAGGGACAGAGAAAGCGACTTTGTTTTATACTTCTTAGTGATGCGAGTAATAGCAGCCCTAAAGTATATTGTGGGTCATTCTACTTTTTCATGAGCAGTTTTCAATTACAAAAAAAACTATTATAGATATATGTTCACACTTTTGCAATTTATTAAATCAGTGCACAAAAATAGGATTTCGAAATAGTACCTGAACCTAATAAACGGAATTTACAGGTAAAAATAACTATCAAACCTGCTCACGAAATTTCACAACAATCGGTTGAGAATTGCGACGTGTAGACGAGAACAAACGGAAATCCGGAATCTGGACATACGAAAGCATTTTGGTCGAAGCTGAAGCAGAGACCTTCGTTTCACTCTGTCAAAAACCCAAACCGATTTCTTACAATCTCTGTCTCTTTGATTTTTTATTGTACAACTTTTAAATGAATCTTCAATAACAATATATAATGTAAGCATGACATAATGGGTTAAATATTCATATACAATAATTATCACTTTTGCCGCAGAACGTAATCTGATAAAAATCCTAAGTCGTTCTGACATTCTTTCTAATACTAAAAAACAAGGTAATATACACTAAATTTCGATTTTTAAATAAAGGAAAAATTTAAAAATTTAGGCACCGAGCAGGATTCGAACTTGCGACCTCCCGGCACTCGCGGCCAGTCGCTCTAGCCAACTGAGCTATAGGTGCAATCACTACCTAGTCCCAAATTCATCAACTGTTCCTTCGTATTAAGCAGTACCGCTGCTAACGTAAACTATATTTTTATACAAACGCCTTAAGGGAGGCGTACAGCGACATCTACCAGAAGACTCATGCTTCATTAACGGCACTAACGTCTCAAATTATATTGAGAATCGTCAGTTGCGATGCGCCATCCCATACCTAAATTTAGAATAAAGGATAAATTGAAAAATTTAGGCACCGAGCAGGATTCGAACCTGCGACCTCCCTCCTCCTCGAAAAAAAAAGTAATATACACTGTGCGTTATTCACTTCACATACACAACAGCATACTTACAAACACAGAAATATCTTAGAAAGGAGTGCCTTTACAATGATATGACCGTATTCGCTAGCGACTGCGTAAAAATTTGTATGGGCAAAACTATAGCGCCTCTGGTTGTTACGCAATTGAACTAAGAATCGGCATACTAAATCGTTTACGCAGTCGCTAGCGAGAACGGTCATACAAACTCATGGTAAAGGCAGGCTTTCTTCAGGTCTTCTGTGAGTATCAAATATAAGCGAGATGACAATGTTTTCGGATAGTTAGCACGTTTAAAAACATTATGCTAATACTGTTTAAGTTTCTTTGATTAGTCATAAGCCGACTACGACTCTAAAATACTATATTTACAACTCGAATTAACCTTTACGTCGCATTCTAATTATTGATCGCGAATTCCCGAGTTCTTCAATAAACCTATAACATGCTAAATGTTAATGTTGTTTCACATCCATTAAATGCATTTTGCATTATTGCTGCAAGATAAAACCACAAAAGTTCCATCTAATAAATGTCAAAGTTGGGAAACTAATGGATCTGTTTCATAATAAGAGCTAAAAAGTGTTACCTATTCTGTCTAGATTAGATCAAACACAAACGAGGATATTCGTCTTACTGACAACCGTAGCTTGCACCATACGATATTTTGAAATGAAAATGAAATGAAAATAATTTATTCCAGAACAAGTCCATAGATCATTATAAAATAAAAATTAAAAATGGCATTGAATTCTAATGATCGTCAAATCGGCAACATTTTATGTAACGTCATATAAGCTCAGTTGCTATGTTTGTAGGAAAATATAAACCTGTCGTCTACTGGTCCCTGGGATCTCCGGGATAACAAAAGAATGCTATTGTTTTTTTTTCACCAGAGCACGACGGCTTAATGACTTTACAATTTTCTATGGTAAAACTGCCTCCTTTTGCATATCACTACATAGTATAAAACAAAGTCGCTTTCTTTGTCCCTATATCCCTATGTCCCTATGAATGCTTAAATCTTTAAAACTACGCAACGGATTTTGATGCGGTTTTTTTTAATAGATAGAGTGATTGAAGAGGAAGGTTTATATGTATAATAACATCCATTACAATATAAATCTATCTCAATCCTCTCTTATAAATCTTAAATAGGTTGAAGTCTGATGTTTTCCATGTGTTTCAATTCCAAATTCAAGAAAAAAAACTGAAGAAGACGGTAGTTATTTCTAAAAATCGCTCTCCTTTTCTATATTATTCGGAATCGGATTGAGCAGCATTTTTTACTATGGAAAAGTCATATTGCCATAATCTTTTTGACTTGAAAAAAAAAACCGACTAGTTTTAGTACTTCGCCAAGCCACCCCGAGAGCATAAAACACCGAACTCGTTTTTTGGAGTCGGTTTTTATTTTTACAATTTTTTTTTCAGTCACACTTTTTAGTGAGTTATTACCAGAGCGCATCTCATGACAATTACAATAAGCTCAAACATGGCTAAGCACCGTTTTATTACGGAATTCCGTCGGCAAAAAAATATATACAGTATAATAATAATGTCATAAAACACCCCTCTGACTGAGGGTTAATTTGCGAATATTTTTATGATTAAATGAATATTTCTGTGAGTAATTTTTGTACTGTAGAAATTGAGAATGTTTAGGCTCCAAGCAGGATTGCGCCTGCGACTCTCTGGCATACAATAAATTTTTCCCTTAGTATAGTATTTCTTATGATGTTAATTTTATTTATATTTTAAATGTACTATTAATATTGTACGTTTGAAATAGGCAGACTGTTGAAACATTATTTAATGATATGTTATGTACACAGTTTTTACAATAATCGATATCTTATCTTTAAAAATAATTCATCAAAGAGTTAAATTTTACTTAATAATGATCTATGACATAAGATTGAAAGTGGGTGAGGTATTGGGTCAGTGTTGAGCACTGTGACATTTACTTTATTACAGCGACCGCATGAATACTATAACTACATACTTAGATATAATGACACAAGTGTATCAAGAGCATTCTAACTGCCAACAAACTGTTACGCAGTTTGGCAGTGTAGTTAATTTTGTGTAAATTGATGTGTCTTTATGAAATAAACGATTAATAATAATAGTAATAATAATTTTGTCAAAAAACTTGTTTTATGCCGATATTCGCATATTTTCGCACGCAGGGTAAAAGTATCGAGTTTGCGAGCGAGCAAGTAAAAATTATTGGCAAAGGTCGAGCTTGAAATGCCAAAAAAAGTGTTAAATGCCATCGCTAACGAATGCGTCCGTCTAATGACCAGAGAGCTAACGCTCAATATTAGTTGTATGGCCACGAAACGCGACCTCGCACTAGAAAGGAGACAGAGACGGTCATCTTCAACCAATTGGCACAAGGACTTTCTGTGTGGGAACCGCTGACAATGCACTATAACGGACAGACAGGTAAATGCTATTAATTAATACAGACATATGGGTCATACTTAGTTGAAAAAACAAAAGTCGTCCCTCCTGTGGACAATAGTTAACGGCTTATGTGCATGTTAGCTATATTTTTGTTACAGGGATTTATAGAAACGGAGACACTGTTTATGTGGGTTACTGGTCCAATCCAAAATTAAGCTTTGTAGCCCTTAACTTTTGGTATGTCCGCAGAAGAGACGCGAACCTAAATCCGCGTATGACCCATATGCACCACATACTCCTATCGCTTTATTAGGCACGGCCTATGAAGCCACAGTCAAGTTTAAAAAAAAGACATAATATGTATACCCCAATGAGAAATGTATCCTGCATAACATTAGTTGAAAGTGGGCTTAGTTTGCTTGTTTTTTCTTTTTTCTATTTTAATATTCTTGTTCCAATAACGTTTGTAATTGTGTACGAGTGCGCACTTTAGTTCAGTCTATATACTCTAGCGCTATCTGAGATCCTGTAATTGGCTCTGCTGTTAATATGCATGTTGTTACATTGTTAGGACTGCTGTTGGTTCTCCTAATATAAATAAATAAATATGATGTAGGCAATAAGCGAAGACCATTGGCAAATGTTACTCTTTGTTATTTCACTGCGACGTCCATATCATCCTCAAACAGGCTTGTCGGTTAAAAAATAAATTTAGGTACGATGTGGGGTGGGTTGTTCTAGCCTTTGTACATTTAATTTTAGGTTTGTTTTTATTGTACTTATTACCTTTTCTATATATAAGCATATTTCTAAGTTTTTTTTTACCAAAATATACATAGGTAAGGTGTTTTCGGATAATTCCGAGTGTCGGGTAATTCCGAAAATAGCCAATTCCAGTCTAACTAAGCGATATTGTTGCACAACCAAACATCAACAAAATTTTTAACTTTTTTTTTATGGTGATGATGATGAGATGCAAAAATATAGCTTGGTTATACTGGAATTTGCTATTTTCGGAATTACCCGAATTTATTACAGTACTTATTAAAGTTAAAACTAAAAACTATCTTAAAAATAATTATAAATAAAAAATTTGCCCCAAATCGCCTTCTGATGGCAACGTGCCCAGACGGCTGGCAGCATTGCCACGTTGAATGGCAATGCTGATCCTTTGTGCCAGATAGGATCCAGCCTTTCCGGTCACGCGTTACCTCCATCAGGCGTTTGGATAATTTCTTAATTAAACTATGGGCACTTTCACCCCATAGCCCCAGTCTCAACTCCAAACGGCGCAAATTGGTAGCCACTATAAGTTAATTTTAAGTTCATGGCATTTGATTTTATATTTATATATATTGATTAAAAGTTTAGCTACATATTTATTACAAAATGTAATAGGTAATTTAGATTATAAGTACTTAGTTATTTAGAATATGATATGGTATGAAGTTATTAAAAAAACTTCGATATGTCAAAGTATAATATGTGAAGTGCACATGTTATTTAGTTCCTCCTGTTCTTTGTCGAAGTTTTTTTTTATTCGAAAATATGGTTGGTAATTAAAGGTTCTGTAGGACTTATTGTGATTGAATAAAAGTTTGGAAAGAACAAAAGTTTGAAAAAGAAAAAAAAAATTTTGAAAGTTTGAAAAGTTTGAAAGGTTGCCAGAGCTCCGGAGGATGCACTGTATTGAGAGCGAGGGACCTAAATGTGTTCCTTCTGCTGTCAACACAATGCATCCTCAAATCTTATAAAGGGTCGGCAATGCGCACGTGACTCCTTTGTAGTTGCGGGTGTCTATAGGCTGCGGTGGCCGCTTACTATCAGGTGGACCGTACGCTTGTTTGCCACCGGAGTTGTATAAAAAAAAAGAACATTGGGTTAGTTTATATGAATGTAACCCGTTCACGTTAGATACTTCGATTAAATCTTATTTTTCATAGTTTCATATGTTGAAAGATTGTATGCCCGAAAAGGGTAAGAACTGTTGATACATGTACTTGTACAACCTAACCTTTATACACAGTTTTTTACAATAATTTTTCTGTTTCTGGCTCTGTTTTCTGTTTCTGTTATTATTCCAACCAATTCCCCGTTAGTGCTTGCGCTTTAGTGCAGGTTGTTTCATTTTAGTGTCCAATTTACGTAACGATGGAAAATTAGTCATTATGACTTGCAAGCTCTTTATGATACGAGAGGTCAATTCATTTTTACCTGACTATATACAAATGGAGGATAATGTTTCTGATGACTTGATGAGATATTCATTGAGAACTCTCCATTGTGAGCCTGAAAGTGAAATTACCTACTAAACGTAATTGGCAATATTAAATTGTAAAACAAACAGTAAAGTTTTTTTTATGTTGCCTATATTATAACTTGTTTATTTTGTTTAAAGAAAGATGCAATTCGTACCGAAAACAACTGAAATTAACTTCTATTTTAAACTTTAATCGGCAAATTAGCGTTATCATCTGTAACTACCGACCGCCATGATCGTTATATTAATCAATACTTTCTGCGCGTTGTCCCTGCGCAAGCACAAGGTCAAAACGATTTCACCAGCGGAAATGATTTTACTAGTATTGTTCTAATGGAGCGTTAGCAAAAAGTTTAGCACTTTTCCAATTATAGAGTTGAACTGTTTTATTGTTTGTGTATTTGTATAATAAACTTCTTAATAAACTGTCATCAACAATCATCTGTCAAGAAAATGTGGCTAATGATGATTGGTATATGTAGCAATTCATGGTAAACATTAATGTGAAGCTCTTATAGAAAACACAATATCTAATAGGCTTTTATACAACAAAGTACGGAAAAGATAATCCGTGTAACAAATACGATATAACGATGAATCATAATGTTCACTATCACCTGTCGTAAGCTTAAACTAAGTGTTACATAGTATAATACATTGCAGACAGTATTAAGATATGTAAATATCAAGGCTGAATAAACTGAACCAGTAAGACTGGAAACCTTTTACTGTAAAACAAAACAAATGCTGAAGTGGTACTAGCAGGCAACAAAGATAAATAAAAATTCAAGATCAACCACCGCTAAGAGATCCACGATAGTAGTGCACACATTCACAAAATGGATTTTTTTGTCCGGATTGTCCTAGGATGTGAACAAAATCGTAGAACAAACGCACTCGTAAAGGATCTTATTGTCCTCAAGCATACTGAATGACAATGGCCTAAATTAATTCCTTTGGAGTAAGTTTTGTAGTTCTCTCAAAGGATAGGTTTAGTTTCAAAGTATGCTTTTAACTCGTAGGTATGTCATTCCACACTATTTTTGATACATATAGAAACATTAATTAAAACTTATACGCTATAATTTAATGTACGTATCTACCTTTGTAACCTATAATTTGCATGTGTGGTTTATCTGTAAATGTGGTTAATAAATAAATAAATGATTTGCTGTTGTGCATAAATATATTTAACGTTATATAATTGCTAAACGGTTAAAACTCACTACGGGCGACGATACGTCGCGGGCGAGGATATTTAACGTTGATTTGTTTGTGTTCGTATGTTTGGTGCAATACGCCTTTAAACCAAGTAGCCGATTTAGGAGTAGATGTTTTGAGTTCTTCAAAAATATACATAACAGTTTTCATCCTCTAAGACTATGGATTAAGGAGCTCTGTCGGACCAAAGTCACGGAAAAAGGCTTTGAATATCTTGGAAAAGTTCAAGTAACTCAAGTCATGACCTAGCTGAAGTAGGAACTTAAATTTTGTTTATTCCTCTTAATTTTGTGTACACAATATAGGCACTCTCCATTATTGTCAAGCCCCGATTCCAAAATACAAATACTCGTCAACAAACAAACTTCCACAACTTGATATCCAAAGTCATCGTTAACAAACAAACTAATCTGCATTTGCATATGTAGGATCGAAACTGGATCACCGTTATCAGGTAATCAGGCTGACATTTCCATGCAATCCAAAATGGCATTCTATTCGAATGTCCAGATACTCATAATTTAACGTGCCGTGCGAAAATAACTCATATATCTTTGGGATAAGACTAGTGTATGTGTGATATTATAACAATAAATGTCAATTAGTTGGACTGGACGAGTTGACATTTACAGTGGAGAACGAGTAATTGACGTACATTTCGTAATGATTTGTTAAACTTGACATTATGAAATATAATTAATGGGGAAGTAACTCGGTGGAGATTAGGTGTTAATGTTTTTTCCTGTTATTGATAGTTAGAAAAGAACACGGAGACTTAAATGTCTACAATTTTAGTACAGACCAAAGATACTTCTGGTGAAATGCTAGCAGCATTTCCTTGCTATATTACAATGCTAATATGTTGAGCAAGGAAGCTGACTGTAATCCGTTTCACGCAGACATGAAGCTACAAGTTAACTTGCCCTGTTTGTTGCCTCAGTATTGTCAGCTTAGACTTCATGAAAAGGGAACTCTGCTAAACTAACTTTTTAAAAACTTCTTTGAGAAGATTGTTTGCATTAGGCCCCCACGGATCGAGGCTCTCGACGCTGAATGGTTCCTAGCGGTGTTCGCCGCCGAGACCTTTTGATTTCTTTCTTTTTGTCTCTTCTGCTTCCACAGCTGCATTTAGAGTAACAAATGGTTCATGTAGATGTTTTATTTAATTTTTATTACATTCCTTATAATTTCCTTTTTTGTGTTAATATTTATTATTCGATGTAAGGACCGCCTAGTGCATTAAAAGCGTCCTTATTGCATGTCCATGTTCCGCGGTCGCGAATCTCATTTTTCGCATTTTTCAACTCTCATCAGGTCGTCGGTCCAGCCACAGAGCAATGTTCCATGGGGCCAACGGTCCATCCACATAGCAATGTTCCGTAGGTCTAATGGTCCCGCTACAGAGCAATGTTCCGTGGGTCCAACGATCCAGGCACAGAGCAATGTTCCGTGGGTCCAACGGTCCAGCCACAGAGCAATGTTCCATGGGTCCAACAACGACCTGGGAAAAGTTGTTTCCGTGGAGATGAGAAGAAACCGAACCACCTTCCACGATATCAGTAACATTATCAACAGATCCCTTTCCATTCTGTTGCATTTTCATGAGAGCGAGGTTAACATCCCAATATCTAGATGTAATCTAAAATCTGCATCTGTACGCAGTCTCGAGGCTAAACGTAATTGCCTCTTAACGAATGCCTAACTGTTTACAAGTGTAGTTTATGATAATATTAATTGAAAGAAAGAAAGAAAGAAAAACATTTATTCGTGACGATACAAACATTAAATATAGATAAATAAACGTAATTAGAAAAAAACAACAAGTAATCGCCACAAAAAGGTTTCGCCTCAGCGTAATGCCGACTCAGGGAGCTGGCGCTGATCTTCCGGCGAAACCTAGGTTGTTAATGACGGTGTGTGTAGCACGCTTCGCCTAAAAATTGAACGCGACCTAATACAACTTGACACCGCCGTCTTGTCACGTCGGGCCGTCACATGAATGTCCAACTGTCAAAAGGTGCGTCCAGAAATGGCGGGGCCTGCTACACACATTCACGACTACAATTGAAAATAAGATAGTGTAGCAATTATAATTTATAATAAACAAGTATGTACATGAAACAGACAAAAGTTAATTGCAGAGAATAAAGTCAACAGTGTACAAAATTGTTGATATTCGTGCATTAATTAAAGTTTACGGGACATACAACAATGGTGAGTTAATGAAACTGTAACATAACATAACATCATAAGTGAAAAATAATTACCACGTCAGCTTTACACTGATCACATATAAATAATTAATTGTGTACATTGTAGGTTCCTACGAATAAAAATAAGTGAATGGGTTAACAGTACAATAAGCACAACATAACAAACAAACAAGATAATGACTGACAAGATTAACAAACATGTGAGATATGATTATAATTAAGATTAAGATAGACGAGGCATGAAGGGATATCATTCCACAATTGTCTCTAAAAGTGTTACATTTTTATTGCAGAACTTGTTAGAAGTAGACCAATAATTGTTGGCCGGTCGTAATACACTTAGTTTACCATCCAGTATCAATTAGATTCTAGAGTTAGATAATAGTAGTTAATGACAAGGTAGACATACAGCCAGTGCCATTAGATCAGCCGGTATAAAATAAAAAGAACTCATTTCCACGGATGTTTCACACTTCAATTTTACTATGTCACAACTTAACTGCTGCTTTCACGCGATTATATTGAACATTTTGTCAGTTAACTAGTTATTTTGTGGTTTATGCAACATATTGGGATGATATAATTAGCTGTTATTAGGTAGAACAGAAGTCATTATTTAAATCGATGACCCATGACATTTCCAAATAATTAAAAATCATATGGAAGAAATCAGATTATCAAGACAAGATATTTTCACACGCCCAAAGACTATAAAAGACTTAATTAGTAATCAAAATACTCGTAAAGCTGGTGAATATATATATATGGACTTATTAGGAAGTGCAACTGGTTTAACTTTTGTTGGCGGTCAAGAAGACGGCAAAAATATCATGAACTTCTGATGAAACTTTAAATTTATTAACAACTTCCCCACATTTATTTATTTATTTAAACTTTATCTGATGAAACTTTAAATTTATTAACAACTTCCCCACATTTATTTATTTATTTAAACTTTATTGCATAAAAAGAATATAAGTACAAAGGGCGGACTTAATGCCATGAGGCATTCTCTACCAGTCGACCATAGGACCAAACAGAAACTAGCAAATGTGGGTGCAATGAGAAAATAATTCATAAAAGTTAAACGATTTCGAAAGAATAAACATACATATATTGTGATATATTATTTTGTATAATAGGTACCTTTTGTCCACAAATAAAAAGGAGAAAAAAAAATTAAAATATTTTAGATACACTCGTAATTTTCACCACGGTAGCAACAATACATCGATTTCAGTAGCAGAAAAAATAATAGTGATAGATTATAATGACCTTACTGATGAGCGCAGTCATACATCACACACACTATATAATTATGATACATGAAAATTGGCTCACCCTTGACAGATCGTTTAAAATGAACTAATAAAACCGGGGAAGTCCAATCAAGTGATCTTTACACGAGGACAACCACTCTTCTCGGATCAACATTTTGAAGAACTTGTGATACTGGTATCATTTTGTAACCGTTTAGTTACAATAAACATTTTTAATTCCGTAAAGAGAGGCGACGGATGTAAATGCTAATTGATCGAGTTTGAAATTTTGGCTGATTTTGTTATTATTCTGCTAACTTTTACCCGCTTGACCACGATCGCTGGAAAGGGCTCTAAAAGTCGGAGGGGCTATTGCGAACTGAAAACGAACGAAGTTCTAATAGCTCCCTCTCTGTCGCACGAATTAGCAAGTGCGACAGAGAGGGAGATGTTCGAACTTTGTTCGTTTTTGGTTCGCGGTAGCCCCTCGGGATATATTTAATACTCGTACATGCCGTACGCGTAAATCCGTTTAAATCGGTTTATTTAAAGAGGCAACTCACGGGAAACGAAGAAAATGTTACTTGTAATGACATAACTAAATTGTATATGACTGTGCTTTAAAAATCAAATCAAAATCAAAATCAAAACATTTATTCTGCAAATAGGCCTCAAGGGCACTTTTACAAGTCAAAATCTATCTAGGTACATCAAATCAAAATAATACAATAATCAAAGTATCATTAATTAAATGTAGTGTTACATGTTAAAAAATAAGACTAAGAAACTAATAACAATCGAGATTTGTTAGAGATGTATAAGGTCTCTAAGCGTCAAGATAAAAGGTAATAAAGTAAGTACACTAATCATAATAAAATATTTTGAGCTATATCTATAACACGTCAACATGAAAATAATAAAATCGAATAAATAAATATCCTCAGAGATGTATAAGGTCTCTGAGTCTAAAAAAATGTTTTATGTATACGACCTCTTAATCTTCATTCATAGGTCATGCAATCAAATCCTTTTATTAATGATATGTAAATAAACGCCTCTTCAAAAATGCGGTTCACGGTAATATAATTGATATATTGTTGACATTTGGGATCAGGTTTCGGAGATGGTGCGCCTGGGCAATGGTAGCGATGCTAAATGCCTCGTGAACAATTAAGACAGTTGACAGATCGCAATGCGGAACGAGACAATAGTGTACAAACAAATGTCACGGTGCTGTATTTAAAATTGTTATGATTTTTTTGTGGTTTAAATACCTTATACGAGGATGCCCATGCCGATTTGTAAAATTATCAGATCCATTTTTTATCTTGCGACCTTTAATCACTCACACATAGTATAAAACAAAGTCGCTTTCTCTGTCCCTATATCCCTATGTATGCTTAAATCTTTAAACTACGCAACGGATTTTGATGCGGTTTTTTTTAATAGATAGAGTGATTGAAGAGGAAGGTTTATATGTTTATATATGCTATTAAATAGTGCACCCGTGCGAAGCGGGGGTGGGTCGCTAGTAATGTTTAATAATAATAAACATTTATTTCAGGCCAGAAGCCCAAAAGTTTTACAACTGGTTTACATAGGTTACGACAGTGTCAAAAGCTTTTGAAAAATCAAGGAAGCACGCATATACCGGTGAATTTCTCTTTGTATAGTATTTGACAGCTCATTTGAGACATAAAATTGCCGTTTCCGTAGACAACCGAGCACGAAAACCGAACTGGGCATCATGTGTTTCTGATCATCATGGCATCATCTTTATGTTATCCTTAAGTTTTATTAGTTCGGAACATCAGCTCGCGAAAATAGGTACCTACTGGTGGGTGAATCAACTATTCTTTGTTGCTCGTTACCATGGTTACGTCTCCTGAGTCACTCTGTAAAATTGTGATTTAATAGGGTTTAAATCTATCAAACATGAGTTTTAGCGATGAGCTTAAATCCATTTGGACATGGATCATCTCTTTAGTATGCTTGAAGTCCATGTTATAAACATTTTTCTAAGAAACTTGGATACTATGTCTCTTCGCTGATGGGACAAAATAACAACAAGAAAAAGTTGATTGACCCTGATATGTAATGGATTTTCATATGTATAGGTTAGGTAATTACCTTGTTTGTTTGGTTTCAGGTAAGTATGTATGTAGTTTACTAGCTTTGGCCTGAGACTTCGTCAGCGTAAACTTCCACTTCCTATGTCAGCCCTTTGAGAGTTTTTTCGGGTAAAAAATGTTAATCCAGGCTATAAACACGTTGATTACCAAGTCTCGTCATAATCCGGTCAGCCGTTTTTGCGTAATTGACACAAACATCCAAACATCTAAACTTTTGCATTTATAATGTTAAGTATGATATGATTATTCTATTTATTTAGCGTTTATTTGAGTTTGTCATGATAACATACAGTACGAGTTGGTAGCGGTTGTGGTACCTAATCTAATGACATAAAGGTGATTTGCAACTTATAATTTAATTGGTAAATAACCACCAATTAAATTATAAGTTGCAAATCACAGTTTTTTAATTTATTGTATGAAAATTTTGTTGCCAGTTTCGTTGCACCGTTTAGCACCACCCACATCACACGTAGGGTAACAATAGGTACTCCCTACGGACGTGGTGCAACTTCGATCCCCCCTTGTCAAGTGAGTGTGCAACTTGACTGTTAGAAGTTCTCAAGCCGCCCGGAGACCTCTATCTTGGCTTGACGACTGCTATCATAGAGATAATCCGGGATCAACGGCTTAACGTGCCTTCCAAAGCAGGGGAGCGCTCAGTTAATAACCTCTCAAAGAGGTCACCCATCCAAGAACCAGGAGCGCTCCATCATCACATCCACAGTGGATCTACTGGATGAATCTAATGAAATTTATTGATTATCATAAGAAAGAAAGAAAGAAGGAAAAAAACATTTATTCACAGACACAGTAGACACACATATGACAAAAATGATAAATGAAGAAAAACATATTATACACAAACCACATAACATGTGTGTCCCCGCGGCAGTGAAACGGACACTGGCTCAGCATTATGCTGAGGTGTCAAACACCTACAGCGCTGATTTTAAGCCAGTACCATCGGTGACTCACGGAACGTCATACCATGGTAAAAAATAAATAAACAAAATAAAAATAACTGAAATATATAAAAAAGGTAGGCATATAAATACGACGACCGGTTAAGCCTAGTGGGTAGTGCACCTGCCTGTGAAGCTGACGGTCCTGGGTTCGAATCCCGGTCAGGGCAAATATTTGTGTGATGAGCATGAATATTTGTTTCTGAGTCTTGGATGTTTTCTATGTATTTAAGTATTTATATCTATTAAATATATCGTCGTCTAGTACCCATAACACAAGCCTTCTTGAGCTTACTGTGGGGCTAGTTCGATTTGTGTAAGATTGTCCTCTAATATTTATTTATTATTTATTTAATAAACTAAAAACCACCTACTACTTACATACAGCATCTGGAGTACAAAAACAAAAGAGCTAAAAATTAAAAAAAAAGATTTGTACGGTTGGTTCATAACAACTATTCGTTTTAGGAAAGAAATGACAAAACACTCCGACCAAATGGCGTCTGGCTTAGACATAGCCTTGTTTTGTCTATTTTCGTAGGCGAGCGGAGGCGAGCGGTCTCACAGAACTAATAAAAATATTAACGTATGCGCAAAGGCAACTCGCGATCAACTTAAGTTCCTCCCACACAATCAAATGCATTCGTCACAGCTTATTCAACAACAGCTCGCTCAATATGGCTGTTACACGCTTATTTGAGGGGAGTAGGGCACAGCGGAATTTTATCTTGGTTATATTTGGAGCATAGGTACGTATAGGTACGCCATCTTCCAGAAAACGGCAGTCATAATAACAGTTGCTCTGTACGTATGTGGTGTCGTAATTCTTGTGGTAAGATCAAAATCAAAAAATCAAAATCAAACATTTATTCTGCAAATAGGCCACAAGGGCACTTTTACATGTCAAAATATTAATTTACAGTTCAAGAAGGAATAATAATTTCGAGTTTACAATTATAACAAAATTAATGTCATACAGTGAAGATAAACTTGCAAAGTTATCTATTACAAATATTACAACATCAGTAAAGTTAGAGATGTATAAGGTCTCAAGATTAAACAAGGAGTATAATGAAATGAATACATATAATAACCCAGAGATGTACATGGTTTCTGAGCGTCAAAATTAAAATTAATTTAATATTGTTAGAGATGAATATATGGTCTCTAAGTCACTGATAATAAAAACGAATCCACAACAGGATGATGTCTCACGTCAATCCCCTATAAAAAGACACTAGTATTAACGTAGTCACTATGTCCTAGCAAGCATGAACAGACCGGACTCCACAAACAGTACCCGATCACGAGTATGACGCGTATCGCCTCTATATGACGTGCTGTGTTGATTGATGCTCACCATCAATCGGATTAGCATTTGATTCTAACTATCAATTCAACGAACCCTAAGATCAATAAAAGGTCGGTACTGCGCTTGCCACTTCGCTGTCCCTACGTCCATTGGTTATAGTGACATATTATCGGCAGGCAGGCCGCAGAAGTTTCGATCAAGTTTGTTCCAATATGGAGATTTAGAAAGAAGTAACTGTCTGTATTTTGTATGACTTAATTCCTGTTATTACTATTATGTTTTAATTTTTTTTTTTATTACTTTATATTACTGTATGTGTTGTCTACCTTAAATATGATTTTGCATTCTTGCGGTGACAACAACCAAGTCGAATACATTATTTGTCTATAACCATGTTCTCATGGAAGTGATTGTAGATCTTATATGAGAATAAATGTCTTTAAACCTAAACCTAACTATCTGTATAATTTAAATTGTCGTTACGTGTACATGGTGTACAGTCATCCAAGAAAATGTGGAACATAATGTTCAATAAATAAAGTCGAAAAGCGGTAGACCACTTTCTTGACTTACTGTACACTATGGTACCTACTGCATTCATATCGAAGGCTCCTCACAGACGAGGGCGTGGCTGGCTTCCTCGTTCTATAAACAAATTTTATTTACGACATTTTAAAACGAATATACTTTAATTCGGTCTTATTTACTCAATTTTTTTACATCCGCGTTTAATAATGCCGACATTTTTGGTTTGCATTAAAATGTTGTGTTCAGTAACTGTTTTCCGCGACCTTGTTCATGTGAACCTCGTAGAGTAGCTACTGTTTTTCTGGATAAAATCCTAAAAGCCTACCGGGAACCGAAAATGAGTCGCTAGAATAAGTGCAACAGAGACGGAGATGTTTTTTTTTCGGTTCGCGGTTTGGATTCTGTTTTCATTTAAGCGCTGCTATGACTATCTATATAGGATGTCCAGTAAATAATGGACAAGCTTCTAACCACCGATAGAGCTGAGGCTGGTTCAGAAAATGGACTTTCATGTTTAGTAAAAGTCCCTTCCTAAAGTGGTTCTCGAGGTAATCGAACTTTTCCATTTTCTTAATAATTAGTACCTTCTTTTTAATGTTTAGTTTTTAGTTAGGTATAGTTGTTTTTATTTCAAGTTTTTAATTCATTTAATAATTATTATTATCATAATTATCATGTAAATTGGTTTTATGAATAAAATTTTGTTAGTACCTTCTTTGACTTTAATGACCGTCAAAGCCATAAATGAAGAGATATTCTCGTTGTTTTTATTGCTAAATATTCTCTTTATTGCTAGTGTTGCTAACAGACAGGCATCAGAGTTATCTCTGTTTTTCATTAACAACTTTTTTTGTTGACTCGGGCCAATTATTAAGAAAATGGAAAAGTTCGATTATGTCGAAAACCAAGGGACTTTTACTAAACCTGAAAGTCCCTTTTCTGGACCAGCCTCAGGTTTTCTATGGGTGGTTAGAAGCTTGTCTATTATTTACTGGACACCCTGTATATTAGGTAAGGTACAGCGGGGCCATCTAGACTGCGGGAAATTATAACTAATCGAAATATTTTCCGTGTTTTACATAATTTATTGGAGTACCATCTTGGTGACATTGTGAAGACGTTTTTTTACTACCTATTCTGGCATAGATAGCCCTCTAAAATAAATGATGTTAAAAATGGAAGACATTTTTGATCAGTTTTAATTTCCCGCAGTCTAGATTGCCCCGCTGCATGCGATGGTGGAACAATAAATAAATAAATAAATATTTGTGGACAATCTTACACAAATCAACCTAGTCCCAAACTAAGCAAAGCTTGTACTATGGGTACTAAGTGATATACATACTTATATAGATACTTAAATACATAGAAAACATCCATGACTTAGGAACAAATATTTGTGTTCATCACACAAATAAATGCCCTGACCGGGATTCGAACCCGGGACCTCCAGCTTCGAAGGCAGGGTCACTACCAACTAGGCTAAAGCGGTCGTCACTTTCAAACATTTTGATCAAGAAAGGCAATTGCTATTCAAATTTTGTTTTAGTTGAATTTGCGTAAGTAACATTGTTAATTCCGGTTAAAATTAAAATAACTACAATTTGCTGACTTGCCGGAAAATCCGGAAGTAAGCACATCGGAAACAATAGTTAACCATGTCGGACGTATTTATTGCTGTTACACGCGTTTTCCGGTTTTCGACAGAGATAGGTGCTTATTATTTAAGTACACGAGTGTCTTTTCCTGATCGTCAGTAACCCTGGCATTTTATAAGATTATATATAACAGTTGCTTCTGCCCGTGAACAGGAACATTAAAAAAAGATATATATTAAAGGACAATCTTACACAAATCGAACTAGCCCCACAGTAAGCTCAAGAAGGCTTGTGTTATGGGTACTGGACGACGATATATTTAATAGATATAAATACTTAAATACATAGAAAACATCCAAGACTCGAACCCAGGACCGTCAGCTTCACAGGCAGGTGCACTACCCACTAGGCTAAACCGGTCGTCGGTATTATTAATTAAACCAGGAAAAAGTCACAACTATCTTTTTTTGATCCTGACTGTGACTTTATAGGCCGGGTCCATTAAAGCGATAGGAATGCGCGGTTGGAGAGTAGCCTGGGGAAAATCCAGGGGAAAACCTCCGACAGGACTACGCGGGTGGTTTGGAATAACTATATATCTTTCATATTAAATAGTAGCATGATTCTCGCATGGTACCTCTACCATACACACATAAGCAACACATCTACAATATTGTAAACGTAATTAAGCAATATTGTAAACGTTAGTTCATCGCAGCACCACTCTAGTCTATTTTTTATTTTAATTTTAAAAGCATTTTTATCAAAATTAATTTATACGAGCCTTGGGAAGACGTTTGCAAGATAGGGGTTGCGATCCTAGATCCGGTGCGTACCTGGTTCAACGTATCTCTTTAGCAATCCAGCGCGGGAACGCGGCGAGTATATTTGGGACGTTTGAGCCGGGTACTTATCGGACAAGTCATTGTTAATGGAGTATGTAGCATAGGTGACGAAACGTGTTGTGGATGATTCTTTGTAGCATAAATTGACGAAACCTGTGGTGGATACTTTTTGTTGTGGTTGGACGAAACATCTGCCAATTAAATGTATATTCTGATTTAATCAACAAATTAAAACTATATTTTATGTTTTGTAAGTGTACTTTTATATTTACTTTTTATAGATATTGTAAAAACCTAAGAAGGAAAATAAATTAATAACCCAGACACAATACAATGCGTCGTCAAGTTACCGTAACAAAGCTCTTTATGGTAGAAAACTGACAGTACTCACAAATTGTTAAGTATCCCACATATTGTTGTTCGCGACATCGAAATGTTATGCGTTTAAAACTGAAACGCCTCGGGTTGTTAGGACGGGTAACCACTGGCAAAGAGCCGTCAGTTCTAAAACGGTGTAACTAACTTGATTTTAATATGGAGCTCTTCCGTTTTGTACTTACATAAATAGCAGCATAAATAATGTCGATGCAACAGACCATGAACCGATAACTAGTGGGTAGTATGATCGACATTTGGAAATGGCTACCCTAAATGATAAATTATTTCATACAAAAAATTTAGAATAAAGGAAAAATTGAAAAGTTTAGGCACCGAGCAGGATTCGAACCTGCGGCCTCCTGTTAATGAAGCATGAGTCTTCTGGTAGATGTCGCTGTACACCTCCCTAAAAGCGTTTGTATAAAAATATTTCATACAATCTTAGGTAGGTTATGATCATCACCAGTCGAAGATAATGGTATGAATATATTATTTTGCATTCTAATTTCTGGTGACTAGGTACATTTTTATTCATTATGTTATGTATGATGATGGACTGTTTAATTTCTGGCATGAGCTATACAACAAAAGATTCTTGTTTTTTTTAATAACTTCTTTAAGATTGGCTCGACTCTGCCAAAGGATTCTTGATGAACCAAGAGTTATCGACGGTTTCTTCGAGTAATGAATCTCTACTTACCACAAGTTAAGTTTAAACTTTGATGTGGCTTTACCTGTGAACAAAAATTATGTGTTTTATTATTTAGTTTAAAAAAAGGAGCTCTATAATCAGTATTTTGAAAAACAAATACTTATTTGCCTGATTATTACAGATAAATTAAGACTGCAAAAAATAACAAAGTCTAAAGCTGCCGAATTCAAACTATCTGAACTTAGACTTTATGTACACTATATTATACTCTAAAACCACTGATCAGGATGCCCATAAGGCTGGCTGTGATGAGTTTTGCTCTGCTGTCGTGTCGTTCGTCTAGACTCTATATCAGGGTCCAACCAATGGGGTGCGCCGCCTTTGGGGGGCGTCTAGCGATTCCAAGGGGGGCGCAGCGAGCGGCTCCAGATTTCCACTTATTCCAAAAAAATACAAATCTCTATTAGTTAATTTGTGTTCTATACCTTGTCCACGCTACGAGTATATATGGTCATAAAATAAAAGAACAGAAACGGTTTAAGTTAATTGCTCATTTTTGTTTCCATCGATTGTTTAATTTTCTTATATAAACTCTCAATTTCAGCCATGGGGGCGACGAAGTTTGGCTTGACGTTAGGTTAGGTTAGGTTAGGCGCATAGGTCAAAAAGGTAGGGAACCTCTGCTCTAGATGGTAGATGGATGGATGGTAAGGTAGTATGAAGATAGATAGGTAAGAAGGTATAGGCATGTAATAAATAATATCTTGCCACAACCCTTATTTTAGCGATAATAGTCTTAACATTAATTTGTTGACAAGTTAATGCTAAGCAAAAATCAGAGCATGCGACACAAAGATATCAATAAACCACTTCTTAAGTACAAGGCGAACGACAACCGCCTGTCTCCTATCTAATAGCTATATTACAACAACTTGAGAAGCTTTATATGTATACGAATAAGGTGGAAAGTCCTTTGTTACGTGTATAAATGGACGTTTAGCTTTTTAAAAAACAAGTGACGCGCGTCAGTTCTTTGTGGTTGGACAAGTGTTGTTCGGTTCGTATGAAAAATTATACAGCTTCTTTAAGCTTGCTATGTATACACACTAGGGTATGTCTGCCCAGTTTGCACAGTCGAATTCTGAGTGTAATTCGTGTTAACCGTTCTTGTGAAATTAATTAATTCATTAATCCCTGGGAAAACGCCGTACAAAACTCGGTCTCCTAGGTAATGTTCGATGTAACCGCAAGCAAGGCTGATAAGGTCTGTATGTTGGTTTTCTTTGAAAGTTTCAGGTTTACAAAAAACAAAATAAGTTTTCATGTAAAAATGTTTTTTTTTGTTTTAAGTCTAATTGGGAATGGAACGTACTATTATTTAAACTGGTATTGCATATATTACGTAGGTATCCATAAATAAACACAGCTGTAAAAAAATCCCGCACTAATTCAATCTAGATTAGAATTCCGCATATCACAAGTAACTTTGTAAACCAATGACAGCATTCAAATTCTAAATTCATTCCTCTGCTCGCCCAACCGAAAACCACGTACTAAAGTACAAACTTACATTTGTCGTTGGAAAAATAATTATATTTATACATCACGTACTAATTCTGAGAGTAACACCGTGACTGATTACTGTAGAAACTTGGCGCATCTTTTAATAACGGACGGAAAAAGCGTCCTTGGACGTAGAAACTAAAGCTTTAAATATAACGAACAAAACTATTATAAGATGATTTGAAGATAATTTATTTTTCACACTTGCTATTCAGAAAAGAGTTATTGTTGCCTTCGAATGAGGGATCAAAATTGTACTTTTATTCCCTGATTTGAGGGCAACAATGACTCTTTTCCTCATAGAACGTGTGAAAAATAGTATATGACACTGTAGTAAAATCATTTGTAAGATATTTCATGTTTTTAGCAGCGGGTCTCATAGACGGTGTGACACACGGTAGCAAAATTATTTTCGTCTTGGGCATAAAGACTTGAATCCCTCGCTACGCTCAAGATTCTACTTTAGAATCCCTCGCTACGCTCAATATTCTATTGTAGAATCTTTCGCTTCACTCCAAATTCAATATACCGCCCTCGCCGTAAATATATCATTTTGCTCCCTTGAGACACAATCTACTATTTATTGATATAGTGGCGCTTATGTCGACTGCATATATAAAGTTGTATATTTCTGATCACGGTTGCACATTCGTTACAGTAGATGACAAGTCATTTTGGCTGGAGCCCAATACGAAGTCTGTGATCTAAGTTGAGTACGCTTTGCTGCATTACCACTCTGTTCGGTTAAAATTACATGAATTTAGTGAGTCGAATCGAATTTGTAGGTAAGCATGCTTAGAAAAACCTTTAAATTGTGTTCGGCATGTCGCGAAATTGAATTTAGGTACACAAATATTGAAAAATCCAGTTTATTCGGATACGGAAAATTTTATTTATTTATTTAATCTTTATTGCACAAAAGAAACCTTATCGTACAAAAGGCGGACTTAATGCCGTATGACATTCTCTACCAGTCAACCTTAAGGCGAAGCAGAAAGAATTTTGTAGCAATATATGCCTATATATTGTAAGCACCTCGAACATGTCACTTTTGGGGTCGGAAGCAGTACTTAATTTCAACACGTTTGACACAAACTTCGAGAAATCCAAACGTTCAGATTTTTAGATTATTTCATTCGCCGGATTAACTATCACTTTCTCTGCCAAACATTTCATACCGCTACGCAATTTCCTATACATACGGGGAAACGCATGATATCGCAAATGTAGGTTTCTAGCAGTAAACGTGTTAAGAGCCTTAGATTCAAAAAAAAAGTAATAAAAAATGAAACCGACTCCAAAAAAAGTAAAGAAATAATTGCCTTACTCCTAACATGAGACTTTACGCTTCTTATTGAACAATGTAGACGTACCTATTGTCATTTTTGAAGCCGGTGCCATCCAAAGGAATTTTGTAAAGTTGACGAAATGGCACCGACTAAAAAAAATACAATAGGTATGTCTACATTGTTCAATGAGTCGGTTTTATTTTTTTATTAAAATTTTTATTTATTTCACACTTTTTAGTGAATCATTAGCAGAGTGCATCTTATAATGATTCTAATAAACTCAAACACGGATAAGCTACACTGTTTTATTACGGAGTTCCGTTGCCTACCTTCCGGCTTCAATTACCAGGTCAGGTTAATGGTAACATTACATCAGGACCATTTAAATTGACTTCGTCATAGTCGCTTCCGTATCTTGATCGAAATATCTTAATACCACCCACGAAACACTAGGAGTTTTGGATGACCATCTGTGGTCTTCTTCATCAGTCCTCGTTCTCCAAATGTTACTTTCTGAATGCAACTGCTTGATTTATTACCGAAAATACTAAAATCGCTATATGTTTCCTCAATTCCTCATGGATCCCATCATCAGGACTAGATTCTGGTAACAATGGGACCAACCCTGAAGCATATGCTTTCAAACAAAGAAAAAAAATTCATATCGGTTCATAAACAACGGAGTTCTCAGGTAACACACATTTAAAAAAATACATACAACCGAATTGAGAACCTCCCCCCTTTTTTGAAGTCGGTTAAAAACGACTGGCGTTACTTCTCTGTAGATTGCAAGTAAATATAATGAATCGTGTAGCCCGTAATCCTTTTCTGTCAAATCTCCGTTCCTATTAAATTAATCACAGCTTACATCTCAGTCTCGAAATCTCGTTAACAAAACTATTATTGTTATCACGGGAGCTAGATAAGTGTTGCAACGCCATTATGTCTGTTATCAACAACATCTGATACATTTTTATAGCATTCCTTTCACTGCTTGTATCGGCAACATTTTTTTAAAATTCTTGTTCGATTTTTCTTCGTCTGCAACTGCTTAATAATTTGATATGTTGCATAATAGTAACAGTTTTGAGTTGATATTTGTATGTTAGTGTATTGTAGTGATTTCCTCCATCGGACGCTCCGGATGTGGAATGAGCTGCCGAGGTTTTCCCGAGGGACTACAGTATGGGGTTCATCAATGAAGGTGTTTTTTTAAACGGTCGGCAACGCGTTCGTAGACAGAGGTGACCTCTTATCATCAGGCGGGCCGCACGCTTATTTGCCACCGACGTGGTATAATAAAAAACGTGGTTGAATTCAGATTTCTGTACGTAAATATATAATCATGATTTTCCTGAAGATGGGTAACTGAGCTTTACGCCACAAAACATGTATTCAAAATTAAAATTCAAATATATATTCTGCAAATAAATATTTGTTTCGATTTTTGAGTTGTTTGTTACTAACATCTACGGAGCCGTGTAAGCTCTGTTAAAATAATTCCATTTTTATTATTTTTATACACTTTATTCATTTTAGGGATATGTAATTTAAATTTTCTAGCTTAGTTTCTACTTACCCAAATGTTGTCTGGAAGAGATCGCTTGTTAGCGATAAGACCGCCTGTTGTCTACCACTGCTATATGTATTTTAATTTCTGTTGTTCTTTGAATGTACTTCGTTTGGTGAGCAATAAAGAATATTTGTATTGTATTGTTATTATAATATTTCTGTAAAAAGTGAAATATAAAAATAAACTTACAAAACATAAAAACATTATAAAAACCTAACCTAGTGTGCCGCCGGCAACGAGGCGGGGCCTAATTTTTTCTTAATACAAATACAAATACAAACATTTATTCTGCAAATAGGCCACAAGGGCACTTTTACATGTCAAAATATTAATTTACAATTTAAGAAAGTCTGACTATAATAAGTAATACATTTTTCATGTCAAAATATTAATTTACAGTTCAAGAAGGAATAATAATTTCGAGTTTAACAATTATAACAAAATTAATGTCATACAGTGAAGATAAACTTGCAAAGTTATCTATTACAAATATTAAGTTAGAGATGTATAAGGTCTCAAGATTAAACAAGGAGTGAAATTAATATATTATCCCAGAGATGTACATGGTCTCTGAGCGTCAAAATTAAAATTAATTTAATAGTACTAGCAGTAAACATTACAGTTCTTATATGAGGTATTTACTGAACAGATTTACTCTGAAGCAACGCTTGCGCAAGTGGTCCGGACTAATAATAACTTGATCGGCTCCTGCAAACTGTGTTTTACGACAGCTTGTGAAATTGATGCTTAGACAAAATGGACAAAATTACCTTTGTTGCGACAAAGGCGGACAATTAAGGTAAACGTCCGGCTGACCGGAACCGGCTGATGCTCCGACACGGGAGCTCTTTCTGGAGTTCAAAATTTTGCCCCTACCATGCATACTGATATACCAAGTGGCATTATTCACTCATGAAAACTTTGGTCAATTTAAATGCAGCGGCACAAGCTCCAAAATCAAATCAAAAATCAACATTATTGGCCCGACAATATACAATCGCCTACCTGACAATATCAGAATGCAGCTTCTACCACAGTTTTCAAATGTAAACTGAAGAAGTGGCTTCTTAAAAACGTGTAAACTATAACGATTATTTTAATTTACCGCTAACAATATAATAATCAAGAATTCATAATTACGATTTTTAATAATTTATAATATTCATTTGTGTTTTGAATAGTGAATTATATTGAACTAATAGCGACCCGCCCCGACTTCGCACGGGTGCACTATTTAATGGATGTTATTATACATATAATCCTTCCTCTTCAATCACTCTATCTATTTAAAAAAAAACCGCATCAAAATCCGTTACGTAGTTTTAAAGATTTAAGCATACATAGCGATAAAGGGACATAGGGACAGAGAAAGCGACTTTATTTTATACTATGTAGTGATAATGTAAACCTATTTCTTTTGAATTAGGACATATATAACATTACAAACGACCTGTAACAATTGTTACCCTTAAATTTTTCATTTCATTCCATAACCGACACCTTAATGCCTAATAGACGACACATTAATCACCTAACACAAAATTACAGGTTTTAAATTATTGCGAACTATAGTTTTTCCGCGTCAATTTCCCTTTCGCCGATTTTATCCAGTGGTGCCCATTGAAATTGTAAAATATGAACTACTAATTATAAATGCAAAAGTGACTGTCTGTCTGTTACCTGTTCACTCTTAAGCCGTTTAGCCAAAGACTTAGGATAGTTCTTATCTGGGAAATCATTCCTTAAGGAGGTGAAATGGGGGCGGAAGTTTGTATGGGGGCACGATATAAACGAGTACCACGGGCAGGCTAGTATACAATATGTCTGACTGCGAAAACTCCTTTGGTCACCGACGTTATATTAAAAAGCTGTTTGTTACAAATATGGATTGTGTAATTGGATCTAGAATTAATTAACTAGTGTTAGCTAATATTGCTAATATGCGTCTTTAAAATAATTAAGAGCTGCTAATGATGTAAAATATGTGATGTATTAATACGCAAGGACTATGTTAATTAGCAAAAAGTGTTTCAACAAATATATTTATCATCTAATTGTTGGCAATAATATTTCAGCAATGTTTTCACGGCCCAATTTGCTAGTGAAATAGTTTACTATACACGATATCGTATTGTTCGATAGCATGTGTCAAGTTTGTAACTTATGGTACCGATTTTCTACGGAATCAGCTACAAAACTTCAGTCGCTAGCGTTTAGTTTTCGATAGGTAGTTTACCGTAGAACTCATACTACCGGGCCTTAGTTCTATGAGTGACCGCCAGAGGCGCTGTACTAATGTACATACAAATCGTTTACGCAGACGCTAGCGAGTACGGTCGCTTTCGACTCATGGTAGCGCTATAGTGAAATAGTTTACTACACTCGATAGATACTGTTCGATAATATCTGTCAAGTTTGTAACTCATGGTACCGATTTTCTACGGTAACAGCCATTTGACAGCTACAAAACGTCAGTCGCTAGCGTTTAGTTTTCGATAGGTAATTTACCGTAGAACTCATACTACCGATCCTTAGTTCTATGAGTGAACGCCAGAGGCGCTGTACTTTTGTACATACAAATCGTTTACGCAGACGCTAGCGAGTACGGTCATTGTAAACTACAGTGGTACAAACTACATGGTAGTGCTACAGTTTTTTTGGTGATTCGTCACGATTAGTCGTTTGGTGCAGAGTTACACCATGGCAATAAGATGTTCCCGTGAGTATCGTATGAATGTACTATGGGAATTAGCTTGACTAACTGGCTTGGCTTAACTTTTATAACTGTTAGTGGCATTAAACAGGCAACATGCGTAGTTTGTCACAAGCATGCAGCTTGTGAGATTACGCCTGTTGGGAATAGCAGCCTCAATATATGTAGGAGACAAAAAATTGATTGAGCATTGCCATCCAACGTGGCAATGCGGCCAGCATTTTGGGAACATTACCTACTGGCAGCTGTTTGTTAGATTAGGGTTTTTGATAAGTATATTTAGGTTCATTTTAGGTTAGTTTTAGTTTTATTTTAATTTCTTTGTTTATTTAAAAAATAAAGGTACCTAAATAATTATCCTAGCACTACCTGTTGTTATTTTTCTTTAAGTTTTCATCTCCTGCTACCCAAAAGTTGTCTGGAAGAGATCGCTCTATAGCGATAAGACCGCCTGTTGTTACCTATTAGTTTTTATGGATAATCTTGTAACAATTTCTTTTTGTGGTGCAATAAAGAATATATTATTATTATTATTATTATAACAGTCTAATATCTTGCAATCTAATATATTCTGATATGAGACGTGAAATTTAAGACACTTTTCACGCCAATTATATGTGGTTAAACCTAATTGACTTTAAATATGTAATAGATTCAAAACGCCTCAAGGATAATCGCGTAGGCACATTTTTAATTGTACCCATCATTACGTATTACGTTAGATTGAAAAACAAGTACACTTACGTACAGCTGTCCATCCATTAGTTATCTAGGCCGGTGCAGTCACGAAGACAAGTGTTTAGAGATCCACTCTCATGCAAGGTGAGGTTGAAAGTTCAACGTTTTTGATGATTGGTAATTTAATGTAAACTACTGACGAGGAACGGCGTATTTTGTATGTATAATACAGTACTTAAGACCTTTATAACATGGTATGGTGTTACGAAATTAAATGACCGAGTAAAATAATTAATACTACCGTTTGTGTAAGTTACATTCGGATATTAAGGTAGCTGTATTCAGTCGAGCGATGGTTTAAGCCTTCACTTGAATCAAAGTGATATAATTTAAAGTGTTTACTAAGGTTATAAGTGATAGAACTATAAGAAAAGAGCAGTCTATGAAGTCTACACTATATACGCGTTCTGACTCTAGACTTATAAATTGACTGACCAGCAAAATAAAAAATGGAGTCGCTAGAATGGGAGCTCCTTAAACAATTTCTTTTGTTTTTTTTCTGACACAATTTACGGGTTCTAGTCTGATACTGTCTACTGTCAGTTTAAAGACAAGTCGTCCAAGTCAGCCAACTGTCCATACAAAGGCCAAAAATTTATTGCGTCAAACAATATTTTCTTCTACTTTCTTCACTACTTTTCTTACTCTCTGTGTAAGTAGGATATAATAAATAAGATGATTGTTAGTTTCGTTACTCAATCACGCCAAAACTGAACGGAGGATGAAATTGGGAGTGACAGATTACGTGGACGAAATGGCGAGTAAAAGCTACTAAAAATAAACATTTATTTATTTACAGCCGGTAATAATAGTTAAATAATAATAACTAAAATAATATTACAACCAGGGCTCGGAAACCGGTTTCGTCTTCATACAATTAACCGGTTAAAAATTTCGGTTAATTGCGTTTTACGATATTTTTTCGTACTTTAAATCATTTATTCCGTAGATGAAGGCTACTAAAAGCAAATCTTAAAATAAAAAAGGAGATATGAGAAGTACTTTAGGAAATATTTCCAAAATAGTAAAAACCGGTTCCGAGCCCTGATTACAACTAACTTAAATCTAAAACAGGCCCTTGGGGCATTATACCGTGGATGCTGGCGGCATTTCCTCGCTGTATCGCAACGCTGATACGTTGTGCGAGGAAGTCGCCAGCTCTTCACCAGTTACGTCAACCAAACGCTTTGCGATTTCAGTAAATAACTTGTGCGCGCTGGGGCCCCAAGCTACTTACTTATGAATAAAGCTAAGTCAATCGGTTCGGACTTTTTCAAAGGTCACACAACATGATCGACCGGCACTTTCACGATAACACAATGACGTGTCAATCTGGACTAATAGTGTCAATTAGTCTAATATAATACATGACGGTACTGAGCAGATTACATCTTTTGTCTGACACACGTCTGGACTGTTGCAGCTATGCGATTCAAAACATGTTTTTTCACCTCACCTCTTGACACCGGGTTTCGTAATAAAGTCATTAAACGGAGGTCTATCATACACTGGTTATCCTGAAGTGACGTGTTGTGAATAAGCAGTATTGCGAAAAGAGAGCGGTGAGATATTGGTACATGTGTTGGTCAGCTTAATGATTGATGTCATTGAGTGAGATATTTAATTGAATGTTCGGTATTAATTATTCTGATATCGGGATTCTAGATCATTCGACGCGTGATGAAGCGCCCAACTTTTAGTGTATAGTCAAGGAGATCGAAACACGTTACTTTTTCGCCCTTGTCCCACTGACATTTTTTTCTCATCTTTATTAAAGAGCTTTATTGCTAAGCGATTAGGGTTTATTTAGAAATCACGCGAAATTCCGCAGGGGGGGAGGGGGTCATGAAAACCTCACGAGTGATCACGTTGGGGGAGGGGGGGTACAACGTAGACCTCACGTGTAATTTTCTTCCTGTACCTACAAAACCGAGAAATAATATCTACTCATGTAGGAAATTATAAATCATCATTTCGCACGTCAAAAATACCGAGTCTTTTTACGATTTTTGAAATTTTGGAATGCTTGCATAACACATACGAAAATAAACACAATACAATTTCAGTCTAAATTTTTAATAGTGACAAAATACACACGAGGTTTCGTAGGGGGGGTCTCCTAGAACCTCACCAAAGATCACCAAGGGGAAGGGGGTCTAAAAGCGAGCCAAAAAACTTCACGTGATTTCTGGATTTCTGGATAAGCCCTTATGGCGCTCCATAGGATGACCAACAATTCTGCTTAGCTACGGTTATTGAGACCTATTTTTACTACCTTAAATGTGTCCTGCCAGCCAGTGCGCCATTGCAGCCGCCTACATATGAGAAAATATTATATGCGATCTTAATTTGATTTCTAAATGCCTCCTTCCGTACATATTCCTTTAATATATGGTATACATCTTCAACTGTATCACACTTTGCGCAAAGCGGCTACTTTTTACATCAAAAATCCGTTATTTAGTAGAATGTGTCCGGAACGAAGTCTTAGAGTCGGTTGCACCAACATACGATCACAGGCCGGTCATCGTCAAATATGGCGCCGGCAGCTGTCATCCCATAGAAACTTGTCAAACGTTCCATACAATCTGATTTTAACGAACACCGCTTACAATTACAAACGGTTTGGTGCAACCCACCCTTACTGCTATAACAATTTCTTGGCCACTAAGCGAATAATCTTTCCATGGTGTCTTTACGAGTTCTGATTGGATCGTTTTGTACCAAATACCCTTTTGCATTGACCTTTCACCGAAGTATTGATTCCACATTTGTCCCACTGACAATAAGGCATAAAAAGGTACGTGTTTCCGTTCTTGATTGTAAGTCACCAGCACCAATATCAACAACAATAATGCATCAATATGTGACACGTCTGTAATTCAAGGACTGGGGGTGTCGTGGTAGAGACAGCAATCCCATGATGCCCCTGTTGATCGCAAAGCGGGGAAACGCCGGTGTGGTTATTGGGTATGCTCCTGAGTGAGTCCCACATAATCCCCACCAGGTTTCCCAGGTCGGGAATATGCATAAAGCATTTCCACATCATGAAAAAAAAGGCCCGATAGAGCGTTTCTTTGTGGCAGATATGAATTCTGATGATATCAGGCCTCCTCTTACCGCTTAGGCTATTATTTAAAGAAATAACTGTCATGTTTCTAGTACAGTAATTTAGAGGTAACGCTGCCAGCCTTCTGGACACTGTAGCCAGTGAGGTCTTAGGGTGGGTTGCGCCAAACCGTCTGCAATCGTAAGCGGTGTTCGTTAAAACCCTTTTTTTTGAACCTGACTGTGGCTTTATAGGCCGGGCCCAATAAAGCGATAAGAGTGCGCGGTTGGAGAGTAGCCTGGGGAAAATCCAGGGGAAAACCTCCGGCACGACCACGCGTGTGGTTTGGAATACTGGAATACTCTAAGAGTTTGAGCTCCAGTGAGATTGGTTGAGCGGTTTCAACCGAATCTGAGGTGTGAGTGGAAACGAGCTACTGGGAGTTTTGTCGCTGGTTCACTAAACCTAGCCTAGCTGAGAAGACTCCAGCAAGAAACTCAGCTAAGCCCGACCTGGGTCGGATAAACCCGATTGTATAGAAAGTTTGACAAGTTTCTATGGGATGACAGCTGTCGGCGCCATATTTGACGACCGGCCTGTGATTGTATGTTGGTGTAACCGAGCCTTAATCAATTTCTGCCCGTAACCAGGTTAGTTACGCGAGGAATCGTCGATAAAAAGACATTAAAGGTTAACGACACTAGTCACCACACCAGTCACACAACCCAATAAGTATTGTGCCTACATCCGTCCGTCCTCTCACCAAAGGTGACCTAATAGGTCACAATTACATAAAACGAATGCACTTCATTTTGCATTAGATAAAATTATTTATGATATCCGACATTTTATAAAACTGTAATTTGATTTTGAATCTTCTTCCTTGCCTAGTAAAGTCGCTTTTAGAACGGACCAATTTGATACAACTCGGCCAATTCAAATGATTTTAAGTAGCTATACCAAAGACGTAAATAGGCATTCGGAAATAGATCTTAAGTCTTTGCTATAAGGTTTAAAATAGATTTATCGATATACAGAGGACGATTTGATGCAAAAAGGATGGTAAAACATATCGAAGTGAACGGTACGATGCTTAGATAAGTGGTTATGTTTTCAATATTGAGAAACTGACGGTGTCTCAAATAAATTACAATATCGAAATGAGATGAGAAGAAGAGATAATATCTATTACGTTAGATCTGCAGAGGTCAGCTAGATAATAATTATATTAAGTAATACGAAGACTCAAAGTCTAGACTTCGAGTCTTCGTATTACTTAATATAATCAGCAGGCTGACACACTACCGTATGTCTAGACATACGGTAGTGTGTCAGCCAAGTTGCAAAACTAAAATACGACACACCGGCTGTCTATATTACACGAACCATTTCGGGCTACTTTGACCCCCAATAACTTAAAATCTATTTGACCTGCACACTTGTAAACCATCTTATTACTATTGGTCGTCTCGGTTTAGAAATGCGACCTGTAGAGGAGAACATACCGAAATTCGCCCGCAGAAACAAAATCATTGATAAAAAAGTTGTTTTTGAAAATTTCCAAAAACCGTCTCTATAAAAAAAATCTATATAACTATCGAACCTGCTCACGAAATTCCACGAGAATCGGTTGAGAATTGCGACCTGTAGACGAGAACAAACGGAAAACCGGAAATCCGGACATATGAAAGCATTTTTGTCGAAGCTGAAGCAGAGACCTTCGTTTCACTCTGTCATAAACCCGAACCGACTTCTTACAATCTCTATCTCTTTGGCTTTTTATTGTACAACTTTTAATGAATCTTGAATAACAATATGTAATGTAAGCATGAAATAACGGGTTAGATATTCATTTACAATAATTATCACTTTTGCCGCAGAACAAACGGAAATCTGGAAATCCGGACATATGAAAGCATTTTTGTCGAAGCTGAAGCAGAGACCTTCGTTTCACTTGGTCAATTATCGAATCCTGAATTTCAATAAAAAACCTTACGATATTCACGAGATTTTTAAGATCAAAAATCACATTTACCGCCACTAATTGATTGACTCACTCATCAAAATAATTGGGTCATGAACGGATTTAGGTTCGCGTCTTTTCTTTGGACATACCAAAAGTTAAGGGCTACAAAGCTTAATTTTGGATTGGACTAGTAACCCGCATAAACGGTGTCTCCGTTTGTATAAATGCCTGTAATAAAAACATAGCTAACACGCACATAAGCCATTAACTATTGACCACAGGAGGGACGACTCAACTAAGTATGACCCAATTGACTACTTCCAATTGAAATTTGGGATCCAGCAAGATAATTGTGTGTACACGAAGGTAATAATGAATAACAGTGAATTTTAACATTTCATTGTATCTCTAAAGTCATAAATTCTATCCAAACAGGCCAAGCTGTCACGACAAGGTTTGTGACAAAAAAATAGAAATAGGTACGTGTTATGATAGTGACTGCCGACTTTCGTGACAATAATATCCGTGGGATCACATTTTTTTGTCGAGGAAGTGATATTTGACAACGAGAATAAATATATTATTTATTGCGACAAACTTACGCAACGCTCTCTCAGTTCAATTGTATTAAATATTAAGGCAAATGATAAGTATTCCGTTGTTAATTATGGAAGGTACCAGACCGTACTAACAATTAATGCTAGAGTAAAAACCACCTTGACCGTTTAATTCCTATTTCTTAGCCAATTATTATTATTATACCCTTTATTATTGTTTCTTAACATTTACAGTTTTTTTTTAACTAGCCTATTTAAGTGTCCCACTGCTGGGCGAAGGCCACCCCTCTTTTCCTCCATTCGGCACTATTGTTAGCTTGTTCCCGCCAAGTTAAGGAAAACGCATCCAGGTCGTCCCGCCATCTCCTTTTTGGTCTGCCTCTGTTCCGGTAGCCATCTTGTGGGGTCCACTGCGTGCTTATTTTCGCCCATATTTCCGGATGCATACGGCAGACATGTCCGGCCCAGTCCCACTTCAGTTTGTAAACACAGTGTTACAGTTTATAAAAGAAAAAAAATTGTATATCTTTGATGTTAGTGCCTACGCCAAATCTTGGGATTAGGTAGCGGACCCCGGGCATCCTTCAGGATGCAACTGAATTGGGATAACGCTAACAGGATGGTGATGTTTGATGTTAGATTAAGGACCCCTGACGGGTATAGGGCTCCTCCATGTCCTTCCATTTGTCTCGGTTTTTTGCTGTTAGTCCAATTTGTTCCTGCCACTGCTGTTCTTAGCCAATTACCAAATTGAAATTACGTAAACGAACTAAACTTATAGGCGCTGTAGGTGTCTGACACCTCAGCATAATGCTGAGCCAGTGTCCGTTTCACTGCCGCGGGGACACACATGTTGTGGTTTGTTTTCTTCTGTTGTTTTTTTTTTTGTAATATGTGTGTCTTCTGTGTCTGTGAATAAATGTTTCTTTCTTTCTTTCTTTCTTTCATTTTTCGAAATCCAAATATTTTAGGGTCATTCTACTTTTTCATGACCAGTTTTCTATTACAAAAACCTATGATATGTATTGAATTAATGTACAAAAATAGGATTTCGTAATAACACCTGAACCTAGTTAAAGGAATGTATAGGTAAAAATACTTAAATATTAACATATTGCTGTAAAAACCATTTTTTCATACAAATTGGTGAGACATCCAAGGGCTACTGAGTTACTCGATTTATGGATATTAGCTGTGGTTCGTTAATTATCAAAACTATCGAAAGTAATACTGCAATTAAACCTCTTTCTAAATAACAAAACAAAAATATGAAGTGAGGTCCATGTATTCCAAAATCTGCATTAAAAAAGTGTCTGAAAATTATGTAAATGAAAAAGTAGAATTGTCCTTTACATCTTTGAAAACAATATTTTTGACTTCTACCGTGACAAATTTTCCGGTCTTAAGTCCTCACACGGGCAATTGAACACAGACACTACAAAAACCCTTTACCGCAATTACTATTCACACATCGTTTAGATATATTAAGCAAACCAACAAGTGAAAGAGAGGTCGTCCGTGTCATATTGTTCTATTCTAGACATAAATAATGGCGTAAGAAACAAATACATGCCGTCACATACGCTCTTTTCAACTTCTTTGTCAGTATAAAGCTTACGCAGGTGGAATACTAAGGATGATCGTAGCTTTCGCGCGCAACAATGAGATTAAAATCTTACATACATTAGGATAATGGATCATACATACAAATTGTATGACATTAATCCGAGGTCATTCATAAATTACTTGAGGATGCTGGTGTAAAATCTTCGCAGGTCCGTAGGTGGAAATAAAAATAGTGAACTGTAGATTTTGGAGCCTGTGTAATCCAAAATAGAAAAATATACAGAAAAGTGAGTGTTACAGTTGTTGGGAATTGCTGAGCAAGGGTAAGTTTTTTAACGTAAGTCAATTTTGAAATCTAAACTTAGCCATATGAAAATTGTGCATATTAACTCGACTGGTTATGAATTTAATATTATACATTGAATATTTTATTTAAAAAATATGCAAGTTTGATTGAAATAATTATAAGGCGAATTTATTACATACAATTAATTAAGTTATTTTTATATGAGTACAATTTTGATTCGAGAAAAATGATTAAAAACGTTTTTAGTTTTTAAACGATTCTGAACACTGGTTACATGCTGTTAATTGATGCCGTAAGAGACGGAAATGGGGGGCGTTTTAATTAAAAAAAAACTGACGTACGTAAGCAGTAGTAAAATAATGATATAGAGATATAAATTACGTAGGAATCTTATGGCTTTGCCTTTGGCCCGTGGTGTGCCGGATTAAAATAGCACTTCCCCCTTTCTTCCCGTGGGTGTCGTAAGAGTCGACTATGGGAACCGGGTTATAGTGTGTTATGGGCGGGCTAGCAACATATCACTGCAATATCACATTTACTCCACATTTAAACCTACAATTTCTAAATGTGGCACTGGAATTAGATTTCATGTTCTCTGCCTACCCCTTTTGGGAACACAGTCGTGAGTTTATGTATGTATGGTTTTGCAGGAAACCGCGCAGACCATTAATTAACGCCATTCTTGCACATAATCTCTTCTACCGATTCAACAGAAAGTGAACTTCTGTCCTAAGTTATCTCATGATACTCATAATAAACTTCGTAGAGTACAGATGCCAACAAAAATATCTTTACTCTTCAGACTGTTAAAAAATGTGAAGATGTACACAAATGACTTGACAACAGAGTCGTATTCAGGTATTTTTGAGCATCCTATTCGCTCCGATATATCAGCTGGTGACTTTGGCGTTCTGGATTGCCGTTTTCAAAAAAAAAGAAACAGGCTAATGACTTGAACATTCCATCTCATGGTGCGATAAATAAGTGAAAATATGCAAATCTATTCTAAGTTCTTTCTTCGTTATTCAATCCTGAATCTAAATCTGAATAGATATTCATCTGATTCCCTTTCATTAGCAACCAACCGACCTTCCTACGACTTTTGAAACAAAATTAACACTCACAGTGAAGTCGGACAACAAAATTGTTTTTATTTAGGACTCTGTGAAGTTTACGGAAGGTCTAGTTTACATTGGACTAGTTATAAACTAAATGCATTTCAGGTCAAAGCTGCGCGACCGCAAGGCTCTATGCAACGTGCGCATTGCATTAGAGATTGACAAGTATATTTTATGGCTTGCATTTTAATATGGTCATAAGAAATTAACCCTATTAGACGTAGAACTAAACTGGTCAGTGCCTTTACCATGAGTTTATATGACCGTAACCGCTGTCTGCGCACCCGCGTACCGCGTACCGTTGCTAGCGACTGGCTGCGTAAAAATTTGGGGCAAAAATAAAGCGCCTCTGCGCGTACGCAATAGAACTAAGAATCAGCTACTAAATCGTTTACGCAGTCGCTAGCGAATACGATTATATAAACTCATGGTAAAGGCACTGTGTTATAATATGTAGTTATAGGTAGTTACATTATTCAACGCAGGCGCGGATCCAGGATTTTGTTCAGGGGGGGGCACTTTCGAACTTTCCGAAAATAAAACTGACTTGGTAACTGTTTATATTGTCAGAACATATGTCCTACGTCAGGACATAGGCAATTGCCCTCCCCTGACACAGGCTTCAGGGGGGGGCAATTGCCCCTGTTGCCCCCCCCCCCCCCCTGTATCCGCGCCTGAATCAACGTGTTTGTGTCTTTCAGAGTGAAGATTGAATGCAAATGCGAACGGTTTTGAGGTTATTAATTCCGTTCGGTTTAAAAACAGTAATATTACCGAACACGGTTTAGAACTTTGATACTTTCACTCGAACCAATTAACGTCACTATGACGTCACAATCAGTGATAGTGATGTGGCCGGCTGTTCAAATCATAATAACATGCCGATCATGTGAAAGTAACAGAATATGACTTGACTGCTAAATAATGCAGAGTGATATGGAATTTTTGTTGTTTGTCAGTTCTGCACGGCTGGCACAAGATGGCGTGCGAGCTATCTCGCCGCTTGACTACCCGTTTGTTGCTGCGTGTACTAATTTAAAAAGGACGGATAGTCTGTCTCGCGGCGGGATAGCTCAGCCGTGCTGTTAGCGTGATATTGATAGCGATAATAATAAGGGACCCGAGGGACTGACGGTACGCCGGTCTTCAAGAAAGAAAGTTTTTTTTTTTAAAGGTTCGGCAACGGTAGGGCACAGCAAAATGTCATCTTGCTCGAATTTGGAGCAGCCCAACTGGGGAAGTACCTCCGCCTTGCAGAAGACCACAGCCATAATAACATTATCGACTATACAAGTATGTAGTGTTGTGTTCCTGGAGGTGAGCAAGGTTGCCAGAGCTCCCGAGGATGCACTGTGTTGAGAGCGAGGGATCTAAATTTGTCCCTTCTGTTGTCAACACAGTGCATCCTCAAATTTTATAGAGGGTAGGCAACGCGTACGTGACTCCTTGGAGTTGCAGGCGTCTATAGGCTGCAGTGACCGCTTACCATCGGGCGGGCCGCACGCTTGTTGACCACTGACGTGGTACAAAAAAAAGTCAACTGCGAATTTCGGCCAAACCGTTCTCATTTCCGTGATTGTCGTTGGTGGCTAACATAGCCGATCTTGTTAGCAATGATGCGAGCGCATTGCGGGAATGTGGCCACACCATTCACATAGTTGTAGAATATTGCCGCAGGTGGTCGGGATTTTATCTCATCACGCTTGGCATCAAGTTCAATGCAACGTTGAGACTCGAAATTCTGAAACCAGTTAACCAGTCTTTTATTTTTAACACCACCAAATCTGAGGTGTGAGTGGAATAGAGCTACTGGGAGTTTCGTGGTTAGGTTCACTAAACCTAGCCTAGCTGAGAAGAGAGTCCAGCAAGAAACTTGAGTCGGACTGACTCTACTCGATATGCGGCGGTACCGGGCTTAATGACTGCTATCATAGACAGCAGCCGGGATTACTGGCATAATGTGCTTTCCAAATCACGGCAAGGCTATGAGCAATATGTAAAGTCGAGGTTACGTGCTCCATGTGGCGGGCCCAATAAAGCGATAGGAGTGCGGGGTTGGAGAGTTGCCTGGGGAAAATCGAGGGGAAAACCTCCGACACGACCACGCGTGTGGTTTGGAACACTGGAATACACTAAGAGTTTGCGCTCCAGTGAGATTGGTTGAGCGGTTTCAACCGAATCTGAGGTGTGAATGGAATCGAGCTACTGGGAGTTTTGTCGCTGGTTCACTAAAGCTAGCCTAGCTGAGAAGAGTACAGCAAGAAACTCAGCTAGGCCCGACCTGGGTCGGACTGACTCTACCCGGTGTGCGGCGGTACCGGGACGAATAGGGACTATATGTGTCAGTGTTGTCGCGATCGCGCGGTGGATGTCCGGGTTGCCCATTCTTGAGCTCAGGCCTCCTCCATTGAGTGCCATCTACTTCTGTATGTGGCCACTCTAGGCCAGGTTGCTCCTGCAAACTGTTCGATGTTATCACTCCATCTTCGTCTCGGCCGTCCTCGATAATAGAAGATGAAGGTATGTATATAAATTATATGTTCGTTTCTATTATAAATAACAAAAATATAGAATACAGACGACGGCAATGAGGGACAAAAACAAAAACTGTGGGGCGGAGGGGGAGGTTGGTTAGAAAATCTTGGTTAGTGTAGGATTCCTGCTCCGTCTTTGTAATCGAAGACCTTGATGTGTTTTCTGGTGCCTCTCACCCTCATGGAGACAGCTCGTATGACAGATATTTGTACTTTAACTTTTAGCCAGAAAATTATTTGTGAGTATGGTTTTTCCCATTTGGATGATAATTTGGATGCTGTTTTTTTCAAAAAATTCATATGTTCGTTTCTATTGCTCTTGACTTTAGAATGTGTAAAGATTTACATCTAATCTGCAATCTAGCTACTTGTTCATACCAGATACCGTGCAACCCACGGTAGGCCTGCTTCAAGGTCTATTTAATTTCCACTGCTTAATAATATGCTGCTATTTAAATGCTGCTATTTAAAACCGACCAGGTGCGTACGTTGAATAAAGTAAGGCGCCGGTAACTTATTTAGCCTAACCTACTTTTGGGGGCTTAATTAGACAAATAGTGTTCATTTATGTGCCCGTGCAAAGTTTTGCCTATATCGTAAACTATAGTCCAACTGCTTCAGGCCCAGGGAATCGGGGGGGATAGTTATTTGACACGCCGCTTCCATTTTCCTATAGTATCCTCCTTGCCTGATAGTGTTCACACTGGCTGATTATGCTGGGGTTCCATCCATACCAAAACTTACGATTTCGATCTGTGTTCATTTTATTCTTCCAGAAGTGAATTTAGAATAAAAGAGAAATTGAAAAATTTAGGCACCGAGCAGGATTCGAACCTGCGACCTCCCGGCACTTGCGGCCAGTCGCTCTAGCCAACTGAGCTATAGGTGCAATCGCCACCCAGTCCCAAATTCATCAACCGTTCCTTCGTATTAAGCAGTACCGCTGCTAACGTAAACTATATTTTATACAAATGCCTTAACCACCCCCTTAAGGATTCTCCGAGCGTTTGAAACGCTCGCTTCTAAAGTCATTGTCGACTCAAGATTATCTACCCAAAGTAGGGATAAACCGGCGAAAACATTGATCAAATAAGACTCGGACCCGACATTGGTTTACACTTTTGACAAAAGTTTTCTCAGATCATCGTCTATTTTAACAATATTTAATGAAACGACAATGACGTAAAG
Source organism: Epiblema foenella (assembly GCA_963556455.1). Lineage (NCBI taxonomy): Eukaryota > Metazoa > Arthropoda > Insecta > Lepidoptera > Tortricidae > Epiblema > Epiblema foenella. Next base: position 26,494,319 of record OY747099.1, on the reverse strand, counting down.
TAACCGCCGTAAAAACGCTGAATATTCGCCCGGGTGGCCTCCAGAAGTGGTCCTATGTATTATTTGAAGAAAGATGAAAGGTTTTTTATATAAGGTTTAAAACTGTTAATTTCTTGGTTTTAGAGCACCGGAGACCAGGGAAATGGCTGTTGGGGATGAATCCATTTATTTGACAAAGACATACCTTGACAAGCTCGTAGCCGCGTTCCAACTAGTTGTAACGCCAGAGGACGTATACACTACAGAAACAACCGGACCTAATTCCGCTGATTCAAATAAAGAATACTATTAATAATAAGGCCCTTTTTTATGTTATAGGGGGCAAACGAGCAGACGGATCGCCTGATGGTAAGCAATTACCGTCGCCCATAATCACCTGCAACCAGAGGAGTCGCAAGTGCGTTGCCGGCCTTTCAGAAGGGAATACGCTCTTTTCTTGAAGGTTTGAAGGTCAAATCGGTCCGGAAATACCGCAGGCGACAGTTCATTCCGTAGGTTGTGCGAGGCAGGAAATTTCTTGAGAAACGCACAGTTTTGGACTGCCAACCATCTGACCCATCCATCCACCTTTATTAACAACCTACATTTTTGCATATATATTTTGTTGCTTAGTGTGTAATTTCCTTGAACTCTAGTAAATATCTCGGTTTGAAGTTGATTTCTTTCGAGCAAAGGAGGAGGAGTTTCCCATGTTAGCCGATTTGCTTTCCTTGTCCAGGTTAACCCCGCATTTTTCCTAATATCGTCTTCCCATCTTCGGCGCTGTCTCCCCTATTTTCTATTATTATATCTAGGACACCATTTTGTCACATCTCTGGCCCATTTATAATTTTTTCTCCTTATAAGATGCTCTGCCCATTTCCACTTTAGTTTTCTGACGCAATATCACTACATAGTATAAAACAAAGTCGCTTTCTCTGTCCCTATGTCCCTATATCCCTATATCCATATGTATGCTTAAATCTTTTAAACTACGCAACGGATTTTGATGCCGTTCTTTTTAATAGATAGAGTGACTCAAGGGGAAGGTTTACATGTATAATACATGCATCAGCATTGCACCCGTGCGAAGCCGGGGCGGGTCGCTAGTTATAAATAAAGAATATGATGGTACAAACAGTCGTAGCAGAATTTGTTTGGGATTGTGATATAGAAGTCTACCTGCTACAGCTCTATATAGAGCCAACATTCGAATTCGGATGTTTCCATCTCTATCACAATTATTAGTGCGACAGAGATGGATATAGATGAACTTCAATAGTGCCGCAGCTCGGTTTATGTTATAGTATAGTAATTTTATCTGACGAGCGCGGGTTAGCCATAGTTGTGATTGTGACACATACGAGCACACAGACAATGTGAACACATAGCTCGGACGTTGACGCACATATAGACAATATGCATGTATATTTCAACACACAACTATGGCCCACCAGCGTTAGTGAGATAAAAGAACTATAAGCTGATATTGATCACCGATATTATCGCATCTCGATGTTATCACGAAATTTACCATACGACCACTTCACCTGTCTATGGCCTTGTTTATGGACAGGCGACGCGTGTGGTGGCATGACGTGCATGTTGTGAGGTGAAAATATTCACGCCTATACAGAAACTGTATAGCAACGCCATACGCAAACAGGGCTTTAGTAAAACGTAAAAGCCCATCCCCACGGACGAGCATAACAGGCTGCAGACGAAGGTTGAAGGGGTGAAGCCTGCGATACGGTGCGACATTGGTTTTGCCGAACGCCGTGCAGCCTGCGTGTCCTGAGTCCTGAGTTCAGACAAGCCCGAATCACGGACTGGTACGCCTTGAGACAGATTAACCATTAAGAGTTCCCAGATGTCCCGCATTTTTTGGGGCTTCCCGAATTTCAACGCTGATATTTGGGTCAATCAACTTCTTGTTGTTATTCTGTCCCGTCCGCAAGGAGACAACAACAGCCGAGTTTCTTAGAAAAATGTTTGCAATATGGACTTCAAGCATGCTCAAGAGATAACCCATGTCCAAATGGATTTATGCCCATCGCTAAAACTCATGTTTGGTAGATTTAAACCCTATAAAATTACGGTTTTAAAGAGTGACTCAGGAGACGCAACCATGGTAACTAGCAACAAAGAATAGTTGATCCACCCATTTGGTTGTGTCACGCAATTCGGTGAACCCAATTCGGGATGGAACGGAACATTGTGCCGAATTTATAGCAATCTCTTAATAATCTCATAATAAGAACCCTTTAATGCATGACATAAAAAACATTTGTTTAAATTTGAAACTTGATACGATGCAATAAGGTCTGCTACGATATCTGCCATATATTGGCTTCGTATGAGTGTTTCGTAATCTTCGCGTGCGTAAGAAGGAGAAAACTTGTCCTCTGTGGAAGATAATGTGCCAGAGGAACAGGAAAAAATAGAAGTAGATGATTTAGGTCAAGAACAGGGAGATAATAGAATACAATTAAGGCACTTGTCCCACCGCCGGTGAGTAGCGAGTAATCTCATAGTAATTCCACTCGCTTGAGCGAGAAAACGAGTAAAATTACTATGAAAGTACTCGCTGCTCGCCGGCGGTGGGACAAGTGCCTAAGGCCCCGAAGGTATATTGTTCCACCTATATATTTGAATGATTATGTCTGTCATTAATGTTGAAAAATAGTTTGTTTAAATTTAAGAAATTGTAGGGGAAGGTAATCTTATCTGTAATAGCGACATCACTAGATGTGATGCACAACACTAATTGAGAGACTGGTCTTGATAATAAAATAGACGCACATGTTCAATTGTATACGATGTGTTTCATTTAATCAAATAATACAGTATCTGGTTAAGAATTATTGAGGTCATAATTTATTTATTGTATTTATCGTATAGCAATTATTTAGAACCGTGAGATCTTTGAAAAGACAGTACGGTTGCTAGTTTGTTGCACTATTAATCGCTAACCATTAAGTATATTATGAACTGTTATTAAAAGTTTCAATTCAGCCTGCACCCTACTGAACTAAAACACGCTGTTACCTTTCAAATAACAGCTTTATTATTTCTGCGAATGACAAAAGTACTTTCATTTGATTGAAATAAGAGGTGTTGCATTTAAATTGAAAGTAATGAAACCTTTTTGAAACCTCGTGTGACCGTGATAAGCATCAGTATTGTTACTCTTACAGCTTTTTGGTTGCGATAGATATTTAGGTATAATAGTTAGGTTCAAAATTGAGAGGTAATGCAACTTAGGTTTCGTAATGTATGATGGCCCCATCACATCAAGTACTGCATTTATTTTACGGCACTTAGAGAAGCGAGACTGTAGTAAACCTGTGTATTATAACAAAAAGCTATAAGTAATGATTACCTGCATTATCTGTTTCAACTGTTTTTCAAAATACTGTCGATGTCTATGAAATTCTGATCCAAATAGAAGTTAGGAAGTTTTGATGTTGTTACCTGTGTTTTAAGTTAATCACACAATAATGGACCTTTTAACATTTATCTAAAGCAATTACTGGCAAGAATTCCAAAGAGCACCATGATGAGGGTATACTCAGCACATTTTTTTATACAACGCCGGTGGCAAACAAGCGTATGGTCCACCTGATGGTAAGCGGCCACCGCAGCCTATAGGCACCCTTTATAAAATTTGAGGATGCATTTATTGAATAAATCATTTTTCTTTCTTTCTTCTTCTTTCTTTCATTGTGTTGACAGCAGTAGGGACAAATTTAGTTCCCTTGCTCTCAACACAGCGCATCCTCGGGAGCGCTGGCAACCTTGCTTACCTCCAGGAACACAACACTACATACTTTATAGCAGATAATGTCGTTATGGCTGTGGTCTTCAGCAAGGCGGAGGTACTTCCCCAGTTGGGCTAGTCCAAATTCGAGCAAGATGACATTTTGCTGTGCAACCAAATAAGGAATGTTGAAGTTTCCCTGAACTCAAATAGAGTCCGACATGGTGCCAGGCAAAGCAACTGAAACCTATATTATATTCATAGTAGTATTTGCCTGAAACAAAGATGACTAGAACTTTGATAGGTAAGCCTTTATTTCGTGGAAAATCAGCGAGAAAGTCGATCAAAATTTTATTAACATTATAGAGTTGACAGTCGAAATATTAACGTGGCACGTTTGACCTATAAATTGACCTTCGGCGCGTAATTAGCTGGACATATTATCAAGATCCGGTAGCGCATGACAGTTGATCTTGATACTTTAACGTTCTTTTGTTTGTGTTCGTATAACACTGGGCAAAAGGCGCAGAGTACATATATATCGCTGAGTGAGATAGAAAATTATGTATAATAATTTAAAAAATTCGGAAATGGTCAATGTGGTTGGAAGCATAATTCTAACAATTTGTCAGCTAGCAAATATCAACTTCACCAGAGATATTATTTGGTAATGTAAGTCAACGAGCACTTGGAAATTCGGCTTGAATATAAGATTTTCTTTTAGACATAGTATTGATTGTTTAGAAAATTGCAATCAATTAAATTGCTAATGTCATAGCAGCTTTAGATATAATTTATTTAAAATTTTCAGAGCTTTTTACTTTCAGAGCCTCGAAAATCTCCTTTGTACCAGACCGCGCGCAATACGCCTTAACATAACCGTATCGGCGTTAACATTGCAATATTTAAGGCGTGAACTATGATATAAACTACCTGTAACATGTGTATTACAAAAATTACGTGCAACACGTTAGACAAGAGCGGCCATCGACAGCAACCAGGCCAATACTCGGACTCGGAACTAATGCGATTGCAGCCGATCGATTCTGTGTCAATGGCAAACGGACTTTTTACTTCGATTTACATGGATTTTAGTTGGCTATACTATGGTATAACCTATAGGTGGTAGGTTGTATAGGAAAAAACATAAGTAAGTCACCTTTGGCATTTGGGTCATACTTAGTTGAAAAAACAAAAGTCATCCGTCCTGTGGTCAATAGTTAACGGCTTATGTGTATGTTAGCTATATTTTTATTACAGAGATTTATAGTAACGGAAACACCGTTTATGCGGGTTACTAGACCAATCCAAATCCAAAATTAAGATTTGTAGTAGCCCTTAACTTTTGGTATGTCCACAGAAAAGACGCGAACCTAAATCCGCGCATGACCCATTTAGTTGTGACCTATTCGAAAAGACATTATTTAGAATTTCGAAGACAAACAAAACAAATGCCTATACGAACAGTCCACAGCAACATTCAAGACAGGTTTTACTTTAAGTTCTTCACTTATAACCTTTCATAGTTGCTCTGGTGAATCAAAATGATCAATCCTTATCAGTCAGCATTAGTCTTTTATTTTTAAAATTGTAGGTACCTACATAACAGTGGAATCGAGATAAAGCGACAGTCAAGGGACCGGTGGTATTAAGTCGCACTAACAAAACGTCGCACAAAACGGACTGATTTACTTTGAAAATGTATGGTATAAAATCTAATGTGCGGTGATTTCGAAGTCGTTAAAAGCGGTCAAATATTATAAGCGAAGTCGTTATAAGCGGATTCTACTGTATTAAGTATAAGTATATATAAAATAACTAAATTATGTTTATGACACACCATTAATATATATAGCGCAGGTTTCCTCAATGAACACCAAATACAACATTATCATCCACAAAAAGGAGGTATATTCGTTGATTGGTTCTCTAAATTTTCACTGAAAATGTCCCAATCAACTATTCGCATTTCATTTCTCCGAATGATCAAAGGTTACGTTTTGTTTCCGAACCTCAGTTACCAAATGTACGTTTGGCCTATATTTCATATTCAGTCACTTTTCAAAATGCCACCTATCGAGTAGCAGAATGTTTGATTTATTGGTACAAATACGGCAATGATCACGGTATCAATCTTGCACCAATGTGTGTGTTAGATTATGAAAAAGCTGCAATACTGAGTCTTCGATCAAATTTTGAAGACATTTATTTACAAGGATGCCATTTTCACTTGGGGCGAATTATATACAGGTATTTTTTTATTATTTTAATACAATATTATATATTTTTGGATTAGTATTATGTTTCGGATTTTTTATAAATATCAAAAACTACGATTCTGGCACTTGTCGGCCGCTACCGAGGCACACTCGCTTCGCTCGCTCGGCTTCGTGCGCTAATTGCTCATGTTCACCTAACACGCTCCTCCTCGCTTCGCTCGATCTTCGATTCTTCGATTTTATAATAATTCTATCAAATAAAACGTTTTCATACAAAAATTTGCTAACAGTTAGTTGTCAAAGTGAATCATCGGCGAAAAGTTGGTTCGCAAGTGAAATACGGCCAAAAAGAGTTCAGAGAAAAGACAGAACACCGTAATTAAGAAATGTCGTTTAAAAAATCAATCCAAATCCAGAATTTAAAACCTTTTTTGCTTAAATTCTACTACACACAATAAAAGCAAAACGTTCTGTTACTATTTTCAACTTTCGTAAAAGCATCGTATTTTTTTTATATTTTTTTTTAAATTTATTTCATGATAAGGAATTACATTATAAATTTGCACACATGTCAAAATTACAAGAATTGTTATCATGATCCTCATTAATTCGGGGTATTCTTTAATTAGTTTATTGTTTTATCATAATTTGAATTCAATACATTTTAAAACCATTAAAACCTCTTAACGGCATTAAACACGGTTTCAAAATGTTAAACGCTATTGAGGTGAGCCCCGATAGTGAGTAATCATGTGGTTACCGCACGCCTATATCTATAGCTTAAGGGGATCCACTCGCTACGATGAATAGTGCAATATCAAATCAAAACACGTCAAAAATATCTTTTTTTTTTGGTATTGCTCCGTCAAAACTATAGATATATTTACAGCACAAACGGTTATCGCTTCTTCAATCCTTTATCTAAATTTGCAACAGCCAAATTTTGAAAATAAAATACCTCTTATTTTTTTATGATTTTTTCAAACATGGAACAAGAAAGCTCAATTTTTGATATAAGTATATTGTTTATGCGCTTACATATATGAAATGTACATGTAACTGTTACTTATTCACCTCTCTATCAACGGAAAAAAGATCTTTATTTTTGCCTTATGGATCATTGTCAGATTTAGTTTCGTGTCTTTCGGTGGACATATCAAAAGTTAAGGTCCACAAAGCTTAATTTTGGGTTGGTCTAGTAACCCGCATAAACGGTGTTTCCGTAACTATAAATCCATATAATAAAAACATAACTTACATGTACATACGCCGTTAACTATTGACCACCGGGTGGACAACTTTTTTTACAACTGACAATGACCCTTATCTTCACAAAAGGTACGTCCAAAAAACTGGTATTTAGGCCTAAAATTGCCAAATTTTGATGCCATATATCTCGAAGACCGTGAGTTTTGAAATAAATATGATATACTATTTGTGTAAGACTCGTTGTTTTTAATACGATAAGCCATAAAAAATGCAAGAAAACGGATAGTTACAGATCGAAGGTCATCATTGGGAGCTAGAAGCCCCTTAAGGTGCTGTGTACTGAATTCTTAATACGTTGGATTGTTGAGGATGCCAAATGTTGCAGAAGTTAGTATATTCGACGTCAAAGATATGTGTACATTTTTGGCCTTGTTACAGTGAAATGAGGTCAAAATTGTAAACATATGTATAAGTAAATAAATAAATATTAGAGGACAATCTTACACAAATCGAACTAGCCCCACAGTAAGCTCAAGAAGGCTTGTGTTATGGGTACTAGACGACGATATATTTAATAGATATAAATACTTAAATACATAGAAAACATCCAAGGCTCAGAAACAAATATTCATGCTCATCACACAAATATTTGCCCTGACCGGGATTCGAACCCAGGAGCGTCAGCTTCACAGGCAGGTGCACTACCCACTAGGCTAAACCAGTCGTCAAAGTAAGAAGATAAGTCTTTACTTAAAACGTGAAACATGCAGTAATTTTCTTAAATACAAGCGTCTGTCTTAAGCCGTTGCCAAGTTGCTGTAATGTCAAACGAAATTACCGTGAATCGCAATCAGTAATAGCGTGCTGGCATGAATGGGCCACTTTATACACTCCTGCGCTGTGATCAGAGACATTAAATCATAGAACGCGCGAGCCATTGACTCGAATCAACTGGATGTATCATTTTCTCCCGATACTGACCGTATATCTTTTTATTTATTTAATTTTTATTGCACAAAAGAAAAACTTATAGTACAAAAGGCGAACTTAATGCCAGAAGCATTCTCTACCAGTCAACCTTAAGGCAAAGCAGAAAGATTGTGGGCGGTGCAAGTTATAGGAAAAATCTTAAGTATGTAAAATAATAGGGGGAGGTTATATATGATACGATATGATATTATACAATATTATACAACACATATAATATAAAGCTATACATAAATAAATACAACTACATACATACACATACATACGAATATAGATGAAACGTACGAGTCACATACATTAAGAGTCTTTATTTCTGCCAGCAAAAAACTTAGATAAGACCTTTTTAAAAACAGGCCTGTTTGGAGATCGTCTAATATTAACGGGGAGACTGTTCCAGAGGCGGGCTACTTGACATTTTAAAAGTAAGGGGCAATTTTTTATCGTGTGGAGAAAACCAGCGAACCAGGTACGCCCAGTCCAGTCATCGGGAGATATCAGTTTTGATAAGAGGCACTTTTTTATCGTGTGCAGAAAACTTGCGAACCAGAGGAGCTACTCCCTTTCACTAATATAGTGTATAACAGGAGAGTGAAAGGGACGACATGATACGAGTAGTACAAGCCAAGGTAGATACATCGAGTCAAGTCATCGGGAGATAACTGGGTTATTTGGTATTGCTATCCACTAAAAACTCCACGGTAACCGTCCTCTGCGCTCTCATTCTCATGCGGAGGACTCCAGAATCTAATACAGGGGCGGTCAAACTTTTTTCATGGCGGGCCAGTAAGCTTGAGAAATTTCGGAGGAGGGCCATAATTGTAGCAAAACTGCACTTTTGTATAAAACCGCTGCTCTGGTTTTTGGCTGAACCGTCAAAATATAATCATCGCGGGCCATGTACTAATTAATTCGATGTATCGGCGGCGGGCCGGATAAAATGCTTTCGCGGGCCGCAGTTGGCCCGCGGGCCGTACTTTGCCCACCACAGATCTAATAGCAACTAAACGCAATGGAGCAACGCGCTTCGTTTTTGTAATAGTTTTTTTTTTAACCCGACTGTGGCTTTATAGGCCGGGCCCAATAAAGCGATAAGAGTGCGCGGTTGGAGAGTAGCCTGGGGAAAATCCAGGGAAAAACCTCTGGCACGACCACGCGTGTGGTTTTGAACACTGGAATATTCTAAGAGTTTGCGCTCCAGTGAGATTGGTTGAGCGGTTTCAACCGAATCAGAGGTGTGAGTGGAATCGAGCTGCTGGGAGTTATGTCGCTGGTTCACTAAACCTAGCTTAGCTGAGAAGAGTCCAGCAAGAAACTCAGCTAGGCCCGACCTGGGTCGGACTCCTCCAACCGCGCACTCCTATCGCTTTATTGGGCCCGGCCTATAAAGCCACAGTCAGATCAAAAAAAAACCGCCCCGCCGCATAGCGTAACCTCGACTTTATATATTGCTCATAGCCTAGCCGTGCTTTAGAAGGCACGTTAAGCCGGTAATCCCGGCTGCTGTCTATGATAGCAGTCGTTAAGCTAAGTTAGAGGCCTCCGGGCGGCTTGAGCCTTCTAATTAATATTTAATAATAATTTATATTCTTCTAATTATATTTTTTATAATGTTATTATTCAATTGATGAATTTGTGAATGACGTATTGTAATTATTATTATTGGTAGAATTTATTACATTTTTAATGATTAATGTAATTTATTTTAGAATAGTATTGACATTTTAATGTGGTAATGTATTTCTTTTTGCCCTGTGATAATGCTAGAATGTTAATGTTGTTATTGTTTGCTTATATTTTTATTGCCTATTATAAATGATTCAAGTTCTGTTTTTTTCTCTTGTAGGTATGTTTATGTAGATCTTATAATATGATGTATATTCGACACAATGTATATTGTTCAGAATTGAATAAATAAATAAATATATAAATAAATAACAGTCAGGTTGCCCTCTCACTTGACACGTCCGTGGGGAGTAGCCACCACTATCCTAAAAGTGCAACAAAACTGCCAACCGAAAATCTCACGATTCGAAATAATTGCCATACGATAAATAAATAATAATGAACTTTATTCTGCAAGTAGGCCGCAATGGCACTTTAAAAGTCAATATCACCGCTGAGAAGAAACGCCGAAAGAAACACGACAATCAGACATGTGCTCCCAAAAATACGCCGCCTACTCTCAAACTGCTCTGCGTCTGCGATATTTGTGTAACAAAAAAACATACATTTTACCTAATAATACTAGTAATGTATATGGCAGGAGAATCTGGACGTACTACCTACCTCATACACTAGGGTCAATATCCCAGGCATGAATTTGAAATGGCACGGCTGATAACGGGGGTGCTCTTTGGTCATACATATTCATGATATTTTTTTTTAAATAGCAGGGTTCTTCTTCTATCTGGGGCAAATAATGCGATTGTATTAAAATTAATATTAATCACTTTAAAAAAATAATTAAGTGCCGATTTATCATCACAGTGACCTGTCCCCCGTACTTTTTTTATGGAAAATTCCTTCATGACACAAATATGGATAGGTATTTACGTTAACTGAGACATTTATTATAATCTAGGATAGTTGCATTATCGGTATGAGATATTTGGGATTACTAAAATACTCTGTATATGTTTTGGTCAGAGTATATGTATCTGTCCTGCACGACGACATCATATCGGTGAACAAAGTTTCGATGCGTGTAGTTGCTAAGAAACGCCTTGTGGACGCACTGCTTCAATCAAAGGTTATTCGGCCAGTCCCGTGCTAACGTCCGGCGCAAGCGCACGTGTTGAGACCAGCTGCGTATTCGAGTTATACACATAAGTTTATCAATTCGGTGATGTGGGGACAAAAAAGTTTTCATTTCGGTTACTAGTATATTTTGGTAACAGTGCATATGTTTTGTTTGTTATTCGGATATTATATGTAAGTCAACATTTTATTACATATTCTAGGTTTAATTTTTATATTCCTACGCGACATTTTCGATAATTCGAGTTAAACCTCAATGTTCTTCATTTCAGTGATCTCATTTCGGTTAATTCGGTGAACAATTTGCTCCTATCACCTCACCGAATTCAAAAATGTCACCGAAGATGAAATATTTTTTATATGGTTGAAGGGTTCCGTACATAATAAAAATCTTAACTGATTAAAAGTTGTGAATTGTTTTTTTACAACTTTTTTGTTATGAAATATATAAAATAAAATATGTTTATTTTTATTATCATCATCTTGACATTACTGAGAAATTCTAATATGCTATGCCGGCTTCGTCAGGTGGGTACAACTATGAATCATCAATAGACGTCGTCACATATAGATATCCACACAACAATAAAACAATTCGCAACAGGCTTCGTCAATTAATATCAACTAAATAGGATCGCCCCGAACTGCACCGCGCTGGCAAATGTTTCCATTACATTTGCAGCATTACTGCGCTGTATAGCCAACATAATCTGTTGAACCAGATACGATTCGCAGCGCAGATCACTTCCCTATCCCTAGGCCGGCGACCAAATTCCTTAATAAATGTTTTAGCCTCCACCTCCACCGCCCCAAGATCCCGCAGTCGCCACTGCAATCGGCACGAAATCGTACAACGGTTCCAGGGCAGTATACTTGGAGTGTTTAAATAAGGCTGCATACTCAGCGGCCGACCCCGCAGACCTGACCGTAAGTTGAAGGTGGGACGGGGCAAACGTACTGACGCACGTAGTGTCCCACAAGAGACACCGACCCTTTCGCCACGGAACTAGTGTGATCTGGCTTTTTGCTATCCGTGCGATACAATCCTGGAAGCCTCAAGCCCCTAGACTTGGAGCCCAAGCCATAGGGGATGTTGGCCGACACCAAAGCCTGACAAACTGCATCATTGATTGCGTGATGCCTTGAAAACAGCTACGCGCACCTCTGGCTGGCCGTCCTCCTCAACCATGACCCCACAAATTCACCGATGCGGCTGACAAACCTTACACTCCAAACACAAACCACAAACGGTATTTCGGTATCATCGCATTATAACACACGATGCGAGCGACGAATTCCAATGTCCCGTGAGTGGTGGCAAGAAACGCCACTACACCGACTTTCCGACAACGACGTATACCCAGTCTCCCATGGCGAACCGGAAGAGAAGCCTGGTACCACTGTGCCTCGTTTAGATGAACATTCAAAATGGTCTCAAAGACACTCGAAGCGTATCGTCCAACCTTAACACGTCGTCCCCAAACAACCAGGTGGGGAAAGTTCTTAAAATATACAACACGCGAAGCATCGCTAAACAGGTCCTTAGCAGGATAAGCGATGCATGTGCTGACAAATTTCTCAAATGTTCTTGAGCCCCAACTAACACCACCCTTTTTTCCTAAAGAGCAAAAGTAACCCCCTCCGGAAATATGGGAGCACCCAGCAAGCATAAGGACGACTCATTCAGAAGTCGAACCCTGGCAACAACAACCTAAATGCCAACCGTAGCCATTATCATCCATGGGATCACAATAAAACAGCTCACATTTGCATGAGTTAACCTCCAGACCGATTGCCTTTAGACTTGGCAAAAGCTGTCTCAAATCCTACAATACTACAGGCCTACCAGCTAACGTTCCATCGTCTAAATAGCACACATTTAGCCTATAATTCAGCGAAGAAATAACCTTTTGTATGTCCAAAAAAATATTAAGGGCTTTAAAGTATCACCCTGCTGAGCTCCGACTTGCGAAGTTATTGGTATGTCGTTATAAAATAAATTGCTAGACGCGTGCCAACATTGACGGAGAAACGGATAAAGAGATGGCACTCGATCCAAAACTTCCTCAAGAATTGTCTCCTTCTCAACGCTATTGAAGGCATTTTTAATTTCAATCTTGAGAATAACGGAACCCGTATCTCCATTCCCAAGAGCGCTCTTGAGGCGTGTATGGCCGCGTTACAACCTTGCACAATTCCGAAACCTATCTGAAGTGGTTGTAGGTAATCCGCCATTGCCTCTCTAACTACCCGGTAGCCCAGTTTAGCCGACAGGCGACGCAGAGTGTAGCCTATGGCGATCGGCTAAATCCCCCGCCTTTTATTGAGAGAGCACAGAGTGAACCTCCGTACAAGTAGGGGCAAACCACGGGATTGAGAGAAGCTTTTTAAAGGAAATTACAGTTTCGCTATACAATCGACTAACCGAGGACCATTGTTGCCAGCCGAGGGCGAGGTTAGCTCTTTGAGATGTTGTGGCCGCAAACCATCCAAACAAGACTCGGACGATATATGCATATTTAAACACATATTTTTAATAAAGATTGTAGAATATTAATTCTAAATAATAGGTTCGTTTAAAGTTGTTGTTCTCTTATGATTTGAATAAATATAACGGACTTAAATATACCTATGTATAATATATTATGGCGACTGACCCTTTTCTTAAATTTTCTAAATGCTTAAAAAAGTTTGTCAATGGTCGATTTATATAAATAATTTTACAAAATTTTATTTGCTGTATTTTTTTATATATATTATATATATTAAGAGATGAAAGGATAGGCAACATTCATTACATATCAAGTAAAATCATCAAACAGCTGACACATACAGCCATGCGTCATTCGCTTGTATTAGGGTTCCGTAGATGCCATTTGAACCATTTTTTTTTGGTCTTCTATTTTATGACTATTGTGAAACGTATAATTATTTTTTGATATCAAAGGAGCAATAAAACCATTATGTTTATCTATAAAACCTTTTTATGTTAATTTTAGTTTCATTTCGATGACTGTTATATCACATCGGTGATACTTTATATCATTTCGGTTATCTTAATATCATCACGGTGACTATTTATTTCATCTCGGTGACGTTATTATCACATCGGTGACTGCATGTATTTATTTCGGTGACAGTTATTCATTTCGATGAATTAAAAAAAGATTATCTAATATCTCCGTAACTATTTATCGTATAATAGGGCCGTTAACATATATTAACTACAGTAGCTAAATCTTTCGGTTGATGTTAAAAAATCGATGAAAGACTTCAATTTGAAGAAAATCACCGATGTGAAAAAAAATATTGGTTTGTTGAAATTGACCCACTAAATGGTTTCCCCATATATGTTATCAATAAAATAGAAGACAATCCAAAGCAAACTAAAAATATCATAAAAAGAACAATATTGTATAGCCCAGTCTAAACGAAAGAAGACCATATATTAAATAAAATATAAGCTTAGCATCACAATCTTAAAATGTAAAGATTTAGCTAAGTAATTAACATAAAATGTAATTAATTTTCTTTTTTGAAATAAACAGTTTAAATTGTGTAATTTCTTTTTGTAAACAAAAACAAAAATATACACTAATATAAAATGTGCTATAAAGATTTATTGTAACAACTTGCAATGTTAATAAATCATTAAGTCGTTAACCAGGCTAACAGCTGAGTATTCCTACATACTATACGCACGATACTTTCGATTATAGCATGACCGATTGTGGCTTGAAAGTGAGTTTACATGTTTACGTTGGTACAGTCTATGTATTGACATTCACTTGTTAAATTGAGCATGGCGCAGATATAATTTTTGATTAGGGTAAGATCAATTGTCGCCTACCCCTCATATTGGCTGTGTGCGCACAGTGCCTTTACCATGAGTTTGCGTGACCGTACTCGCAAGCGACTGTGTAAACGATTTAGTATGCCGATTCCTAGTTCTATTGGGGAACCGCCAGAGGCGCTGTACTTTTTGCCATACAATTTTTTGGTATGGGCACACATGACAAGATGAGCGATAGTACTTCTAGCGACTATTTGAACGCCATTGTTAAATTGTGAATTGTAAATGGAGATAACGTGATATAGCAGTGATGGACATTAAGCGTTGTGTGTCGGGCGAGTGACAACCCTAGTGTAAAAATGTTTAATAAAAACCAAGTGCGGGTTCCAAAAACCCGTAGGGTAAAAAAAAATATAGGGTTATGTTTGAGACCTTTAACCAGTGCAATCGAGTGACCGTTACCTAAGTGGATAAACTTTGTTAGATAGAAAAAAAATGCCAAACATGCTCTAGATCTTAAAACTCAATTTATTTCAATTATACGTAACTAAATTACACATAAAATAAATAAAAAGTAAAGTAATCCGCACCGCCCCTCGCCGTTTCCGGTGCAAAGGTGCCCATAACACTGACGATGTTTCCTCGCTGAATAGCCCTGGACAGCCTTTGCACCAAAAACGACTCGGCTCGACTCGACTCGGTCCTGCCCCTTTTGTCGTGGACGGCCTTTATTACGAACAAGTTGCTTAGCGTCGGCCGCCCAGCACCCCGCAGTCTCGAATGCTATTGGGACAAAAATGTAGGCAAACCCCAGCGAAGAGTACTTAGGCAGACCCCAGCGAAGAGTAATTATTCATCTTCATTGAAGCCTGAAATTCAGTTGCCGCACCGGCGGCGCCAGTAGCTCGGCTGGTGTGGCAGGCCGTGAAGGTGCTGACGCACGTGGCATCCCACACCAGGTGGGCTAGCATAACTTGCTGCCAAGTCGTATCTCGCGTGACTCAGCGATTCCTGTCTCACTGGAACTGTGCGAATTAGATAGAGGAGGATGGATTTTTCTCTACTCGCGTCGCGTCGCAGAGGCAGTTGTGCTAGCCCTGCAGGCAACGTCCCCTTACCCACGGCATCAATGTGAGCCCATCAGGTCGGATTACAGACACTGTAATTTTTGACATCAATAAAAAAAGAGTTCATATAGGGCGGATTTTTCAATCCCCAGATAAGTGTCTGTCAGATAAATGTTAGCTCTGTCCTTTTCTTTCACGTGATACAAAGTGACAGCGATAATTTCAACTGACGGATAATTTAATCTGGCGATTGAAAAATCGACCCTTAGAGAGCTTAATAACATGGCTGCGGTCTTCTGTAAGGTTGAGGGACTCCAAATATGAGCAAGAGGCTACCGCGAACCAAAAACGAATAATACTTCGTTTCGTCTCCCTCTCTGTCGCTCGAATCGGCAAGTTCGACAGTGGAAGTGTTGGGTTCGCGGTAGGTCCTTCTGGTGACATTCAGTTGAGCCCACGTCTCTAAAACTTGCACTACGAACCCATAACAATATAGGTTGATATTGTAACAGAATACCGGTAGAATCCGTAGTCCAAATCAACAATTAACACAGAATACGTAACGTTTTCTCCGCAATGTCATAACAGTAAACACTGATTAAATCATATTTGATCCGTGGCGGCCATTTCGAATGAATTAACCACAGAGCAACAACCCCACTTTCTATAGGCCGTTTCATTCAAAGATCTTCGTTATTTCGCCTAATTACTATCTTAAAGTCGTAATTGTATCGGTTGTGTAATTAAGAAGCAACCTTGATCCGTATAAAATAAAGTTTGTTTTGCAAAACAACGTCATCACAAGTTACAGCTGTTTAGGAAAGTGTGCTGGTCAGTTTACGCCGCACGCAAGTTTCAATGTGATATTTAAGTAAAATTATAATTGTTAATTCGCGTAATCGTTCATTATGTCAAAAATGCGGTATGTGCATGCAACTGCTTAAAGTGTAGTTAAAGAGTATTGCCTTGTGGTGACAGATAACTTACAGGTTTAGTTAATTTATAGCTTTGTGCAAGATTTATGGGTAAGACAAATTGATTGACGAAAGCGACTCACATCTGTCTTGATTGACACAAAAAAATAAATAAAACCGACTCCAAAAAACTCTAAAAAGTAAAAAATAATTGCCTTACTTCTAACATGAGACTTTACGCTTCTTATTGAACAATGTAGACGTACCTATTGTAATTTTTGAAGCCGGTGCCATGCAAAGAAATTGTCTAAAGTTGACGAAATGGCACCGACTACAAAAATTACAATAGGTAGTAATATTTCAAATCGGTTCATAAACGACGGAGTTCTAAGGTAACACATAAAAAAAACATACAACCGAATTGATAAACTCCTTTTTTGAAGTCGGTTAAAAATAGAGACATGATATTCTCATCTCATGCCGGGGAGTGACATAATAACGCCAATAATATGTAGGTCAAAGTTAGAACTAAACTGGATTCGCTTTTGTTGAGACAAAAGCTTGACAAAACCCTAATCTATTATAGTGCAGAATTCTACTGAAATCGTGTAGACTTTGTTAACAAACATTGTAATTTTTACGTCAAAAAACCATATTTATGTACTTATCTCGAAAATTATTAAGACATTAGATGTAAATACGAATGTGGTGCTTAAATGCAGGTTGTAGTTATTTTGTTGATAAGGTGTATGAAATAAAATAGAATATAACCTGAGCTTAAAATAAACTAAACTAAAAACTAAATATTTACAAGTAAAAAAGAGGCTCCAGCTCGGAGCTCAGCGATTAGCTGCTCAATTAACTAAATTCATCGGCATTGCAACAACAAAAGCTAGTCTATTGCGATCTAAGGTAAACATACCTGTGTTCGCGACCTTAGTATTTTCAATATCAAATTAAATTTATTTTGTATTAAGCAGTACCGCTGCTAACGTAAAGTACAAATCCTGCTCGGTGCCTAAATTTTTCAATTTTTCCTTTATTTCTAAATTTTTAAATGACACATAGGTAATAATCACCTCTGTCCTCATGACATAACATTGAAAGTGACTTGTATTGGGACAATTCATTCAATCAAAAAAATCAGACTTGTTGTGTGTGTGAATAATAGGTTTATATATAACACTCAGTTAATAAATAATAGGTACACACATATGTAGTTAAATACTGGGAAAGTGTTGAAATCATACCTGAGTGGGTCGGAATGCGCCAGCGACAGTCAGCAGGGTGAGCGCAAGCGCACACCACACCCCCGCACGCATCCTGGCGCTGAAACAATGCAAATGGGATCATTAACTCATCTTACAATCTATAACATAGTCTGGCTATTTTTTTTATACCACGTCGGTGGCAAACAAGCGTACGGCCGAGAGAACGGAGGCAAGGGGGTGGGCCATTCTACCTTTTCATGTACGTATACATAATTCTCAGACACTTTGGAATACTTGGCCCTCACTTCATATTTTTTTATTGTTATTTAGGAAGAAGTTTAATTGCAGTATCACTTTCGACAGTTTTGGTAATTAACGAACCACAGCTGATATCCATAAATCGAGTAAGTCCTTGGATGTCTCACCATTTGTATAAAAAAATCGTTTTTTAACATTGTGTTATCCACCTTTTACAGCAATAGGTTAATATTTAAGTATTTTTAACTATAAATTCCTTTTATTAGGTTCAGGTACTATTTCGAACTCCTATTTTTGTACACTTTATCAATACATGCCATAGATTATTTTTGTAATAG
The DNA here is from genome assembly GCA_963556455.1 of Epiblema foenella. NCBI lineage: Eukaryota > Metazoa > Arthropoda > Insecta > Lepidoptera > Tortricidae > Epiblema > Epiblema foenella. Next base: position 26,475,827 of record OY747099.1, on the reverse strand, counting down.
AAAACTGGTCATGAAATAGTAGAATGACTCTTCTATCCATATAGCATATATTCTATCTATATATATAATGGTCGCGTACGGTACGGTTTCAGAGGAATTTCCTCCCACGGACGCGCCGGTTGTGGAATGAGCTCCCTGCTCAGGTATTCCCAATGGGCTACAGAATGGAAATCTTCAAAAAAGGCGTGAAAAGGTTTCTTACGGGTCGGCAACGCGCGAGTAACGCCTCTGGTATTGCAAGCGTCTATAGGCGACGGTAACCACGTACCATCAGGTGGGCTGTCAGCTTGTTTGCCACCGACGTGGTATATAAAAAAAAATAAAAAAAAGACTCTTAATTCCGTCGATCTTCCTGCGTTTTGTAAGCCTTCGAAGCTGTAAATGCAGCTACCAAGTTATATAACACTTGTCGCTACTCAATTTAATCGTAACGTTTCGACTAGGGCTTCAATATCGTAAACCCGTTGCATTACTTTGCCACGCCCTCTATCGTGAGTCATTGATCTACATTTAGTCTAGAAAACAGGATTGTCCTTGCGACACTAAAAACTCCGCTTGTCCGGTCTTACGTCAATGTTTTAGAAATATTAAAATGTTAGCTGTTAAACAAACTAGTTAAGTACCTAAATTCTGTCAAACGGACACGAGCAAAAAACGACTACATCACTACATAGTATAAAACAAAGTCGCTTTCTCTGTCCCTATATCCCTATGTATGCTTAAATCTTTAAAACTACGCAACGGATTTTGATGTGGTTTTTTTTAATAGATAGAGTGATTGAAGAGGAAGGTTTATATGTATAATAACATCCATTAAATAGTGCACTCGTGCAAAGCCGGGGCGGGTCGCTAGTAAGTTTATATTCTAAGCATGAGTAAGTTTTTTGCTTGCGTTACTTTGACATATAGGTAATTTACTTTTAGTTTCAGTCCTACTATAATTGCAGTTATTAATATTTAACCTCATATTTCAAATGGTGTAGGAATTCTGATATTTTACTGTGCGGATATGCTCGCTATGTCAAACATGTTTAGGAAAAAAAAAATGTTAGTTGAAAGAATGTTATAACAGGACACAGGACGCGTGCTATTGATACATTGTGGAGTTTTTATTTTGTTATAAATTATTATGTTTTTGATTTAAGGTACATATGTCAAATATTTATTATTCATTATAATCTAATCATAGTCTGTACTTAGCAACGAAAATGCAACAAGGCAACAGCTATGTTCAGCTATGTGTGCTTGTTCTTTTTGTATTTTGCACGAATAAATATTTCTGATTTCTGATTTATGTAAAGTAAGGTTTTTTTCACTGTCAGCTTTTATTGTATGTTTTTTATTTATTTTAACTTTATTGCTCAAACATTATAAGTACTGGGGCGGACCTCTATCCTCATTCTCTGCCATTTAATCGTCGGGCCAAACAGAAACTTGCAAAAGTGGGCACGACATACATAATTTCAGAAGAATAAATATATATATTTTTCAGTGTAATGCTTACCACATATTATATATACATTACACATATTATACCACAGTTTATTCATAAATAAATAAATATTATTAACTGTAAATATGCATACACTACTCACTGTAAACGTTTCTCATCGTAAACAATCATATATAACTTAAAACTTCTCCATCTTCGTCCATAAACTCGTATATATATAAAATATGGAGTTTCTCTTTCGCTCATAAACTACTCGTATTAATTGTGTATGTTCTCGCGAGATGAGAAATAAAAGCGAAAACATCTTGATATATTGACTATGAAGCCGTCGCCTTCCGGGGATCCCCGGGCTCATTGCAAAAAAATGCTATTTTTTATTTTTTTCACCGGGAGACGACGGCTTAACCGTAACGTCATGAAGGTAACTAATAATAAGGATTGAAGTAAAATAAAATAAGTAATAATAGTCTCTTGTCGGGCGACAACAAGGTGCGCGCTTTCAACGCCTGGGCGATGCCCTTGCTCACATACTCCTTTGGCATACTAATATGGACTCAGACTGAGCTGGATGCCCTGGACCGAAGGGTGCGTGTACTGCTCACTGCGCACCGCATGCTACACCCACGCTCGTCCGTTATGAGACTGTACATCCCACGGAAGTGTAGAGGTCGCGGCTTTCTAAGTGCCAAAGACTTCCACAACCGTGAGGTGTGCAGTTTCAGGGATTATTTCCTTAACAGCGAGTGTGGGATGCATCGGGACGTAGTAGCAGTAGACGCATCTTTCACTCCGCTTTCCATGGCAAAGGAGAACTGGCGCAGACTTAAAGTATGGAGCACCGAGGAACGCAAGGCGGTATGGAAGAGTAAGGAGCTACACGGGCGGTTCTACAGGGCCCTCACAGGGCCCGACGTAGACCTGCTCGCGTCGGTGAACTGGCTACGTTTCGGCAATCTCTTCGGTTAAACCGAAGGTTTTGTCTGTGCAATTGCGGACAAAGTTATCATGACGAACAACTACCGGAAAAATATCCTGAAGGACGGTACGGTCGACATTTGTCGGGCATGCCGCCGTCCCGGAGAGTCACTCAGGCATATCATTTCCGGTTGTAGTCATCTTGCTAACGGCGAGTACTTACACAGACATAACTTAGTAGCCAGAATCATTCACCAGCTCAATTCAACTTGCTCTTTTATACGGTCTTGCGAACTTCGAAGTGCCGTACTATAAGTATACACCTGCGCCAGTTCTCGAAAATGGTCGTGCCACGCTCTATTGGGATCGATCTATCATCACGGACAGGACTATTGTAGCCAATAATCCTGATATCGTGCTGACAGATCGATCGAAGCGCCAGGCAGTGCTCGTTGACATCACCATCCCCCATGACGAGAACCTCGTGAAGGCCGAGAAGGACAAAGTCAGCAAGTACCTAGACTTGGCACACGAGGTGACCGCCATGTGGGATGTTGATTCAACGATCATTGCCCCGATAGTCGTCTCTGCGAACGGTCTAATAGCGAAGAGTCTCGACCAACACCTCAAGAAACTCTCGCTAGATGGCTGGGTCAAGGGTCAGATACAGAAGGCGGTACTCCTGGACACGGCGCGGATAGTCAGGAGGTTCCTTTCTCTGTCGCCCTAACCACCGGTAGCTTAGGCCCCGCCTCTCTGCCGGCGGCACACTAGTTTAGGTTTTTATAATGATTTTAGGTATGTTTTGTGTAATATTGTTTTCTATTTTACTTTTTATATAATTATTATAAAATCTAATCTAAGTGCTAAAGCAAATAAAGAGGATTGAAGTAAAATATTTACTTCGTAAATATTACCTACTTTGAAGGGCAAATGATATGGGTATTACACTTTGTATTGATTTTCCATGCAAAATGCACCCGTTTTTTACTCTTGAGTGAATTTGAACGTAGGTAATATTGCTACGTCCCCACTGTCATCTGACACTTAAATGAAGATTTTGTACATAATGGGGCTGCGGAATATCGAGGTAAGGGAGATACGATCAATCCTGTAATGTAATGGAAATCCCATGTAAGTTCTTGCACCATGCAAATTGGCCTTTAAGACAGATGCAAGTCCTTTAAATATTGCTTCGTCCCCACTGTCTTCTGATACTTAAATGAAGATTTTGTACATAATGGGGCTGCGGAATATCGACGTAAGGGAGATACGATCAATCCTGTAATGTAATGGAAATCCCATGTAAGTTCTTGCACCATGCAAATAGGCCTTTAAGACAGATGCAAGTCTTTTATATATTGCTACGTCCCCACTGTCTTTTGATACTTAAATGAACATTTTGTACATAACGGGGCTGTGGAATATCGAGGTAAGGGACATCAATCCTGTAATGTAATAGAAATCCCATGTAAGTTCCTGCACCATACAAATAGGCCTTTAAGACAGGTGCAAGTCCTTTAAATATTGCTACGTCCCCACTATCTTCTGATACTTAAATGAACATTTTGTACATAATGGGGCTGCGGAATATCGAGGTAAGGGAGATACGATCAATCCTGTAATGTAATGGAAATCCCATGCAGTTCTTGCACCATGCAAATAAGCCTTTAAGACAGGTGCAATTCCTTTAAATATTGCTACGTCCCCACTGTCTTCTGATACTTAAATGAAGATTTTGTACATAATGGGGCTGCGGAATATCGAGGTAAGGGAGATACGATCAATCCTGTAATATAATGGAAATCCCATGCAGTTCTTGCACTATACAAATAGGCCTTTAAGACAGATGCAAGTCTTTTAAATATTGCTACGTCCCCACTGTCTTCTGATACTTAAATGAAGATTTTGTACATAATGGGGCTGCGGAATATCGAGGTAAGGGAGATACGATCAATCCTGTAATGTAATGGAAATTCCATGCAGTTCTTGCACTATGCAAATAGGCCTTTAAGACAGATGCAAGTCCTTTAAATATTGCTACGTCCCCACTGTCTTTTGATACTTAAATGAACATTTTGTACATAATGGGGCTGCGGAATATCGAGGTAAGGGAGATACGATCAATCCTGTAATGTAATGGAAATCCCATGCAGTTCTTGCACTATACAAATAGGCCTTTAAGACAGATGCAAGTCCTTTAAATATTGCTACGTCCCCACTGTCTTCTGATACTTAAATGAAGATTTTGTACATAATGGGGCTGCGGAATATCGAGGTAAGGGAGATACGATCAATCCTGTAATATAATGGAAATCCCATGCAGTTCTTGCACTATGCAAATAGGCCTTTAAGACAGATGCAAGTCCTTTAAATATTGCTACGTCCCCACTGTCTTCTGATACTTAAATGAAGATTTTGTACATAATGGGGCTGCGGAATATCGAGGTAAGGGAGATACGATCAATCCTGTAATATAATGGAAATCCCATGCAGTTCTTGCACTATACAAATAGGCCTTTAAGACAGATGCAAGTCTTTTAAATATTGCTACGTCCCCACTGTCTTCTGATACTTAAATGAAGATTTTGTACATAATGGGGCTGCGGAATATCGAGGTAAGGGAGATACGATCAATCCTGTAATGTAATGGAAATTCCATGCAGTTCTTGCACTATGCAAATAGGCCTTTAAGACAGATGCAAGTCCTTTAAATATTGCTACGTCCCCACTGTCTTCTGATACTTAAATGAAGATTTTGTACATACATAATGGGGCTGCGGAATATCGAGGTAAGGGAGATACGATCAATCCTGTAATGTAATGGAAATCCCATGTAAGTTCTTGCACCATGCAAATAGGCCTTTAAGACAGATGCAAGTCTTTTAAATATTGCTACGTCCCCACTGTCTTTTGATACTTAAATGAACATTTTGTACATAATGGGGCTGCGGAATATCGAGGTAAAGGAGATACGATCAATGCTGTAATGTAATGGAAATCCCATGCAGTTCTTGCACTATGCAAATAGGCCTTTAAGACAGATGCAAGTCCTTTAAATATTGCTACGTCCCCACTGTCTTTTGATACTTAAATGACCATTTTGTACATAATGGGGCTGCGAAATATCGAGGTAAGGGAGATATGATCAATCCTGTAATGTAATGGAAATCCCATGCTGTTCTTGCACCATGCAAATAGGCCTTTAAGACAGATGCAAGTCCTTTAAATATTGCTACGTCCCCACTGTCTTCTGATATTTAAATGACCATGTTGTACAAAATGGGGCTGTGGAATATCGAGGTAAGGGAGATACGAGCAATCCTATAATGTAATGGAAATCCCATGCAGTTCTTGCACTATGCAAATAAGCCTTTAAGACAGATGCAAGTCCTTTAAATATTGCTACGTCCCCACTGTCTTCTGATACTTAAATGAACATTTTGTACATAATGGGGCTGCGGAATATCGAGGTAAGGGAGATACGATCAATCCTGTAATGTAATGGAAATCCCATGTAAGTTCTTGCACCATGCAAATAGGCCTTTAAGACAGGTGCAAGTCCTTTAAATATTGCTACGACCCCACTGTCTTCTGATACTTAAATTAAGATTTTGAACATAATGGGACTGCGGAATATCGAGGTAAGGGAGATACGATCAAGCCTGTAATGTAATGGAAATCGCATGTAAGTTCCTGCACCATGCAAATAAGCCTTTAACTATGTAATGAATAATTTGGCAACACTATGCATTTTACGTCATATTTGTATAAAAATGTGACGTTTGAGGTAGTGTTGCCAAATTATTTCAATACAGAGTTAGCGTGGTCGGACTCTAAGAGAGGTGCAAGTCCTTAAGCCTTTATAACATTGCAGTGCATGCATTCCGTCCATCGACGCACTGAATGCACTTTAAGAGCACATGCAACTTTCCCCGGTCAGTAGCCATGTGGAGCGGTGTAGCAACTAATTGTTTACTGATTGGTTGAGTACCTTATTCATGCTGATACGATGCTAAACAGGCTAAGTGGACGTGGTTTAGCTGGGTGGATCAACTATTCTTTGTTGCTCGTTACCATGGTTACGTCTCCTGAGTCACTCTTTAAAACTGTGATTCTATAGGATTTAAATCTACCAAACAAGAGTTTTAGCAATGCGCATAAATCCATTTGGACATGGGTCATCTCTTGAGCATGCTTGAAGTCCATATTTTAAACATTTTTCTAAGAAACGCGGTTACTGTTGTCTCCTCGCTGACGGGACAGAATAACAACAAGGAAAAGTTGATTGACCGAGCTATCAATTTAGTATGGGCTCGATAATTTTTACTCTCATTTTTGTCTTTTTGTGCTGCTCTATACTGATTCAAATGATACTTATAGTTAAAAATCTTACCGGTTACCATGTGGGGCGGTGTAGCAACTAATCGTAACTGATTGCTCGAATGGTTTATTCAAACTGCGAATGCGATGCTAATTCTTGCGCATCCACTTAGTACGTGGTTTTGCTGCTAATTTAGGATGGGTCGCTTTTAACGCTCGCTAGCACTGTCTGCTTTTGATTCTGATATGTGATAAGTAAATTTGCATTATTCTAAAATGTCTAATAGGAATGATACATTAATTTAACAGACAGTTTTAGTCTACTAGTTTTTTTTAAACCTGACAGTGGCTTTATATAGGCTTGGTCGAATAAAGCGATAGGAGAGCGCAGTTGATGACTGGCCTGGGGAAAATCCAGGGGAAACCTCCGACACGACCACGTGGGCGGTTTAAATACTGGAATAGGTACCTACTCTAAGAGTTTGCGCTCCAGTGAGATTGGTTGAGCGGCTTCAACTAAATCTGGGGTGTGTAACACACCTCATAAACCGCTTCTAGGTTTATTCTTAATGTCAACCCTATTTTGCATTTAATCAGTTCAAGATCGCATATCGCAAACATTCAAGAGATCCCGATCAACTTTAAATGCCAATCTTGTGCGAACAATTACTTAGTACGAGCAAATTACTATACCAGTATGACATTGACATATGTTCTTAATCCACAGTATTAAATTCATATATTTGTAATATACACTCTTAAAACGTTAGCGTTAAGACTATCGCGAACATATCGTGCGGGGCGAGAAAGGGTATTTCGAAATATTCTTTCTGTTGCACTCGTCGGGGCCTTGCACCCGCATCGTGCGATAGAGAGACTCGTCGGCGTCAGCCGTTTAGCGCCTAATTTGACTCAGAATTAGTGCTTCGGGCGGCAACGTCCACCCCTTTATCAAATGAGACAATATTGACCTTAATCGATTCCTTACATCCTTAGCTGGTGTACACGTTATTGGTAATTCTTTCTCTTTTATGAAACAATAGCAAAATCGGGAGGAAGTTTACAAGTCAACAAACGAAGCTTTAAGAGTCCATATTTTCACTTGTATACAAGTTTACCAAAAAATCAAAACATATAAACCTGGTATTTAATGATATCGACGACCGCTTCAGCCTAGTCGTTAGTGACCCTGCCTTCGAAACTGGAGGTCCCGGGTTCGAATCCCGGTCAGAGCATTTATTTGTGTGTTCTAGCTTAGTTTCTACTACCCAAAGGTTGTCTGGAAGAGATCGCTTGTTAGCGGTAAGACCGCCTGTTGTCTACCACTGTTACATGTATTTTAATTTCTGCTGTTTTTTGGATGTACTTCGTTTGGTGAGCAATAAAGAATATTTGTATTTTTTGTATTTTTTCTTGAGTCTTAGATGTTTTCTATGTATCTATTTACCTATATAAGTATGTATATCGTCACTTAGTATCCATAGTACAAGCTTTGCTTAGTTTGGGACTAGGGTGATTTGTGTAAGATTGTCCACAAATATTTATTTTATTTATTGTGTCGTAGCGTGGCCCTGAAAATAAACAACATGGCTAATGTTCCTAGTCGTATCATCATCATCAAAACTTAAGAGCTTCGCTCTTGTCGGTGGAGTAACCGCCACTCTTCTTCATCCATCGAAAGATCGCAACAACACTGACACATATAGTCCCTATTCGTCCCGGTACCGCCGCACACTAAGTAGAGTCAGTCCGAACCAGGTCGGGCCTAGCTGAGTTTCTTGCTGGACTCTTCTCAGCTAGGCTAGGTTTAGTGAACCAGCGACAAAACTCCGAGTAGCTTGATTCCACTCACACCTCAGATTCGGTTGAAACCGCTCAACCAATCTCGCTGGAGAGCAAACTCTTAGAGTATTCCAGTGTTCAAAACCACGTGGTCGTGCCGGAGGTTTTCCCCTGGATTTTCCCCAGGCTACTCTCCAACCGCGCACTCCTATCGCTTTATTAGGCCCGGCCTATACAGCCACAGTAAGGTAAAAGTAAGGTAAATAAAAAAAGGGTTAGACATTTAGGGTGTCGAATAAAAAAAATGTGGAAAATCTTACATAAATCGACCTAGTCCCATTTCATTTCATTTTCATTTCTTGCATCATGTTGTTACATTAGATCTTAGCAATACATTACAGTCCAAAACATGAACCCTATCAGGGCATAGCAATTGTTATCTTACACAGCTAACATGCATTCATATAAAGATTACCTAAACTAACCGGTTATATTCGTTTCTAATAATAAATGATAATTTGGATATAAACTAGTGAGTACATTAAATAATAATACCACAACATAACAGTGCACAATATGCTTTATATATAAATAAAAAAGTTTCAAAGAAAAAAAACTCGATTTCGATATAAGAATGTAGTCGCATGACTTTATATCTATTGTACTACTTCACGGCCGATTAGCTACTGATATTTGATACAAACGGCCAAGTTTGCTTTCTTGTAACAATGACTTAGTATTATCACAATAGAAAAATGTTTGATTTGACCAGAAATCTTTATTTATTATTGGACACGAAAGTTATACCTAAAACGTAAAATAGTCTAGAAAGTTACTAAGAGGTGCAGTTTTAGTTTCAGTCTTTAGTAATCAAGTGAGGAAATTATTTCATGACAAAGTCATCATGACGTGTACATCTGTATATTTATATCATTCTCACTCAAATTTTGAGTGCAGGGGGCCGATTTTTTAGTTTCGAACGCTCGACTTTCACCCGACATCTGTAAAATCATAATAGTTTTTTGACAGATCTCGAGTGAAATATCGAGCATTCGACACTCTAAAGTTGGCCCCCAGAAGCAACATTGTAAAAATAATACAATAGAATATGATCTTTATATTCCTTATCCTCGAAGATGTTCATTATACATAGCAAACAATGGATACTTGTTATTAAACTCGATAGTATTAAGAGCACAGACTAGTTAATATCTGTATCAGAGTACGTAATTATAAGTAGTTCAGTACTTTCTCCGTTTTCCTACCTGGCTATGCTTGATACCGGTCACTGACGTTTAAGGCTCTGAGACTAAGAGTTAAGGCTGTTTACACCTACGCGGCTGATTTGTTGTTGATCTTATGTTTAGTTTTATGATGACCTGTAAGATGTAACAATAAGATTCAAAATGCATTTAGATTAATTTCATTTCATTTATTTATTAATTTTGTTATACACAGGTTACAATTATTGTTGGTATGTACAAAGTATAAGACCACTATGTTTTACCCACTAAGTAGGTGTACAAAATATTCCTTCAACCAGCTATTGTTTAGATTGAGGACGATAACACAAAAAAAATCTGGTTAGCTCAATGCAATAATGATTACAGTACAGATAGGTATAAGTATTATATATTATACAATGTCAAAAAAATCCTGATTGATTCAGAGTATTTTTGAGATTACTGGAAGACACCATGTGCAACAGTTTTTTTTTATTTATTTATCAAAAAAGTACATAGCAGTTACAACATTTTAATTAAGTACTACAACAGTGTATCGTTATTTAAACCATGATTTTTTTTGAACCTGACTGTGGCTTTATAGGCCGTGCCCAATAAAGCGATAGGAGTGCGCGGTTGGAGAGTAGCCTGGAGAAAATCTAGAGGACATCCTCCGACACGACCACGCGTGTGGTTTGGAACACTGGAATACTCTAAGTTTGAGCGAGATTGGTTGAGCGGTGTCATCCGAATTTGAGGTGTGAGTGGAATCGAGCTACTGGGAGTTTTGTGGCTGATTCACTAAACCTAGCCTAGCTGAGAAGAGTCCAGCAAGAAACTCAGCTAGGCTCGACCTGGGTCGGACTGACTACCCGGTGTGCGGCGGTACCGAGACGAATAGGGACTATATGTTTCAGTGTTGTCGCGTTCGAGCGGTGTACGTCGCCGCCGGCGGGAATGCTTAAGTGTACGCATTGTGTTTGAGTTGGCCTGGATAAGACTGCCTGTCGACTGAGCCGAGTGGAGCGGAGACGTGCAAAAGAGATGGGAAGAGCAGCTTAGCGACTGCGTAAAAAATTGTATAGAGAACAGTACTGCGCCTCTGGCGGTTACGTAATAGAACTAAGAATCGGCATACTAAATCGTTTACGCAGTCGCTAGCGAGTACGGCCATGCAAACTCATGGTAAAGGTACAAGAGCGAATTTTATTGGTAAATTCTAAACGCCGGCGCTCCGCACCGCCACAGATAGGCTGCCTAACGCAAATTCTAGCTTCAAAAATACGTTCCGGGATTTGGTCCCTGCCCAGGTTTTACCACATCAGTAAATCAGTGTGAGTTTTATTTTTAATTTTTTTTTAAATATTTGTACAATCTTACACAAATCAACCTAGTCCCAAACTAAGCAAAGCTTCTACTATGGGTGCCAAGTGACGATATACATACTTATATAGATAAATAGATACTTAAATACATAGAAAACATCCAAGACTCAGGAACAAATATTCGTGTTCATCACACAAATAAATGCCCTGACCGGGATTCGAACCCGGGACCTCCAGCTTCGAAGGCAGCGTCACTACCAACTAGGCTAAAGCGGTCGTCGGAGTTAAACAATCGCATATTAAGTGTAACAATACTTCGTATATCGAAAGTGAAACTAGAACACTTTTACTTACTCGGCGATCGTGTCAACGTACTTAAACTATTACGTTCGCATTATGATACAAATTCCGAATTTAATGGCATGTTGGTTCTGAACTGTTATTTACTGTAGAATCATTGGACACGGTGTATTGCATTTTAGTCAAAGCTAGGCCTTTATTAAGCAACCAGTAGGCGTATTTTTTATTAGTAATAACGTTGGTAAACGTTACGGCCTGGTTGATAGAAATCTGTTACCGTAGCCTATAGTCGCTCGATACCCTAACGCCCAATAGACGACACTTGTTGGTCAACGCTGTTATTATGACACGAGATTCAAAGTGCCATGTATTGGGTTAGTGTCAAGCACTGGTCGTTTAACTTAACCCTTATTTAACTAAGAAACGATAATAGAATGACCTTTATATGTATTTATTATATGTTATAGTTGTTATATATTTATTTAGTTCTGGTTTTAGCTATACGTTTCCTTATTGAAAAGTTTTAGTACACTGTGTTAGTTTGTCTATCTTATTCTCCCACTCTACACTCAATCCCTCAAAGGTTAGCTGGAAGAGATCCCTCATAAGGATAAGTTCGCCTTTGTACTCTAATCTTATGTGACATGTATATTGTTTTAACCTGTTATTGTGTACAATAAAGTGCTTACATACCTACATACATACCTTTTTCTTACAAGATGACCCACTCTTGTGCTATTTTATTACATTGTCTAACTAAATCATAAAAATACAGCACTGACCATTACAATAGAACCATTAGCATTTAACCAAACAAAAGATCCATAAAAAAATAAGCCCATAATAGATCTTAATCAGTCATAGACAGGAAGATGCGTTAACCTACTAAGAAGTGTTAAAGTGGTCACATTAAGAACAATGAAAATGTCACGGCCGGAGAAAATATACTCACGCGATTAAGCTTTTTGCCCTCATCATATGTGATAATCCATATTGAAAGGAACCTTATGGCGGCCGGTACTTACGCCGTTATTGCCGCTGTTCCAATACAATAGTGAATAGGTGCAACGTAAGCGCCTGCCGCCATAAGGTCCCTTTCGATGTGGATTATCACCATATTACTAATTGGTGGTAAGTGCAGGTAAAGGTTAGATAGATAATTTTTTTTATACCACGTCGGTGGCAAACAAGCGTACGGCCCGCCTGTTGGTAAGCGGTCACCGTAGCCTATGGACGCTTGCAACTCCTGGGGTGTCACATGTGCGTTGCCGGCCCTTTAAAAATTTATACACTCCTTTCTTGAAGAACCCCATGCTGTAGTCCCTCGGGAAAAACTCGGCAGGGAGTTCATTCCACAACCGGAGCGTCCGTGGGAGGAAATTCCTCTGAAACCGTACCGTACGCGACCATTTCGGTTCTAAGGTGTGAGGATGAATGCCTGCCGACGGCGAGCGGTGCGATGGTAGAAAGCAGTACTTCGTTAGTAATCGTACCAGTTGTGTATTAGTGTGGTAAATGTGTTTTTGTAGACCCTTGAATTTTAATTATTCATAACCATTGAATTGATTTAACAACTCAATGGAACTAAAGAATCAATTTTTATGAACTTGCGCGATTTATACGCAAGTTCTTTTTAATATTTTTCCTCTTAAATCGAAAATGACTCAACGTAAAAAAAACAAAGTTTCAGAATGTGCAACCCAAGCCCTTTAATATGACTCGACAGATTCACTAGACTTTAAAATTTTATCTGTCGTTTTTCACAGAACATTAAAAAAATATTGAAAAGTCATGTTCTATGTATCTAGGATAGCCTTCTTTATAACTATTCCGAATTTCAAATCGATAGCGTAAATATTTTTTGAGATATTTAGCGATGTGACAGACAGACAGACAAAGTGAAACCATAAGGGTTTTAATTAATGTAATTCATGTAACCAATATGCATAACTAGTTATAGTACTTAATTTAATGACACGTAAATTATTTTTACCAATAAAGTAATTGAACTGAACTGAACTGGTCCCTTTTTTACCATTTTGTTACGGAACCCTAAAAGCAGGGAATATTGTATAAAAAAAAATCAAAAAAATCAAATATTTATTCTGCAAATAGGCCTCAAGAGCACTTTTACAAGTCAAAATCTATCTAACATCAAATAAAAATAATACAACAATCAAAGTATCATTAATTAAATGTAGTGTTACATGTCAAAAATAAGACTTTCTTAGTCTTACTAATAACAATCGAGATTTGTTAGAGATGTATAAGGTCTCTAAGCGTCAAGATAAAATGTAATAAAGTAGGTACACTAATCATAATAAAATATGTTGAGCTATATCTATAACGTCAACATGAAAATAATAAAATCTATTACATAAACATCCTCAGAGATGTATAAGGTCTCTGAGCGTCAGTCTAAAAATAAAATCAAATGAGAACAGAGCGAAGTCTCTCATCATGTCAATTCCACTGAACACTAGTACATTATGTGAAGTAATTATTTACCAGAATTTGTTCGCAACACCTTCAATTCGCAAACAGGGTCTAAACTGATTCTAAACCGATCGTCTGAGAGATGACAATGTATTTGCAACCTAAACTTTTTTGCATGTCTATCTAATAAAACATTATATAAAGGAAAGAAAAGTGTGTGCCGATATTTATTCTGCTTAATCTCAAAAAACTGCTGAACAAATTTTAATGAAACTTTTTAGAATAGCACAAGCTATAATTTATAAGCATATTACAGCAGACAGCTACTTAAATACATTTTAATTTATAAATTGATAATAATCACTTAGTAATAATGAAAAATTAAATAAATCCTAAATGTGAACATTTTCAAAATTGCTTTCTTCGGGTTTAATTAATTTATAACTTATTTGGTAATACCAGAAATTGTCAACAAATTACATAGTCTCACATAATGCGTGATTATTTATTTAAAACTCATGCAATAATGATTATTCACGCAATCTGCAACGATAGTTATATGACTGTCATTATGCATTAATTATTTAATTGAAGATGTCAAAGATAACGAGGTAAAATGAATGACCATAAAGTCATAAGTTTCTTTTATTGTTTAGTTAGGGTTGACACCAACACTGGCTCGTTCACTTGCAATTTTTACTATAAGGATAAGTTACAAAATATAGACATTTTGTTAGTTTAAATCTGCAAGTGCACTTGTATATTTTAGAGGACGAATAGATAGATAGATAGATAGATTCATTTATTTCCTTTAGAAAATAACATTATTATTTTACATCAAAATAAAATAAAATGGATTCATTAAAGGATCGTCTATAATAATTTCAAAACTTCAAAACAATAATAATAAATTAAGAAATGTCACATGTTAATGAAATAATTGAATAAAAATGTCTAAATGTATACATGACTAGGTTATCCTAGGTGATGTCAAATATCAAATTCAAAAATAATAATAACATTAATTAATGTCATAATGTCAATAGGTACAATGTCAGCAATAAATATAATTAGAATTGTGAATGTGAAAATAATATTAAAACAATAATAATAATTTAAAATGAAAATGGAGAAATAATTTGAAAATATTCAATAATTAAATAGTTCCTTGCTATATTCCTTTACGGAATATAACGGTTTAGAGGATAAGAGTTTCTTGGATAGCGGGCGGCAGGGGTCCGCTTATTTCCCCTGCCCCTGTTTCATCGTAATCGTCGATTCGGTTAATCGGTAGACCCATAATTGATTAGTTGCCAACCCTATACTCTCAACAAAGTATCCATAGCTTCCTTGGCCAGAAGCGAGCTAGCGTGCACGCGAATAGCGACACCTCAGTTATCTAACAATGCAATTATAAACCAGCTATACACTTTAGTGACTAGACCTTATGCCGTTTCAATAAGGTTCAGGGTCAGATACACCAGCGAATCCCACTTTACTGATTATAGACCTTATCCCATTATCATAAGGTTCAGAGGCAGCCTGTGTCGATAGTGCCACTTAGTTCCGCTGCGCACATCTTACTCGCAATGACCCCATGGTATAGTTATTCCCACTGGTTCCATTTTGTATACGAAAAAAAAATGATGAAGTGCAAACCAGTCAAAAGGTTTAAACTTACACAACCTCACTAAGTTTATGGATAAGATCTGAGACTTATAAATAATAATAAATAAATAAATAAATATTAGAGGACAATCTTACACAAATCGAACTAGCCCCACAGTAAGCTCAAGAAGGCTTGTGTTAAGGGTACTAGACGACGATATATTTAATAGATATAAATACTTAAATACATAGAAAACATCCAAGACTCAGAAACAAATATTCATGCTCATCACACAAATATTTGCCCTGACCGGGATTCGAACCCAGGACCGTCAGCTTCACAGGCAGGTGCACAACCCACTAGGCTAAACCGGTCGTCTAAAGGAAGGAGACTTATTCTTTATTTTTTTTAATTCTCAGCGCAATCTAGGATCTACCTCCCTGTCACTCGATTGAGCAGGTGAGAACAGAGAGGAAGTTACTTCGTTTTCGGTTCGCGACAGATCCTCTGTATGTGGTACCTATATAGAAAGAAAGTAAAGATATTTATTTATACGAATAACACAAGAAGTATACAACACACCTTAAAAGTTAACAAAAGGTCCACTCAGCAATGCAACAGGTCATTAAACAAACGTAGACATAAATTGTTTTTTTTACATTACTAATGAAAGCTATCTTCTATGTGGCAGTTACATCTATGATCTCATAGATCACGTTTGACATTGTCTGCTGCCAAGTTAATGTTTTTTTTTTGTTTCGCGGCAAACCAAGCCACTATTCTATAGTCCCTTCAAACGTGTGGTATGACAAAGATAAGATTCAAAAAAATATTTCTTAAAAATACTTAATAAAAAAAAAACCGGTAACAGTTCTGAACTTTATCACATAACATTTTTTTTAAATAAAAAATATAATATGGATCACTCCAAAAAACTTAAGGTTACCAATTCTCTGCAAGATGGAGTTACTTCCCCAGTTGGGTTGGGCTGCTCCAAATATGGGGGATATGACAAAACTCCCAGTAGCTCGATTCCACTCACACCTCAGATTTGATTGAAGACGCTCAAAAAATCTCACTGGAGTGCAAATTCTTAGAGTATTCCAGTGTTTAAACTGCCCGCGTGGATGTGTCGGAAGTTTCCCCTGGATTTTCCCCAGGCCACTCTCCAACCGCGCACTCCTATCGCTTTATTGGGCCCGGCCTATAAAGCCACAGTCAGGATAAAAAAAGCGGGATTTCATGTATATGATGTTCCTCTGTGCCCTTCCTCTCTTAAAACTCTCTCATCTGCTGGCAGGCAGGCTACTTGTTTGTCATCGTCACATTTTACTTGTGATTTTAGGTCTAAAATATAGGGCATCTAATAGATGACCTAGACCTAACCCCGACAAGAATGGGCTCAATTTCGCCCGACCTTGTCTTTGACACACATCTCCTATGCACAATGCAGTTATTAAGACGTGAATATGCGATAGAACAAAACGGGCAATCCTATTGTTAGTTTAGACTATTGTGCAATTCGATGTTTTGTGTTGATAGTACACTAATCTTCTCAATAATGTATTTATATATATATACTGTAGTTCTTAGGGTTCCGTGGAGATGGACTTATTTTGGTTTGCCTTGGGAAACGAAGCTTAATAGTGTACAGTCAACATCGAGAAAATCTATACACAATACAGTGTCAAGATGTACGATCATAAGTTTGATGACAAGTGCATAGGAGTGTACAGATATTTCTGTCGCATTGCGAACGTACATATATTTATGCCTTTGTACAGTGAGCCGAGAAAGTGGTCTACCACTTACGGACTTTAATGAACAAATGACAGTCTAAAAGTGATAGACTTGCTGTACCGGTTTTCTTGGTTTGCTGTACAGACGTTTATGTGTTAAATACATTGTTTTTGACGTGACAACGTCTTATAAATTGGTTTGCCGGGTGACACTTCAAGAAACTGCGTTACGCTCCGCTCACGTTATGCGCTCACAATGAGAGCGAGTGAGAGGCATGGTTAGCCCGCCTAAGAGCGAGAGAGACAGACATAAAAAGTCGTTGTCACGTAAAACTTTCGCCCGTATACCGACTTTACAGGCAACCAATTTTTTTAGGCTGTTTTCCGCGTAAACTTGTCAGGTATCATGAAGTTTTCTCTACGTTCAATCATTTATTAATTTACATGTAGTTATTGGAGTTTTCATTAAGAAATATTGTTTCAAACATCAATCCCAAATCGGAAACTTTCGAACTAAATTGTTTACTTACTATTTACTTTGATGATAGCTTCGTATTGTTCAATAATTTTATTGGAATTATTAATGTTGTTGTCATAATTTGATCTAAAAGCATTGTAAAATTGATAAATAAATATTTTAAATATAAATATTTTGTGGACAATCTTACACAAATCGACCTAGTCCCAAACTAAGCAAAGCTTGTACTATGGGTACTAGGCGACGATATACATACTTATATAGAGAAATGTATACTTAAATACATATAAAACATCCAAGACTCAGGAACAAATATTCGTGTTCATCACACAAATAAATGCCCTGACCGGGATTTGAACCCGGGACCTCCAGCTTCGTAGGCAGGGTCACTACCAACTGGGCTAAAGCAGTGATAGCGTCCCGCACAAATAATCTAACACAGAAATATTTTGTCCTTAATATTAAAAAAATATGTATGTATGTTTATATTGCAGCATTTGAATTCTGTAGTATTATGATACTGTTATTTTATATACATTGTATATTGTTTTGAAAAAATGACACCTCGCCGAGTTTCTTACGCCGGTTCTTCTCGAGGCAGAGGTTTATTTTATGAACCGGTGGTAGTTTTTTGACATTCATAAGTGCATGTAACATGCCTAAATCATTTCAAAGCAGTTGTCAAATAATAAGGCCTCAACAAATTTTACCTCCGAGAGGTGATATTGGTTCCTAATATTTAATAAAAACTAAGTACGGAACCTCGGCTACGCAGACTCGCCTCGCGCTTCACCGTACCTATATTGAGTCGTCACTTGTTCCGTGCCGTGAATGGCAGCTAACACCGCGCTTCCCTGTCAGATTACCATACAAAAGAATACCCTTGATCTGTCGACATTGTTCTAATTGGTCAGGATCTAGGGTCCCAATTTTTTTGTCTAGTTGGTATGTCTGATTTTTTATTTTACAGATATAATGCAGAGTAATATAGTTTCCTTTATTCTTTACTAGCGACCCGTCCCGGCTTCGCACGGGTGCAGTGCTGATGCATGTATTATACATATAAACCTTCCCCTTGAGTCACTCTATCTATTAAAAAAACCGCATCAAGATCCGTTGCGTAGTTTTAAAGATTTAAGCATACATAGGGATATAGGGACATAGGGACAGAGAAAGCGACTTTGCTTTATACTATGTAGTGACTATAATTAAATAGTGCGGCTATAAGCTCACTCTTTTTCCAATAGAATCTCTTTCGTCCACTAGTTTTGCCGATTATTTTTAAATGTTTTTGTTATGGTGTCTTTATCCTTAATATTATAAACGTGAAAGTTTGTGCGGATGGATGTACGTTCCGCTTAATCTCAAAAACTACTGAACGGATCTCTATGAAACTTTCCAGTATTGTAGCTTAGACATCAGAATAGGACATAGGCTACCTATTATCCGCGGGTAACACCGCAGGGCGCTGCTAGTAAGTAATATAAGTTAGAATAACAATAGGGATGTTGACTCAAAATTTTACTTCTCCAAAAGAAACAAGACAAAAAATATGCCATACAGTGAAAATCCGATTCAAATATCTCAAAAAATAACGAAGCTAGAACCGTTTTAATGTTACTGGTTAGAGAGAGAAAGCGCGGCAGATCAGTGACGTCATTGACCACGAGCGCCATAGTAAATGACGCTCGTTCAGAATCAGAATTCATTTATTTGTTTAACATAGGTACATGTAAAGATCTTAAGATTAAAGCATTTTAATACAAAGGTGCGTTTTGCGGAAAAGGGATAGAGTATACCCCCTTTCTGAAGACTTATCTTTACGTAATTATTTATTCTTTTGAGTTACTTTTTTCGCCGCTTCATTAAGAATTTGATCCTTATAGTAGTAGTAGGTAATATGTTTGAGAAACAAGCAGGATAACTACATAATCAATTAAACATGAAACGTATCAAATAAATATAATAGGTAATAGTAGATTGTATCTCAAGGGAACAAAATGATATTTTTACGGCGAGGACGATATATTGAATTCTGAGCGTAGCGAGGGATTCAAGTGTTTACGCCCAAGACGGAAATAATTTTGCTACCGTGTGACACATACTGTTTTTCACACCGTCTACGAGGCCCGCTGCTAAAAACGAAATATCTTACAAATGATTTTACTACAGAGTGTCACTTACTGCTTTATACACCTTCTATGAGGAAAAGAGTTATTGTTGCCCTCAAATGAGGGAAGAAAAGTACATCTTTGATCCCTCATTCGAAGCCAACAATAACTCTTTTCTGAATAGCAGGTGTGAAAACGTATATAGATAGTTTCCAAGATTTTCGACAAACTCAACATAGGCCACAACTTTATGCCACCAGAATTATAATTTCCCTTACAGTTTAAAAATATCGGCCAAATGTATATCGGACTTCGCACACTTAGGGCTCCGAACCATTCGCAAAATGAAAAAATCAAAATTAATTTGGTTTTAATAAGAAAAATACTAAAATATATAATTTATTTACATATTTTAGTATTTTTTGCTAAAATATACGTAAACAATAAACATTATCACCAAATTTCAAATTCATTGTGACAAACGAAGAACGGACGAGTGAGTAACAGCGATAGGGTTCCGTTTGGACCCTTCGGGTACGGAACCCTAATAATGGAAACTTTATTCAACACATACTTACCGACCGACGTGACGACCGGTTTAGCCTAGTGGGTAGTGCACCTGCCTGTGAAGCTTACGGTCCTGGGTTCGAATCCCGGTCAGGGCAAATATTTGTGTGATGAGCATGAATATTTGTTTCTGAGTCTTGGATGTTTTCTATGTATTTAAGTATTTATATCTATTAAATATATCGTCGTCTAGTACCCATAACACAAGCCTTCTTGAGCTTACTGTGGGGCTAGTTCGATTTGTGTAAGATTGTCCTCTAATATTTGTTTATTTATTTTATACGCCCAGTGGAAAAATCTCTCATCCAAAATTCCTTAAATTTAAGGTCGCTTACGTAATGCAACCAGTCGGTGGTAAACGCGTCTGTCCAGTCACCGTCAGTAGCCATTACACGGATGAAAGTGTCATTGGTATGTTGCAGTGAAGAAAGTAGATGTGATGCATTTTGGGAATCTACCACATTCTTTAACATTTTGTTTAGGTCCACTGCTTTCATCATTTGGTACAACAGTAAATACTGCTGGACTAGGGAGCAGTGTTGCCAGGGCCCTTGGGACGTAAATTACGTTTCGTTTCTTAAAATGTTACATTTTTGATGCAAAACTTACATTTTTTCTATTTATCATAATTACTGATCAAAACTACCGATTTTAAGAAATTAGTAGCCACATGCAGCTAGAATTCGGCGAGCTCGGCGACAGAATTACGCCGGGCTGATGATATCTCAAATGTCATACATAGTTATCCACTCGTACAACAGACGAACAGACAGAGTCGTATCATGTGGTTTCTTTTGTTACCTTTCCTGTATGGAAGCTTATAAATTGTCCCGCTTGGTCCCGGTTAGATACAAAAGACCTTTCTTTTAAATAAAGTTTCATTGTTCTTAAAAGTTACGAAAATTTCCCTTATAACACAAGTTACTTACATGTTACTCAAGCTGGTCAAAAGTTACGAAAAATGTAAGAAATGTAACCATCTGGCAACATTGAGGGAGCGCGGGAATCAAAACGATTAGCATTTGATTTTAATATGTCAAAAAAATAATCTAAAAAGCGATCGATTGCTAGTCGGACTTGTGCCCGAAGGGCTCCAGGCTCTAGGTCTAGCGTCATGCTGAGCTTGATCCTTTTTGCTGGCACACGACTTAGGTATACATTTTTGTTTCTGTTCCTGTTTGTTTGTTTTTAATTCTGAATTGTGTGCCTATGCAAATAAATATTTTTCTTTCTCTTCCTTTCTTTCATTATCTATAAAAACGGAAAAAAAAATGTTTTTTGTATGGGCGCCCCCTTAAATATTTATTTTATTCTAATTTTTTATCGACTCCAGCGGCAACATAAATACATGTGTGAAAATTTCAATTATCTGACTATCACGGTACATGAGATACAGCCTGGTAACAGACCGACAGATAGCGGAGTCTTAGTAATAGGTTACGGAATCCTAAAAAAGGACCCAGGAAGTTTTTTAGTCAATTTTATACTGACCAAAGCCGGGTGATATATTGTATTCAGAGCAAAATATGGTAACTTTTTTTGACATAAGCTACTGAGATAAGATGTAACGGATATCTATAAAACCTAGCCTGAGCATATTTAAAATATGTACACCTTACGCAGTGAAATCTAAATAACATTAACAGCATGTGAAAAAAGTACAGATAATAGTCTATTTAGTGCCCTCGGGCGTTAAAAAGACATCAACGCGCGCTAGCCATTAGCTTCGCAAGCAACGTCGTTTGTAAAGTTATATTCACAATTCACTTGCCCGCTATAAATCTAGAAACCCGAAATCCATAACAAAAACGTGTAACAGTTCAAGATTACACTGATTTATGGATCAGTTAGCGTTGTGAATATTAGTTTT
The DNA here is from genome assembly GCA_963556455.1 of Epiblema foenella. Lineage (NCBI taxonomy): Eukaryota > Metazoa > Arthropoda > Insecta > Lepidoptera > Tortricidae > Epiblema > Epiblema foenella. The sequence goes on along the minus strand of OY747099.1, from coordinate 26,453,696 downwards.
AGCGATTCGCATTTGGAGAATGGAATGGAATGTTGAAAACAATTTCAAAGGCTAGCATTGAGTTACAAGATACCGAGTATTTAAGGGTATCATCACACTGGCGTTGTGCGAGCGGTTTGCAAGCGACGCGAACCGAGTGAACGCAACGTGCTCCAGTGCTTTTACCATGAGTTTACATGACCGTACTCGCTAGCGACTGCGTAATTTGTATAGGCAAAAGTACAGCGCCTCTGACGGTTACGTAATAGAACTAAGAATCGTCATACTAAATCGTTTAGGCTCATGGCAAACTCATGGTAACGGCACTGTGCGTAGCGACGTTGCGTCGTTGTGTGTCTTCTGTATCTGTGAATAAATGTTTCTTTCTTTCTTTTCTTTCTTTCTTTCTAATCTATGAAAGACCCTCATGCCGCGGTGGTAAACATGGTTCTTATTGTTTTTGAGGATTTTGCGTTGATACTCTCTACTCTTTTTATCGTGGAGACGTCACCGCCGCCGCCATCTGGGTTTCCATACGGAGAACTAAAGGGTCTCAAACTGAACGCACTGCGGTTTCCTTGAGCCTCGTTTTTGTAGATAAGTAGGATTTGCTCTTATAAAGGATAATGTACAGGGTTGGATATATATACAGGAAACGGAGTATCTACAAATATACAATAGATAGGACACACAGGAAGAAACGACAATAGAGAGAACTCTCAGGGACCGAAGTCCAATGCAAAGAATATAATACTCACTAAAGGAGAAGAACGATAACTACATACAAAAAACAGGTGACCTTTCAAAAGTTCGTTTATACTACTAGCGACACCAAACGATCGCAATGAACTAAAACAATATGTCAAATGCTTGACGACCACTTTAGCCTAGTTGGTAGTGACCCTGGTCATGAAGCTAGAGGTCTCGGGTTCAAATCCCAGTAAGACCTTTTTTCTTTTTTTTTTCATTATTACGGGGTACGGCGGCGGTGTAATATATAATGCTCACAATATAACTTTTTACGAATGAGTATTTATATAAATTATTTTAGTATTTGGCTCATAATATTTTTGTACCACATACTGTCAAAGGATGTCAACTCTAGCCTGTGACTCTAGCATAGTAGATAAGTAAGATCACTTTTCGTGATGATACCGCCTCCCGAGTTAGCATGATCGCATTTATGTCCGACTTATAGCATTCGCCCCTGCCTAGTAAATACGTAAGTGCGAGAAGGACGAATACTAATATAGCTGAAAGTGGTCATATCACTCAGTTGTTATTTCGCTAATTATACCGATATATTAAAATAAAAAGCACATTTATGTGTAGAATTATATTGTAAAATTCTATTATGTATAATATATAATGCTGATATTTTTTTACATTTTGTTTTTAAATTTTTGTCATTTATACATTTTAAACTTTTCTTTTATATTACTCACTTAAATTGTATACCTATTATAATATTTCATCATGTATACATTTTCATTTTGTTATACTTATTATTTTAAATTCATAATTATCTATAGTTCAAATGATGTGTGTACAAAAATTATCAAAGTTGGTCTCTCAATAAAAAGTATTCTCTTTATTTATTTTTGTACTTAAGTTAGGTTTTAAAATATTTCCAAAAAAGTAAAATATAAACATACACTTTCAAAAAATAAAAACATAATAAAAACCTAAACTAGAGGCCTAAGCTACCGGTGGTTAGGGCGACAGAGAAAGGAACCTCCTGACTATCCATACCATGTCCAGGGGTACCGCCTTCTGTATCTGACCCTTGACCCAGCCATCTAGCGAGAGTCTTTTGAGGTGTTGGTTGAGATTCTTCGCTATTAGACCATTGGCAGAGGACAATGATTATTGAATCAACATCCCACATGGCGGTCACGTATTATCAGTGTAACAGGAATCTTGAAAATGAATCCCACATAAATGTTTACAATTTTTGTGGAGAGAAGACAGAGTTCAAAGAAGACCAGTCTTGATCAGGCCAACAATATGTAGCCCAAGTCGCCACCCTGTAAATAAAAAAATCATGTTTATTAAGCCCATGCATTATGTCAATTCGTATATTTACTATTAGCTTCATTCAGCTCACAACTTCCCTGGCAAAATAGTTAAAAAACTCTTCTTGGATCTTCTGAAGCCACAAGTATCTAGTATATTAACGCACACACAACTTTTTAAGCTTATTTATATTTCATAAGCTACAGCTCAAGTATGCGGCTGTCAAACGGCAGTTGTGGGTTCCAATCCCGGCTTGTACCTACCAATAAGTTTTTCGAAACTTATGTGGGTTAGCTTTTCACTAAACCTTGCATACATCTGCGAAGAATTTCCAAAGTATATATGTAAGAGAAGTCGTCAACTCGCAATTGCACAGCGCGGGGACTACTGCCCGTTGTCTCTCATCAATTAGACGTAGGTAGGTATATATAAAGCCAGCTACTTATTAGTGAACTGTAACCGTAGCTGAACGGATACTGTAACGAGCTACAGTATTTATGTAACTGAGAGAGTACCATTTATAGGTTTGTTTCGAGCCGTTCGTGGACGGTGGGCGACCCTGTATACCCTGGTTTCTAGCCGTTCGGTTACTTATAGCTCGCTAGTGAGTAGTTACTGGGCTCTAGATAGTTGTAGCAGAATTAAAAGTGAAAAGTTTTTTTACCTTAAAATATTTGTTGTTACCGCTTCAGGGAAACGGTGCAGTCGAACTGTTTTATCTTTACCAGCACTTGCTCCGCATTTAACACACTTTCTGTAGGCATGTGTGGACGTGGATATATAACTTAGTGATCCCAAAGAAACGGCACGTAATTATAATATGTAATTATATTCACATTTAGTGGACAAATGCAAAACAATTTTTTTACAAAATGTCAGTTCGAGATGAATGACACCATTTACATTGACAGCTCGGAATAATATTGCACAACAAAATTGATCTCAGTTAATAAGTTCTAATGACAGGTCGGAATAATATTGCACAATAAAATTGATCTCAGTAAATATGTTCTAATTACTGGCAACAATTTAACTGATCGCAACGCACACATAGGCAAATACGAAGGACCCCGCTCTTCTTAGCGCAGTTAATACACCTTGGTCCAATGAGAGTTGGTTTGAAGTTATATTTATGCAACTGATTTTAGAAACTTCGATAGCGCGATGCAGAACATGTCAGATTTGACAGTTGACAGTAGTGACGACTTTAAAAAGCTCTCTACAAATATGTATCTCCTCTGGTTAATTACTTTCTTCCCTGGAGAGCCCTCGAATTTATATGCCATCAAAAAAATTGGTACACTTTGTATGAAATCTCAATACAGTGTTCCTGCCCATTTTATTTACCCTTGAGTGTATCTTTAGATTTACCGGAAAGAAACCACGGCTTATTATATTGTGGTTTCTTTTCGTCGGTATCAAAAATCGATAGCAAGGCCGTGGCGTTAAACGTGAATAATAAAGAGTGTGCATTTATATTATACACCACTTTCTCTTCCTGTCTAAATACTTTCTTCAATTCCTTTTTGCTAACGTGTAGTAAAATGAAGATCTTATGCAATTAAACAATAGGTACTTAAAGACACTTTTGAACACAATTAAAAGTGTTACCGCACTTATTATTACATTTTGTATATATTTATAAATTGGCGATGTCACGCATGAAAGTCGTGATGTCCTGTACCTTTCTGCCAACTGTGATGGAATCGCAGCCCTGTTAACCTTAGTTAAGGGCGCGATTCCATCCCATTTCGTACTGGATGTATTAAACCGATGTGCGATATCGTAAATATGGTGATATCATTAAAATATCACTAATCATTGATGTAATCATTAAAATGAATTTGAATGAATGCATTTCTAGGCCTCTATAATCTATTGTATAGTCGAGGGCATATACATGTATACATTTTTGTATCCTATTTCAATGGGTAATGGTGAATATATATAGATATTAGTGAAGTTGACCTACCTACGGCTAGGACCGTATGTTTGTTAGCCACACACAGTAAAAGTACAAGAGTTGAACAGGGTCACCGACCTCAATAACACACTTTGGAATTACGAAGCTATTAAACAATTTGCTCTTCAATTTCCATAATGATCAAGACTCGCACGCATCACGCACAGCTACTGCTAACGCCCGTGTTTAGTTTAGAAATAAGGTAAACGTCCCAGTATGTGACAACATTATCCGTTATCTACCAAACCCTGTAATTACCGTCCACATCAGTGTTGACAGATGGTTATTTTTTTTACATTTTTCGTAACTTTTGACCGGCTCGCGTAACAAAGTATACAATACAAATACTCTTTATTGCACACCCCACATAATAAAATAGCACATAAAAAACAAAAAACATAGATACAGGGAGACAGAGGCAGAATAACAGGCGGTCTTATCGCTAAAGAGCGATCTCTTCCAGACAACCTTTGGGTAGTGGAAAAATGAAATATAAAGCTGAAAAGTAGGTGGTGCATAAACTATTACAATGAGAAAAAAAAAAGATTCCAAAACAACTATTCAATATAAATACACATACTTAAATAATATACAAATATACATACATATAATATATAATTATATATATCACTGCTATAGAGTAGTAAGAATAAAATAGTGTCATAGTCAGAGACAAATAATATTTAAGATGGGATTTAAAAATAGTAAATATCTTCTGCTGTAAAGGAAATCTTCGTAACTTTTGAGAATAATGAAACTATTTAAAAAGAAAGGTCAATTGTATGTAACCGGGATCAAGCTAGACAATTTATAGGCTTATACAGAAAAGGTGACAAAAGAACCTACATGGTACGACCGTCTGTCCGTCTGTTGTAACTATGTAAGACATTTGAGATACCTCCCATCAGCCTGACGTGATTCTGTCGCCGAGCTCGCCCAATGGGGGCTATCGCGTATGAATTGGCCGCTAGAGGCGCTAGTGTAGCGTGAGGTCTCCGAAATGTCAAATGTCACTCTTTGTGATTGCGGTACGCGGGTAAATATCTAATTGGAACAATATGGTGAGTATTTTGCAATACCTGAGCTTGATTATGCCAAATATGAGTTACAGGTCAATGACTGTCAGTGCTTTGAGACAGTGTTGTCTTTCGGAAACTTATTTCCTCCTTTTTTTCCTAACAAAACGGGACTGCGATACAATGCGGGATGTTCAATATTTTTACGATACTGTTTTAAACATGATTTAAATACAAACTTCGTTCTTATGTCCATAATAACCAATAATAATTTTTGACAGCTGGACCTTACTCGACAGTGGCGCCAACTGGTGAGCACAAAAACGATAGCTCTCATTGTAGCTGTATGTGAAAAATATAAAAATAATAACTTTTGCATCAAAAATGTAACTTTTCAAGAAACGAAACGTAATTTTCGTCCCAAGGGCCCTGGCAACACTGATCCACATGTTATTGTGTGTATTATTCGTTTTTTTGTCTGTAGATACGAGAGGTACCCAATAATCGACACATATTGTTCACCTCTAATAGTGATTGAAAGTGTCAGTTACTGGCTCAAAGAACTTTTTAAGCTTTTTACTTATTCAATGCCTGAAAAAAGGATCTTGGCTACATATCCTCCTAAGACCCCGCGTCCTATATAAAGGACAAAATATGGTCAACGGAAAATAAGTTAAATTTTGAAGTGATAGAGTTGCATTTGTTTTGGTTTGATTGATTTGACATAAAGGCAAAATTAAAAATTTTGAAAATACCCCCGACGGATGTTCTCAATTGAAAAATAATTAAATAATGCATTTGAAAATCCCCCGACTCTATAGGAAATAATTAGGTATAGATAATAAAAAAAAATTTCTAAACGGTTAACTGGTTGCGAGGTATATTTACAAGCCCAGAAAAATCCGTCGGAGGCTGCCATTGCCTACCCTGAAATGAAGTAATAGTTTATGCAGTTAGTTTATACCGTTCTGTAAGTTATCTCGGATTTCATTATTATTACTATTTTAATGCAATTGGGAATTCACATGACATTTCATTATTATTACTATTTTAATGCAATTGGGAATTGACATGGCAATGGCAGCCCCCGACGGATTTTTCTGGGCTTGTAAATATACCTCGCAACCAGTTAACCGTTTAGAATTTTTTTTTTATTATCTATACCTAATTATTTCCTATAGAGTCGGGGGATTTTCAAATGCATTATTTAATTATTTTTCAATTGAGAACATCCGTCGGGGGTATTTTCAAAATTTTTAATTTTGCCTTTATTTTAATCTTTTTAGAGAGCAGTCTAAGTGTACCTATACGTTTGACCCTCGAACATTTCGGTTGTGCAATGAGCTCCCTACCGATGTTTTCCTAAGGAGCTACAAAAATAAGTAAGTGCCAAGTGGCCACTTTCTATCCCCGAATGCGCCACAAGTAAACCTGAGGGCTGAAGGCCCGAAGCTAAGAGGCGAAATACACGAGGTCAGAAGCTGTTCCGCGAAAGGCCGAAGGCCCGAAGCTTCTCCTTGGAGTACTTTTGCTATACGAGCCCGAGGACCGAAGGCCCGAGGGGCGAGCCGTAGTCGACAATTTCGAGCCCCAAGTGTCTTACAAATGAACCTGAGGGCCGAGGCATACGAGGTCAGAAGCCGTTCCGCGTAGAGCCGAAAGCCCGAAGCTTCTATTCGGAGCACGCTCGCTCGCCCTCGATGCGAGCTCGAGGGCCGAAGGCCCGAAGGACGATCCCAAATCGGCAACTTCTAGCTTCGAATGTCTTACAAGCGAACCTCAGGGCCGATAGCCCGAAAGTGAGGGGCGAAGTATACAAGGTCAGAAACTGTTCAGCGAAAGGCCGAAAGCCCGAAGCTTCTTGGAGCGTGCTCGACAAGTCGACACTTTCCAGCCCCGAGTGTCTTACAAGTAAACCTGAGGGACAAAGGCCGGGTAGTGAGGGGCGAGGCACTCAAGGTCAGACGGCGTTCCGCGTGGGGCCGAAGACCCGACGACCGAGTTGAGGGCACCGTTCTTACCCGGCAACATTATGATGTAGTGTGGAAAATACTTCATACTTTTCGGTCTCCGGTTATAAAGTCATATCACAACTAGATGAAAACGCGAGCGCAGCGAGCGCGATATTTTTCGGAGATTTAATACAATTGCGGAAAATACTTCATACGAGTCGCCAGAGATCTTTTCACGAGCCTTAGTAACCTAGTTAACATCGGTAGTATGCAAAACATTACAACATCGCAAAGCACACGATGTAAGTATCTGGTTACTTTTTAGGGTTCCGTACCCGAAGGGTCCAAATGGAGAACACAGAAGAGACACACAGAAGCTACGCAGCAAACAGTATTAAAATAGTCGACATACGGTAATCCACCTATATGCCTTCGCAAAATTCCCTATGGTGTTGTTGTGGCTCATCATCAGGCCTTCTCAAGTTCCTGTACAGAGGCGTCTTAATATATAGGTACTATCAAAAGAGTCTAATGACATATTATTACTAACTAAATATCTTTAAAACATGCCTTAAAATACTGTTCTGATCCATCATCAGATCCTCAGCAGATCATGTATAGAAGTTACTCAGCAAACACAATCTAAAGAGCCCAAACACGAATAAGTTACTACATGCCATCATAAAGTTCTCTATGGCATGGTTTTACTCCATCATCAGACCCTCAGAAGGGTATGAACGACGTCTGATCATGCAACATAAACAAAAGGGGCAAAAACAAACAAAAATATTATCGACCTCTGCACAGTACCCTACTATGCTTTTCTGCTCCATCATCAGATCCTCAGAGTTTAAGTGCATGTACTCCACACCACATTCTATGGAAATCGTAAATGCTGGCCCAGCAGTTCCGGAGAAAAACCACTCACACGCACTTCAGCAAGTGAAAAATGTTTACTGCAGCGCCCCCTGGCGAGTTATCATCGTAACTCTTAGCTAAGTTTCTGCCCGACTAAACTACAAACCTATTGCAGAAAACCGTTTCTAAATCGGTCAAGCCGTTTCGAAGATATTGATGTGCACACACAAACAACAAACAAACAAACGAACAAACAAACAACCTCTCACCCTAAACGCATATACCTTCTCCGTTCCGTCGTGGGTAATAAAATAAAATTCAAAGTAATCGGAACTGTTAGGTTCAAATTCGATTGTATTTTTATTTGTATGGTGGGTCTCAGGAGGATATATTACTCGTGTATGTTTGTCTGCGCCAACGGTAGTTAGAACTGGCCTATTATATATCTATGCAAGTCTTTATGACATTACATGTGGATCTTATATACTTAGGTACTTATTAGGTCACCCATTTGACCGAGTGAGCGAAACCTCTTCATTTCAGGTTCGGCAAAGTTACTTTCGTATGTCCGCGACGGATTTCCTGCTGTTTTGATAGTCTCGTTTATTAAAGCGTAAAAACTTGTTAGAGAGTGACGGATGCTTTATGTTGTCGTTTCGTTCTATACGGAATTTTTCAAAATTACTTTAATACTTAAAAAAATATTTTTACGATCATAATTAGGATTTTTTGACAGAGTTTCCGAGGCATTTTTTAATATGTTGTTGGGTTATTTCTTTTCTCTGTTTCTTTTTCAGTCCACAGTAATTTTATAAATAAATAAATAAAAATATAAAAATAGCCTTTATTCTTGACTTAAATTAACATCTGTTTGTGTTTTTCTAATAGGTATATTTTATTTGGTCAAGCTGTCTTTGACATAGGCCTCCTCCAGGCTGCGCCACTCTTCTCGGTTTTTTGAAAGTCTTCTCCAATTTTTTGGAAAGTCATCTTCTCATCTTTTATGTGGTCTACCTCTATTTCTTTTTTCGTTCCGTGGGTACCACTCTGTGACTTCTCGGGTCCATTTGTCTTTTTTAGACCGCATCATATGTCCAGTCCATCTCCATTTGACGACCGGTTTAGCCTAGTGGGTAGTGCACCTGCCTGTGAAGCTGACGGTCCTGGGTTCGAATCCCGGTCAGGGCAAATATTTGTGTGATGAGCATGAATATTTGTTTCTGAGTCTTGGATGTTTTCTATGTATTTAAGTATTTATATCTATTAAATATATCGTCGTCTAGTACCCATAACACAAGCCTTCTTGAGCTTACTGTGGGGCTAGTTCGATTTGTGTAAGATTGTCCTCTAATATTTATTTATTTATTTATTATTTATTTATTTATTTATTTGAGGGTCCTGACTTTCTTTGTAATATCCACCACCTTGGTTAGTTTTCTGATGTCCGTACCTAAGTTTGCATCTGTCTCTTAGTTTTATATTTAACATACTTCGTTCATGCTCTGTTGTACAGTAATTTTAGTGTAGTGTAATTCTACATAATTTCTTCACACTGGAAGCTCAAATTTCAGTATTTTCGTCAGACCTTTGAATGGGCCTTGCCAAGCCGTAGTCTCCCGGCGAAAAAAAAACAAACACATTCTTTTGTTATAGACCCGGGATCCCAGGGACCGGTAGACGACGGGTTAAAGCAAAAGTAAAACGCGCCATTGCGTTGTAAAAACTCGGCGCTAACTTTTTTCTATTTCTGTTTTTAGTTGTACCGTATACGGACGCGTCGTGTTCGGAAGTGAAGTAAATCAGCCGGCAACAGCTCGCTTCACTTTCTATCTCATTCGAACTACTAATGTTACTGTTGCTTTTATTTCATTTCATTTATTAATTTTGTTAAACACAGGTTACAATTATTGTTGGTATGTACAAAGTATAAGACCATGTTTTACCCACTAAGTAGGTGTACAAAATATTCCTTCAACCAGCTATTGTTTAAATTGAGGACGACAACACAAAAAAAATCTGGTTAGCTCAATGCAATAATGATTACAGTACAGATAGGAATAAGTATTATATATTATACAATGTCAAAAAATCCTGATTTTCTCAATACAATAATGATTATAGATTAAGATACCTATATCTTATATACTATGTAAAAAACTATAACTAAATGCTTAGAATCGAAAAACCAAGTCACGTAGTATCGTCAATGAAGTAATCTTTAAGAGAATAATAACATTTTTCTATTAAATATGAGGTCAATTTCCGTTTAAATATATTAATTTCTAGGGTCTTAAATCGTTCTAGAATTTTATTGAAAATCTTTCAATTAAGTTACTGCAATGTTGCTTCAATAACAAGATTTTTACAAAACATCCTATGGGGTTTTTTACTAGTATTCTGTGTTTATGCCATAACACGATTCAGCCATGTTTAACTATTTGTACGCTTTATTAGAGGAGTCCTGTGCGTTAAGTATGACATCCTGTGCCTTTTGAGTTTACATGACCGTACTTGCTAGTGACTGCGTAATTTGTATGGGGAAAAGTGCAGCGCCTCTGGCGGTTACGCAATAGAACTAAGAATCGGCATACTAAATCGTTTACGCAGTCGCTAGCGAGTACGGTCACGCAAACTCATGGTAAAGGCACTGGAGTCCTTTGCATGAGAGTTCAGATGGCGGTCACCGTGGATTTTCTAGTGGATAGCAATACCACAAGGCCCGCACCACACTGCTGAAAATACGCTGTTTATAATTCATAACTCTCCCTCGACAATGCGTTTACGGTGCGTCAAGGTATTTTGAGCATCAGTGTGGCTCATCCTTTACCCAGTCATCCGCAGTTCAGGCCTTCTTCAAGAAAAACAGGGTCCTTTTGGTAAGCGAACACTATAATCTCTGGAAGCTTGCAAATCCACGTTCACATGGATATTAGGTACCGACACTTTAGGACTCATTTCGTTAAACATTGTACAGACTTACCAATTTGTCAATACAATCGCCTTGACAGCGAATCAATTCCATTAAGTAATTCGCTATCGCAAGATTAAAGCTACATTCGTGATCATTCATGATTGCTGACTCGTTCTGTCTTATAGCTGCGTCTCTAGGTTGTTAGTGCTTAAGGCCACATTTTTGAAGTGTTTTAAACATGACGTAACAAAATGTGAGCAAGGCCCCATCCCTTGTAGGTAGTTGGGAAGACGTCGTGTCATGAATTTAACAAGATTCAGTCATATTGAATGTACGAAATTGCTGTAAGTAAATGATGTTTTAAAAGGAGTATTAGTTAAAAAAATGTTAAAACTGATCAGGGTCTCAAGTGATCTCATCGCTGGCTTAAGGTGGGTTGCACCAAACCGTCTGTAATCGTAAGCGGTGTTCGTTAAATCTGATTGTATGGAAAGTTTGACAAGTTTCTATGAGATGACACCTGCCGGCGCCATATTTGACGATGACCGGCCTGTGATCGTATGTTGGTGCAAGAGACGGAGCTCGGCTATTCAGCAAGGAAATGCGGCGAGAATTATGTAGATGCTCCGGGCGACGATAGGTTCTATTGAGGACGAGCAATTTTGTTTATTATTTCTTTACGTTATTATTTAATTGAGTGCAACAATACATATGTATAATGTCTTGACTTTAAAGTTCTTTATTGCTTGTACAGTACCGCGAACAAAGTTAACTACAAGGCGTTGACGCAAGCCAACACTCACTTGCATCTAGACCTGTACTTCTAGTATACGTTTTTCCGAAACAAAACACAAACGAACGAGTCTGCGTTTAGTTTCAATTCGTATGAAAAAAAATAGTTACCATCTAAGACCACCAGAGGCGCTGCTCGCGTTGCCTTATAAATTGAGACAAAATGCAAACGCGTTTATTTGTGTTTTGTTTCGAAAAAACTTGTATTAGAGTTACTGAACGGCAAATAAAGGAAACAAGTACTAGGTCAAATGGTTCGATTAGCTCACTGTATTGGGAATTAATAACTAGTTCACAGCACTAGACATGCAACCGCTTCATGGCGAATTTGAATACCGTGCGAAGTTGTAGGTGTATCAGTTTTTTTTTTACTAAAAATGGGATTGCACTTGATCAGCAGCAAAGATGAGGCTGATGATTATTGCTGATACGATCGCTAGGCCAGTTACGCGGCCTGCTTCAGTTTGCGGCCTTCTCAAGAACGAAGCTTTTTCAATTAAAGTCATTTACATTTTTACATGCCCTAAAGAAATAGTGAGTCGTGTGCGTTTTAATTAGTAGCTATTGAATGGTATAATCAAAAAAGCGAGAATATATCCTTTCTGTTCATCAACTCATCCAAGTGGCCGCAAACTGGCGCATCAAATTAACAGGCCGTAAACCCACCTACCGACCCTATTTGGATGGTAAAACAATATTACTCAGCGCCAAAATTGTTTATATTACTAACGCGTTAAATAATTGTTTTCAGTAGTTTCGCTGCACGTAAACGGAAGTGATAGGTATTTAATATTTATGGGTCATACGCGGATTTTGGTTCGCGTCTTTTCTGTGGACATACCAAAAGTTAAGGGCTACAAAGCTTAATTTAGGATCGGCCCAGTCACCCTCATAAACAATGTCTCCGTTTCTATAAATCCCTGTAATAAAAACATAGCTAACATGCACATAAGCCGTTAACTATTGACCACAGGAGGGATAAATTTTGTTTTTTCAACTAAGTATGACCCTTATAGACAATTTCACTAACGAGTGAGGACTATTGGACCATAGTTAAGGTTTTTAATTCGTTTGCACGAAAATTACTAATATACCTATCAAATTTCGTATGAAAAATTTTCGTGTTACAGCGGAATTAACAGACAAAAACACGTAAAAATAAATAAAAAGCCTTAACTATAGCTAAACCGAAACTTAATATTTGTCCTCGCTCTTAACTATAACATTAATTTAATGTTAATATTATAATAAAGCAATTAATTTCATAGTTATGCCAAATAGACATTCGATTGAGTGTTTCCCAACTTTTTAGTTCAATAATCCGCCTCTATTAAAATCTAGAAAAACCTGAAATTAATTATAACACGACCGGAAAACTAGTTTTTAACAGAAATCGTCCAACTGTTAACTACGAGTATGTTAAGTAACAGCAATTAGCATTTACGACAAATGCAACTAATGGAATGTTTTAATTTTAATGGTTTCAAGGTATGTCAAGCTTTCATTGGTATAGATATACATATTTATACTAACCATTCTTTGTTTTCTTTTTAATTAGAAAAATCGTGCGTTATCCGCCATGCGATTACATGGTAAACAATCTTTAACAGGAAAATATGCGGTGTGCCATCATTGAAACGTCATATGCTATTAAAATAAGTAAAATTAATACAATTATAACCATCCTATGAATTCCAAGCCTAGGGAAGAAAGATATGTCCGTTAAAATTCAAATTAAAAAAAAATGCGAAGTAACAGTTTTAAGAAGTCCGCGACTGCAAACTTGATGAACGCACTCCTATACAGCCTCCTTTCCAATACCCTTAGCGATTGATTTCCAGGATGTTTTTTTTTTTTTTCCCTTCCGGCCGCTGCGTGAGCACGTTGTCGGGCGCTTAAAAATTAGAAATTTAGTGTTTTCTGACGCAGATTCTGTGTTTATTGGTGTTGTGTGTGTTCTGTGTTGTCGTAGTTGTGTCAGTTTTTGTTCTTCTGCTTGGTAAGTAGGCGATCTCGGAGAAGGTGGCAACTATCCACATGTGAGGTACTTGCCACCTTGTCCCAGATAGGACGAAAATGTCGTCCAATAACATATTTGACCCTGGGACGGACCCGGGGAGACTTCCAATAGTTGATAACCCACCATCCCCCGCGTTACATGTGGAGGTGGTGAATTCGCCTGAGCCTGTAAGCCTTAAAAGAGACCGTGCAGAATTAAACAGCCCTGGCACCCCCAGCCCTACCGAACTTGCAGCGCCCAGCAAAATTCCTAGAGCAGAAGTGGAATTCTCCCCGCGTGAGTCCCAGGAAGACCTAGTATCTGATATGCGCCACAATAAATCACTAGTCTCAGATATTCCTGCCAAAGATCCCGGTCTTTTAGCCCAGGTACCGGCTTTAGGGTCCCAAATGGTCCCAGGTCTGTCGGAAGAACCCATCACTTTGTCCCGGGAGGATGCCCCTGAGTCCCAGGAGTCCCTTCCTCTGACTCAGGAGTCGGCCTCTCAGGCTCAACCGGTGTTTACCCAACAAACGCCCTCCCCTCATAGAAATGAATACCGCCCGACGGACTTGGGCCCTTTTGTGGTCCACATCACAAAGGATTCTCAAGACTCCTTTCTTAACCAAATCAAGTTTGGACAAATGCTTCATAACAAAGGCACTGTGGGAATTAAGGAAGGTGGTGTTAAGAAAGTGGGCAGAAACAGATTGGCTGTTGAATTTAAATCGGCTGAGGCGGCTAACCGATTCCTTTCTTCCCCCCCCTCGGAGGATCTCAAGATTTTTATCCCTTCGTTTCACATCACTAGGACTGGCTTTGTTAAATACATTCCCAAAGACTTCTCCAATGAAGAGCTTCCATCACTCTTCTTGTCCCCCCAAGGTTTTGGTAAAGTGATAAAGGCTCGTCGCATCAATTTCAAACAAAGAGATTCAATAGATGGGTCCACCCAATGGGTCCCCTCAGAAAAAGTAGTTGTTACCTTTGACGGGCAGGCATTGCCGCCCAGAATCTTCTTATTCAACTGTTCCTTGGAGGTAGAGCCCTACAATTTTCCTACCATTCAGTGCTTTAAGTGCTGTCGATTTGGCCATGTTAAGGCCCACTGCCGGTCACGACCAAGGTGCGCAAAGTGTGCACAACCCCATGACTCCACAGAATGTACGGTTGAAGACAATTCCGTGTCGTGTCTCTATTGCTCCGGTGATCATAAGGCAACTGACAAAAATGTCCCGAATACAATAGGCAAAAGCTTATTAAAGTGACAATGTCGGATGAAGGGATTTCTTACTCCGAAGCTGAAAAACGTCATGCCCCTTCGAGACGCCTTTATAGCGAGGCTGCCCAAACTTCTTATAAAAAAACAGTTTTTTACCAAAAAAAGGAACGAGTGCCGCTGGCTCCTGGTTATGACCGTAGGGCGCACAATGATCTTATCGCAGGTTTTAACTCGCCTTTCCCTGGGAATGGGACGGCTTATCCCAAAGATCCCCCTCATCCTAGAAGCTCCCCGCAAGATGGCCAGGCTGCTACTTCGCCTGTCCCCTCCTTCGACCTCTCCTCCTTTTTCTCTTTAGTTGTGACATTTATTCGCGACTTTCTCGCAAGAAATCCTTCTTTCCTACCGTCCAACGTTGCCGAACTTTTGAAATTATTCACCCTGTTAGAGAGAGGGCCGCGCCCTCGAGATGGCTGTGACAATTCTGCAATGGAATATTAGAAGTATAAACAGTAATAAATCTGACCTCCTCTATTTATGCGGTAATCATAATCCTTCTATTATCGCTTTATCTGAAACTTGGTTGGGTCCTGATTCTATCTGTAGGCTTGCAGGGTATACTTTTCTCCGGCATGATAGTGCGGACGGGTATGCTGGCTGTGGAATCTTTATTAAAAATGGTATTGATTTTGCTCGTATTTCCTTCCCCCCTACCCCGTCGATATTCATCACAGCTGCTCGAGTTATGGATATTAGTGTAATTTCCGTATACATTCCTCACCCCTCTCCTAGTATAATATCTTCTTTTTGGTCCCTCTTACCCAATGTCCCTCCCCCCCTCTTAATTCTAGGCGACCTCAACTCTCACAGCCCTTTGTGGGGATCGGTTAGCACCAACCCCTCAGGCCGGAAAATAGTTGAATTCCTAGACTCTCTGGACCTTTGCATTTTGAATGACGGACGTCCAACCCGTCGTGTTTCTCCCCTGCAAAACCCCTCTGCAGTTGATCTTTCTATCTGTTCCCCATCCATTGCCTCTTTATGCTCTTGGGATATCTCGCCTTATGCTTTAGGTAGTGATCATCTTCCCATAAACATAACTTTCACAGCTGGTTCTCCTCTGCCATCTCCCTGTCTCCCTTTACAGAAATTCAATCTTATCAAAGCGGATTGGCCCCTTTTTATTTCTTCTTTGGATATTAAAATTAGCGATCTTCCATCAGTTTCCTCAGATAACTGTCTTGAGGTATACTCTCGTTTTGAAGCTTGTATAATTTCTAGCGCTGAGGAATCTATTCCTCTTAAAAATGTCATCGTCAAAAAACGGCCCTCCTTGCCCTGGTGGGACCCAGATTGTTCTGCTCTTGTTAGAAACCGTAAGGAGGCCGAAAAATTATATTGTGCTCAAATGACGTCAGATAATTTTATTTCTTATAAAAGGATTGCGGCCAAATGCAAGCGGGGTTTAGCCTCAAAAAAAAAGAATGGATGGAATAAATTTTGTGAATCTGTATCGCCATCAACTCATCCTTCAATTGTTTGGAAAAAAATCAAAACTTTCAGGTGCTCCTGCGTTGCTTCTCCATCTCCCTCCTCGTTTTCTTCTAACCCCAAATGGATTGAGGATTTTTTAGATAAATTAGCCCCTCCTTACGTTCCCGATTCATCGGAATTACCATCAGCCTCTCCGTCTCCCTCTCGCAATACAGGTAACTTTCTTTCGTCCCCTTTTTACCCACGACGGAACGGAGAAGGTATATGCGTTTAGGGTGAGAGGTTGTTTGTTTGTTCGTTTGTTTGTTTGTTGTTTGTGTGTGCACATCAATATCTTCGAAACGGCTTGACCGATTTAGAAACGGTTTTCTGCAATAGGTTTGTAGTTTAGTCGGGCAGAAACTTAGCTAAGAGTTACGATGATAACTCGCCAGGGGGCGCTGCAGTAAACATTTTTCACTTGCTGAAGTGCGTGTGAGTGGTTTTTCTCCGGAACTGCTGGGCCAGCATTTACGATTTCCATAGAATGTGGTGTGGAGTACATGCACTTAAACTCTGAGGATCTGATGATGGAGCAGAAAAGCATAGTAGGGTACTGTGCAGAGGTCGATAATATTTTTGTTTGTTTTTGCCCCTTTTGTTTATGTTGCATGATCAGACGTCGTTCATACCCTTCTGAGGGTCTGATGATGGAGTAAAACCATGCCATAGAGAACTTTATGATGGCATGTAGTAACTTATTCGTGTTTGGGCTCTTTAGATTGTGTTTGCTGAGTAACTTCTATACATGATCTGCTGAGGATCTGATGATGGATCAGAACAGTATTTTAAGGCATGTTTTAAAGATATTTAGTTAGTAATAATATGTCATTAGACTCTTTTGATAGTACCTATATATTAAGACGCCTCTGTACAGGAACTTGAGAAGGCCTGATGATGAGCCACAACAACACCATAGGGAATTTTGCGAAGGCATATAGGTGGATTACCGTATGTCGACTATTTTAATACTGTTTGCTGCGTAGCTTCTGTGTGTCTCTTCTGTGTTCTCCATTTGGACCCTTCGGGTACGGAACCCTAAAAAGTAACCAGATACTTACATCGTGTGCTTTGCGATGTTGTAATGTTTTGCATACTACCGATGTTAACTAGGTTACTAAGGCTCGTGAAAAGATCTCTGGCGACTCGTATGAAGTATTTTCCGCAATTGTATTAAATCTCCGAAAAATATCGCGCTCGCTGCGCTCGCGTTTTCATCTAGTTGTGATATGACTTTATAACCGGAGACCGAAAAGTATGAAGTATTTTCCACACTACATCATAATGTTGCCGGGTAAGAACGGTGCCCTCAACTCGGTCGTCGGGTCTTCGGCCCCACGCGGAACGCCGTCTGACCTTGAGTGCCTCGCCCCTCACTACCCGGCCTTTGTCCCTCAGGTTTACTTGTAAGACACTCGGGGCTGGAAAGTGTCGACTTGTCGAGCACGCTCCAAGAAGCTTCGGGCTTTCGGCCTTTCGCTGAACAGTTTCTGACCTTGTATACTTCGCCCCTCACTTTCGGGCTATCGGCCCTGAGGTTCGCTTGTAAGACATTCGAAGCTAGAAGTTGCCGATTTGGGATCGTCCTTCGGGCCTTCGGCCCTCGAGCTCGCATCGAGGGCGAGCGAGCGTGCTCCGAATAGAAGCTTCGGGCTTTCGGCTCTACGCGGAACGGCTTCTGACCTCGTATGCCTCGGCCCTCAGGTTCATTTGTAAGACACTTGGGGCTCGAAATTGTCGACTACGGCTCGCCCCTCGGGCCTTCGGTCCTCGGGCTCGTATAGCAAAAGTACTCCAAGGAGAAGCTTCGGGCCTTCGGCCTTTCGCGGAACAGCTTCTGACCTCGTGTATTTCGCCTCTTAGCTTCGGGCCTTCAGCCCTCAGGTTTACTTGTGGCGCATTCGGGGATAGAAAGTGGCCACTTGGCACTTACTTATTTTTGTAGCTCCTTAGGAAAACATCGGTAGGGAGCTCATTGCACAACCGAAATGTTCGAGGGTCAAACGTATAGGTACACTTAGACTGCTCTCTAAAAAGATTAAAATAAAGGCAAAATTAAAAATTTTGAAAATACCCCCGACGGATGTTCTCAATTGAAAAATAATTAAATAATGCATTTGAAAATCCCCCGACTCTATAGGAAATAATTAGGTATAGATAATAAAAAAAAAATTCTAAACGGTTAACTGGTTGCGAGGTATATTTACAAGCCCAGAAAAATCCGTCGGGGGCTGCCATTGCCATGTCAATTCCCAATTGCATTAAAATAGTAATAATAATGAAATGTCATGTGAATTCCCAATTGCATTAAAATAGTAATAATAATGAAATCCGAGATAACTTACAGAACGGTATAAACTAACTGCATAAACTATTACTTCATTTCAGGGTAGGCAATGGCAGCCTCCGACGGATTTTTCTGGGCTTGTAAATATACCTCGCAACCAGTTAACCGTTTAGAAATTTTTTTTTATTATCTATACCTAATTATTTCCTATAGAGTCGGGGGATTTTCAAATGCATTATTTAATTATTTTTCAATTGAGAACATCCGTCGGGGGTATTTTCAAAATTTTTAATTTTGCCTTTATTTTTCAATGTCTGAACTCCGCTGCGTCTTGGAATCCCTCTCGGACTCAGCTCCAGGTCCTGACGGCATAATTTATTCTTTCTTAACTAAAGCCGGGTCTAATACTGTAGCATTCTACCTAGATTTAATAAACAACTTCTTCGACTCTGGGCTTGTTCCGGAGCCTTGGAAGGAGCAATTCGTCATCCCAATTTTAAAGCCTGGCAAGGACGCCGATCAAGCGACTTCTTATCGTCCTATTGCCCTTTCGTCCACTCTCTGCAAAATTACGGAACATCTGCTTAAAAATCGTTTGGACTGGTTCTTGGAGAATCATAATTACCTGTCCCGCTTTCAGTTCGGCTTTCGTAAGGGCAGAAGTGTCTCAGACAGCCATTGTATCCTTTCGGCAGATATCCGTTTGGCCTTTTCTAGAAGTGAGTCGGTTGCTGCTGCGTTTCTGGACATATGCTCAGCGTATGATAACGTCATCCTTTCGGTGCTCAGGACTAAAATGTCAAAGCTGAGTATTCCCTCGAAAGTTACTGACTTTATCACCAGCCTTCTTATGGCTAGGAGGATCAAGGTGAGATGGCAGGGCAGAATCGTTGGCGAGAGATCTTTGTGGAAGGGCCTGCCGCAGGGCTCGGTCCTTAGCCCTCTCTTGTACAATCTATATACTGTAGACTTGGATAGGTCAGTCAATATGCATTGCAAAATTCTACAATATGCGGACGATATAGCCATATACTGTAATGACAAGTCCCCTCAAGTTGCCTCCGAAAAAATAAATTCCTCTCTAGAGTCGCTCCAGTCTTGGCTTTCTTCTCACGGCCTGTCCCTTTCTCCGTCCAAAAGCTCGGCTATTATTTTTTCTAGGAGCAGGCAATCTCCCCAGTGCAACATCCATCTCGGCAATGAATCTATTCCTGTCAAAGATTCCATAAAATTTTTAGGTGTTATATTCGATAGACGCCTTCAAGGTGTTCCCCATCTCAACTACGTGGTGAATAAGTGCGAAAAAAACATTAACTTGTTAAGAACCCTTTCCGGTACTTGGTGGGGCGCCCACCCGTACTCCCAAAAACTCCTTTATAATGCCTTTGTCAGATGCCACTTGGACTTTGGTACTTTTATCTTCGAGCCTTGCAATAAAGGAGCCCTCAAGGTCTTGGAGACGATTCAAATGAAAGCCCTTAGAATAGTCTCGGGATGTATGAAGTCTTCCCCCAATAGAGCCATACAGGTAGAGTGTGGTGATCCCCCCCTCGACCTAAGACGCAAATTCTTGTCGGATCGCTTCCTTTTTCGATCAGTCGGCTTATCCTCCCACCCCCTGATCCCCAAATTGAAACTATTACAAAGCTTTTGTTCCTCCAAACCTTATTGGCGAAATAAAACTAAGCCTAATCTAGTGCTCAGTCTCGAAAAAATCGCCTCCCTCAGAGCTCCTGTGCAAAGATCCCCTTCCCTCCCTTTGTATTCAATCCCATATGAAGCTATTCCCCTTTTCCCCAATGTTTCTTTTAACACGGGTATATCAAAGAAAACAATCGATTGTAATGCTGCCCTTAATGAATTTGTTCATTCTAACTTTCCTAACCAATTTTATTTATACACAGATGCTTCCAAGCTCTCTGACCTCGGGTGTGTCGGTTGCGCAGTAGTATGCCCCAGCATCAATGTATGTCTGAAATATAAACTTCCCCCCGAATCTTCCGTTTTTTCTGGCGAAAGCGTAGCTCTCTGGATGGCTATTAAGTATGCGATTCAAAATAACATTCCTAAGACTGTCATATTTACTGATTGTCTAAGTGTTCTCCAAGCTATTTCTACTCACCCTTTCAAAAACTGTTCCCGCAATTACATAATTTCTCAAATCAAATCTGCCATTCTTTCCTGTCAGCTTGCCAATCTCGAGATTTCGTTCGTTTGGATTCCCAGTCATCGTGGCATAACGGGCAATGAACTTGCTGACCAGGCCGCTAAAGAGGCAGTTCTTCATGGTTGTGACTCCTTTTATAAAATATATTCACCGGATTTAGTGACCATCCCCAAAAAAATCTTGTCCAAAAAATGGTCTTCTCGATGGAACTCGTCAAAGAAATGTTTCTACTCATTTGTTCAGCCGAAAATTCCCTCCCGCCCGTGGTTTTTTAAAAATCGTGCCCTTTCAAAAAGACACACCAGCATCATCATCAGATTGCGCCTTGGTCGGGTTTGCTCGCCTGAGCTCCTATTTAGGTTCAAACTTAGAGACTCCCCTTTGTGTGAGTGCGGAGGAGAGGTTGGTTCTGTTGATCATATATTTTTTAACTGCCCGCGTAACTCCGCCTCCTTTAATCTCTATGCCATGCTGCCTAAATTAAAAATTCCCCTTCCTACTAATGTGACTTCCCTAATTTGCTTAACTGATAATAAGAAACTATTTCGCCTTCTTGCCAAGTTTGTGGAGAAGAATAACATTAGACTCTAACTTAAATCGTCTTTAATATTGATTTGTGACGTTTAGCGCTGCACTTACCGTAGACGTTGGGACTGCGTGTATTTGTATATTTTAACCGAGGTGTCAGGGTGTAGTTGTATGTTTGTGTTGTCCGTTTGTTCGCAGATCGTGAGCAGCTTTCGATCTACTTGATACTGGCAAATTTGTGCCAACCCTGTTGGCCAGAACGCCATAAATAAAAGAGAAGAAGAAGAAGAAGATTTCCAGGATAGAAAGTTGCCTATGCCCATCCCCGGGCGGGACTCAGTATATCAACACACCTTTTATTTTTCATCTAATTTGTTTCTAACCGTGAAAAGAAAGAATAGATAACAACACATGTTCGCGTGTTAGAGTTATAATTTATAATATTAGTATGGATTGGCAACAACAGTTAATGTAGTAACTCTTATAATATAACCACCTGTTATAATTAAGAGTTGTAAAGTATTTCTCAGTGCAAATTTACCCCGGTCGTGACGGCGGCCACACTCATGGTCGAGTCTTTAGAAAGCGAAAGACACCAGAAAATTTATTATTGAGTAACACCGCTACCTTAAGATATTACTGTAATGCATAATTATTTAAAAGATTTAAATTCAACTCACCTTTTGTATTAACTTTCTTCTTCGAGGATTTAATAAAAAACACTGATATAATTAAGTGGAATCCACCATCGTTCACTTTCGGATGCAAACCTTCGTCACCACTGTCAATAAAAAAAAAACTCAACACACACACTCCCCGCCAAAAATCGTTATGTTCGAAAACCCGCTCTGAAATTTTGTAAAACGTTCCATATCACTGGATAAGATGTCAACGGCCGCGTTGCGATTTGGACACTGGCAGTCAAGTGTCTTTTGGTTGTACGCGCGAGTGCACTTTGAAATAAAAAAAGTTAGCGGTGTTCGAACACTTCGAAATTTGAATTGTGGCGGGAAGTGCGTACCTTGCGAGCGTGTTTAGGTATACGCGGAGACCGTTCGATGTGCGAGTTGCAACTGCGGTCACTGCGGCTCTCGCGACATTCTCTGCCCACCGCCCGCATGTGTTGAATGTTAATCCGTAATAACATTTCAGCTAACCAGCCCAACGAGACCTATGGCAATCACCACGACAACTTATTTTCATACGAATTATGAAATGGCATAGCTACTAAACGGGTCTGGCTTTCTGGTCACCAATTAGACTAGTTCTAAAGTTGCACTGCAAGACAATGGATACAGTCATTCGACGTCAGGTTTCAAAACTTAAACTACTCAAAACCTTTGTTTTTCAGGATATTTCATGTAACTATTGTATATACTAATTTCTACCCGTAACTTTTACGACTCAATATTGTGCTGTTCGTTGAGGCTAAAATACACAAATTGCATAATTAAACTTTGCGAAAACTTTGCAAAAAATGTTTCAGTGTTGCGTTGTCGTAGTAAAACAATTCCGGAGTTGGTGAAGTGAAGGTACAGGCCAGTAAATTGAAATATGGGTCAACGTAGAGCCTCGTCTTTCAAAATCCTCACAGTGTACATGTTACTGCCATTGTAACAAGGTTTTATGAAGAGGTCAGGACTTCAGGAGGAGGCGTAGGAAGTGTAACGCTATGGCCCTTAAATGCGCCAGCAGTCAATCAATCATTGGACATTCCCCCTATGCGGGTCTTTCAGGCAGCATATGGCGGCTGTCCCAAACCGTATCTGTTACTGGTAGCCAAGCTGACCAAACAGGGATTAAAACAATCATTGGCCACAGCATCTTTGCAGTGGATAGTTGATGTTGCAGCATCCAGGCGCGGATACAGGGGGGGGCAACAGGGGCAATTGCCTCCCCCTGAAGCCTGTGTCAGGGGATGGCAATTGCCTATGTCCTGATGTAGGAAATATGTTCTGACAATAAAAACAGTTATCAAAAGTCAGTTTTATTTTCGGAAAGTTTGAAAGTGCCCCCCCCCCCCCCCCTGAACAAAATCCTGGATCCGCGCCTGGCAGCATCAAAAGGGAATCAACGGGAGATATTGCGGGGAAGCTGCCCGCAGCGTCTCCGGGGCTATGCAGTCCGATAGCAGAGCGACATTTTCCGCCCCAGCGATCACAAACATGGCGTGAGTCCTGAGAGGTTTGGCACTGCGAATTCCCTTCTACCTGAGGCTATCTAACCAGTCTTCATCGTACCAGCAAATAGGTAATCCTGAGAAATATGTTACTATACTTACTTTAATTCAATATCTCAATACAATCTGAAGGTTTGAATTTCTTGTACACTATTGAATGTTGAAATGAAGCAGTTTTTTACTTAAAATTTGCTGCTTACTTACTTTTATAATAAAGTTACTTCTAAATCACAAGTGATTATATGAACAGGTCTTAAAAATGCTGATACATTTAAGTGTGTTTAAGCTGAACGTTTCAGATATTGCGAAATTTATAACATTACTCAAACGCAAGTTGATTAGTGCGCTGCAGCGATCGAGCAAGACAAACACTTTGGAGCTACAGTCGCCTTAATGGTCGCCGTAATTGGTAAAACGTGGTTTGAACCTCTCAACACAGCGCTTCCTCGATAGCTCCGGCGACCTTACTCACTACCAGGATCACAATGTCACGTTATTATGGCTGCGATTCTCTGTAAGGTGAAGTTACTTCCCCAGTTTGGTTGGGCTGCTCCAAATTTGGGGGATGTGACAAAACTCCCAGTAGCTCGATTCCACTTGCATCTGAGATTTCGTAGAAGCCCCTCAACCAATCTCACTCTCCAACCACCTCCCGTGCACTCGTATCACTTTATTGAGCCCGGCCTATAAAGCCACACCCAGGTCCCAAAAAAAATATCCCTGTTCTCCTGTGGTTTTAGATTGGGTCGGCCAGTCGTTATTAGCTCGCGCAAATCTGCGTCCACCTGGCTGACATCTATACCAGGAGCAATCAAGCAAATAATCCATATGTCAAAAGAATTCAGGGATACTTCTTCGGTAATTAGTAATTACCTACACCTGGGACATCCGACAGGTCGCCTCCCGATTTTATTTTAACCTTAACTGTGGCACTTTCTAGGCAGGACCCAATAAAGTGATAGGAGTGCGCGGATGGACAGTAGTCTGGGGTAAATCCAGGGGAAAACCTCCGACATGACCACGTGTGTGGTTTGGAGGGTCGCCTCTGGACTGAAAGGCTCTTTTGCCGCCCCGATCTGCTCCCATCCTTTCAAAGTGGCCGAGCCATTAGAAACAGCGCGCTTTCGTCTCTCCGATAATGTTGGGTGCTGCCACAAGAACCTCAATTTCTGCGTTCTTTCGGGCTCTGTAGCCCCCATCCAATAGGTCGGGCGTCGCCATCGAATCAGACCTGCGCGACCTCCAAAATTAAAAGCATGCTCTTGCTTGTACAGGTACCTATTGTAATATTTGTAGTCGGTGCCATTTCGTCATTTTAAGCAATTTCTTTGGATGGCACCGACTTCAAAAATTACAATAGGTAGGTACGTCTACATTGTTCAATAAGAAGCGTAAAGTCTCATATAGATAGCTATCTGAAGGTAGGCAATATTTTTATTTTAAAGTTTTTTTTTGTAGCCGGTCTTATTTTATTACTATTCTTTTATTCTTTGAAACCATCTTTTATACACGACAAATTTAATAACTATCGATAAAAGCTGATATTCGGATGTTGTGGTGCTCAAAGGGGCTACCCCGAAACGAAAACGAACGAAGTTCGAATATCTCCCTCTCTGTCGCACGAATAAGCAAGTGCGACAGAGAGGGAGACATTCGAACTTCGTTCCTTTTCGGTTCGCGTTAGCCCCTCTGGTACTTATTTTTGGTCAAATTGCTTTTGTAGCGATGCCGCTGATGCTGAGTGCTGAGTACCATGCCACGGCCAAGTGCCTGGTAGTTCTTACAGTAATTCAATGATCGATGATATTTTGCCTGTTGAAATTTTGTAGGGGCTTTGAAATTCCATCTCAAGGATATTTTTAGGCTTTCGTAGTAAACAAGGGACCCCTTATAAAAAAAAACGTAAATGATATTGTATTACATTGAATAACGATCATAACGTGTAAATTAGCTTAATTTAATCTATATTGTAATTTATATTATGTAATAAATAAATCTAAAATTTTAATCTATAGTTTCGCCATATCCGTCCGTCCGTCCGTCCACGGCTTAGCTCAGTAAACGTCGGTACTAGAAAGCTGTAATTTGGCTTGAGTATGCAAAACATATCAATTACTCCGACAAAACGGTACGATAAAATCTTGAAAGATATGTTTCTTTAGGTAACCTCTCCAAAAAGGGTAAAGAAGTGTTGCAATTTTTTTTCTCCCAAATCTCATCGTGTGTGGTATTGCTGGATAGTGGATCTCAACCAAATGGCGACTTATGCCAGTTCCACTAGTTTTTATTATTCCGTGGCTGGATAGCTCGTTCAAAATTGTGAGTTTTCTAAAACTACTAGTTTCAATAATCCGTTAACGTAATAACAAGCTTGGAAGTGTTAATTTTTGTTATGGTCAAGTGTCCCCACCCACTGCCAGCTAAACGATTACTGGCCATGTGAAAAATATCATGGTAGTGGTATATATAACGAACTTAAAAGAAAAACCATCGAACTAAGTACTAGGACTTTATTTATTTATTTATTTATTGGAGAAACAACAGAAATAGGCGCTGAACTTTGCTAGTTAACAAGTAATAGTAATAGCCGAACTTTAAAAATATATCGCGGGTGGCCTGACACGCACTTGGCCGTTTTTTTTATTCTAGAGGTTATATTCCTTACCTTTGCTTTATTTTTTATTACGCTTATGATCTTTTTGATATTTTATAAACGAAAGAAAATCATGAAATTATAAACAACATACATTTCACATACTTACATTTCTGAACGAAATATCTTACTGAGTTAGTCTGGTTCCGAACGCAACCGTTACGTCACAATGGTCAGTCACTTCCGTCGAGCATCCGTCAATTCCCGGATCCTGGACAGTGGTCCAGTGGTCGACCACCAGTTAAGGTTAGTTTTTTTTTAACTGACATTTACTTGCTTATATTACGCGAAACACAATTGTTGTATTTACGTCATGATAATTAAAGAATATAGAGGAGTCATTAGAACAGTTAAAATAGAAAAAAAACTGATGAAAATACCTATTTATCTTACATACATAAAATACTAGTCAAATAAATGTGTTATATTTTTTACGTTCGTCTTATTTTTATAGATTTTATGGGAAGTTACACAGTTTGGTTGGTATTGGGGTAGCAGCTCCTGGCGCCAAATTTTAAGGCCGTCGTCCCCCGGCGAAATAATAAATAATAGCATTATTTGTTATGATACCGGGGATCCCAGGGACCGGTAGACGGGTTTAACATTGATCAGCCCATTGCATATTGTTAATGCAACCCGCCCTTATAGGCTTACCCCTTTATTCATAAAAATTAACAAACCTTTGCTAAATAAAAAGGGTCCTAAACTCTTTTTCACAAACACCAATGTCAAAGTGAGAAGTAAAGAAAAACGGATAATAACGGCATTTTAACTAAAGTACGTTTGATGAACGTAGAATGGAAGACCTTTAATTAGTAATGTTCTGATCTGATACATTATTTTCCTATTTGGTACTTTGTTATTTAAAGCGATGTGACGATTTTTCTGACACTACTTACTACTGTGTGGACAACATTAAAATCATGACATTTACACAAAACAAGTTTCTAATTACCTACCTACTAAACTTCATCAAACATAACACTTTGCAAAAGGTTTGTGATCCCTGGTGACAGTTGACGTCATCGCCTTTGAATTTGAGTGAGCAGTGTTTTTAGTAAAATCGCCTTGAACTACCTATTAGTTCCCATGATAACTACATTAATATAATGGTTTAATTTAACCTAGACCGACAGTCTATTTAGAACACCGTTACACCAGTTAAATATGCAGTGATAACGTATTAAATATAAACAATAATGGGATTGAGTTATTAGTAAGTAATTTACGCTGTTTTTTTTTACTATTGTAAAACCTTAGCCTTGTGCATTCAGCCGTGTCTTCCCCACCAAGGTAAGTGTTTTTGTCAACGAACGGAACCGATTCCGATGGCTATTGTCATCAGACTGAGATGTGATATCGCTTACAATTATCTTATCACAGAGATTATGTACACAAGTGTTAAATTTGTACCGTGTAATGGGCAACACATTACGTATCAGGCTAACGGATACCGTGTATTGCAGCACGACTTGTCTAAAGGACATAATTACCAGGAGCATATGGGTTCCAATTCTAAGGAGTTGACGCTTAGTTTCCACAACCTAATCAAGCGAGGTAGTGTTTTTTTTTTAAATAAAAACATCCTATTGTGAATCAATTTGCCAAATTGTGAAGTAAGCACAGCTGTACAACAGTTTTTTATTATTTAAATTTTGTATCGGTGATCAGAATCAATTATTGTGACAGGTGGATGAAATAAAGTGATTATTTGAGAAGCTGGTGTAATGAAATAGAAATATGTTGCGTTTATTTTGTTAGTGTAAAAGTGAGTTCTATTTGTTTGAAGTGGTTAAGTGCTTTGCTGATATCAGAAATTCATTATCCATAACATGGCATTCATAGTTAATGACTATGAGGTATGACAGTTTATTATTTTTTTACAACTTGTACTTGTACTCGAGTAAATAAGCACCTTCTGGGTGAGCTCGCTTCATCGTCGGCCTCATCTTTGCCCCCTGGCTAGATGCTGGCCAAGAGTGATCCCATTTTTAATAATAAAAAAAAAACTTGTTGAAACATGGCTACACACATTTAACACATTCAACGCTGGCAAGGCAATTTGGATCACCAGCACTGAAAGTGTTAATTAACTTCATTTTTCATGTATCTTAACATTTTATTGGAAAATTGCTATATTCATTCTCCTAGGTTTTTTGGCCTGGGATTAGCTTTAGCACCTAATCCCAAGATTTGAAATGAAATGAAATCATTTATTCTTCAATTTAGGCATGTTACATGCACTTATGAATGTCAAAAACTACCACCGGTTCATAAAATAAACCTCTGCCTCGAGAAGAATCGGCGTAAGAAACTCGGCGAGGTGTCATTTTTTCAAAACAATATACATTGTATATAAAATAACAGTATCATAATACTACAGAATTCAAATGCTACAATATAAACATACATACATACATATTTTTTAATATTAAGGACAAAATATTTCTAGGTTAGATTCCTTGTGCGGGACGCTATCACTGCCAAACATCCCTATCCATGATATAATTTGGTGTGGGCACTAGTTTTACTGAGACTAGTGTATATTTTTTGAGACTCCAAAGTAATAAAACAAATTTATTAACAAAGTAAGTTAACACTAAACAATCTTCAGCGAATCATTTTAGGAACTCACCGATTTAGTTTGCTGGTTGACCAAGCAAAGGCATTGTCCCTCAAATTACGCAGCATCATGTCATTTTTGTCCAAAGAGGTGGTCAGTGCTGATATAGCTTGCAGTGGGGAATTAAATAAATAAATAAATATTTGTGGACAATCTTACACAAATCAACCTGGTCCCAAACTAAGCAAAGCTTGTACTATGGGTACTAGGCGACGATATACATACTTATATAGATAAATATATACTTAAATCATAACAACTTAAATAAAAACATCAAAGACTCAGGAACAAATATTCGTGTTCATCACACAAATAAATGTCCTGACCGGGATTCGAACCCGGGACCTCCAGCTTCGAAGGCAGGGTCACTACCAACTAGGCTAAAGCGGTCGTCAACAAAAACTAAAGTTAGGTGTTAGGGGGAGACAGAGGTCTCTGGCAGTTCAGATTAACCTGTGTACGATTATCAAGGCCCCACTGTATAGTCCTTCTCATTGATTTCAAAATCAAAAACAAAACGTTTATATTGCAAATAGGCCTCAAGGGCACTTTTACAAGTCAAAATCTATATCAATTAAAAATAATACAATATTCAAAATACCAGTAATTAAATTTAGTGTTACATGTCAAAAATAAGACTAAGAAACTAATAACAATCCAGATTTGTAAGAGATGTATGGTCTCTAAGCGTCAAGATAAAAAGTAATAAAGTACACTAATCATAATAAAATATTGTGAGATATATCTCTAAGCGTCAACATGAAAATAATAAAATTTAGTAAATAAATATGCTCAGAGATGTATAAGGTCTCTGAGCGTCAGTCTAAAAATAAAATCAAATGAGAACAGAGGGAAGTCTCTCATCATGTCAATTCCCCTAAACACTGGTACGAAGTAACTAGTCCTTGCAAACATGATGATTTCGATGACGATGACGACCGCGGTGACTAATTCCATAAATAAATAAGAAGATAATAACAACTTTATTATCTTCTCATTTATTTATGGAAGTAAAATATAAACATACACTTACAAAAAATAAAAACATAAAAACCTAACCTAGGGTGCCGCCGGCAGCGAGGCGGGGCCTAAGCTACCGGTGGTTAGGGCGACAGAGAGAGGAACCTCCTGACTATCCGCGCCGTGTCCAGGAGTACCGCCTTCTGTATCTGACCCTAGACCCAGCCATCTAGCGAGTCTCTTGAGATGTTGGTCGAGACTCTTCGCTATTATTATTATTGTAACTTAGAATACTGCAGCTCTAAAAGTGGAAAAGTACCTAATAATAAAAACTAATCTTATTTGGGATTTGCTGTATGTGAATATTAGATAGCATTTAATTGATTAAAATATGTTTTGGAGTACAGTTATCTTTGTGATTCATGCATTTGGTATCATGAAAACTGGATATTTAAAACCAGTAACCAGTGTGAAGTGTCATATTATTATAGACTAGCGACCCGCCCCGGCTTCGCACGGGTGCACTATTTAATGGATGTTATTATACATATAACGACCGGTTTAGCCTAGTGGGTAGTGCACCTGCTTGTGAAGCTGACGGTCCTGGGTTCGAATCCCGGTCAGGGCAAATATTTGTATGATGAGCATGAATATTTGTTTCTGAGTCTTGGATGTTTTCTATGTATTTAAGTATTTATATTTATTAAATATATCGTCGTCTAGTACCCATAACACAAGCCTTCTTGAGCTTACTGTGGGGCTAGTTCGATTTGTGTAAGATTGTCCTCTAATATTTATTTATTTATTTATTTATTGATATAAACCTTCCTCTTCAATCACTCTATTAAAAAAAACCGCATCAAAATCCGTTGCGTAGTTTTAAAGACTTAAGCATACATAGGGATATAGGGACAGAGAAAGCGACTTTGTTTTATATTATGTAGTGAAGATTTCTCAATTAACAGAGAAGCAGGTCTTCCCGATGTAATACTGGGGTTCTTAAAAAACTGGGTATATACTTTTTAACCTGTTGCCGCCATGCGAAAAAAACAAACAGTGACAGTCTTTTGTTACGTGCCCGGAGATCTCCGAGCCCGGGAGATGATGGCTTAAAGTGGGCGTCCATAAATTACGTGAGGTGTTTTTTTAAATTTTCTGTCCCTCCCTCCCCCCCTGATGAGATGTCGTGAGATTTTATTCAACCCCCTCCCCCATCCCCCAATCTCACGTGAGATTTTTTAAAATGTGGGTTTCTTACGTAAACGCGTTGGATTGTTATTGTAAAAAGAAAAAAAAAAGCGTGTACAATTTGGATTAAATGGACCAAAATAGTATAATTTTTTTTTTGCTTCAATCAGAAAAAAAATTGCGTGATATTTGCCGAGAACCCCCCTCTCTCCAACGTAAGATTAGATGAGATTTGACTCGACCCCCCGCCCCCCCTTAAACATCTCACGTAATTTATGGACGCCCCCAAAGGGACTGTAACGGGCAAGCGACTTGATATCCATAAGGCGGGCCATACAAATTATTGCCGCCGACACGGTATTAAAGAGAAAGAATAAGCTCAATTCAATTCATTTATTGCATACATGTTGTTAAGATTACATGGTGTTAACTCTAAGCTTATGTATCAAACATGCACCCTGCAAGGGCATCGCAATCTAATACTTATAACTAAATTCACAATTCGAGAATAATTCTAGTACAATTTTATTATTATGAGCTTTATACACATTTAATTATTTTTATTTTATCGTTATATGCAGTGCCTGTGTGTGTGTGTTTGTGTTTGTGTGTGTGTATGCGTGTGCGTGTGTATGTGTATGTGCGCCCGTGCGTGCGTTTAGTTTGTTATATTTTATCGTCTAGGTATTCATTTAGGAAGTAATAGGCTTTATTTAGTAAAATTTGTTTCAGTTTGTTTAAGAATATATTATGTTTTGGTTCACCGTTTATGGTTTCGGGTAGTTTATTATATACTTTAATTGTCATTTTAAGAGGGCCGGTAGAATGGATTTTTAACTTGGACGGAGGGGCCACAGTGGCGTAGCAAAAGGGGGGCGGCGGGGGCGGGCCGCACCGGGTGTCACCTTTTTTGGGGTGACACCCACCCGGTCTCTCAACTTTAAGAACAATGTACAAACAAAAAATAAATAAACCGCTAGCACAAAAATTTCTTTTTCGGGGATTCCTCCACTAGCACTAGCTCAGGATCCATGTCCTTTATCATATAAAATTTATTGCTTTTTACTTTCGATGGGGTGACACCACCATAAACTTCCGCACCGGGTGCCACCCAAGGTAGCTACGCCACTGAGGGGCCATTAGATTATTGAAGCTAGTTGCAAATAAATAAATTTCAGATGAAGAACTATACAGCTATACAAACTACGGCATGGAGACGCCCACCCCGTCGCAGGACTGCCTGCCAAACGTGTTCTCCGGGTTTGACACCACGCCGGGACAGGACTCAGACTTCGACCTGAGCCTGGCTGTGCCGGAGTCACTCTCCATTATTGAGCCGGAGAAGGAGAATAAAGAAGAGACTGATGCTGGTGAGTCAATTAAGAGGCCTTATAAGTTTTAAAATGTTTTGATTTCATATTATGACAAAAGTATTGATAATACCAGTAAAATTATTAAAGGACACGATGACTTTATTGAAGTTTTAGACAGTAACACAACCATTTTTAGATTTTATTGTGTGTAGTACAGTTTAAGCGGAAAAAAACAAGTTTCCAGCTTGAAAATGGTCGATTTGGAGTGATGTTTGAAACGATATTTCTTAATGAAAAATCCAAAAATACATTTAAAGTTTATGACATTAGGTCGAAATAGTCCTGTTTTAGATAGTAACATTGAGAAAATGTCACGATACGTGTCAATTCAAACAGAAAATGGCCTAAATAGATGAGCGTTTTTTAACTGATAAGGGCTCTTAACTTAAATACTCGATATTGTTGATGCTTAGTAGAGTTCTAGTCAATACAGGGACCGTTTTCGGTACGGTATAAACGGTATGGTAGCGGTATTGGATATCGATACCGCTTCGTTATAAAGGTAGAACTATACCGGTTGAAACATAAAGGTACGCTACCTGTCTAAAATAACGATATCGCTATTTCTCATAGGTGTACTCAAACCTCTATAACGGTAGCCAACCGGTATTATTTCGGTCCCGAAAAATTTCGATCGTAACTCTTACAATGGGTACGTAATCGTGACCAACAGCGAACAGCGACTAAGTCAGTAATCTATCGCACAAAAATGGATATTTTAGGCATATACCCAATAACTAGCGCTAATTTGTTGGCGCCATTGGCGGCTCCCTCGTAAAGCCCAAAAGATACCTTAATGAAAACGGTTCAGGTATCGAAAAAAATAGCGGTACCGTTATATTCCGCTACCGAATTTTTTTTTTTGCGGTATCGAAACCTAACCGAAACGAAACGGTATGACGTCATACCGGTTTATAACGCTACCTTTATTTTCCGGTTATGCAGTCCCTGAGTCAATATGGCGACATAAGGTGTCCTCGAGTAATTCCGAAAATAACAAATTCCAGTCTAACTAACCGATTTTATTGCACTGCCAACCATCAACAAAAAAATTCACATTTCTTTTTGATAATGATGATTAGGAATTTGTTATTTTCGTATTAACCCGACATTCAGAATTACCCGAAGACACCTTATTGCATATTGTCTAGAATTGAACAGCAGATTTGGACTGGCCACATGGATAAGGGATAAACAAGAAAGATGAAGTAAAATGTGTTAATCCACATCGAAAGGGACCTTATGGCGGCAGGCGCTTACGTTGCACCTATTCACTATTGTATTGGAACAGCGGCAATAAAGGCGTAAGTGCCGGCCGCCATAAGGTCCCTTTCAATATGGATTATCACAAATACTAACACATTACATGCATGATAATAGACTTGTTAAAATGAGCGCGGTCTCGCCAACAAACTGTCTTGTCAGTTTGTCGAGTAAAATTGAAACTGGAAACTTTATGTACCTTATTGAAAAAAAAAAAAAATAGTATCTCAGAGATATCAAATGGAGCCAGAAAAAACCTCATAGAAGATGGTAGGTCGTACTTAAAGTTACAGCTAGAATGGCATACTGAATTAAGAGACGCACTCTAATTCAGAGTAAAACGGACCATCAAATAAGTTCCTGTACTCTTCAGGGTCTTCAATTGGCTGGCCATAGCAATATATAGTTGGTTTAATATCAATGATTTTGGACCTTATCACTACTCAAATAAAGTTCTATACGTGACCCCTGGGTAGTGATAAAAGTGCAACAAAAACTGGCAACCGTACTGTCTTCTCGAAGATCTCACGGTTCGAAATAATTGCCATACGATAAATAAATATATAATTGGATCATACACGGATTTAGGTTCGCGCCTTTTCTGTGGACATACCAAACGTTTTCATAAGCCGTTAACTATTGACCACAGGAGGGACGACTTTTGTTTTTTCAACTAAGTATGACCCTAATGCAGTTTAGTGCTTTAATCATAAAGTCGTCTTCAGATATTTATCAACGACTTGTTCGCTCTGATATATCTGATCGCGAGTGGACGCGCGTGGCGACTAACGATATGTCGAAGATGCATACGAGTGAAAAAAACAAATCCAACATTATTTAAAAAAGTGTCTGAAGTGTTCAATAAAGAAACCTACCGGTCTCAGAATCTTTGCTCAGTATTTTCTTATTATGCGGAAAAGCCTGTTCTGTTCTGCCAGCAAAATTTACAATAAATTACCAACTACATTAAGAAGGACGCCAGTACATTTGTTTAAAATGAACCTCACCAAACTCTTGACTTGCAAATGTTATTATTCTTTAGCGGATAATTTTTTGGACAAGTTATATTAATTTTTTATTTAATAATTTATTGTAACGTTGACTATTTTTATTTTATTAATTATAAGTAATTTGATTTTATTTTTGTTTTTAATGTTATCTAATACTACTTAATTTAATAATTGACAAGTTTATCTTTAATAAATTATATAATGTAATTTAAAAATGAATTTGTATGCCTAAAGGCGAAACATAGAGCACATATTTTGTACCTACCGCCATATATTGTATTACCTATGTTTACAAATATTTACTATAAATATGTCGATATTATTTATTCTTTTGAGTATACAATATTAAAATATATGTAATAAATACAAATGCAGAATCAACTAAGATAAACTTAAAATTAACTTAAAAAAAAATAAACAAAAGAAAACTAATCAAATAGACCGCCCCTCGCCGTTTCCGGTGCAAAGGTGCCCATAACACTGGCGACGTTTCCTCGCTGAATAGCCATGGACAGCCTTTGCACCAAAAACGACTCAGCGCGGGGGTCCTCACCCTTTTGCCGAAGTCGACGGCCTATATTATGGATAAATTTCTTAGCGTCGGCCCCCCAGCACCCCGCAGTCTCGAAAGCCAATGGGACAAAAATGTAGGCAGACTCCAGCGAAGAGTACTTTTGCCGTTTCATTGAGGCCTGAAATTCAGCTGCCGCACCGGCGGCGCCAGTAGTGCGGCTGATGTGGCAGGCCGCGAAGGTGCTAACGCACGTGGCGTCCCACACCAGGCAACGCCCCCTTTCCCACGGTACCAACGTGAGGCCATCGGGTCTTTTGCCATCGGTGCGGCTAAGGCCCGGCGGTTCCAGCAATGATGGCACGCCAGCCGACCTCAGAGCCCTTTGTATAATGTCATTGAGGGCATGGTGACGCGGATGCCTGCCGGAGCACCGGCGGCAACTCAGTGCGTGATGGCCGTCAGCACCCACCATGGTACCACAAATGCATGTATGTGGTTGACATACAAAGCAGCCCAGGCGGAGGGCAACGGCCACACGCAACGAGTTACCGTCTAGTGAAGTTCCCAATTGAGGCGATGGAAGCGCGTGCAACCACGCCCCTGATTCAGGCCGAGATACCGCCAGGAGCCTTGCGAGGTTTACACCAGTGGCGCCTTCGATAAGCCTAGTTATTGTGGCTTTGCAACCTACGTCATCCCACGCGCGCTGGACTTTGGGGTTATCGGGTACAGTAGACCCTGGATTGAGAGCCAACCATGCCATCAAGGCGTCAGCAACATACGGAATGCTTGTACTGTCACCATTTACCAATAAAATATTAGTGACAAGATCCGCTACCCCGTGTGCTGACGTCAGAAAAGCCGGCAAACTCACATCCTTGATCCGCCGTATCCCAATACCTCCATGCCGAATTGGCAGAGCTGCTTGAGTCCATTGGTCGTCGCTCAGGGAGATGTTTACAAATAAATCACTTTGACTTGACTTGACTTGAAAACGCGCGACCATCTGCCCGCGTCAGTCAACGCGCGTCGCCACGCGTACCCGTTGGGGTCTGTAATCAGATAAGCACCACACAAAAGAATGTACTTGATTAAGTATATTAGTAACCGACGCCCGAGCCGAAGGCAAGGGTGGTAAATATGCGATCTGAGCCATTTTTGTTATCTCCCGTTGTAAGTAGATAGAATGTTTCATGACGTAATAAACTTTATTGTTTCAGCTACTCCGTGCAATTCCGTGCCATACAGATCCGTCCATGACCCACCGATCAAGTTCAACTCGGCTCACAGAAAAGTGTTTATTCCGGGGGTAGAAATAAAGGTCAGAATAGAAGAGAACGAGCGCAGCGTCACCACGCACATACTTAACCCTAATTTGTGAGTATATTTATATCCTGCTTTCCTATTATATAATAATATTATAAATGCGGAAGTTGAGATGTTTGGATGTTCGTTATTCAATCATCCAATAAACGGCTGAACGGATTATGATGAAACTTGGTATAGGACGAGTTTATAGCCTGGATTAACATATAAAATACTTTTTTATACTGAAAATCATCCCCCGAAGGGCTGAAATAGGGAGTGGAAGTTAACGCGAACGAAGCGCCGGCAAAAGTTAGTTATCTAATTAAGAAACATAAATGTCATGCGCGTAAACAAAAAGAAAAGAGCATATTCCCTTCTGAAAGGCCGGCAACGCACTTGCGACTCCTCTGGTGTTGCAGGTGTTTATGGGCGACGGTAATTGCTTACCATCTGACGATCCGTCTGTTCGTTTGCCCCCTATAACATAAAAAAAAACAGAATACTACAAACTAGATGCATATACATTACATTGGCACAGTAAATTGCCGAGTATCTATCTCCACACAGAATCTCAGGCATCCATAGCCCATAGCACACATCCATCTAACGCCACGCAAATAAGTCACACTCCGGTACTGATGCTAAAAGCGCGTCGGGTTGCGAGAGAGCGCGAAGCAGTGGGGAATTCCTTTGTGACAGTGCGCGGTGCCGGCACCACCAACAAATCGCGTCGTGCCCTGAGCCCTGAGCGTTATCCTGGAGATATTCGGAGTATACAGTTACACGATGTGCCTCACCAGCTCTGGACAATCTCATCTTCATTCATCATTCAGCCGGAAGACATCCACTGCTAGATATAGGCCTCCCCCAAGGAGCGCCACAGCACACGGTCGCGAGCCACCCACATCCAGCGACTCCCCGCTGCCTTGAGCAAGTCATCAGTCCACCTAGTGGGAGGCCGTCCACCGCTCCGTCTTCCCGTGCGAGGCCGCCACTCGAGAACCTTTCTTCCCCAACGGTTATCGGTTCTACGAGCAATGTGGCCCGCCCACTGCCACTTCAACTTGCAGATTCTCTGAGCTATGTCGGACAATCTATGTATGCTTGATTCTCCACGTATGATCCGGCACGCAGTAACCAACACATTGTAGTTACGCCTCACTTCTAACGAATACCTAAGGTATTATAATGATATAAAGGCTATTTCAGTTTCCTTACACCGCTCCATGTTCGCGCGCTTTGTTGTTTGTGGTATTCATCATCATCATATATTTAAGAGCCTAACCTAGCTCTATATAAGATTTCAAGCTTACATGGTCATTTACATTAGAATTACGATCTGAAACGGGATATTTACCATGTATATTTGTATTTTTTTTTGTTGTGACCGTAATCGAGTTTCAAGTGACAAGGCGGACGAACGAACTAACGGAAAAGCGAACCAGGAAGAGGGTAGATCGCTATGGTGTGTGGGTAGACCACAACTAAAACTCGCAGCACGTCAGTTAATCCTTGATAATGGCGCTTGCAACAGTGCCGAAATATCGGGAACTCAAAAATACAAATATACATGGTAAATATCCCGTTTCAGATCGTAATTCTAGCTTAGCTCTTGTCGGTGGAGTAACCGCCATTCTGTTCCGTTCTCCGCCAACGCTTTGAGCTCCTGATACGACATTACATTGACCTTCTCTTTTGCTTGATCTATAAAAACACGTCTTGGTCTTCCCCTGCCTCTCTTCCCCTCTATCTTTCCTTCGACTATGGTTTTCATGTAATTGTCATGTCGTATCAGGTGCCCCAGCATGTTTCCTCTTCTGTTCTCGATCGTCCTCAAAAGTAGTCTCTTCTCTCCTGTCAAATCCAGACCCTTTTTTTCAACAAACAAAGAGGTCGATAAATTCCGCGCATTCTTTCGTGTTTTTTGAAAAAAATATTTTCCCGGTGATGAAATTTAGCCAGATCAATTTAGCCCTCTTGTTAAGTCTAATGATCAGTACAAAATCGTTAGACCTGATAAGAACCCTGTTACAAACAAACAGTCAACAAAGATTCATTATATAGTATTACAGATTGTATGGGCAACATTGAACAGTTTAATTGAGTTAATTGGTATGATGAGCCACTGTGGTTCACAGTATTACTAGTGTTAGTCATCCACTAAGCATGCTATTGTGTGTACTCCAGATTACTAAACAGGTAAAACATGAGTACCTATACAGTGTCAATTCCATTGGGCCGTTCTACTTTTTCATGTACAGTCGCCATCAGATATATCGGAGCGAACAAGGTGCTCACAAATATCCGAACAAGACTCCATTGTAAAGGCGTTAAAGTGCATGTTCAGATATTTTTGAGCATCCTGAAGAGTACAGATATATTTGATAGCGATTTTTTTAATGCGGATTTTGGAATACTTGACCCTCACTTCATATTTTTATATTGTTATTTAGAAAGAGTTTTAGTTGGAGTATCACTTCCGATAGTTTTAGTAATAACGAGAGCTAATATTTATAAATCGAGTAACTCAGTGGTTCTTGGAGGTCTCACCATTTGTATGAAAAAATGGTATTTACCACTGTGTTACCCACCTTTTACAGCAATATGTTAATATTTAAGTATTTTTACCTATAGGTTCCTTTTATTAGACTATTTTGAAATCCTATTTTGTACACTAATTCAATACATATCATAGATTTTTTTTCTAATAGAAAAGTGGCCATGAAAAAGTATAATGACCCCATTAATGTTTGTTTCACACGTAGCATCGTTCTAATTAGGTATCATACGTATAACATTACACTAGGTAATGTTATAGAGGCAATAAAAAGAAAGAAAGAAAAAACATTAATTCGGTGCACAAATAAACAAATAACTGCTCACAAAATTTCACTAGAATCGGTTGAGAAATGCGACACTACAGGAGAAGAAACCGAAAAATTGTTTTTGGACATTCCGAAAAAACTGACTCGACAAAAAAAATCTTATAATATTCGAACCAGTTACAAAATCGGTTGTGAAATGCGACCTGTTAAGGATAACAAACGGGAGTGCATACAAAATCATTTTTGTCGAACCTGCAGCAGAGACCTTCGTTTCACTCGGTCAATAATATATTCTTTCACAGATACACAATAAACCTCCAACACGGTGACTTCACCTGGACAGTCCGGAAGCGGTACAAACACATTTTGTACCTCCACCAACAACTCGCGCTGTACCGGGCATCTCTCAATGTGCCATTCCCTACTAAAACACACAAGTCTCGACGAGCCAGCTTCAAGAACACCGTCCAAGATGAGGAGCAGGCGGAGAAGGTGGCTCTCGAAGCCTTGCCGCGGAGCCAGTCGAAGAAGATGGCACGCACGAAGAAGCAGAAAGGCGCCTTGCCTAGGTAAGCTATATTTATTTCTTATTGAAAACCATCATCATCATCATCATCATCATTTCAGCCGAAAGACGTCCACTGCTGAACATAGGCCTCCCCCAAGGCTCGCCATTTAGACTGGTCCTGTGCCGTTCGCTTCCACCGGATTCCCGCGACCTTCACCAGGTCATCACTCCACCTTGTCGAAGGCCTACCGACAGCTCGTCTTCCGGTGCGTGGACGCCACTCAAGCAGTTTCCGGCCCCATCGACCGTCAGTCCTGCGAGCAATGTGCCCTGCCCACTGCAACTTAAGTCTCGCAATTTTGAAGGCTATGTCGGTGACCCCAGGACACATATTAAGGTCTATCCAGTACTGAGGGTAACTCAACGGTGGCACAAGTCTGCGTTTCGCGTG
The DNA here is from genome assembly GCA_963556455.1 of Epiblema foenella. Lineage (NCBI taxonomy): Eukaryota > Metazoa > Arthropoda > Insecta > Lepidoptera > Tortricidae > Epiblema > Epiblema foenella. The sequence goes on along the minus strand of OY747099.1, from coordinate 26,413,618 downwards.
TGAGATTTTCTTATTGAAAACCAGATATCTTCAAGGATATGGTCTATCCAGTCCAAACCAGATTAGGCAACTCAAATTTGGGTGAAATCTGTGTTTCGCGTCGCAGATTCCGGAATCCCAAGATTAAAGGACTAAACGCATTTTCCGTCACTCTCTGTCATCGTTTATATTTGGAAAGATGGTTAGTAACTTCAACTGAGGTCACGAGTTATGTTTTATCCAGTCCAGAGTTGAACACGTTGGGCGAAATCTGTGTTTCGTGTGGAAGACTCGTTAGAGTCCGACTACGCTAACTCTGCAAGGAATAATTTGGCAACACTGTGCGTTATACGTCATATTTGTATGAAAATGTGACGTTTGAGGTAGTGTTGCCAAATTATTTCAATGCAGAGTTAGCGTGGTTGGACTCGTTATGTTTTTTCCTTTTCTTTGTATATGGGCGGAACGAATGCTTCGCGACTTCATCTTTTAACGGTCTATTTTATTAAACTTTGTGCCTGAGCTAGTGGTATACTTCAATTGCGAAAAAACATCAACTTTACAACTGACAGACGTCAAATCTATGAATGTCACCTGTCAAATTGATGTTTTTTTTTGTTTCGCGGTGGACCAAGGCGTAATCCTATTAATCCCTCCAAACCTGTGGTATGTCAAAGATTGAAATCAAAAAAATATTTCTTAAAAACAATACTTAATAAAAAAACCGCCATCAGTTTTGAACTCAATAATAAATATAATATGGACTCCAAAAAAATTAAGGTTCCCAATTACTTTTGGTCGATACGACGATGACCTAAGGTTATTATGATTTTTTGTTAAGTTAGAAATTATGTCTATTACAGGTTCCCAAAGAAGCCCGAGGTGATGGTGACTTACGAGGGAATTCAGCTGAGAATGAAGCAGCTAGAAGAATATTTATACAATCTACTCAATATTTCCATTTACAGAAACCACCATGAAACAGTAAGCATCTAATGTGTTAGTTTTTGTGATCAGCCAAAACCATTTGATATGGTGGACTGTAACTTAATTCCATAAATTATCTTTCTATCGCACCAAAGTTATTAACTTTATTTTAATTCGCACATACTAACGCGATAGAGACAAAACTGTGAAAACGAATAATGCTAGATCGCAATGCTGTGGAAATCCTAGAAGCGTGCCTCAAGGGTCTATATTGGCGTCTTTGTTATTAATATTAGTATAAAATTTTGCTGTCCATGGAATTAAAATATAAAATGATGTATTTGGCTTTATTATTATAACGACTACTTTAGCCTAGTTGGTGACCCAGTGTACGAACCTGATGGTCCCAGGTTCGAATCCTGGTCATGGCATTTATGTGTGATGTGCTATTGAAAACCTCCGGCACGACCACGCGTGTGGTTTGGATCACTGGAATACTCTAAGAGTTTGCGCTCCAGTGAGATTGGTTGAGCGGTTTCAACCGAATCTGAGGTGTGAGTGGAATCGAGCTACTGGGAGTTTTGTCGCTGGTTCACTAAACCTAGCCTAGCTGAGAAGAGTCCAGCAAGGAACTCAGCTAGGCCCGACCTGGGTCGGACTGACTACCCGGTGTGCGGCGGTACCGGGAAGTCTAACACGTTATTTGTATATTAACAGGTGAAGTTCTTAGAAGTGTCGCACCTGTCGTTCATATCAGAATTCGGCTGTAAGGGCAAAGAGGGCATGGTGCTGAAGCGTACCGGGTCAACACAGCCCGGGCAGGCTGGGTGCAACTGCTTCGGGCTATTAGGAGCTACGGTCTGCGTTAGGTGAGTAACTTTGCCTACGAAATTAGCGGTCCTGGTTTCGAGTTTTGTGTTATAAAAAAAATATTCTGCAAATAGGCCTCAAGGGCACTTTTGCAAGTCAAAATGTATCTATATCAAATAAATGATGATGTCCTCCCAGACGCTTCCGTCGCCGGCGACATCCTGACAAATTAATTCTATGGGATGTTAGATATTTTCTTATTGATTACGAGCATGTGCGCGAGAGTGACTTGCAAAGCCAAACTTGGTTTTGAAACTTCGGCAACATGGGAAACAGTGGAGCTCTCCACTTGAGTTATAAGTATATAGATAGGAGGGCTTGGGTCGAGTTTTACGAATCTGGCGTTTAGCATCCAGAGCTTCGAGACGAGTGCGTTCAAAGTCACTGAGGCCCGTATTAACAGCACTTCGCCAGTCCGACCTCCGAGTAGCAAGCTCCTCCCAAGTCTCGCAGGATATGCCGGTTGCAGTAAGGTGGCGTTTCAGGACATCTCTGTACCGCAGGTACTGTCCGCCAACTTTGCGCTTGCCTGAGGCTAGCTCGGAGTAAAATACTGCTTTTGGCAGTCTTGATGACGGATGTCGTGTTATCAAATAAAAATAATACAATAATCAAAGTATCAATAATAAATTGTAGTGTTACATGACAAAAATAAGACTAAGAAACTAATAACAATCGAGATTTGTTAGAGTTGTATAAGGTTTCTAAGCGTCATGATTTCCCATGACGTGTACAGTCAACTGTGGCGGTCAATGGGTCAGCGAGTCTATTATTGCATTATTTTCAGGTGCAACTACTTCTGCACCGGTCTGATGTGCGCTAAATGGCAGGAGCGATGGTTGTTCGTGAAAGACACTTCCTTCGGCTACATCCGGCCCAGTGACGGCAGCATCAAAGCGGTCATGCTCTTCGATCAAGGGTGAGGAAATTGTTGGAGCGTCCAACAATAGATACCTAAATCATTAAGTTGGTACTACTGATATTCTAGATTAAACGTAGTATTAAGGTTCAGTGCACTCCGCCATTACTTACTTAACTTCATGTGCAAGCTTGAGTCGCAATACATTGTTTCCTACGAATTACCTCTTTTACTGCTGCTGCACCAGTCCCACAACACACAAAAACGAATCAGAGCTTCAAGCCTAACAGTCTACACAACAGAAATCACGCGCACTTAAATATAATATGTCGTTCCCTGTGCAAAGTGTACCACTTTTTTGGATCAAACGAACTTACCATAAGTGAAGTTCGATCTTAATTATCTTGTCTTCGTCGAAGACATTTAAGAGGCCTTATAAGTTTTAAAATGTTTTGATTTCAAACCATGACAAAAGTATCGATAATACCAATAAAGTTATTAAAGATTACGATGATTTTATTAATGTTTTAGATAGTAACATGGCCATTTTTTGATTTTATAGTGTGTAGTAGAATTTAAGCGGAAAAAAGAAAGTTTTTAATTTGAAAATGGTCGATTTGGAGTGATGTTTGAAACGATATTTCTTAATGAAAAAACAAAAAAATACATTTAAAGTTTATGACATAAGGTCGCAATAGTCCTGTTCTAGATAGTAACATTGAGAAAATGTCAAGATACGTGTAAATTCAAACAGAAAATGGCGTAGATAGATGAGCGTTTTTTAACTGATAAGGACCCTTAAGAGGATCACATTTGACTAATGTAGTTGTGTCCAGCAACTTGCGAACCTACCCGCACTAGTATTTTAGCGTTGATGGAGGGTAAAATCAAAATCTTCCCCGCCCTCAACGCCACCTGACATAGGGCCTGTCGTTGGTACTGACTTCATTCTTGTCCGTGCGCGCGCGGCGTTCGCACTAGTATGAAACTCCTTGAATATTGCGAAGTAATATATTTCATAGTTCAATATTATTCGTAAAATATTGCAAAGAACTTTATCTTAACTGATTATTGCACAAATTAAATTATTCGCTTGATTACCTGGTAGTTAGGATGGTTGGAGGAGCGCTCGTGGCCCAGCGGCGCCCTCGTGCCGCGTGCGGTATGCGAGGTTAAGCAACGTCGGCCTAGGTCAGATATTGAATGGGAGACCGCTTTGAATGGTTATTAGCGCGCTCCCGTGCTTTGTAAGGCACGTTAAGCCGTTGTACCCGGCTGCTGTCTATGATAGCAGTCGTTAAGTCAAGTTAGAGGCCTTAGGGCGGCTCGAGAACTTCTAACAGTCAAGTTGCCCACTCACTTGACAAGCCCAATTCCAATAAAGTCTGGTTTCCCCTCGGCTTGGAAGGTCAGATGGTAGTCGCTTCAGTATAAACTAGTGCCTACGCCAAATCTTGGGATTAGGTAGCGGACCCCGGGCTAACGCTATGATAATGATGACCTGGTAGTTATTTTAATTTTAATGTTTCCTTACATTGCTTGAGATAAGCACTATACAATCCTCGGCCGGAACAGGGATTGCAGGACTCGTTTTATCCGTCTACTCCAAACTCGTCCAGCCATCTCTGCAGTAATAATGTATTAATACTGTATACCTCAGTGGCGGTGGGTCAAAATTTTTCTTAGGTAAGCCGGTACTGGATTTGCCTTAAAATTTCTTCATGAGCTGTAGGAAAACTGCTCAGGCGCCTGAAACTTAGGCAAGCCGACGGGAATCGTGTTCTATGGACGCGCTGCCACTGGTATACCTAAGCCTTAAAATGAATCTCGCGTAAGGTTTTAGTACTCAAATACGAGGTTTCTAAGCATGTAATGACAAATTTGCTAGTAATAACTTTTAGTTGTTAACCGACGATATGGATATACATACCTACCCTTATTTTATTTATATATACCTTTAGATAACCGATAAAGCGTTACCATTTGTCTGTAAACAACTCAGGTAGCAGACAGACAATTTCTATATTGAAATTAGTTTCTCTAAAAAAACGAAACCTCTACCGTTTTTAGAGCATAATAATGACCTCTTCTCTTATAATAAATAAAATAATAATAAATAAATATTAGAGGACAATCTTACACAAATCGAACTAGCCCCACAGTAAGCTCAAGAAGGCTTGTGTTATAGGTACTAGACGACGATATATTTAATAGATATAAATACTTAAATACATAGAAAACATCCAAGACTCAGAAACAAATATTCATGCTCATCAAACAAATATTTGCCCTGACCGGGATTCGAACCCAGGACCGTCAGCTTCACAGGCAGGTGCACTTCCCACTAGGCTAAACCGGTCGTCTCTTTCCTTCTTCTTTTGTCTTTTCTCTTCTCTTTCACCCCCTTCTTTGCTGTTTTCGAATAAGTGTATTAGCCCCGTCAGAAGCCAAACTTTAAGTAAGATTAAAATAAAATGAAAACAATTTTAATGATATGTTTATTCTATTCCATGCAGCGCATACAAATGTGAGTACCGATTGAGGCTTAGCCATGTGCTAATTAATGATAATGTAATCTAGTTCATTTTCTTCATTATTACCGAATAACTTATATTGTCGTTTAACTATGTCAATCATTGTGTGTCTCATAATAATATCGGATCATTTAATACTAATAAATTCAGTTAGGATTAGTAAAAAGCTTAACAATAACTTGGAAATCTTGGAATAGTCATTCTGGGGATTGAGTGCTAAACAGATTCATAGTCACTACATAGTATAAAACAAAGTCGCTTTCTCTGTCCCTATATCCCTATGTATGCTTAAATCTTTAAAACTACGCAACGGATTTTGATGTGATTTTTTTTAATAGATAGAGTGGCTCAAGGGGAAGGTTTATATGTATAATACATGCATCAGCATTGCACCCGTGCGAAGCCGGGGCGGGTCGCTAGTTTAATTATATTTCTTAGCTATTTTGTGTATGTAACTAGATTTACAGATCATTTTAATTTGACAAACACAGGGCATATTAGATTGAAAGAAACGCTACCAATTTCGATTTCCGATTTTCTCGGCAAGCATCTAAGGGTACCCGATAAATTGGACCGAAAGATCGGTAAGTCTATTAAGGCCTTAAATATTGGGGTGTCTCATAAATAATGTCGGTTCGACAACTTCTATAGGTCGTATCTAATGATTTTAAGTGGCGATGTATAGTGTCTTTAGAAGGTCCAAGTGAGATCGATTATTGACTAGTGCTGGTATATGGGTTGGTTTTCAACAGCTTCCTTTGTAGCCTCAATATCGATCGAGAGGGCGGTCGATCTTCAAGGGTCAGATCTCCACTATTAAATGATCAAATTTGACAGGCGGCATGCGAGGGGAGAAATTGCTGATTTGACTCTCAGTAAAACACCGTACTGAATTTCTTCCAGCTTCGAAGTGTCAAGCGGCATGTACTCCACCGGCCTGAACCATGGGCTTCAGATCCTCAATCAGAGCCGGCAGATGGTCATCAAGTGCTGGACTAAGAGGAAGAGCAAGGAGTGGATGCAGTACCTCAAGGCGGTAGCTAATCAAACCGGTAAGTTTAAGAATATAATGAAATAGAAGTTTATTGTAACACAACATAGGAAACCATAGGTACACTACACATAAAATACTAACAAATAATAAAGGCAAAATTAAAAATTTTGAAAATACCCCCGACGGATGTTCTCAATTTTCGAACATTTAATACAATTGCAGAAAATACTTCATACGAGTCGCCAGAGATCTTTTCACGAGCCTTAGTAACCTAGTTAACATCGGTAGTATCCAAAACATTACAACATCGCAAAGCACACGATGTAAGTATCTGGTTACTTTTTAGTGTTCCGTACCCGAAGGGTCCAAATGGAGAACACAGAAGAGACACACAGAAGCTATGTAGCAAACAGTATTAAAATAGTCGGCATACGGTAATCCACCTATATGCCTTCGCAAAATTCCCTATGCTGTTGTTGTGCTTCATCATCAGGCCTTCTCAAGTTCCTGTACAGAGGCGTCTCAATAGATAGGTACTATCAAAAGAGTTTAATGACATATCATTACTAACTAAATACCTTTATTAAAACATGCCTTAAAATACTGTTCTGATCCATCATCAGATCCTCAGCAGATCATGTATAGAAGCTACTCAGCAAACACAATCTAAAGAGCCCAAACACGAATAAGTTACTATATGCCATCGCAAAGTTCTCTATGGCATGGTTTTACCCCATCATCAGACCCTCAGAAGGTTATGTACGACGTCTGTTCATGCAACATAAACAAAACGGACCAAAAACAAACAAAAATATTATCGACCTCTGCACAGTACCCTACTATGCTTTTCTGCTCCATCATCAGATCCTCAGAGTTAAAGTGCATGTACTCCACACCACATTCTATGGAAATCGTAAATGCTGGCCCAGCATTTCCGGAGAAAATGCACTCACACGCACTTTAAAAAGTGAAAAATGTTTACTGCAGCGCCCCCTGGCGAGTTATCATCGTAACTCCTAGCTAAATTTCTGCCCGACTAAACTACAAACCTATTGCAGAAAACCGTTTCTAAATCGGTCAAGCCGTTTCGAAGATATTGATGTGCATACACAAACAAACAAACGAACAAACAAACAACCACTCACCCTAAACGCATATACCTTCTCCATTCCGTCGTGGGTAAAAATTAGACCATGCACATTATAGTGAGACAATAGCAGTGGACTCAGCGTAGGCTGCAGAATTAAACAATGAAATAGAAAACTCCCGTGATTTTCCGACATACTGAAATATAATAAACTCACGTCTTTAAGGTCGAATATCGCTGTTGATGTGTGTATCGCTCGGATGAGGGTAGATTCTCACGACTAAGGGCCACGTATTGGTCCGAAACAACATGTCGACCGATGTTTGACCTTCAAGACGAGAGTGACACGTTTATTATATTTCAATAAACCCAGCAGTTATTTGTAGTCGAGAAAGAAAAAGGTTCGCCGATTTTCAATTTTATTTTAATGATATTAAGCTCCAAAAAGTGATAGTGCATGTGACATAAAGAATCTAATAACAGTTAATTTTCTTTTTCAATTAATTTTAAATTCAATATATAAAAATGAAATAACTGTTATTTGTGATTTTGTAAATGTATTTTGTTGTAGTGAAAAAATATTAATTTATTACTTTATAATGATGTAAGCATGCAAATGATATGTCTGATAAAAGGGTGGATCAACTATTCCTTGTTCCTCGTTACCATGGTTACGTCTCCTGAGTCACTCTTTAAAACTGTGATTTTATAGAGTTTAGATCTACCAAACATGAGTTTTAGCGATTATCATAAATCGATTTGGACATAGGTCACCTCTTGAGTATGCTTGAAGCTCATGATATAAACATCTATCTAAGAAACTCGGTTACTGTTGTCTCCTCGCTGACGCGACACAATAACAACAAGAAAAAGTTGATTGACCCAAAAGTCTATTTTTTTTAATGAGTACTTAAATTGTTCCAGCTCGTGAATTCACTCATCCAAACGTCCACCATTCCTTCGCGCCGCCCCGCGCTTCAACTCCTATTGGTACTTTCGTCGATGGATCTCCATACTTGGCCGCGGTAGCCGAAGCCATGGAACTGGCTAAAGAGGAGATATTCATAGCCGACTGGTGGCTAAGCCCGGAGATATACATGAAAAGACCGGCGCTTAACGGGAATTATTGGAGGCTGGATACTATACTGAAGAGGAAAGCGGTAAATCTGATATAGTTAGATAGATAGATGTTTTACATTTTTAAAACAAGATAAATTCACAAAAGGATCGTCAATAGGTATAATAATAATGAGAGAAAAATAATTGAAATCAAATAATGTCAAAGGTAAAAAATAAATAGAAATGTCAAATTTGAAATAAATAAAAATAAATAGAAATGTTTATGGACGTGCAGCGAGAAATATCGCGTTCTTTGAAACGCTGTCCTACCCAGACGAGGATACAATAATGATTGATTTTCAGATATACGATTCTTGACTATATGACTATGTTTCTGACAATAGCCGAAACATGATTAGTTGATTACTTAAAACTTTCTCTATGGAAATAAATCCAAGGTTGAGTCTATTTTCCTTTTTTTACTCAGCCTACCAAAACAACACATTATTAATACACAAAATTAAGTTAAAATGATAGTATTTTACTTCATCTAAACTCTGTCAAGAGGAAATTTAATAAAATTGCACACAGTGATATGATGGAATAAAACGCATGTTTTTGGAAAAATGTTTTACAAGTGCGTTTAAAACATTTGAATGGCAAGTTTGTAATATGGATAGGTAACTTATTATAAAATTTAATCCTTATAAAAATACTCTGCTTTTGACATTTTCTTAATCTAAGTGTTGGAAGCATCAGTTTGCTCTTGTTTCTGGTATTGTAGCTGTGGCAATCAGAGCGTTTAAGAAGAGTAGTTGCCTTTTCATGAACCTCTAGGACAGAGTTGTATATAAATAGTGAGATAACGGTCATAACTTCCAACTTCTCAAAGTAGGGTCTGGCAGATGTGCGTCGGTTGATACCGTAAATGATTCTAATCGAGCGTTTTTGAAGAATCAGTATTCGTAAAAAACGCTCGATTAGAATCATATTTTACTCTATTTAACTCTATTATATATTTCAGGCTCAAGGAGTTAAGATCTTCATAATGTTGTACAAAGAAGTGGCGATGGCGCTGGGCATCAACAGCTTTTACAGCAAGAGCAAATTAGTCGGTGACAATATAAAGGTAGGCACAAGGTTCATTCTACTTTTTCATAACCAGATTTCTATTAAAAAAAAATCTATGATATGTTTTGAATTAGTGTAAAAAAATAGGATTTCTAAATACCTGAACCTAGTAAAAGAATGTATAGGTAAAGAATGTATGTAGATGTGTATAGGTTAAGGAATACTTAAATATTAATATATTGCTGTAAAAGGTGGGTAACACAGTGATAAAAACCATTTTTTAATACAAATGGTGAGACATCCAAGGACCACTGAGTTACTCGATTTATGGATATTAGCTATGGTTCGTTAATTACCAAAACTATCGGAAGTGATACTGCAATTAAACCTCTTTTTAAATAAACAAATATGAAGTGAGGTCCAAGTATTCCTGTAAAAACATATTGCTGTAAAAAAAGGGTTACAGTTGTAAATACCATTTTTTCATACAAATGGTGAGACACCTAAGGACCACTGAGTTACTCGATTTATGGATATTAGCTGTGGTTCGTTAATTACCAAAACTATCGGAAGTGATACTGCAATTAAACCTCTTTCTAAATAACAATACAAAAATATGAAGTAAGGTCCAAGTATTCCAAAATCTGCATTAAAAAAGTGTCTGAAAATTATGTACAGTCGCCATCAGATATATCGGAGCGAACAAGGTGCTCACAAATATCTGAACACGACTCTATTTTCAAGGCGATAAAGTGCATGACATGCACCCTGAAGAGTACAGATATATTTGATGGCGACTGTACATGAAAAAGTAGAATTGCCCACAATACCAATTACCATACATACTATGACCATAGAGAATAGGAGAGGAATAACGATGGGTCATCTGCTAAGACATGACCTTTTCCTTAAGACCATTATGAAAGGGAAGATTGAGGGAAAGAGAGGAAGAGGAAGACCAAGAAGAAACTACTTCGAGCAAACAAAAGAGAAGGTTAAGGTCATGTCATATCAGAGAGTAAAGGAGTCAGTTTAACGTTCTTCGTACTAGTGTTCAGTGGAATTGACATGATGAGAGACTTCACTGTTCTCATTTGATTTTTTTTTTTAGACTGACGCTCAGAGACCTTATACATCTCTGAGGATATTTATTTATTAGATTTTATTATTTTCATGTTGACGTGTTATAGATATAGCTCAAAATATTTTATTATGATTAGTTAGTGTACTTACTTTATTACCTTTTATCTTGACGCTTAGAGACCTTATACATCTCTAACAAATCTCGATTGTTATTAGTTTCTTAGTCTTATTTTTGACATGTAACATTACATTTAATTAATGATACTTTGATTATTGTATTATTTTTATTTGATGTACCTAGATAGATTTTGACTTGTAAAAGTGCCCTTGAGGCCTATTTGCAGAATAAATGTTTTGATTTTGATTTTGATAACCTCCTAAGACCCCGCGTCCTATATAAAGGACAAAATATGGTCAACGGAAAATAAGTTAAATTTTGAAGTGATAGAGTTGCATTTGTTTTGGTTTGATTGATTTGACATAAAATAAAATTCAAATTTGTAATCGGAATTGTTAGGTTCAAATTCGATTGTATTTTTATTTGTATGGTGGGTCTCAGGAGGATAGGATAGAAACGGCTGGCGATTGCTCCTCCGACAAGAGTAGTAAACTCTTAAATAGAAGAAGAGAGACAATACCAATGAGGGCTATCGTTTTTGTACTCACCAGTTGGCGCCACTGTCGATTAAGGTCCAGCTGTCAAAAAATGTTATTAGTTATTATGGGCATGAGAACGAAGTTTGCATTTAAATCATATTTAATACCTTAAAACTGTACCGTAAAAATATCCAACATCCCACATTGTAGCGCAGTCTCGTTTTGTTAGGAAATAAAGGAGGAAATAAGTTTCCGAAAGCAAAACTGTCTCAAATCACTGACAGTCATTGACCCGTAACTCATATCTGCCATAATCAAGCTCAGGTATTGCAGAATAGTCACAATATTGTTCCAATTAGATATTAACCCGCGTAGCGCAACCACAAAGAGTGACATTTGACATTTCGAAGACCCCACGCTACACTAGCGCCTCTAGCGGCGAATCCATACGCGATAGCCCCCATTGACGCGATAAATCAGGCGTCGGCAACCTTTTAGAAGCCAAGGGCCACATACTAGTTAACTAATTTGCCGCAAGTGATAATTATTTGTGACTGTCAGACAAAAAGTACCTCACTGTCGGATGTCAATAAAGAGGCTCGCGGGCTGACTGTCTCTGACCGCTGCTATAAATAAAAAACATTACATGCATTTTTTTACGGTATGCGAGGTTAAGCAACGTCGGCCGAGGTCAGTTCTTGGATGGGCCGCTTTGAGTGGTTATTAACTGAGGGCTGCCGTGCTTTGGAAGGCACGTTAAGCCGTTGATCTCGGCTGTTGTCTATGATAGCAGTCGTTAAGCTAAGTTAGAGGCCTTCGGGCGGTTTGAGTACGTCTAACAGTCAAGTTGCCCACTCACTTGACAAGCCAATAAGGTCTGGTTTCCCCTCGGGTTGGAAGGTCAGATGGCAATCGCTTCCGTAAAAACTAGTGCCTACACCAGATCTTGGGATTAGGTAGCGGACCCCGGGCATCCTTCAGGACGCAACTGTACTAAGATAACGCTAGAAGGATGATGATAAATTATTGGACTGTTTCTTTTTTACTGAATTGTGTACGAATGGGTAAAATCGGCATAATACTGTCCCTGTCTACCTGACAAAACGTTCGTAAACTCACGGTTATTTGCAGTGAATAAGGGACCGCGAACCGAAAACGAACTATCTCCCTCTCTGTTGCTCGAAAACAGAATTGCGACAGGCAGATATTTCGTTTTCTCGCTTAGGAGTAGTGATAACCTGTAACCTCATATTAAGAAAAAAACAATAGATGGAGCACTATGAACAACCTAGTGAAGCCGGTTTTATAAGCGTACCTACTCAATATAGCACACGCTCACACCCACATATGCAAAACCATGCACAGAACTCGAAAGTATGATCATAATATCATGACGAGTTTGCGACGCATACTGAAGTTCTGGGAATGGTTTAGTTTGTAAACGTGTGATTACTTATAAGGGTTCGAAATTAGAAAATCAACGAGTTCAAATCTCGAAAAAGTATCAAATTGTTAATGGAATGGCGATAAAAGTAACTCAAAAGAATAAATCCTAATAATATTATAAACGTGAAAGTTTGTGCGGATGGATGTACGTTCCGCTTAATCTCAAAAACTACTGATCTCTATGAAACTTTCCAGTATTGTAGCCTAGACATCAGAATAGGACATAGGCTACCTTTTATCCGCGGGTAACACCGCAGGGCGCTGCTAGTAATTACATAATTGGACGCTGTTATGCAATGTGTCAATCTACTGTAGGTTTTTCCACTAGGTTGACACATTATTGCATAACCGCATCCAATTATGTCTTTAAAGTTTTAAGAGGGGGCATACTCTGTCCCTGTTCCGCAAAACGCACCTTTGCATTGGAACGATCGTCATTTACTATGACGCTCGTGGTCAATGACATCGCTGATCTGTCAACCTTTCTCTCTCTAACGTTAAAAACTGTTGCAGCTTCGTTACTTTTTGAGATATTTGAATAGGTTTTTCACCATTTTGCATATTTTTTTACCTTTTTTCTTTTGGAGTAGTCAGATTTTGAGTCATCCCTATTACGGTCTTTGATAAATTATCGTGATAATTATCGTATAATGATCCTTGCTACGCACAGTTGATATTATATTGAGTTTAACGTTTAGCTGCCCCTCCCTACCCCCTTTGGCGATGCCCTTGCTCTAACAATTTATCATTGACTAGCGACCCGCCCCGGCTTTGCACGGGTGCACTATTTAATTGATGTTATTATACATATAAACCTTCCTCTTCAATCACTCTATCTATTAAAAAAAACCGCATCAAAATCCGTTGCGTAGTTTTAAAGATTTAAGCATACATAGGGATATAGGGACATAGGGACAGAGAAAGCGACTTTGTTTTATACTATGTAGTGATAATTATCCTTTTGAACGTGGTTGCTTACATGGAAGCGTGGTATAATAAATAATAATAATAATAAATATTAGAGGACAATCTTACACAAATCGAACTAGCCCCACAGTAAGCTCAAGAAGGCTTGTGTTATGGGTACTAGACGACGATATATTTAATAGATATAAATACTCAAATACATAGAAAACATCCAAGACTCAGAAACAAATATTCATGCTCATCACACAAATATTTGCCCTGACCGGGATTCGAACCCAGGACCGTCAGCTTCACAGGCAGGTGCACTACCCACTAGGCTAACCGCACTGAGAAAAAAATATTGTTGTCGTAACAAAAAAACTTTAACCCCACACAGCCGTTCATAGTCCATAGTTGGTGCAGCAACTTTTTTATTGCTATCAATTTGTTGTTACGTTGACAATCTTAGTTAACAACGTTGTAAATTGTTAAGGAAACAGTTTCAAATATTGTCATTAACGAAATCTATTATTGTGGTTGTAACAATGTATTATTTTGTTAGTAATATTGTTACCACGTTAACGCGATTATTGTTGCATCAGCAACATATTTATTGTTGTATCAACGATGTGTTTATTGTTGTAACAACAAGAAATATGTTGTTGCAGTAACAATATATTTATTGTTGCAGTAACAATATATTTATTGTTGCGATAACAATATATTTATTGTTGCAGTAACAATATATTTATTGTTGCAGTAACAATATATTTATTTTTGCAGTAACAATATATTTATTGTTGCAGTAACAATATATTTATTGTTGCAGCAATAACATATTTATTGTTATAGTAACAATATATTTATTGTTACAGCAACAACATATTTATTGTTATAGTAACAATATATTTATTGTTACAGCAACAACATATTTTAGTGTTGTGGTAACAACATATTTTTTGTTGTAGCAACGATATGTTTATTGTTGTATCCACAACATAATTATCAATGCCCCAGCTAAGCTGTGTTGTTGCAGCGACCAAATATTTATTGTTACTACATCAAAGTAATGATTCACACTTTGTCGCTGGAACAACATATTTACTGTTGCTTTAGCAAAGTAATGTAATTGTTATTGTTGTAGCAACAATATATTTATTGCTCCTGTAGCAACTTTACTTAGTTCCTCTATTGTATTTTGTTGTATCAGCAATATATATATTGCTCCTGTAACAACTTTACTTAGTTCCTCTAACTATTGTACTTTGTTGTATCAGCAATATATATATTGCTCCTGTAACAACTTTACTTAGTTCCTCTAACTATTGTACTTTGTTTTATCAGCAATATATATATTGCTCCTGTAACAACTTTACTTAGTTACTCTAACTATTGTACTTTGTTGTATCAGCAATATATATATTGTTCTTACAGCTATTTTTCTTTGCTATCCTAACAAAGCGAACTCAGCAATAGTAACAATTCTCGTTTTGCTACTGTTTCAAAGCTAAGGGATCCAAAAGGCAAAGCTTTTGTCAGATCAGCAAAATAAATATTGCTACTCCGACAAATGATACCTCGCCCTTTAAGGTGGCGTTCCACCAGAGAAGTGCTAGCCAGATTACCGGTTATGATGGCTACACACGTGCCGTTCGAGCCTGCAGGCTTGGACTGAAAGGTCAAATCCGTCCGTCCAAACCTCTCGTGTCCGCTTTGGTCGGGCCTTTAAGGTGCGGCCGGAGTCTGCACACGAGAGGTTTGGTCTATCAGTCCAAGCTTGCAGGCGGGGCCGGTGCATGTGTAGCCAGCATTAGCGAGGAAAATCTACCATTCACTTGATTCGTGATCATTCTGATTGATTGGCAGATTTTTTCTCGCTCACCATACTTCCGCCTCCGCACATCTT
Source organism: Epiblema foenella (assembly GCA_963556455.1). Classification (NCBI taxonomy): domain Eukaryota; kingdom Metazoa; phylum Arthropoda; class Insecta; order Lepidoptera; family Tortricidae; genus Epiblema; species Epiblema foenella. Next base: position 26,398,300 of record OY747099.1, on the reverse strand, counting down.
TGATTGACAGCCGACCTTACGATCCCTACGCTTTTCTGCAGTAGCAAATGAGAACAGTTGCTGTTGCTGGAAGTCCACAGTCGACATCTGCAAAATACAGAATAGGTTGGTGAAAACTATGGAAACCACTAGTGAGAGTCCATGAAAGTAAACGAAAGAAAATATAATATTTATTTATTTATTTGCCATTATCATTATTACAACAAAACAATGTTCTAGAAATTGTAGGTATATACATATTAGTTCAAGCTGGGGCCACCGGTGGTCCTAGGTCCTAGTTGCCTAGTGTGCGGCAGCTCAGATAAACTCTAAATACTCATTAGGGTACGCGGGCGCTGCGTGCAAAGCTTAGTAAGGCCGCGAGGCCTGCGAGGCTAACAATTGAACCAAAGTAAATTCTAATCCTGGGGTGGTATTGTAGTGCTATTTGAACTACTATTTATATTTTCACTTGAAGATGATGGAGCATTTACATTTTCGCAATGATTTTGCTGACTTATATTAGGGGGCAAATGAGGCTCACTCGATATCGAATGGTTTTTTAAGTAATGCCTTCTATAAGAGTTAAATATTTGAAAAGTTCTCAAACATCCTGTACTTGCACAAGAAAATGTGGACACAGTTTTATGATAGAAAGACATATGATTTCTCAATCGGTTAAAAGTCGTAAAAGTTTTGTCACAGAGCGCGCAGGACACCATTTTTGTTTAAATTTTGAATAATTTGAGCAGTCCTTGTCGTAGCAGATGTATGATTCCAAAGAACGCAGCTACATTTGCCTGCTCTTCGCCAACTGAAAATTCAACAATGTATAATTATACTGGGTGTCCAAGAAAGTAGTGTCAAGTGGAAGTGTAAAACGAAAAACAGACAACATTCATTTTACAGCTAGACAAGGTATATTTAAAAAAAAAACATAAATTATGTTGCTTATAGGGTAAAATAATTAATTACCTGAGGAACTTGATTTGCTGCTGTCAATGTAATTTGTTGTGGCACTTCCGTTGTGCCATCGGTTGCCAGACTAGGTGCAGTAAACACCTGAGAACACATTAAGTATTTTAAATACAAATATTACTCTCTAGAGTTAACTACAAAATCTCTAAAGTTACTCCCTCATCTGAACAGTTAGATAGAAGACTATGGGTCAAAGTTCTATTACCGCGCGAGATATTTGATTGGATACTTATGAATCTGCTGCCAAGCTAACTAGAGGTAATCAAAACCAAACAAGATGGCCGTTGTTACAATAAAAACGTAAATCAGAAAAACTGCTGTGTGCTATGGTATTAAACCCGCTTACTATACGTAACCCGACAGGCCTTCAAAATTACTAACTAGTAGCGTAATAGCCCTAGTATTGTTCTTAGTTAAAATAAAAACAAGACTTACCTTCCATGTTGCTTAACAAGTGCGAAACTCCAGCATTCGTTAAAAAATCGCTTAATGCGTCGTCCATTTTTAATAGCTGCTCGTATCAATATATGAAATGATGAAAACTTAAGTCACTGGAAGACCTTTCGCTCTGATCTGAGCAGCAGCAGCAACTAAGCACGTGGGTAACCTCCCATGGCCGGCGACAAAATGGACGAGTGAAAGTGGAAGCGGTATTGATTTTATCGATGGATATTGTCAATTTAACAAATTTCCTCTGCTTTCGCGTTGCCTTTAACAAAATTAGTTTGTCTGATTGACAGTTTATTTTGTCACTCTCGACACACGTTAAAGTTGTGTGTTGACATTTTCGCAAAATTGGATTTTATACGTTGTCTAATTGTCAAAGTTCAATTGTCACTCACAATACGAATTAAACCTTGTACACTCAGCGGCAAGAATATTGCATCGTTGATTAATATTTTTTTGTTATTTTCTGGAGACATGGTTTGGTGCTGATCCAACTGACAAACGAGCTGCAACTGATAAATTGTTTCATAATTTGCATGATCTGCCAAGTGTTTTTAACCACAAATTTTATTCAAATAATTGAACATTGTTTTAATGCTTTACATTGTAATTCTCAAAGTAGGACGCAAATTCAAAAATCGCTTGTAGATGGAATAAAGGGTTCTACAAAACATACAATTACCACTTTTGATTTGTCTAATGCAATTTGAGACAAATTGTGACAATTGAGGAACACCATTTCGAAAAATAATTTTGCTGTAATAAGCCTATTTCGTGATTGTAATGTTACGATATCTGTGGATGTTACTTATTTTTCCTATCTTTCTCTTAGCTTTCTCGCGGCGACATGACTACCCGTCTCTTTCTAAGTGTTCTAATTAAAAAGAAACGGATAGTCTATCTCACCGCGACACAGCTCGCGCACTGTTTTGTGCTAACCGTGCCGTACGACACACCCTTTTTAAGATCGCCGACCACCCGAATTAGGACTTCGAAATGTTGCATTGCATGGACAAATTGTGGTAAAATCACATAAACTATAGAACCCTTTAGGTTAATAATATAAGGGTATTACATTACACGGTATTCAGGGAAATTTAATAAGAGTTAGGGGCCCTAATTCTATATGTTTGAATTAGGGTCCCTTATGGATACCAGGTCCTGAATACCGTGTAGTGAAATACCCCTACCTAACTAGAAATATATGATAGCTCGCCATATTGCGGAAAATTATAGCAACTAATTTCTTCTGAAGCCTCTCACAGACTGGCGCGGCATGGCCGCGGCGGTCAATAGTAAACTTGTCATTTTAGCTGTCAAATTTACTATTGACCGCCACCACAGGCCGCCCCAGTGTGATTCAGGTCTAATGCTGTATACTGAGTGTCGTCACATGTTATGAAACTAAAGTGGCGCCCCCGTTATCAGCTATCATATTAAATTTCTGTTTAGACTTTTACATCCTGTTTCATGTTTTTGTTTAGAATAGGCTATTATTCCTAGGAATTCTACGTAGTACTTTTTTTAATAAATGAAGGTACAATGCAGTAATTAGCACACTAATTTGATGTAAAATTTATGTCAGCGTTAAAAATTTGTCGTCGAGTCGAGTGTTAAGCGCCCTATGTACCACACAATAATTATTTTGCAATAAATATTTAATACCCCACAGCCCGCGCCCCATACACGGCACATTTAATATTGTGCAATATTAATCCTACAGCACGGTGCAAAGTTTTTAAGGTATAAATATATGGGCCTATATGCATCCTAATAATAAACGATTTGCTTGATTAAATAAAAACACATTGCGTAGTTAAATTTAAACTCGCTCAAACTTTGCGCAATCTTCAATATTAGGCACACACGTTCAATAGTATAGTGCAACCATGTTATTGTGAAATATTAAATATTGATCGTGTAAAATGTCGCGCGGGCTAACACATTTCTGTCATAACATAAAATTGTCACTGGTTTAAAATTATATATGTGACCGTAGTGTGTTAGACCACGCGATAAACATAATTTGTCGTCCTCGGCGCGAGAAGATTGGTAGACAAAATTAGTGTGCTAGTGCTAGCCCTGCACATATACATGCTTATCTATTTTAAGAAAACAGTAAGTTGCCAAAGGCCCACCTGTTAAAACAAAAAAAAAATAACGTTTTGTAGTTTTTTTTTATTAAAAGGAGCAATTGTTTTGACGCCGAGTGTACTTCCATGAAATAATTCGCAGAAACAAAGTTATACTTTGACAAATCAACAACGGTCATGTTGACTTTAAGAAATTACATATATACTGCAACAAAAGGAAAATACTTTGTGGTAGCAACAAATTTATTCTTGAATAAATTGACAACATACTATATTGTGAACGGAACAGAGTAAGAGGATCTTGTAATGTTGACAATGTTTAATATTACAAATCGGCAGTGTTTTATAGTTGCCACAAAAATGGAGATACTTTGTGGTGGTAATAAAAGTAAACTTTAATAAATTAGCAATGTTGTGTTGTAAATGCAACAAAAGTAAAACACTTTGTGGTAGTAACAAATTTCTCCTTTGATAAATTGACAACATACTATATTGTGAACGGAACAAAGTAAAAGGACCTTGTAATGTTAACAATGTTTAATTTTGTAAATCGGCAGTATTTTATAGCTGCCACAACAATGGAGAAACTTTGTGGTGGTAATAAAAGTAAACTTTAATAAATTACCAATGTTGTGTTGTAAATGCAACAAAAGGAAAATACTTTGTGGTAGCAACAAATTTATTCTTGGATAAATTGACAACATACTATATTGTGAACGGATCAAAGTAAAAGGACCTTGTAATGTTAACAATGTTTAATTTTGTAAATCGGCAGTATTTTATAGTTGCCACAACAATGGAGAAACTTTGTGGTGGTAATAAAAGTAAACTTTAATAAATTACCAATGTTGTGTTGTAAATGCAACAAAAGGAAAATACTTTGTGGTAGCAACAAATTTATTCTTGGATAAATTGACAACATACTATATTGTGAACGGATCAAAGTAAAAGGACCTTGTAATGTTAACAATGTTTAATTTTGTAAATCGGCAGTATTTTATAGTTGCCACAACAATGGAGAAACTTTGTGGTGGTAATAAAAGTAAACTTTAATAAATTACCAATGTTGTGTTGTAAATGCAACAAAAGGAAAATACTTTGTGGTAGCAACAAATTTATTCTTGGATAAATTGACAACATACTATATTGTGAACGGATCAAAGTAAAAGGACCTTGTAATGTTAACAATGTTTAATTTTGTAAATCGGCAGTATTTTATAGTTGCCACAACAATGGAAAAAACTTTGTGGTGGCGATAAAAGTATACTTTAATAAATTAGTAATGTTGTGTTGTAAATGCAACAAAAGAAAATACTTTGTGGTAGCAACAAATTTATTCTTGAATAAATTGACAACATACTATATTGAGAACGGAACAAAGTAAAAGGACATTGTAATGTTAACAATGTTTAATTTTGTAAATCGGCAGTATTTTATTGTTACCACAACATTGGAAAAAACTTTGTGGTGGTGATAAAATTATACTTTAATAAATTAGCAATATTGTGTTGTAAATGCAACAAAAGAAAATACTTTGTGGTAGTAACAAATTGTTCCTTGGATAAATTGACAACATACTATATTGTGAATGGAACAAACTAAAAGGACCTTTTAATGTTAACAATATTTATTTTTGTAAATCAGCAGTATTTTATAGTTGCCACAACAATGGAGAAACTTTGTGGTGGTAATAAAAGTAAACTTTAATAAATTACCAATGTTGTGTTGTAAATGCAACAAAAGGAAAATACTTTGTGGTAGCAACAAAACTATTCTTGGATAAATTGACAACATACTATATTGTGAACGGAACAAAGTAAAAGGACATTGTAATGTTAACAATGTTTAATTTTGTAAATCGGCAGTATTTTATTGTTACCACAACAATGGAAAAAACTTTGTGGTGGTGATAAAATTATACTTTAATAAATTAGCAATGTTGTGTTGTAAATGCAACTAAAGAAAATACTTTGTGGTAGCAACAAATTTATTCTTGAATAAATTGACAACATACTATATTGCTAACGGAACAAAGTAAAAGGACCTTGTAATGTCAACAATGTTTAATTTTTTAAATCGGCAGTATTTTATAGTTGCCACAACAATGGAAAAAACTTTGTGGTGGTGATAAAATTATACTTTAATAAATTAGCAATTTTGTGTTGTAAATGCAACAAAAGAAAATACTTTGTGGTAGCAACAAATTTATTCTTGGATAAATTGACAAAATACTATATAGTGAACGGAACAAAGTAAAAGGACATTGTAATGTTAACAATGTTTAATTTTGTAAATCGGCAGTATTTTATTGTTACCACAACAATGGAGAAACTTTGTGGTGGTAATAAAAGTATACTTTAATAAATTAACAATGTTTTGTTGTAAATGCAACAAAAAGAAAATACTTTGTTGTATCAACAAGATTACTCATGGATAAATTGACAATGTGCCATTGTCAATGCAACAAGGATAAAAAACATTGTTATAGTAACAATGTTTTAATTTGATAAATCAGCAGTATTGTATAGTTGCCACAACAACGGATGAAAGTTGTTGTACTAATAAAAGTATACTTTAATAAATTAGCAAGGTTATATTGTAATTCCAACAAACGGAAAATACATTGTTGCAGGAACAAGGTTAAACTTTGAGAATATTACAAAGTGATATTGTAACTGCAGCAACATAAAAAGTTTTGTTGCAGTTGCAAAGTCTAACTTTGATAAATCGGCAAAATGTTGTTGTCACTACAACAAAATTAATCTGCTTTGTTGTAGTAGCTAAGTCTAACTTTGATAAACCGACAATATAATTTGATTACCACGACAAAGTAAAAAAGTATTGATACAGTAGCAAAGTGTTTATTGTTATCAGCACAATAAACGGCGAACAATAAAAAGTTTGCCGGTGACACTACATTCGTTTTGATATAGTCACAAAGTTTATTGTTACTGTAACAAGAAAAAAATGACAAAGCATTTATTGTGACTTTGTTAGCCCATTTTTTTCTCAGTGCGGTCGTGGTCGTGGTCGTGGCCGGTGAATCTATCTCACTAGATCCATTCCTCACAGCCCCCGGCTGAAATGTATCTAATGAAAGAAAACATCCCAATAGATCCATTATGAATTGCAATGTATCTAACGGTAAAAAAAAATTTCAGATCCACAGTGGATCTACTGAATGGATCTAATGAGATAAATTCTGGCCGGTGGGTGGTATGGTTTTAAAAGCCGGCTCCACCGGGTTGTTCTCAATGCTCCGTCTATCATTTTATATCTCATCTGAGCCCGCAACGTGTTGGTAACGTAGGTTTTCCGTCACCCAGACCACGCGCGCGGCGGCGTGCTGTTCTGGGCGCACCACGAGAAGGTGGTCGTCGTCGACCAGAGCGTGGCGTTCCTCGGCGGGATCGACCTGTGCTACGGCCGGTGGGACGATTATAAACACAGGTAATTGCACACACACACACACACACACGCACGCACCTACACACACACATACACACACTCACACACACACACACACGCATGGCATTTAATAATAGTTTGGAGTCTGATGGATAATTGTCGAACAAACCCATGTATGAACTATTTTGCTGAATAAAACATTATTATTATTATTATTAATTAGTGGTAGCAAAAAAGAGACGATTATAAACCAGGGATCGTTACCGGTATTTTTAGTAGTAGTAGTAAAACTCTTTATTGTACACAATAACAAAAATTACAAATACAAAAAGAAATGGTATGTACAAGGGCGAACTTATCCCTTTAAGGGATCTCTTCCAGTTAACCTTTGAGCAAATGAGAGAAGAAATGAACGGAGGTAGACAAATTCAGCAACCTGTACAACAAGGTATAAAAAAGACAAGAGATATGAAACATACATACACATATAATTTATTAAGGACAAGTATAAATACACAAATAAACGATATTGAGAAGGAAATTTTTACTACCGGTTTTAAATAAGGTGTAACCGGTTATAATTGCATTTCGCTATTTATACCGCTAAAGCTAAAAACACACATTCCCACACACCACACCCTACTCGACCATATCTTTAGACACGTAAGCAAATTATATGTTTAACTAAGCTAGGACAAAGTAAACACGGGTATATTAAGGCTCGGTTTTATAAAGATCCGTTAGACCTTATGTCGGTTTGTTATGTCAAAAAATGTACTGAGTTACTGAAATTTGATCTGACATTTGGTCTAACGGATCTTTACAAAACCCGGCCTAAGCATACTCTTGTATAGTGTATTTTATGTAATACAAAACCGGGTTGTTTCTACTATCTATTGTACTGCTTAAAGATCAATGTAGCGAAGTAGCGATCTCTAAATGAGCATCGGAATACCGCTGTTCCCTATACGACAGGTTTACCTAGTTTAGGGCACAGGACACCGTTCCTAGGCTTATCTAGTAATAAGTGCACTCTATGTACCTACACTCGTATATATACCATAAGCTGATGTACTGATACCCAATAAATATATTTTCATTTTCAAAGCTCTGATTAGCGTTATAATCAAAACCGGTATTCAAATATATCAGCGGTTTCGCCGATTGACAAAAATACCTCTATTTGACACTACCCATAAAAACCATTACCGGTAATAGCTGTCAGTGTCAATATACTCGATTATCTGTTTCTACAAACTGGCGTATTGCAAAATTTGTAAACAGTAGGTATTTACACCTATTTGTTGCGTTTTAGTAGTAAAGTTTAATTGACATCTTACCTTTCAAGTGCAAAGAATAGCGGTATTGAATACAGGTATTTAACATCGTAAATAGTCTACACATAGAGGTATAGATAAAAGTGGAATGACAACAATATCTGTAATTAAGATACAGGTATTCTTTTATTAGCGGTAATAGTTTGTGATATTCTATACAGGTATTAAATAAAACCGGTTTTACAATCCCTGTTATGAACACAGGTAATTTCAGAACATCATTATTGTATTGCACAAACTTTGTCTTTGACGGAAGCTAGTCCAAACTAGGTATTTGTCAGCGAGCCATGGAGTGCAGCATATTAGATGTAAAATTGGTGGATCGTACCACACTGCGCTCCAAGATTCAAATACATGACGTAGCTAGGAAAACGGCTCAGCTAAAGTGGGACTGGGCTGGTCACGTCTACCGGATGCCGAACGAGCACAGAGTGGACGCCCCACGGCTCAAAACGGAGACGCCGTAGACCTCTCCGGCGGTGGCGTGATAACTTGGACTCCTTTTCAACCTATTGAGCGCCAAGCATCGGACACAAATGACACATCGGTGACACCACCCATTCAACGCGAAATCAAACTTTACACAATCGCGCATAAATCGCTATTGCTTTAGCCAGGCTATCGGCTGTATACGTTGTTGGTGTGCATGGCTCGATTTTCCCATGACGTGATTTGCCGTCTGTGGCGATGAAAGGGTTAAAAGACTGGCCAGAAATCGCACAACACTATTTTTTCATTCCTCGCGAATGGAAAAAAGGGTGAAGGCCTTTGCCCAGAAGTGGGTTATATTGGGCTCAATATAATAATAATATGATAATATTATCACTAATGACACTTACATTCTGTATAATTATCGAACCTGCTCACAAAATATCACAAAGAATTCAGAATTATAGTTAAGCCACGAATATGACTTGTATTGTAACTACATACGTCTTACATTAGACGTTTGTATAATGTAAAAAGGGTCCTAAGATTGTTTAATCTTAGGACCTTAGCAGAAGATAAAAAGGAATGGTTTAGAATGAAGGAAAAATTGAAAAATTTAGGCACCGAGTAGGATTCGAACCTGCGACCTCCCGGCACTCGCGGCCAGTCGCTCTAGCCAACTGAGCTATAGGTGCAATCGCTACTCAGTTCCAAATTCATCAACCATTCCTTCGTATAAAAAGAAGTTCGTATGTATAAAAAAAGGAATGGTTGATTTTCATTTTTATAATGAAGAAATTATCTACTACTTACCCTTTACCTAAAAATAATTGATATTTATTTTACAAAACATCAGAAACCAAATGATAGAATAAACACATTGAGATAATAAAAGGTAGGTACATACAACTATGAATCCGCAACAGGCGTCGTCACATATATAGACACACAGAACAGCAAAACAATGCCGTCACACCAGAGCCTGCACTCCGAACTTCGTATCGTGCCGTCCCTTTCACTCTAGTGTTATTCACTATATGATTGAGAGGGACGGCACTACACGAAGTTCGAATTTCGGAGTAACTGCGGTGGCCGCTTACCATCAGGTGGACCGTAAGCTTGTTTGCCATCGGCGTTGTATATAAAAAAAAGGCAGAACAGAGAAAAACAAGCGGTATATGAGGGTGGGTTTAGGGGTTCAACGCACATTTACGATTCCGTACCAAATTATCAATATATTGATATTCGCCCGTAAATACGTAATAATATCATCGAAGTTCATGGGCCGATTTTGCTGCGAAAATTTTGTTGCCTTTCCATCGGCCTATGCACTTCAAATTGTACCCAAACGTATGAAGTATTTTCCGCACTTGCATCATAATGTTCCATAAATTTTGCGCTCGCACTGCGCTCGCGTTTTCACCTACATGTGCTCACCTAGATCTACGTGCTTATTTAATAGGTATTCTATATACATGTCGAATCGAGTAGCGGTCGAATTGGATCTTTTCTCTTGTTCGCTGAACGAATTCACAACGGTTACGCTAGGCCTTTTATGTTATAGCAATGTGGAATAGTGATCGCATATGTACATGTATTATTGCTGCTATGTATAGTTGTATATTTTTTGATGCCAATATGTTTGTAAAATCCACACTGTCGAATAAGACTGTTGACCTATAAGGACTGTTGTGTGTATGAAAGTAAATAAATAAATAAATGTATTAAGGTCCAAAAGTACATCTCATTGTAGTCAATTGTTCATGTCATGTTTATTTATTTATTGTTCAGAGCACATACAGTTTTAGTACACTGTGTAAGTTTGTCTATCTCATTCTCCCACTCTACACTCAATCCCTCAAAGGTTAGCTGGAAGAGATCCCTCATAGGGATAAGTTCGCCTTTGTACTCTAATCTTATGTGACATGTATATTGTTTTAACCTGTTATTGTGTACAATAAAGTGCTTACATACATACATACAGTCATACATAAAAAGATAGAGGTAAGTTACAAATATGTATAAAAACAGACCTGGAGGTTCATAAATACAAACATTAAGCAAAAATATACAACAGTGTATGTTCTGTTCTCAGGCTGACAGACTTGGGTAACATCGCACAGTACGAGATCACAAACACTATACGCACCAAGAAGAAGACGTCCAGTTCGCCCGGCGGCGGCACGTTCCTGGCGCAGAACGGCGGTGACGTCACGCTCGAGTTCGCCAAGCGCTCCAGAGACATCGTGATTGGCGGCAATGAGTGAGTCACCAACATAATCATACCTGGGGGGCTAGCACAGCTACCGCTGCGACGCGACGCGAGTAGAGAAAAATCTACCCTCCTCTTTCTAACCCGCACAGTTCGAGCGAGACAGGAGACTGAGTCGCGCGAGATACGGTTTGTCAGCAAGTTGTGCTAGCCCCACTGGGCCATTCTACTTTTTCATGTACATAATTTTCACTTTTTTTTTAATGCACATTTTGGAATACTTAGCCACCACTTCATATTTTTGTATTGTTATTTCGAAAGAGGTTCAATTGCAGTATCAGTTTTGGTAATTAACGAACCACAGCTAATATCCATAGATCGAGTAACTCAGTGGTCCTTGGGTGTCTCACCATTTGTATGAAAAAATGGTTTTTACCACTGTGTTACCCGCCTTTTTCGGAAATAAGTTAATATTTAAGTATTTTTACCTATAAATGTCAAAGTGACAGACAAAGACAAACGAATATTAATGGCATTTTAGCTAAAGTAGGTTTGATGAACGTTTATGAATAAGGGGGTAAAACTCTTATGTTGTGATAAGTAATAGCTTCGTGGCCTGAGGGGCTACTCCTAAATCCGAACTTCGTATCGTGCCATACCTTTCACTCATATAGTGTATAACACGAGAGTGAAAGGGACGGCATGATACGAAGTTGGGGGGGCTGATTGAGGGGACGAATCGGTCGAATTATAAGTAATTACATACTCATATTCTCGCCCTTTTTTATGGCATACTTTTTAACCCAGCAACTCCTCAATATCTTAAGGAACGTTTTTCGCGTCTCTCTTCCGTAACGTCCTCTCAAAATCGTCTTCTTGCTCCACCACCATCTTCCTCTAAATTCTATAATAAATCATTTACCTTTCGTGCTGTTCGGCTTTGGAATGCTTTGCCGTTGGATTTGAGGTGTGCGAAATCACTTCCTGTTTTTAAAAATGCTTTGAAACTTCATTTCTTGTCGCTCTCTTGATTGCCTTTGGATTTATATATGTATTTGTATATAGTATATAAATATTTATATATGTATGTATCTATTGTACTTGTATATATATAGTTATTTGTTGTATTAATTTATTATATAGTATCGATCATTGTATATCTATCTCTCTGCTAAATATGCACTACCTGTTAACTTTCATTTTCTGAATTTCCTGCTACCCAAAGGTTGTCTGGAAGAGATCGCTTTTTAGCGATAAGACCGCCTGTTGTTTGCATTATTGTCAGTGTTAAAGTTTGTTTTTAACATTTCCATTTTGTATAGTTCACAATAAAGTATATTATTATTCTCTTTATTTATTTTAGGTCTTAGGTCAGATTTTATAATAATTATATAAAAAGTAAAATATAAAACAATATTTACAAAACATAAAATCATTATAAAAACCTAACCTAGGGTGCCGCCGGCAGCGAGGCCTAAGCTACCGGTGGTGTCGGGCGACAGAGAGAGGAACCTCCTGACTATCCGCGCCGTGTCCAGGAGTACCGCCTTCTGTATCTATTATTATTATTATTACATTTGTATTTTTCTAGCACAATACAGATCGAAAACACAGAAGAACCGACCCCGGAACTGGAACCCGATACCCCCCAATTAGACCTCCCACAACTTCAGCCCGGAGACCACCTCCTCATAAACCCCAACCCCACCAACCCGATACAAGACCAGGACAGCCCCGTCGACAGACGGAACATGCTCAACAAAATAACTAAATTCACTGAGCGCATACGCATCAGTATGAGTGATGAAGAGAAATTCGAGCAGAAGTTTGATGAGTCGGAGAAGAAGAAAGCGGAGAAATACGCGCAGTCCAACGATCAGGTGTTGTTGACTGATGCAATGGCTACCAAGGTAAGGCTAATAACAGGGTGGATCAACTTTTTTTGTGTTGTTATCTTGACCCGTTGTCCAAAGGACACTTGGTGGCGCAGTTTGTTCAAAAAAATGTTGTTAAGTTCTTACTAACATGCTTAGTAGATGGGTCATTATGGAAATAGCTTATGAGTACCACAAATACGTATGTTAGATAAACTTAAATAGCGTAAAATCACGATTGTATTCGTATTTTGTCCCCTGGGCAATTAGACGTAACCATGACAACGAGTGGCACTAAAAAGTTGATTCACCCAACACAGGCTTTTGCCCGCGACTCCGTCCGTCGAAGTCTTACATCGTACAGTCAGGGCACCAAAGAATTCATAATTATAGTTAAACTACGAATATGACTTACATCGTAACTAAATTCTTCTTGTGTTCGTTAAAATCTGATTGTATGTGGATCAACTTTTTTTGTGTTGTTATCTTGATCCGTTGTCCAAGGGACACTAGTAGCGTAGTTTGTTAAAGAAAATGTTGTATTAAGTTCTACTTACATGCTTATTAAATGGACCATTATGGAAATAGTTTATAAATACCACAAATACTTATGTTTGATAAACTTAAATAGCATAAAACCACGATGGAATGCGAATTTTGTCCCCTAGACAACTAGACGTAACCACGGCAACGAGTGGCACTAAAAAGTTGATTCACTCAGTTTGACAAGTTTCTATGGGATGGCAGCTGCCGGCACCATATTTGACGATGACCGGCCTGTGATCGTATGTTGGTGCAACTGACCCTTAGTAACGTTTTAGACAGTAATAGAGCCATTAAGTAGAATTTAAACTGAAAAAAAAACAGTTTTTACTAGTATAATTTCTTTTTTTATACAACGCCGGTGGCATACAAGCTACGGTCCACCTGATGGTAAGCGGCCGCCGCAGCCTATAGACGCCTCGCAGTCACGTACGCGTTGTCTACCCTCTATAAAATTTGAGGATGCACTGTGTTGACAACAGAAGGGACAAATTTAGATCCCTCGCTCTCAACACAGTGCATCCTCGGGAGCTCTGGCAACCTTGCTCACCTCCAGGAACACTACACTACATACTTGTATAGTAAATAATGTTATTATGGCTGTGGTCTTCTGCAAGGCGGAGGTACTTCCCCAGTTGGGCTGCTCCAAATTCGAGCAAGATGACATTTTGCTGTGCCCTACCTCTCTTATAGTATAAATAATACTCTTTGGTTTTAAGCTAGAAACTCGTTGGTTTGGAACGATGTTTCTTAATGAAACGTCAAATAGGCCGTCCTGTACTGGATAGTAACGCAGAGAAAATATCAGGATAGGTGTCTTTTCACTCAGAAAATAACCTACATGGGTCATACAAGGATTTAGGTTCGCGTCTTTTCTGTGGACATACCAAAAGTTTAGGTCTACAGAGCTTAATTTTGTATTGGACCAGTAACCCGCATAAACAGTGTCTCCCTTTCTATAAACCCCTGTAATAAAAACATAGCTAATATGCACATAAACCGTTAGCTATTGACCACAGGGGAGACGACTTTTGTTTTTTAGCTAAGTATGACCCACATAGATGTGCGTTTTTAACTGAATAAGGACCCTTAATATCTACAGGGCATGGTGACCCGAAACAAAAGTGTGAGCAAACCGACGCCTCTAGCACAGGTAGTGGAAGGCCGGGTCTTCACGGAGAGCACAAAAGAAAAGCTCGAGGGCATCGAGGGCAACTCAAAGCTGTGGATTGGGAAAGACTATACTAACTTCATCGTGAAGGACTTTAATAGCTTGGATCTGCCTTTTGTCGGTAAGTTCATGTGTACATAAGATAATTAATAGCAGTCAGTTCTTAAGTCGTGGAAGGCGAGGTCTTCACGGAAAGCACAAAAGAAAAGCTCGAGGGCATCGAGGGCAACTCGAAGCTGTGGATTGGGAAAGACTACTAACTTCATCGTGAAGGACTTTAATAGCTTGGATTTGCCTTTTGTCGGTAAGTTCATGTGTACATAAGATAATTAATAGCAGTCAGTTCACAAGTTGTGGAAGGCCGAGTCTTCACGGAGAGCACAAAAGAAAAGCTCGAGGGCATCGAGGGCAACTCTAAGCTGTGGATTGGGAAAGACTATACTAACTTCATCGTGAAGGACTTTAATAGCTTGGATCTGCCTTTTGTCGGTAAGTTCATGATGTGTACATAGGACAATTAATAGAAGTCAGTTCACAAGTTGTGGAAGGCCGAGTCTTCACGGAGAGCACAAAAGAAAAGCTCGAGGGCATCGAGGGCAACTCGAAGCTGTGGATTGGGAAAGACTATACTAACTTCATCGTGAAGGACTTTAATAGCTTGGATCTGCCTTTTGTCGGTAAGTTCATGATGTGTACATAAGACAATTAATAGCAGTCAGTTCACAATTTGTGGAAGGCCGTTCATTAAGGAGAGCACTAAAGACAAGCTCAAAGGCATCGAGGGCAACTCCGAGCACAAGCAAGGGCAGTAAATAAATAAAATAAATAGCTTAGATATCTATCTTTTATTGGTAAGTTCGACGTTTTCACTTGAAATCATTATGGATTAGTTTTACAGATTAATTTTACATCAGTTCAGATTAAAAGCTTAAATCTGAACTCATGTAAAATAAAATATAAATAGTTTTTTTTTTAGTTCAATACATATCCTCCTGATAACCAGGATTATGTTTTTGAATTAAGAACCCTTTCAGTAAAGGTACAAACAAAATAAGATTTAAAAAAAATACAAAATTTTGTAGGTCCTGAGGAACTGAAATGTAAATGAAGTGTATTAAATTTGTACCTAGCTCTAAAGTTAAACAATCAATTTTAGACCTTGTGGACCGCAACTCAACGCCCAGAATGCCGTGGCACGACATCGGCGTTGTAGTACAAGGCGCAGCGGCGAGAGACGTCGCGAGACACTTCATACAACTGTGGAACGCCATCAAATTGCAGAAGGCTAGGTAATGTACTCCTTATGGCCCATAACTCAACGATCAAAATGCTATGCTGTGGCATACATAGTTTAAAAAAAAAATTATATCTAAACGCAAGGCTACGTTTCCATACAAGTCTATTGATTTCAACTTTCACGATTTTTGCAATTTATAAAACAGGTAAATAAATAATTATATTTGTGAGTTTTTGTTTTTGGCTCCATATTTTTATTTAAGAAGCTAATATGTTTATTAAAGCACCTAGAATAAATAAATAAATATATTTAATACATGATTAAGTCCCGTTTAGTAAAAATCCATACAAGTGATTCATAACTTCGTAGCTTAGTTCAGCCTTACGGTAGTGGCACAACCTCTGTTACTACCGTGTGTCTTAATTTATTCCGATTTCTCTTTCCATTACAAAATTCACATGGTTATGAAACATGCATAAACGATTGATTATTGAAGTAAATTATTACTTTTCAGACAAAACATGAACTATCCATACTTGCTGCCTAAGTCATACTCCGAGATCAAACCTTTGCTAGATCTGGACAAGTATATAAACACTGACATACACAATATGTCGTGCCAGGTAAGCAAATTTAGCATATATTTGACGGTCTTTCTATCTATAATATACTGGGAATCAGAAAAAAAATTGTTACAAGCATAGATAATAAACGACAATATAATACCTACAAAAACACACATATTTACTAGTCGCTTTGCCCTCTCTTGTGATATGTGTAAAGGAATAGAAAAGTCAGTACTTACTAAACATTCAACCCCTGTGGCCAAAGACTTTTACTGATGTAATCCCCTCATGGGCCACCAAGGATGTTGAAACTAATCCCAGGCTCGAATACTCGAACTTGCATAATAAAATATACACATCACGTTTCATCCTTTTTTTACGGAAGATGAATAATGCACACATTTCCAAAAGTAGACCTAAACAACAGTATATATTATAACATAAATAATTACCAAATGGACATGTGTTAACACATTTTTGTTGCTTTGACAAGTATATATATTATATACCGTTGTTTAGGCCTATTTTTGGACTTCCGTCCGTATATTATATCTTCGATGCTGTACCCAGGTGTTGCGCAGCGTATCTAGCTGGTCGTGTGGCTTCCTCGACCCTGACACGGTGGAGCAGAGCATACACGAGGCCTACGTGGATACTATTACACGCGCACAGCACTATATATACATAGAGAACCAGTTCTTCATCACACTGTCGCGGACCAGCCAGGCTGTGAGGAACCAGGTACGAATTAAAGATGTAACACGTAACTATAGAAACTTCAGCAAATACGTGATTCAGCTTTTGAACCAGACTAGATTCAGATATATTCGCAATATAAGATTACATTTACAAGACAGCCAAAATTCACAGACAGAATTTATTATCCGTTCGCTTTGAATTGGCCGTATCTTCCCGTCTCGCCCCGCGAACGAAGAAACTTATAACTTGCTTGAATCGGACTCCGAAAGAGCCATCAAGATGTAGGTGTACATTAAGTATTTAAAAACAAAGGAACAGATTACCTTTTTATTTATTAACTTAAGGATCTAACACGACACGATTGACTTTGTTGTGTCAATGTATCTAAGACACAAACAAACAAAATGAATAAATGAATGAAAATGAAATGAAAATGACATGTACTTATTACCGTACAAATATTTCAGAGATTATTCGGCAAGCGAATCGAACATTTAGCGTATTTCGAAAATATGCCGCATACATACGGAATATCTGATTTCACCTCAAAATGTGTCTATTTTGTATTACAGATAGGAGAAGCGCTATACAACCGTATAATGCGTGCGCACCGGGCCAAGGAGACTTTCCGAGTATTTGTGGTCATGCCCCTACTTCCCGGCTTCGAGGGTGAGGTCGGAGGGCCCTCAGGGACCTCGCTACACGCTGTCACACACTGGAACTATCAGAGCATATGCAGGTACAGTGCCTTTACCATGAGTTTGCATGACCGTGCTCGCTAGCGACTGCGTAAACGATTTAGTATGCCGATTCCTAGTTCTATTGCGTAACCGTCAGAGGCGCTGTACTTTTGCCCATACAAATTTTTACGCAGTTGCTAGCGAGTACGGTCATGCAAACTTATGGTAAAGGCACTGATGTATTGCAAAATGATTTTCCTTCGGGAAAACTCGGATCTCAATCGGAATACGATGGCACCTGAACTGTCAATCAATGATTGTATTAAATGAGTGACGTTTTCATATCCATTATTACGGAACTTTATTGTTTAGTGTCAAATGTCAAAGTGAAAAATGTTATTGTATAATATAGAGATGTTACAACCACCAGCCCATATTTAACGTTGGTAGCTCTGTAATCATATGCTGGCGCTACCCGCTCTAAGCCTGTACTAGTAAATTGGTGCTATTCCTAAAGTTGAACTCTATTACGTACCTCCAGGAGTCGGGAATCGATCCTCACCCGCCTGTACGAGGCCGACGTCTCCGACCCCTCCCAATACATAACCTTCCACGGGCTGCGCACGCACTCCGTGCTCGAGGGCGAGCCGGTGACGGAGCTCGTCTACGTGCACTCCAAGCTGCTGATAGCCGATGACAAGACCGTCATATGCGGGAGCGCCAACATCAACGATAGGTCCATGATCGGGACCAGGGACTCGGAGATCGCGGTGCTGCTGCAAGTGAGTCGAGTTTTTACGGTTCCCCACCCAAAGGGTTTTAGCCGTTTTATAAATATCCTTTTCACACCTGCTATTCAGAAAAGAGTTATTGTTGCCTTCGAATGAGGGATCAAAGTTGTACTTTTCTTCCCTCATTTGAGGGCAACAATGACTCTTTTCCTCATAGGTGCGAAAAGCAGTATGTGACACTGTAGTAAAATCATTTGTAAGATATTTCATGTTCTTAGCAGCGGGCCTCATAGACGGTGTGAAAAGCAGTATGTGTCACACGGTAGCAAAATTATTTTCGTCTTGGGCGTAAACACTTGAATCCAATATACCGCCCTCGCCGTAAATATATCATTTTGCTCCCTTGAGACACAATCTACTATTACATCTTAGTAGTGAAAGAGTGACTATCCACTGATTAAAACAACCGCCACTCGAAATACTATGAATTATTCCTGTATTGGTTGAACACTCGCGAAATTAATCTTAGCATAGACCGTCATAGATGCGCGTCGCTCAGCTACTGCCTAAGGGCCGGTGTAGTCGTACTATCCTAAAGCCATCCCCGGAATGCAACGCGCCGAATATTGAAGCACGCTGATTGGCCACGACGCGCGGCGTGTCCTTGAGGTAGTAGACGCAGGCGCTGCCCGTTTTCAGTAGGTTATGTCAAAAAATGTACAAGTTACCAAAATTTGATATGAAATCTTTACAATATACCACCCCGGCTTGGTTAGTATAAAATTGACTAAAAAATTTCTTGGGTCCTTTTTTAAGGTTCCGTACGGAAAAAGTAAAACCTATTACTAAAACTTCGCTGTCAGGTCCAGCTGTCAAAAATTGATATTGGTTATTATGAGCATGACAACGAAGTTTACATTTAAATCATACTTAAAACCGTACCGTAAAAATATCGAACATCCCGCATTGTAGCGCAGTCCAGTTTTGTTGGGAAAAAAAGGAGGACATAAGTTTCCGAAAGACAAAACTGTCTCAAAGCACTGACAGACATTGACCCGTAACTATATAAGTCACCGTAAAATAGTCACCATTTGTTCCAATTAGATATTAACCCGCGTAGCGCAAACACAAAGAGTGACATTTGACATTTCGGAGACCTCACGCTACACTAGCGCCTCTAGCGGCGAATTCATACACGGTAGTCATCATTACGGTTGCGGTGCGGTCTTCTGATATAAGGGCCTCGGACACCGAAGTGCTGCTGCAAGTGAGTGAGTTATAGATGAAATTACTTAGAATGTCCGATATTTTATAAAACTGTTTTTGGATACGCTTCTGATAATAATAATAGGAGCACTCATGGCCCAACGGCGCCCGCGTACCCCGTGCGGTATGCGAAGTTAAGCAATGTCGGGCCAGGTCAGTTCTTGGATGGGTGACCGCTTTGAGTGGTCATTACCTGAGCGCTCCCGTGCTTTGGAAGGCACGTTAAGCCGTTGATCCCGGCTGCTGTTTATAATAACAGTCGTTAAGCTGAGTTAGAGGTCTCCGGGCCGCTTGGGAACTTCTAACAGTCAAGTTGCCCACTCACTTGACAAAGGGGGTCAAAGATGCACCACGTCCGTAGGGAGTACCAACTGGTGATCCACCGCTACCCTACACATGACTGGTGGTGATAAAAGTGCAACAAAAACTGGCAAGCGTAGTACTCGAAGATCTCATTGTTCGAAATTATTGCCATACGATCAATAAATAACTCCTAGCTAAATTTCTGCCCGACTAAACTACAAACCTATTGCAGAAAACCGTTTCTAAATCGGTCAAGCCGTTTCGAAGATATTGATGTGCACACACAAACAAACAAACAAACAAATAAACAAACAACCTCTCACCCTAAACGCATATACCTTCTCCGTTCCGTCGTGGGTAAAAAATAGCCAATAATAATGATAAATGTAGATCTTAAAAAGACCTTAAAAAATAAACGGTAATCTTGTCGCCAGGACGAGACATTCACTGATGGCGTCATGAACGGACAAACCTTCCCGTGCGGGCGCGTAGCGGGCGCGCTCAGGAAACGGTTATTCAGGGAACATCTCGGGCTGATGGAGGAAGACTTGCAGAGAGTGGAGATCAATCTCGATGATCCATGCTCCGATCAGTTCTACAGACACGTGTGGCAGAGCTTCTCTAAGAGGAACACTGAGGTTTATGAAGAGGTGAGTCCTGAATCCCGATAGATATCTAGGACTAAAGTCAAAACTGGACGGTGGCTTAACAAGTGCTCAGGTAACGGCTCTTTAGGAAACTTCTCGGGCTGATGGAAGATTTGCAGAGAGTGGAGATCAATCTCGATGATCCGTGCTCCGATCAATTCTACAGACACGTGTGGCAAAGCTTTTCTAAGAGGAACACTGAGGTTTATGAAGAGGTGAGTCTCGAATCCCGATAGATATCTAGGACTAAAGTCAAAACTGGACGGTGGCTTAACAAGTGCTCAGGTAACGGCTCTTTAGGAAACTTCTCGGGCTGATGGAAGATTTGCAGAGAGTGGAGATCAATCTCGATGATCCGTGCTCCGATCAGTTCTACAGAGACGTGTGGCAGAGCTTCTCTAAGACGAACACTGAGGTTTATGAAGAGGTGTGTCTCGAACCCCGATAAATATCTAGGACTAAGGTAAAAAACTGGACAGTTGCTTAACAAGTGCTCAGGTAACGGCTCTTTAGGAAGCATCTCGGGCTGATGGAGGAAGACTTGCAGAGAGTGGAGATCAATCTCGATGATCCGTGCTCCGATCAGTTCTACAGACACGTGTGGCAGAGCTTCTCTAAGAGGAACACTGAGGTTTATGAAGAGGTGAGTCCCGAATCCCTATAAATATCTAGGACTTAGGTCAAAACTGGACAGTGGCTTAACAAGTGCTCAGGTAACGGCTCTTTAGGAAACTTCTCGGGCTGATGGAGGAAGATTTGCAGAGAGTGGAGATCAATCTCGATGATCCGTGCTCCGATCAGTTCTACAGACACGTGTGGCAGAGCTTCTCTAGGAGGAACACTGAGGTTTATGAAGAGGTGAGTCCCGAATCTCTATAGATATCTAGGACTAAAGTCAAAACTGGACGGTGGCTTAACAAGTGCTCAGGTAACGGCTCTTTAGGAAACTTCTCGGGCTGATGGAGGAAGACTTGCAGAGAGTGGAGATCAATCTCGATGATCCGTGCTCCGATCAGTTCTACAGACACGTGTGGCAGAGCTTCTCTAGGAGGAACACTGAGGTTTATGAAGAGGTGAGTCCCGAATCCCTATAGATATCTAGGACTTAGGTCAAAACTGGACAGTTGCTTAACAAGTGCTCAGGTAACGGCTCTTTAGGAAGCATCTCGGGCTGATGGAAGATTTGCAGAGAGTGAAGATCAATCTCGACGATCCGTGCTCCGATCAGTTCTACAGACACGTGTGGCAGAGCTTCTCTAAGAGGAACACTGAGGTTTATGAAGAGGTGAGTCCCGAATCCCGATAGATATCTAGGACTAAGGTCAAAACTGGACAGTTGCTTAACAAGTGCTCAGGTAACGGCTCTTTAGGAAACATCTCGGGCTGATGGAAGAAGACTTGCAGAGAGTGGAGATCAAGAGAGGTGCTCCGATCAGTTCTATAGGAACGTGTGGTAGAGTATCTAAGAGGAACTGATGTACCTCTTGTACTAAATGGCGTCATTTATAGATGTATCAAGATGTGGAGAAATCAAATCATGGTCACTTATTTGATGATCTGCTTTAAGCTCCATATAAATATTTGATATAATATAGTCTAATCAGTGGGGCTAGCACAACTTGCTGACAAATCGTATCTCGCGCGACTCAGCGATTCCTGTCTCGCTCGAACTGTGCGGGTTAGAAAGAGGAGGGTAGATTTTTCTCTACTCGCGTCGCGTCGCAGCGCTAGTTGTGCTAGCCCCCCTGATGATGGAACTGTGAGAAACCTTGAGGATTCCTTAACTTTTATAGCCTAGCAAATTTGGATATTTATACAGGTTTCTTCTTACTTCATACATTTCGATTACAGTCTTTTTCCGCCCGGACAAGGTTGGTCCCAATAGTGAAAGTGGCTTAGAATCATGGATAGAATCAGGTAATCTTATTTTGTCTCGCAATTTAGGATGCAACCTGCATAGTATCTTTTGCAGCAAACTTATAAACGGAAAAAGTCGTTTCTGGAAATGATCCTGATGTCGCTAAGTCTTTTTTATTGTTACTTTAGTGGAAGTATTTGCATAATATTACTTTTCACAGGTATTCCACTGCCTACCCACCGAATCGGTCCACTCGTTCTCAGACCTAAAGAAGTACCAAGAAGAACACAATCAAACCCTCTGGCACAGCGACCCGGCGCTCGCGAACAGGAAAATAGACCTTATACAGGGCTATTTGGTCGATATGCCTTTGGATTTCCTTTGCAATGAAGTGCTGACACCTAGAACCACGAGCATGGAAGGTATGATGCCGACTGCTTTATGGACTTAGTTTTGTGCTGTCCCTATCTCTCTTGCCGTGTTAACGTGTGAGTGAGCGAGCGAGTTGTTCTATGCTGACGCATTGTTCGAGTTTTTTTCTGCTTGGAAGGTATTTTAAGATGTGCAATTTTATCTGTTATTCGTGAACGTCTGTCAAACCTAGCGTTTAGTTGAAATTCATAGGTTTAACTCCGTTTTTATCTCTTTCTTTTCTAAGCCCCTTATTCATAAAACTTAAGAAACCTTTACTAACTAAAACTTGGTCTGTCCCTTTCACAAACATAAATATCAAAGTGGACAGTTAAGGACAAACGAGTTTTAGCGGCAGTTTTATTTTTTTTCACATCCATGCATGGTCACCTCTATTTTTTTTATAAATGGTTTATTTCCTTATTTCGTAGTTAATTAGACAAAAGTCCTCGAGACCGCCATTCCTCTTTAATAACAATATAATAATTAAATACGTTTGAAGAACAATTATGAATAAGGTGGTTATTACATGTGAGATTTTAAGTAAGATGTGTACGAGAAGTAGCCATCACAAATAGTGCCTTATATAGTTTAATTCGCTTGACAGATGTGCAACTTCGTAACAATGTCGAACAAGCACGTAAAGGTTTATATTTAGGCTCGATTTTATAACGATTCATTAGAGTTTATGTCGGCAAATTGTGTCTTAAAAATGTATGGAGTCACCAAATGTTGATCTGAAATTGGCTTAATCTTTATAAAATCCAGCCCTAACCGTCCCAGTTTCCTACAGTTGCGGTGAATAACTGAAGCCAGATTCAACGTAACTAAATAAATAAAATAAATATATTTATTTAGTTAGTTACGGTGGATTTGGCTTCAGTTATGTTTTGAGATCTTGTTTAAAATGGCTGATGTCATAACGGCCGGTAACTTTTGTTTGCCACGACTTCCTATCAAACCGATTGTGGCTTTGTGGCAGACAAAAAACTTAAACTAACACAAAGAAAACTAATGATATACCTCTCTATAGCACTTATTCAAATTTCTATTCGACCATTTCGTTAGGTAGTGGTATATATTTGATTTCCAGTCTTGTTAGTTTTCAAATGTAGAATTGAATAAAATGTACGCAAGTAGCTAACTTTCATGGGATCATATTTCAGTTATATATTTTTTATGGACGTTTCAAATCCATTTTGTTGTATGGACCTAATATTACGAGTAGTAAAGATTGTGTTGTTTATAACAATTGCTTTACAATTCCACTATGATTTCAACTCTCGAGTTTCAGTAGAAAGAAGTGTGTTTTTAATATTCATTATGTATATTTTCACAACAAGCCTTAGGCCGGGTTTTATAAAGATCCGTTAGATCAAATGTCAGATCAAATTCCAGTAACTCATTACATTTTTTGACATATCAAACCGACATGAGGTCTAACGGTTCTTTATAAAACCTTGCCTTAAAATACCTAATTAATGTAACTCTGTTATGAACTTGTGAAAGTTAACTATCTGAATATATGTATTTATCGAATATACGCAATATCATAATAAGTAAAAATAATTAATTAAGTAATTTTAATGGTGTTATTCTTAAAATCTTTTTGATATTTTTATTTGATTTTATAACTTCAAAAACGCTAGATTGGTACAGTAGTACCCAACTGATATGGCTTACCGATGTACCTGCGCAGAAGATGAATTTTTAAAGCGCGGGAAATGCTATTGACCAATCGGCACGCTCCACGCAGCGCGCTTCTCTTTCCTGTACCGCTATTGGTCCGCAGCTGCCGCCATGTTAGCGCGCGCCGCGTGGCATGTTAGTCAGCCGCCATACTTCTGATCGAGTGCACGCGCATTATGAACAGTGTATTATGAACCTTATAGTAGTGATCTAAGGTTAATTGTAAGTTTTAAGCATTCTTTCGTTAATCTTCGGAGCGATACTTTCTTTTCTGCGCGAACGAAGATTCACGACGCGCCTTTTCAGTTGGGTACTACTGTATGAAGTTTGTAGGGAAATATGACTAATGATTAATAATCTTTATGTATATAAAATCTTTAAAATAGCATAATAAAGGTTGAAGTTTCGTGTTTTCAAAGTATTTATGTAGACCCATATAGTAAATACTCTTAGTGCTCAAGGCCTCGTATCGTGCCGTCCCGTTCACTCCCATGTTATGTACTCTATGAGTGAAAGGGACGATATGATACGAAGTTCGGTGTGGCCCCTCAGCTTTACAATATCGCGCCGGCCCAAGGCGGAGATGGCCAAAACAACATCAAAACGGTATCGTAATAGCCATCTCCGCCCATTACAAGAGAACCGGTCAAGTGCGAGTCCGACTAGCGCACCGAGGGTTCCGTACACAGTGTACCGGTTCATCACCATCATTTCAGCCGAAAGACGTCCACTGCTGAACATAGGCCTCCCCCAAAAGGGGGGGATTTGCCATAGTCGCCACGCTTGGCGAGCGGGTTGGCGACCGCAGTTTGATGGTGGTAATGATCGAAGGATGCGTGTACCGGTTACCGGTTACCAACCCTATTAATTCAGGAAAATCTCAACAACATGGTGTAGAAATTGAACGCCATGGGTACAGCGCCATCTATAGGCGAATTTTGCTACAAATTTAATCGACGAATAACTTAGTATATATGGTGGTTTTTCAAGGATAATTCTTTATCACTTGAACCGATTTCAATTCTTTTTTCTTCAGCTAGGGGTGCGGGGCGGTATTTATTTACATTTTCCCCTCATAAATCGAAAATGACTCAACATAAAAAAAAATTAAATATATTTCAGAATGTGCAACTCAAGCCCTTTCGTATGACACTCCACTTGATATATTCACTAGACTTTCAAATTTTGAACAGATAGGTGATCTGACATTTTTCACAGAAAATAAAAAATATATATTAAAAAAAAAAACATGTTGGATGCATCTAGGTTACCGTTCTTTATAACTGTTGCAAATTTCAAATCGATGTCATAAGTAGTTCTTGAGATATTTATCTATCTGAAAGACAGACAGACAAAGTGAAACCATAAAGAATTCTTTTTTAAAATTTTGGCACGGAACCCTAAAAAGACGTCGTCCTCAAAAAGATTTCAACGAACTCACGGACTCGAGCTCTGCACTTTCAACGCAATGGTGCTTGAATACATGAAAGAGGATTTAATATATGGGTGTAGATAAGGTATTGTATGCAACGTTGTAGAACTAAGTCAAAAAATGCTCGTGGTATCTTTATTAAACCACCCCATCCCTTTATGTAACCAACTCCACTCACCTTTTTGACCTCTGTTATACAACTGTGCCTTTACCATGAGTTTACATGACCGTACTCGCTAGCGACTGCATAAAAATTTGTATTGGCAAAAGTGCAGCGCCTCTGGCGGTTACGCAATAGAACTAAGAATCGGCATACCAAATCGTTTACCGCAGTCGCTAGTGAGTACGGTCATGCAAACTCATGGTAAAGGCACTGTTGCATAAAATACTATTTAAGTATTGTAATTTTTATTTTTCTAATGTAATCGAACAAAATAATAAAACAATGTTGTAATTAATAAATTTAATGATTTTTATCGCTTGATAATGAGAATATTAATAATAAATCTTTATTATATCTAAATGCAGTCCTTAAAATGTGGCTCAAATTGAATTAGCTAAATTAACATTATTCTCTATTACTTATTATGTTTTATAAATATTAAAAATTGTTGGAACATGATTGAAACATACTGAAACAGTGCTTTGGTAAACTCAACCGTAAACTAAGATACAAAAGGTTAAAATGTAATAAGTCATCATTGTAATCACTAATCAAGCACAAGGTATTTTTTGGCGGTGTCAATAAGGTGCTAATTTCTTAG
The DNA here is from genome assembly GCA_963556455.1 of Epiblema foenella. Lineage (NCBI taxonomy): Eukaryota > Metazoa > Arthropoda > Insecta > Lepidoptera > Tortricidae > Epiblema > Epiblema foenella. The sequence continues at coordinate 26,371,546 of OY747099.1, read as the reverse complement.
TGGTTCAATTAGAAATAGTCTTTATTGCCATGACTAAGATACGTTTTAGTTAAGGAAGACACAATCTGCCCTTTTGATAGTACAAATTTGTAACAAAACATTCCACTCAAATATAGCTCTTGCAATTCACAAAGGCCAGTTCCTATTTTTATGACGTTAAAGTCTAATTTAGTCAAATCTACTCGGCTTCGTAAATCGCAAGAGCTATATCAATAGATTCCTATAGTTGATATCTTTTGTGCTGGCCGGTACACAAACAGCACCCGATCACGAGTATGACGCGCATAGAAGTTTGTATGCATGGTCTAAGAAAACAAGGTCTGACGATCTGGATCGTCACACCACATACGTCACTGTCGACGACACACACACACGTCCGCATACCGTCAATAGGCTGATGTTGGCTGATGACGTAGTTCGTGTCACCCACACTACTAACCCATGTACCGGATTGCCATACCTCGCACAGTATATTATTGTGTCATGTTTGTATGCAGGGGGATCAGGTTTCTGTGCAGCTGACTGTACTAGTGCTTACCGCGAACCGAAAACTGAGTGTCTCTCTCTCTATTTGACGACCGCTTTAGCCTAGTTGGTAGTGACCCTGCCTTCGAAGCTGGAGGTCCCGAATTCGAATCCCGGTCAGGGCATGTATTTGTGTGATGAACACGAATATTTGTTCTTGAGTCTTGGATGTTTTCTATGTATTTAAGTATCTATTTATCTATATAAGTATGTATATCGTCACTTGGTACCCATAGTACAAGCTTTGCTTAGATTGGGACTAGGTTGATTTGTGTAAGATTGTCCAAAAATATATTTATATTTATTCCTCCAATATGCAAATTGCAAGTGCGACAGAGCAGATATTTCGTTTTTGGTTCGTAGCCAGTCCCAAGTGTGGTCCGCCAACTTTCGACTCTATCATTCGTGTGTTAAGGTTCACATTGGTAGACCACTTTCTTGGCTAAATAAATATACATACGTGAAGTAAACGATGATATAGGTAAGGTAAGTGTTCGACAATAAACCCACTTGCCAATTTCAATCTTATGCCATACATAATAAGGGCGAACAACAGTGTCCACTATTGGATATTAAGATATTATATATCAGTGGGTTTACCTTAGTTAACTACCGTTTACTTCTAGCATATTCCACTCCTTAAAAATACTTGTACCTAATGTTATAATAAGATGTTATTCCATACATAATACACTCCTTAGTCCATTTTATCCTTGAAATAATGTACCATTTACGTATTAGGTGTTCTATTTCTTTTAGCATACCTATAATTTGTATAATTTAATGTGTTTTTGAAAGATATTTTTGAAATATATGTTTTTATGTGAATATATGTTTTCCTAACAAATAACCTAGACCTATGAGATGCCATGCCATAGGCGATATACATTTATATATTAATCGCATGGTCAACGACAAATAATCGGGTATATCTACACCTCAAAGGTGTACCAGAGGCGCTAGCCCAAACAAAAATAAATTTCGAATTGTTGTATCTTACCACCTTATCAGTTATCACTAAAGACTACATTGCAATACTAAAGGTTATCACCATTCACTTTTACGTCTCGATGAAAACGCTATCTTTATACCCACAGATTGATAACGTTACTGATATAAAATTAGTTGCCCTCTAGGGGCAAAAAAACAAACTACTTACTTGAAAACGTAGCTCACGTTCCATGGGAGAAAGGAAAAAGGTCGGTAAGTAAATGTTCCTCGGCGTTTATACTAGATGGCGCCACTATCTGAAATAGATGAACAAGCCTGTTGAGGTTGAATAGGGATGTTACACCAAATAAGAAAATCAATAAGTTCGAATTTTCTCAAAAATGGATAAATCTCTTAATGAAATGGCGAAAAAGTAACTCAAAAGAATAAATAATTATAAGTCTTCAAAGTTTTAAGAGGGAGCATACTCAGTCCCTTTTCCGCAAAACGCACCTTTGTATTGAAACGATCGTCATTTAATATGGCGCTCGAGGTCAGTGACGTCACTGATCTGTAGCGCTTTCTCTTTTTAACCAGTACCATTAAAACTGTTGTAGCTTCGTTATTTTTGAGATATTTGAATAGGTTCTCACCAGTTGGTATATTTTTTTGCCTTGGTTCTTTTGGAGTCCAATTTTAAGTCAACAACCCTAATCTCGTCGGGGCTTTTTACACTGTGTATCGTATCACACATCACACTACTGGGATTCAATATTATCGCGATTTACAAAATTGTTTACATTCTGCGTCCATTTCAAAAAGGAAGTTTTCAGGAATACAGCAACTTTTCCAGGGACCGATACCGGTATTTAAAAAAAACCCTGAATTAGCCCATTATTTTGGATTATTTTTCGTGTCGTAGGGCTGAATCATGTACTTAGGTAACAACGCCGTATTTTTAGATTGTCCCATTAAAAACGAAATAATGAACCGGTGACCGTAATAATACCGGTATTTTTCTATGGAGACAATACCGGCATCCGATCCCTGCTCTTTACTAAACGACAAAAACTATAACGTTTGTAAAGAAATACGACTAATAAAACGATGTCACAATTGTCTGTGGTCAAAATGAATCCTTTTCCTTTATAATCTTTATGTTCATAAATCTTTCAAACAGGATAAATGTTTTTTTTTTGTTTTGCACGTATTTTCGTAAGTTTTGCTTGTCCATTGGTAACGTATTTTTTAGGGTTCCGTAGCCAAAATGGCGAAAATGGAACCTAAAGTTTTGTCCGAAAAAAAGAAGAAGAAGTCCGTCTGGTATTACACAGCCGATTTACTCGGAGACTATAAGCATTACAACCATGAAATTTGGTATGAAGTTGTATTCTACGAACTGCTACATAAAAGTGATGTGAAAATCCAAAAAATATTAATAATAAAAAATATTAGGGGGGGTGGGGGGGCACTCCATACATGTAACCGGTGGTTGAAAAAAATATTTTTCACACCTGCTATTCAGAAAAGAGTTATTGTTGCCCCCGAATGAGGGATCAAAGATGTACTTTTCTTCCCTCATTTTAGGGCAACAATGACTCTTTTCCAACGATTCGATTACAACGAGTACAATGCAGACATTTCATTTGCTCATGTGTCTAGTTTTAATCAGTTATTATAATATTGTCATAATAATATGACGCTAACCTAATGCCTCCATTCTCATTTCACGAAATCGCGAAATCTGTCACTGTTTTAGTGGTTGTCCGCTGGCGCTAGTTGCGACTTACTGTGACAGACCACAGATGTTTGAATTTTGTTTAAGGTCGCGTTCATGTTTATCTGTTCTTGTCTGTTTAAATTGTGTTATGTTTGATATGTTGTTTGTGACTTTAGTGTTTTTTGTCTTTCGTGGCTTCTCGTGGTCCCAAAGGAAGACCAGCGCTAGCCAATGGCTAGCACTATGCTGATTTGGGGCCATTTCGTGGCTATTTTCTGTATTTTGGTTTATGTTAATTTTGTACTATGTCTGCCACGAATAAATGTTTTTTCTTTCTTTCTTTCTTTCTTTTTTCCTCATAGACGGTGTGAAAAGCAGTATGCACACGGTAGCAAAATTATTTCCGTCTTGGGCGTAAACACTTCGCTACGCTCAGGATTCTACTTTGGAATCCCTCGCTACGCTCAGGATTCTATTGTAGAAGCTTTCGCTTCACTCAGGATTCAATATACCGCCCTCGCCGTAAATATATCATTTTGCTCCCTTGAGACAATCTACTATTTCAATACATACCTAATCGTGTGGGGTACCAATGGATAGGCCTATAAAAATGGTATTTTTTTTTATTCTAAATAGGTTTGCGCTTGACCACAAATCACCTGATGAAGCAATATTGTGGTCTAGGATGGAACGCGCTTACCTAGTAAAAACCGATTCACTCTCGCTTTTTTTAAAAAACATCCATTTAAGTCAACCGTTGGTGGTATTAGCCGTCAGTGATGAAAAGTCTGTGTGTCCCAAATGTGTGTGTGTCTCTATTTTCCAAAACATGAAGTTTAAAATTCTGAAAAAAATAAAGGTGGAGTGCATTAGTAAATATTTTCAACTATTTTTGCTTTGAGCAAAACAGGTATAACGTTTTTTTCGATTTCGCTAAAAACCGTCTTGCCAAACAAAAGGTCGTAAATGCCGTGAGTTCCTGATGAAGATACGACCTTTTTAGATTCAATGTATTGGATAGTGGTTTTAAATGTGATAATCCATATTGAAAGGGACCTTATGGCGGCCGGCACTTACGCCTTTATTGCCGCTGTTCCAATACAATAGTGAATAGCTGCAACGTAAGCGCCTGCCGCCATAAGGTCCCTTTCGATGTGGATTATCACAAATATGGACTATGGTGTTGGTTCGGAATCCTTCACTGTGCGTGGTCCGACAAGCACTTGGCCGGTTTTTAAACTATTGTTTAACATCGTAATTATTCCTTTTTTCATAGAGAAGTCTATGGCGACGCTATGAAACACGTGTTATTTGCGTCTGTGCGCTAAATGTCGGTAATGACGTCTGCTGTGTCAAAGATAAACTTTTTTTTTCATATAGGTTTGCCGAACGAAGACTAATAAGAAATGCATCCTTGCAATGCATTTATTGAAAATTCACAGAACTTATACAATGATTTATGAAATATATTTGGCAAGTAACCTCAGCCAAATGTGCGAAAAAGATTCCCATTATAATAAATGTTCGGAAATGCGCATGTGACCATAGACTACGGTCTCTGCGTAGCCTAACGTGTGTTGGTGTGATATACCATATGCCATATGGTAGCTATAAATTTTTTAAACCGATCATGGAGTTTTTTTTAACCATGCAGGTTTAAAAAACTTTACTACTGTATAGTTAGATCTTTGGTGCTGGCCGATATTTAATAAAGCTGTTATTGGATTTTGAGTCTTCAGTAATACAAAATTAAGTCGATTTTAGTACGATCACCCTGAAATAATTAGGCCAACTCAAAATCGGTATCACAACCTTTACAGGAATTTGGGGTGGAGGGTAATTAAAATCTTATTATAGATAACTAGGTTTTTTAGGGTTCCGCACTAAAAAGGAACCCTTATTATGATTAAGCTCCGTCTTTCTGTCACATAACTTAATATCTTAAGAAATACTTATGGTATCGATTTGAAATTTGGAATAGTTATAAACAAGGGTAACTCAGATGCATAGAACGCGATTTATTTATTTTCTTTGAAAAATGAGTGATAAAAGTAGGTTCAAAATTTCCAGTGACTATGTCACATTTTTTTTTTTTTCCTTAAGTAGTACCTGATCTCCGATTTATGAGGGAAAACGTTAAAAAAATACCAGATTCATATAACGAAAAACGAAAAAAAAATTATGACATAGGTAACATGTGCACCTATGTATATTGCAGGAAAAATATAACTGTCTACCTACCTTGCCTATATCTCTATCTCCATTTTTCGGGTTCTGTACCTCAAAAGGAAAAAAACGGAACCCTTATAGAATCACATTGTTGTCTGTCTGTCTGTCAAGACCCTTTATCTCGGGAAGGCGTCGAGCGCTCGAGTTTAAATTAAATACATTTAGGTACTGAAAGTTCACAGTCCTTCGAAACTGTAAAAAAATTAAACTTAAGTTAACTGAAAAAAGAGTACGGCCGTTTGTGCCACAAAAAAGGTATAAGTATTTCTAGAGTCAAGGAGGCACGTATCCAGACTTTTGGTTCGGGGGGGGGGACAAACATTGAAACAACCATGTGAACTGTGTAAAAATCACTGTAATCACTGTAAACAGACGGCTGACGGCTAAAAAAGTTTTCGGGGGGGGGGGGGGGATATATCCCAACTATTCCCCCCCTCTGGATACGTGCCTGCTCAAGGGAATCAAAATTTATAGGGTACATTCCGTTGACCTAGAACTATGAAATTTGGCAAGTAATGTCGTCTTATGCTACAAGTACAGGGAAAAATCAGAACTCTACAATAAATTTAAAGTTTCGTGAGTATTTTTTTTATCACTACACATAGCAAACTAACAGAACAATAAATTATACATTGTAATTAAATCATAAAACACATAGTACGCAATCAACATCTACAAATTTGTATGGCACCCTCGGTGGGCTAATCCGACTCGCACTTGTCCAATTTTTTCATAAATGAGTTCGAGTATGAATTTAGGTATTATCTTTACGGACATATAAACAAAATACTATTTCACAATACCCTGAGCTAATAAAACTTCATTACAATTAAGTATAAAAATTTAAAGTTAATTACGGTTTTTATTGACCAGAGATTTCTAGGGCTTTTATTACAATAAAAACTCAAGCCTACGTAGCTGGCCACACTCGATCAACACTTGAATTCTCTCTTGATTCAGACCGATTTAAATCAGCAGTCTACCGACTTGTAGGGCCCTTAATAATTTTGAATTTGGAATGAAACACCAGTAAAAAATATTATTTATACGTTACTAATAAACAAAACTTACGAATATACATGGAAAACATTTAATTTCAACCTATTTAGATTTAATTATTTACTATATACTTAAAAATTATTTAAATCAAATCTTGTAAAATAAAAAAGGACGCCATTTGATTGACCATAGACAAGTGTGACGTTATAGTCATATTTTCCTACAACCTTCACGTCAACCTAGCGTTTTTGACGTTAAAAAGTTGCTGATTTCATTAAATATCAATAGGTACAAAACGTATTAGTGATTATATTCTCTTTGTATCAATAAAATAAACCTATACAACAAGGTCACACCGTTCCCTCCAACTGTGTTGTGTGACCTTATAGATGTACTATATCTATACGCAGCTAGCAAATAATTTTAGACTGATTGTGTCAAAATTCACAAAGCGTGACTAATTACCGAGTTCTGATGACCGAAGAATAGAAAAAAGGGACGGAGGGGTGTAACGTGTCATTAATTTAAATATTTCGATGCACTTGTTACTCGGCGCCGCTGCAACTGCGAGCTTGCACTGCAGCTCCCGCTGACGCTGCCGGGGCGTGCGTGTGAAGTGATCGGACGCATGTGTAAGCAGGCAGCGCAACAAACGCTCATTCGTAATTATGTTGCATTATTTGTAAGCGTTTTAGGGCTGGGACGGGCCTCCCTATCTCGTCGAGTCCTACGCTCCCTTCTCGCGCGCTTATTGAATAAGCCCGCGCGTTGCGTAACGCGCGGCCAATGACAGCGGCCGTGCACATGCAAGGGGCGGAGTCGTTACGTCACTGCGCTCTTCTCTCGCGCGCAGTCGCCGTGACGTCACACCCGCTGAGCCCCGCACGCTTTTCCCCTCATGTGCACTGCTACAGTGGCGCCAATGCTGCCGGCGGCTCGCACCGAAAACTCTTGACAAAACACTCGCGCGCTTAAAGATGGCGGATGGGTCGCGCGAGGACACCGCCGACCCGCAATTAATGAAAAAAATAACTTTTTCCGCACCTGACACAGGACATGGTGACTCAAAAAAGTGTAGTGAGCAAACATTTGACAGTGATAGAATGAAGTTATCGTTCTACACGGAACTTAAAACGAGTGAATCGTGTGAGAAAAGTGATTCGACTTCGAGCGGCGTGGCCGCGGATGATTCCGCGGCGGTCTGCTCGACAAACGCTGAAAAATCATCAGACGGGGAAGACAGGAAGAAGCGATGTTTCGACAGATACGACAGCTCGGAGTCCTCTGACAGGTGAGTTCGTTTTGTTTTCTGTTAGGAAATCGGGTAAAGTTTTGAAGTCGCGTAAAGTTTGTTTTAGTCGATGCTCGATGGCATCGAAACCTTTCGCGAGTCAATGCTCCAGTGACCGGAGGCTATTGTGCTGTTTCGATGTCATGGTCATTCATTCTAGATGTAGACGATGGTGTTGGTTGGTAGGCGCGGTTGAATGCCCTGAGAGCGGCGCGGGACGCGCCGTAAATGCCGTGATAACAACTAATCGACATTCGTGCGTATCGTAATGATTACATAGACAGGTTTGTTACTATGTATACATGTATTATGTTACGACACTACCTAGCGTAAACTATGATGTCAGTCTGATAAGTTAATATTTAAGTCGGCTAGCAGGGCATCAATGTAGCAGTAGGTAGTACAAAATATGAGTTTTAATAACTTATCGTCAAATAGACATAGTAATTAAAATCTAATGACGAATCAGCCATACTTTCACTCATTTCCAATATACCTACCATGTGAATCATATTCTTGCCTCACCAAACAGATGCTTGAATGCCTCTATTTTCTACTGCAGAAAAAGTAATTGATTATTGAGGCCTACTTCGATTGATGTTGAAAAGAAAGGTGTCAACATGAGTCTGGGTTCAGGCTTCACAGCAATGGTCTTCCAGCAGTTTGTGTTTGGACACTTCATTCATTGGTTTTATTATGCCTACATTGATATTTTAATATAAACAAGCAGTCTTATAATACAATGAAATCTTGCCCAGAAAACATTGGAGAATCAGGAATTGAATGAGTGGCTTGGGCTCAGTAGAAAAAAATGTTGAAAATATTTGTTATTACTATTTGTTAATGAATATCTTCTATCATGCTACACCGTTGTTATGTTATGACTTTATGACATTGCTTAATGTTGTTTAATGGTAATGACATTGCTTGTATACACATATATGTGAATATTTTTGGTTGTTCCAACAATAGTGGTATATTCCTGGTACGCTTCAATCGAATTCCTGTATTCTGTTCATTAAGTTGCCTTAACATATTTGTATCTGTTAATCTTGGAGCGTTAAATGAATACTTTCAATGAACAGTGACAGCTATAGGTAAATGAAAGATGGTGAATAGATTTAGCCATTTGTCTTTCCATTTATAACAAATAGTCTCATCTTTCACAATATGGCATGTTATTGGCATTTGTTGTCAGATAGTTACTCTCTTTAATGAGTATGTAAAAAAAAGGTAGGTATCTCTATTATCTATGGATATAAAGAATAAAGTCATTCATTTATCAAAAGTAGGTAGAATTGCCTCAGTGCATGATCAAGTAGTTGAACTTGACTCTTTATTATTCAAAGTCTAGGTCACTCAGAATGAATAACACACTGAATACATGTCAAATATTTTGATTTGATAAAATTGTAATCTTAGTTTTGTGGTACTGATGACACAGAGTATGAAACTGCCTTATGTTTGATAAGATGTGATAATTATTTAGTCCTTGGATCATTTAAAGTAAAAAAATTAATAAGTAGATTTTTTTTTTCTTTTTTCATGATAGTTCCTCAATGTAGTTTTGTAAATTCCGAACTTCGTATTGTGCCGTTCGGAGTAAGCCCTCACTTCTCAGTTACATAAATTTTTCTTGTATGTGTATGTGAGTGAGTATACTGTTTTCATTTGCACACTCTTTAATGGAATTCGATGTATAAAATGTTATTGGATTATGTTATTAGCACTAAGTTTGACATACAATCAACAAAATTGAATCATGACCATTTTCATTTTGCTATGTCATCTAAATACTAGTAGGTTGAAATTCGCCTGAATATACATTTCTATGGTAACGAACTTGTTATCATTTTATTAGACACTGACATTTACTAATTACCGTCTTAAACAGTTTGGATAACCATGACTGAGTATTGGTCTCTGCCATATTCGTTTATCACAAAAGAGAAATGCTATTACTGTCTCTGTTCTTCACAGTAATGCCGCAGCCTTCTTCACTGAGCACTATAATCCGAGCTCTTTGTTCTGCTAAATGTCAAATATGAATAGTCATTAGTTATTATTAATGCCATATATTTATTTCCTTAGTTTGTGCAAAAGTGCAAATTTTAATTGTGAATGTTTTGACCGGTAATTGTTAAGTTAACTGAGGTTCCAAATCAGTTTTTTTTGTAACTTACATTGTTTTGTATTAAAATAACAGTAACTAAGGATTGGTGCAGATGATATTTTCGAATGGGATTTATAACATTCACTCACGGTCCCTATGTAATAATCAATTACTAATTCTTATTAATTGATAAAGTAAGTGATGTATGTCTCAATTTACATATGAATACTTGGTACTTTGTCTTGTTTTCATTCTAATCTGTAGTGCATGCCTACAATTACTCTGTATATGTTTTTGGTTTCCACGGGACTGGGCTAGGCTAGTGTGAGACCATGGCAAATTTGAGTCTTAATAATAATGTCTGTATGTTAATAAAGTAGTTATTTCATTAAAATATTTCTTAATTTTGTTCTAATGTTATGTCAAGTTGATCTTCGTAATGCAAGGTTTTGTTTTAAGTTTTAATAAGAGTTTTCATTTAACATAACAAAAAAAGTCTAAATTAATTTAAAACTAAAACTAGCTTGTCCAGCCCAAGTCACAAAAAAAGACCCCGTCCAGCAGTTCCTTATGCGGAATGGTGCCCATAATGCTTGTGGCGTTACCTCTGTATCAGGGATCGGATACCGGTATTTTCTACATAGAAAAATACCGGTATTATTACGGTCACCTTTTCATTATTTCGTTTTTAATGGGACAATCTAATAATACGACGTTGTTACCTAAATACATGATTCAGCCCTACGTTAAGAGCAAATAATAATCCAAAATATTGGGCAAATTCAGGGTTTTTTAAAAATACCGGTATCGGTCTCTGCTCTGTATTGCCAAAGAAATAAGTTGGGAGAGGTAAGCGCCAGCCCTATGGTCCCCTGAAGCGTCAACGTCATTTGTTTTCATTATTTTTGAGGCTCTATGAACTATGAATTGATGTTATGTGAATTTAAAAAAACGAATTTTTGTGTCAACATGTCAAACTCACAAGACACTTAATAACATCTTTGTACATTGTCACTATCATGTTTAAACTATCATTTTAAATTCCCAATAGGTAAAAGAGACATCAAACCAAAGAGTCCAGCTACTTGTTCAAATTATTCATTTATTATATATTTATTTAAACAATGTTAACATGACATTACAGTAAAAAACAACCAACAAACTAGATGCATATAAATTCATATTATTGGCAGTTTATTTTGAGTATACAGATATAAGTAACCGTAACACAGGTACACAACCACACACTGCGAATGTATTAGCTGACAAGAATATTATAAATGTGAAAGATTGCGTGTTAGATATTTGTTCAGTACTCAATCACGTAAAACCGGCTGACCGGATTTAGAACGAATTTGGCTTGTATATAGTTTAAATTTAGAATGAAGGAAAAATTGAAAAATTTAGGCACCGAGCAGAATTCGAACCTGCGACCTCCCGGCACTCGCGGCCAGTCGCTCTAGCCAACTGAGCTATAGGTGCAAACACTACCCAGTTCCAAATTCATCAACCGTTCCTGTTCCGTTGTATATAGTTTATAACCTGATTTAAAACTAGGGTACTTAATATCTTGACAATCGTTACCGAAAAAGATCAAATTGCGGATGTGAAAATTTACTGCCACTTAGTAATTAAACTAACGCAAGTGAAGCCGCTAAATTAAACTAGTGGCACTAGTGTCACGTGAATTGGAACGCGGAGTTGTGGCCAGAGGGGCTACCGCGAACTGAAAACGTACGAAGTTCGAATATCTCCCTCTCTGCCGCACGAATTAGCAAGTGCAACAGTGACGGAGATATTCGAGCGTCGTTCGTTTTCGGTTCGCGCTAGCCCCTCTGTTGACATCACGCCTGATAGTGTCTGTTAAGTGGTCATATGTGGGTCACCCATTATTGCTCGATAACGTATCTATGTCGGTCTATGCTAGGTGTGACACGCTGCTATCGGCATTAATTCTTTAAGTTCGTAAACATGTGTATAAAAATATATAATAAATTACCTTTGAACATCAAGGAGCTTCCTTTGAACTTATTTAAAAAAAAAATTGTTTCTATGGCTTTGCAACAAGTGTTTTTACTCTGTGAATGAATATTTAAAACTATGACATTTAATTATTATTCATATGACTTACCTATACAATGTAAATTAATTTAATAAGGCTTGACATCTAGAAATAAACAGTTTATTTATTTTTTGATTTAATCTTAAAAATGTAACATAATATTATGTAACATTGCTATCTTTTAAATTAATTGGTTACGCATAGTTCTCACTAAAAAAATTTGCATGCTACCCTAAGCAGAGTATGGCTGATCTCAATCCTAAGATTAACACCGATATGTAATGTAACCTGTACTCAGCAAATAAATTCATTTCATTTCATTTCAAGTGACTGTCCTGAGGGTCTACTCCGAATGTCGAAATCCGAACTTCGTATCGTTCGGTCCCTTTCACTCTCTTGTTATATACTATATGAGTGAAAGGGACGGCACGATATGAAGTTCGGAGTAGGCCGTCCGTCCTTTTCACGTTTAAACCGGTGAAAATCTTAATTCTTCTACTGGGCTTTCTCAATCATAGGCACAGACTAAATAATGGTACAGTCGCCATCAAATATATCTGTACTCTTCAGGGTGCTCAAAAATATCTGAACATGCACTTTAACGTCTTGACAATAGAGTCGTGTTCAGATATTTGTGAGCACCTTGTTCGCTCCGATATATCTGATGGCGACTGTACTATTCGTACAGACGGTTCTCAGTCTAACATGACCAATGTTTGACGGGTAGAAAATTTAAATCATGGTGTCCTTGTTCGCACGCGCTCGCCGCTTAGCAATTATGCTCTTTATTTCTAGAGCGATCGGGCGTATCGACGCCTCGGAGTTACGTGAGAGCCGAGTTTAGCCGAAGATGTATATGCTTGTCATTACGATATCAGAGCCTGAGGGGCTACCGCGAACCACAAACGAGATTTTCCCTCTCTGTCTCACTTATATGCAAATTTGCAAGTGCGACAGAGAGGGAAAACGTCGTTTGCTGTTCGCGGTAGCGCCGCTGTGCGTCCTCTGTAGTGAGGGCTGTGTCCTTGTCGTGTCTATGGAGTCCATAGTGTGTCCTGAAATTGTACAAATTAGCGCGTAAAGTTAAACTGTAAGTGCTAATTTTATAAATGTGTAAATAAATAAATAAGGGGGCGTCCATAAATTACGTGAGGTGTTTTTTTAAATTTTCTGTAGGTGAGATGTCGTGAGATTTTATTCAACCCCCTTCCCCATCCCCCAATCTCACGTGAGATTTTTTAAAATGTGGGTTTCTTACGTAAACGCGTTGGATTGTTATTGTAAAAAGAAAAAAAAACATTGCTTCGTGCTTTTATTTACGACTAGTTAAGACTAGTAATCAATATTGCTGAGAGTTAACGTCGAAGTATGAATGAAATTATTCTCTTTCGGACGAATTAGTGAATAATCTTAATCGTATTACGATTACGCTTAAGATTAAATCTTATAAGCGTGTACAATCTGGATTAAATGGACCAAAATAGTATAATATTTTTTTGTTTCAATCAGAAAAAAAATTGCGTGATATTTGCCGAGAACCCCCCTCTCTCCAACGTAAGATTAGATGAGATTTGACTCGACCCCCTCCCCCCCTTAAACATCTCACGTAATTTATGGACGCCCCCTAAATAGTACGGACCGAACATTCGTAATTTCGGTCTTTTTCCCCTCTTTCTTATCATCGACGTTGCAACTTGCAACACGCGATTCTCAGCCCGGTCTTGTATTTCATGGGTTATTTGGGTTTGACGACCGGTTTAGCCTAGTGGGTAGTGCACCTGCCTGTGAAGCTGACGGTCCTGGGTTCGAATCCCGGTCAGGGCAAATATTTGTGTGATGAGCATGAATATTTGTTTCTGAGTCTTGGATGGTTTCTATGTATTTAAGTATTTATATCTATTAAATATATCGTCGTCTAGTACCCATAACACAAGCCTTCTTGAGCTTACTGTGGGGCTAGTTCGATTTGTGTAAGATTGTCCTCTAATATGTATTTATTTATTTTATTTATTTGTATTTGTTTTTTAAACCGATTGAAATACCAGTACAGTCAAGTGCGAAAATATGGGAACTAATTACTAAAAACTTGAGATTGGCCGACTATGGATTTTACCGAGTAGCCAACTAATCAGTGCTGGAGTGTTACCGCGAACCACAATCGAAGTTTTCCCTCTCTGTCGCACTTATGTGCAAACTTACAAGTGCGACAGAAAGGGAAAATTTCAAATGCCGTTCGCGGTAGTCCGACTACGCTAACTCTGCATTGAAATAATTTGGCAACACTATCTCAAACGTCACATTTTCATACAAATATGACGTCTTAGAGTATAAATATTTCTAATGAGATCCTATACGCGGGCCGCCAAGAGTGACGGAAAAGGTCTTATGTAGATAAATTGAGAATTGGTTTAAAATGGCTGCCGGTTTACCATAAATTACTTCATTAATTTGGGCGGGTAATCGCTTGTCTGACGTATTTGGGCTCAACTGTCATATAAAATAAGTTGTGCTCGACAAAAACAAGTGAGACTATGACAGGGACAACAAATGATATGTAATATGTCGCTCTTACGCTCTTATACAAAAATATATATGACTGTCTCGCTCGGTTGTGGTATTACTATTTGCGTGTCACGTCTGGTATGTCTGTGTATGACGTATTTATTACGTACACAGAGTTGCCAAATTATTCCTTGCAGACTCTAGCGGCCCTGGGCTGTTATTCACAAACCGACTCGTCCTCACCTGTCGTCACCTCACTCCTCACCCGTTGTTATTTGGGAACTTGCAAAAACTGACAAATGACATTTGACAGTTTCCACGTAAAATTGGGTGAGCTGTGGGGTGACTGGTGAGAATGGTGCTTAGTGAATAGCATAGGGTGGCCGACTATAGTGTCCGCAAACTAAACTGACTACCGAATTCATATCGCTATCTCTTGCATACTTTTTTTTTTTTAGCAGCGGTACTGCTTAATACGAAGGAACGGTTGATGAATTTGGGACTGGGTAGCGATTGCACCTATAGCTCAGTTGGCTAGAGCGACTGCCGGGAGGTCGCAGGTTCGAATCCTGCTCGGTGCCAAAATTTTTCAATTTTTTCTTCATTCTAAATTTCTTGCATACTTGCACGGTATTACGAAGTGTGTCTCGCATTTCTTATGACCTCAGTCGTCAGTTTGGTTAGCGGGCACTATGGTCGCCGACTAATTGCAGGCTATAAATATAGCCGGTTAATCAGCTTTCCCGGCTAATCAGTACATCTCTACTAAAATGTTTCCGATGGCTCTTATGTCTGTGAATTAAGATATTGGTACATATTTTTATGAGAGGATCAATTCGATAGATATTTTTGCACTTGTCTGTGTCCGTGTGTGTATGGTATGAATGCCATGACTTGCCGTGTGTGTAACGCGCTTAATGCCTCCGCGGTATCGGTGTCACCTGAGGGGCAACTCGGTAGATATGAGTTGGTTTTTATCATGAACATTATTCAACAACCTGTTTCAATTCGTATAGTGCCGTCCCTTTCACTCATATAGTGAATAACACGAGAGTGAAAGGGACGGCACGATACGAATTGAATGTTCATGAAAAAACTAACTCATATCTACTGTCTATTTGTCAGTGACGCAATTTTTGATTCTTTCAATTAATTACTGAGTAGTATAATCTTATTATTTACTTATAATTTGAGTTATCATAGTGGGCACAGTGGTACAGTCAAAGTCAGTAAGTAACAAATACCTACTTAAAATATCATCGTTTCAGTACTGAGATACGAAGTTTCGAAAAGTAGTGACAGATTTGATACTTTGGCGACCGCTTTAGCCTGGTTGGTAGTGACCCTGCCTTCGAAGCTGGAGGTCCCGGGTTCGAATCCCGGTCAGGGCATGTATTTGTATGATGAACACGAATATTTGTCTCTGAGTCATGGATGTTTTCTATGTATTTAAGTATATATTTATCTATATAAGTATGTGTATCGTCACTTGGTACCCATAGTACAAGCTTTGCTTAGTTTGGGACTAGGTTGATTTGTGTAAGATTGTCCAAAAATATTTATTTATTTATTTTTGATACTGAGTTTTGCTTCTCACCCGACGTAATGTCGTTTTCACCCGTTGGAAATGTTACTATGACAGTTTAGACATGATACGCTGCCATTTTATTTTAACGGCTATTTTTGATTTAGCCAATTGATAGGAATTTATCAATGTCAGTTTCAATCAAAAAGGATGTTGTGACTCCAGCCTCTTACTGTGACCATCAAATATGATCTCTTGTGGCTGTTCATAAATATCTTGAAATACACTCTACCGCTTTGGCAGTCTTGAAGCATTGTTCAGATATTTGTGATCACGTGTTCGATGTAATATATAACTGACTGTAGGTATATTTAGTCGAAAAATAAAACGTTCGATTTAAAATTACAATGTAAATTATAGTATATTATATAACTGTTGTATAAGGGTATAAAAAGGCGAGTGGTGTGGGTTGCGATGTGAGCCTTGGCGAGCATCGCAAGTAAAGAAACCACGGGGCTTTTTATACCCTTATAAAGTATTTTTCAGACTTTTCATGCGCCATATTTTCCCTTAGTAATTGTGCAACTTACCTATACGCAATTTCTTCAGTAATGCTAAATGACTTCTTCGTGGATTTTTAAAAGAATCAACGTACCTACACATTTTATTCAAATAAAAGTTTTATTTAAGTAATATAATCATTTATCAGCATGAATGCTTTCGTTTTCAATTAGGAATTTGGTGGGAAATCAAAAATATGACACTGTTTATGGTTTTTTTTTAGACTTGGCATCCGACTTAAACTGAATTCAAATCCGGATCGAATCTTAACTGTTTCGTTTTCATAAATATATCCGAAAATAGATAAAACTTGATAAACAACACAAAAAGATGATAAATTAATGTATTTATATTAGTAACTAATATATTATGCATTAATTAATACATAAAAATTATAACAAAGTTGCGTTAAGTTGGCAGCACTGATTTTAAGAGGCCCTATAAGCAAATTTCGCAAAATGCTTAGTTTTTCATTAACGATTCTGGCGTTAATATCCATAATATTGAAGAAATTCCTAAAGTATTTGATAGTTCGTTTCTTAATCTAGATAGTAACGTTGCTTAATCTTTGTTTTTTTAGTGCTAAACCTGGTAAAAACGCATTCTCTTGGCAGCGTTTCTTCAATATTTGCGGCTAGGCGAGACGTTTGGATTGTAAATTTAGACACAAAAACGACTGATTTTGGTACAAAATGAACACAATTCAATTCGACATATCATAAACTAGATAGTAACGTTGTTAAAAAGTTCAGATTCATCTAAAATTTAGGCTTAAGTAGCATCCGAATGTTGCCGAGTTTTTTGATAAAAATAGGGTTACACTTTATTTTTTTCTGGCAAAACACATTAATATTTTGCTCTAAAGATAAAAGTGTAGTAAAGTGCAACTCTTTTTTTGTCTCAGATATTTTTTTTAGCGTAATCGGCTTAAAAATTCAACTCGGTAATCATTTTTAAATATTACCCAATTTACCCATAAATTACGCTGCACCGATGCCGCGCGCTCAGTCCCAGCCGAGCGCTCTCAGAGGTCGGACCTATGTCGCTTTTATTGATCGCGCGTCGTTACAAGCATAGCGTATAGGATTCACAGAATTCCAAGACAAGCTGTACTCGTATACAGCGATTGAATGATCAAGATCCTGTATGTATATATTTAGTGATTTACACTCTGTTCCTCATATACTCATCTCATCATAACACCACCGTGTTCGGGCTCGTTGGATTTGTCTGATGAGTACCAACGAAATAGATAAGGTCCAGGGTCTCATGATGGAGTCAGGAGATGGTCACCGGAACTCCTCATATGCTCATCACAGTACCGCCGTGTTTGGGCTCGTTGTATTTGTCTTGATGAGTACCAACGAAATAGATAAGGTCCAGGTCCTCATGATGGAGTCAGGAGATGGTCACCAGAACTCCTCATATGCTCATTACAGTACCGCCGTGTTTGGGCTCGTTGGATTTGTCTTGATGAGTACCAACGAAATAGATAAGGTCCAGGTCCTCATGATGGAGTAAGGAGATGGTCACCGGAACTCCTCATATGCTCATCACAGTACCGCCGTGTTTGGGCTCGTTGGATTTGTCTTGATGAGTTTCAACGAAATAGATAAGGTCCAGGTCCTCATGATGGAGTCAGGAGATGGTCACCGGAACTCCTCATATGCTCATCACAGTACCGCCGTGTTTGGGCTCGTTGTATTGGTCTTGATGAGTACCAACGAAATAGATAAGGTCCAGGTCCTCATGATGGAGTCAGGAGATGGTCACCGGAACTCCTCATATGCTCATCACAGTACCGCCGTGTTTGGGCTCGTTGGATTTGTCTTGATGAGTACCAACGAAATAGATAAGGTCCAGGTCCTCATGATGGAGCAGTTCAACATGGCAAAAAAAATGAAAGCGAAGCACTTAAACAACTGGCGTATCAAGAGAACATTGTCATAGAGAGATGTGGTCTGCATATTGACCCACAATATTTCTTTTTGGGTGCTACTCCTGATGGACTCTTTGAAGGAGGAATTGTCGAGATTAAATGCCCGAAATCGGCATTTGAAATGGATCCCGAAGAGGCAATAAAGGAAAAAAAAAATAATGCTTGGAAAGTGGTCAAAGGGGATATCATTTTCAACAAAAACCACTACTGGTACTACCAGGTTCAGGGTCAGCTGCATATCACAAATAAACAAAAATGTTTGTTTGCGGTATGGACTGGTCCTGAACATCGCTTAAAAGTCGAATGGATTGAAAAAGATGATCATTTCTGGGCAACAAAGATGGAAGATAAACTGGTAAGATTCTATGAAAAATGTTTGCTCCCAGAAATTGTCGACCCCCGAAAGACCCGATCCATGCCTCTTCGGGATGATCATTTTTAGGGTTCTGTAATCAATGATCCCTTGTTTAGTTAGTATAATGTTATATGTGACATGCAGTATTATTTTTTAACTCACTAGCTGTGATTTATACGATTGTTACAAAAAATGTATGTAAACTATGCCAGATATGGACCAGGTACGTGCAAAGCTCACATTGGCAAGAACACGAATTTTGTTTTGTCTCTTTTAATGACTATTTTGTTTTTGTTCATTTGATATTTTTTTGCAACTGTATTAAAAAACGTCGTTTAATATGCGTGCGCAAGTGTCATTTTCACTCGTCCCGAGTGTTATCCCTCACCTGACAGCTCGGGCCAAGACACCTCGGGACTCGTGCAAATGATATACCTTCCGTACTTGCATAAAAATGTACTATTTTATTTGTTTAAAAACAGATAGCAAATCCTACTTCACAAGAGTGCAAAAATATTTGATATCCGAATCCATCAAATCATCAGCTAATAGGTTTGCCTTTCAGTCGTTTTTATGTAGTGTTTTTCTCGCTTTAGTGAGATGAAAAGATTTGTGTTACACACAGCTGCAAAGTCATTTTACGTCTCGAGTGTTGAAACACTCGCTACTCTCAGGATTTTATATCTAAACTACTCGCTTCGCTCAGTTCAACCATGAAATACATTCGCTAAATCGTAGTTTATCCCTAGAATCCGTTCGCTAGCTCGTGTTTTAATTCCACACTTGCGATTAAAAATACAACTTTATTTTTAACCTGTTATTGTGTACAATAAAGTGATTACATACATACATACAAACCTTAGAAAAGGCAAATAAATTACCTTTTACCAAACTTGCCGGCCTCGGCAGGCAAAGAGATCGTCTTTTGTTTCCGAGGTGCTTTTCTAGCTTATAATTTACAAATTTCATTGAATTTTTTGAGAACAGCACTATAATACAAACCTTGGCGTTAACAAGGATTATCGGCCTCAATAACACTCGGCCATCTATAACTACTCGGCCGACAGTCCCCTATTTCGCGGCCTCTGCAGTAATGTACTAATCGCGGTATTCGAACCCAGAGGGCCTACTCCGAAAATCGAAATCCGAACTTCGTATCGTGCCGTCCCTTTCACTCATATTGTGTATAACACAAGAGTGAAAGGAACGGCACGATACGAAGTTCGGATTTTGATGTTCAGAGTAGGCCCTCAGGACCACCACCTTCTTTGGCAGGGTTACTACCAACTAGGCTAAAATTTACGTAATGTCAAAGGTAGATTGAAATTACGCAACGGAACAAAATTATGAGTTGTAACTTTTTATTATTTGTATGAGTATATTTTCTTGAAATGTAGTATTAAAGTACTGCTTTCAAAATATCAAATACATTTTTAATTACATTAAAAAACTGTATCCCCAACCAACCAACTGTATCCTTCAACTGGGAAATTGTCAAAACGATCAAGATTTTTTGCGTCCGGGTTAAAACGCACACATATGTGCAGTAGTGTGCTGTAGAGCAGTGCGCTCGTGTGCCGAGCGCTAACGCCATCTATCGACTAAGATTTTATGAAAATGATGAACGCTCAAACTTATAAGGCCTCTTAATCATAAAAGTTTCACTTGAACGCACCAAAGAAATGTCTGCTAACCATAGTATTTGTAGTAGTCTGTGGCACCCAACTCTGCTTTAATTTTTCATTAAAGTAGAGTAAGGAGTGTGTTTTTTGGGCAATAGACTAGATAGACTTTACAGAATAAATAAATTATGTATTTATATTAGAGTTCATGATTTTGTAAGTCACGAAAAAAGTACATGAGTAGAAAAAGGTTTAAAAGTGACAAGTGTTATAAATATAATCGATTTAAAAAATGCGCCCTATTTATCATGTCATAGTGAAAAAAGTTTTTCGTTGCAAGTCTTTATTTATGACGATGATATAAGGTTCAATTTCATTTGGCCCGTGGATAACGTGTTTTCACTAAAGTAATCAATTAGTCATAACTGCAGATTTTCCGAAAAATGTAGTGAATATATATTACTCAGCAAGAATATTTTAACAAAATGTACGGTTATATTAAATATCACTTACATTTGACATATTTATCGAAGGTCAGTGAACTTAGATATGCATTGAGATAACTATGCTATGGTCAACAAACTATGCCTATTTTAATAAATGCACCAAACGAAATAATTAAATACTTATCAACAGTTAAAATTCGATTGATAAGAACGTAAGTATTTATTTGAACTTTGTTGGCATTTCTTATCTTTGCGTAATTGGTTAGTTTGTATGGAATAAGTACGAAATAAGATTTTGGCGATGACCGGGCAAAATATGAAAGATAATAGAATTTTTAAAAATCCACAACTGACTCCGCGGCAAACCTTCCCTTCCTCTCTAATTAGCATTGTGCGACTGAGACAGGAGTCCAAATCGCGCGCGTCGCAAGGTAGCAGCAACTTGTGCTAACCAAGGGGTAAACTCGCTAAAAAAAATCGTGTTAAAGACCCCCAACAAACCATCTCGTGCACAAACCAACTAAATCCATACTGGTTAGTACTAAATTCTATAAATCGCAATTTGAACTAGCGCGAAACTTTTAACAACCCAGCAGCACGAAACAACGAGCGACGGCATCGGCAGGGCGTTCACGCGAGCCTAAGCCACAAAGGGTGAACAGTAAAATAAAAAAAAAGTTAGGAGTTCTAACCGGGCGAGTCGAGGGACGGCGAACGGGTTCCCGGACGCGTTGTGGTGTGTATCCGTCTGAGGGCGTGTGACGAATACCAATATTATACGGACCTTTTTTGTACACTTTTGGGCCTTTTTGGTACTTATTTTGGACTATTGTTGTTAAGTCGACCGGTTTAGCCTAGTGGGTAGTGCACCTGCCTGTGAAGCTGACGGTCCTGGGTTCGAATCCCGGTCAGGGCAAATATTTGTGTGATGAGCATGAATATTTGTTTCTGAGTCTTAGATGTTTTCTATGTATTTAAGTATTTATATCTATTAAATATATCATTGTCTAGTACCCATAACACAAGCCTTCTTGAGCTTATTGTGGGGCTAGTTCGATTTGTGTAAGATTGTCCTCTAATATTTGTTTATTTATTTATTATTAAGTCGTGCCTTCTGATGTTGAATAATATATTTCTATGACGTATGTCTACAAGTATAGATAGAAATTTAGAATGAAGGAAAAATGGGTAAATTTGGGTATGGGATGGCGAATCGTAACTGACGATTTATGATTTGAGACGTTAGTGCCGTTAATGAAGCATGAGTCTTCTGGTAGATGTCGCTGTACGCCTCCCTTAAAGCGTTTTTATAAAAAGGAAAAGTATAGATAGGTAAACATAGACATGTCAATGTACTATGTTTCAAAGTAAGTTAGTATTACTATGGGTAATAGATGACGATAATATCTAATATCTTTAAACGAGGTTTTCTTGTTTGTTTGTTGATGAAATTTGCTATGTACGGGTTTTCGGGGGCAAGCAATCGATTTAGAGGTCTCATTCCGAGCAAATATTGATCTACCAGGTAACATTATTCAACAACCTGTTTCAATTCGTATAGTGCCGTCCCTTTCACTCATATAATGAATAACATGAGAGTGAAAGTGACGGCACGATACGAATTGAAACAGGTTGTTGAATAATGTTCATGATAAAACCAACTCATATCTACTGTCTATTTGTCAGTGACGCAATTTTTGATTCTTTTAATTACTGAGTAGTATAATTTTATTATTTACTTATAATTTGAGTTATCATTGTGGGCAAAGTGGTACAGTGGTACAGATCTACCAGGTACTTACATATGAATACTTACTTGAACACATCGAAATATTTCATATATTTATTTCCTTTACCACGGTCAGAATTGGGAATTCGAATTTAAAGAAAGAAAGAAAATACATTTATTAACGTCTATACATTCATGTTACACATTAATGAAAAAATTATAATAAACGACGCTAAAAAGGGCCTCCACTCAGCATAATGCCACAGCAAGCCGCGGCGCTCGCTTTCAGTGGGGATTTGGACTTATTATAAACAATTTAGTTATTATTATAGCACTTAAAATAATCCTTTACGCGCCTTAATTGTATCACTATCGTATAATATTATAAGTATAACATATGTTTTGTTGACAAGAGACCGCGAGTAGTCTAAATTTGGCTTCATATCAAGTATGTCAGCCAACTTTCCTCGTTTCTAAAAACTTCAGTTTCCGTTTAAGCCGCCTGACAGGTGTCGAGTATTTGGAAGTTGCCAACTTGTTGTGAATATGAATGAACGGTGTGACGTCAGAGACGGCGGTGGCCTTATGTAATTATTATTGTAGTGTTTGACGACCGGTTTAGCCTAGTGGGTAGTGCACCTGCCTGTGAAGCTGACGGTCCTGGGTTCGAACCTCGGTCAGGGCAAATATTTGTGTGATGAGCATGAATATTTGTTTCTGAGTCTTGGATAATTTCTATGTATTTAAGTATTTATATCTATTAAATATATCGTCGTCTAGTACCCATAACACAAGCCTTCTTGAGCTTACTGTGGGGCTAGTTCGATTTGTGTAAAATTGTCCTCTAATATTTATTTATTTAGTGTTGTGACTTATCTGGTGTTATCGTTTGTTCCGTATGTGACTTATCGCTACGTGTGATATAATTATTTATTTTAAGTCTGTTTTACATAGGCTGCTTTAGGTATCTACTCCCGTAGCAAACTGTGTAGATTTGTCGTGTTTATATACATTGATTTAGGATCAGGAACTACATACACGCTGACTGCTGCAATAGGGTCTATCGTATATCTGTCCTTTACATTGCCAAAAATAGAATAAAAAACAATAATGATGACGCTATGCGTGAAAAAAATATGTAAATGCGAGCGTGTGGGTTAAATGTGAGTATTTTAACATTCACTACCATGGGCCAATTTTAGATCATTAGGTATTATTCTCAAATTGATGAACACAAATCAGAATGAAAAAGACAGCGTATAGCGACAAGGACCGCTCTATTCGTAACAATCAGCAGGTTTTATTTGTGCGATGTAGGTTATACGATGGGTGTTCAATAAGTAATGAGAATGATAATGACGCAGGCATTTTAGGTAGTTGTTAAGATAATCTCTGTTTACAGAACACACATGGTATTTTAAGCTTTAAAGAAGCTAGGCTTAGGTTGCAATTCAAAAGTTCGTGTTACGATTTGGGCCCATTCGAAATAAAAAGTGCTATTGTTGCACAATAATTTTTTTTGCTTAAAGTTTTATGGCTCTTTGACCTTAGATCACCGAACAAACTATACGTTTTCCTACGTCTTTCCCTTATCGTTGTTGTCAGTATTTCATTTTGTTATTGTTTCTATTCAGTAAGTGTTCTATCACTTACAGTCTTAAAAAAATCTTCAAAGGTCTACACTTGCAACCCGGGCTTCCTTGAAATCATGCGACTCATTTTATGAAACATTAACAAACTCGATTGGCATGATCGGCTGTTGGTAGGCTCCTGGTAGCCCATCCCTAACCTACAAATCGCGGGCTACTTACCGCAGCGCGTCCCGCGACCGGTCGCCTCCCCCCCGCGTTGCCGCCCCCTGTCATTAGAAGCGTGCGCGGGCGCATTGGCCCGCACCGCGCTTGCGTCGTGTGCGCCACACTCACTATATGACTATACCGTCGAAGTGATTTTACCGCGCGTCGTACAAAATCACGATAAATCTGACATCACACATTTATCAGTTGTCATTAGGCCGTTTCAGAATTGAATTTCTATGCCTAAGTGGCATAAAAGCATACAGCGCTGTCCTGGCTTATGCCAAACCCCGCTTGCTATCTATTTGCTCGATTATTCTGAAATTAAATATGGCGTCTCTCATTTGAGTTTTGATTACTGTCACTTTGATCTTTAGTGACATTCGGACGGTTAATCGATTGACGTAAGAATCATCGACCTTTGGTCTCTAATTTACCACAAAGGAACCTCCTTTGCGCCACACAGTCGGGTAAAAATATGTTAACATACTTAACATAACTGATGACACAGTAGCGTGCAGTCACCTCCAATAAATAAAAATAACTCCTAATTAAGTTCCGCTTAAAATACCAAACCTACCACGTATTATAGACTTCAAAAAGTTAATTTTTCAGATTATTAAAGGAATAAAATAATCTGAAGCAGAATTTCTTAATAATATAAATTTAACTTGAAATGATAACTCACAGAGCATCAATCATCGATATCAAAAATTTGCTATCGTCTGTTGTAAATGAACCGGCCCGATTCGGAATTCAAAGTCATTACCATTGGCGTCGCTACAAAATACCTACCTTTGTGAACATCATCGAATAATAAAACTACAATGCCGGCCAGGTAGAAATCTGAGTCATCAGCCAAGCTTGGTCGTTCAACTTTCATTATTGTTTATATTTTTACTGCAAGGGCCTTGACGGCCCGCGACATGGCCGTGTCATAAACCACACAAGGGCTCGTCTTCAGCACAAGTGTGATGCTTGCCATTTTGTTGCTGTGAATATTATACTGATAAGTGTGCGAGTGCGAGAGGGATGGTT
The DNA here is from genome assembly GCA_963556455.1 of Epiblema foenella. Classification (NCBI taxonomy): domain Eukaryota; kingdom Metazoa; phylum Arthropoda; class Insecta; order Lepidoptera; family Tortricidae; genus Epiblema; species Epiblema foenella. The sequence continues at coordinate 26,346,164 of OY747099.1, read as the reverse complement.
GTTTAAGCCACAGCGACAAGTGATAAATGAAAACTATCATACGAACAAAGAACACTAAAATTTAGGATGTACCACCGCATGGCGACGATGAGCGATCGAGAAGAAAATCTTAAGAAATCTCTGCTTATCTTCAAAGCTTTTACTGTAATGCCTCATTATTATTTACTAGCGGTACCGCGTATGCTGTATTTTCTAAGAGATCGTGCATCGTGGCAGTCCCGAGTGAGGCGGGTCACGCAAGTCTAGGTCTAAGTGAACGTGGAATGTGAACAACCTTGGATGACTCCAGTATATACCTGCTTTCGATATCTGTACTTGCTTTGTTATTGTTACTTAGATCCATCGAACTACATAAATGGTCAAAACATGAGAAATGTCCGCGCAACTTGCTTTGTTCCATGTTGACGCTTGTCCATAATTGAACGTAAATGGTCACAGCATAGCAATCTGCTATAAATTATGCCAATCTCCAATGAAACGACAATTCTACGAGGCGATAAATGTTTATTCTCTAATGTAATACGCCGTAAACTCCGACTTGTGTAATCATTTGCAAGCTATAAACGATCATTGACGATACATTGCATCTTGGTGGCGTTCGGACGTGTTCCTCGTCGATTCTCCCATTACAACACAGCATTGACACTCGCTTGGACACACGATATTTGAAACCTCGTTCTCCGTTTCTCTCACACCAATTATTACCCAATTAGGGAGACTGAGATAGATGGATATGGTTTCGAACACCGCTTTTAGTTGGTCTTATCTATTTCACACCCACACGGAACATCTCTGGCGCGTCAGTGAGAATCAGTGCAGTCAAAGGGCATGTGAAGAACAAACTGGTTCTCCGCTAATGCAATTATCGGCGCGCCCGTCGGTTAAATGACGGACGGCTCAAAACGTACGAAGAGAAACAGTTCAGACGTTATTCTATGAAATGCTCCGCAGTATTCTAACATTGATTCACCGTCAAATATCGAGGTCGTCTTGAGGTGCTTTTTGTTTTTAATAGCGGTTGTTCGTTTTGAATTTGTAAAGACTAATTGGGGACATTACAACTATTAAAAGCCAGACGGTTAAATAAACGATGCAGTTTGTTATAACAATTTGTCATGAAGGCTTTTAATTTGACAAAATTAATTGATATAAACTTCGATCGAGTTTGCTATAAAACGATCGATATAAAAATACGACATATTAATATTACACCCAGGTGCAGGATCAGCACCTGCTGTGTCCATGGTTTCTTTCACCTCTGACATTTGCTTCGCACATTCGCTGCGCAATATCAACTATCAATTAGTGGACATCCATTCGATAGATCTATGGCTTGACGCCACTTTAACTGACCCCTTTTTGTGGGTTGAAAGCATGTCAAGCTCTTTTCTTTAGTAATTTGATACCATCTCAGCTACGGTCTTTGAGTTATCTACGTGTCACGACGTTCCTTGAAACTGCTACGGATGGTGGCGGTCATTAACCACTCGATAACGTATCTGTTTAGTTATGGTGCAACGATAGCCCTACAGTTGTAAATAATATGCCCTTTTGAATACTTAATCACCCGAAACCAATCTGTTCAATATGTAACTATGACTAGGTGTTCGGCTGGCGTTAGAGCCTGGACCGGCGCGGGTACGTAAATCTGTAATTAGTGACCGACTGGGTCGCGCCGGTACGCTTCACTATTACCTAAATTGCGTACCGATTAACTCGAATAAATGGCCCGGGGCCGCACGAGCCGTTACGTCACCAGACGTCTAGGTGCATTGTAAATCGTGATTCTTTTTTTATCAAAGGACGTGCAAGGACGTCTAATAAATGGATCCGCGCGGATGCAAACAACTCGCCAAACACGAGTCGGATTGTTTATACAGCTGATTCCAGACTGAGCCGACGAGCGATTGTAGTTTCTCAGCTAGTTATCGGATCAAAATTGCATGGTCGCCGTAATCTTCGACCAATGAACGTTTAAATTCCGTTGGAGCGATCCTTCGGCAAACGACATTTAATTGGACTATGTTCGGACGACCAAGACTGAGCTCCATAGGGAATGCTTGGTACCTTCTAGTAAGTATTTATTTATACCTAATTAGGAAGCTTTGGCTTCTGTGCTATAATACCTAAGGAAATTTTTAAATTTGACTAGTGCTCTTAGTTCTAAAAGAGCATTTGTATTTGTGTAGGGTAGAGGGCATCCGGTGTAGGTATCTCATCAATTAAACATCGTATTATAATGAAGAAATATAAGTGTGAAGGAATGCCTGCTTTATACGGGTGCATAGGAAGCTGAGTCAACAATTTATTGAATCGCATCGATCAAGGCGGACGTTGCCGTATTGTCCAATTGCATTCCTGGTGCTCGAATGGCCGTCGAGAATTCGGGAGAACCTAGCCGTTAATTCCTCTTGAATGCCACATCGAGATATGAATCGAACGCTTTCATTGCATTTGACTCGGCTCTCATCGTAAAGTGAATCAATACGCTACGCTTCGAATATTTTTAGACTTATTATAACACGATGCTCCATAACGTAAATTTTATGTTGTTGCCAATACAAATCGACCGGAACAGTAAGTGATACAAGTTAAGTTTAGCGAGCAATCCGTGGTCAACGACCTACTCACTCGCAGATTGATACAGATGATCGAATTGAATTGCCTATGATCGCTCTGGAAATTTAAAACGGTCGAGTTTAAATATGTACCATAGAAACTTCAACTTATATTTTACGAGCCCATCGTTACGCACAATTTGCAATTTAAATTGTACCCAATCCACGAAAATCCTTTCAAGATTAAGTAACGTAAGTAGGGGTCACAAAACCGGTTTCACCGAAACCGAAAAAACCGGAAAAACCGGGTTTTTCGTCGATTGAGAAAACCGGCTTTCAAATTTGAACAAACCGGTTTTTCGAGTTTTTCGGTTTTACACTTAAATACTTGATAGTTGTAAGTATTACTTTGATTATCAGTTTATTACTACTTATAACTTCTTCTTCTATTTGTAATTTCTACTTTTTAGTTTATCAGTAAATATAGAACATATAATTGAATTAATAAAAATGAGCTAATTGCCCTACCCTACGTATAGTTTGTTTTTCAATACAACATCTCTGGTCCTCGTTGGAAACTTGGAATCATTTCAGTGAAACCACAGCATGTAACATACACCAAATGAATACACGGTAAATAAAAATAAAGAATAATATCTGTAAGTTAATTAACATGACAAAAGATCATTTTAAAACAAAGTGTGTGCGGGTTTAAAATAAACATACCGAACGAGATATTTTTTAACTATTGCAACACATCATTCACTGATGCCGGAAGACATCCACTGCTGGATATAGGCCTCCCCCAAGGAGCGCCACAGCACACGGTCGCGAGCCACCCGCATCCAGCGACTCCCCGCTGCCTTGACCAAGTCATCAGTCCACCTAGTGGGAGGCCGTCCAACGCTCCGTCTTCCCGTGCGAGGCCGCCACTCGAGAACCTTTCTTCCCCAACGGTTATCGGTTCTACGAGCAATGTGGCCCGCCCACTGCCACTTCAACTTGCAGATTCTCTGAGCTATGTCGGTAACCCTCGTTCTTCTGCGGATCTCCGAGTTTCGGATCATGTCCCGCAGAGAAACTCCAAGCATAGCTCTCTCCATCGCACGCTGAGCAACTCTGAGCTTATTTAAGAGGCCCACATTCAGCGGCCACGTTTCAGTACCATAAGTCATCACTGGCAACACGCACTGGTCGAAGACTTTCGACTTCAAGGACTGTGGAATTTCTGACGTGAAGATCCTCCTCAACTTCCCGAACGCAGCCCATCCGAGTTGGATTCGGCGATCGATCTCTTTCTTGAAGTTGCATTTACCCAGTTGGACCGTCTGTCCTAGGTATACGTAGTTATCCACAACTTCAAGTGGAGCATTCCCAACATAAACCGGTATTGGTGAGACATGGCCATTGAACATAACTTTGGTTTTATCCATGTTCATCCTTAGACCCACCTGTTGGGATACTCTGCTGAGATCTTCGAGCATTATGCTCAAGTCTTCCAGCGATTCTGCCATGATCACGATATCGTCCGCGAATCGAAGGTGAGTGATGTATTCGCCATTCACATTGATGCCCAGTTCTTCCCAGTTCAGGAGCTTGAAGACATCTTCCAATGCAGCAGTGAACAGTTTCGGAGAGATAACGTCTCCCTGTCTCACATCTTTCTGCAATTGGATCGGTTTCGTACTCTGATCTTGAAGTCGAACTGTCATAGTGGCTTTCTTATACAAACACTTCAACACTTCGATGTATCGATAATCGATACGACACCGCTGGAGCGACTGGAGCACCGCCCATGTCTCGACCGAATCAAAGGCCTTTTCATAGTCCACAAACGCTAGACATAATGGCCGATTATACTCCTCGGTCTTCTGTATAATCTGGCGCAGCGTATGTATGTGGTCTATGGCCTTTACGGAAGCCGGCTTGCTCGGGGGGCTGGAATTCGTCAAGCCTGCGTGAGAGTCGATTTGTAATGACCCTGGAGAACAACTTATAGACGTGACTCAGAAGCCAGATGGGTCTGTAGTTCCTCAACAAATTGTTGTCACCCTTTTTGAAGAACAGCACCACCACACTCTTTGTCCACGCCTCTGGAACACTGCCTTCGAGAATGACGGAGTTAAAAAGTTTCTGGAGGACATTAAGTATCGGTGTTCCACCCGCTCTCAGGAGTTCAGCCGTTATTCCGTCATCTCCTGGCAACATTCAACACAATCACATCAAAATGGCAACCATGATCGGAGTATTCGGAGTGTTACTTGCCATTTTTTTCTAGGATTACAGATACTGTAATCCTAGAATTTTTGTTCCTAATAATTATAAGATATAAAAAAGGTTTTATATCCATTGTTAACTGACTGAATATTAAAGTTGAAATTCATAAAATGCAGTTTTTTTCACTTTTTATATGTAAAACCGAAAAATCACCGAAAAACCGGAAAACCCGGTTTTGTAATGTACAAAAACCGAAAAACCGGTTTTCAAAAATACTAGCGGTTTTGTGACCCCTAAACGTAAGTACACTTCGTCCGCTAGGCTTCTCTATTCAGCCGCAAAATTTCACCTTTCGCTGATGTTGCGGGGCATTATTAATTTGGCATTACAACGGTCCTCAATTTCGCGTGATATAATTCGGAATATTTGCCCTCGGGCTTGGGGTAAACAGCAATTAATCCTAGCAACCCGATACGTTTGCGAGGGAGGCGCCCCCTCCTTAGATGGCAGATTGCTGCACGATCTCGTTGCATTTCTACTGCTTCCGATGCACTGGAGTACGTAAAGGGAGTATTTAGGGGCCCACTCAACGTCCAGCCAACTATATTTTCTTACTGGCCATTGTGTCTACGGATCGATTAACCGAGACATAAACTTTCCGAAATTGTTGAATTGTGAATGAATTTATATCCCGTATAGTTTGAAAACAATGTGAGTGACGAGACAATGATGTGAAAATGGAGGCGAACATGATATGTTATTTAAACATTATTCAACAGGCAGACGCAAACTAAAGGTGAAGTCCCCCAATGCTCGTCGGTTTTTTTTTACATCGGACCTAATGGATTCCTTTTTTTTCAAAACGTCACCAGTAATATTGTATAATTTTGCTTTTTCACGCTCATTGTCATTTGTTGGGCTGACTCGGCAGTTCGGTTGAAGTTCTAAACTCTTAACGTTGTAAAATGTGACCGTTTTCCATTACCGATATTGAACGACTTGGGAGCGAGTTCCAAACTTGGCGATTCCTATCAGAGTTAGCATCCTCTGTTATTACCTTACGGTGGGAAATATATTAGAGAGGTATGGCACTGTGTGCCAATCTTCTATCTGTCTTGTGAATGTTGTTTCCAAACTTTGACGTTTCAAGTAATTATTACACTTGTTAACGTCACTGGGTTTAGCTTTAATATAAGTGTTATGTATTTAATTAATACACGCATATTAGAAAAACACGGATTAGACACTTAACATGCGTAGGTATATTTCATGTTTGCTATAGCATGTATTTTTAAAATACGTCGAACTAACAGACGTGATTATATAGAGTATTAACGGATCAATGTGAAGTATATATAAAAGCTTAACTAAAGTTATATCGATGCGATATAATATTTATGGTGCTACTTTTAAAGGTGTCGGTTGCATATTTTGTAAAGTATACCTCCATAAATACCATATCTTGTATCAGTAGGAACCTAATTAAGGAATGTTAAAATTTTAAAGACATCGATCCTTAAATTGTCGCCATTTATAATCTTATGACACGTCGGCCATAATTTATTACATGCCGATGGCCTTTTTCGTGCATACATTTATACTCGTGCAACGTTTAACCAATCCACATTTTTTAAAAGAAATATTAAATGATTAGGGAAGTGGTATATAGCTCTTTTCAGGTTTTCTTTACCGTTCTTAATTTTCACAGTGACAGAGACCCTATCTATTATTTTGTTTTTCCCCCTTTAGTCATAAAATATTTGAAGATAAATAAATGCTAGTAAAATTAGTGCTTAGAATTCTTTCTTATATTGTCTTAATATCTTTTTTGTTACCTAATACCGTGGGTCATATAAAAAAAAAATATATTAGAGGACAATCTTACACAAATCGAACTAGCCCCACAGTAAGCACAAATTACACATATATTACATAGCATATATTACACAAAAGTCTTCTTGTGGTCAACAATTAAAGTCGTTATAGAAGCGGATCCATAAAAACATTAGAAACTGAGACACTATTTATTGTACGCGAGTCCAACCAAAATTTTGGCTATCCACCCCTTAACTTTGGCAATGTCCACAGATGGTAACGATGACGACACAGGTGTCCATGTAATGTGGGATCGATATACCTATTTCTCCTTGCTTTCTTTCAAATGGTCCCCACCTATCGATCCCGCATTACATCGACACCTTTGTAAACGTGAATATTGCGCATGCGTGGAAACTGTAGTGAGCCGGCCATAAACACGCATTAATATTTCATGGCCCTGAAACAAAATTCCACGAGGCCCGGGATGCTAATCCTGCGTGACTACGCTTGTTTATTTGGTTCCTCTTTTGTTTACTTATTATACGGGAAAAAATGGGCCACAATAAACAAGGGTTCATGTTTCTTGCGATTTAAGTGCATAGTGAAAGCATTATCATTAAAAAAAAAAACAAAATTGTTTATTTGTAAACATAGGTTGAAAAGGTCTTACAATAATTTTAGGTAGGTATCGCTATGTTTTGCCTTTCGGCATACAAACATTGTAGTCCAGATCTTGCATGCATGTCTATACTAAAACTAATTTACTAACTTAAATAACAAATCAAATTTAAAATGTATCGCTTAAATATTCACCTACATAATAATATGCTTTTTCTATTAAATGAAATGAAATGAAATGAATCGTAGCATAATGCTGAGCCAGTGTCCGTTTCACTGCCGCGGGGACACACATGTTATGTGGTTTGTGTATAATATGTTTTTCTTCATTTATCATTTTTGTCATATATGTATGTCTTCTGTATCTGTGAATAAATGTTTCTTTCTTTCTTCTTTTTACCCACGACGGAACGGATAAGGTATATGCGTTTAGGGTGAGAGGTTGTTTGTTTGTTTGTTCTCTTTTTAAATAAAATGAAAAAAAAAATGTTTAAAATACACTACTAATACTAGGCTAAACTAATCTTAGCTTTTCTTAAATTATTTTAGGAAATATGTTAACTGAATCTCATTATGAGTATCAAATTTTAGAACGATCATTTTCTTTAAGGACCTAATGACATAATGACATAAGGTCTGATCTATCAAATAATAAAGACTATTATTTGTATACATAGAAACTGCGACTGCGACAGAGCAGCAAAATAAAACATCGCGAGTACCGGAACATTCACAATTACCCCGAAATCTCTCCCCCGTAACTTAAATAAATCAATCGCACGCAGACTTGATCATTTTATTAAATTCCACGATTAAATACCCATCGGTAACGTTAAAACGAAACGCTTCGATAATATCGCGATATCTCGACACCTCGGCACACCTTGCCCGCTTATAATTACGCGTCCCCCATCCGACTACATTCACCACCAGTCTCGTCTCATCTCACCCCTCCTCCCTAATGTATGTTGATCGCTATGTCTTTAACAACGCGATACCAAAGGTTAGAATTATACTGGTTCAGCTGTGACGGTGTGGTTGGAGTTGTGAATATTTAGTGATATATGTGGGATCGCCGATCAGCCTGTGGGTAGATCGGAATACCAATTAGCGGATAAGTTTTCGGTTAATGATTGGGTGAGCCGAATTAGCATGTTAGCAATGAATTGTTTGCTACATTTTCATGTAGAAGGATGTATGTATTTGGATTACGAGGTACATTGAATGCGAGAATGCTAGAGTCCGGCAAGCACTCGCTTTTTTAGAGTATGCTGTTATGTATCTTTTGGTCTTGAAGTTATAAACTAGTAAACATTGTTGTTTGCATGTTTTCATTACACGATTAAATATGATTTACAGCAAGGTGAAACAATAGATCATAAATTTGGAAAATTTAATTGGCCAAAAACTCACCGAATTTGGTCCGCCGTCGAATCCATAAATTTATTAAAAACCAGTAGCACCCTTTACAAAGAAATTCCGATCCCCTCGAGTCTTCAGGCAGGTGCTGCAGCCGGTTTAGGAAGCAACATTGTCCCCAATAAACGAGGAAAGTTACGCGACCTGTTCACTAATAGCCCCTTCGCTACACCACTCTATTCCGAAAGGTCTTATACACCCTCCACTCTCCAACGTCCACAAGCTCTTTTCATCTGAGCACTGGACAAGTAACTCCATAAACATGCATCGCCTAGCCTTCAACTACCGGGGTATTGCCGCTCGATCATTAACTTTGAAAATGACGTATGATTCTCCATCGAAAAAGTCTTCTCAATTTGCTGTCCGACCTTTTTTGTAACAATAAACATGTTTTTTCCCCAATCACATTTAGATGCATGATTCATGCGCTGTAAATAAAACTGAAGGCTGTAATAAAACTTCGATAATAATATGTACATAATTTCATTTAATACAAGCGAGGAATTTGTCATAAAAGCGTAAAAATTTCTTGAATATCTAAATCGAACATTTACTTCAATGAATTTTAAAAATTCTTATTTGAAATATTGCTTATTTTCGTGTGATATAGCTATAAATTAGGAGATTGTCTTTGAGCATTTTAAAGAGGCATTGGTATGTAAAAACTTGGAAAGTTAACTTCAGGAATTTATCTACTACACAGCAATATCGGACGATTGACAATCCCGGGATTGAAATTCGGTATTGGACCTCAATCCCGGGGTCCCGGGATTTTTCACTTAAAAATACTAGTAAGTGACAATTTAATGCCACGTTGTAATTATTTATGTTATATATAATTGAAGAAAGAAAGAAAAGAAAGGAAATATTTATTCACAGACACAGCAGACACACATATGACAAAAATGATAAATGAAAAAAAAATATTATACACAAACTACATAACATGTGTGTCCCCGCGGCAGTGAAACGGATACTGGCTCAGCATTATGCTGAGGTGTCAAACACCTACAGCGCTAATTTTCAGCCAGTACCGTCGGTGACTCACGGATCGTCATACAATTGTAAAAAATAAATAAACAAAATAAAAATAACTAAAATGTACTTATATAAAAAAAACAGGTAGGTATATAAATAAACCAAAAACCACTTACTACCACTACCACTTAATTAGAAAAATAATGTAGGACAGGGAATAGTAACAAACACTAACTAGATAATTTTAAATACAGAACTCTTATTACTGCCTTCGTATAAATTTTACGAATACATAAGACTTTCATATTTATTTACCAAAATTTTAATGATAAAACTTCATTACCGGTATTCCGATACAGTAGAATCCGCTTATAACGACTCCGCTTATAACATATTACCGCTTTTAGGACATCGAAATCACCACCCATTAGATTTGATATCAAACATTTTCAAAGTAAATCATTCCGTTTTGTGCGACGTCCTGTTAGTGCGACGTAATATCACCGGTCCCTTGACTGTCGCTTTATCCCGGATTCCACTGTATTTCGGTATTGGTCTGTTTCAATCTCTTTATTGAAATATGTTAAAAATAAAACTAAAATATAAACTTAAATGTGGCAATAAACTTTTTTTTTTTTTTAAATCGGTCCGAAATCCCGGTATCCCGGGTATGACCAACTACTATAGTGTTGGAGGCGTCGTAAAAAGCCAAGCGCCGACAGATAATGTCGACGCATCTGCTACTAACTAATAAAATGAATACAAATATATAATTCATTGGCTACACACTGGGCGTATTATACAGCACGCGACAGGAACATACTTCATGGAGGTATTTAAAAAGACCTATGAACTTATATAACTCTGTCCTCATAGGCCGTTTTGCTTACATGGCAGCATAGGTCCGAAGCCGATGACCTACCACCACCTGCTGGTTTACATAATGCTTGCTAGCAATAAGCAAAAAAAAATAGAGAAGTTAATACCGGTCAATTATATCGAAATTATCGATTACTCTATGAAAAAAAGAACTAGTACATTATTAAAAATTCAACAAAATGCTTGAGGCTTTAGATAGTGTAGATCTAGAATTAAATTGCTGTTATTACATCTTTTCCTTGTGTAATTTAACATTTATCAGGTTTTTTTATTCAAACCACCATCAACACTTAAATGATATTTTCTTTTGTTATATGTACTACGCCTTTTTTATCTAGTAGTTCTTTATTCCATTAGGGATCTCATATGTGGGATGACCAGCTGCTCTAAATATCCTACATAGTTGTAGAAATATAGATATATAACATCGGTACACGCATTTCGTGACATTATAGATTTTTTTGTTACCCGTCATAAAGCGTTTGCGCACGTGACTCCTTTGGAGTTGCGGGTGTCTATAGGCTGCGGTGGCCGCTTACCATCAGGTGGACCGTACGCTTGTTTGCCACCGGCGTTATATAAAAAAAAAATTTTTTTTGCTTAAGCCGTGGTCTCCCGACGAAAAAAATAAACTATAGCATTTTTTGTAATGAGCCCGGGGATCCCCGGGACCGGTAGACGACGGGTACAAAGTAACAACGTTACTAATAATAACTATAAAATGACAAATAACTAGAATACTTAGGCTCGGTTTTATAAAAATCCGTTAGACCTTATGTCGGTTTGTTATGTCAAAAAATGTACTGAGTTACTGAAATTTGATCTGATATTTGGTCTAACGGATCTTTATAAAACCCTGCCTTAAACTAATCAAAATTTAATTATGCTCTATCTTAAGGTGGAACTTCAGTTAGCTTTAATTTCTACATGCCAATATATTTCGATACGCCATGTACCTAAGTGAGCCAAGCTTTAAAAGGCAGGCCTATACTAATTTGTACAATTTTACCTGCTGCCCTATTATGTACGATTGTTAATCTAACGAGGCGGTTCTATTTTTTGAGATCGTATCTACTGATATATTGGGGTGAATTTTAGGTACTTGGATGCGCCTACGAGTCAATTGGATGAAGCCACGAATAAAAGCGTTGAAAGAATAATTTAATGCAAAAATGTCCAATTGTAAAGGTATTTGGAAATTAATTACTGTTTAAGTACTTAATTACTAAGGCAGTTTCATTGGAAGTTTCCAATAGTAATGAGAGGGCAGCAGCTGCATCGCTGCGGGGGAGAAATGTCACGGCCCCACTTATGTGAACAGGACAATGAAATCCCTCCGATGAACTCATTGTGTTATTTGCTCGACGCTCCAACGAGGGCGCTTGCGATAATATAAAACAGTAATGCCTGTCTACATCATATAGTCGCTAAATTAAATCACCCTTCATAATCTTTAATGAGGGCCACCGTTTTAGTTCTCACCAGTTGGCGCCACTGTCCAGTAATGTCAAAAATGGTATTGGTTATGGGAATGAGAACGAAGTTTACATTAAAAAAAAACATATTTAATACCTTAAAACCGTACCGTAAAAATATCGAATCCCTCATTGTCGCGCAGTCCCGTTTTGTTCGGAAAAAAAGGAGGACATAAGTTTCCGAAGGACAAAATTGTCTCAAAGTACTGACAGTCATTGACCCGTAACTCATATTTGCCATAATCAAGCTCGTGCATTGCAAAATAGTCATCATATTGTTCGAATTAGATATTAACCCACGTAGCGCAACCACAAAGAGTGACATTTGACATTTCGGAGACCTCACGCTACACTAGCGCCTCTAGCGGCGAATTCATACGCGGTAGCCCTCGTTGCAACTGAACTAAAAATTGAACAGCAGGCGAATCACGTAACTTGATGTACTAACGGTAGATAAATTTTACTGTTCATTTTGAAGTATAAATGTATGAGCTGACAATTACAATTTGACAATTAAATAAGTTACGTGATTACCCCGCAGGTCAACAATGCTGTTCAAAAGAACATAAATATTTAGACCACCAGCGCATGATCATGATAAATCGACGACATGGTTTTTCTCCTCATTAACACATAAATAAAGCGACCAGTAAGCATATAATTTTTTTCTAAAAGGACCACAAATTAACGGAAAGGAAAAAGAGTGTATAGAAGGCGATAAGAATCTATCAATTATTGTTGAAAGGTCTCACAGAAAGCGCTTACCGTGAAAAAGTAGCGATTGATAAACTGAAATCCATTATCCCGATGGAGTCCTAGACTTGTGTCGTTATTTGATTTATACGTTGTTCGCTCGCGATTGCATAATTGAGGCGCCTGCACTACAAACTGGTTCGATATTTCATACTAACATTTCGATTTTATACGTGTTTTTGTGCCTCTGGTGAGGCATTAATATGCATTCGAGGCGCGTGCCGTCGGTCAGCTGTTTCTTCTATGCGACTGCAAGCTGCGTGCCGTATAAGGAAACCAGTAACCAGACCCGCTGTTGGATGGATTACGTCGATTACATCGCAATTATCCGTGCCAGCACCGAGAGCTGCCTACGTAACGTTGGACCACTTTCGCGATCTTTGTTCCGCACGACATTGACCTTGCCTTGCCAATCGTAAGTGAATTATGTAAGCGCAAAATCTTTTTCGGCTTCCATGTGTCATTGCCATTGCCATTCGAATTTTTACGATGTTGTTTTAACAGCGTTTAAATGTGTTGCTTGTTTGGGTTGTCGTTTCTCATGTAACTTCTGAATGCGTCATGCTAGTTGGTTATAACATAAACGGATACTCGTCGACGTTGATATTACTCTGTCATAACGTGATATTCGCATCATGCGCTGTGCGAGCGTTTTTATCGCTCGCCCCTCGACTGCAGATGTCATACGCGATGCCCGGAACTTTTTGCCGACGTTGCATCCAGCCAGTGGCGCTACCGCGAACAGCAAACGAAGTTTTCTCTCTCTGTCGCACTTGTAAGTTTGCGTATAAGCGAGACAGAGAGGGAAAACTTCGTTTGTGGTTTGTGGTAGCCCCTCAGTACACGTTCTCGGGCACCAGTTATTCCGACGACCCATAGTTTTGAGAAGGATTCGTTTCTTGCGCATTGCTGTTATACGTATTTCAAGCTTCTGGACTTTCTTCAAAATGAAGCTGCTATAAATCGCGCCCACACCCGTGCTTGAATTGCAGTGGTCATCAAATTGATTTCACAAACAGAATGACTCGTATTGCTAAGACTGTAAAGTTGACTTTACATTTGTTCTGAGGAGCTCCGAGTTCAGTTTCTAACAGCGGTTATGTGTAACTCATAACTTAGTAAGCAACAAGCGCCGCATGGGTTCGTTTCTGGCATTATCTAGCCGGGCTTCTCCGCTTACCTCTGCCTACATACAATACTGATTGTGTGATAATCGTGCACGAGCATACTGTTTGAATATATAAATGTACAATTGGATGTAATTACATTTAACGCATGTATATTTATGTCTATATAGAAATAATAACTTTGTAACTGTAATCGAAACTCCTGCGTCAGTGTTAGATGTATTATTAAGTTAATTAAGCGTTCAAGTGTACTTGTTTACTTTCAAAGCTTTATCGCGACATGTTAGTAGCGCAACACAATTCTGCTTCGAGCTAGCACGACTTGACACTATCTTGATTTGCATGTGACCTATCTCGAGTGGCAGCTGCGCCGGCACGCCCTTCAGATATCTGCATCAGTAATTTGTTAATGCCTGTGGGAGCTGGAGAGGAGTTAGGAAACACAGGTAGCTCAACACTCGAGACGTCTCGTCCCAGCCAAGACGCCCGCGGCGTACCCTCGTGGGTGGCGGTCGCCTCATGCTCACGGTCCGCTGGCTCCTGCCTTAAGATACGCGATATTGGTAATTTCGCTGAATCGACTAAAGAAATCTCTTAAATAAACCCTGCGGCTTGAACTACGAACAAACAAAATGTATACTTCTTCATTTTCTTCGACGCCACCGATATGGAAACGTCTTTAGCAAAATTTCCTTTTTGCTCTTCTTTCTTATTCGGCCCGCGCCTTCTAAAGCAATACGCATATTATACATGGATGTTCGCCACAAGCCATATTTGTTATGTTCGTTCAATTTAGCTGAAAATTAACTGCATTTTAGTTTAGTTTTAATTTTTGTTTTATCAGTTTATACCTAACTAGCGACCCGCCCCGGCTTCGCACGGGTGCACTATTTAATGGATGTTATTATACATATAAACCTTCCTCTTCAATCACTCTATTAAAAAAAACCGCATCAAAATCCGTTGCGTAGTTTTAAAGATTTAAGCCTACATAGGGATATAGGGACAGAGAAAGCGACTTTGTTTTATACTATGTATTGATTTAAATTATGTTATTTGAAATAAACATTTACAATGAGCTGAAATTGTTCTATAAGTTTTTCTCTTCAGGGAAAAACTGACAGATACATCACACACTGGTCCCTTTGTTACTGAGCACGTATTAAAAGACCATGTGAATATTTATGCCCCACAATTAGAAGAGAAAAACTTATGGTTTGCCGTTGTTGAGTGGAATTGAAAACATGAGCCAATTAAAGAAAGTTATAAGAAGTGGAATTTGTTTTATGGCTCTCGTGAGCGCGTGCGGGATTTCATCTTGACTACTTGTTTGGGCTTGAGGTTATGCCACAATTTGTTACAAGCGTTATGGTGCGATTATGGTCTGTACCAGCAAAAACTTCCTTGCATTTGCACAATTACTGTCTAAGAAAGCGTATGGTATGTATTTATGCAATACAATACAAATACTATTTATTGCACACCTCACATAATAAAATAGCACATAACAAACAAAAAACATAGATACAGGGAGACAGAGGCAGAACAACAGGCGGTCTTATACCGTTGGAGAATTATTTTTTGACTTATCCTGTCATTTTTACTAAATTTGTCGCTATTTCCGCTATACAAAGATTGTCTGTGAGAGATCGCGATCTTAAGGTTAAAGTTTTTAAACTCTGTATCAGTTTTATGTCTTGAGGTGTGCCACAAAGTATTTGTATTGTATTGTAATGTTATGTGTTACTAGTTACTGTAGTAATGCTGCAATGATGTGGCTGCTTGCATAGGAGAATTTCTCTTTTGCAATCTCATATCTCTTTACTTCAAATTGAAATATCTTCCTAAGGAGGGGGCGAGCGCGCTGATGGTTCAATTGTGTTTTTAATAGATCTTCATAAGTACCGATGTACTTTATTGAACTGAACCACGTTGTATTATTCATTTAACTCATGAAGCGAAGTGGTTAACTTGTGGCTTATTATTGATCTTAATGTCGGTATTGATAATGAATTTGCAGACTTCATTTCTGTCTTCATTTGCTTTTAAGCAACAGCATTTGCTTTTTACAAGTTGTAAAAGAGTACTGTTTTTCGTGAATAAATGCTTTATTATTATTATTATTTATTATTTAGCAAACTTTTTATAGAGTTTCATCATCATCATCATCATCATCCTGGCCGATTTCGACCACGGCGACTGGAAAGAGACTTGCTAGTGCGAGCGTGCGATGAATGTGCGAAGAGTTTGTTTTTGGCTCAAAGACTACAAGGTACCTACACAAAACCACCCGTGGCGTCTTTAAACTAAGTGGAGATGAATGCTTTATAATCTTTATATGAATATATTTAAGGAGTATGATAAGTCCGTTAAATGCAGTCTTCGACATTAAAGGAGACCCGCTGTTGCGATGCCACTTTGTGTGTACTCTTTATTTTATGACAATGATTCCGCATTATGTCTATAGTTAGTTCCTAAATCAAGCTTCAATCGCATCGACTCCAACCAGATTTGTTCATCGTTCGTTTTGTTTATACTCAACTTACTCAAGGTATCAGAAGAACAGCATACTCGAGAGCTATATGTCCATGTAATATTAAGCCTGTACAGTGCTCGAAGCCGACTCCCCAATTATTAATGTTTTTATTGATCAAGAATTACCATCGTAATTAACGCTCTGACAACATACCATATCTCACACCTGCCCCCGAGATATCGTCGCGGCGAGTGCCTTTATCGTACACATTGTAAACCTTTGTCGGGATACCCTTACGAATCGCAAAAATAATCGACCCACACACAATATTACACTTTAACATTAGGTAAATTAAATATAAATTCGAGGAGCAAACCATGATTCGGCATTCAAAAGCTGCAAAAAGCGGCCATGTAATGTTGCACATTTAATGATCCCCGTGGTTTTAATCTGCTTTGGGCATGTGCTCAGTGGGACAAGTTTAAGGCTGGTCGGCTAATTCCGTGTGACACTTGACGAGCAATTGAGTGTAATATTCTTGAAGCAGACGTTGTCCCCTTTGATTAAAGGATAAGATCAGCAATTCCAATTTGAAGAACTTAAAAGCGAATGTTCTGAATTGTCAGCACATACACACACACAACAATGAGAGGGCTATCGTTTTTGTGTTCACCAATTGGCGCCACTGTCGAGTAAGGTCCAGCTGTCAAAAATTGCTATTGGTTATTATGGGTATGAGAACGAAGTTTACATTAAAAAATATTTAATACCTTAAAAATATCGAACATCATGCATTGTAGCGCAGTCCCGTTTTGTTCGGAATAAAAGGAGGACATAAGTTTCCGAAGGACAAAATTGTCTCAAAGTACTGACAGTCATTGACCCGTAACTCATATTTGCCATAATTAAGCTCAGGCATTGCAAAATAGTCACCATATTGTTCCAATTAGATATTAACCCGCGTAGCGCAACCACAAAGAGTGACATTTTACATTTCGGAGACCTCACGCTACACTAGCGCCTCTAGCGGCGAATTCATACACGATAGCCCTCATTAGATATACAATAATTTCCTTTTGAACGTGAATAAGTATAATGGTGATTTGATTCTAATTTGCAATACACAAATAATAATAATAATTGTTTATATTTATAATTTGCATTCGTGGCACATGCTGAGCGACAACCTTTTTGGTGTATACCCATTTCTAATTTGTATTCTTCTTTTTATCTGTATGTACACCAAATAAACGTTTTTTCTTTCTTTCTTTCTTTCTTTCAATAATAAACTTCCTTCGGCTGTTTAACATTCAAACTGTAATATTGCAGTCAATTTGTAGCGGAAGCCAATCGATACTAAACAGCGTGGCTAAATTGTCAGTAAGCACCCAAATTTGTTGTAGCGATACGCATCAATCCGCGAGTTTGTGGGAGCGATTTGGACTGACATGGAAGAAAATTTGATCCGCGGCTCACGCGAGGGAGCACGTTGAATTCAGGCCCCAGGGTTACCGCGTCCCCCACTTTGTGCGTACTTCATTTAAATAAAGTATGCTAGATTAGGTTTGTCCGCATGTGTGTGCGCTTTATACAAGCGCTTCTGTAATTGAAATTGCGTTCACCATTTGTTTTAACAAACTGACAGTACCGTTACTTGCGTCGTTCTGTTAACTTGCACAAAATACCTTACGGTTTCTTCAGAAGTTCCAAGCTTGTATCTGGGTCATTCTACTTTTTCATGTATTGTGTATTTGTCAAACAAAATCACCAATACTTTAGATTACAGTCACAAGTCTCAAGGCGACCACAAAGGCATACACATAAGCTTGCTATTCAACCATATCGCTTGCAATGCTCCAATAAAAATGTAAGTACATTCCATGAGTATACGGATATATAACCAACTGCCAACTGAGTTAAAGGAATTGCCCATTACTATATTCAAAAATCATGTCACAAAGTGGCTATTACAAAATTGTTTTTATAATATCAATGAATATTTTAATTATAAGGTTGACTTGTATTGATAACTAGCTATGTTTAATTAATGTTAATTCTATTTTTATTCTTACTTTGACTTTTTATCGAATTCTATTTTTATTTTTTATTTTGACCCTGTTGACATTCTCATTAGTTAACTTAATTGTTTATCAATGTATTTAATTTTGACGACTTATAATATACAAAATGTAAATTATTGCATGCTTAGTAAAGCAGAATGTATTGGACATTTAATATCTGTAACACCTTCTTTTGTAAACTACATTCTTGCAATGAAATAAATGAAATGAAATGACCTAAATCTATGATATGTATTGAATTAGTGTACAAAAACAGGATTTAGAAATAGTACCTGAACCTAATAAAATGATTTATTATAGATATTGCTGTTAAACAGTGTGTGGGTAACACAGTGGTAAAAACTATTTATTTATACAAATGGTGAGACATCCAAGAACCATTGAGTTACTCGATTTTTGGATATTAGCTGTGGTTCGTTAATTACCAAAACTATAGGAAGCGATACTGCAATTAAACCTCTTTCTAAATAACAATTCAAAAATATGAGTGAGGGCTAAGAATTCCAAAATCTGCATTTAAAACAAGTGAAAATTGTGTACATGAAAAAGTAAAATGGCCCATCTAACACATTAGCGTGACTAATGTTCGGTGATGGAATCGCGTAATGACCCAACAGAAAATTGTCAAGGTCGCGAAAACCGTCTGCGTGCGTGCCCTAGCGATCCGGCGAGACCCGGGAGCAACTTCGCAACTCCCCGACGGGCAACATTTAGACGGAATTAAGTGCACTTAATCGCACAGGCGCTCGGGGAAGGCACAATTTGAGTCCACCGAGCCCGCATTTATAATACACACTTTTTATGATGCCTGTTTCGTGCTAAATTTTGGTTAAACCGTACTTGCCACCGCAGTCTGCCCGGGTTATTGTAGTTTCAGACCCAATGTGTTTTAATTTCAACGTAAGGATAATTTACCGCTTCCTGAATATGCTATGTTCCCTCCACTGTTTATTATTCTTAGGGCATTGAACATTGAGCTGTTTGATGGAAATGTTATTGCAAATTTTATTCAAGGCATGATAATTACTGCGAGACTGTAACTTAGTAATTTGCTATTGCCGCGGATACAATTCTGCGGTGAGTTTACCTATATATAAATAGCAGTTGGCTCATTGGTTCAGCGGAACATCTGCCAACTGTTACTTTCGGATGGTAATTACGTATTTTACCAGAATTTACCTGCAGAAGTGTAAACGTCGCAAATGTCATTGTGCCGTCTGTAATTGATACATTAACATTACTTAGTTTATTACTGTGTGAATGTGTTGATTACTTGATTAATTCACTGGCGTCGATGTTGAACAACGCATCACCATTATCATGATCGTGCGATTGTGTAAACAGTTCCAGCTTTTTTAATTGTCATTCCTTTTTATCGGTAGGTTCACGTTATGGAAATTACGGGGAGTGATACGCGAATTCTGGATCTGTTTCATTAATGCGGGGTCGTTGTTTGTTTTCAATAACACTTAACGAACCGCGTATGTCATAACAGTTGCATCGACTTTCTCGTTTCCGATATGGCTGACGCCCACCATTTAGCCTGGAGGCGTCTGTTATTTTTTCTTATAAAATACGGGCCCAAAGCCAAAGTGCGTGTTCTTTTGTGGATGTTTTTCCTCACAATGGGCCGGTTTCATTATGCAGGGTGAGGCAAAAAGGAACGAAACAGATGTACGGTAGTGGTGCATTCGCGGCTCGAACAATAGTCACGAACTGTACGACGACGATCGATAGCTGTCCTCCTTTGTGCGGACCCTGAGCGCTGCTGATAGCTGCGGGTCTTGAGATGCCATTCGCCGGTGCATTACACGCTCCACGAGCCCTAATTTGCCCGCCTTATCGCGCCATTCTATAAAGCCATCTAACACACTAACGCTGAGCCACGCACGTCAAGACACCTCCATATCTCTACGTGCTGAACTCGGAAGCAGTTTCCATATTATAACGGGTTCAAAATTAGTGTCACGAGCACAATGAAGCCTCTGTACATGTTTTGCCAAGAGTATATTGCGTTTTACGACATTCTTATAACTTTAATGATAATGGTTATTTTCGGTTGTTAAAGTTAGATCAGGGCTGGGCGCAGCGGCTCGCGTGTGCGCCCCGAGCGCAGCGGACGCGGTGAAATTACGCGCACTTATCTGCCCGCCAGTTATTAGGCTGTTTCGCTTACTTCGTTATACATGGATGCATACTTACATACAAAACATCTTTAATAGTTTAAAAATTACATTTGGCAAAAGAGTATTCATAGATTGCGTTCCTTTCCTTTTCCTCTCCAATGATTGCGGTACAGGTTGATTAATATTGAACGGCGCTCCGCCTGAACTCGGTAAAACTTGAAAAAACATACAAACCGCCGCGGACGCCAGGGACTCTCCGAGGCATTCGCCGACTTTCAGTGGATTTTTTAATTAAAACATTCTCCGCCGTGGAAACTTCGCTTCTGAAGGAAAAAGACTATCGGCCGTATTGAAAGCATTGAAAGGAAAAAATCACGGCCCTTCCTTTTCACCCCTAATCTGGTAATTGTCGGTGATTTTTTTCCGTTATGAATGAAAAAATTGAATCCTTTTGTAGAATCGTATACCCCTCACACGTGTACCGGTCGATGCTAACGAAGCTTTTTAACCTATCGCATCGCAAACATTGAATGGTAAGGGTTGTGGATTGTATTCTACGAAGGTTTTGATTGTTATCGCAAGGCTGCGACTGCGATCTCTATAACCCACATAATATAAGTATATTTTTGAGAATACACGCCATGTGTCCTCAGAAATAACTCTGTTCGCTTCACGGTACGACAGAGGTTGTAATAAAATATTTGTGGCAAAAGGCCGGATGGTAAATAAATGCTCTTTTACATAAGACACTTTTCTAAGTAATAGTTCAACTGTATATCACAATCACATGGTAATTAATGTGTTTTTCACAAAGTTAGATTAGATCGCATGGGTTTAAATCTTAATTTAGGCTCGGTTTTATAAAAATCCGTTAGACCTTATGTCGGTTTGTTATGTCAAAAAATGTACTGAGTTACTGAAATTTGGTCTAACGGATCTTATAAAACCCGGCCTTAGTAGTATTAGGTATACTACAAACACGAAAATTTTATAAAATATTTAATTTTAAATAATTACATATAAAAACCTTACACATCTCCTTACTTTCTTCTTGAATTCAAACCAGCATATAACAGGATTAAACAATGTGAAGACTAGAAATAAATATGAAATAAATGAACTTTATTCTGCAAGTAGGCCGCAAAGGCATTTTTACAAGTCAAAAACTACTAGCGTTTCTCATGAGACCACTGCCGAGAAGAAACGCCGAAAGAAACTCGACAGTCAAAAATATGCTTATTACAATGATACTACTTAACCTACTTAAGTTAAGTAGTAGTACTGAGGAGTTGAAAAATGTTCCGTAATCCGTATCGCAGTGTCTTGAGAAGTGAATAATAAAAAAATGTTTTAAATAATGCAAAAAGAACCTCGATGTCAATGAGCCTACGAGAGGCGATGAAACGATTTCCCTAATAGGATTATAATTAAGGCTCCAGGGGGGTGAAGTGACATCGGGCGGGGGATAGGGGGCGCAGGTGCAAGGATAAGGGCGTAACCTTTTACAACAGCTGTTCGATACCATGGCGGAAATAGCTACACGCCCGATCGGCTCTACGAGAAAATTAAACAGCGTTATTAATCTATTCCTAACTTATAATTGACCCGCGATAAAACACCAGCGCAATGTGGAACTTTTATATAACTTTTATATCGTCACTTAGGTATTAAGTAACCTTTAAGCGCGCTGTAAAACTAGTGCTAAAGGGTGCAGCTGCGTGGCTCTAAGCGTTATGGTGAATGTATTATTATAGTATATTATGCAACTGGTGTATAAGAAGGGTATAAAAAGGTGAGCGGTGTGGGTTGCGATGTGAGCCTTAGCGAACATCGCATAGTAAAGACACCACGAGCCTTTTTATACCAGTTATACACCGTTGCATACAATACTTTTTCTACGATTCATTTCGAATAAAAAGTGAGTATTTTTCAGACTTTTCATGCGCCATATTTTCTCTTAGTTATTGTGCAACTTACCTACGCAATTTCTTCTGTAAAGCTATATAACTTCGTGGATTTTTAAGAAGAATCAACGTATCTACACATTTTATTCATGAACACAAAAATCGTTTTATTTAAGAAATATAATCATTTAACAGCTTGAATGTTTTCGTTTTCAATTAGGAATTTGGTGGGAAATCAAAAATATGATACTTTGTTTATGGTTTGTTTTTTTTCTAATTAGCTAGACTTGGCATCCGACCTAAACTAAATTCAAATCCGGATCGAATGTTAACTGTTTCGTTTTAATAAATATATCCGAAAATAAATAAAACATGTTAAACAACACAAAAAGATGATAGATGTATGTATTTGTATTAGTAAATAATATATTATGCATTAATTAATACATAAAAACTATAGCAAAGTTGCGTTAAGTTGGCAACACTGATTTTAATCATAAAAGTTTCACTTGAACGCACCAAAGAATGACTACTAAACATAGTATTTGTAGTAGTCTGTGGCACTCAACTCTGCTTTTATTTTTCATTAAAGTAGGGTAAGGAGTGTGTTTTTGGGCAATAGACTAGACAGACATTTTACAGAATAAATAAAGCATGTATTTATGTTACAGTTCATGATTGCGTAAGTGGCGAAAAAAGTAAAGGAGTAGAATAATATTATTATCTTGTCGAGGGAACTTGCAGTGCAGCGCATGCGGCTGTTTGCAGCTCGCTGCGCTCTCCACTGCACCGTAATGTTAATGCCGCTAATACCACGGGGATCCGCTCGCCCAAAGGCCATTTGAATATTAATACCGTACTCTCCGTTTAGGTACATCGTACCCATATTATCTTTTACAAGCTTATCATTGACGACCGCTTTAGCCTAGTTGGTAGTGACCCTGCCTTCGAAGCTGAAGGTCCCGGGTTCGAATCCCGGTCAGGGCATGTATTTGTGTGATGAACACGAATATTTGTTCCTGAGTCTTGGATGTTTTCTATGTATTTAAGTATCTAATTATCTATATAAGTATGTATATCGTCACTTGGTACCCATAGTACAAGCATTGCTTTTTTTTTAATAATAATAATAACGTTTATTCAAGAAAGTTGCTTACAATGCTTCACACTATACTTCTGCCAAACCAGAATATGGTTTGTTGGCAGACGAGGCTCCAAGTTACAAAATATAGTAAGCTGTATACACTCATAATACATTTAACTTAAATTATATACACACACACACACCCGTGCTAACTACATACATGTTCAATGCCAAACTTAAAATAATTCACCTGTAAGAATTTATCTATTAAATTGAGTGTAAGTAGTGTAACGAAGTACATATAATATATGGTGTACGCGTTATTTTATGTTGGTTGTATATCATCTTTTAATTTAGATAACAGGATGCTGCTTACTTTCTTTTTGAATGTTTGTTTTGTCATACATGTGCTCTTTAACTCTGCCGGTAAATCGTTATATATCTTAGGTACTTCCTACATCTTTGGCCAAAGTAATTTGTAAAAGTAGGTAAAACTAGTTTATTACTATCCCTATTTCTTATTAGCCTTGATTTTTCAACAGGTTTTTTAAACTCATCATTACAAAATTGTTCCATTGCTAACAGTAATACCACTCTTTGATGAACTGGTAGTATTTTACATTCTAAGAATAGCTGTTCGTAAGTATTACTTTTACATTTCATCTTAGTTTTCTTGTCAACCATTAATTTCATAAATCTGATCTGTAAGGCCTTTGTTTTGTCTAAATACGTTTTAAACGTACGACCGTAACTTGCCAGTCCATACGACAAAAGTGAATTCACGAGTGCATAGTACACTATATACATAGTCGCCCTATTTAGTACGAACTTCAAGTGGTGGCTTAGTTTGGGACTAGGTTGATTTGTGTAAGATTGTCCAAAAATTTTTAAGTTTTTTATATTATTTATTTAAATAAACCCACTGTCCAATGCAATAAAGCGCATACTCTCATAAAATATTCGCAATTCATTTTCAAACTCGCTTCGACGTATGGAAAGCCTTTAACGCTCTCGGGTTCTTGGAGATTTCTTTTGGCTGTCCCAAGTTTCGATAAGCATACGACTGCAATTTACGATAAAGGGAATCCATCCTTCACTTCCGCTCCTAGGGACTCTCAAAATCCTTTGATAAATTACTATTTCATCTCGGATTTGGAATTTCTCGCGAAGTTTTACAATTTCACCCCAGTAGGTACAAATACGGTGCCCTGTGGGAGCGATAATCCGGGGCAGGGCTGGGGCCGGGCCGGACAGTTGTCCGGGGTTTTTAATTTGGAGGTCGCCCGCTGTGAACGGATTACCGAGCCGGAGACTCGCAATTAGTCCTCGCTAGCGTGCCGTCACTTGCCTTCCACTTCCAGGATTATCAGCTCCCTAACTTGGATTATTTATGTGCCTCCGTACCCCGTGAAATTACTTAGCCAGCACACTCGCAAAGATTCCAATCTTTTCTAAGTTATGCTAAGCCGGTTCCGAATTCGTAACCGTTTTAAAATTCCGCACGAACACCGGAGTGATCCCTTAATACAACACGAGACATGGATGCCTACGGAACCGCGTGGGGTGCGCGTTTTCATTTGGCTGCTTCACCCGACGCCCGCCATGAATTTGGTGAAACATCAAAAGCTAATTGTTGCCCCGTGGGAATGTCGCGGCGGGTTTAACTCGCTTATTTTTTGTTATTATGCCTTATTGTTTGAGCGCACCCCACTGTGTGAAGGTTATTACTGCACTTGTCGATAACTAACTACATATATACGTATCCAGGAATCGTAGCGGTGTATAGTCGACACTGATATATCGAATGCAGTGTTCAGGCGAGTATGGTAACTCACACAACTGTACACATATAGGGATAGCGAGATTGATGACAAAATGGAAGAGAGTGCTTGAGATGAAGCAAGACGGGTATCCTATAGCTTTAAGCTAGTTTGTAGAGCTGCAGTTTTAGTCTAGAATTTTTGTAACGCTTTGGGTAAAACTGTAATGTTACATGTATATTAGATTCAATAAATAAATAAATATATTAGGAGTGCAGCCACTCCAGTTGTATGTTTGTATTTGTGCGTCTTCCGACACGACCTAAAATGTTACTCGTGCTTTAATTTTTAGTGTTAATTTCAGCTTGCACCATATAATCACTCATTTCCTTCCACCGAAGTCTCAATTAGCTCCATTAGAACAAAACTCAACCACGTTCCGAGTACACGAAACTAAACCGCACCGTGGATATAGTAATACGTATTTTTTTGCTGCAAACGTCACTGGCCATTCATTAAACGATAACATGTGTACTAATAGTACGACGCAACAATGGTTATGGTAATCGCTAGTCGAGATTGCGATTAACAATAAACAGGGTTCGTGCGTGGATCGATACGCGGCCATCTGGCCGTTCCCGCGGTCTAATAGCTGCTAGTTTTGTGGGCGTATTTCCAATTAAATACCTAGATGATGATCTATCACGTGTCAACGTTGAAGTTTTAACTTTGATATTTCTACAACTAAGACAGGTGAAGCCAGGGTAGCGCGCAGGCTCGCATTTTCCAAGCAATCATTCGAATCACATGTTTAATTCGTTGGGTAGCATACATTGCAGTAACATACATTGTAGATACTTGAGCATACATTGCAGTTGGTTGACGAATTAGAAATTGCATTCGCCATAAGTACAAGTTGATCACGAGTCGGTGCAAATTATATTTCGTCAACTATACTAACTACTGTTAACGCTTGCAAGGGTTTAGATTTATGAAATACACTAACTCCTACCTCCGCCTTGCTGAAGACCACAGCCATAATAACATTATCTACTATACAAGTATGTAGTGTTGTGTTCCTGGAGGTGAGCAAGGTTGCTAGAGCTCCCGAGGATGCACTGTGCTAAGAGCGAGGGACCTAAATTTGTCCCTTCTGCTGTCAACTCAGTGCATCCTCAAATTTTATAAAGGGTCGGCAACGCGTACGTGACTCCTTTAGAGTTGCGGGCGTCTATAGAGGCTGCGGTGGCCGCTTACCATCAGGTGGACCGTAAGCTTGTTTGCCGCCGGTGTTGTATAAAAAAAAATCGAACTGAAAAATTGTCACTGTTTACAGACAGACAAGACGAGTTGTAATCTAGCTAATGTACATAATTGGCTCAAATGGCTCAATGCTTTATAATAATACTGCATCTGTTATTACGAACAAAGTATAAAGGTGACAACGTAAATCTCGCTCACAATAAATCCATCATTCACCCCGCGCCTTGCCTCTCGCAGAAGTTCAGCATTGCATTAATAAGGGGTACGAACAATGATATTTAATTTTAAACTAAAAGAGTCGACTTATTCGCCAACTTAAAAAAGTATCATACCACCTTAGCTACTGAATCATAAGGCATATTATTGTTAAGTCAGACGGCATGTCTAAGATAGTATTTTACATGAAGGGTTGGTAGAGTTGGGGGTGGGCACGTGCGCTCGCATTTTGCGTATTACCTAAATAAACAGCAATGAATTTGCCTCGGATATTGTTGTTACGCGGTTCACACGATTTTGTGTTTTCTTTATTAGTAAAGTATGCAATGAAAAATGAGTTTGTAATAACATTTTTGATTAATGCTGACGGTTTGACATTTCTGTGATTATTATGAACCGTAATTTATATATTATTGATGTTTTAATCCGTCCAAGAGTTGAATGGAAATTATATCAATTTAATAATGTAATGCCATATACTTTCTTACAATATTGGTTAACTGTCATAACATTAGAATTACGATTTGAAACGGGATATTTACCATGTATATTTGTATTTGTGAGTTCCCGATATTTCGGCACTGTTGCAAGCGCCATTATCAAGGATTAACTGACGTGCTGCGAGTTTTAGTTGTGGTCTACCCACACACCATAGCGATCTACCCTCTTCCTGGTTCGCTTTCTAATGTAAATGACCATGTGAGCTTGAAATCTTAAACTGTTATAACAAATCATAAGAACGATAATAACGAATGTATTTTTTTTTGTCCTATGTCAATCATTTTGCAACAATGTAAATTTTATTTAATTATTTTATCAGCTGTTTTAAAAATTGCTTACTTTTAGATTAGGAAGTGCTTACACCAGCGGCTGTTAACTTTCAATCTAACTCCTTTACTCAAATCACATATAGGAGCGAACAAGGCGCTCAAAAATATCTTAGCGCTACTAATGGCAAATGGATGTTTGACCACCATGAAGAATATAGATAGATATATTTTGGTACACTAAAATGTTTTAGTCGCGTATCTAACATTATTATTTAATCCTGTGTCCAATATGGACGTTGCATAAATTAGCATAATCCGAGATGTGCACGTGTCGAATGCGCACGCGACACATTGAAGGGCACCCTTTATGTCCTTTGTTAGGTGGATGCGATCTATTCTGCGCAGACTCACTGTGGATAAATATCGGTAGGCCGCTGACGGGGAAGATCGATATTCAAAGTTACTGGTTCCGAAAAGCAGGCAGTGTGCAGCTATTTAGTCCTTTGACATGTTGCTTACCTGTGATGTTTACTGTGATTTTTATATTATTTTTATTGATGGTTTTTAATATTTAACATGTACAATTTAATTAATGCTTTTATAACTACAGTAATTATTTCTAATTTTTGACTTGTGCCTTTTTACATGCATTAAATGATTTGACTTTTTAGTTACACTTAAAAAAGAAAAAAAATGAAGCTGCATTTGTTGGTTTGGGTATTGTTAAGGTACCGCCATAAAATGACTGTATTTTTAAAGAACTTGAATTTTAAAAGTCTATACGATCATTCGACGAAAAATTGACATGCGAAGCTAACCAATAGCAACTGTTGATAAATAGTCACAAACAATATATATGTAGAGTGCGTGTACAGGTAATTTTGTTACATTCCGAAAAACTTTTTTGTCTTGTTGGTGGTTAGTTTGGTAATTGTCTGAGACTGGATATGTTGTAACGTGCTATACCACGTGTGTGCCGTGTTTGGTCACAAGGATTCATCAGTCTGAAGTGTACGGTTGAATATAGGTACTATAAGTAAGTAACAACTGTACAAATGCAGTATAGGTACTCAATATCAAGAATCGAAATTGACTGCATTAAACTGAACTGGTAGTTTTTGTCTTTTATGTTTATGCATTATTTGCCGACATACCAAAAGGTTTGGGTAATGGGGGCTATCGTTTTTGTGCTCACCAGTTGACGCCATTGTCGAGTAAGGTCCAGCTGTCAAAAATTGTTATTGGTTATTATGGACATGAGAACAAAGTTTACGTTTAAATCATCTTCAATACCTTAAAACCATACCGTAAAAATATCGAACATACCGCAGGGCTATCGTTTTTGTGCTCACCAGTTGACGCCATTGTCGAGTAAGGTCCAGCTGTCAAAAATTGTTATTGGTTATTATGGACATGAGAACAAAGTTTACGTTTAAATCATCTTCAATACCTTAAAACCATACCGTAAAAATATCGAACATACCGCATTGTAGCGCGGTCCCGTTTTGTTCGGAAAAAAGGAGGAAATAAGTTTCCGAAAGACAATACTGTTTCAAAGCCCTGACAGTGACCCGTAACTCATACTTGCCATAATCAAGCTCAGGTATTGCAAAATAGTCACCATATTGTTCCAATTAAACATTAACCCGCGTAGCGCAACCACAAAGAGTGACATTTGACGTTTCGGAGACCCCACGCTACACTAGCGCCTCTAGTGGCGAATTCATAAGCGATAGCCCTCATTAGGATGGTTTTCTTTATGACCTTTACAAATAACATCGATTCATATTTTTGCCAGTTCTGAGTGAGATTGGTTCTTGCGTTTTATATGTGACCCTTAACTTTAACTTATTTCTGTCAAAGAAACGAAACATAAAAACAGAAAAACTCTTCTTTATTCTGTAAATTAATAGAAGAAGAGATTCGAGAACCTGACCTCAAATTGACACTTGCCGTAGATTAAGAGACCCGTTTACTATTCAGACTATAGGGATGTTGACAGCAATTAAGAAAGCAATAAGTTCGATTTTTCTCGAATAAAGATCAAATTCTTAATCAAATGGCGAAAAAAGTAACTCATAATAAATAATTACATAATTATAAGCATCATTTTTTTGCCTTATTTCTTTTGGTGTAGTCTTTTGGAGTAGTAAAATTTTGACTCAACAACCCTATTCTACATATGTAACATGCGTTTAGCTTTACTTATATATTTTTTATTTCAGCTTAGGGTTTCAATTTAATCTTTATATGACATTTTCAATTGTATTGTTTTCCTATTTATAACTTTATATGACATTTTTAATTGTATTATTCCCTGATTATTGTTTAAATGTAGGTATATATTTAAGTATATACCTACCCTCATATTATAATTATTTCATTGTTATAACGATCGATATACGATTAGCAAAATAAGCGAACATGTTTTATAATGTAATTGTATATGGAGATAAATAGACTAAACTAAACTAAACTTGAAATCATAATATTGTCTTTATTATAAACATAGGTAAGTAAGCAAAAAGCAAATATCTTGATGTCCAATAAAAATATTTAGTAAAGTCCGTAAGCAATAGCCCGTCGCTGTAGCGACGTGGGGTCCGCGCCCCACCCGATTGTTCACACACCGCCCCTGTCCCGTTTTTAAAACGACGTCAGGCTGACTGGAAGAGCCTTGAAAGAGAACTGAATGGAATGTTTAATGAACTGGTTTGTTTAAAAAGTTATGAAATGCTACAAGCTGAGCAAATAAGTGGATTTTTTTTTAATTAAAAATGTGATCGCTCTTGGCCAGCCCAGCATCTAGCCAGGGGGCAAAGATGAGGCCGACGATGAAGCGAGCTCATGCACCCAGAAGGTGCCTATTCACTCGTGCCTTAAAAAGGTCTAGGTTATATGAGCTCGGAAACAAACGCCGACAGAGAATTCCAAACCTTAGAAGTGCGCATTATAAAAGATGATGCAAAGCGCTTGTTTCGAATAAGAGGAATTTCGACCATGGCTCATAAATAAAAAAAAATATATAATTAACTTAATAATTTATATTAATAAGAGAACAACGGTTGAAACTCACTTGGAAAGTCACTATTTGCTACATGTTTCGGACTACAATTGGAGTCCTTCATCAGGTTGATTGTTATCAAGGCAACCGACCGCGCAACACTGCCCTCCGACGCGCGCGAAGCTCCAATTGTAGTCCGAAACATGTCGCAAACAGTGACTTTCCAAGTGAGTTTCAACCGTTGTTCTCTTATTAAGTGTAAATTTGTCTCACGTTAGTGTAAATTTATGTAATTAATATTAGGTACACTTTGAAAATTATATATAGAGCTGTATATGCGCCAAACCCAGCATTTTCCCATCGTTGCTGCGTGGGAAAATGCCGATGCCTTCTCGCAGCGTTTTTCATGCTGACATTTGGTATTTTCGATGGTATTTTCCGCTCTTTTTGTATCAAGGCTTACTAATATGTAAACATACGCACGTTTTTTTTTAAGTCGTCTTACAGAATGAAGCTAAAAACAAATTTGGTGAAGTTGAGGGCTTATGTTTTATTACGATTTAATTAAATTTTGCCCAATACTCCTAGATATCAAAACGACTTAGTATCAAAATTAATTAGAGTCCTGGCAGAATATCAGCAATGTGGCCACCTGCCGCATACTTATGCTGAAGCCAGCGCCCATTCTCTGCCACAACACATGGGTCATATTGTATCACTTTTAGTTTATTTATTTTATATTTTTTTCTGTGATTAATAATATGTTACCTAAATAGCGTAAAGAGTCTAATATTTTCATTGTATCTAGTTGACACATTTCTTGCAGGAAAGCATATCAAACGATTCGACATGTTTTGTTTTCTTGTGTAACTACACATTGTAAATACCCATTGTTATTTTTTCCTCGTTTTTCTTTCAATTCTCTTTTGTTTTTTACCACTTACGTTTACTTAAGTAGGTTAAGTAGTATCATTGTAATAAGCATATTTTGGAGAAAATGACTGACTGTCGAGTTTCTTTCGGCGTTTCTTCTCGGCAGTGATCTCATGAGAAACGCTAGTAGTTTATGACTTGTAAAAGTGCCTTTGCGGCCTACTTGCAGAATAAATTCATTTATTTATTTCTATCTATCTATCTATCTATAGCCTCTATCTTCGATCTGTCAGTGCCCAGTGGAGGAAGTACTGGAACGAACTCATCTAGTGGTCATATATCCCTGTTTTGCCCTCGCGTAGTCGCGTATTGGGTTACCAGGGCCCAGTGTCGCCAGGGAGAGTTGGGCGGGGCACATCGACTTACTACAATTATTGATCTCCCCCCATTTGATTGATAGTTTCATTAACTTTTTTTGAAGATTTCTCAATTTTTTTGTATCGTTAGTTGGAAACGTAACAGCTGCGAAACACAACGAGAATTGAAAAAAAAAATGTTGTTTAAATAAAACAATGACAGCGGTGGATTTTTTTACCCTATTGCAGCACATAAACAAATTGTATAATTCTGCTATAATTTTTTTGTGGACAAATAGTTATCTTTCTGATAAGAATGCACGTGTAATGTTTTTTAACTGTGAATATTTCTAAAATTCTTGACGACCGCTTTAGCCTGGTTGGTGGTGACCCTGCATTCGAAGCTGGAGGTCCCGGGTTCGAATCCCGGTCAGGGCATTTATTTGTGTGATGATCACGAGTATTTGTTCCTGAGTCTTGGACGTTCTCTATGTATTTAAGTATCTATACACTAGTATAGATAGTACTGTACTATGGGTAGCAAGTGATGATATAGAGTATATCGTCGGTTTAAAAGCAAGTCACTAAGTAACAAATACGAACTTAAAATAAAGCTCGTATATCAGCATCGTTTCAGTATTGAGATATGAGGTTTCGAAGAGTAGTGACGTATTTTATAGTCAGTTTTGCTTCTCACTCGACGATATATCGTCACTTGGTACCCGTAGTACAAGGTTTGCTTAGTTTGGGACTAGGTTGGTTTTATTCTTGGAATCTCGCATCGTGAATGGGTCATTGTCAGATTTAGGTTCGCGTCTTTTCGGTGGACATATCAAAAGTAAAGGGCTACAAAGCTTAATTTTGGATTGGTCTAGTAACCCGCATAAACAGTGTCTCCGTTACTATAAACCCATGTACTAAAAACATAGTTTATATGCACATAAGCCGTTAACTATCGACCACCGGAGAGACAACTTTTGTTTTTTCTACTGACAATGACCCGAATGTCGATTACATACATTGTAAGTAACTACTAATTACAGTCGTTGGACAACAAACTAGTTTTTACAATAGATAGCTTATCATAACAACAGTTAAGTTGATATTGCATACAATCATGCAGATTCTGCCGGCGATGCACCGCTCGCCCTCTAATTGCAAGGGGATACTTCTACTCTTTCACGCCCGAATTCGTCTCACTTGACTCGTTGTTTTAATTAGTTGCATTTTATATCAGACCTGCGGTTAGTTCCGAACTAGATTTGTGTCAATTATGCAGGAGGATCGCCAGTTTTTCCGCTGTGCCATTTTAAAAATAATACCGATTTTGAAAAGCTGGTTGGTTTACTTTAATGTACAGGTATTTATATCCATTTGACTTGTAACTAAAAAGAAAACTGCCGTTATCAATAAATTATTGTATTGTGTATTGAAATGTACGTTAGAGATCAATGAAAACCAGTTTGTGTAGAAATCCAAACTTTGGCTTCGTTATAAATGATCTTGACTATATGTGTTTGATATATATTAAAATACAGCATTCTAAAACGCCAACGTACAAGAAATCAAAGCTACTGTCGGTTAAATAGGTAATATGAACGTTATTCACAAAATGTAAATTTTTTTTTTATACAACGCCGGTGGCAGCGTACGGTCCACCTGATGGTAAGCGGCCACCGCAGCCTATAGACGCCCGCAACTCCAAAGGAGTCACGTGCGCGTTGCCGACCCTTTACAAGATTTGAGGATGCACTGTGTTGACAGCAGAAGGAACACATTTAGGTCCCTCGCTCTCAACACAGTGCATCCTCGGGAGCTCTGGCAACCTTGCTCACCTCCAGGAACACAACACTAAATACTTGTATAGTAAATAATGTTATTATGGCTGTGGTCTTCTGCAAGGCGGAGGTACTTCCCCCAGTTGGGCTGCTCCAACATTTTGCTGTGCCCTACCTCTCTTGTATTTGTAATGACTGTTTGTTCAAAAATAAAGTAAAAAAGTATTATTATTATGATTAGTTATTCGTCTTATCAGGGACAGTAGACAACGCCATAAAATGTTACACATACGCTGCTGATACAGATGTCAGTTTTTCAAGCTGTTAGTTAATATCTGTCGACTATTTTGGTCAATATTTTCGTCAATAGTATTTTTAAATTGCGGTGTTTTATCTCGGCAAAAAATTTTTTCGCTGCGTCCGTGTTGCTTTAAAATCACGCGCTCAAATGAATTTGTCTCATGTTTTCTGCGTTTGTTGTTTTCTACCTTTTTGTGTGGCTGGTCAACGGGTATTTTTCATAGTTAACATATTTGTGGATTTGTGATGGGCGAATTGAAGAAAAAAAAAAAATTTTTAAAACGTCTCAAGTCAACCTAAAAACTTACCATTCGCATGCATAGAGGTACACGAATTATTTATTGAACTGTAATAAACGGGTGAATCACATCTTTAAGGTCGAATATCGCTCGACATGTTTCGGATCAATACGTGACCTTTAATCATGAGAACCAGCCGCGACGGCCGCGCGTCTAGCACACGAATTATTTGTATCAAGTAAGTTTATAACGCCTCAGATTTACAAATTGAACACTTTCAAAGTGCATTCAGAATTTATACTTACCCACATACAACACCGAACACAATTGCACTCCAACATTGTCTTCCGTAGATTCCTTTGAACTTCTCATTATTACCACAACAGCCGTTTGTATCTAGACTATTCCATTGTCGCTGCTACAGTTGCTATCTGCATACCTAAAACTAGCTCACAACATTCCCGACGCCCAGGCGCGGATCCTTGATTTTGTTCAGGGGGGGGGGGGGGGCACTTTCGAACTTTCCGAAAATAAAACTGACTTTTGGTAACTGTTTTTCTTGTTAGAACATATTTCCTACGTCAGGACATAGGCAATTGCCCTCCCCTGACACAGGCTTCAGGGGGGGGCAATTGCCCCTGTTGCCACCCCCCCCCCCTGTATCCGCGCCTGCCGACGCCACAATCTTCCAAACTACACACCAGACTAGTGTAATTATTGTGCTAAAATAATCCTATTTATCGCGTAACTCCGCACAGTAGGTTGTCCAAAAATACGAGTACCACCTTCAGAACTTGACAACGGTTCTTGTAACCATTAGGTGGTTTGATTAGCTCCCCCGCTGCGTAATTTAATTAACAATGCCAGTTTTTAGACTGGACGTTTGTTTTATGTTTCAGCAAATTTCAATGGTCGCTTTTTTAAGATATGCACAGCAAGCATTTACACAATATGCTTATTCAGACTACAATTCATATTTTTAACGCAAACAATTTGGTTCTTGCTTAAGAGGCCTTATAAGATTTAAAATGTTTTGATTACAAATTATGACAAAAGTATTGATTATACCAATAAATTTATTAAAGGCTACGATGATTTTATTAATGTTTTAGATAGTAACATAGCTATTTTTTGATTTTATTGTGTGTAGTAGAATTTAAGCGGAAAAAACAAGTTTTTAGCTTGAAAATAGTCGATTTGGAGTGATGTTTGAAACGATATTTCTTAATGAAAAATTCAAAAAATACATTTAAAGTTTATGACATAAGGTCGCAATACTCCTGTTCTAGATAGTAACCCTGAGAAAATGTCAAGAAACGTGTCAATTCAAACAGAAAATGGCCTAAATAGATGAGCGATTTTTAACTGATAAGGACCCTTAATCAAACTTTACAAAAAACACCCTCCAAACGACGTTAAATGTGCGGAATCGATTTGTTAATTAAAGGAAAGCCTATTTCGCAACACATTTGTCAAAATGGCGGTTTAAAACTTTCCGCTGCCTAACATTAATCAGTTAAGACTCAGCTGTTGAAGGAATCCCTTTGAGAGCGGCCTACAGAAGCTGTAGAGCGATGACAAAGCAGAGATACCGCGTGACTTGGCTGCGATGTATTACAGCACTTGCTGCAACGAGTTTATAACCATAGTCGAGTGTCGTATTTAGCTACTTTAGAGTTTTGAAGAAACTTAGCCCTTAGGGTTGCCATTGTTTTTACAATGCATATAATTGACAGTAGCAACCCTTAAATAGTCTTAAGGAAGCTAGACTGATTTTTCGCTTAAAACAAAGTTATGCTTTACTTGGAGGGTACCTAATCTGAATGTATTGATAAGTATGATATAAAATATAACACTCATGCATTGAGAAGGCGACTTGCGATGAGATTTCATGGCATTTCATCGAATAGTCCCATAATCTCTTAAGATTTTCCTCGTTCTCACAAAGATTTTACTTACGTCCCGTATAACATCAGTAACTAATGATCCTGAAACTACTTCCATAACAACTAATCCACCGTTTATTCAAAATTCAAAGATAATCACCGAGATCTTTCAAAATACACAAAACGAGCACAACCCTAATGCCCTGAGCGAGGGTCTGATTGCTCATTAATCACGAGCGCCTGTAATTACCGCGCCGGCGCAACCAGACGTAATTTGATTTTTAGACCTTAGGAATAATGCACGGCTTGGTATAACCGCCTTGTAGCATCGTGCTAGGAAGAATGTGCATTCTAAAATGCTGCCTTGTGGCACCGTGCTGGGAAGAATACGCGGTCTAGTAAACTACCTTATGGTACAATGACATTCATAGGTGCATGTAATATGCCTAAATTGAAGAATAAATAATTTCATTTCATTTCAATCTAGGAAAAATTGTTCTCTTATAAAGTCGCCTTGTTGCATAGTAATAGAAAAAACAGTACGCCTTAAATACCGCCTTGTGGCACTCTGGTAAAAACCTTACAGTGCTTTTAATGCAATCGTCGGATTTAAATTAGGCTACGTACAAAAAATATAATTAAAATTCTTTAACGCCACCGACTGATAAAATAACTATAGTGACCAAAATTCCAAATAAAAGTACACAACGTTATAATAATTTTAAGGAGAACGATGTTTATAAAGATGTTATATAAAATCACGTACATCATCTCAGATTTCATCTTCTCTGGAATGAAAATTTAGTACTTCCCTCCTCTGCTTAATGTTAAACATATGTAATTCGGCCCCCACGTTACGAACGAAGCCAATAAAATCACTAATGGTTTATGGCTATAATTTATACTGTAAATAACACTTACGGCGTCGTTGGCAATAAGTGACATTTTATTGCCAGTATTTCACTTGTAATTACCGCATTCGTGGGCAGATCGCTGTACGGACTACGGCTTTGCGAATTGCACGTAGCTTAAGAGGCCTTATAAGTTTTAAAATGTTTTGATTTCAAATTATGACATAAGTATTGATAATACCAATAAAGTTATTAAAGGCTACGATAATTTTATTAAAGTTTTAGATAGTAACATAGCCATTTATTTATTTTATTGTGTGTAGTAGAATTTAAGCGGAAAAAACAATTTTTTAGCTTGAAAATGGTCGATTTGGAGTGATGTTTGAAACGATATTTCTTAATGAAAAGTATAAAAAATACATTTGAAGTTTATGACATAAGGTCGCAATAGCCCTGTTCTAGATAGTAACATTGAAAAAATATCAAGATACGTGTCAATTCAAACAGAAAATGGCGTAAATAGATGAGCGTTTTTTAACTGGTAAGGACCCTTAATCACAAATCGACGGACGATGCAATGTTAATCCTGAGTTTACACGTCTAGTGGATGATACAACAACACGATCAGAGCCCTCGCCAGAGCAGTTGGGATACAAATTCGACCAAGCCATGCATAATCATTGAAGCTGAAGATACATCTTAACACGTTGTTGAACCGGTATTTGTTCACTGATTTTAGATTCGGACCGTCTGCACAGATTGGCCGAAGTGATTTATAGTAGCAACATTGTACTCCACGTTACATTGTTCGTCCACACCTGCCTCGACACAGGTAATAAATTATAAGAAAGCAAAACTTGT
The DNA here is from genome assembly GCA_963556455.1 of Epiblema foenella. Lineage (NCBI taxonomy): Eukaryota > Metazoa > Arthropoda > Insecta > Lepidoptera > Tortricidae > Epiblema > Epiblema foenella. The sequence continues at coordinate 26,308,494 of OY747099.1, read as the reverse complement.
CTCACCCTTTTAGATTTAGGGGAAAGTTGTCTCGTGCCACTCGTATTAGTTTTTTTCCAATAGACATAATGGTCCTTCTGACACCAAGAATATTATTCAAATAAGTTACGGACGGAGGCATAAAAAAATATTTTAAAAATAACAATCGTACAAATGTTTTCCGTTTCGTTTGATGCTACTTAAACTGGACACTAAAATTAGACAAGGAGCTAATGAACTTGTTGCGGACATAGATCAAGCTGTGAGCACGGTATTTGATCGCGGGAACACAAATAGGGGGGCAATAAATAGCTGCCCACAAAGACACTTCGACAAGACAAATGCGACGTGTTTGCCCGGCCCGCGACGACAGACGACGGAAACAATCTTAACACTATCTCGCTCAACGGGACGACCAATCGTATATCAGCTTCCATGAAGTTTACAACCGTGTCCGAAACTAGCTTTATTATTGTATCTCGTAATCTCACGACGTCGGCTATTTGGATTTCATAATAGGAAACGAGTTAATACCTGGAAATGATGTTTTAAAACATGTCCACTTGTTCCGGTGTAATGTTTCCCCGGTGGTATTGATTGTCCCCACCCAATCAGGCCGCAAGCGACGTATACGCTCCAGACAACAATATTTAACCAAAATCAACCAATCATTGAATTCAGAATACATCACACATGTATGCCGAGGATTCGATCAACCGAATTCGTCGACAAATTTATAATGAGATTAATTAGGAAACTCTACGTGTAAAATTGCGCAGAAAAATGTCCGACTAGTGTTATTAGCAAACTCTTGCAAAGGTAAGTCTCGCGGAGTGACAAGCTTTCTACGCCGTCTGCATATTAAACGGCATAACGAACCCCCTACCAAGTTTTAACACAAATTAGACCCTAATGAAGTACGTTTCGAGTATCTCCTTTTACCTTTTTGGAATGCCTAATGATATATTTTCTTTGTTGCTTACAGGTAATGATGCAAATTGCTTGTGGTGCATACTACCTAATGAACAGTGAGTAAATAGAGGAGGTACTTTTCAGGTGATGTCATAAAATATAAGTTTGTGCTTTGTGTGGTCTAGCTTTAACACTACCAGATTAACCGAGGACAACATTCGAATTTAGGGCAGACAAAAAGCTTAAAATTAATTTACGGTCTGTTCAACATCTCTGTATTAAAAGCACGGGCAAGAAAAAAATACGGATTAGGCGTGCTGCACCGATGCATTATGCCGTGCAGGCCTAATCGAAGCGAGGTCAATGGCAGCTCAGGTACCTTCCCAGAGTTTTTGTGGACCCCTGCCCTCCCCGCGCCGCCGCATTCCGCCCGCGCCCCCCCTCCTGGGCTACCGAATTTAATGTCACACTTCGACTTTCAAATTTACACTTTGGTGACTGGCACGGTGTATTGAAAAGTAATTAAGGAGTAATCACAATTCCAGGGCGCGATACTTTTAATTTGAATCGAGTTTTTCAGACAGCATTTCGCTGGCGAATACCTATATTGTTAGCACATCGTCTCAACAGCTATTTTGATGTGTTCTAGATACGTCTAGATTCTAGACGCAGACACGTCCGTGACATTACTACTGCTCTCGAAGTAATATTAACATCGTAACGTAACGCAACCATCGCGCCCGCGTTTATTGCAAATATCATTCGATTCGATACATCTTTTGCTAAATCGATAGCTGCAAAATCGCAGTTGGTATTTACATTTTTATTAAATCTTTTTCTGTTCGTTCCGTGACCCCACCCCGGCTATTAAAAATATTCATAATCAAACGTTGGCGAAAGATGGGCCAGGTTGATAGCATGGATATAATGTGAATATGCATACAGAATTATACAGACTCGGGTTTAATGTTACAAACAGACATTATTTAGGGAACAATGGTTTTAACCTCGCAATTACGCTTTTTGTACTAATTAACCTTTATGCTAAAGAGGTGCTCTTTTCCTTAAAATGATTTCCAAGTGTATGATAATGTGTAAGCGATTCTATATACTTACTACAATATTTCATGGCTAGGTTTCACCTTTTATTAAACTGATTTGCTTTTATTTAGTACCGCATGTACCTACATAATACATTGAGCGACGTTATCTAACCAATTAATGTTCTATTTCTATTTATTGGCCATAACTAATGTTATCGTCTACATCTAGGTCCATTTGACAAGATGACCTATTCAGGCAGGTACAGGCTCTTCACAAAACGTTTTGTAATCGTCTGTGAGTTCATCACTAGTATAATTTTACATAACAACTGTGCAACGAGTTCAGACCGAGACTTGAGCTCTTGTAGCGGATCGTTCGATAAACTTAGTGAATTGCCAACTTATGGCCGGTCTCATACGCTGTCAACTCGTCTCACGCGAACCAGTGTTCGTTCTTTCAAGTACCTACTTGAAAGAACGAACACTGGTATACCTGGGCACTTACTTACCTGGGGATGTATAATGACCCCAGTTACAGACTCTATAATACAGAGAGATATATAGTCTCTAATGATTTGATCTTGCAGTTATTACGAATCTCAGGGCATACACTTTTCTTGCCAACTGAGCAATCGTGGGTTCCACTCCTTTAGGGAAACTCATAGCGACATCTACCGCCGAGATTTAGCTTCGTAATCGATACCAACGTCTCAATTTACATTTGGAATCGTTAGTCACAATGGCTTTCCAATACTAACTGTAACTTTTATCAAGCAAGAAGCGTGTGCTTGCACAATTACAATCTTCAAGCAAAGATAAAACGTGGAACTTGATAACGCGATTTTCACTTTGATTAGAAATTATAATTTCGTTATAAGTTGGTAAAATGTGTATTCAAGGTCAAATTGCTACTAGAAGTTTGTGAATCGTGCAGGTGTCTAATAATTGCGCGTCAATCGGCAATGCTGAATAGACAGACGATCTCGATTCACACGGGCTGGCGTGAGTAATCGCCGTAGTGAATCGACTACGGGCACTATTTCCGTCCGCCTCGGTGGGAACCATGGATTGGAGTCTAGCCTGCTTCTCTGACCTGCTTAGCTATTGCGAAAGGTTCTATACAAGTAACATGTTTCTTGATTGCCAATACTATTCCTGTGAAAGAAAGGTACAATTTTACTCACTGCATTGGTGGATTCAGAATCACCTGTTGCTTTGCTTACCTGCTAATTGTAATTAGTATTGTGATTTGCGTCTAATTGTATGACAAAGATCTCCTCTCTTATTTTTTTTGTATCAATTTAAGAGGCTGTAGGTAGTTGTCACATATCACATCCAGTTCCTAAATGTCATCTACCGCATCTTCGTTTATAATTAAGATTATCTTCCCATCCCATCGCTCGATTCCACTCACACCTCAGATTTGGTTGAAACCGATCAACCAATCTCACTCTTAGAGTATTCCAGAGTTCCAAACCACACGCGTGGTCGTGTCGGAGGTTTTCTCCTGGATTTTCCCCAGGCTACTCTCCAACGGCGCACTCTTATCGCTTTATTGGGCCCGGCCTATAAAGCCACAGTAGGTTAAAAAGTAATGTTACAAAATATCAACATATGTAGTTATTTATTTACCGAGATATAGTACCTATAAAAATTTCAATCGGTATTGACAAACGAAAAAGTGGCTATCAATGCGATAAGTCGATAACTTTAACTAACAGATATGTATTTGTAATTAGTATGCTGGTGGCTTTTGAACTTTGATATATGTGCCACTGATTGCGATCAAGGTCGTCTCTTTTAGGGTGATCAAATAGAATAAATAATAAGCCCGGTTTAACACTTACGTTATATGGATATTCACTATATATTCATGTAATTCCTTGTAAATATAATCGGTTGGAGTTATCGACAGTTTAGACATGCATTCAATTGGAATTAAGGAATGCATGGCATCCGCGATATGAGAGCGATGGTATTTTAATTGCACTGACGTTATTAAAAGATTTATGCCCATTTTTAGATGTTACACGTGTAAATTAGGCCTAATGGGATACCTTATTAGTAATAATTAACACGCTGCTTAACGAAGATTAACGTCTACGTGGTTATTTGATGAAAAAATAACAATGAGCCCCCAGCGAAGGAAGTAATAAAGCCCACGAGAATAAAGACATTCTCGGACACAAAACCATCTTGCCATTATGTTCAGGAATTTATTATTAGAGATTGCTATCCGCAAGCGGAGGAAGGTATATTAAGTTCGCCTACTTGCAGACTGCATGGATGGCTCGCGTGCATCGCTGCAGTGGCGATGACCGCTGCTTTGTTTACCCACCGGTCCGGTTTGACTCGCATAGGCCGATCCTATCTAGCTTACTACTGTAAACGAACCCTTCGATCGACCCATTCAATTCACTTACTTTTACAAAATGTTAATATCAATGCACTTACTGTAGACAGAGACGTGTGCAGCATGCTGGTCGCGTTTATCTCGCAACCGCAGATTAAAATCTAGCGGTAACCGAATATCCAAATACCATATCGCGAATTTGCCGCTCTCGCGTTTCTGCTATTTGCGGCGCTTCGCAAATGCACGTTGATACGCGATGATATACAAACGAAAACGTATATTTAACGGCGACTCTTCATTATGCAAATAATGAAAATATACAGCGTCGTCAACTGCGGCAGGCTGGAAGTAATGACCGCGCTAATTTGGTCGTTATTCCTTCCTTGTTTGTGTTGCGTGGTGAGGCACAAACTCTGAAATTACCTAGCCCATACCAATTAAAAGAACTTTGGAGGTAATGTGAATAGTCCGATGGTTTTAGGTAAACGATAATTGACCACGTAGAACGGTGGTGGCGTGCAGCGGTCGCGACGTTCTTCCCAAGTCACGCACTCCAGAGTAATTGTGAGAGAATAAACAACTGCCCGCCGCCTAGTGGAGGCTCTACTTATGAATAATAACACGCGTGGAATGTAGGTGGGCTCGAGTGGACCCTCCATTATAATCATTTGGGAAGGTCCTCTCGGAGGTTTCATTCCGAATTACGTAAATTATAAACATTTGTTCAACTTCCATACCACTATAATATCGGTCGGTTGTTTAACATTTCATACCTCACTCACAATATTATTGTTAAAGCTTATTGTTTGTAAGCGAATATCGAAACCAACACATGAACACAAGTCGCTAACTGTTATTATTATGTAGGTTACTTAAGTTTACTACAACAGTATGGCGGACTGGCTGCTACTAAAAAGCGTATTTTATGCACCAGTCAAGGTTTCATTGCATACTGCACTCGCGGATATAGTTTCATAAATGGTCACTGGAGCGGGTAGTGGTTTACGCGCGGAGAACTACAAACGAAACTCGTTCTTACTGACAAGGAAATAATATATACCTCATTTTATGACTAGTTATTTATTTAATATCATGTCTTGTAAAATGCAGTAGGTACCTGTTGGTTTGTTGGTACAATGGATTGTAAGCTATCTCGCGGTACCGCCAATGTCCCCACCGGACTCCAATAACGCCGGCCTAAGCAAACGGCTCTTCCATTTTATTACAAGCCGAGTTCGAAGGCTGCATTTTATTATTCGCCTACGTTGATTTACAGCGGGCCCTTTACTCCCCACTTCGAGGAAACGTTCTTTTGTTCCGGACGACTAACTTTTTCTAAATAGCTTTGTCTTAACATTTCTATTGTCATCGTCCGTCGGGCTGTTAAATAAATATTTTGGTTGTACTACCCCCCAAGCTATTGTCTGCTGATTTTTATTTGATAGCTGTTTTACTGTCTTTTACGAGTTTGTTGCCGAAGTCGAAATGAGATGTAATTGGGTCCACTATTTTCCCTTTTTTTAAGAGAACCCCAGGATAAGTCGCATTGTTTGTTATTTCACAGCAGGTATTAGTGTCACAGTCACAGATTTTATAACCCATCATTTCCAATCAAGTACTTTTTGTGACTTGCGGTGACTGCTCTTCTACTTAGTTACGTAATTTACTGATGTTCATTGACTTAAATCATCACGATTTTCCAATCTCAGTCGATATTTACTTCCTAGAACTTGATCATATTCTAGTAACCCATTTCCCACGCCACGTCTTATCAATCTTATCGACAGTCATATTCGATCGGCAGACTAATTTCTCCTTCGCGCTTATAAACGTAAGTCAAGTTATGATCGTGTGAATTACGTATTCAGCGACAGCTGACGATGACGCCATATCGTGTGAACGGGATTGTAGTCTAGGCTGTGTGGGCGGCCGTTCCCGTTTCACTAGTAATGCACCAACTTACTTGGGAAGCCCCTATGCCTATATTCCGTTTCGCTTGTGGACAGCGCCGTTTAAGTTCTCTGTTCTCGTGCTACAAACGTGTCTTCACTACAACGAATGTGGCACGTTAGAGCTGAGCTCTAGCCTTTTTGTTGGCGTTACATTCTTTATTATCTGACATAATGCTCTCTGATGCACTGACGCTTGACGTTATGACTCAGCACGTAACAGCGCATCTGATGAAGGCGAATCAAACCGTACTAAATGTTTAAAAATTTGCCAAAAAAAGTTTATGAAATCACTCCCTGGTCCTACTCTAGTTCCATATCATTGCTTTAAAAACGCATCCGCCATTATCCCTTAAAATTGCAACTTTAAATGCAGCTTTGTTTACTTCATTCATATTCCGGCCGGCCTTCACTATCCCTTATCGGGACATGTATGACAATTAATCGAACCGTGAAGACTCAATCTCAGCTGCGTTCAGATAATTGTTTCATTCCTGTCGTGTCCTGATCGATGCTGATTGCTTCGCGTCTTATTTTATTACAACGATGTATGAAAAGATAAATCTGGTGAACTTAGCGTTCATGACACTACTGGGTGTAAGTACTATCATTCGATTGATATTCAACATGAAATATTCAGAAGTTACGACACTGAAATGCCAGTCAGTGCCCGTTTCACTGCCGCGGGACATACGTTATGTAGTTTATGTATATGTTTTTCCTCTGTTATCATTTATGTCATATATGCGTGTCTTCTGTATCTGTGAGTAAACGTTTCTGTGTTTCTTTTTTTTATATGTGCTTTGTTTATGTATTTTGAGTAATGATAGGAAGGCATACTAAGTGTGTCTCTTAGGTCTCCCGTGTAAGAGACACACCTATGCCTTCCGCTCACGAGAAAACAAGATGCAACTCTCTTCGGGAATCGCTTTATTGGAGAAATTTTGGTCTGTTTTATTCGTATATCTTTTTATGAGATTTTAATATATAAGGTAATATAATTTTAACTTGGTTGTGTTGTTTAATAATGTATTGTTTGAAAAAATATCAGCACTCATGTTTCGGCTCTAGTGAAACAATATAGTCAAGAATCATGATACAGGAAATCAGTCCTTATTGTTTCTTATTTATCTGATCTGGCATGAATGGAGTTTCGAAGACCCCGATATTTTTCATTGCCCGGGCTTAACGGCGAATTTTAAACATAACCCGTATGTTGATGTTGCATTTCAATAAGTACCGTTCTAATATGTCTGAATGTTTTATATGAAAAGATAAAGAGTGAAGCATTCACCTAAGTGGATGTGATCAAATACGCGTTCAGCATTTCTCTCGTTCTTCATTTCAGTTCTGACAAGTTAAAAAATGGCGCTTAACTTGAGATGCTGCCAAAAAGATTACGGATCGCAGGTTTCACATTTTTAAAACAACACGTGTTATCTCATCTCATCACATTCTCAATCTTCAGTAGGAGGCTAATTTGGTAGAGTAAAACCGTTTTTAAAATAAACGGGTCAATGACAGATTTAGGTTCGCGTCTTTTCGGTGGACATATCAAAAGTTAAGGGCCACAAAGCTTAATTTAGGATTGGTCTAGTAACCCGCATAAACGGTGTTTCCATAACTATAAATCCGTGTAATAAAAACATAAATTATATGTACACTAGCGACCCGCCCCGGCTTCACACGGGTGCAATGCTGATGCATGTATTATACATATAAACCTAACCTAAGTATTTATATCTATTAAATATATCGTCGTCTAGTACCCATAACACAAGCCTTCTTGAGCTTACTGTGAGGCTAGCTCGATTTGTGTAAGATTGTCCTCTAATATTTATTTTTTTATTTATTTTTAAACCTTCCCCTTGAGTCACTCTATCTATTAAAAAAAACCGCATCAAAATCCGTTGCGTAGTTTTAAAGATTTAAGCATACATAGGGATATAGAGACATAGGGACAGAGAAAGCGACTTTGTTTTATACTATGTAGTGATAAGCCATTAACTATTGCCCACCGGGTGGACAACTCTTGTTTTTACAACTGACAATGACTCAAACGCACCTCTGTGTTGCCTTTCATTCTGATGCAAGCGGAAACAGAGGAGGTACGTTTATTTTGTAAAATGACAGAGCCATCTTGCGGGCATCTAGCATAATCGGCAACGCGAAGCGAGTAGAGAAAGACCCTTCTCTTTCTATTTCGCACAGCTGTAGTCAGTCAGGAATCGCTAAGTGGCGCTAGAGCTAGATGCGACTTACATTGAAACTCGGATATTGAAACAATGTGTGTCATGTTGTTAATGAAGTGATGGAAGAGGACCATTAATTTTTAATTTGCTATACCTGCAGGGTTTTTTTAAAATCCGACTGTGAATTTATAGGCGGAGCACAATAAAGCGATAGGATCGCGCGGTTGAGAGTGGCCTGGGGAAACCTCCGACACGACAATTAACGCGGGCGGTTTGAACACTGGAATACTCTAGATTTTGCCCTCTAGTGCGATTGGTTGAGCAGGTTCAACCAAATCTGAGGTGTGAGTGGAATCGAGCTACTGGGAGTTGTGTCTCTGGTTCACTAACCCTAGCCTAGCTGAGAAGAGTCCATCAAGAAAACTCAGCTAGGCCCGACCTGGGTCGGACTGACTACCCGATATGCCGCGATACCGGGACGAATAGCCTCCTGAGACCCACCATACAAATAGAAATACAATCGAATTTGAACCTAACAGTTCCGATTACAAATTTGAATTTTATTTTATGTCAAATCAATCAATCCAAAACAAATGCAACTCTATCACTTCAAAATTTAACTTATTTTCCGTTGACCATATTTTGTCCTTTATATAGGACGCGGGGTCTTAGGAGGTTAAGGACTATATTTGTCTGGTGTTGTCGCGATCGCGCGGTGGACGTCCCCGCCGGCGGGAATGCAGGGTAAACGCATGAAATTTCAAACGCACGTTTGAACAAATCAATTGTAAATGTGAAAATTACAGTTTATATATCCTAAAACTCTCTCGTTCGAAAAGTTCACAATTACCCAGCACATTTCCTGAAGACAAATAGCACATGTGTAACACACGTGACCTATCGAAAGCAAACACAGTTTGCGGCCGCAATATCGTTCGAGTACCGTTACCTAATTGACCGCTGTTCTAAGCTACCTGTGGCTCAGTGCACGTACTCGATTCAATTATCTTGCGTTTACAACTTGATTCCGCCTGGGAACATGCTCGGACCTATTTTGCAATTTATTGATTTCCGCTTTACAGACCAATCAACGTTAATTTTTCCTCAGGCCACTCTTCAACCGCGCACTCCTATCGCTTTATTGGGCCCGGCCAATAACGCGACAGTCATGTTAAAAAAAAATTAAATATTGCACCGGCACAGCTGTCATGAATGTCATGATTCATTATGTCATAGAACCATTAGGAACTGTGAAATAGAATAAACGGGTCACTCATGTCTTTAAGGTCGAATATCGCTCAACATGTTTCAGACCAATACTTGGCACGTAATCATGAGAACCAGCCGCGCTCCGGCGCGGCGTTCTCGGCTGCTCGATTTTGACGGTCCACATATTGGTCCGAAACATGTCGAGCGATATTCGACCTTAAATATTTGAGTGACGCGTTTATTATATTTCAATATGTCTGAAACTCACGGGAGTTTTACATTAGGAACTGGTCAAACTTTTACAATACAATTAGATTTTAGCTGGCATGATAGCGTTTATGTCGGACATGCAGCATTCGTCCCTCCCGCAGTTACGTTCCAACATAAACCGATCATGCTAGCTGGGCTGTTACGATTAAAGATGGCTTGGCACAACCTGCTATTGCATTGGTCGACCGAGTGAAACGGAGGTCTCTGCTTCAGCTTCGGCAAAAATGCTTTCGTATACGTCCGGATGGCGGATTCCCGTTTGTTATCGTCCACAGGTCAACCGATTCTCGTGAAATTTTGTGTATTTGTACTTTTTTACTTTGCCAACTTAAACCTTCGCTATAAAGCTTTAACAAATCTTTTACTTACTTGTACCTAGATAGATTTTGACTTGTAAAAGTGCCCTTGAGGCCTATTTGCAGAATAAATGTTTTGATTTTGATTTTTAAAGTTTGTTTTCTTATCTAGGTGTCAACCAGGTACCCATAGGTTGCAGGCAAGGCGACAGAGATAGTCGTAGTTTTATCCGAGTAGCCCAGTGTTATAAAATATGATATTGAAATAACATAGAATCCCAGAGAACGCTTCGCCAGTACTTTGTTTGCGTAAATATTGGCTTTACATAAAGTAGACAAACTCCGCCGGCTCATTTCGGTGGTACGTTTGCTTAACTCGTTTACGTTTGTTTTCTGTCCGTTTATTTTTCTACCTCATCTCATGACTAGTTACTTTGTAATAATATGTTACGTATCTACATATCTTTATATGATATGTACCTTGTAGGTAATTAAAATAGGTCAATCAATCATGCTTGCTAGGACATAGTGACTACGTTAATACTAGTGTCTTTTTATAGGGGATTGACGTGAGACATCATCCTGTTGTGGATTCGTTTTTATTATCAGTGACTTAGAGACCCTAATATACATCTATAACAATATTAAATTAATTTTAATTTTGACGCTCAGAGACCATGTACATCTCTGGGATATTACATTAATTTCATTATACTCCTTGTTTAATCTTGAGACCTTATACATCTCTAACTTTACTGATGTTGTAATATTTGTAATAGATAACTTTGCAAGTTTATCTTCACTGTATGACATTAATTTGGTTATAATTTACTTATTATAGTATTGTTGAAACTACTGTTTAATACCAGTCCCTGGGACCCCAGGGCTCATAAACAAAAGAATGCTATTGTTTATTTTTTTCGCCGGGAGACGACGGTTTAAGTGAATACTAATGCAAATCACAGTTAGGTTGAAAATATCTGTAACTGTTTCCTCTTTATTATCTCCTGCGAACAATATGGATTTTTATTATTCATGCGTCATCTGAGTATCATGTTCCTCGTTCTCTTCACATATACGGCTAATACGCTACATGTTCACAGTTTGTTCGACAACGATTATTTTTCAATTAGCACGATTCTAGGAGCAGATGGCTTGTAATAAACCAGTGTTGATTCACTCGGGCTCGGTCCTGGTTGCGCCATCTTCCCAGCCATAAACAACTCGACCAATTCAAGTTCTAACCGAGAAACCACAATCACTACATCTCGTACACCAACCCACAAAGCTATCTACACTGTCCAACAAACACTTACCCGCAACTGTACACCTTACAGCTTCACTATACATACTAAAACGCTGTCACGTTCCCATAACGACTCGGTGCACGAAAGCGCGTATTTTGGTCCATGGCCGGCGTCGTGGGTCGGCGAATGCAAGGCCTTCGGCTGTTGCAATAACTGCAGTTGCACTCTAATGCAACTCGTTACGACGACGTACCTATAGACACGCGGAGGCGAGAAGGAAGGCTCGGCCGCATTAAAACCCAGGAAACTTGCGAATTAATCCTGGTACCTATTCCTAGTCGTAAGAAAGAAAGAAAGAAAAAACATTTATTCGTGGCACAGACACATTACAAATTAACATAACACCAAAATACAGAAAATAGCCACGAAATGGCCCCAAATCAGCATAGTGCTAGCCATTGGCTAGCGCTGGTCTTCCTTTGGGACCACGAGAAGCCACGAAAGACAAAAAACACTAAAGTCACAAACAACACACAAACGTGTGAAAGTGGTCAAATAATGAAATGATATGAAATAATTTTATTCCGATGTCCATACATTAATAAATTATAAATTAAAATACTTTATTATAAATATTGATGTGAAACTTAATCTAGTCTAACTCAACAAGTTATTACAAATAAACAAAGAAATTAAAATAAAACTAAAAGTAACATAAAATGAACCTAAATATCAAAAACCCTAATCTAACCGCCAGCAGGTAACGTTCCCAAAATGCTGGCCGCATTGCCACGTTGCATGGCAATGCTCAATCTTTATGCCAGATAAAGGCCAGCATTTTGGTCACGTGTTGCGTCGACCAGACGTCCTGACAGATCTTTGAAGAAGACATAACTTAAATTAAATTCAATTAGAGTAAATAAAACAATAAAAATCAAAGTATTAAAACTAAGCATAGATTCCATGTCTAATATCGCGGGTTCCCCGATTCCGCGACGGCAGTCCTGAAGTGCTACCGCGAACAGCAAACGAAGTTTTCCCTCTCTGTCGCACTTGCAAGTTTGCACATAAGTGAGACAGCGAGGGAAAACTTCGTTTGTGGTTCGCGGTAGCCCCATTGTGGTATTGCCTCCACCGCTCATGCAGTGGGCTGGAGTCCCACTCTCGCCGCCGAAAGCAGAAATAATTCAAAGCAATTAATGGAGTCAATCTATCTTATTACATACTGTTACTATTGATGAGGGTTCGATCTATTATCACGATAAGGGAAACTGATACTTAACATTAGTTTAGATACTTTACCGAAGATTGAACTGTAACTTCAGTAACCATTATTACGAGAATGAAGACACCGTTAACTTGCCAGACGAACCCCGAGACGATCATTAACTATTTAATGATTCAAATTTCACCGTCTAGCCTTTACCAGCGGGCGTTCCTTAGCTTAATTGAAAGCTTTGCTTAAGCATGTAACACGATTATGCTTATACTTACATGGAACAATAACACATTGCTTTGAAAACGCAACTCAACGAACAACGACAGTTAGCTCGAGAGCTCCGGTCACACTGTTACTCATATTTACGACCCACTAATGTCCGTCACTGGAATGCGAGTACGTACACATGCGAACACACCGCTGTTCAATACAAAAGTAGTGACCGACCGAAACATGTTATTTTGCCGAAACCGAAACCGAAACCGAAGGTTCGGTTTCATTGTAGTTTCGGCCGAAACCGAAAGCGAAACCGAACCTTTTATAAAAAAAAAGTCCTTAAAAAGTCGAAAAAATGTTAGTAAGTTTTTTTCTAAAATTAATATCTCGCCGACCTATAATTACATGTTTCTACTTTCAAAGATTTATCACAATGAAATTTCAGCACAGTTACAGAGGTTCTGTTTGAAAATTTAACTACCCTATAAATAAAGTGAAAAAAATACATTATTTGTAACACAATGTTAGCGATTTTGTAAGTTTCGGCGCGGCCGAAGGGTTCGGCCGTTTTTGGCCGAAACCGAAACTCGGGCCGAAACTTGATTTTTTGGCCGAAACTGGCCGAAACCGAAACCGAAACCGAAATTTCGGTCGGACACTAACAAAAAGGCATTATAATGGTGAAAATGATGCATGCCCACCACCGTTCTCTATGGCGCGGCGGAACACGCGAAGCATATTACAAAGCATTGTTCATTATGGAGAGCGCTGACAATTCCAATCGTAAAGTTCCAAAATCATGACCCTCTTACGTTTTTGAATCCGTATCTAAGTGCATTCCTCGTATCGTATGTTTTTCTCCTTCTTGTGTTTAAATATTTACTTGCACGCTAGAGATTCAGTAGAGGTCAATTATAAGTATACTCCGTATAGTAGATATCCTAATAATATTATAAACGTGAAAGTTTGTGCGGATGGATGTACGTTCCGCTTAATCTCAAAAACTACTGAACGGATCTCTATGAAACTTTCCACTATTGTAGCTTAGACATCACAATAGGAAATAGGCTACCCTTTATCCGCGGGTAACACCGCAGGGCGCTGCTAGTATGAAATAGTTTTATTGATACAAATGAAAATAAAATACTACAATAATTACATACTATTATAAGGACTATAAAATAAAAAAATAATTAAAAACTAAACTAAATCTAAAAATGGCCCCTGCGGACCCCTGTGCCGAAGACGCTGGCAGCATTTCCTCGCTGAATAGTAAGTCATTATATATCTAACTACCGTTGCTTTCAATAATATTTGCTGAGACAGCATTAAATGGTTAAAGGTTGTCTGGAAGAGATCGCTCTTTAGCGATAAGACCGCCTGTTGTTCTGCCTCTGTCTCCCTGTATCTTTGTTTTTTGTTTTTTATGTGCTATTTTACGTATTATGTGAGGTGTGCAATAAAGAGTATTTGTATTGTATTGTATTGTAAATAAATGTATGTCCTCTCATAAGCAGCTCAGAGGTTACATGTGACACAGGTCACTGGTATACTATAGCTGTGAGGTTTTGAAACGCTGAAGCGAGCACGAATACCCGCCTTTGCTAAGCCGACATAAAGCCAGCCAACACAATGTAGCCTTCCTCGGGCTGCCGAGTGGGCGAGATACTTGAATTTACTCAATTGCACCATCGGCGTCCGGACGGCGGACGACTTAATAAACGCTCCACCTGACACAATACGGGTTCATTAGAATTTTATCAAAACTGAAGCACTTATTGGTTCCCAAAAAACGGACCGTTTATACGTGAAACCTTAGATAGCTACTTTCTTATTCAGGTTTAACCAGATGTGCGATAATGAAGTTGAAATCACATAACTAAGAAAGGCGAAATGTGTGAATTGACCTGCTGTGAATCGTTCTGATTAGATTTCATTTCCGCTACCCTAAGGTTGTCTGGAAGAAATCGCTCTTTAGCGATAAGACCGCCTGTTGTTTGCCTCTTCTCATTGTGTTTTTGTACTGTACTGTATCCTTTGATTGAGGTGTGCAATAATAGTAGATTGTGTCTCAAGGGAGCAAAATGATATATTTACGGCGAGGGCGATATATTGAATTCTGAGTGAAGCGAAAGATTCTACAATAGAATCCTGAGCGTAGCGAGGGATTCTAAAGTAGAATCTTGAGCGTAGCGAGGGATTCAAGTGTTTACGCCCAAGACGGAAATAATTTTGCTACCGTGTGACACATACTGCTTTTCACACCGTGTATGAGGCTCGCTGCTAAAATCATGAAATATCTTACAAATGATTTTACTACAGAGTGTCACATACTGCTTTTCACACCTTCTATGAGGAAAAGAGTCATTGTTGCCCTCAAATGAGGGAAGAAAAGTATAACTTTGATCCCTCATTCGAAGGCAACAATAACTCTTTTCTGAATAGCAGGTGTGAAAAGAGTATTTGTATTGTATTGTATTGTTGACAGGAAGGAGACTATTTATTTTCCCATTCCCAAGTTGCCGCAACAGCCGAGGGCCCGATACCGAATGTCATTCAAGACGTCAGTAAACTGCGCTAGAAACAAAGGATATTGAAACATTTACCAGACCGCTGCGGTTTGCGAAACATCGCTTTATGCAACTATCGCTCTAGGCGTAAGTTGCCTTACCGCAACCGGCCTCCTAGACCCCTCCCGCCATGTCCTAGAGCTGTGATTCCTCAAGAGAGCTCGAGCTCTTGCTCAACTGGGCCTACTCTCCCGATTGTTAGGGGAAACTGGCGTCTTGAGACCGACTCCGAGGTGTTAAACTGATATTGAAATGTAATGTCTATTGACTTGCTCGGACTTCAATGAAAGTTAGTCTGACTAAAGTGAGTCTGAACCCTTTGTTGTATAAAATTAATTGTTCAATCTTGCCTTGTGCAAATGATATTCTAACGACAGTGGGGGGCCGCTCCTTCATTAATAAGTTTGTGGATGGTATGAGGATGTTTCATTAGTTTAGTCATAATCATAAAACGTATCCCCTTACAGCTGAGGTTAAAATTGCGTGACCGGAGTCATATTTCTCACTAATGTGCAATTCTTTGTTCCTTAAGTTAATTACTTGGCAAATTACACTGCTTTAAAAAATAATCAGTATACGGACCGGCGTGCATTTAGGGTTAGGTCATCGTACCTTACTGAACCTGGTCGTGTAGGTGTCGCGCTCCGGTGACGTCGATGCTTATCAACGGACAATTAAAATGTTGTTTCGCGACCTGTTGCTTCCCCGGCGCCCCCCCGCCCGCGTCCCGCCGACCTGACCGGACCGGCCAACCCTTTCGGCTTGGAAGAGATTTATTGGCTAACATACTTACCAGGCGGAGACTCGAGGAGTTCGTCTCACGATTAGTGGCATTTGAGTACTTTAGATCTGAGCGAAATCCAGTAGCTGCTGGGTTATTAGCGGATTATTATTTGTTGCAAACGATTTGTTTTAGATCATACCTTTATTTTATTTTTCGGAGGACTTTAAAGCGTCTAATCACGTTACGAGTATGAAAGTATAGGCTTGTGCTTTTTAAGATAACGAAGTGATGTTGGTCTAGTGAGAGCAAACCAGCTTAACAGAAGAAATAGACCAAGCCATATCATTTATTACGTGTACGATCTCGATAACGGCACGTGTTTTCTAATAAAAACTTTTGGAGGTCAAGTGTAGTAGGCGTATTTATATCGAAACGAGGTTATGCGCCGCGTCTACGGGGGCGGTCATTAACTGGGTCGCGCGGGGACAAAGACCCCAGCCCCCACCGAGGGGGAAAACTGAGGGAGGTTTCGCTTTTCTCGCGCCTCGGGCGAGCTCGGCTCCCGTCGGCGCCGCTCGTGCCGCGCTCGGCTTCCGCGAACCACCCCGATCATTCCTCGAAGCAAAACCGGGTAGACTCAAGTTTTCACGATAAATGTTTACTCTTCGCGCTCTCGGCGCGGCCGTCCACCTCAAGGGGATTAATTTGAAAGTTCGCAAGCCGCATTAATTCCGCTTCTGAGTTCCCTTTTTGCGGCTGAATAAGGAAGCGCTCTGAGATTGAACTGTCAGAACTCCCAAGTTGCAGGAGAGGCCGTTTTTATTTAGCAAATTGCCTTGCCCGGACGTCGCGCTTTGTTTAAACGGCCGATAGCAGGGGCGACCCTAATGAATGAGTGCATAATATTATTTAATTATGCAAATTGACGATACAATGACGCGTATGCGACATCGACCTGCGACAGGAAATCGGTGTCGAGTTCCGAACATCGGAGGGCATTGACAACCTTCGGAGAAGCGCGCTTTTTATGCGACAACGGCTTTTTATACGTGGCTAATAAAGTATTGTAAATTATTCATTAGGTACATAACAAGGTGTGTGGATAAATACGCATTCGTTTACCCTCGGTGACTGCGATGCATTGGAAGAGTACGTAACAAATAAATGTACTTTATCAGAAACTTAAAAACTTTCCTTGTGGGAAAACCATACTACACAGTCAATGAATACTTAAATTCTAACAATACGTAGAATAAGCATAAAAGCCAACAAGTGTCCGCATCTCTTTCTCCAAAGCTATCTTTATATGTCTGAATTGAAATAAATTGTAAATTACTGCAGTGAAATACGTTAAATAATTACAAATTATTAAAATGAATCACCTTTCTTAATTGTAGTATTGCAGTACTCTGTCAGGGTTTGTGTTGTAACATACTAACTTATTTGTAAGATCTTTTTGTACACACAAAGCAATGAAATTGACGACCTCGTTAGCCTAGTTGGTAGTGACCCTGCCTTCGAAGCTGGAGGTCCCGGGTTCGAATCCCGGTCAGGGCATGTATTTGTGTGATGAACACGAATATTTGTTCTTGAGTCTTGGATGTTTTCTATGTATTTAAGTATCTATTTAACTATATAAGTATGTATATCGTCACTTGGTACCCACTACTTGGCTTTGGGACTAGGTTGATTTGTGTAAGATTGTCCAAAAAATATTTATATTTATTTATTTAAATAAATGAAATGAAATTAAATACTCTTTAGTTAATAAATGTACCTAATCACTATTAAAATGTGTAATATAATTTCATAGCTTGACAACGCTTTTGCATTAACGTAAGTGAGCTCTGAGGCGCATGGTCGTACTATCCAGCTCCAAGATTGCAAGTTTGTTATCTATTCTGACGACTAAATTGGCTTCTAGTCATTTTGCCTCCACCTCGAGTATAATAGTTGGCAAATGTAATAAAAGTCTACGACACGGCGTCATAGCACTTGGCAGTCATTTACATGAATTAAGATTTGAAACGAGATATTTACCGTTTTTGAGTTCCCGATATTTCGGCACTGTTGCAAGCGCCATTATCAAGGATTAACTGAAGTGCTGCGAGTTTTAGTTGTTGTGTATATACATGGTAAATATCCCGTTTCAAATCGTAATTCTAATGGTAGGTTATAGGTATATGCGGGCTAGGTTTCCGTAAGTGGACGTCATAAGCGCCTATTTTGCGTGATACATCCTCTCATTTAATAACCTGCACTAAATTATGATTCTATACTTCGCCAGATTTAACAGTGATATCCAGCGCTCATATCGATGGGACGTATTAATTCTTCAATGTTACACCCATATTATTATGCCAATGTCATTGTACCTGTTCAATGAAAGAAAGAAAGAAATATTTATTTGGTGTTAAATCATTACACAATAATAAAGTACATGAAATAAGATGAAACAAACACTAAATAGGCTAAGGGCAACTATTTGTGTGATGAGCATGAATATTTGTATCTGAGTCTTGGATGTTTTCTATGTATTTAAGTATTTATATCTATTAAATATATCGTCGTCTAGTATCCATAACACAAGCCTTCTTGAGCTTACTGTGGGGCTAGTTCGATTTGTGTAAGATTGTCCTCTAATATTTATTATTATTATTTATTAAATGAAGTGGTGGTAGTTTTTTGACATTCATAAATTGAAGAATAAATGATTTCATTTCATTTCATTTCAAGTATGAGTTATGATTGTTATGAACACCAAAAAGGATACCACTCAGCATATGCCAATAGCAATATATGCTAAGGCGCTGGTTTTCAGGGCACCCTAAGAGAGATACAAACATAATCTTAACTAATAACACAACTAGACTAGCCAGTTCTTAATGATGGAGAAGAAGGAGAGATCACTGGTCAATGATTTCAAATATTTGGAAATTAGCTACAAATTTGGCTAAACTAAAATATTTAGATGACACAACATTGTCATATATGGTACTTAGTATCAGGGCCATCTTTCCCACTGGGCACGATGGGCACTTGCCCAGGGCCCCGCGATCGATAGGGGCCCCCTAGTTCCTGCCAGATCACCAAACGATAACCAATATTTATTATCGAAAAATATTTAAAGAAAAAAGGAAAGAAAGAAACATTTATTCACAGACACAGAAGACACACATATTACAAAAAAAAAACAACAGAAGAAAACAAACCACAACATGTGTGTCCCCGCGGCAGTGAAACGGACATTATCGTTTGATCAAAAAATCAAACGATAATGACCTAAGTACCAGTAGCGGCGGCCCCCTACAACCCGATTCCCACCGGCTTGCCCTAAACTTTTTGCTTACGTATATCAAACTCATAAATCATCAATAAAAATACAGCACTTAGTAATGCGATTGACTATAGCTTCACACAATAGATTTCAGCCAGACATCTAATCACAAGTCACAACATTCACTACGTATCCGCATTACGCATTGCGCTTGAAACGGTAAAAAAAACCCGACGTAAATTAGCCTACCTTGGGTATGTTTCTCATTCATAAAAATGGCACACGACCATCGAAATTGCACGCACACACTCACAAATTCTGTCGTAGACACAGATCGCATATAACCCGCAAAATATCGAGTTTTTGGAAGATGATCGAATTTGAATTTAAACCTTAAACATGATCCGATAAGGTTTATATTAGAATGCACTGCTTGGCCATTTCGAAACATTGCCATACTTCTGTTATATAATACTGCGTGGAATAAATTGCGCAAAATTATATTATCAATTTCGATTCTTTATAATTAAATTATGCACAAGCTTTAAAAAAAGACATAAATCGTATCACAAAACACGAAAATCGAACGTAGATTGAAGCTCGGTAATTTATTTACCTACAAGTGCGCAAAGAAAGTTTCTTTGCTTTTAGATTCGTTGGTAAAAAATTGAATGTAATGGCAACACAGTCATTTGCCCGGTTGCGGTACGAATAGTGTGAAAATATTTATTATTGTAATTCTTATGTGAGTTTAGTTCATTTTGTGCATAAATATAGATTAGAAAATCAAGTTAACCAGTGAAATTCAGATTTACTAGTATCTTGTGCATGAATAATTCATTTGGGGAGTGGGTTGTAGTTTTTTGCGAGTATTTGAAGGTCAGTTCGTTGTGTCCGTCAGTGTTTTGAGTAAAAGAAAGTACCTATACTTTCTTTTACTAATGGCGTTATAGCTGCTTTAGTTAATTTCGATTGTTGTGTCGTTGATTATTTACTAAATGAGTCGTCTTGTTTTTCTAAGCTATCGTTTGAAAATAAGAAGTTTGATGTGCGTGTCGTGCTCGCCCAGAGATAAAAATTGATTACAAGCGGAGGGATGGTTTCTTTAAACACTTTCACAGCGGATTATATGACAAAGGTGGTATACACTAACTGCGAGGGGTTTTGCCGAAGGACACATAGCGCACGCTTCACTATACCACTATAGCGAATAAATGTTAAGGTAGGTTTTTTTGCTCGGGGTTGCCCGGCGATAGTTCTCACGCGCCGCCACTGCTAAGTACTTGCTCATAGCTTTTACATGCGCGAATCTACTATTATCAGAAAATTTTACCAGTTCCTTTTTGACACATCACAACACCCATATAAAGTAAATCCGCATTACACATCGAAACAATGAATAAAATCAAGTATTGATATTAGAGCTTCATGAGTAGTTAGGAAGTTATAATGTAAACGCGTTTTAGAGGAGCAGTCAAAAATGAATCTATATTTTTTTCTATCACTGATGCGTAGTAATTTATGACAATAATTCACCATTAAAACAGTTACGTACTATATCTTTTATTTTTAAAAATACTGTAGTGACTAAATCATTCGTCTCGATTTACATGTTATTTCCGTATGTCGATGGATCGATCACAAGAATGAATTTTTAACCGTAATAAATTACGTGTACGTGATAATCATTCACCATTCATTAATAATTGCTAATTAAAACAATCGATTCTTCTTACCCTCATCACTTCAAAGTTTAAACGCCAATTCAAAACTGTCAAAAAGGAACTGGTCAAAATATCCGACAATATACTCTCACTCACTCGAAAGTCAACTTTTCCGATTTCAGTTTGTTTAGATAGTTTACTCGTATTATGAATATTATAGAGATGTCGTCGGGAATGGTATAATGATGGGATTGGTATATTAAATATCTCGCGGACAAAGAATCCGGGCCGGTAAAATACCGTCATATTTCCTAAAATGTACAAACTTGTACAGTTTTCTTGAGTGTCTCTACTTCAGCTCGACAAAAATGCTTTCGTATGTCCAGTTTCCGGATTTCCGTTTGTTCTTGTCTATTACAGGTCGCAATTCTCAACCAATTCTTGTGAAATTTCGTGAGCAGGTTCGATAGTTACATATATAGATTTTTTTTGTCGAAACGGTTCATGGAAATTTCCAAAAACATTTTTTTATCAATGATTTTGTAAGTTTCTGCGGGCGAATTTCGGTTTGTTCTCCTCTACAGGTCGCATTTCTCAACCGATTCTCGTGAATTTTTGTGAGCCGGTTGGATAAATATACAATTTTTTTTAATAAGTTTTTTGAAAAAAAAAAAATTGTTTAACGGTTTGTTCTCCTCTACAGGGCGCATTTCGCAAACGATTCTCGTGAAATTTTGTGAGCAGGTCCGGTAATTATATAGAATATTTTGTCGAGTCAGTTTTTGGAAATTTTCAAGAACTATTTTTATTTCAAAGATTTTGTAAGTTTCTGTGGCCCAATTTCGGTTTGTTGTCCTCTACAGGTCGCATTTCTCAACCGCTTCTCGTGAAATTTTGTTAGCAGGTTCGATATTCATAATTGATTTTTGACCTCGAGTTTGTTTAGTTTTAAGCAAAATCATTAGTCAATAATACCACCGAGCTGATCTGATGGAGACAGAAGGTGACCATAGCAACTCCTACACTACACAAAATACACTAGTCGTGTTTGGACTCATTAGAACAGTTTCAACGAGTAGTTGATGACTGTGAAAAAAAGTATATTCGGCAATAAAAGTTTGTACCAAAAATGAAATTTTTGCAGAATCATAAACACTATAACCTGCGAATACTAAAAGTATCACTTTTATAGATTATATCATACTCTGTGAGCTGTAGACCTCGCGAGACTTTATTTTTTTGAAAATTCTACTACCTGGGCTCGACAAAAAGATCCTATGCAATTATCGAACCTGCCCACGAAATTTCATGAGAACCTATTAAGAAATGCACGACATGTACTTAGAGGAGAACAACCGGAAATCAGGAAATCGGGACATAGAAAGCATTTTTGCCGAAGTTGAAGCAAAGAACTTCGTTTCACTCGGTCAATAAAAATAAATGTAGAACCTTGTTTAGCCACTTTTTTGTCTATTCTAACAAAATAGTGACCTGTCAAGGGTATATAGGGGCCCCATTACCCTAATGTGCCCAGGGCCTCCAATTGGTTAAAGACGGCCCTGCTTAGTATATATGGAGTGTCCGCTTATACATTAGCAATTTGTGAGTTGATTGGATATGCTTTAATATTGATTTTAAAGGATGCTACGGATTTACTATTTTCGATAGGTGGACGTTGTTAAGCAATAATGTGTCAACCTACTATAGATTTTCCTATTAGGTTGACACATTTTTGCATAACAGCATCCAAATCTCCTAGACTAGTGTCATAAGTCCACGACCCATCAAATTACGTATAGTTCGTTTCCGTTACATTCTCATGTCAACATTTCTCGTTTAAATGTCAGCGTTTTTACGTCGTGTCCGAAGGTTGCATTCGTTTTTATCACTAGACGATTCGCGTCTAGCTCGACACGTCAGATGACGCGACGTCGTGTTGCGGTGGGTCAGTGCGGTCGCAAAACTATAGCTCCATTTTGTCGTCTGTTTTGGACAGCGGCGCCCGTTTTGGACGAGGCCCATTCTGATATATGTCAGTTTGATTTATGTTTGTAACATGAACGGATTTCTAACAAAATCGTACAGTCAACATCGAAAATCTATACGCACTCGGTGACAAAATATGCGAATATGACATTAAGAGGACTTATTAGTTTTAAAATGTTTTGATTTCAATTTATGACAAACGTATTGATAATACCAATAAAGTGATTAAATGATACGATGATTTCATTAAAGTTTTAGATAGTAACATGACCATTTTTTGATTTTATTGTGTGTATTAGAATTTAAGCGGAAAAATAAAGTTTTTAGCTTCAAAATGGTCGATTTGGAGTGATGTTTCAAACGATATCTCTTAATGAAAACTCCAAAATATACATTTATAATTTATGACATTAGGTCGCCATAGTCCTGTTCTAGATAGTAACACTGAGAAAATGTCAAGATACGTGTTTATTCAATCGTTTAAATAGATAAGCATTTTTTAACTGATAAGGACTCTTAATGACAGACGTAAGAGCGTACATATATTTTTGTCGCTATTGGAACATATAAGATAATTCCAAAATATGTTTTGTGAGTTTTATGAAACTTTCCTAAAAGCAGTTTTATGTAAGGGTAGTCCATGGCATTTGCTGATGTTTTATGGCTAAGTGTGCCTAGATTTAGCATACGCGTGTATGCAGTACATAATTAAAGAATTGATAAAACTTAAATTTCACTCAACAGGCTGTGTGAATAGTAGTTACGACCTTACGTCGCAGTTACCTGTGAAGCATAAAATCATTTTGGGTGACTTCGTGATTGCAATTTATTATGATTAGTGTACCTACTTTATTACCTTTTATCTTGACGCTTAGAGACCTTATACATCTCTAACAAATCTCGATTGTTATTAGTTTCTTAGTCTTATTTTTGACGTGTAACACTACATTTAATTAATGATACTTTGATTATTGTATTATTTTTATTTGATGTACCTAGATAGATTTTGACTTGTAAAAGTTTTGATTTTGATTTTGATTTGATTTCAAGGCGAATTACTTCCTCGGAGTTTTCATTCGGTTTTGCATGCATGCTATTTCTACTCACTGTTTTTTTTTCCACAATTCCACAGTATAACTATTAATTGATACTAACGAGATCTATTATTTTCCTTGTCGGTCGGAAACGCTACGGTATGCTAATTGCTAAACTACTTTTTTCAACTAGTTTTTTCATCGAGCTTGGAAATTGACCATTAATTAATTTCCAGTAGGTACATTAAGAGCCCTTATCAATTAAAAAACGCTCATTTATTGAGGCAATTTTCTGTTTGAATTTACACGTATCTTCACATTTTCTCAATGTAACTATCTAGAACAGAACTATAGCAACCTAATGTCATAAATTTTAAATGTATTTTTTGGATTTTTCATTAAGAAATATAGTTTCAAACATCACTCGAAAACGACCACTTTCAAACGAAAAACGGCTTTTTTCGCTTAAATTCTACTACGGACAATAAAATCAAGAAATGGCTATGTCACTATCTAAAACTTTTATAAAGTCATCGTATCCTTTAATCACTATAAATACTGGTATTATCAATACTTTTGTTAAAATTTTAAATCATAACATTTTAAAACTTAAAAGGCCTCATAGGCCCGGTTTTATAAAGATCCGTTAGACCTTATCTCGGTTTGTTATGTCAAAATATGTACTGAGTTACTGAAATTTGATCTGACTTTGGTCTAACGGATCTTTATAAACCCCGGCCTTAAACTCACTGATAACCGTTTCCAGCAATAGTAAGACCGTACTATTGCTGGCCTGAAATATTATATGGAAGGTTCGCCGCGCAGCCCTGATACAACTTAGTTTTTAGTATTGTTAGAACGAGGTTTTTGTTAGATTTTTATGCATGTGACTATGCATTATGCAAGTCGACTTGCTAATTCATTTTGTAGGTGGCGAAACATCAATACGATTCCATAGTTTCATCATCATCATCATTACAGCCAATTCTGTAATCGTAAGCGGTGTTCGTTAAAATCTGTATGGAAAGTTTGACAAGTTTCTATGGGATGACAGGTGCCGGCGCCATATTTGACGATGACCGGCCTGTGATCGTATGTTGGTGCAACCGATCCTTACTCCCCATATACTTAAAATATATTATTAACCGCTTAAAAATTACCAGATATTCCTATGTATTACGTATATTTTGGTACGTACATAATTATCATTACGGGTGCTTAACTGATAAGTATAATTAATTAATGATTACGCTGAGTGGTTCTGGTTGTGCGAGCTTTGCGTAATAATCAATGATGCAATTGGCAATTATTGCAGAGCGTCATGTTTGGAACATGCATGTTTTTGAATAACGTTACGTTTACTTTTTGTTGATACTTACACTATTTATCTTTCTATTTGTCGCAACACGTATAATATACCTTAAGGTATATAATATGGTATCTCGTAAACTGCGACTCCTTGTAAGAGAAACATTTTAAATCTTCCGCGGAAATATATACAACACTCTTCGAGAATGGCTTTTTGAGTATTTTAGTAAAAATTCTTGGCTTCTATTACTATTAAAAAATAAAATATAATCAAACAAGAGCTGGCCGCTAACTCGCACAAAGAATAAGCGTGCGTTGCACCAAACCGTCTGTAATCGTAAGCGGTGTTCGTTAAAATCAGAGTGTATGAAAAGTTTGACAAGTTTCTATGGGATGACAGCTGCCGGCGCCATATTTGACGATGACCGGCCGTGATCGTATGTTGGTGCAACCGACCCTAAGCCTAGCCATTGAACGAGGAAATGCTGGCAGCGTCGTAGGAACGTATCGCCGTAGGCGCCATTCTTAGATTTAGATTAGTTTTCAGTTACTAGGTTTCCATTTTCGTTTAGTCAAGAAACAAATATTCGATAATTCTTTTTGTTCCCTAGTTCAAGCAGTATCTACAACCGCCTCCAAAGAAGTACAATTATATTTTCCCAACGTGCCCCCTTAAAATAAAAACTCATGACCGCTTCACCGTTTTATTAACACTGTTGCATGCTCGAAAGCTTGCAACGTCCGCTATTCACTTACGATCCATATCTAAGAGTGCGTTATCTCGCTTGGCATTATTTATGGCCCTGCCTGATGATAACGAGAGAGCTGCGTAACGAGTGCCGAGTTCCCTTAACGCTTATCGATTATTGACATGAGAAAAGTGACTTTACTGTCATACGCTAACATTTAATTAATTTAGGCTCGGTTTTATAAAGATCCGTTAGACCTTATGTCGGTTTGTTATGTCAAAAAATGTACGGAGTTACTGAAATTTGATCTGACATTTGGTCTAACGGATCTTTATAAAACCCGGCCTTAGAATACTATTAAAAAACGAAGGACAAGTGCGAGTCGGACTCGCCCACCGAGGGTTCCGTAAAAGTTTGTATGTATTGATTACGTCCTTTAAATAAAGATTTTATTGTTAGTAAAATTCATTTATTGATTTTTATATAACGCCGGTGGCAAGCAAGCGTACGGTCCACCTGATGGTAAGCGGACACCGCAGCCTATAGACGCCCACAACTCCAAAGGAGTCACGTGCGCGATCTCTATTTGTGATAATCCATATTGAAAGGGACCTTATGGCGGCCGGCACTTACGCCTTTATTGCCGTTGTTCCAATACAATAGTGAATAGGTGCAACGTAAGCGCCTGCCGCCATAAGGTCCCTTTCGATGTGGATTATCACATTTTTCCCTGTACTTTGATGCCATATTTCATGGTTCTTGGTCAACGGCAAGTACCCTTATATTTTGATCCCCTTGAGTGTTGAAATATACGTTTTTTGCGGCACAAACAGCCGTGTCGTTTTTTACGTTAACTAAGAGATTTTTTCACACCTTTTTGAGGTAGGGAACCCTAAAAAGTGACAAAATGTTCATGTACAAGTATTATTCGCCTTGAGTTGAAAAGCGGCGGTTCACGGTGCAAGTGCAATAATGCTGCAGTCACGAAAACTGAAGTCGATTTTCGTGACTCCAGCATTATTCGTTCTAGCAGTGCCTTTACCATGAGTTTGCATGACCGTACTCGCTAGCGACTGCGTAAACGATTTAGTATGCCGATTCTTAGTTCTACTGCGTAACCGCCAGAGGCGCTGTACTTTTGCCAATACAATTTTTTACTCAGTCGCTACCGAGTAAGGTCATGTAAACTCATGGTAAATGCACTGAATAGCAGTTTTGTTTGTATGTGACTGTGGTTTTATAGGCCAGGCCCAATGAAGCGATAGGAGTGCGCGGTTGGAGAGTGGCCTGGGGAAAATCCAGGGGAAAACCTTGACACGACCAGGGGACAGCAGTAATGGTGTTGTTATGAGAGCGGAGGGCCTACTCCGAACTCCGTATCGTGCCGTCCCTTTCACTAATATAGTATTTAACACGAGAGCGAATGGGACAGGAAATTCGGAGTAGACCCTTCAGCAGGTTGGCGTCCTCTGTAAGGTGTATCTACTTCCCCAGTTGCCGATCCAAAATATGCGCGAGATGACGCGATGAGATTACACACTCACCAGATCAAATTTTCTAAAAACGTGTTTCACATCATGTCCTATTCAATGGTCAAAGATTTACGATTGGCTACTACCCATTGACTTTGCCGTTTATGACTTTGATTCCTATACACCGTGGGCGTTAATAACCCGAAGTTTTAAACCAATGATTTTAGAGCCTAATTAGAGTATATAAAGTTATATAACATATAGTCCACAAACCCATAATTTAAGAGATATTAATTATTTAAAACATATCACAAGTTAAAAAATCTCAATTCTAACACACCCTAAAGGCGTGACGTAGCCACCTACCACTTTTACATGCATACGCATGGTTGTCAGCCAGTTTCACTTAATTAAGTTTGGTATCTATCCTACAAAAAGGTTTCACTACTGAAAGTTTTGTTCTCAATCGCGAGAGTACCAACTATTTACCTTTACTGATAACTGGCTGATAGTTTGCAATTGATGTCACTAAAATGACAATGCTCGCTTTCTGTTTCTCAACTTGAGATTAATTAAACTCGCTCTCTGAAGTAAAGATTTGTGCACGAAGAAGAGGTCAATTAATATGATTTATTGTACTGAAATAATAATTTAATTAAGACACATAATTGGACCCATGTTGATATAGCATTATTTACTCGTACTGTCGTCAAAGATACGTGGTTTAAATCTTTCGGGTTATTGACGCCTACGGTGTATTTAAGGTTATATCTACTTTTTGTTGTAACATTTAAGGTTAACTACAATTTTTTGTTCTCAAGCTGTTTTTGCTAAGTTTAGTCAGCGCCATGTGGTTTAAATGATCAAGTTAATGCTCCGTGACTTACTGGTGAAATATAACAGCGAATTTTTTTTAGGAGTGATTCAGGATCGCTTTTTGATTATGACTGATTCCTGGTTCATGAACATTTTAGTGGGTACCTACTGATAAACTTCATTTTCTAAGGCAATCAACGATCATTATTTATTATAAAATATCCTCTGAAAGCGATTTGTGTAATTCATGGTTTAGAATGTAGCAAAACAATAAAACTACAGTGGAATCCGGATAAAGCGACAGTCAAGGGACCGGTGATATTACGTCGCACAAAACGGACTGATTTACTTTGACAATGTTTGATATCAAATCTAATGTGTGGTGATTTCGAAGTCGTTATAAGCGGAGTCTTTATAAGCGGATTCTACTATATCTACAATTATAATCTCCTAGGTGCTTGCCGAGAACATCGAAAATCGAAATTAGTAATGTTTCTCTCAATCTAACAGGGCTTGGATACCGGTTTCGTCTTCATATAATTAACCGGTTAAAAATTCGGTTAATTGAGTTTTATAATAGTTTTTCATAATTTAAATCATTTATTTCATACACGAAACATTTTATTCCTATTAAAGGACTAAACTTCATATTTAAATAACACTTTTGTCCCGCTTAACGACTCTATACATAATTTATGCATGTCTCATAGATTATAACATTGAAATAAGTTTGTTAGTACAGTAGAATCCGCTTATAACGTTGCCGTGCCGACCCTTTAAAAATGTATACACTCCTTTCTTGAAGAACTCCGTACTGTGGTGTGTGTGTTGTATAAAAGAAACTTAAAAACACACAGAGTAGTAAAGGTACATTATCTTCTAGAAGTTTTCTCTTCTCTAAAGGTAGTATCCCTTCCATTTGTGGCTCTTCAAACATAAACGAATATATTTTTTTGAACCGCATTTAGATAGTGACCACAGATTATTGAGAAACAGGAGTAGTCATCTTTGTAAGATTTAAATCTTACCGAGATGTACAGTCGCCATCAGATATATCGGAGCGAACAAGATGCTCACAAATATCTAAACAAGACTCTATTGTCAAGTCGTTAAAGTGCATGTTCAGATATTTTTGAGCACCCTGAAGAGTACAGATATATTTGATGGCGACTGTACCTATTCAACGCTTGAACTTTATTGACCCTGTTAACATTCCGTGTAAACGGAACAAATAAACTAGTGCTCGGTATTCGTTGTGAATATCGTAATTTAAGACTAGTATTGGCTTGTTAATGGTGTCTAAGGAGTGCCAATGCCAGATTAGATAAATCATTTGCCGATTTACTGCTCTTGTGCTGGTATATTTTGTTTGGTAGCTTTAACATATCGGTAACTAGCGACCCGCCCCGGCTTCGCACGGGGGCACTATTAAATGAATGTTATTATACATATAAACCTTCCTCTTCAATCACTCTATCTAGTAATTCTAAGATATCGATGGCTCGGAATCAGAACGTAATAATTAATTGAACTGCGATTTTATTCTCAAAAACTTAGCGTACTGAAATAGTATTTATGCAATAGTTTTATAAGGGTTCAAAAAAGGTGAGTGGCGTGTGTAACAATTTGAGGCGAAGCCGAAAATTGTTAATAAAGACGCCATTGGCATGAGCCTTTTTTGACCTACTTATACAACGTTGCATATATTACTTTTTGTACGACTAGGGATTAAATAATAAAACACAAAATTAAACAGCAATACAGCATAAGAAAGAGCGGTAAGTTGGATAGTGACAGATGACAGTCCACAGAACGTAATCATAGACACGGTAAATTTTTTTTCAACTGTCATTTACTGACTTGCATTTTTCCTCGTGTTGGCAGTAATTATTTTAGTTTCGTTATTGTTTCAAACCATATGAATTCAGTTGTTTGTTAAGTTGGCAGTTTTGATTTTCGTTGTAAATTTAGTGTTTTTTATTTTTATTTGTTGGGTTCACAGGGCACCTCTGTTAGCAGTTGCATTATATCACATAATAACCCTAGGGTCTTTATGAAGAATAGACTAGATAAACTTTTTTGAAATTGCATAAGTCATGTTTTTATATTCGTTTGCGGGACCATATAATTGACAGATAATAGTACCGGAGTAGAATTTTTTTAAAATGTAACCCACGGCTAAGATAAACGAACTGAATCCGGGGTATAAATTAAATGGTTAATGCCTCTTAAGGCGCCTATACCCGCGAACGACCTTGCGCGTTGGGGCGTGGCTTAGCCTTTCCCGCCGCACTACCCGCGCCCCCCCGCTGTAACAGGTTTTTGCAGATTTTTTTGTATGTGTGTATGTATTTTTTATATTATTATTTTCTAAATACGTAGGAATGTTTGAAGTAATTAAATATATAAAATAGTTAAGTAGGTATATTGTCTCAGAACCGAACTCTTATATTTTAGCGTCGCGCGCAAAGCGACACAGCCTCCCCGTCCGAGAGCCGGTGGCAGACTGCCGCCCGTCGCCCGCGCACGTATCCGCCCCAACTTTTATGACGGTGTGGTAGTTATTCCAGGTTTTTGACAAAAGTAATGATTATTTTACAATATCCGTCACACAGATTATGAAAAACTGAATTAAGTTTTATTTTCTGAATATCCCGTGTAAAAAACATGTCTAGATAGTGAGCAGTAGCGATTTAAAAGGTTGAAAAATGCCTTATTTGATATTTCTTTTTTGTTAGGACAATCTAGGCGTGTTGCAATTTCCATCACAGAGATTGAAGAGGACATATCAATTCTTCAAGTATAACTTTTCGAGACCTATATTTCGGGCCAGTTTTGAGTTTTAGGCCTTTGAACTCGACCAAAATGTGGTATTTCACTCTATTACGCGCCTTAATTAATTTTTAATGCCTTCACGATGATGGATAATAAAATGACAGATGTGTTTAAAATAGGGGAGGGAATGAGCATCCGCTCCTCTTAGCTAAGTACAATCAAGGGCTAAGCCATAAACATGTACACAATCATACACACTTTCAACGATATAAACGCACTGCGTCTCATTTCCGCACTACGCAGTAGTCCTTAAAATGATGAAAGAAAAATTTTCGCTAGTTGAAAACCTGCGTTGAGCCCTTATGATATCGATCTTCTCATAGTAAGGGTTAAAGATAAAAATACTGTAAAAAAAAGTAGGTATAGGTACTCTATTTTTATCTTACATGAACTCTCTAAATTTGTCTGTTTTTACTTGAAAATTAATGAATTATTGAATTGGCGGCATACACTGGACAATCAAATGTATTAGCATAATGATTAGTGTATTCTGGCAATAAATGACAATGATTTATCGATTGAATACTTAAGTAAGTCCGGTTTTACAAAACTGGAATAAGGTCTGAAAATTAGTTGTCAAAACTCTACTACTTACTACTCGAGTAAACTTTTTTAGTTTGCTGGAATTTTCTTTAGTAAAAGTAATTTTCTCCAATCAGTTAACCGGTCATTAAAACTTGATGGAGAAAACTCGTTAGTTTCGTTACAACTATTTAATGTACCATATTTATAGCTCAATTATTATTTTATATTAACTGTAACCTTTGAATTAAATACTGATCGTTAAAATTTCAATTGAAGTACTTTCCATAGTGGCTGTATTAACATTGGTTGTTTATTACAACATGTATACTGTATTCTATGTATTTAAGTATCTATTTATCTATATAAGTATGTCGTCACTTGGTACCAGGGACCGATACCGGTATTTTTAAAAAACCCTGAATTAGCCCAATATTTTGGATTATTTTTTGCTGTTTACGTAGGGCTGAATCATTTATTTAGGTAACAACGTCGTATTATTAGATTGTCCCATTAAAAACGAAATAATGAACCGGTGACCGTATTAATACCGGTATTTTTCTATGGAGAAAATACCGGTATCCGATCCCTGCTTGGTACCCATAGTACAAGCTTCGCTTAGTTTGGGACTAGGTTGATTTGTGTAAGATTGTCCAAAAATATTTATTTATTTATTTATTTATTACTAACCCGTTGACTGCTCCACTAGGGCACAATCTACAGCGATGACAATGTTGGCATCAAAATATGTAGACTGCAGTTAAAATAAAATTCTGCTTTTTATACTATCACACAACTCGATCTTTGAATGTACCCTGGAAAAGTAAGACATACTTCACTGCACATAAAAGGTCTTTGTTATATGTATACCTGTAGACTTATCCTTTGACGCGGCGGAACAGCTGTTACACATAAACGAACTATTCCATTTTTTTTTTAAACCATCTGTGGACAAACACGACGCTCTCTTTTAATCCTACGCACTTTCCTTAATGCCTTCTTTTTCTTTATCGACTACTGTTCAACAGCGATCGAGAACCTTTGCCCCGCGGGTGTTGTGCATCGAGTTACTGCAACAAAAGCGATTGATTCGCTCTCGGGATCAAATGGGGCGAATTTCGGGTGCAGGCTGGGCGGGGCGGGGGCAGCGGGGGCGGGTAACAATGCGGCCGGCGTATCGATCGGCCGCCGTCTACGCGAGCCGAGACGCGGCCCTACCAACCTCACACACTCCTGTCCTATGCAATCCTGGTACTTTTGCTTTCGAAAAACCAACTATCTGTTAGGTTTTTCAACAATTTTGAATATTTTTTAAAACAAGGATCTCAAATTTTAAATGAAAATCGTTAGGTTATGGATGGCATTCAATCAGATTTCATTCATTTGTTATTTTTTAGGGTGAAATTCATACTGCCCTTTGTCACATTGCCCTCGACACGATGAGAGATTATGATATTTTATATTATTTTCTGACTGACACGCTCCGAGAAATTGACCTGAATGAAATATTGAGTAACTTACCAAAGCTTACCTCTCGTTGTTTATACAGTAAATTAACCGAAATGTTTCAATGGGGCTGTAGATCACTGAAGGATTAGATAATAGTTATCAAACTTAACTGTTTCGATTCCCTATCATTAATCCCGGAGGGGTACCACCGTCTTGAACTAAATTTAGGGCATTTGTGTCACTTTGAGGTCAAACCCTCGGGTTATCGCTGTCAATGTTAGTTATGTTTAGATGGCCTGGAAATGTTTCAACTGTTCTCATCACGTAAGATTCGGTCAGACACTCATCCGTTTAGGTCAGCGTGGGGGGGTGAAACGTTGGCTCTAGATAATCCTAAGCCTTTAACTGTGAAAGCGGCTTTTGGTGTGTTGCCTTAATCCATTTTAATACCCCAGCTACTACACTAAATGCTATTTATTAACTGAGTCTTTGTTTTTAACGAGTTCATGTAAGTTGGTTATTTGAGGAGTGTCTTTTCTATAGGGCTTACTTCCACTATAAACTTTTGGGAAATAGAGAAAATCGTAAATCCACGGTTTTATTTCTTTCAAGTATATTTACACTTAACGATTTTTGGTTTGAACAAGGATATGTACAGTTTTTGAGATAGGTCGAATTAACTGTAATCTAAAGTAGGGACTAGGGTTGACACTTCCATGTACAATACAATACAATACAAATATTCTTTATTGCTCACCAAACGAAGTACATGTATCATGTATCCAACTGAAAATAATTTATAGAACAAACAGATACTTTTTATTAAAACTTTAATCTCAAAGAAAAAACATAATTTTCTGTTATAAGCGGAACTGCATTTATAGTAGAAAAAGATAAATGGAATTAAGCCATTTTGAATAGACATTCTTCATTTTGCAATGGAAGCCAGTTAATTCATATTTTATACATCATTTGAAGAAGTCATCCTTTCACTACATCGGGGCAATCAAATTGCGCTGGCGTGGTAGGTTATCTAACAAATATCTAGCGTTTCCAAAGTAAAAACTGAATGGGCGTAACAAAGGGGTGTTCAGACGCTTCGCTCGGCGGCTGCGGGGCGTTAGTGAAACCTAATAAAACCGGTTATGGGCCCTACGTGACGCGTGCCCCGCAGTAATGAGTTTTCGGAGAAAGCCTCGAGTCGCCTTGCATGCGTTCCCGGTACTGGGCATTCACGGGCATACCAAGCGCAACGCTCGCACAACACAGGCCGCGACGCGAGACGAGAAAATCTACGCTCCTCTTTCTAATTTTCGCAGTGCGAGTGAGAGGAGTCGCGACTTGGCAGCAAGTTGCGCTTTATGTATGTGCTGGCAAACCTATATAAATTAGTACCTGGGCCATTGTCAGATTTAGGTTCGCGTCTTTTCGGTGGACATATCAAAAATTAAGGACCACAAAGCTTAATTTTGGATTATCGGCATAAACGGTGTTTCCATAACTATAAATCCATGTAATAAAAACATAACTTATATGTACATAAGCCATTAATTATTGACCACCGGGTGGACAACTTTTGTTTTTACAACTATCAATGACCCACCTGTAGTATAATCTTTTTCGAAACATAAACACAATCGGACGTGTTTACGTTTAGTCACAATTTGTATGATAAAAAATAGTTACCATCAAAGGCACCTGAGGCGCTGTTCGCGTTGCCATACCTAAAAATTTAGATTAAACGTTCGTTTGCGTTCATGTTTCAAAAAAACTTATACTAGAGGTAGGGATTGCCGGTCATACAAAATAATGTTATCATGTTATCAATATTTACTGCACAATAAAGAAAAACTGTTTTCAAAATGACAAGCACTCAAGCATCGGCAAGCGCGTTCGCACCGATTTCTGTGACGATACCCTTGTGTCATCATCTAATAGCTTTTCTAATTAATAATGATATATTATTACATTCCCGCTCATTACAGAACATATTATAAGAATTTTAATTTCTAAGTCTATCAAAGTAACCCCTATTTTTCCTAGTCACCCTTAGGCCGGGTTTTATAAAGATCTGTTAGACCAAATGTCAGATCAAATTTCAGTAACTCAGTACATCTTTTGATATTATAAACGGTTTTATAACGACCCGTTAGACTTTATATCGGTTTATTATGTCAAAAAATGTACTAAGTTACTGAAATTTGATCTGACATTTGGTCTAACGCATCTTTATAAAACCCGGCCTTAATCTACTTACTTAATATACTCTTTAATTCCTAACAACTTAATTAACGTGATCGTTAAGTATTAGCGCTTAATTGACTTCCGTTTTAGTTTTTTTCTGGTAGGTATGTAAAAAACTATAATGTTAGTGTAATATAAGTGTAGTGTGTAGTGTAAGTAATACAATAGTAAATTTGATGTGTCAGATGCCAAAGAACTGGCAAAGGCCTCCTCCATCTTTTTTCAAGTCCGTTTAATCAATCAGAATCTCTCTTTCATGTAGTTTCCATTCCTACATAGCATACTCAAGATTAACAAAATGGGTACATTTTTATTGAAATTCGATATACAAACGATAGCTAGTCTGGCCATCGTCCCGGTCGTCAATAAGATTACTATAGCGTGTGTAAATCTGATAACATATTTCTGACCCCAGCTACGAAACCACGATGAATCGTGGACTGGAATCCTCGTCCTTTATCCGTCGTAATTAACAGCCAAAGGTCGGATTCTATAGTTGTAAACATCTACTTCCGACCAAAAGGTTCTGAGGTTCAGACATGTCGAACGCACTCAAAACCCTAACGATGGATTGAAGATAAATTACCCGCTTACAAAAATATCGCTTTGTCATCCACCTCATACACTTTGAAAGATTAACAACCTACCTACGATGCTTCTACGTGGACGCGATACGTAATTTTGTTTTTGGATAACGAAGAATAATGTAATCGTCTAGGTTGTCAAACCTCGTTATACACAGTAAGTTAAGTACAAACCTTCAGAGTTTTGACAGACTTGAGTGCAGAAAGTGAGGAATCAAAGGAATCCTCTGACGAGAAATTTCATCGTAATGATTTAATTGGCTTTCGTGTGACGGCAACATCAAGTATTTTCAGGTTGTCAGTCTGCTTTGGCACAGAATAATTGCTGAACTGAAATATCATCAATCTGTCTCGAAAGCGAAAACCATTTCTCAAGCTTTCCTCCGCCTCGATGTCAATAAACCACGATTATGTCACGTCTGCGACCATAAACGACTAAAAAAAAAACTAAAGCATCAATTACCAGGTCGTGAACAGCCCCAGTGTTTGTCGTTTTAATTTTAAAGGCCATTCCGAGCCCTTTGACGGGGCGGACTTAACATTCCCCGCATTCTTCGGGCGCTTCGGACCGGTGTTGTCATCTCTCTCTGCCGCATGCTAACCGCTGTTACCCTTTGGTCATTATGTGTTGTCGATGTTGAGGCTGATAGGCCGGTCTGAACGGACACGTGACAGCTACCGTAGTGGACTGACGAAAAATTGCCTCTCTGTGGAATTTTGATTTAGCGTAATCCATTTCATGTTACGATTTATGTCATTGTCGTTGTTTGTCTTTGACTTGATCTCGATTAGGGGATAATATGAAAATATATTTATTACACATACAAAAAAATAACTGAGTCGTTTCGTCAGCGTTAACTTACGTTACGGAAGTGTTTCGCTTTCATATAATATTGTGTATCAGAAATTAATTCAGTGTAGGTAATAACAATCATTTATCGATGCAAATCGTATGCATTGCGGTATCAATCAGGTTGCCGTTTTCCAGCGAAACGCAAGAACCAGAATGGCGCTTAATTATATTATACGCGTCCGCTGCAACTCGTAACTTAATCAAGGCTCGATTCCGCTCAATTAGCTCGAACCGGGGTTTGTCTACCGATCGGCGAGAACCTTGTCGGCTGCTTTGATTAAAGTTTGATTGCGAGCTGTCACTCCGGTGCGGATTTGGAGCACGTCAAACGCCCGCCCGTATACATGTCAACGGACGCCGATAGACCGCCGCCACCGCGCCGCGCCGACTCTTGCGCTTGATTGATTGTTTTGTTTTCAATGCGTGTGTACGGACCTTTATTAGATCGCAGTGGGTTTCAGTGGCGTTTAACGTCACTTTCGCTTAATTACGCGCGTTTACGTTCGCGTAACCTATTATTACGAGGCACAACTAAGTTACTAAACCTACACATCCGAATTTATTGAATGGTTTAATTCGTAGAGTAACGACACTATCGAATGTAAACATATCATTTGTCCCAATAAATAAATATTATGTGGGCGGGAAATATTAACAGGCACGTGTCACGACAATATATAGTTTCGTTTAATAAAACACGACACCACTTTTCTTCCACCTACGTGTATACATAATCTGCTAAATTATAGAAAGACCATGCTGTAATAAGTCGAGTGAAAACTGTGGTAAATAAATTATGACCTAATCTGTATTACGGTAACAACTTTTCGAAACTTCACCCCTATAGCCGGGGGGGGCCGGGGCAGCTCGGTCTTATGCCATAGCCT
Source organism: Epiblema foenella (assembly GCA_963556455.1). Taxonomy (NCBI): domain Eukaryota; kingdom Metazoa; phylum Arthropoda; class Insecta; order Lepidoptera; family Tortricidae; genus Epiblema; species Epiblema foenella. The sequence goes on along the minus strand of OY747099.1, from coordinate 26,270,695 downwards.
CCCGGCCCGCGGGAACTTTTTATAACTTTACTAACACTTGGAGTGACGCGGTGTTGAGAAATTCCATCCCTCGTACCGGGGTACGAGAATTCAGAAAGGTCACAAATTACGTAATGGTTACGGGTAACCATTATGTAATTTGTGACCTTTCTGAATTCTAGCTCTGATTTAACCGGGTAATGTTATAATATACAATGAACGCGCCGTTTCACTTGCGGGCTTCTCTTCGAAGTTTCCTCAATGACACGGTAAAACTCTAATAAAAATCAACGTTTTGGAAATGTAATAAAAATTAACGTATCGTTAAATATCGGCGCCCTCCAGCACAAATATTAATTAAGCACCCCATCAGAACAATAGCGCTTTATAAAATGCTTGATTATTCAGTAAATTATCAGAATACATTCATATTGATTTATTCATAATAATTCATATTCATAGGGAAGCGGGTATATTACAATTAATACTACATATATTTGAATAGATACAACATTGTAGAATATACAAACAAACGCCTTAAGGGAGGCGTACAGCTACATCTACCAGAAGACTCATGCTTCATTAACGCACGTTGTTTTCATGTTTTATTATTCTTTATTTACGTTAGCAGTGGTACTGCTTTACACGAAGGAACGGTTGATGAATTTGGAACTGGGTAGCGATTGCACCTATAGCTCAATTGGCTAGAGCGACTGGCCGCGAGTGCCGGGAGGTCGCAGGTTCGAATCCTGCTCGGTGCCTAAATTTTTCAATTATTCCTTCACTCTAAACATTGTAGAAAAATATTAAAATGTCAATTTTATACACAAATGAATATTAGTAAAGTAATTCGGGTACCACACTCGTGTACTCAATAAATACATACTGTATCTTATACATGCTGTATCTTATTGTTTCCGGTGCATATTGTTTTGACAGATGCCACCATAGGTATACGCCGCACGCATACGAAACACCAACTTATATTTTCAGTCGCTCCACTGATTCCCGACTTCCGAGTGCAACGGATTTTGATTCCTGCGCCTTCGCCACAGATACTTCTTTCGTGTAATTTTGGAATTTGATAGTTGTATAGGAAACTTATTTTGTTTCTTACGCTGTGTTGAGGAGGCGTGGTGTCGTCGTATCTATTTTTAGTTTTATGAGTTCAGTCCCCTTCCCCCCTACTTCCCCTGTCCTTCTCGGCTGCATTGATGTTATGACTTACACGTATTAATGTTATTGTCCTACAGAAATGGCGCACTTTCGGTGTCATCCTACGATTTACTTTACTTTTCATTTTACTGACAACGCGCAATAAACACTTCACAATACTTATCATTATTTTATGACACATCTGAAATGTGTTGTAGGTACACATTTTTTATTGCCGTGTGATTGCTCTTTGAAAACTCGGTTTATATTTATTTTACATATGCATCAGCTACGTACATCTGGAGAAGTATGTTATCATGAATATTGAATATGTTAACTTTGTCACGAGATATTCTATAAGTTTTATTGGAGTATACAAATATTTATTGATGTTCTCGATACACATTACGACCATAACTATACTGAATATACTGATACCCATGAACATTCGGAAGCGGTTTTCATTGCTCTATTAAATGGGTCGTTCGAGTTTTTCTTGTTGTTATTCTGTCCCGTCAGCGAGGAGACAACAATAACCGAGTTTCTTAGAAAAATGTTTATAATATGGACTTCAAGAATGCTGTAGAGATGACCCATGTCCAAATAGATTTATGCTCATCGCTAAAACCTGAAACTCATATTTGGTAGATTTAAACCCCATAAAATCACAGTTTTAAAGAGTGACTTAGGAGACGTAACCATGGTAACGAGCAACAAAGAATTGTTGATCCACCCAAATGTACATATACATACTTTATATTTATAATGCAAGCATTATACTGACTTGCATCAATTACGTTCGACTTTTATTTTTTCTTACAAATACACGTGCATATTGAATTAAAAAAAAAACAAATATAATAATAAGGGTCGATTTTGCAACCGTCAAATTATAATTATCCATCGGTTATATTCACTGCCACTTTTTAATGTCATATGAAAGAAAATGACATAGTTAACATTTACGTGAGGTGGACTTGAGGAGGTATCTGGGGATTGAAAAATCGACCCTAAGTAATAAAAATCTAACCCAATTATCAGACTAACAAATCGGTGTAGGAGAAAAGAAAAAGGGTGACTTATTTCGTGGCATAATGTTTTTCCATAAAAAATAATATACTACACACATAAAAATTAATATACGATACAGTATATATACGCAATAACTCACAGTCATGCCTTGACAATGTGTGTTCGCATCGTTTGTGAGATCGCATTTTATTGAAACGCGTGTTTGTATCGCTACAAAAAGTCATAGTGTTTAACCGCTCATATTATATCTCTTGTATGTAAGAATAGCTTCTAAGTAAATGCTCATCACCTATGCCTTCATACATGCTGCACCTACCAAAAAAATAAAATTCAGCTTTTAAAAATAATCACATTTACGAGCCTTCCATGTACTTTAACTTTTTTATACCCAGCTATAAAGCATGCGGAATTACACACACATTCCCAAGTAAAAAAAAAATCTCATCAAATTAAAAGCGTCGATCATCGTGAAACATAATACGAAGTAGATGTAGGCACTTAAATTTTTTCGCCACTTAAAATTGTAACGAAAGTCCACGTCCCCCACAGACAGTGTAATCGTAATGGACAATTATTTCGGCGGTCGGTCACACGCGTGGCTCGTGCGTGTGTGCTATTACGCGTACGTCTGAGCGGGGCGAAGATGCGGCCCAAGCGGCGAGGCGAGAGAGAGTCACCAACAACTAAGGCCGTGCGCTGGTAGGGCGATTAGCGGTATAGCGATGCGACGGCGATCTCACGGCCTGTACTCGGAACATCGAAATCCGAACTTCGTATCGTGCCGTCCCTTTCACTCTCGTGTTATTCACCATATGAGTGAGAGGGACGGCACGATACGAAATCGTAATGGACAATTATTTCGGCGGTCGGTCACACGCGTGGCTCGTGCGTGTGTGCTATTACGCGTACGTCTGAGCGGGGCGAAGATGCGGCCCAAGCGGCGAGGCGAGAGAGAGTCACCGACAACCAATGTAAGGCCGTGCGATTAGCGGTATAGCGATGCGACGGCGATCTCAGGGCCTGTACATCGGTTTTTTTTTATTAAAAATGGGATCGCTCTTGGCCAGCATCTAGCCAGGGGGCAAAGATGAGTCCGACGATGAAGCGAGCTCACCCAGAAGGTGCCTATTCACTCATGCCCTAAAAAGGTCTAGGTTATATGAGCTCGGAAACACAAACACCGGCAGAGAATTCCAAACCTTACAAGTGCGCATTATAAAAGATGATGCAAAGCGCTTGGTTCAAATAAGAGGAATTTCGACCAAGTAAGGATGGTATCCAGCCGTGCGTCTGGATGTCCGATAGAAGAAGGGGGAAGGCGGTATGAGCTCATGGAGCTCCTGAGCACACTCTCCGAAGTACAATTTGTAGAAGACGCACAGACATGCTACTTTGCGTCTATGTGCTAGGCTCTGTAGCTTGTTTCCTACTACCTGGCCGTCGCCAATTAGCCTCCTGGCTCTGCGGTCCATCGAGTCGATCGGTGCATCCTGCACTCATATGGTGAATAACACGAGAGTGAAAGGGACGGCACGATACGAAGTTCGGATTTCACTGTTCGGTGTAGCCCCTCAGTAACTACAGCAATTCGCTCAAGTTGTTCCGCAAGCGCTGTCGCGTTGCTAATCGCTCAGCCAGTGCAGCCCCCAAGCCTACTAGTAAATCAGGTTCGTTAGAGTAATTTGTACCGTAAAATTGCGCGTCATATTTAATGATTATAGGTTAGTAAAACGCATGTAATCCGTTCCTAATCTTATGAATCCCTCCATCGATAGTCCATGCCACCGGGATACGTTCGAAGATATACGAATCGATTCACAAGCGTAGGCAGCGACATCAAATTCTAAGGCGCCTCTTGGAAGCATCATATTTAATGATTATAGGTTAGTAAAACGCATGTAATCCGTTCCTGATCTTATGAATCCTTCCATTGATAGTGCAAGCCACCGGGATACGTTCGAAGATACACGAAACGATTAACAAACGTAGGCAGCGGCATCAAATTCTGAGGCGCATCTTGGAATTGGGGCAATATCGTATTCCCTCTACTCCCGAGAGCTGTCAATTTGGCTGACAACCTCGCTACCGCTCCCTCTCGTAATCTAGAGCCGCGGGCGCAGGTCGATAGCGCCATGTGGCAGCCTCCGCGGGAGTCCGCCCCCTCGCCGGCTATTTTCATTTATCACCCGCTCTTCCAGCCTTCCGTCTACCAGCCGCCTGCGCCGATCCCATTCTGTACTCACAAAACCACTTTCATACGTCATTGTGGCACAGAACCCTACACGTCTAATAATTATGCGTAATCTGAGCTCAGAGTTATACTGGTCCGTAAGATCGCTTTGGGAATTGCGCTGCTGCGTTGTCGCGGTGACCCATCGGGACTACCGTCTTAATTAAACCCACGGTTTTATTTTAGAAATACGGAAATCAATTAACGCGCTCTGCTGTAGGATTACAGTTCTAACGTATGCTCGATAAATACAGAGAAATGTATTTGCCTGCACACACTGCACTGTATTTTACTATAGAATTTGCTTGTACTTTTATTTTTCACTTTTTTAAATTTTTTGTATTGCCCAAAAACGATTTTTAACATAAGATGGTAAACATTGTTTCACCAACTTAAGATGTTATTTAAAATTAAATTGAATTTCTCGTTAAGGATTTCTACGTATGAACTTAATTATCCATATAATTTGGCATTCATATGTTTTTAAATTGTTACTTCAATGGGTTTTCTGGGTGGATCAACTATATTATTTGTTGCTCGTTACCATGGTTACATCTCCTGAGTCACTCTTTAAAAACTGGTTTTATAGTTTAAATATACCGAACTCAAGTTTTAGCGACGAGCATAAATCCATTTGGATGTGATCTCTTGAGCATGCTTGAAGTCCAGTATTATAAACATTTTTCTAAGAAACTCAGTTACTGTTGTCACCTCGCTGACGGGACAGAATAATAACAAGAAAAAGTTGATCGACCTATACCCATTAATTTAGCGGCTTTCACAACTTATACTTACTACCCCAAAACGAACCGTACGCATTCCTTGCCCCTGTAAAGGATCTGTCAAATCACAACAGTCAGTTTATCGATCGCGCGGGGAGAAGTAAATCTAATAAGTTTTTTGTTGGACGCGATATGAATGAGGTGAAACGTGTTTGAAATAGACAGGGGATTAACCATCCCCTCTCCGCATGGGGGAATATAGTTTTAGCCGGTTATACTTAGTTATAGCCGTATGTGCATCGCAGTGCGTGCCTCGGCACCGCTCGCTCGGATCTCGAGGATCAATTTCACGCGGATCGATTACTCTTCTTTTATCAAAAAAAGTTCTCAAGGGTGGTACGAGCAAATATCGATAATATGCAGTGTAACAGTGATTGATTTTTACGCTGATTATTTAATAAAACCGATTTTAAATGCACACACTTGAAACGCTGCTTTCAGTATACTATAAAAAATAGTTTATCGTGTGTACGAGCCCCAATGCAAAATAGCTCGTCTAGTCGCAATTCTGCATGCGTATTTTTTTTCAAAAACTAGTATTTCTACCCGAATCGACTTTGATGATTAATGGAATACACTAGACGCAATGTCACTAAAGCTAGCTTAGTTTTGAGTTGTACAAAGTGTACATCTCGTTATTTATTTTAAAATAATTTAATTATAAATATTACATCTCACACGCAAATAATTACGTCTGCTTCATATTTAAGGCAAAATAGGTCGTCTATTTAAAATAAAACCTGTTTACCAGGGTTCGTAATATAAAATATTATTTTCAAATTGAATACGGAATATTCTCTGTCATGTAAAATGACAAACCACTATATAAAAGGGCAAATTCAGCCTAATTTTTTATTACTCCAAATCGTTTTTCTATCGAGATGGCACGAGGTAAGCCAGTGACTGAAGAAGTGCGGAAAATTATAATCTCCAGTAACAATAAAGGCAAATCTACGTACCAAATTGCCAAGGACCTTTCTATGCCAAGGTCTACAATCCAAACTATCATCGAGCATCATCGAAAACACGACAAAATTTCTTGTTTAAAGAAATCCGGCCGCCCACGAATTACTACTAAAGCAGAAAACAGGATTCTGAGGAAGATCATCAAGAAAAATCGTCGTGCAAGAGCTGGAGAACTTACGGTACTATGGCGTGACGCAATTAAAAAAAACATTTCAGTGGATACTTGCAAGAGAGTGATGAAGAGGATGGGCTACGGTTTTTACACTGCTAAAGAGAAACCGTTACTTACACAACGGCAGAAAACTAACAGGTTGAAATTCGCCAAAAAGTACAGAAATTGGACCGTCGATCAGTGGCGTAAAATTATATGGAGTGACGAATCTAAATTTGAAGTCACAGTAGGCGATGAACGAAGTAAAGTCATTCGCGAAAAAGGAGAGGCATTTCAAAAAGATTGTCTTAAGCGTAAGGTAAAGTTTCCAGCTTCCTTAATGATTTGGGGCTGCATGTCGGCACAGGGTGTCGGCTGTCTGCAATTTATAGATGGAACCGTCAATGCCGAAAAATACAAAAGCATCTTACAAGAGAGTTTGCTGCCGTCTATACGTAAGTTAAAGTATAAAAATGCGTATACTTTTCAACAAGATGGTGCCTCATGCCATACCGCTAAAGCAACGATGGCGTGGCTGAAAAAGAAAAAAATACCTACCATGTCGTGGCCATCCAGCAGCCCGGACTTGTCTCCCATAGAAACGTTGTGGTGGAAAATGAAGAAGAAGTTGCGAAAGGACCCGTCCAGATCAAAAGCTGATCTTAAAGAGAAACTTACCTGTGTTTGGAATGAAACAACCCCGGAAGAGTGTCGACAGCTGGTAGATACAATGCCGCTCAGAATTAAAGCCGTTTTAGATGCAAAAGGAGACGCCACCAAGTGGTAGACGTTCTAATCTGCGTCGGTAACACTAAAGACGAACTTTTTTGCATTTTAGTACAATTGGTGAAACAATGTTTTTTTTATTACCAAGGAAAGTTCGTTTTTTTTTTCATTGAATAAATAAAATACGATTTATAACTTATACTGTTTTTATATTGCTAATTCTTCCAAACACCTTCGTCCCCCAGAATTTTTAGGTTAACGTTAGTTTAGTACATTTTTTTCCTACCAGACGTACTCATTTGCATTGGGGCTCGTATATTTCTGTGAAATCCAGTGATAGGAAATGTGTACTTGAACCTTCATTCCTGACATATTCGCTAACGCCACTGAAAGTTCACAATTTATCTAGCATATTCTGCTCGTTGATTTATAGGTGTGCGGTTTCTAAAGTGGAGTACCGATTTAGCCCGGCTGATCGTCTGATATTGCCTCTAAAAGAGGCCTCACCTATTCCGATATTTTATTAGCTCGCAGATGTGCCGTCATACGATGTCAAAAATATCGATATTACTCGGAGACTTCTAGTTGCAGAATCTTCACGTTACTTATTGAAATACAGTAGAATCCGCTTATAACGACTCCGCATATAACATTTGACCGCTTAAGTCGTTAAGACTTCGAAATCAGCACACATTAGATTTCATACCAAACATTTTCAAATTAAATGTCCGTTTTGTGCGACGTCCTGTTAGTGCGACGTAATATCACCGGTCCCTTGACTGTCGCTTTATCCGGATTCCACTGTATGTCCCTTCGAAGAAACAGTTGAGCTGAAAATATAAACCTATCATCAAACAAATACACGTATTGACTGAATAAAGGCACGGACGCACGTAACATAAGCTATGCAACCTTTTAATATTCATTTCTCTCGTTGTTACATTATATATATTTAACTAGTTGAACTACACAACGCAATATGATCTCCAAACTCCTGTTCAAATATGACAATGGAATAGAAATGACGGGTGTAGCAGCGGGCTTGGTAAACAAACTTCTCCGGTTCAGGTAGGAGCTGGTTAGCATTGTGTGCGCCCGCGACCATGCTCGGGCTCGGGCCTAGACGGAGCGGCAACGTCGCAGAACAAACCGTGTTCATATTCCTACATCCCGTCCCCCTAGCCCTTCACACTCTCATAATAAAGCACGGTTTTGATTGCTTTTAATTATCCCGCAATTGCTCTTCAATAACGTGATCAGTTTTCATACCAGGCGCGGCCTGTGTTCGCTGTTTACAACGGCTAACAAAGGTACAATGAGGGCTTTCAACGAGATTCGCGGTATGCGCAACAATAACAGATGAGCTAGAAACGCGCGATACGATTGTGTTTTAGTGCGGTCCATCAGTCGAGAACCCCAAGTGTTTGTTTAATATCCGTGAAATGTCGCTATTATAAAATTCTGAACGATTTTCACGGTGCCTGAAACCTTTTTAAATATTTTGAACCTTCCTCTGAAAAAATACGGTCCAAATTTTCACGACTTGCCTCTTTTAAAATGCCATGCCGATCGCTGTAAGCCAATGGTGCGAAATCTCACCCGCATCTCGTTTCAGCCCGCAAACCTTGATATTAGGCTACGTGCGCCGGACGCAGCGCTTCCTCGCCCGTATTAAACGTCCGCCCACGCGGCTGACTTCCCGCGCCTAGTACTTACGTATGCTTGTGCAAGGGCCACGAAGCTCGCGGCACCATCATGAGCTAGGGCTTAGGCGGATTTTAGTCCCACGTCACACTAAACAGACTAGAATAACCACTATGTCTTGGGCATAAACCAGCCTTAGTATCCGAATGATGCCGTATAGGAATAAACATCATTCTACGCCAAGTAACGCTGAACGCAACGATACGCCGAATATGGGTTTACCTAAATACGAACATTCGGCCGAATATTCGGTCCAGCTTTTGTCTAACCGAATATTTTCAGAATTATTCGATTCAACGTAATGCCTTCATCCGTTGTTCTAAAACATAACACTAATTGAATGGTATAATTTCTGTTCATTATGAAAGCGAAATATTGATAATAAAAATAAAATAAATTTTATTAACTAACTCTCAAACCTTGCTAACCAGTCCTCTACCGGTCCCTGGGATCCCATGGATCATTACAAAATAATGCTATTGTTTATTTTTTTCACCGGACACGACGGCTTAAGTTGTGTGTCTCTCCTGAAATATTTTTCTTAAACATGTGTCCTGAAGATTAGAGGATATATCGCAGTTATGACAATGCGACAAAAAACATCTTTATTAGCAAATATTTGCCACGTAAAGGGGATAAAATTGAGTCCCCCATACGTTGAACGTCATCCCTTTGGTGAATTTTAATTGACTAATGTGTTATACGCTGAATGGCATTAGGGCAATCGAGCGGAATGCTGGGTCCGAGCGCCCGAAGGGGATAAGCACCGTAGTTGCAATAAATCGACCAGATTTTACTCGGTATCATTGGGCCATTTTTTTGAACCTGACTGTGGATTTATAGGCCGGGCCCAATAAAGCGATAGGCGTGCGCGGTTGGAGAGTAGCCTAGGGAAAATCTAGGGGAAAACCTCCGACACGACCACGCGTGTGGTTTGAAACACTGGAATACTCTAAGAGTTTGCGCTCCATTGAGATTGGTTGAGTGGTATCAACCGAATCTGAGATGTGAGTGGAATCGAGCTACTGGGAGTTTTGTTCACTAAACCTAGCCTAACTGAGAAGAATCCAGCCAGAAACTCAGCTAGGTCCGACCTGGGTCGGACTGACTCTGACGTCCCCGTCGTGCTATTCATATGTGATAATTCACCTTGAAAGGGATCTAGGGCAGCCGGCACTTGCGCCTGTATTGCCTATATTCGAATACGAGAACAATAGTGAATCGGTGCGACGTAAGCGCCTGCCCACATAAGGTCCCTTTCTATGTGGATTATAACCAGAGATCGGACAAAGCGTCATCGCTCGCAATAATATTTTTTTACCACGTCGGTGGCAAACAAGCGTACGGTCCGCCTGATGGTATTGAGCCAACTTACTGTATCTATTGTCGTGTCTCTTTACTCTTAATTTCATGTTAACAATGTATTAAGTTTGCTGCACTTCCCAGTGTTTTCGTTATAATTTAGCATACATATGACAATGCTAAACTATGTCGTCGAGCTGATCTCCTAACAGTCGGAAGATGACCACAGTTAAAATGCAACCCTATCAAATTTCTTGTAATCTAGAAGTCTCTACAGACCTTTAGGTAGGTATATAATTCTTCCCTTTGTTGTACGAAACTTTTGATATAAAATGGCTTTACAGTTTTAATGTGATGTTTGGAACAAATCTGCGTCAGCATTACGCTTGACTCATGGCCCCCCGTGTAACGGTTCCTTTGATGTGCACCTAACGCCTATATGTGGGGTAGGAAGTTAGGTGAGTATTATTACGGCGGAGTTTCCTTTGCACGCGGCAACCCTCTGCTGTTCAAATAAAGTTAATATTTACGCTTTGACAATCTAAACAGCGAATTGATAATTCCTTTTATAGCAATTTAATAGATGCGCCTCGCTAATCGCTATAATGACGGCAAAAATTGGGATTAAATTGTAGGTGAAAGTAGTTGGTAGTGGTAGTTCCTACATTTAACCTTACTACATTTTATAAGATATGTAAAACCTTATATAGGTCACTAATGTCAAAAAATATTAGGATAGGATCTAAAAAATCAAGTCTTAACTTTGTCAATGTGTTAAACACAAAAAACAAACAATAATTAAACCCTCGCCACCTCAGTTTTGTCAACTAACGGTACTTTTGTGACTTAACGCATCGATGATTCTTTTTACTTTATTTATATAAACTATTTTTTGAGACGATGTCATTATAATAATTGACCGAGTGAAACGAAGGTCTCTGCTTCAGCTTCGACAAAAATGCTTTCGTATGTCCAGATTCCGGATTTCCGTTTGTTTTCGTCTACAGGTCGCAATTCTCAACCGATTCTCGTGAAATTTTGTTAGCAGGTTCGATATTCATAATTGATCTTTTTTATAATATCAGATTTTGGAAATGATAAAAAACTCACTCATGAGGTCTACAGCTCACAGAGCCACTAGTTTTATATGTTCACCCTATTCTATATCATTCATACCTACCTATATTCTATAAGTATCTCACTTTGCCAATCAGTATTGCCTCGATTAAGTTATTATCTAGCACTTATTCCATGTACGTTGTCCACAGGTACACGCGCAAGCGCAGCCGCGTGGGAACACGCGTTTCCTCGAACGCGGGCTCTGGTCGCGATGCGGTCGGGTTACCGGACCGGTCCCGTATGCACAACTTATCGGGAAATAGAACACGCCTGGTCAACTAGGGATCGGAGTTTTCATAGCGACTTAACAGATGAAGAATCAACTTTTTAGTGCCACTCGTTGCCGTGGTTACGTCTGGTTGGCCAGGGGACAAAATTCGCATACAATCTTGATTTTATGCTATTTAAGTTTACCAACCATACTTATTTGTGGTACTTATAAGCTATTTCAGTAATGGTCCATCTACTAAGCATGTAGTAGAACTTAAATACAACATTATTTTGAACAAACTACGCCACTAGTGTCCCTTGGATAACGTGTCAAGTTCAAGATAGTAGTACTTACGTACAGAATGTCCACTCGCTAACAAAACCGATATAGGACAGCTATAGAAAGGTCAAATAATGGCATCTAGCTCGCATGCGCTTGTCGCTTTTTTTTTATAAAACGCCGATGGCAAACAAGCGTGCGGTCCACCTGATGGTAAGCGGACACCGCAGCCTATAGACGCCCGCAACTCCAAAGCAGTCACGTGCTCGTTGCCGACCCTTTATAAACTTTGAGGATTCACTGTGTTGACAGCAGAAGGAACAAATTTAGGTCCCACGCTCTCAACACAGTGCATCCTCCGGAGCTCTGGCAACCTTGCTCACCTCCAGGAACACAACACTACTTACCTGTATAGTAAATAATGTTATTACGGCTGTGGTCTTCTGCAAGATAGTTCCACAGTTGGGCTGCTCCAAATTCGAGCAAAATGACATTTTGCCGTGCCCTACCTCTCTAAATAATCGCTTGAGAGAAAACTCCGTTCCATAGATAATCCTTTGAATATGTGTAGATATTCGAGGTATGATAGATTCGAGAGAAAACTCCGTTCCAAAGATAATCCTGTGAATATGTGTAGATATTCGAGGTATGATAGATTCGAGAGAAAACTCCGTTCCAATGATAATCCTGTGAATATGTGTAGATATTCGAGGTATGATAGATTCGAGAGAAAACTCCGTTCCAAAGATAATCCTGTCAATATGTGTAGGTATCGAGGTGTAATAGATTCGAGAGAAAACTCCGTTCCAAAGATAATCCTGTGAATATGTGTAGATATTCGAGGTATGATAGATTCGAGAGAAAACTCCGTTCCAAAGATAATCCAGTCAATATTGCATCCGAGGTGTGATAGATTCGAGACAAAACTCCGTTCTAGATATAATTCTGTTAATATGTGTATCCGAGGTGTGATAGATTCGTCTTGAGATATATATAAGATGAACATACCTAGTCTTTAAACACTTAAAGAGACTAGATAAATAATAAATAAATAAATAAATATTAGAGGACAATCTCACACAAATCGAACTAGCCCCACAGTAAGCTCAAGAAGGCTTGTGTTATGGGTACTAGACGACGATATATTTAATAGATATAAATACTTAAATACATAGAAAACATCCAAGACTCAGAAACAAATATGCTCATTACACAAATATTTGCCCTGACCGGGATTCGAACCCAGGACCGTCAGCTTCACAGGCAGGTGCACTACCCACTAGGCTAAACCGGTCGTCAAGATAGGTTAACCTACAATCGGATAAAGACAAGGCAGTACCGGTTACGGCTCTTTTCTAAAGTTCTTAGCGAAGACTAGGATTTTCCTGCTTTAAACGGCGGTCTGGATGCTTATGGTCGAGCTTATCGCTACAGTCGTCTCTTTTGAACAAACCCGGAAGCCCTATAGCGGTCAATGGCTAAGCTATGCACGTGCGCTGCGTGGGTTTAATTTCGCCTAGTATCGGAATAAAAATCGCTAAGGGGCTACTACTACGAACTTCGAAATCCGAACTTCGTATCGTGCCGTCCCCTTCACTCTCGTGTTATACACTATATGGGTGAAAGGGGCGGCACGATCCAAAGTTCGGAGCAGGCCCTCTGGTACAGAGGCGCGCATAACGCTACACACTGATGAAATAAACCAAGTGATGTGGTTTGCGTTCGTGTGTACGGTGCGCCGCGGTGAATGACTTTTCTACAAAAAAAAAATATATACTCGTACCACGGAGCTTGAGGTAAGCCCGATGTCATAAGATATATCTTGTGAGGGCTGCGATACTGCTATTAAATCAGTGTTCGTATGATTCTATGGTTAAGACTTATAATATTGTCATAGACGACCGCTTTAGCCTAGTTGGTAGTGACCCTGCCTTCGAAGCTGGAGGTCCCGGGTTCGAATCCCGGTCAGGGCATGCATTTGTGTGATGAACACGAATATTTGTTCCTGAGTCTTGGATGTTTTCTATGTATTTAAGTATCTATTTATCTATATAAGTATGTATATCGTCACTTGGTACCCAAAATACAAGCTTTGCTTACTTTGGGACTAGGTTGATTTGTGTAAGATTGTCCAAAAATATTTATTTATTTATAGTTACCACGCGTTGTAGCGATCTATATCATGATAAATAATTCGATGGTTACAAAAGTGATCCTCCCTCTCGTCCAACAAAATTATTCTGTCATCATAATACTCATATTGTAAAATTTTTGGTTGGTCCAGGATTTTCTGCTGACTCGCATAGAGATTAGACAATTTAACTACTTTACTAACCAATTGACGTGACAGCCACTACGCTATGACAATCCTGTTTCACTTTCAAATAAATTGTGCAAGGTATACAGGGCGTCCCACGGCTATGCCACATGGAGGGAAAGTACCTTGAATATTGTAGTTGGAACATTTTACTGAAGGAAGACATTGTTTGAATTTAAAAAAACAATTTAAACTGCATTCACAGATATTTAAATAATTTTATGATTGAACCGGGAATCGAACCAGTTACACGTGATAAATTGATTAATTTTGTATTAAAACTGTTAAAATGCATGGTCTTCCTTTTATTTCTGACACTATGTTATTTAGCAAAAAATAATCCATATGATGAACCCTTTAGATCGGTATGATAAAGCTACAGGGTAATTATTTTTCTCGTGTAACGGTCAACCATAAAAATATTTAAATATCTGTGAATGCAGTTTAAATTGTTTTTTAAATTCAAATAATATCTTCCTTCAGTAAAATGTTCCATCTACAATATTCAAGGTACTTTCCCTCCATGTGGCATAGCCGTGGGACGCCCTGTATAATAAATTGAATGCTTACCTGGACTTGCTTCCAATATCCTCTGTAACTGAAACCCTAACGCTCGATTCCATGCATTAGCCGAGATAGTTCTTCGAACTGTAAACTGGCAGGCTCGTCTCGTATGCAGTATGCACATGCGTTCAGATCAAAGCGACCGGCCCTCCATTAGGCTGCGTATATAACAAACAAACTCACATAAATAGTACGGCCCTGCGACAGTCGTGAGTTCACTGTTGTGCCTGGGTAGATCGACTTGTCATATAGTTCGTGAGTAGTGGATTGTATTGTATTGTTTTCCCATATAGGTACACAGAGATACACTTACGTCCGTCAGTAGATACAATGTTTCTTATCACTAATGCTTATATTTAATTAAAAACAATTAATCATACAATTTTCCAAACATCCTTTTCAGTTGAATAATCTGAGACTTTATAATAGGATTTCTGAATCAGTCTTTCTTCATTAACCTTTTTAAATTTATTATATTTATATTTTTATATAGTTTACGTTAGCAGCGGTACTGCTTAATAAGAAGGAACGGTTGATGAATTTGGGACTGGGTGGCGATTGCACCTATAGCTCAGTAGGCTAGAGCGACTGGCCGCGAGTGCCGGGAGGTCGCAGGTTCGAATCCTGATCGGTGCCTAAATTTTTCAATTTTTCCTTTATTCTAAACTAGCGACCCGCCTCGGTTTCGCACGGGTGCAATGCTGATGCATTTATTATACATATAAACCTTCCCCTTGAGTCACTCTATCTATTAAAAAAAACTGCATCAAAATCCGTTGCGTAGTTTTAAAGATTTAAACATACATTGGGATATAGGGACATAGGGACAGAGAAAGCGACTTTGTTTTATACTATGTAGTGATTTGGGAATTTTATTGTAAAAATGAATTGACTGTCCAATAAATGAGATTCGCTTCGAATGAACATAAATTATAATACAGACAGCATCAGAAGTATCTACGCATATGATGAAATCAATAAGTTGGCAAGGCGTCCCCGTGTGGTGTCCGGGTTAGAATAGCGCTCCCCCCTTTCTTCCCGTGGGTGTCGTAAGAACCCACCATCAGAACTGGGTTGTGTTTTGTTTTTTTTTCCACCTTGCAGAAGACCACAGCCATAATAACATTATCTACTATAAAAGTATATAGTGTTGTGTTCCTGGAGGTGAGCAAGGTTGCCAGAGCTCCCGAGGATGCACTGTGTTGAGAGCGAGGGACCTAAATTTGTCCCTTCTGCTGTCATCACAATGAATTCTCAAATTTCATAAAGGGTCGGCAACGCGTACGTGACCCCTTTGGAGTTGCGGGCGTCTATAGGCTGCGGTGGCCGCTTACCATCAGGTGGACCGTACGCTTGTTTGCTACCGGCGTTGTATAAAAAAGAAAATACAAAATGTGTACTTAGACTAAAGTTTCGCCATACTGCGAGGCAGTTTGTTGGCGATGCGATTATCTAATTAGTATTAAAATTAGGAGGTACACGTACGCTACATATACTTTATTTCATGCACTAAATAATTACGTATTATGTTATTGTTTACGGTCAATGTTAAGTACATGTTTACACTGCATCTTATGCAGGGACCGATACCGCTATTTTTAAAAAACCCTGAATTAGCCCAATATTTTGGATTATTTTTTGCTTTTTTACGTAGGGCTGAATCATGTATTTAGGTAACAACGTCGTATTATTAGATTGTCCCATTAAAAACGAAATAATGAACCGGTGACCGTAATAATACCGGTATTTTTCTATAGCGAAAATACCGGTATCCGATCCCTGACCTTATGTGGGCGACGGGCTAGCAATCTATCACTGCAATAGCATATTTTCTCCATTTATAAACCTACAATTAATAAATTTGGCACTGGAATTGAATTTCATGTTTCAACCCTCTTTGGGAATACAGGCATGAGATGTATGTCGGGCAAGGCGCTTCATCTCAAGTTGCAAGTGTCCATAGGCTAAGTTATCTGCTTACCGTCAGGCAGGCCGTAAGCTTGCCACCGTCGTTATATAATAACGGCTTTTTACCTCTTCATGTGTGTTTACTATTCTGATGCTGACTGTACATATTAAATGTTACAATGAATCTTCGTATAAATTATTAATACAAATACAAATACGTTTATTTCGTCATCACAGGTTAAAACAATACAGTTGTTAAGTTTGTGAAATACAGTACGAAGACCATGATGAGCCCATTAGGCATACGAAAATACAATTACAATGTCAGATTAAGCATGATATTCAATACAACAATGTCAATAATTTGTAATATAATATGCAATACAATAATGTCATAATTTTAAAAGATGAATTTCGATGTCATATGCAGTGGTAGTAATTATTTATTTATTTAATTTTTTGTTGTTCTTATATAAAAGGTATTTTAATTACCTACTGGAAAGTTTAATATGCGTAAAAAGTAATAAACATTTAAGTAATTGTATCGTCAAATACGACAAATGCTCCAGGATAAGATGTAGCCTATGTCTACATTATTCAATTTTCAAACAAAGTGAAAAATTTATCGCCACAGGTGGGATTTGAATCCACGACCTCTGAATCCCACCTGTGGCGATAAATTTTTCACTTTCAAAACTGTAATTTAGTTACCGGACGTATCCGCTTGATAAAATTTAAACACATTCTACTATATAACATTTTAAACTCTCGCGCTTTGTAAACATACTTAAAGATTTGTTTAAACTAGTCTTACGTGATATTTATGTATTTACCTTTGTTACCGACATAGTGGACGGGTAGAAAACTTTTTTCGGGTCTACCCTTCACATTTTTATAGACTTTTGTAGGGTACTCAAAATGTTGCCTAAACAAGCACATGCATACGATAGGCTTGAGTGACACAAGGCGGTGCAGACTCTGCTTTGAAGCGGAGGAGACGCCTGCACACATCCTAACCGAATGCCCTAGCCTAATGCGCAGTCGTAGCTCATTGCTGGGCAAGCACATCATGCGTCCGGATGAGATTGAGTGTCTCGAGATCAGAAAAATCCTGCGATTTTTTGAGTTTGCAGGACTTGACCGAGAATTGTAGTATGTGGCGATCACAATAGATCAGAAATGGTCGCAGTGATACGAGGGCTGAAAAGCCCGGGAATAGCCACAACACCTAAATAAAAAAAAGGGTATTCAAATGTTGTGTACCCGTATCTCCGTTGACAACTTGCTGAGACGACAGTTTAACCGCGACCAAGACCGGTGCAACCCGTGTCGAAACGTCGGTAACAATGGTAAATACATATATATCTCGTTAGACCCGTTTAAACAAATCTTTAAGTACATTTTACTATGCCTCATCATCCTCCTAGCGTTATCCCGGTACAGTTGCATCCTGAGGGATGCCCGGAGTCCGCTACCTAATCCCAAGACTTGGCGTAGGCACTAGTTTTTACGGAAGCGACTGCCATCTGACCTTCCAACCCGAGGGGAAACCAGACCTTATTGGAATTAGGCTTGTCAAGTGAGTGGGCAATTTGACTGTTAGTTCTCAAGCCGCCCGAAGGCCTCTAACTTGGCTTAACGACTACTATCATAGACAGCAGCCGGGATCAATGGCTTAACGTACATTTTACTATGCCTATTGGTGAAATATCTGTTGAAATCGGATGAGTAGTCCCACATTACTGGTGACTCATAATAATAATAATATGGCTGGGTCAGATACTTAAGGCGGTACTCTTGGACACAGCGCGGATAGTCAGGAGGTTCCTCTCTCTGTCGCCCGACACCATCGGTACCTTAGGCCCCGCCTCGCTGCCGGTGGCACACTAGGTTAGGTTTTAGTTTGTAATGATTTTGTTTTGTAAATATTGTTTTATATTTTACTTTTTATATAATTATTATAAAATATAACGTAAGTCCTAAAGTAAATAAATAGAATAATAATATATACTTTATTGTGCACCACAATGTGAAAAACAAAATACATAAGAATTTAGACTAACATTAATGCAACAACAGGCGGCCTTATTGCACCACCTAAGGCATAAATATTACATTTTTATACTAATATGAAGTATGGACTCATTACAACACATTTACACGTATTATTTGTTCTAATTAAGCCCAATTAATACCTATCGTTTATAATGTTACGGTTTCTGTTGAATTTTTGTACATGCATCGTGTTTTTAAATGACTATTATATTACAATGGAAATAGACCAAGACAATTAATTAGCTGCTTATACCTTAACTGATTCTGCCAAGGGCAATTTACATTACCTATCTGGCATAGGCTAGGGTTAATTAGGGATTAACATACAAGCGCATGAGAGACTAAGGGTGGGTTGCACCAAACCGTCTGTAATCGAAAGCGGTGTTCGTTAAAATCTGATTGTATGGAAAGTTTGACAAATTTGTATGGGGTGACAGCTGCCGGCGCCATATTTCAAGATGACCGGCCTGTGATCGTATGTTGGTGCAACTGACCCTAAGTGCCTTCGAGATGTGGTGTTGGAGGCGAATGGAAGCTACAAGCTGGACAGAAAGAAAAACAAACAAAGAGGTTCTGGATTTGATAGGAGAGAAAATACTACTTTTGAGGACGATCGAGAACAGAAGTGGAAACATGCTGAGGCACCTGATACGACATGACAATTACATGAAAACCATAATCGAAGGAAAGATAGAGGGGGAGAGAGGCAGGGGAAGACCGAGACGTGCGTTTATAGATCAAGCAAAAGACAAGGTCAATATAATGTCGTATCAGGACCTCAAAGTGGCGGAGAACCGAAAAAAATGGCGAGTACTCCACCGACAAGAGCTAGACTAAGCTCTTAAATATATGATGATGATCATGATACAAGCACATGTTATTATAGCAGTCTAACGGGCTAAGCTAATGTAACGGGAGAGTAGGAATTCAGTGCTTAGCCACGTTTGGTGTTAGCAGAGCTTTGTCTACGTTCGCGAATTCAAACGGAAACGGATATTCGAGCCGTGAATCATAATTCGCAGCGTATTATCAAGTTTTTTGACCATCCTCTGGGCGCGGCATTTCCGGAGACACATTTGGAAGATATGATGACTTGTATAACCGAATGTCATCGGAGTCCACTAGTGTCAATGACCCCGGATTTTTTCTTATAAATTTCCACAAAATCGAGACGAAAATGATGCCCAAATCCAATTTGAAAATCACCAATGC
Source organism: Epiblema foenella (assembly GCA_963556455.1). Lineage (NCBI taxonomy): Eukaryota > Metazoa > Arthropoda > Insecta > Lepidoptera > Tortricidae > Epiblema > Epiblema foenella. The sequence goes on along the minus strand of OY747099.1, from coordinate 26,251,003 downwards.
GCATCTTTCGTACGTCGTTCATTGAATAATAAGTAGCCTCGTCTCATGTATCTTTAAATAGAGCTTCCAGCCCCTGTTGAATATATAAAATTGAGCCATCGATAAAACTAAAGCCATGAAGTTATTTTATGTTTATACAAGTCTTGCACATGTTTACAAATGCAAGTGCCCTAACGTACGCAGTGCCCTAGCTCGTAATACCTAATGGGTGTGTCAATAAGAAACGCAACACCGCCTGGCGAATAGAATTACACAAGCCCGCTGCGTTTACACACTTTAAATATTTATAATTGGATCCCAAAGGGTTCCTTTCACAAAAAAAAAACCTGCGCGCTCACCAATTTGAATTTCATAACGATACTTGACTCCGCGGTACTGTTTATCATTTTTATGAACGTTCACGTATTAATTATTATGCATTAGCGTGGTATTTATATAATTGGATTTGTGTTTTTTTTGCTTGCTTTCGAGTTGAAACCGTTTTCAGGCATCCCAGATTGCAAGAAAAAGTCCTCTATACGGCTCTTGTGAAAGAGCGAAGTTGACGAACCTTAACTCTTTCTTCATGTCGTTAGGGACAGAGGGCCTACTCCGAACTTCGAAATCCGAACTTCGTATCGTTCCGTCCCTTTCGCTCTCGAGTTATACACTATATGAGTGAAAGGGACGCCACGATACGAAGTTCGGAGGAGACCCTCAGGGGAGTGTCTAGAAGAAAACACTTTCGTAAATTAGTTTACAAAGTACTCATGTGCTCATCGGTCCGGGGTTTTGCACAAGTTTGCCTAGCAACGAGCGGTGGTTCCCGTCCGAGGGAATGTTTCATAACGATCCTTTTTTTTTAACCTGACTGTGGCTTTATAGGCCGGGCCCAATAAAGCGATAGGAGTGCGCGGTTGCAGAGTAGCCTGGGGAAAACCTCCGACACGGCCACGCGTGTGGTTTGGAACACTGGATTACTCTAAGAGTTTGCGATCCAGTGAGATTGGTTGAGCGGTTTCAACCGTATCTGAGGTGTGAGTGGAATCGAGCTACTGGGAGTTTTGTCGCTGGTTCACTAAACCCAGCCTAGCTGAGAAGAGTCCAGCAAGAAACTCAGCTAGGCCCGACCTGGGTCGGACTGGCTCTACTCAGTGTGCGGCGGTACAGGGACTATATGTGTCAGTGTTGTCGCGATCGCGCGGTGGACGTCCCCGTCGGCGGGAATGCCTAAGTATACAGCGTAGCGTTCCATCTTTCGATGGACGCTGTGATTACATCGTCATAACGATCCATGTTTCATACAGCATGAAATGAATGCCAGGTTTGTGGCGTGATTTGTCTGATCTATGTAACAAAGTGATGTGTACCTGCCCACTAATCCGAAATCCACTAGCAAAATCGATAAAAAGATATTCCCAGCGAACCCTCATTCATGCACCAAAGGCATTAATCCCCGTCTTAAGCGATTATGTTTTTCCTACTAACGACTATAGCCTTTTGTATTAGATGTTTAATTGAAATCGGCTTGATAATAGTTGTGAGACTTTCCAGTAAAACAAACGGCGGATGTTTGGACACGGCGTCTCGGGACGTCGTGTATCATGATTATACGGTTTCCGCTGATAAAAATAGCTCGTGGGCTTCTAATCCCACTCGTATTATAAAACACTGCATGTTAATTTACGATTAATACACTAGATAACCTTATGCTCGTACTGATTTGACTACATTACAATTGTCGGGAAGTTCCGACCTTTACCACCATTCAATGGTCCAAACAAATTGAAAGCTTATACTTATTTAATTTAACACTTATCTTTATTTAGCACGCTTATGTTCGTCATGTTATCATGTATTATAGGCACTTAAGTATTAGTTGCAGATGTAACAATTTCGCCTGACCTTACTTAGGATAGGCGTTTACATAATAACAGTACATTTAGCGTCATAAATAGGGCAGTAGAGGAGAGGACACTTCCTATCGCCTACCCGCAGCTTTGGCTGGCTGGTTTCCGTTATTCCTATCTTTGTATACTGATGCATCTACATATGACTGGGGAGCGCTTCGTCCTGAATCCAACTCAAAAACAACCTTAACGCATCGTATCAAATTTGATTCTCGCATGCATACACATGTGGACTCATGAAAAATATGTCTTAACTTAAAATAAAGTTATTCAATTATTGCGCTGTAAAGTTGCCCGCACGAAATTAAATATTCATTTCCATGGCGTTAACGGGACGGGATGAAAGTGACATCGCGTTTTTGCCGGATGCTTTTAGGTGCCGTCGAATAATTTCTTTGTGGAAAAAAAAAACGGTATTGCGTGTACCGCGTCCGCCGGGAGCGCGGTCTAGATCGTTAGTGCTAATTAATATAGATGTTGCCGCAACCACCTAATGGAACTATTATTTACGCACTCGATAATACCACGGACATTTTAGGTAATGTGTTTTGTGATGTCTGAAATTCAACGCACACATTACAGCTAAGTTATACTATCGATTATGCGTTCGGTGGAGGACTGAGTTTTGTTTTGCTTTGCTAAACAGAACACCTCGCGTATAAATAGCCGTAGTCTAGTTGGATGACTAATGCCTCGATTGTAAAGTATAGTTTCCTGTATATAATAGGGATGTTGACTCAAAATTTATTGGTATCTAAATTATATCCAAAAGAAAGAAGACATAAAACTATGCCAAATGGTGAAAATCCCATTAAAATATCTCAAAAAATAACGAAGCTACAACCGTTAGAATGTTGTTAATAAGAGTGAGAAAGCACTAATTTGTAGTGACGTCACTGACTTAAAGCGCCATAGTAAATGAAGATCGTTCCATACAGAGGTGCGTTTTGCGAAAAAGGGACAGAACATGCCCCCACTTAAAACTTTGATGACTTGTAATTATGTAATTATTTATTTTTTTGAGTTACTTTTTTCGCTATTTGGTTGAGAATTTGATCCTTTTTCGAGAAAATTTGAAGTAGTTGAGTTTCTTACTTAGTGTCAACATCCCTATTCATAGCACTCGTGGCCCAGCGGCGCCCGCGTACCGCTTGCGGTATGCGAGGTTAAGCAACGTGGGCATAGGTCAGTTATTGGATGGGTGACCGCTTCGAGTGGTTGTAAACTGAAGTGGAGGTTGGAAGGCACGCTAAGCCGTTAAGCTAAGTTAGAGGCCTTCGGGCGGCTTGAGAACGTCTATCATTCAAGTTGCCCACTCACTTGACAAGCCTAATTCCAATAAGTTCTGGTTTCCCCTGGGTTGGAAGGTCAGATGGCAGTCGCTTTCGTAAAAACTAGTGCCTACACCAAATCTTGGGATTAGGTAGCGGACCCCGGACATCCTTCAGGATGGAACTGTACTGGGATAACGCTAGAAGGATGATGAGTTTCATGTATATAACTAAAACTGACATTTGCGACTGAGGCAATTTGCTTAGGGGGCGTCCATAAATTACGTGACATGTTTAAGGGGAGGAGGGGGTCTAGTCAAATCTCATCTAATCTTACGTTGGAGAGAGGGGGGTTCTCGGCAAATATCACGCAATTTTTTTTTCTGATTGAAACAAAAAAATATTATACTATTTTGGTCCATTTAATCCAGATTGTACACGCTTATAAGATTTAATCTTAAGCGTAATCGTAATACGATTAAGATTATTCACTAATTCGTTCGAAAGAGAATAATTTCATTCATACTTCGACGTTAACTCTCAGCAATATTGATTACTAGTCTTAACTAGTCGTAAATAAAAGCACGAAGCATTTTTTTTTTACAATAACAATCCAACGCGTTTACGTAAGAAACCCACATTTAAAAAAATCTCACGTGAGATTGGGGGATGGGGGAGGGGGTTGAATAAAATCTCACGACATCTCACCAGGGGGGAGGGAGGGACAGAAAATTAAAAAAAAAACACCTCACGTAATTTATGGACGTCCCCTTATCAGCAAAAGAAGCAACTTGATCCTTCTTTACCTCGATTACTATACCTCGTTCATTTTAAGTAAGCTGAAACTTTGATGATTGCGGGCAATCGAAACTTCTGTATTTATCTTGCGTAATCCGGCTTTACACACACTTAATGCACACTAGCCACTAATCATACTCAACGTTAATATTCGGTTATAGTCTAGGCCCTTTTCCATCGGCACACATGACACTAACTGCTCGCTGACGGGACAATGTCACATAAATATTAAACTTTAGTGGCTCTTAAACACAATTTACGCCCCTACGTCGGACCGAATGCGTTGGAGAATGTACAGATATTAGCACTCTGGACTAATTGACTGTCGGTACGTTTCTAGAAGACAATGTTAAAACTCCAAGCTGCCAAACCGTTTCTAATACTAGTGGCTCTTTGAGCTGTAGACCTCGTGAGTGAGTTTTTTTATCATTTCCAAAATCTGACATTATAAAAAAGATCAATTATGCATATCGAACCTGCTAACAAAATTTCATCAGAAGCGGTTGAAAAATGCGACCTGTAGAGGAGAACAAACCGAAATTCGGACGCAGAAACTTACAAAACCATTGACAAAAAAATTGCTTAAGGAGATTTCCAAAAACCGTCTTGACAAAAAAAATCTATATAACTATTGAACCTGCTCACGAAATTTCGCGAGAATCGTTTGAGAATTGCGACCTGTAGACGAGAGCAAACGGAAATCCGGACATACGAAAGCATTTTTGCCGAAGCTGAAGCAGAGACGTTCGTTTCACTCGGTCAATTAGTTTACCTATTACATACAACTCGATTGCCCCTTTAGATTTCTGGAGAATGTAGATATTTTAGCACTCTGTACTAATTGACTGTAGGTACGTTTCTAGAAGACAATGTTAAATCTCTAAGCTGCCAAACCGTTTCTAAAATTAATTAGTTTACCTACTACATACAACTCGATTGCCCCTTTAGATTTCTGGAGAATGTAGCAGCACTCTGTACTAATTGACCAAGTATTAATTTCACGAAGCAGTAATACTCTTGTAACTTGTAACAAAACCCTCACGAAATTGTTCGGTAAATATTCGGCAGCTGAACCGAATAATTCGGCCGAATACCGAATATTCAAAAACATGCCGAATATAATAAACCTTCCACCACCAATAAGAAACGCGAGTTCACCGGACACTTAAAATAAAACTGAAACTTCATCTGCTAAAGGAACAAATTTCTTCTGTCTAGCCGACGATGTGATTGTTTTCACCTCATTTATTATATTCATTATATATTAATTATTTACTCATTTTCATCCTATTCTAAATCTATCTGGCGTAATTTTCGCATAATACCACGACACTGCACATCTCTGCTATATTCTGCTTCTCTTAGGTTAATTAGTTGTATATTATTGTGTAAATGGATCCACTGAAAATCAGCGTCGTGGCTTCATGCTCCGACACAATGCTGAGTGGGCTCCTTTTTGGAACCATCCTCAAATGTGTATTTCCTAGATTTAAACTAACTGTACTTTATGTTGTGGTTTCAAATAAATAAGTCATTCATTCATTCAATATGCCGAATAATAACCGAATATTCGGCGCATCCCTAATAATCAACGAATATAATCGGCCCATCAACTAATACTTCAAACATTTATATAAACGTAATATAATTTATAAGTTTCATTTCATTTCATTTATTTTCCAATAACAATATACATTGTGTTTGAAATCTTACCTACTAATTGTCAAAATTATCTACTTAATTATAGAAATAATGAATAATGATGTTATACACAGATGTCAAGTTTAAACATTAAAATAAATAATTATTATTTTTTTTTACAATGCGAAAAATTATAAATAATAATAATAAAAATACCAGCTGTACCTTATTGTATACAACAAGTCAAAATATAATGTGCCTTGTTTCGATAAATTCATCAAAAACTGTATTATCTATGTCTAATTATTATTGTTCTCCATAAATTCGTCTATCGAATAATAGCATTTGGTTAAAAGGAACCGTTTAGGTCTAATCTTAAATACGTTTACGCTGAAAATGGCCTTAAAATCTATTGGCAATTTGTTATACAAACATATCGCCTGATATAATTCCCCATGCTGTACTATTTTTAGTTTGGGAATGATCTTCTTTAGTAAGTCCACGCACTCACGCTTACGGATTTATTTATTTATTATCTAGGATCACCAACAGTGGCAACAACAGTCATTAGCACTATACACAGAAAAGTACATGGTTTACATTTAATTGCGCCACCAATTACAGGTGAACACAGCATGCATTACAGGAAGCGTCGACTTTAGAAAAACTTAAGAAAACATCTACATAATGATAATTAGTTAATAGTACGTAATATGCTTAAAAATAAACTAGGAACAAGAGGGTCCAAACTCTAATGACGAATGGCTATGGTTATTGAGGCACTTCAACCGATAATCGACAGAAGTTTAACTTTAAATCGATTTAAACTGTCATGATGTATGTCCAGCTGATGGTCTGAATTTTATAATAAAACTCCTAAAGCATCAGAGACACCCTACTTCCTTCGATACTGTGTTTACGTTGTAGTAGGTCACCACCAACTAGCGACCGGCGTCGCCAACCGGACGATTGATTGAAAAATTGTCACCGCCGCCGCACCGTCCTCGACGCGCGTCGACTCACCTCTTCCTGTCTATGCTCTTTTCATCATTGCTAATAGCAACAGTACTTAAGATGCCTGATATTGATAACAGCGGGGTAATCACGTAACTTTTTTACTACCGTTAGGTAGATTTTAATGTCAAATTTTAATTGTCACCTCATACATTTATACTTCAAAATTGACAGTAATATCTATCTACCGTTAGTACATAAAGTTACGTGATTGGCCTGCTGGGCTCGGAAACCGGTTTCGTCTTCGTACAATTAACCGGTTAAAAATTTCGGTTAATTGTGTTTTACGATATTATTTCGTACTGTAAGTCATTTATTCCATAGATGAAGGTTAACAAAATCAAATCTTAAAATAAAAACGGAGATATGACAAATAATTTAGGAGATATTTCAAAAATAGTAAAAACCGGTTCCGAGCCCTGGTTGATAATACCAATAAAGTGATTAAAGGATACGATGATTCATTTTAGTTTCATATCAACATGTTGAGGAGATGAAGTTGATTTGTAAGGTTTTTGTTGAAATGGAAGCTACTTTGAGTAGTATTAATTCGCAAATGTGTACACCCCTTATCAGCGATAATCTCCGATGATTTTATTAAAGTTTTAGATAGTAACTTAGCCATTTTTTGATGTTATTATGTGTATTAGAATTAAACAGAAAAAAAAAACAGTTTTTAGCTTGAAAATGGTCGATTTGGAGTGACGTTTGTAACGATACTTTTTAATGAAAAATCCAAAAAATACATTTAAAATTTATGACATTAGGTCTTAAGAGTCCTGTCCTAGATAGTGACAGAGAAAATGTCAAGATAATTGTTAATTCAATCAGAAAATCGTCGAAATAGATGAACGTTTTTTAACTGATAAGGATCCTTAAGGTTTCTCTCTTTAGTAATTCCTTCATGACTGTCGTGATTATGTTATCCTCCTGAGACCCACCATACAAATAAAAATACAATCGAATTTGAACCTAACAGTTCCGATTACAAATTTGAATTTTATTTTATGTCAAATCAATCAAACCAAAACAAATGCAACTCTATCACTTCAAAATTTAACTTATTTTCCGTTGACCATATTTTGTCCTTTATATAGGACGCGGGGTCTTAGGAGGATATAATCATTCTCGGTGTGTTATTCTGTGCACCGACTTCTGTTGCCGACTGTACTGCATTTAACGACGATACGTTAATTGCAAGTGAAAATTGCGCCGCTTAGCTCTGCTAGGTTCCACACTCCGACGCTTCGCCCGGTACGGCTAGCGCAAGTTCTGTTTCCTCACTTGTCGATGAGTCCGTCCCTTTCATTTTACACTAGTTAGAGAGGGACTGCTTACCAACAAAATAAAAACTTGTGTTATTTCTTACAGCATGACGGTTCAATTAACAGCGCCGTGTGTGGCCCGACCGGTCCTTTGACCAACCACAAACTACACACTATTGCAACTTCGCGATCTTCACAAAACCGGCCAAGTACCTGTAAAGGTGTTCCGTACCAACATCTACTAGTCCACATTTAAAATCACTATCCAATACATTGAATCTAAAAAAATCGTATCTTCATAGGGAACTCACGGCACTTACGACCTTCTGTTTGGGCAAGACAGTTTTTAAGCGAAAACTCAAAAACCTATATTGTTCAAACCAAAAATCGTTGAAAGTACTAATCCGCACACCACCTCAATTTTTTTCAGAATTTTTAACTTTATAGTTTGGAAATTAGAGGGGGGGGACACACTTTCTATGACTTTGACAGCTAATATCTCACCAACGGTTGACTTAAATGGACAAGTTTTAGAAACATCCAATCATTTTTAAAGGCCTATCCATCGATACCCCACACGACTATGTGCATTGAATTGTTTTTTCACCCACCGCCGGTTACATGTATGGAGTGCCCCCCCCCCCTAATTTAATATTTTTTTGTAATTTCACATCACTTTTATGTAGCGGTTCATAGAATACATCTTCCTACCAAATTTCATAATTGTAGTGCTTATAGTCTCCAAGTAAATCGGCTGTGACATACGAAAGAAAGAAAGAAAAAACATTTATTCGTGGCACAGACACAGTACAAATTAACATAACATCAAAATACAGAAAATAGCCACGAAATGGCCCCAAATCAGCAGCCATTGGCTAGCGCTGGGCTTCCTTTGGGACCACGAGAAGCCACGAAAGACAAAAAACACTAAAGTCACAAACAACATACGGACGGACGGACGGACAGACATGACGATTATAAATTCGTTCGGTTCCGTTTTTGCCATTTTGGCTACGGAACCCTAAAACAGGACAAGGCCGTACATACAATTATCCGCCTCCTTACAAATTCCTTCTGTTGCAATCCCGAATTGTAAAATATGCAAAGATATATACGTCGAAGTAAGCCAGTGACGCCCTCAATATTGCAATAAACGGGCATTCTAATCGGAACGGCTCTCCGTAGCCCATAAATATTCGATGGGAGGAACGCGCAACAAAATATTTACAGGAGAAGCGTTTGTAGGTCAGACGCGGGGCGTCGGCGTCGGCGTCGGCGGCGGCGGCGGCGGCGGCGGCGGCCTCCAGTGTAGTGCCGCCGTTCGCCGCGGCGCCCTCCAGTGTTGCCAGATGGTTACATTTCTTACATTTTTCCAGGGCTGCCAGATTGTATAATTGGATACAAAACGTGTATAATTAGGTGACAGATTGTATCCTTTTTGTATCCTGGATCCTCATGTATAATTGGATACATAAAACCTTGTTGTCATATGGAATGAATTGAATGCGCGTTATATGCATACTCAATAAATAAATCAATCATGTAGGTAAGTTTACGCCATTAACAATCAATATTGTGTTTGTAAAGGATTTTTATGCAGTGTATGTATCCTGACACGCAATTTTGTATAATTTCAGAGTCACGACTGAATAATTTAAAAATATCAGCTGGCAGCCCTGCATTTTTCGTAACTTTTGACCGGCTCGCGTAACATGTAAGTAACTTCTGCTGTAAAGGAAATTTTTGGAACTTTTGAGAATAATGAAACTCTATTTAAAAAGAAAGGTCAATTGTATTTAACCGGGACCAAGCGAGACAATTTATAGGCTTCCATACAGAAAAGGTGACAAAAGAACCTACGTGGTACGTATCAGTCTGTCCGTCTGTTGTAACTAAGTATGACATTCGAGATACCGCCCATGAGACTGGCGTAATTCTTTCGCTGAACTCGCCGAATTACAGTTGTATGTGGCTGCTCATTTCTTAAAATCGAACGTTATGTAATTAAATAAATAAATAAATAAATAAATATTAGAGGACAATCTTACATAAATCGAACTAGCCCCACAGTAAGCTCAAGAAGGCTTGTGTTATGGGTACTAGACGACGATATATTTAATAGATATAAATACTTAGATACATAGCAAACATCCAAGACTCAGAGACAAATATTCATGCTTATCACACAAATATTTGCCCTGACCGGGATTCGAACCCAGGACCGTCAGCTTCACAGGCAGGTGCACTACCCACTAGGCTAAACCGGTCGTAATTAATTATGAAAAATATAAAAAATGTAACTTTTCAAGAAAAGAAACGTAATTTTCGCCCTAACGGCCCTGGCAACATTGGCGGCCTCTTCAAGCTTGTTCACGAACGAATTTAACCACGCTGCCCAGTATACCTCTGACTTCCGATTACACATAGTTGTTACAAATGTAGGGACCAAATTATACTGGACAACCTCTATCGAAATACCGGCTTGTGAATAGGGGGTGTCGTCTCGGAAACAGGACGCCTCGGGTGATTTTTCACCCTCCGATGTTGACTGCGGCCTCGCCTCTCGACTTACTTCAAAGTGCAATACTGTCATTATACCAGCACTATATTAGAAGGCATTAGGGTTCAATAACTTTAAATTACAGACTACTAACGCATTACAGGCATATATGATGCTTACATCAAAGTTTTCTTTTAATCTCAGATGCTCCTTAAAACGTGTTGTATATTAATTTCGTTACGAGCTAAGTAAACTCTAAAAGCTCTCGGCGCGAGACTCAAGAGCGACCTGACTGTTCGCAAAACGCTTTGAAGTCCTCCGTGTCGTCGCACCTAATTCGATTTGACCTCGAAGTCCATAAGCAATTAAACAAAACCAGCGAGCAGATTTATACTGGTTTAGCTATTTCGTTCGTCGGGAAGTTTTATGAGCGGCCAGAGCGGAGATTTAATCCCCGCCTATTAGGAAGCACCTAGTCAGAGTGCTCGCTTTGATTAACAAATCTTGAATTAGCCTCCCGGCTCGGCTGAAACTGCTTGAAGCGCGCTAAACACCGTCTGAAAATAATTGAAATAAATAAGTAAAGAGCTCGCATTCGGGCCGGCGCACAAATTATACCCACTCGCTACTTCAAATGAGTTTGTTTTCAACTAGACAACTTTCCATGTCACAATGCATTAAAGTGCAAAACAATGTAATACGTATAATTGACGTACTAAAACGTAATTACGTGTCATAAACCATCGGTCGTTAGCGCTTGAATGCTACTTGCGAATGACATACGGAATTATAAAGTGTAGGTATTTGAAATCTTTCTCTCATTCATTAGTTTCTATCTGGATCGTAAACTGTCCTGGCACAGTTCTCTCGGTTCTAAGTATGGAATCTGAAATAGATTGTAGCAATTTAGGCATTCCCGCCGGCGGGGACGTCTACCGCGTGATCGCGACAACACTGACACATATAGTCCCTATTGATGGGTAAAGTCAGTCCACCCAGGTTGGGCCTAGCCGAGTTTCTTGCTGGACTCTTCTCAGCTAGGCTAGGTTTAGTGAACCAGCGACAAAGCTCCCAGTAGCTCGATTCCACTCACACCTCAGATTCGGTTGAAACCGCTCAACCAATCTCACTGCAGGAGCGCAAAATCAACAGATCGAGGCAGTATTTCACTCCGGCCCACCGCCAACAGCTGTACAAGGCGCAGGTTCGCCCACATATGGAATACTGCTCTCATCTGTGGGCATGGGCACCCCAGTATCAGCTTCTCCCTCTGGATGGCATACAACAGAGAGCGGCTCGAATCGTCGGCTGCCAGCGTATTTCTGATCGGCTCGACTCCTTGGTATTGCGTAGAGATGTAGCCTCACTCTGCATTTTCTATCGCTTGTATCACGGGGAGAGCTCGGAGGAATTGTTCGGAATGATCCCTGCCGCATCTTTTCGTCATCGTCCTACGCGTCAGCATTTCCATCCTCACCACTTAGATGGTTGGCAGTCCAAAACTGTGCGTTTCTCAAGAAATTTCCTGTCTCGCACAACCAAACTATGGAATGAACTGTCGCCTGCAGTATTTCCGGACCGATATGACCTTCAAACCTTCAAGAAAAGAGCGTATTCCCTTCTGAAAGGCCGGCAACGCACTTGCGACTCCTCTGGTGTTGCAGGTGTTTATGGGCGACGGTAATTGCTTATATACCATCAGGCGATCCGTCTGCTCGTTTGCCCCCTAAAACATAACAAAAAAACAGAGTATCCCAGGGTTCCAAACCACACACTGCTAGGGGTAGCGTTTGGTTGGATCTATTCGTAATTGACAACTCAGCGTCGCGGCTCGAGTCGTGACTGCTCCTTTTGATGGTTTGTCGATTCTACGATGACATAACGCGGCTCGATCCCACTGACATTTATAACGTGAAAGTTGGGATACGTAATTGTTACTTAATTATGCTTTAATAGACTTTACTATAAGTCTATTGACTAGCCACATATGACTAGTTTTCACACAGGCCATACGACTTGAAAACTGGACACCTAAATACCCTCAAAGGGATGAAATCGGGAGTGGAGATTGATACGGGAGTTCTAGCGGACAAAGTTGCGAGAAGTAGCTAGTTTTAATAATACTACAGTAGCCTCAATGATCAGTTGACTATTGACTTTGCTCCTAAATACGAGTAGTTATTTAGCTAGCTCTACGAAGTCTTAGCCGCCAACATTTGCCTACGAAGTGTATTCGATTTGCGACCAATACTAGCCCTTAGCTACTTGCGATAAGGTTAATGAACGGTCACTAACTGCGCAGTCGATGGTGTAATAATGCTCGACTGAATTGCACCCCGTATGTTATTGCGTGGCATCGTCCAAAAGGACGAATAAGGACGGCGCGGGCGTCGCTCCCGCGGCCGATGGCTTCGTGACGCGATATGATATTCGCACGATAAGCATGACAAATAGTTAATTCAGGTGCTGCTTTATGAAATGCTGCAGCCAAACATGCATAGTTTGATTTATTAATAGTTGACTGCGAAAAACAAAGGAAAAAACATTTCACTAGCAACTTTCTCATTTCTCATCGAGCTAGCTGTAAACAAAGAGAACTTCGGGTAAATCTGAAGGGGCATTGGGCTGGGAGGTACATAGAAATGCACTCAGGACAGCGCGCGGCGTCAGAGTATGACAAATGTACTCGCTGCCTGCGTAGCTCTAATTCTTCTCTTTGCCGAGCTTCGTTGCGGGATGCGAAATATGACGGTAATGGATACGCATGACAGCGTCTACCATTCGTACGAGTACTTATGTATTAAACTCGGGTCGTTCTCTCTTCGTGGCTAAGGTGCTCAATTTGTGAAGTAATGGACAGTAAAGCCGATATGTGCCGCTGTGTGTGTAGATAGATACTTTTAAAATAATGTTTTTTTACAGTTCGATTTTTTTTATGCTGATAATTTGTAAAGACGCTGAATTATTATAATATATCTCTCCTTTGGGATATCACGGCACAATGTCCGGTCCTTTTGGAAGGCGTTCATGGGGGCACAGATCCAACACGAAGAGGCCCCTTTGAGATACGAGAATGTATTGGGATGTGTATACACATAGCGGATACTATCTCCGCCTGCACTATTGAGGAGATACAGCCAGAGACAGCACCCGCTACATGCAAGGGCTATTGCGAAAGGAAGGGAATTATTATATTATTATTATTATTATATTATTATTATTATTATATTGAGCTTAATATGTACCACTGCTGGGCTGGCCAGACATAAATAATGTGAGTATTTCATAATCGTGAACCAAATCGCGATAATCTTATATTTTTATTAAGTCATAACTGATAAAATACTTTCAGTTCAAAGAAATGGCATTGAAAATTTGCGTCAATAACCTGATTAGATTATCTGATATTTTGAAGGATTTGTTGTAATATAGACACGTGTTAAGCCTTTTGGGTAATTACGATGTAATGCATCATTTGATGCCGTTATAAAGGCTCCGACTGGACCAATTCGATAATCCCGGCGACAAATACGGTCCATTTGTCGTCCCGCAGGACGTTCGGGCCAATCTCCCTTGATAAACGGGCCCGATGCCGCTGCGCCCCCGATGCCATATTTTACTAAAGCAGGCCTGGAACGCTGATGCTATTGACATCGTGTGAGAGCTCGTCATACAATTTTAACCCGCCGCTTCGAGGTGTCAACTTATGATTTAGTTGCCACTTACCATTTGTTTGCAGAAACGCTAATTGTTTATTTTTTATGCTTGAATCTATATTAATACATGAATTCTAATGTAATATATATGTAACTAGCGACCCGCCCCGGCTTCGCACGGGTGCAATACTGATGCATGCAATATTATACATATAAACCTTCCCCTTGAGTCACTCTATCTATTAAAAAACCGCATCAAAATCCGTTGCGTAGTTTTAAAGATTTAAGCATACATAGGGATATAGGGACATAGGGACAGAAAAAGCGACTTTAGTTTTATACTATGTAGTGATAAACAGTTCAATTTTTTTTTTATATCATCGGCATTACGTTCCGCTGTTGAGCGAAGGTCGCATATGCCACTCTTGGATGATTGGGAATGTCTCAAGCGTAGTCCTTACGTTGGCCTAGTTTTTTTTCTTTTTTTCCACACATGACTAGTTGGTCCCCGAATAGTTGGGGATGATAGATAAATGTTCAAGTTACAAGTTACAGTATTTTTATCGCACGAGCGCGGGTTAGCTATAGATGTAGTTGTGACACACAAAAAATGTGAATCGTAACTACGCTTACGCACACATAGACAATATGCAGTATATCTCAACACACAACCATGGCTCATACCCGTTCTTGAGATAAAAGTACTGTACCTGATGATGTTGTCGATCACCAGGAAGTTACTAAGGCTTGGTTTTATAAAGATCCGTTAGACCTTATATCGGTTTGTTATGTCAAAAAATGTAGTTACTGAAATTTGATCTGACATTTGGTCTAACGGATCTTTATAAAACCCGACTTAAATATCAGATAATAACGCTTCGTCCATAAGTTCGAAAAAAATTTTAAATAACTGGGATTCAAGCCATGTCTTAAAAATAGATGTTAAACTTGTTCTTACTCACGCAATTTTAAATAATTATCAAAAAGTTTTGATCTCTGGGAAAGTAGAAACTTAATTTCGTCGTCTATTCTGAAGTCGAAAATAGGTACTTACCCGTATCATGGGAGTTCCTGCATCGGCAACGAACCAAGAAATACTTCACTGCGGGAGTGAAGACCCCATACAGTATTATATATAGTGTACATTAATATGTAGATTCGCAGCGATTAAACCGGCGGCAAAGCTGGTCGTTAAGTAATGCGACAAAAATAACACGTTTGCGTTCTCCACAAAACTGTGTGTAGTTAAATACAGTCTCGTTGTAATTCCTTCAGATTAAACTCGGGATGTACAATGTACATTCAGGACACGACTTTCTAAAATGGGAAGATTAAAGTTTCCACCGACGGCGCAATAAGGGCTCAAAATTAAATTTACTTCTTTAAATTAAATATTTGTGCCTGAGATTTTTCTACTGTACCATAAAGGACAATCGTTCTGAAACAGCGCAGCGCGACAAACCGACAAGGCGAGAATACGCAAACAGGTGTCGACTCCGAGGTTATATTTGCATATAAATAGAGTTCCTGCTTAACTGTAACATTACCTCGTCCCTGTCCCTCTCACCCCGCCAGTATTTACGCTAGAGGAGCACAGAATGTCACGCTTCCTCGCACGCGCTACGCAAGTATGGGTGACTCCTGGAGATTCTATTTATGAAGGCTTATGTAACTTGGATATAAATCCATGAGCTATGAACCTTAAACCTGAGACCCACGTGAAGCTCGAGATGCCTTCTCTTGTAGTTTATTAGTTGAGTTCCATGAAGAAATGGATCCTTAAATGCTGTTAATTAATTCTATGAACAAGCACCAAGTCCTGCTGCGTTTTTGCCTTGAGGCATGCCTGCTTAGCTATGATGGAATCCGTTTTGTTTTTCCACTAATATCGTTTTCATCGATAAGTAAGATATGATAATGCAAGTCGTTAGGGAGCGTGGTACCGGCAGTGGTGTTTCGCCGGCTTCTTTTTGTGTTAGGGAAGTATTACAATGTGCGAGCCGAACCGGTCGGGCCAGGACGCCTAGGAAGTGGTCTTGGCATTTTATCGTTACCACTCCCTAGCCTTCCTCACTCGTTTACAAAAAGTTCAAAGCTTACGCATGAAGAATATGAAAGCGGACATGAATAATTGAAATGGAGATGGCCGCGTCTAAAGAATATTAAGTCCCTTACCTGTGTCCAACTCCAATCTTCATGAACTAGAAATTGTTACTGTAGTATTTTCTATTGTACGAAGTAATTAGTGGTCCGTTGTTCGTTCGGCCGGTTCCGCACCTCTTCCGTTAGTCGTTTTTTATCGCTCTTCTATTACATCATAGCACGCGCAGCCTCGGAGCGTGACCCGCCTGCGTAGGCGCAGGTGACATGCGCTACGAAAACATTCGTACTTCTAATTATATCACCAAAATGCCTGAATAGTTCTGTTATACGAAACCTATTATTTGTTTTTTTTCCCCCATCGTTTTCTATTTGTTCCGTTTCGGGTCCTTTTTTTGCTGGGCTGCACCGCCCGTCTTCGAAGGTTCAGGTCGTTTTTACTGTGTCGGGGGCGCGGGGGGCGGGCCGGCCCCGTCCCGCCGCCCGGGGCCGTCCTTGGCCCGAACGTTCACCTTGGCTCGCTGCGCTGCCGCCGCACCACACAGGTAACGAAGTTCCGCGAACTACGTGATTTCTATGGCTGTCGGCCGAAAGTGGAGCCGGGGGTATCTCGAGGCGCAGTCTCTCGGAGCTAATGTTACCGGGAACTGTAATGGTACACTGCGACTACCCTCCGAGCGGACCCCCGTCCGAGCAAGTAACATCGTACACTTTTTACAGTATCTAATGTTCTGTAAATATTGGACCGTTCTTTGATCGCAATCTGCGCGGCTGGCGGATCGTCGTGGTGGTCTGTTAATAATACATTTGGTGTTCGCTTGTATGTGTTCATCTCAACTGGGTTACCTAATTAAGTTTGGTCTTATTACTGTCCTCATGTCTCCTGCCGCGAAATCACTTCCCTCGCCCTTTAATCTTACGCATGATTCCAGTACACTACACCTAGCAATTTATAAGCCTGACGTTGCAATTATATGTTGAGATAAATATCTATAGGTTGTAATTTATTTATGGTGAAATTCAATGGCCATGCTTGAACATTCCCAATAAACAGTCGCACTTTAACTCATTAATATCACGTTTGTTCGATAAAAGATCAAAGATTCCTTTCTCACCATATTGTTATGATCGAAGGATTTCCTCTAGCAACTTGGTGGTAATGGTAATGTTGTGACGTTCCGAGAATGACGATAACGAATAACTTTTTAAGTTGTTTCCACGGAAACGACATAAATCCTGAGATAAACTAACCACAAGAGGGGTCAACCAAAGTTTTTATGGTGAGAACTTGGCAGGCGCTTTGCTTGTCGAGCGATGTGGTGCAAGTATGAAATGAACGCGATAGTACCTACTTGACGAGCCTAACCTACTTTTTCCAATACGTACGATTTTTACTGTGTTTTTATGGCTTGAAGTTTGATTTAGTGCTACAAAAGGTTTGTGGCGTGCAACAGATTATGTTACCTACTGCTTATGGCAATTTTAGTACCAACAGCCAATGGCTGATTTGTGGGTTCGTTCACCGTACACTTAGAACATTATGATGCTGTGTAGGTATATTTCCAATCTGATCCCTGTAGTAATTTTCTACTTTGTCATGATTTGTTATTCTGACATGATCGAGTCTGGCTCGACGCCCGTAATCTTATCGCATTAGAGGCCGGACATAGGAAGGGCATTAAATTTGAACGATCGTCGTGAAGCGGCAGCCAGAGCGAACGCGCCTGAAACCGGTCGACGGTCCGTAAATAATGGATTAGAGGCGAAGCGAGGGACGAGGGGTGTGGCGCACGCACCGGCTGCGCGCGCAGGAAGAGCGCGCGGGGCGCGGGCCGGGGCCGCGGGGCGCACTGCGCCTCCCGTCAGCTGTTGCGCGGCCAGGACCGCGCCAATGCATCGGCGTCGATAGCGCGCGGCGCTCGTCTCGACCCCCGCCTTGTGACAGTGACATAGTGCCAGTGCCGATCAGTGTCAACAGTGTGTGTTGTGTGTGAACGTGAACCATGAGGATGTGCAGTGCTACCCCCAGGAGCTGACCGCGCTGCCGCCGCTGGGCGATGAGAAGTTATGCTACGCCACCGACCGAGGTGATTATCCCGACCTCGGCCCCAAAAAAACACCATGCATGTGGATTTCTCGTCGAAATGGATTCTTGAAAACGGCGCCCGTTTTAGGTTGCCGTGGTGCATTGAGCTCTTGACGAATTTCGGTAAGCAGAGCCGAAAATGTATACGATTTTATTTTTACAAAAAATCATCTTTTCATCTAAAGTCCTTGTTTCTTTTTTAGGGAATTTTAACAATAACTGTCGCCCTTTCGCGTAGCCCACGTAGGGGAGTTTTTGTGAACTGAACAGGCTGCGTGATTTTTATAAATTTTATTTTGAGGGTACACCTGCCCTTTGGCACGTCGACGTTAGTCTCATAGTATCACTGACAAAAATGAAACGAAAGGAAGAGAGGGACTCACAGCGGGGTTTCGATCGTAAAGATTATCGTATATCAAGCAAGAATGTCAGGGCAGACGTTATAAAAACTGATCGTTGAGTTCCCGCTAGAAACCACGAACATTTCGTTGGATATAGTCACGAAGCCTTGCGTATTTCCACATGCTTGATATAGGTAATTTCCTTATTTAGTAAAACTGGAGCACATTTTTACGCAATCCTGAATGAATTCCAGTAGCCGTTTATCACGCAAATTCGTGAACATCAAGCGGTGGTGATTATGCGGACGTTGCGTCCATAAATATTAATGACCAGTCAAGTTGCACTCCTGCGTTCAGTTCAGTATGCAACTGGACTGGATGTACAAATTTATTGCCAACGGCGTTTGCAACTTGAGAATTACGCAAACTATTGGCAATATCCTCTTGACATGCTATCTTCGATTTGTATCCAGCGCGGCGCGATAGATAGATAATCCAGATTGCTCGAGCTCAGAAATGTTAAGCGATGAAAGTGATAGCTTTCGAGAATATACAAAAGAAGCAACTTCGGTGAAGTCCACGAGTGAAAAACATCTTCGACAGTATATAAATTTGTTTAACATTCTAAAACCCCGATTATTTTTACCCGACATGTGCCACTAATGTAAAACTAGTAATTTCTAAGCAAGCGGCGCTCATGTTAAAATGTAATTCATTACACGTAATTGACGTCTTACACCTTAAGCCAACGATAAAGGTGCCAGCATAAAGGCAGGTGTATTCGACACCTTGTGCTTAGACTTCTGTCACTGGCTGTGAATTAGTTACCATATAAACTGAGTCTAGTCCTCAGATAGACTCATGAAACTCGTCTGATGTTTGTGTTACGGAAGTCAATCAAATAGAGTCTTCATGGTTCGTATTTATTATCTAAGAGCTGTGATTCATTGTCAAGGTATGAATAATTGTATTCGTTGTAATTTCTTAAATGTTCTCAGTAAAAGACATCGGAAACGGGTTAGTCATTGGCAGTGTAACTTTTTGCACAAATCCAAGTCGGATCAAACTTATAATACTTCCCTTCCTTAGACAGTAAACGTGACTCTGTAACTCTGCCTAAATCTACTAATTATTGATAATAAATAAAATCATCCTAATAATCCTAATAATATTATAAATGTGAAAGTTTGTGCGGATGGATGTACGTTCCGCTTAATCTCAAAAACTAAACGGATCTCTATGAAACTTTCCAGTATTGTAGCTTAGACATCAGAATAGGACATAGGCTACCTTTTATCCGCGGTTAACACCGCAGGGCGCTGCTTGTAAAAAATAAATTCCAAATCACGCTTGTAAAGTTTGAATCATTACTCAAACTGGATAATTTTTTGTAGCATGAAGTTGCTAATTATAGGGACCGGCTTACTAACACTTATGAATAAATCGAAGTACATAAAAGTGTTTTTATACCGACCGGTTTTTTGAATCCAGTATCGGTGAATACATTCCATTGTTGGAGATTGACTGCATCGACAGGGATAACGTTTTAGTCGTATTCGATGTGTGCCAAACAAAATAAACAAACGATGAGTTTGTGTCGTTTACCTCTAGGTACAATGGCATTTACTTTATCTGTCTCATTCTCGATTACTGTAACATTGTTAGGATCTATATTTCACAGTCATCATTATTAACTTAGCTAAGTTCTCTTACTTCGCTACTGTGACGACATGGGTTAATTTATTATTGTTCTGTTTTATTTAACTTACATTTAGGCCCGGTTTTATAATAATCTGTTTGACAGAATGACAAAACTGTACAAAACATAGCCACCGGCAATAATAATTATATTAAAAAAAGGTTAAATAGTGTTTTTAAATATAAAGTCTTGTTTGCGGCCGTCCTATGGTTTCGTAACCGCTGTCTATATTTACTTTATAAAACGTGAGCCGATAAATTTAATCGATGTATGACGAACCGTTCGTTAAGATTGTATTTACTACCGTCATTTGGTCTCAGCTTTATAAAACCGGGCCTTAGTCTTTGAACTTTTTCTTTATCTTACCTACTGTTGATGGACTGTTTTCAAAAGTGTTCTCAATCAGCGAATACTTATAATTTATCTAACATTTTTGAACATAGTGCTGACAGGAATATTACCATGATCTTTTTTTAAGAAACAAGGTTCGTCCTTTGTTTTCAAAACAAATGCAGTTGGGGTATAGATCATTTACGGGTAAAAAAAGGTTTTAACATTATTGTTCTTCGGCTTAAATATCGAACCTTATCTAGGTTTAGGCAGAGGCAGGTAGTTTTTCCTGATATTGTTTAACTTAATATGTTTTAGGCAGACTACAATATGCATTTAAATGGAAACGTGTTATTTCTTTAAGACTAGTTTCTACAAGGTTTTCCTATTTGGGTTGCATTTTTGCACGCCGTTGTTAAAAAAAAATCTTCTTCCTCACCCTAGCACCCTTTCGCTTAGTTGCAATTGGTTTTTGGGTCATTGTCAGATTTAGATTCGCGTCTTTTCGGTGGACATATCAAAAGTTAAGGGCCACAAAGCTTAATTTTGGATTGGTCTAGTAACCCGCATGAACAGTGTTTCCGTGACTATAAATCCATGTAATAAAAACATAACTTATATGTACATAAGCCGTTAACTATTAACCACCGAGTGGACAACTTCTATTTACATCTGACAGTGATCCTTTTAAGACATAAGACATAAGAAGTTTATTCGTACATAAAAGTTTACAGGTATAGTTGAACATATCATCATTTATAAGTAATGTACAGAGTGGATTTTTCGTTATGCGGTTCGACTGGCCCCTACACTAGGCTAAGCCTGTCCCGTAGGTAGCCAATTCAAAAATGGATTAACAATATGTGCGCGAGAAGTCAGAAAAGATGACAATACAATATAATTATTATAACTAACATATACTAGATATAAAAATGGAAACAAGCATAGAATCTACGAATTGAGAGTAAGTATGTGTGTGTGTGTGTGTAGGTATTGATTTATTTAGTCACTCTCAACATGTACTCTATATCCTCATAACAAAGGGATTTCAGCCATGTCCGCACCTTAAGTTTTAGTTCTCTGATTTGTTCTTTTATATGATGAAATGTAAAAGAAAATGTATTTCCTTAAATCTCAGTAAATCTGTATATAAGCTTTGACGGCGTTGACTGTAATTAGCGTCTCGAGTGACGTGCGCCCCCGGTGCTGGATGCATCGGTGCATCGCGGGTAACTCGATTTAAAAGCAATCTCGACGCCATCCTTCGCTCAATTTCCGCGCCAAATGTCCAATGTTACCACTGCCGCTTCTCTATAATAGGAACGTAATCAGCACTTTTATTTGGAGATAGTAAACCGTTAATGGTATAACTTTTAGTGCTTACTTTTTATCAATAATCAACTTGTTCTTATCAAAATGTGTTCCTCCTGTCCCTAGTTTGGACACTTAATAGCCCTATTATCTTTGATATATACCAATATATCGCATCGCTATCACGACATTATTTTGGCGTATTATTATCACCTTTGATTCTTAATGCAGTTTTTTTTATAATAAAGAACCGGAAAGAAACTAGAACCTATATCTGTGCTTGATAATTAAATCTGTCATACAACTTGTATTCTAATTAGAATTAACTGATTTTTAATTACCATACTTGATTGGACTCCTATTTTGTAGCCTTATAATATTGATCCTCATGAATATTAGAAGCTGTTTTTAATTTGACTGCGTCATATCCCTATCTGCGTGTCTTCTTGCTTTAGTTAGTCATTTGTATAGTTGTTTTACTTATTAATTAAATCTTTTTTTCTCTCTTCAACATAAATCATTAACATCTCGTAAGTTCTAACTAGTATGTATAATACTGGTTTGATGTTACACATAATCGCCGTTTTTGCTATTGCATCGGAACAGGCCCATTGTTCGTTGCAATTCATCTTACATCATTCTTCCGATACATTGTCAATATCATTTCACTATTACTGAGATCTTCCGATGCTGATTTAATGATCGCTTTGTGTTTGAGTAAATTTCTACATGCAATTTCTTATTCTATTCCTTTTCAATATTCTTTGTAATCTGTATTTCTTTTTGCCGAGTGCCGGGAGGTCGCAGGTTCGAATCCTGCTTGGTGCCTAAATTTTTCAATTTTTTCCTTTATTCTAAAATTTGGGTATGGGATGGCGCATCGCAACTCAATATGATTCATTCTCAATATGATTTGAGACGTTAGTGCCGTTAATGAAGCATGAGTCTTCTGGTAGATGTCGCTGTACGCCTCCCTTAAGGCGTTTGTATAAAATATAGTTTACGTTAGCAGCGGTACTGCTTAATACGAAGGAACGGTTGATGAATTTGAGACTGGGTGGCGATTGCACCTATAGCTCAGTTGTCTAGAGCGACTGGCCGCGAGTGCCGGGAGGTCGCAAGTTCGAATCCTGCTCGGTGCCTAAATTTTTCAATTTTTCCTTTATTCTAAAAACTTTTTAATCTGTTTCATGTTCAATCATTTTCTTCGGCAAATAACAGTTTAGTTGCTACTATAACCATGTAGTCTACTGAGGCTGATTACTGCACGTTTGCTCGATAAACCTTATCCCTACTGCTGTTATTGTACTAACGAAATAAGTAGCACTTACCTGATTAGTTTCCTAGTAACCTCCATTACGTTTATCGATGTGTGTAATTCCAATAACACGCAAGCGTACAAGCTCCGATAACGCTTGTCTTATGGCAAATCAAACTTAATCCTTATTGTAAATACAAGCTTGTTACTTATACGTAAACAATTCCTATTTAACGACCTTGTAGTCTAATAGTGTTTGCGAAGAAATTCCCCTATCGATTGTAAACATAACTGAAGTCGAGTGTTGAAATGAGTTTTTATAAGTTTTATGTATTGATATGGGTAAATGTTTGTTTACTTAAACCACTGGTTGGGTTTCGACATCCATTCGTTTAATAGCGCGATTATTGTACGTGCATGTTTTGTTTTTCTTGTTAATTTAATCATTCATAATCAAACCTGAGACCATAGCAGTGTTGCCAGATGGTTACATTTCTTATATTTTTCGTAACTTTTGACCAACTCGAGTAACATGTAAGTAACTTCTGTTGTAAAGGGAAATTTTCGTAACTATTAAGAACAATGAAACTCTATTTAAAAGAAAGGTTTTTTGTATCTAACCGGGACCAAGCGGGACAATTTATACGCTTCCATACAGGAAAGGTAACAAAAGAAACCACATGATACGACTCTGTCTGTTCGTCTGTTGTATGAGTAGGTAACTATGTATGACATTTGAGATATCCCCCATCAGCCCGGCGTAATTCTGTCGTCGAGCTTGCCGAATTCTAGCTGCATGTGGCTACAAATTTCTTAAAATCGGCAGTTTTGATCAGTAATTATGAGAAATAGAAAAATTGTAACTTTTGCATCAAAAATGTAACTTTTCAAGAAACGAAACGTAATTTACGTCCTAAGGGGCCTGGCAACACTGGACCATAGGTACAATACAATACAATATAAACCATGCCCATAAACGACTTTAAATTTCAAAGGCGTAATTGACTTAATGAGAATAGATAAGCGTCAAGTTTTTATTAATATTTATTCCTAAACACCTCAAGCTTTATCTTCGATCGGGCTCGGATTATGCCGGCAAAGAGAAATAAACCGTCTAAAAGAAATGGCATTCCTGAAATAAACACAATTAAACTGCATTTAAAACGTGGGCGATCCAGTGAGAGGTATCAAAACACGTATTTAGGCTTATAATGCGTTCGTAATAAAATAAGACGGTCGTTCACCCCGAGGATCGTTGACTATCGCGGCCGCGTGGGACATTCGCTAAAAATACGTGCGATGCGCTCACGTCTCGCATAATAATACGAATCGTCCTTTTGCCGCAGTGTTGCCAGATGGTTACATTTCGAACATTTTTCGTAACTTCTAAAGGGCTCGCGTAACATGTAAGTAACTTCTGTTATAAAGGAAATTTTCGTAACTTTAGAGAATAATGAAACTCTAATTAAAAAGAAAGGTCAATTGTATCTTACCGGGACCAAGCGAAACAATTTATAAGTTTCCATACAGAAAAGTTGACACAGGAATCTACGATTTTGTCTGTCCGTTTGTCTGTTGCAACTATGTATGACATTTGAGAAACCGTACCGTCCATCAGCCTGGCGTAATTCTGTAGCCGAAGTCGCCGAATTGCAGCTGCATGTGGCTATTCATTTCTTACGTTTTCATAAGTAATTATAAAAAATGTAACTTTTGCGTCAAAAATGTAACTTTTCAAAAAGAGAAACGTAATTTTCGTACCAGGGCCCCTGGCAACACTGTTTTGCCGTGCAAAAGATCGAGCTACGGCGAGGGACTCGTACGCATTTTTAGATTTTGTGACGCCCGTGCTGTACATGTGTGCAACACGTGCATTATATTGTTCGATCGCCACGCGTCCCGTATCTGAGGGCGTACACCGAACATCGAAATCCGAACTTCGTATCGTGCCGTCCCTTTCACTCGTATGGTACACCATACGAGTGAAAGGGACGGCACGATACGAGGTCCGGAGTAGGCCCTCTGTGTTCATGTACTACATCGAGATCATATTTCAGGTATTTGTATCGTTTGTTGTTCAAATTACCATGTAACTTTAGGAGCACAGGAATGGGACATGTTACCTAAACTGAACCTTGACGATGACTACACACTATTTTTAATCGGGCGAAATTCTACCAGTCCCTTTTTAAATAATAATAATAATAATTTTATTTCGGACAGAATCCATATGAGTTAGTTACAGACTTATACACTAGTGTTAGTTAATTACCTTTTACTTAAGAGCGCTTTAATAAAATGTAGTTGGTCCACTAGCGCCACTCGTAAATAATTGTAATTATTTAAATTTAACGATATATAACTAAAAAAGGGGGCCGCTACGTACTGTATTTTGTATTTAAGTACTTTTTGAATCCATCAAACTAGTTTTTACGTTGCTGGATTCGTCAATCTATGTGCTCAAAATTAAAACGGCCGTTTGTATTTGTGGGTAATTCGTGTTTTTCCAAATTGTTTTACACGCGTTTTTGTAATCGAGCGGAATTTTACCAGTCCCGTTTTTGTTTGAAAGTGTTTCCTGTTATAATCGTGTTTGTGGGTAATTCATGTTTTTCCAAATTGGCTGGACGAGAAAACCGCGAGCAAGTTCTATACCGCATTCAGGAAAACCACGTTTTCATAAAAAAACATCCTCATGACGTATTTATAATGTAAATTAAGTCCACGTCACCGCGTACGACTTCCTACAATTATTTTTGTGTTACGTGACGTATTGGATGTAAGTTACGCGCCATGCATTGTAGAGATGGCTGATCAAATTATTTGACGATATTTTGACGACCGGTTTAGCCTAGTGGGTAGTGCACCTGCCTGTGAAGCTGACGGTCCTGGGTTCGAATCCCGGTCAGGGCAAATATTTGTGTGATGAGCATGAATATTTGTTTCTGAGTCTTGGATGTTTTCTATGTATTTAAGTATTTATATCTATTAAATATATCGTCGTCTAGTACCCATAACACAAGCCTTCTTGAGCTTACTGTGGGGCTAGTTCGATTTGTGTAAGATGGTCCTTTAATATTTATTTATTTATTTATTTTAGGTTTTTCCTAGCAAATTTTGCTTGGTGCAAAATAACTTAATAGAATTACTTACAGTGGAATCCGGATAACGCAACACTCAAGGGACCGGTGATATTACGTCGCACTAACAGGACGTCGCACAAAACGGACTGATTTACTTTGAAAATGTTTGGTATGAAATCTAATGTGTGGTGATTTCGAAGTCGTTAAAAGCCGTCAAATGTTATATGTGCAGTCGTTATAAGCAGATTCTACTGTATTATCATAAATATTTTATCAAAAGATGTTAGTGATATAAGTTCGCCATATAATTACTTAACACAATTCATTATATTTAGGCATGATTATAGAGTTGTCTCTTGAAGCAAGTTAAATAGTAGATTGTGTCTCAAGGGAGCAAAATGATATATTTACGGCGAGGGCGGTATATTGAATCCTGAGCGTAGCGAGGGATTCTAAAGTAGAATCTTGAGCGTAGCGAGGGATTCAAGTGTTTACGCCCCAGACGGAAATAACTTTGCTACCGTGTGACATATACTGCTTTTCACATCGCCTATGAGGCCCGCTGCTAAAAACATGAAATATCTTACAAATTATTTTACTACAGTGTCACATACTGCTTTTCACACCTTCTATGCGGAAAAGAGTCATTGTTGCCCTCAAATGAGGGAAGAAAAGTACTCCTTTGATCCCTATGCACTGCCCAATAACTAATTTCTATTCGCTGTATCGCTATCTGAAGGTTGTCTGGAAGAGATCGCTTTTTAGCGATAAGACCGCCTGTTGTTACCTACTTAAGTCCTGTTCATGTTTTATCATTGTAATAATTCTCCATGTAGTGCACAATAAAGCATTTTATTATTATTATTATCCTTCATTCGAAGGCAACAATAACTCTTTTCTGAATAGCAGGTGTGAAAACTAAATTTCAACGCTATTTTCACTAAAGAATAGTTGTTCATAATCAGAGGGGCTACCGCGAACTGAAAACGATCGAAGTTCGAATATCTCCCTCTGCCGCACGAATTAGCAAGTGCAACAGAGAGGGAGATATTCGAACTTCGTTCGTTTTCGGTTCGCGGTAGCCCCTCAGTATTAGCAAAAGACGGACATTCATTTATCTAACGCGCTATATGTTCCGATTCAAACCAATATATCTATTGCGTAAGTTTCCCGCCAAATCTATTCGTCGCAACTGGCCGGAAATGGGACAGGTCTTGGCGAATAGAGCGAATAAGTTGACGGCCGGTCAACAATATTTTCAATGCCGTGAAATGGCCCTTAACACTAGAGCTGTGAGAACTCTTAGACAAGGGTCTTTAACGGTTTCGAGTGACGTGTTTATTTGCATGTTATTTGATGATACTTGATGCTTTTGTAAATCGATAAGTTGTATTATTCAACGAACAGTAATGGCGACTCATCAATGTCAAATCGAATAGAATACAAATCGTTTGTGTAAAAATACATTCTACTTATCATAGATTTGTTCAATCTTTGTGCTTTGAACCAGGGATGTAACAGGGCTCCGGTTCCGGTTCCGTTAAATCGGAACTCCCGATTGGTTTTAAACATCCGGTTCCGTTATTTTTAAAACGGATGTTATATCGGATGTCAAAGCAGCGCAGCGGGGAGAAATGAGCGGCCTACATCAAAAGAAACAGGATTTATAATTTTTATTTAGAATAGACCTTAGACCTGCCCTGCCCTTAACATCTTATCCATCTATCACTCAGGCTCCGCATCCGTTTTCAGTTTCGGCTCCGATTCCGGTTCTGGTTCCTATATACCGAATTTAAAACATCTCAATATCGTATCTTTGTGTTTCATGGAATTTATTCTTATTCCCGCGGTTCTTGAAGTTTTTTACCGACATACAATCACGGAGCAACAAAACTGAGCTGCCGCGCGCTTATCCGACGGGTCATTTCTTTTTTTTTTGTGTTCCACATCGTTTACACCAAACAAACGTTCTTTCTTTTTTTCATTTTTGACGGAGCCCTTGCAAACGCCGGACACTTTATATTATATATTTTTTTATATTAGAGGACAATCTTACACAAATCGAACTAGCCCACAGTAAGCTCAAGAAGGCTTGTGTTATGGGTACTAGACGACGATGTATTTAATAGATATAAATACTTAAATACATAGAAAACATCCAAGACTCAGAAACAAATATTCATGCTCATCACACAAATATTTGCCCTGACCGGGATTCGAACCCAGGACCGTCAGCTTCACAGGCAGGTGCACTACCCACTAGGCTAAACCGATCGTCAAAGAAGAAAGAAGAGAAGCTGTTCTAGCCAAACGCCGGACAAGTTACTCATTTGTTTATCTTGATAACCACTGAGTGCATAATTAAGTAGTGCTTTATTAGACAAATATAGATGTTATCATCGCTTCCACAGTCAGCGGGTCCAGACATGGGGGTAATTTGTGCTGTGCCAACGAACCCTGAACCCTAGGGCCCGCATGCTTGCCCATTGTCCGCCGAACAATATGGACTTGAGCTGTTATACCCAAGATTTATATCCCTATAAAGTGCCATGAGAAATGCAAGAGTCGGGCGCCGATATAGGTCTTTGCGATTATTAAGAGCACTTCGTTTGTAAATAAAAATTTCATGGGAAAACTTGCATGCTGAGAAGTATGCAACTTATACATTTTATACCTTCAGAAATAAATGTTTGCTTTAGGTAGATGTATAGATAAAAACATATATTCCGTTTACAGTTATTTTACCTTATCGGTTTTTGATTGAATTTAGAATGAATTGAGTATGGGCTGTTCTAATTCACTCAGAATGTGCTTTGTGTTTGCTTTTCTGATCACATAATACTATGAGGAAAGAGAAAATTAAACAACAGACTAATCCTAGCTCAGTTTGTTACTTATGGGTTGGCACCTTGACCACAAATTACATTAATTTAAACGACTAAGCTGTCGTTTAAACTAATCCATCCTATAGTGCGGACAGATAGACATGACGAAACTATAAGGCATCCATTTTTGCAACGGGAGCCTAAAAAAAAACCGGCCAAGTGCTTGTCGGACCACGCACAATGATGGGTTCCGTACCAACACCTACTAGTCCACATTTAAAATCACTATTCAATACATTGAATCTAAAAAAGTCGTAACGCTATAGTTTGGAAATTAGAGGGGAGGACACTTTCTATGACTTAGACAGCTAATATCTCACCAACTTGACTTAAATGGACAAGTTTTTTAGAAACCTCCATATATTTTTTAAAGGCCCATCCTTCGATACCCCACACGACTATGTGCGTTGAAATTTTTTTTTTCATCCACCGGTTGGTTACATGTATGGAGTGCCCCCCCTAATTTTTTTTTTTTGTAATCTCACATCACTTTTATGTAGCGGTTCATAGAATACACCTTCCTACCAATTTTCATAATTGTAGTGCTTATAGTCTCCGAGTAAATCGGCTGTGACATACGGACGGACAGACATGACGAATCTATAAGGGTTCCGTTTTTGCCATTTTGGCTACGGAACTCTAAAAAGGCATCTTAAGGTGTGACAGTCGACACTACAAGGTGGCAACGTAAAAGACTTACCCCCTTATTCATAAACGTCTGTCAAACCTATATTAGTTAACTAGCCGCTAAAGTTCGTTTGTCCTTATCAGTCACTTTGACATTGACGTTTGTGAGAATGGGACAAAGAACTTTTTTAGTTAGCAGAGGTTTGTTAAGTTTTATGAATACGGGGGTTAGTACCTGTTTCCGACCAACTTTCAACTAGTCTTCTACGTCGCTATCTTTCCTTACGACAACAAATTAGCCGGCACGTTTTAGTCATTAATGTCTACAATAGTTCCTTATTCCATCCCGCGTGGACTGGCATTGTGACATATTGCCTTGCCTTCGTATTTTTAATGGCCATTCACTATAAACAACTGAGCCCGTTAGCTGACTATTCATAAACGGATTTCTAAATAGACAGCTCACCATAAGTCGGTTCCATATAGATTCGTAACAAAGCGCCATCGATGTTCAGATTTACACAGAGGGCCTACCGCAAATCGGAAACGGAGTATCATCCTCTCTGTCGCACTTGCAAATTCGAGTGACAGAGATAAGAGAG
This sequence comes from Epiblema foenella, assembly GCA_963556455.1. Lineage (NCBI taxonomy): Eukaryota > Metazoa > Arthropoda > Insecta > Lepidoptera > Tortricidae > Epiblema > Epiblema foenella. The sequence continues at coordinate 26,220,647 of OY747099.1, read as the reverse complement.
ATAGTTTGTAAACGGATTTCAAAATAGACAACTCGCCATAATTCGGTTCCATAGATTCGTAACAAAGCGCCATCGATGTTCAGATTTACACAGAGGGCCTACCCCAAATCGAAAACGGAGTATCATCCTCTCTGTCGCACTTGCACTGAGTGTCAGAAATAAGAGAGATAATTCGTTTTCGGTTCGCGCTAGGCCATCAGAGGGGCTACTACGAACCACAAACGAAGTTTTCCCGCTCTGTCTCACTTATATGCAAACTTGCAAGTGCGACAGAGAGGGAAAACTTCGTTTGCTGTTCGCGGTAGCGCCCCAGGTCAGTATAAGCCACGGCTCTGGATAGTGAATTTAGCCGCATAACAATGCGCATCACAAGCATTGCATAATCGTCGGTGCAAGCGCTCGCTTTCACTGCACTTTATAGTTTTATGATCATTACACATCAACTTAATGGTGTTATGAATCGGTACACCTCCCCGTTAGACTAGGAACGGTATTAGGGAATGCAACCGGTTATGGTTTCGGTTATAACTTAAAAATAACCGAAAACCGGTTAATGTTAAAAGGGTGAACCAACTTTTTAGTGCCACTCGTCGCCGTGGTTACGTCTAGTTGTCCAGGGGACAAATTTCGAATGCAATCGTGAATTTGAGCTATTTAAGTTTATCGAACATACGTATTTGTGGTATTTATAAGCTATTTACATAATGGTCCATCTACTAAGCATGTTAGTAGAACTTAATACAACATTTTTTGAACAAACTGCGCCACTAGTGTCCCTTGGACAACGGGTCAATATAACAACACAAAAAAAGTTGATCCACCCAAAAATACAATTTAAGCACTATGAAATACAATGAGGCAGTCCAAGTACACCCCCTCATTCGTACATAACATAAAACATATTATGTATGTATGGTATTTCGAAAAGTGTAATAATTACAAAATGAGTATTTATTTTGTGCTATATTTAGAAATATCGTTAAAGTATGATTTTAGCATCAAACGACAACTAACGAACATAAGCGCACGATTGCCTCATTTTTAATCATCCATTAATTCTACACTAAAACTTCACATATTAGTAAAAAACACAGTATATTTACTGTGTTAAAAAAATATGCCATATATATGTATGTATATGTGGTAATAAAATGAATTAATACAGGAGATATAATTTATTTTATTAGTTTCGATTAGGAAAAGTGTAACCGAACGTAACCGAAACCGATTTTTCAAATTTCCAATAACCAGTTTTGAAATTTTGGTGAAACAACCGGTTCTTCGGTTACGGTTAAAACCGGTTTGCATTCCCTAAATGGCATTGAAGTAATTTCCTCACGGACTTACATCTTCAGCAAGCTTGACTCGATGACGTCCGATGCAAACCTTTTGTCTTATGATACCTGTGGGGCTAGCACAACTTGCTGACAAATTGTATCTCGCGCGACTACTACCACTCGAACTGTGCGGGTTAGAAAGAGAAGGGTAGATTTTTCTCTACTCGCGTCGCGTCGCAGCGGTAGTTGTGCTTGCCCCCTGTTTGGACTTGGACATTGTAATGACTGATCAGCAGAGATGTACAAAATGGTTTTAAAAAAGCATTTAAATACAAAATGCAAAATACTTTTCAGATTTACTATTTCAAATGCAAAATACCAAATAGTTTTGCGTTTTGTATTTCAAATGCTAAATGCAAAATAGGTATTTTCAAAATACTTTTTCAAAATAAAATACCTTTTGACCAAATCGAATGACATTTTTATTTGTTTTAGGTAGAGATACAATGCCGAGCCGAATGCCACCTTATGCATGACATTTTGGTCATATTTATCAGTACGCGTATCAATAAATTCTGTTATGTTATTAATAATAACAATACTCACTTAAAATAATGTAAAAAAACTAGACTAACGAAAAGATAGCCATGGCTTCATTTTGTGAATTGTGTCGCCATTTATTTCGGTTGATTGCGCATCTAATTCTTATTTTATTTTTATTACACTTGTCTTTTATTAATAAGTTGTTTACATTATCTAAATTATCTTGTTGTAGTACAGTACATAGCCGTTCCAGTATTGTAGGGATAACAACAACACTTCAATATCATAAAAGTAGGTAATCAAATCAAATCAGTAACCACTTCACCAGCACCAGCACCAGCAAACAATAAATCCGTGAAATCGAATCGTCGGCGTCAGCGGCGTTGCATTTTTATAGCCATAGATAATGTTCGTCGTTTTCGTTTGACATTGACACTAGTCAGACATAAGGAGCGCACTCTGACCAAAGAAGAAAAACGCACAGTGTAGGGTTCCGTAGTTGCCCGTCCATCACGTCACCGGTCATATGCGGAATTACGGACCCGTAAAAGGGTTTTTACTGATCTCAGTACTGATGTTGTACTTTTTTGAGATGTTGTGTTGTATACATATTTTTGCCCTTTACGGTAATATATTGCTTAGCTCAGATAAATTCATCGTATATACTACTACCATGATTTTTTTCACATGCCTAGTAGCTACCGTTTAGCCGGCAGGGGGGGATACGACCATAGAAAAAATTATCACTTCAAAGCTTAATATCACGCCAACCGATTCTTGAATCAAAAAATGCTTTTAGAAACCTATTTAATAATATTTTTGAAAGAGCTATCCAACGATACCCCACACGATGGGGATTGGAAGAAAAAATAATTGCACCACCACTTTAAATGTAGGGGAGGTACCCTAAAAAAATTTTTTTTTATGATTTTTTTCTACCGTTTTGTCGGCGTCATTGATATGTATACTCATGCCAAATTACAGCTTTCTAGTACTAACGGTTACTGAGAAAAGCGGGGGACGGACGGACATGGCGAAACTATAAGGGTTCCTTGTTTACTACGGAACCCTAAAAAGGGCACACATGGCTAGCAGGCGCCTCTATCGGTCAAATTCGGCAATACAAGCGTCATTCGTTCATTTCATTTTGTTTGACTGGTAATCTGGCTAAACTTAATCACAAAGTATTTTGCATTTTGAAATGAATATTAAAATGCAAAATACATCTCAAAAGGTATTTCAAATAAAATACAAAATGCTTTTTACTAAAAGGCATTTAAATGCAAAATACAAAATAGGTATTTTGCATTTTGTATTTGCATTTTAAATAGAAGTATTTCAAATAAATCGCATCTCTGCTGATCAGACGTACTCGCCCCGCCCCTTATCTTAATGCCGTATGTAACTTATACACTCGTCGTTTGTGACGCTTTGTCGTTCCTACACGACCATTAGCCCCAAAAAGGGGGAAATAGGTTGTTATAGGACGGGAAATAACCCCGCCGATGCCTTTCTTAAATCTCGTAACATAGGTAACATAAATTGAGATTTTAAGACATTGATATTTGTATATCTCTAACACATCCAATTTATTTAAATCGTTCCGTTTAGAAAATAATTCTGTCCATTCATATTTTCTCAGAATTCCGATATGAGTGAGTTGTAAAGAAAAGACTTATCCAATTGTACAAATGAGTTGGAAAGGGCGAGGGCGCTGAGCTGTTCGATAAAATCATTTTTGAGACCTTTTCGCGACTCTTATTTTTATGTAAAGAATACTTGAATTTTGTATCGGATCCTAGCACTTGTAAAAGGGATTTATAAATAAAACTAGCGACCCGCCCCGGCTTCGCACGGGTGCAATGCTGATGCATGTATTATACATATAAACCTTCCCCTTGAGTCACTCTATCTATTAAAAAATCCGTTGCGTAGTTTTAAAGATTTAAGCATACATAGGGATATAAGTAGGGACATAGGGTCAGAGAAAGCGACTTTGTTTTATAACTATGTAGTGATAATTTATTTTAATTAAAGCATAATGAAAAATGTGTTTTGTAGTCAAATAGTCCAGATATTTTTGTAGGCAGAGAAGACAATAGGTCTGTTCAGACGATTGTTATGTCTGTAGCCAAAATGGTCGGTTATTTTGTTAACAACTTAATACCTGCCGGCTTTTACCATTGCTTTTTATGGTACAGTACGCGACAGGAGCAGCGGCCAAAGCTAGTTCCTCATAAATAATGATTATGATCGCCCTAAACAAGACCAGGGGCGCTAACGCGAACAGCAAGTTTTCGCTCTCTGTCGCACTTGCACGTTCGGACGTAAGTGCGACAGAGAGGGAAAGCTTCGTTTGCTGTTCGCGGTAGCGCCCCAGAGGGCCTACTCCGAAATCCGAATTTCGTATCGTGCCGTCCCTTTCACTCATATAGTGTATGGCACGAGAGCGAAAGGGACGGCACGATACGAACTTCGGAGTAGGCCCACAGGCCGTGAGCACGTGGCCGTGGTCGCGACACTACGAATATACGTTAATTAAACACCGGACGCGCACTTCCTCTAATTCACTCGATATCATGATGGCTAGAGCCACCGTCAAAAACTACGGCGCGGCGTGCGTTTACGCTGCGTTTCCGCGGCCGATACCTTTGATCTAGTTTATCCACTTTGTAAAAGGGCCCTCCCGTTCTTGGAAATAATTTAAATGAATATATAGGTCGTATAATATAGCGTAGCGTAACCGTAAGACTTGAGCCGATTAGTTTTCCCCTCTCATAATTAACGTTGAAGTGCCAAAAACAATCGAATTTAAATGAAGTCGCATAAAAATTACATTAAGAATCGTTATCAGCAATTCATCATCATCATTATCCCAGTACAGTTGCATTCTGAAGGATGCCCGGGGTCCGCTACCTAATCCCAAGATTTGGCGTAGGCACTAGTTTTTACGGAAGCGACTGCCATCTGACCTTCCAACCCGAGGGGAAACCAGACCTTATTGGAATTAGGCTTGTCAAGTGAGTGGGCAACTTGACTGTTAGTTAGAAGTTATCGAACCGCCCATAGGCCTCAAACTTGGCTTAACGACTGCTATCATAGACAGTAGCCGGGATCAACGGCTTAACATGCCTTCCAAAGCACGGGAGCGCTCAGTTAATAACCACTCAAAGCCGTCACCCATCCAGTAACTGACCTGGGCCGACGTTGCTTAACCTCGCATACCGCACGCGGTACGCGGGCGCCGCTGGGCCACGAGCGCTATCGTTATCAGCAATATATACCCCATAACAACTGTATAATCTCTGTTTCACCTTACTCATGTCAAATTTTGTCTCCACCACTCAAAGGTTGCCTGGAAAGAGATCGCTTTTTAGCGGTAAGATGTTGTCTATATCATCAACATGTTTAATTTTAATCTTGTTTTCAATGTGTTTACTGGTGAACAGTAATGAATATTTATAATGTATTGTATTGTATTGTATTTTTGTTGGAATGTGACCCGCTGCGAGATACTACATGTTTCATGGTATTTAAATCTATACGTAGGTAATGCGTGATAAGTGATAATTACAGTGTTAAACTCTCTCTGTGGGATTAGAATCAGCACGACCACTTCTTTGCGACTTCAAAAAATATGTAATTGTTGAATAACTGTTTACTTGATAAACTTAACGGCACGGACAGTATTTAGCAATGACGTTGACAGATTCAAAACTACATAATTGAATGTAATTATACTAAGTGCATCCTCAAATCTTATAAAGGGTCGGCAACGCGCACGTTACTCCTCTGGAGTTGCGGGCGTCTATAGGCTGCGGTGGTCGCTTACCATCAGGTGGACCGTACGCTTTTTTGCCACCGGCGTTGTATAAAATAAATAAATAAAACACTAAGCGTTAAAAACTTGTAACCAACGTAAATAAATGATCAACCGTAGGAGGAAGTTACTTTTATCGGATTTTATAGAAACACCACAAAGATCTATCCGACCTTTTGCGATACCACTTCTACACAACGACATTACGCGCGCAATTGCATTCTTTGTTCCGCTCACGATACTGCGAGGTCAAACACACTCTGCATGTAAAAGGTTGTAAGTTTATATCAAACCGGTATTCACTTGGAACCTTGTCGTTGTAGCGCGGGCTGTCATCGCACCAAGGCCGGTACTGCAGCTGCAACGGAATGTATGCACTGACCTATATCTTTTGAAATAAATACGACAAACTCCAGGTATCGCTGAGGACGTTATCTAAATAGATTTGCATTATTGATAGCGTGGGGGTCAACAGCCGCGATCTTGAACTTGGCTGTATGTATATGTAACGCTTTCTTAGATAGCGTACGATTCGATTATAAGGCTCGGTTTTATAAAGATCCGTTAGACCTTATGTCGGTTTGTTATGTCAAGAAATGTACTGAGTTACTGAAGTTTGATCTGACATTTGGTCTAACGGATCTTTATAAAACCCGGCCTTACTCTAAGTTACTTTAATCTTATGTGGAGTTTAGAAAAAAAATATGGCGTATTTATCACTTCAAATAATTAGTGGTCAATTTTTAAAGCTGAATGCGTTTGAAACGAACAGTCCTTATTAGTAGAAAAACTGCACATCAATTTAAGTTATTATTGGTGAGAATTGACACTTTATTGTCATTTTTTCGACGTTACTAGTTTAGTAAAAAAAATATTGACGTATTTGTTACGTCAAATAATTAGTGGTCTGCTAGGTCAATTTTTAAAGCTGAAGGCGTTTGCAACGAACGGTCCTTATTAGTAAAAACTGCACATCAATTTAAGTTATTATTGGTGAGAATTGTCACTTTATTGACATTTATTCGACATTACTAGTTTAGTAAAAAAAAAATTGATGTGTTTGTTACGTCAAATAATTAGTGGTCTGCTAGGTCAATTTTTAAAGCTGAAGGCGTTTGAAACGAACGGTCCTTATTAGTATAAAAACTGCACATGAATTTAAGTAAGTAATTATCGGTGAGAATTGACACTTTATTGACATTTTTTCGACATTACTATCTACTAGTACCTACAGCAGGAGCGTGGCCCAGCGGCGTATCAAACATATCTTCAATATTGTATGAAAAATCACTCTAAATCGACAAATTTCAAGCTTTAAAAATAGTTTTTTCCCGCTTAAATTCTTTATACAATAAAAGCAAAAAATTGCCCTGATACTGTCTAAAACTTATAAAAAGCATCTTATCATTTTTAATCAGTTTATCGGAATTATCAATATTTATCATAATAAAATTTCAGGACATTTTGAAACTTCTAAGGCCTCTGTGAACTTTTTGTAAGTGTATTGAAATATAAACGGGTCACTCACGTCTTTAGGGTCGAATATCGCTCGACATGTTTCGGACCAATACGTGGCCCTTAATCATATGAGAATCAGCCGCTACGGCCGCGCGTCTAGCAATGCGGAGATGTTGCCGGCGGCGGTGATGCGGGAGGCGAGAATTCAGCCTCAGTTTCGTCACTATTACGACGATTGTATTAAGTCACGAGTGACTCGTTTATTATAGGTATTACCAGGGCTCGGAAACCGGTTTCGCCTTCATACAATTAACCGGTTAAAAATTTCGGTTAATTGCGTTTTACGATATTATTTCGTACTTTAAATCATTTATTTCATAGATCCAGGTTAACAAAAACAAATCTTAAAATAAAAAGGGAGATATGACAAATACTTTAGGAGATATATCAAAAATAGTAAAAACCGGTTCCGAGCCCTGGGTATTACAATATGTCAGAAACTCATGTGAGTTTTAATATTTAGGATTTATGTGAGTGTAAGTATTCGTAAAAATATGCGTTCCTGAAATCCGCTGCAACTAAATAAGGCGTTTACAAAATATAAGTAAAGAACATGAAAATTTGCTTCGTAAAAATATGCGTTCCTGAAATCCGCTGCAACTAAATAAGGCGTTTACAAAATATAAGTAAGGAACATGAAAATTTGCTTCGTAAAAATATGCGTTCCTGAAATCCGCTGCAACTAAATAAGGCGTTTGCAAAATATAAGGAACATGAAAATATGCTTCGTAAAAATATGCGTTCCTGAAATCCGCTGCAACTAAATAAGGCGTTTGCAAAAAATAAGGAACATGAAAATTTGCTTCGTAAAAATATGCGTTCCTGAAATCCGCTGCAACTAAATAAGGCGTTTGCAAAATATAAGGAACATGAAAATATGCTTCGTAAAAATATGCGTTCCTGAAATCCGCTGGAATTAAATAAGGCGTTTGCAAAATATAAGGAACATGAAAATTTGCTTCGCTAAAAAATGCGACTTTAGCTGCAACTAAATAATACGTTCGCTATATTCATCTAACAAATCCTTAGTTTTACGTGGCCGTCCGCAATCATCATGCTATTGTCAACTGCGCTATATAACAAGAGGGCCTACTCTGAACATCGAAATCCGAACTTCGTAACGTGCCGTCCCTTTCACTCATATGGTGTATAATACGAGAGTGAAAGGGACGGTACGATACGAAGTAGGCCCTCAGGTACGTGTGCATCGCAGGAAGCATTCAGCCTTCCTATTGCAGTCGGATGGAAATGCATAGCTGACTCACCCAGCGACATACTCGTATGATGTATGCACTTGACACACTTTCACACAAAGAAATCATGTGTTTAGAGAACAATAACTATTGTAAAACATAACGGGTCATCAAGGTCTGATCGTCTCAAAGGTCAGTAATTATATCGGGATCGTTTGAAAATCATTTCCAATTATATATATATTAATTAGGTTAAGACTAGTATATATATTTTTTGGTTGTCCTGAAAATCAGCGTCACGACATATCAGCCGTGGCACATGCTGAGCGACAACCTTTTTGGTGTATACCAACTTCTAATTTGTAAAATCTTCTTTTTATCTGTATGTACACCAAATAAACGTTTTTTTCTTTCTTTCAATGAAGACTTGCAGAATTCATCAAGGCTCGTGGGTGAACAAAGTAAAACAAAATAGTAACCACAGTTCGCAAAAAGGATATAAAAGATACGATTGTTACTACATATTACAAATAAAATTTCTGATTCTGATTCTGATATTTAAACAACTTAGATGTTATATACAAATTTTAAGTTAACTTAAGACTTAAAGATTAGATTAGATTAGATAAAGATAGAAAGATTAGATTTTATAAAGGGTCGGCAACGCGTACGTGACTCCTTTGGAGTTGCGGGCGTCTACAGGCTGCGGTGGCCGCTTACCACCAGGTGGACCGTAAGCTTGTTTGCCACCAGCGTTGTATAAAAAAAAAGACGGCGCGCTCTTCTGAAACATACTGTCTGTATGTGGGTAAATGTAGTTAAACTATTTAGAATAACTTTTCTGTTTCTTAGAAATACAATGTCCTTTGTCGTTACCAAAAATGAACGGGCCTCCTCTCACACCTCAGATTCGGCTGAAACCGCTCAACCAATCTCACTGGAGCGCAAACTGTTAAGAGTATTCCAGTGTTCCAAACCACACGCGTGGTCGTGTCGGAGGTTTTCCCCTGGATTTTCCCCAGGCTACTCTCCAACCGTACACTCCTATCGCTTTATTGAGCCCCGCCTATAGAGCCACAGTCAGGTTCAAAAAAAGACGAAAATTAACCAATAATGTAAAAAAAATATAAAATAAATGCGTGATCTTTCATTTAAGAACATTACAAACACAGCTACTTCAACTTGAGCTAGCATAGCACTATAATCAACAAATAGAGTAAAAAGAGTAAATTTATTGTTTCTAACACAAATGATACAACAGGTTAAACGGGATTTCTGGTGCAGTCCAAACTAGGCGAGCCTGTATCTTGGAATGCACCATTTGTAGCAGTGACGAGTATAAAACATGAAAATTTATAAACTAAGTAAAGGTGTTTGTGTGTAATATGTGTGAAGATGTGTGAATACTCATGGCATAAGCAAAGATCATTTCCTAGAACAAGTGGGGAACCTAGGTTGGTACGAGCTTGATTATAATTCACTGTGCGGCATGTTATGCAACTTAATAGTAGTAAACGCACTCCTATCGCTAAAGCCACAGTCAGGTTAAAAAAAAAGAACGGACCTCCCTAACTATCCCAGACCACGAGAACCTGTCATCGATAGTTCAAGTTACAACAATCGCTTATAAAGATACAATATTTATATTCAAGCTGAAGGTTGTAGGTAGAGGAAACTCGTCACACAAAGATAATGAAAACGGGCCGAGCCATTGCCAACAGTTATCAGTGTTATTGGTACTCGATATTTTTGCAAGCGATAGCCGAACGTAGCTGTTGCTAATATTCGAAATACCGGTTAAAAATTAGGTAACTAGTGTACCTACATCTCGATTAACCATTATTTATCTATACCCATACAGTAAATCCTCTTATGTGCTCAAAAAGTGTAGGTAAGGACCAACTTTACAATATCGTGCCGGTCCGGGGCGGAGATTGCCATAACAGCATAAAAAACGGTATCGTTATGGCCATCTCCGCCCATTACGATACAGGCTCGTGCTCAAAAAGACTTCAACGAGCTCACGAACTCGGAACTCCTGCACTTTCAACGCAATGATGCCTCAACACATGAAAGAGGATTTAATGTATGGATGTAAATAAAGTAGTGTATACAACTGTACATAATTAGGCTTTAAAACACCTTAAAATACCTTTCATTATGTATCAGTTGCATAAACTACTATTATATTGCTAAACACTTTATTTAATAGCGGTTTACTTGATACTCCGTTATAACGACATCAATACTTCAGTAATCGATATACTTGTTAGTATAATGCAAAATTGGTGCATTGAGTCAGAGACAGAAATTGAAAAAAAAAAAAAAACTTTTAATTGCGATAAAGACAAAAAGCAATACTCTTGACAGCTTATTTACAGGTATTTAATAAAACTGGTCTTACAGTTTAGGAGCAGAAAGCACTTCTCTATTTTTCGACGCTTTGTCCCCCCACGCGACGTTCAAGTAGGTACTTGATTAAAAGAAAGTTTCATAGTTTGTATTTGCAAGTCTAATCATTTAGATACTGTCACGTAGTAATTTACTGAACCTGAAAGCTGGCGTAGCGTCACTTAAGTGTATTTAGTATACAATTTTCCAATGACCCGTTATTTCGCTCAATGATAACCCATTTCTTCAAAGCAAAGCGCCATTGCATATTGAATTCTAATGACAGTTATCACCACCCGTGTTTGCGACTGTCGTGACCTCATTTACTATTCCCTTTCCGTTTGCGGACGGCATTTGTCAACGCCTATTTTATTGCCATGCACATTTGTATGCCTTGCTCAAATATTCCTTCAATCTGTCCAAGTTATAAAACAATTTTCTTGATTAGTCGACTGAATATTATGGAATCGGTTACGGGTAAGCGGATAACTATTGAAGTAAGCGGGTGACTGATAAATAAATAAATAAAAATAAATATTAGAGGACAATCTTACACAAATCGAACTAGCCCCACAGTAAGCTCAAGAAGGCTTGTGTTATGGGTACTAGACGACGATATATTTAATAGAAATAAATACTTAAATACATAGAAAACATCCAAGACTCAGAAACAAATATTCGTGTTCATCACACAAACGACCGGTTTAGCCTAGCGGGTAGTGCACCTGCCTGTGAAGCTGACGGTCCTGGGTTCGAATCCCGGTCAGGGCAAATATTTGTGTGATGAGCATGAATATTTGTTTCTGAGTCTTGGATGTTTTCTATGCATTTAAGTATTTATATCTATTAAATATATCGTCGTCTAGTACCCATAACACAAGCCTTCTTGAGCTTACTGTGGGGCTAGTTCGATTTGTGTAAGATTGTCCTCTAATATTTATTTATATTTATTTAATATTTGCCCTGACCGGGATTCGAACCCAGGACCGTCAGCTTCACAGGCAGGTGCATTACCCACTAAGCTGAACCGGTCGTCAAACCCGGCCGGTGATAGTTCTAACGCTTGCAGAATTTTTATCTACTATGTCCTCTTCTTCCTCTTTAAGTGATTTCCATGTAGGAGGTCGACTTAGCCCTCGGGGTCTATGCACTTTTGATACGGACGCGCGGAATAAAGAGCTATTCCCAGGCTGAGCCAAAATGCAACCGTAAGTCATCATCCTCCTAGCGTTATCCCAGTACAGTTGCATCCTGAAGGATGCCCGGGGTCCGCTAACTACACGTAATATAGTAGGTGTGTGTTCAGCGGCAATTACACTTCTTCGTTCACCTAATGCGGTCGCCGAATTCATTTTAAACTACTTAGGCCAACAAACGTCGTCTTAACATTAGTCTGTCCGCCTACCTAATATAAGCGTTGGCAGCTGTCGATCGCCGAATGCGGCCGACTAACGTGTTCTTTACGACGAAGTGTAATTGCCGCTTTACACAAATGTGCAATCTAACATGTCAAATTCTCATACTTTAAACTACAATGTCATTGAAAATATTAAACTTTAAAAACGCTTTACGAGCGTTTACTTATTTTGCGGCTAACGACGTTAACTCGAACGTATCGAAATGCATTTCAGCCGGTCGGATATGAAGTAATACGGCTTCAGACAAAGCGGTCTCTGTGGATTCGCTTATTTCCTGCCCAGACGAGGCGGAAGCCAGCGGCGTCTTTGTTCAGTGCACCCGCGCCGACACCCGTGAACAGCCATTTTGACACGTACCGCTTGACTTGTGGAGGAAACGCGTGTTTTACGAAACTAATATTTAATAGGAGAGAGTGCTGCGCTACGTAGCAAAAGCGCAACACACACACACATGAATGGCAAGCACAGGTGTATGTTTCATTTAAAGCTAGTAGGCCAGAGAGAGAAATGCCTGAAATGGGAAGGGGGGGGGGTGCCAAAAAAATGGCCTACTCCATCGAGTGTGGTATTGTTGATTACAACTCATTGAGAGCGTAAATACTATATTTTTGTTTTTAATAATAGTGAAACACACACACACACATGAATGGCATGCACAAGTGTGATAGAGTTCATATAGAGCTAGTAGGCCAGGCAACGAATAGGTATAGAGAAATGCCTGAAATGGGAGGGGGGGTGTCGAAAAAATGGCCTACCCCACGAGTGTGGTATTGTTGATTAGAACTCTTTGAGGGCATAAATACTATATTTTTGTTTTTAATAATAGTGAACAACAAAGGAATGAGAAGCCACTTCTACGGAAGAAAAGGAGGACATAAGTTTCCGAAAGCAAAGCTGTCTCAAAGCACTGGCAGTCATTGACCAGTAACTCATATTTGCCATAATCAAGCTTAGGTATTCCAAAATAGTCACCATATTGTTCCAATTAGATATTAACCCGCGTAGCGCAACCACAAAGGGTGACATTTGCCATTTCGGAGACTTCACGCTACACTAGCGCCTCTAGCGGCGAATTTATACGCGGTAGCCCCCATTTTCTTACTTTGCCTCTCTTATATCCTATAGCCATAGCCGGTATAGAGCAAAGCTCTCCTAAAAGCGCTTCGAGCAACAAAAATCAATCGAATAACATTTTACTCGTTTGGCGGGATCGTCACGCGGGGTGCGCCCGCTAACCTATTTCACCCTTATCACCTCTGTTATCTTGTCTCGTCGCAACAAAGCCCGATTTCCTCCAACACGACGCCAACTCAACTTAATGAACTATAAGGTTGTCGCCTGCCACGGGCGAGCACGCTACACAATCCCAATGAATAAAGAGCGCGTAAATAAATAGCAGATGCGCGAAAAACTCCGGCGATAACCAACAGACACTTAGCATAATAATCGTGGGGGAGATTGGGGTGGTATATAGAGGGCGCCTCCCTCTGTGACACGATTCTCACGCGGGCTCCTTTCGACCCGTAATGAATGAGTACGGTACGGTGACATAACATGACGAGACGTCGCGCCGCAGACCTGTTGTGACGGTGCGGTATTCCAAAGTACCTATACGCGTTTCCTTTCACGTGTTTTGTTGTGTTAGCTTTTTATATTTACTATAGAGCTTATTTTTATGTAACCAACTAATTATAATTGTGGGACACCGAGATTCAGGAAAACACCAGAATACACTGAACACGTTTTATTTTATTTATTTAATAAATAGGCACACAAAACAAGTATCAATCATTAATACAACCATACAGCAATATTTTTTATAAAAACTAGACTGATGCTCTAAACTATGTGTACACAGCAAGATTGAAATTTATACATTAGTTGAGGGACATTATAGTCGTGTAGTTAAGTTATACAGAATATATAATCCAGACTTAATTTTCATTTAAAGTGTAGGTAATAAAGGAAGTGTTAGTAGGTTCATTTACTTAAGGTATACTAAGGTAAAAGTGAAAGTGATTATGTAAAGATTTTGGTTAATTGTCTCTTAAATACAGGAAAACTACTCTTAAATATTTCCAGTGAAGAATGCTGCGCTACAGTGTCATTGTATAGTCTACACATTCTGGTTATGGGGTTGTAATATGAGGTATTGTTAATATATGTTTGGAGTACAAATATATTCGAGGTGGTAATTAACCTTCAAATACTTATTTAACCTTTACAAATTAAATATACTTTAGTTATAAGTGTTTTATCCTTGATGGTCAGCGATCGAATGTCTTGCCCCCTCAACGCTAGCTGTTCCTTCGCCTCATCCCCCACCCACGACCGTTATTGATGGTCGGTATGCAAAACTATGGCGCCACTGTTGACAGCGAGCGTTGACGGGAATTTGTATGATACAATTTCACTTCTTATTTTATAATTGCGAGTTTAATTTCATATTACTCATAATGTTAAATAATATCATAAAATTAGTGTTAATTATAGTAAATATTGTGTACGATTCTAACATAATATTCATTCATTTATACCAACATGACTAAACTTAATTTTTAATTACGAATCTGTAATCTAGTAGAGAAATGTCAATAAAGTTGAAACCAGCCAAAACCACGCCTTTGGCGCGCTTTTGATACTTATTATGTGCTCTGTGGAAGGAATCGGAGTGATCTGTCATACTCTTAAAAACTTGTTTTTGTATCTTGGTATCGCCTAATATTGTAATAAAAGTGAGAAAGTGAAGCCTGTGTTTGAAATATAATCAATTGTAGATCCCCAAGCGTTGGCTCGAAGGGTGAGCCAACAGTTGGTGCTACATTTAGTTAATGTATGTACACTTTTGTAATCTATTCCTTTGTAATAAGATCTAAAATTTGTAGGTATCTACTTACTTCCTTCAATACTATTGAAAACTATTAATTTAATTATTAGGTTTTATAGACTATGACATTTAGACGTATACATTCGAGAAATTTCAATTTTTAGCACTTTTGGACTCTATTGCAATTGAAATAGTGTCCAAAAGTGACAAACATTCAAATTCCAGATCGTGTATTTTTCGTCTGTACTATAAAAATGATTCTGCCAACCTTACCCTCGGTCGTGAAATGGATTTTATCACCAACTTTTGCTGTTAAAAGTTAAAGCGGTGTTTTGACTTAAAACACCCTACTGACGGTGAACGGAATAAGGATGCGTTATATGAAATGCCACTTTTGAGTAAGTTTTTCAAAATTATTGAGGCACATTTCAGTAAAATCTACAGGAAAGCTTCTACAACGCTAACAAAATATATTACCAAATTCCATGTAGTATGTATCCTTACATATCTTCAAAATATCTATTTACGAATTTTAAAATGAAATAAATGAACTTTATTCTGCAAGTAGGCCGCAAAGGCACTTTTACAAGTCAAAAACCACTGCCGAGAAGAAACGCCGAAAGAAACTCGACAGTCAGTCATTTTCTCCAAAATATGCTTATTACAATGATACTACTTAACCTACTTAAGTAAATGTAAGTGGTAAACAACAAAAGAGAATTAAAAGAAAAACGTGGAAAAAATAACAATAGGTATTTACAATGTGTAGTTACACAAGAAAACAAAACATGTCGTATCGTTTGATATGCTTTCCTGCAAGAAATGTGTCAACTAGATACAATGAAAATATTAGACTCTTTACGCTATTTATATATTAGACTCTTTACGCTTTAAGCCATCAAATCCAACTCCCATGAGGCCTAATACTAAAAAGTAATTTCAGACACTGCAATCATTATTCATATGGTATTTTAATACGCATATTCGGAATTCATTCCAAATATTAAGTAGCAGCGTCCTCGCCCCGGGGCCACATTTGCTCAGCGGGGTTCCGTACGTCGGGGCCCGCTGCACCGAACCCCCCGCCGAATTTGACAAGGAGCCGCGTCTCTAGAGGCCGGTTCCCCGCGCAATGATCAATTTCCCGCACTAAACGAAATAATATTCCATTTCGCGGTCCGAAAAGAATGGCTGGCTCACTTTGATTTGTTTGTGTTTTGCATCGCCGATGCAAAATGTGAGTTAATTTTATTTTTAATTTATTTATTAAGAAACAAACAGTCTCATATGTTTACAATTGACACAGTAAAGGGTATTAAGTTGGAGACTTACAGTTTCCTTAATTCAAATATGTAAACCTAAACAATAAAATTTACGAGCTTTTGATATACATCGTTAGTAGTATAAATAAATAAATAAATAGTGCCAAAAACTTACAATTATGAAAAATTATTGTTATGGTTGTTGAATACATTGTAAAGATAAATGTTTGTTAATTGCGATTAATAGTCGCCTTATACCGCCATTTTAATATTTTTTACTCTTTTAACTGTTAATCTCACTTTCTACTTTTTATTTACACGTCTGCTTGTTAATAAGCTATTCGTATGTGCTAATGGCTATTGAATTAATTAGACACAATTTTTGTTTAGGTTTAAAATCATTTAACCTCAAAGAATTATAATAATATAATTCACTTACATGAGATAACACATAAATGACGAACACTATCATGAGCGCAAAATTAAAATTTTATCTGTTGAATACGATGAAATCATAAGATATAAATAATTGAATATGTTGGTCGGAGTGTTATGATATTGATAACTTTCGCTTCTTTCTCTTTCAAACAGTTTTTTACGAATATGAGGCCTTTCCCTGCCTGGATCTCTCTAGATTTAGGGTGGGTTGCACCAAACCGTCTGTAATCGTAAGCGGTGTTCGTTAACATCCGAATTGTATAGAAAGTTTGACTAGTTTCTATGGGATGACAGCTGCCGGCGCCATATTTGACGATGACCGGCCTGTGATCGTATGTTGATGCAACCGACCCTTAGAAGCACAACGTTTCCCGTTTTTGCTGTCCTAAATGCGAATACTATTATGTACTTCACCTAACAATATCACTACATAGTATAAAACAAAGTCGCTTTCTCTGTCCCTATATCCCTATGTATGCTTAAATCTTTAAAACTACGCAACGGATTTTGATGCGGTTTTTTTAATAGATAGAGTGATTGAAGAGGTAGGTTTATATGCATAATAACATCCATATAATAGTGCCCCCGTGAGAAGCCGGGGCGGGTCGCTAGTATTCGGTTTAAAGAAACTTTATTGTCTAAAGAAATTACAGAAATTTCACATACATGACAACTTTTAAATAGTTAACTTAGGTATCTAAAACAATTTACAAGTTACGCAATAAGCAAGCATTTCAGTGTGACAATTTTTCAACAAACATTTGTATTTTTAAACTTACGAGGGCAAGAAGAATAAAATTAAAACTAAGAATAGACCCTATTAGTTCTGCCGTAAACCTAAATTTTAAGTGTTAAGTAACAGGAATAAATGATGGTATTTCATATGATGAACGACGAGTAAAAGACGTGCAACAAAGTCGCTTTTGAAACGCCCGCCTCGGCAAGCCTTTGATTATTGGAGACCAAACAACGCTTCCTGAATAGATGCTGTAGAGCACTCTTGAAAGCTGCTCTCTCAAAGGAAACTAATTATCAAACTTTATTCAATTACCAGCCCACTTTTCGCGTCCCAACATCCCCGGCTGTAATCAGAGCCCCACTGCTGGGTGACATGTGCGCCCGACGTGTCATTTGCGCTTTTATTACGCCCTGCCATTACAGTGCGGCCGTTCGTCACGGGGGCGGTTCCGGCGGCAAGTATAGCTCCCTACCCTTTGGGAGTTGGTATTGTTGTATTCTGTACGGGTTGGTCCAGGCTTTAGCCAGGTTCATTGGTTGTTATTGAACCAGCGCGACCACACATTGCCGTCTGCAGCGACTTCGGTATCAGGGCTCGGAATCGATTTTTACTAGTTTTGAAATATCTCCTAAAGTACTTTTCATATCTCCGTTTTTATTTTAAGATTTGTTATTGTTAGCCTTCATCTATGAAATAAATGATTTAAAATACAAAAAAATATCGTAAAACGCAATTAACCGATATTTTAACCGGTTAATTGTATGAAGGCGAAATCGGTTTCCGAGCCCAGGGGCGCTACCGCGAACAGCAAGCGAAGTTTTCTCTCTCTGTCACACTTGCAAGTTTGCACATAAGTGAGTCAGAGAGGGAAAACTTCGTTTGTGGTTCGCGGTAGCCCCTCTGTTCGGTATGCTGCCTACTTGTTACGCTCGTTGTTCTCACGTCGTCGACAGAATGTGATAGATGCTATCTTGTCGTTTATCACGCGATAAAAGAGAACATCATAGGCTCCTTGTAGTATGTATTTGCTTAGGTCTCTACTCATTCCTCCAAAAATGAGCCCCTTCGCAAAGACAGCAGTGGTTCAATTCACTTCAAATATTCGTATAGTACCCAAGAATTATTCAGTAATTGTCGGGTGTATATTGCTAATATAATTGTCATTTCTTATTGTTATCATTAACAGCGACTTAATATAGATTTGAATCGAAACCTAATTAAATATGGGTTTCAAAGTAATATTTACGTTTTAATCTACGAAAGGTTTAATAGTATATGAGAGCACAGATGGCGGTTACCGTGGAGTTTTTAGTAAATAAAAATATTACATAACCCAGTCACTATCCGATGTCTAGGTATTACAAGACCGGGATTAGTTTACAATCGGAATAGCTGTCATTTCATATACACTGACATAAGTATATGGAAAAACTGTCACATCTAATCCTATTCTAATCGCGGCTAGGCAATACCTGGTTCGCAGGTTTTTGCGACGTAAAAAAAGTTTAGTAGACATTTTACACAGCAATAAATTTACCTGTACCTTTACCATGAGTTTACATGATAAAAAATTGTATGGGCAAAAGCACAGCGCTCCTGGCGGTTACGCAATAGAACTAAGAATCGGCATACTAAATCGTTTACGCGGTCGCTAGCGAGTACGGTCATGCAAACTCATGGTAAAGGCACTGTGTAGCGTTACCGTTACCGTTGCGTAACTAGTGTAGTATTTCAACGTAATTTCCTGTGACAATTATAGCGAGTTTCGCGAAGGTTGATACCGCCGACGCGCGCTTATCGTGTGGCGTCATCCACGACCCGGCGTGTCACGGTTAATCGATGGCGTTACGGTGCGATTATACCATGGTTCATGACGTGTACAGCAACTGTGATACACGTGTTAAGTTGCAATATACATGATTGGGCTTTGCGTACAAGCTGTTATTTATTTAGGAAAACAAACAGCATCAATCACACATAAAGTTAATAAATTAAGGTAGATCATAAGCCAGTAAAGTTTTCACAAATATATCTACGCTTATAAGGAAAATATGCAGGAAGTAAAAGAAAAAAAACATCAAATTATTCGTTTGCGAGTTGTAGCTTACAAACATCAATTAAAAAATTTAGTCTTAAACAGCATGCTTCATACCTATTTTATAAGAAAGATTGTGACTTGTGTCACTACAAACTGAAATTACTTAATTAAATATATAAAAAGTGTATGTATATATTATTATGAATAGTTTTTTTTTCTATTTCTAACACAAGCTTCTAATGTTACAGCTTAATTGTACACGACTTAAGTTATAACATAATTTTAGGATAGACCGTTGCATCGCACCTCCCTATGTATATAAGCAGTTACACAAGTTATACAAGAAAACTCTTGCTCCTCCGCATTTCGCGTCTCTTGTCGCAAACCTTCATGTTATAATCGTAGTCATGTAAATTTTGGTAATAATCTCATCTTAATATCTCGTCCCGCTCGCAAAACAGAAGAGAATCGATTCCAATACTGAAAAACCGGTATCAATTTGGACCCATTGTCTCATTCCGGGTGTCCTTCCATTTCCTAGGCAGAGATGTATGTTTGTCTCGTAGCTGCCAAAAAGTAGCGGTAGGTAAGAAGTCAATTGATTGTTTTAAGGCATGTAACATTCTATGAAACTGTATGCGTTGGTACACTCACGGGCATATTGAGCCATTTAGGTGTCAAATTAATTTTGATACCTGGTTAAGGGGCTTCACGCGCTATTCATCGATTTTTGACGAGTTTTGAGTTGATATAGCCCCGTCAATACTATAAACATGTTTATGGCACAAACGGTTATCGGTTCTTCAATCCTTTATTATTTGCAAGAGCCAAATTTTGAAACTACTGACTACTTATTTTATTATGATTTTTTTCAAACATGGTCCAAAAAAGCTTATTCGATATTAATATGTTGTTTATGCACTTATTTATATGAAATATAACATGTACCTGTTCCTTACTGATGTCTCTAATAAAGCAAGGGAGATTATGCATATACACAATTCAATAAAAATGCTCTTTATTGCACATCTCAAAAAGAACACTACACACCATGGTATTGATTTGCGTTTAGTATGAATTAATTTATCTCGACATACCAGGAAAAACTATGAGCATGTGTCGTGTTGCCATTGTCGATGACGTAGGTAATGTAATTTAATGGCCGTAAATTATATGACTAAGTGATATTTGGTTACAAATTTCGTTGGAATTATGGGTTTGCCCTGTCTGAGTTTGGTTTAGTTTACTATCGATTTAGACTTACGCTTTCGGATCAGAAGATATGTTAACATGCAATTCATTCGACGACGGACATAATCACAAAATTGACCAATAAACACAAACGGCATATTAATGATAAAAATGCAAAGGAGTGTCATCGACTCAGCATTGTGCCGACTTAACTGGCTAGCTCTGGTCTTCTGTCGGGGCCAGTTAGAATAATCTTCGCACCCAAGCAATTCAGAAAATCTTTCACTTCCACCAAGAAGACAACACAACAAAAAATAACAGTTGTATTTATAGGAAGTAAACGACTTTGAACGCTAAGCCCTAAAGACCATCGGGCCGCGCATGCGTGCTTTACTCGAGCGATACCATCTCTGCTAATCGCTTCGCAACACTCAACTGTCGCTTCGGAATATGCGACAAATGCTATATTAGTATAGTGACATTAACAATTACCGGAGTTAACTTAGGAACTCGTCATTGACTTGACTTATCCATTAATATAGTCGAAATAAAATTGTATTGGCCATAACCAATTGTGTAAGTACTATGAGTGTATAAATGAAATTATAAATGATTTTTATCTAAGTACATAGTCGAAATTCATTTGACACAGCGAAAACCCAAAGACGGTGCACATTATATTGACATTCGAGATTTATTACTATTTTAGTCATATCATGTGATATGACTCATTCCGAAGACGCCCGAGGTTCGCTGGTGGTATCTATACATAAATCTCTAAAGTGAATCAACGTGGTAATTAACTGGTATCTCATTATCCTAACTGACACGACTAAACTACTTGTACAACAAAGCTATCGAGGCAACATCGTGTAGGACGGAAAAACAAAACGATTCGAGCCAATCGTCCGCACAAGATCGCTCACAATGTAACATTGGCAACGAGCGGCGGGGTCGACGGCCGTATTCGGCGGCTGCGACCTTGCTCCGCGACTCACCTACATACGCCGCGGCCACTTTTGCTTTCGACAATTCGCAAAAAAAAAAACAAGACCGATTATTGTCAAATATTACGTGATGGGCTATGTATATTTTCAGTCCAAAACGCCCTCCACTCTTTGCGTAATCCATACTTAGCTAAGGATGGAGTGGGGGCAACAAACGTCAGACTTTTTTCTGGACAAGTGACAGCACCTCGTTGTGCCCAAATACACCTTGTGGTAGTATAGAGAAGTGCTTCCAAATTGCTTCGATACGATGGCACTTTAACCATTATACAAGAGGAGAAAAGAGGTTGTTAAATTGTTGGTAACAAAATGAAAGGTGACAGCTTATCTGGAGTCGAACACACTCGAAGATTTTTTAAAACTATGTATTTGCCTGCAGCCAAGGGTCATCATAATACGTGTACTGTGTTTGTTTATATAATTAACTATATACAAATATCGTAAAAATATATATCTTTCATTCATAAAATGTTTCATTTTACATATCGATAAATATAACAATTAGCGCCCTGATACATGTATGAGAATATTGTATACGTCATAAAGAAACTTAACTCATTCTGTAAAAATTCTGATATCCATAATTTGAATAGGTACTAGGAATAAAAATTAAATTTCCGCTAAAAAGTTTCGTGTCCGTAAAGTAGACAAGTCTTTTGTAGGTCAATGTATCCGTTTTTGAACGAGCGAAACGAAGCAACGAAGATCTCTTCTTCGGCTTCAACAAAAATGCATGTTTTTGTCGAAGCCGCATGCAAATGCATGTTATTGTCCTTTTCAAGTCGCATTTCTCAACTGATTATCGTTAAATTTTGTGAGCAGGTTTGATAATTATATAAGTAGATTATTTATGTCGAGTCAGTATTTGGAAATTTTCAAAAACATATTTTTTTTTCATTGTTTTTGTAAGTTTCAGCGGGGGAATTTCGGTTTCTACTTGCATTCATTTATTTCATTTATTACGGTCCAAGTAGAACGTCTGATGAGAAATATGATAAGTATAAATCCCGGGACTACAACTCTCTGAAACCCCGCGACGCACGAAATGTTATAGGTAATAACTGGTTTCTACGGAAGCCATGCCAAGAATTAATTACAAGCTATGGCGCTTATTCACTCTTTCTGATTACTAGTGCAACAATATGTGGTTTAAGACTTAATAGCATACTATGTACCCATTTCCATTCATTACTTTTTACTGTTTCCCTCGATATTAGTCATTGCTGCATTCGTAGTATTGCGTTATAATGGTAAATACATTACTAATGCCTTATATACACAGTTAGGTGTAAATTTCGTTTCTCAAGGGAATGTTTGTGGATTTTCTTATCACAGTAGTCGTATCAGCCGAGTGTGCAGTCGTGCTAGTTGGGAACCCAAATAACAGTGAGTTTCTTAGTATGTAACTTGATGCCTCGTTTTTGCTTGGGCCGTGAAAGCCTTTTCTATTCCGCTATAAACTTGTACGAATACAACGCTCACAAAATTGTTTTTAACATGAATAAAGATGCTATGCCGAGTTTATTAAATAAATACTTCAAGCAGTATTGCAGATTTTTTTCTTACATAATGATATTAATGATCTTTAAAAATTAGGTCAATTAGCGACAAAGCTCCCAACGAAGTGCAAGAGTAGGGGATCGCAGCCCTCTATATAAGTGTACACTGCGGCTTCACAAAAAGCGAGGGTGTGCATCCTTGACGACTCGAGACGCCACCCCGCCCACCCTCCGCCATTTCTCCGTGGGAACCTCTAATCCCACACATATCAAGGAAAACGCACCCCATGACGCTACATTTAAGGTTGATATCCACCTGCACCTACCGAATAAAGTGTGAAAATTTCACAATTCTACTTTACCTGTATATGGCTCTACGAAAGACTTTGAAGGAAGTTACCTAAACGGAAAAATGCTTTCACGTTAAACTTTTTTCTTCGACTGCTGCTCACGTCATTTATGTGAAACGAAAGGCACTAGCTAGACGTTTTCGATTTCCAGTAAGAGGTAGTGTCACTTATGTGTCAGGTTAAAAATTGTGATTGATATACCTCGCCCACGAGAGCATAAAATATAAACGTCTACTCGAACCGAGATAGAATAAAAGAGTAAGATCATTCGTTCATTCGTCACACTATACTTGCGTCAAGCAAGTCTACGTGCGATGAATGTTATGCGGCCAAAAATAATACTGTGCGTCGAGCGGTCAGTGCAGCGGGGCGTTGCGTCACTGCACTGGTCGGCAGGGCATTGCACCTTCGCGGCTGCCGCTCGCCTCACGCCGTCCTCCCATACGATCAATCGCACCCATTCAACAGCTGATTGCCATTTAACCTCGGACTTGTTGATATGAATTACAAGCTTGGAATCGAATACGACTACTCGTTTACAGAACCAATGTGTGATGATATTGTTTGTTATCTATTTGCGTCGACCTTAGCAATATTACATTTATTTTCAAATGCAGTGACGGTGTTCCGTTTGTTGTTTGACATTTTGTGATATTGCTGATTTTGTAATGTTTTCAGTATGATGTTTCAACATTGTCTTACTTATTTATTTATTTTATTTATTTATTTGGACCTTCAACAATAAGTACACTGATACATGTTAGGTAATCACATTTCCACTTAACAGTTAAGCGCCTTATCACTTAATGAAGATCACCACATGCACAGATAAAGAAATATACATAACTATATAAACTTAACTAAATTCAACTTAGTTAGGCCGCGAGTACCTACTGCAGTGACTCGCTGACTCGCAATGTTGGGAAGACAGTTTCTGTGTATAAACTGTTAATTTTATTATTAAATATCATTTAATTAAGAGCATCTTTCCTGAATTAAATGCACTGCGAATAACAGAATTGATTGTAATGAACTGACAGTTCCCAGAGAAGCGGAGGTCTATGTATAAAAGAGTCAGATAAATTTGAATACCCCAATCATTTATTCTCAACAATAACATAATATGGGCAAATTAAATGTGATTAAATTTACTTCGCATTACGCTTGTCTTATTGTTGTATTTTTGTTGTTTCCAGTGGCGTAGCGGTGTTGAGTCCGTCGGAGAGCGGCAGTGGCGGTAGCGACATCACCGAGCCCGCTTCGCCGCGCAGCCCCGAGTCTTCGTGCGGCGCCGCCGAGGAAGCTGCGGGTGCGCGCATGCCGCCCTGGGCAAGCGAACCGGCGCCGGGCCCGCGCCGCCTCCCGGCCCAAGCGCCCGTCCGCCGCCCCAATCACTCTCATCGCACCGCGGAACAACACCGGCGCATCACCGAGTTCTTCAGCCTCAAGATGAAACCACAAAACGGCCTCAAACGAGACTCTTCCATGCTCAACAACGATGACGCCAAAAAAAAGTGCCTACCCAAAAACGGCGTCACCCATGACCTTGAGAAGTATATCTCCTATTTATCGTACACGCTCAGCCCTAAAGTTTTACTCGACGTCAGTAAACAAAATGCAGCCGAAGCGCAAAAGCCTGTGAACGGAATAAATGGCGTCGTAGATTCTACGAAGGCGACAGGGCCACATAAAACGTCGAATCCGGGCGGCAACGGCTTGATTGATTATAGTAAGCCTAAAGACAATAAAGACAAAATTCACTCTACCATGAATGGTTTCATGGAAATGAGGCACGGGGCAGAGTCGTCCACCAAAGAAAAGATTTCTAATGGTCATCTGAACGGATTTGTTGATGGCAAAAAGCAAAACTTTGATTTCAAAGTATCGCCAGACCCATCCGCCAATGGGATTACCAATTTAAAGAAGCAAAATGTCGATTTGACCAAACGTAAAGTTCCGATTCCAGCATCTAATGAATTAGTTGGACTTAGAATTACCACAACAACTTTGAAACCTAGAAAATTATTAAATCTTAAACCTGATACCACTAAAATGAATGGTGTAGTCAGTTCAACAACAAAACTGGATAGCAGGATGGACGGTGTTACCTGTGGTTCGAATAACTTAAGTTTAAACTCAGTTACGTCTAATGCAACAACAAAGAAAGAAACACAAAAGAAAACTACTCAGCCCGCTAAACGTACTAATAGAAAATCATCAGCATGTATAGCCAACAGCAAGAACCTCACTTGGTCTAAAGCTAATAACCTTAAACATCAGGTTCAGCAACAGAAACAAAACTCTGTCAACGCGGTACACAGCTCGGGAGTGAAGAGTTTGCCTGAAGAAGTTAATTCCACGCCAAAGATCAACATCCCAAATGGAGTTCGACAAGTTCCGATGACAATGAATGGCAATATCGGTAACCTAAATGTGCCTGTTACCAATTACCCAAATTGCCAACAAATAAATATCCCACAACCATGTAATGGTACTGTGACTTCCACTAATTTGGGCTCGTTTGTTGCTGTACCGCAGAATGTCATGCTGACCGCGTTAAGGATACCACACAATGGACTTCCAGCGCAAACTTTAACCAATCACCAACCAAATAATATGAACCCTTACAACAGGACTAATGTAAACGTCCAGAGCCCAACGAAATTCGTGTTTCCGATAATGCAAAATATTAACGGTGCTGTAGTTCAAATACCTAACCTGATGGCCAAGATGCCAAATTTCGTTCTTCCCCAAACGTCGCAGCTGACGGCGCAGAGGCACGATACGTTGCAGAATCAGCAGGCCCAAATTCTAATAAACGGTACTTTATTAAAGCTTGGAAACACATTGACGTCTCCATACGCGAATGTAAACAAACAAGCGATGCCGACGACTAGTCAGTCTGGTATTCCAGTCATGAACAAAAACTTAACAGGGATGCCGGCGATGGGTGTGACAGTGCAGCCGAAACCAAACTATGCCGTTAACCTTAGCCACTCGGTCCTTGTACCGCAACCGGGCTTCATCGTTACTTCTGTGCCAAATATGAACGTCAAGGAGACTTGGAGTTACACGAGTACACATCCAGCACCATCACCTCAAACTTCATGCTCAAGTACGATAGTGCATCAACCGCCGCCTATGATCGCTAATTTCACAACACCTACTTTACACTCAAGTAGTATCCCCATCGCCCCAGTCAAACCACCCGACAATCCGATTCAAGGCACGGATCCACCAAGTAGCACGGTAAAAGAACCAGAACCGAGCGAAGTAGTAGTCGTCCCTAGGTGTGATTTTCCTTGGCTGTCCAAAATCAACAGTAATATCGTCCCGTTAGATTGTAATAAAAAAATATTGAGGCCTTTTGCGGAAGTTAGTAATTTAACAGCTAAGATAGACGATTATTGCTCAGAAACATTTAAGATGGATGTGGTAAATGAGGACAAAGAGGAAAGAGAAAAATGGAACGAGAGTTCAATGACAGACTTAAGAAAAGTCGAGGAAGTTGCAAAAAGAGAAGATACTATATTCACGCAAATTACTGTTTTAAAGGATGTTTCATCTAACGTCCAAAGCACTATGATAGAAGCGAATTTCTGTAGCACTACCACGGAGTCGTCCGAATCAGGAATAGGTACAGATAAGTCAATAGATTCGCCAAGTGACTCACAGACAAGTAAAGAGTGCGATGACGACTCGTCTTTATCATTAAGTATTAGCATTAGCTCAGTGGAAGCACAGAGTTGTCAGAAGAGCCCGATTCTGAAGCAGCCGAAAACGTTGCGGTTCCCACCGCGGAAGCCGACGAAAGCGAGCAGCGATAAAAGGACATCCAGTACCGATACCACGTCATCAGTTACCGTGTGTCTCTGGGAGAACTGCAAGCGGGAGTTTGAAAGTGACACCGATCTCTTAGAACACTTACAGGTGAGTTGTTAAGTACTTTATTATCCATTAAGTAAGTCAAAACACTTTCGATTGTTCGATTTATATATATGAGATTTGATACCTGAAAATGTTTACGATTTAATTAATATTTTCAGTCGATCCACGTGGAATCGCAAGCGGGCAAAGAGAATTACGTGTGCCAATGGGAGCGATGCAAGGTGCGAGGGAAGCCGTCGTGCTCACGCCTCTGGCTGGAGCGACATGCGCTCTCCCACGGCGGCAACAAACCTTTCAAGTGCATCGTCGATGGCTGCGGACGCAGATTCTCCACTCAGGTACAATTACGTTCCTTGTCATCACTCTGTAAAAATTCCAGATGCCAAGGTTGCAGATCGCCAAAACGACACCACAATAACCCTACCGATCGCTGCGTTTGTATGTGTTATTGTCTTGTCGTTCCGACGGTTTGTTGTGTTGGTCTTGGTCTCGGATTTGAGTACATCTTTGTTCAGTTTTGGGCCCGTGTTCACGGACCTGAGTACCAGAACTTAGAAGTATTTAGAGCAGTTTACTTCTCATGTTCTAGTGCATAGACAGCATAAAATATCATTTTAATAAGAAATGTTTTTGCTCGCGGATTTTTGCACGCGGACCTACGATTTGAAAAAAGTCGCTCATTTATTCAGTATATTGAATACCACCGAATAGGTACGTCTTCTACATATGTATATTCATTTATCTGATTTATTAAATTAACTATTATCGTTCTTTCGTCTAACAATTTCCTATTCTCCTTCTTTGTTTTCAGTCTTTCTTCAAATCGCATCCAATCATTAATGATTAGATCGCGCGGTGAATATTTTTTTAATCTTGTCTTTTGATATCGTCGTCCAATCAGCTAGAAAGCTGAAATTACTCTTAATATTTTTTGTCGCCCAATATTTTCGTTTGCCAGTGATTCAATCATTAATTGATCACGTGGCCCATCACAGTACCTTCCTGTTTCATGTCTTTTTTGATGAAGTAGTTCGCAGCAAACGTAGTGTACTGTCCCATTTTGAAATTTCTTGTAAAATGTTTCTATGTGATGTAGACCACCTTGGATGGGTGTATGAAGAGTTCGAATAGCTTTTGATGATGAGCAATAAAGCTGTGCTTTGTTTTCTTTCCCCAAGGAAGCGAAGAGGCCCCTACATCACCGAAGAAAAGTTTCGTCCGTTATAATTTATACCGCCCAACAAATACCCATATACCAATAACATATATACCCAAGATTGGTCGATTTACGAACAAGTTACATGCAAAAATATAAAATGTTATTAGCGCAGATTTCAGTAGAATGCATCGAGTAATTCATAGCATCTTGAAATAATTACACCTTGGTTGACATCGTAAAAGTTGCAAACATTTTCTCTTTTTGTATCCAAGTTGTCTAGTAGTCGATCATCTTATTTTGTTGTTGTTGTATGTTTATTGAGCGATACGATTTCATTTTTTATCACACCATGACGAGGAGCTGGCTAATGCACAGCACCTGATGGACAATCAAGTATAGTTTAGTACTAATTAGGTGTAAGTCATTTAGAATCATTTCCTGAAGGTTTATCGTCATCATACTTATCTCGATGGTACGCTGGCTGATTTCACAATGAGACTTCCTTTTTGTTTTCTAGGCCTCGATTTAATACTTGCTGTTATCTGCATGGGACCTAAATTCAAACATATACTAACCAAGGGAGTAAATTGACTATTCTTAAACCCTTTTGTTGTGTAATGAGGTCTACTGAGGTGCAAGAAGCGCGTTGAAGGCAACTTAATCTGTTAATCTCAGTTTTTTCTACGAAAGCAAGTAGTTAAATGGAGTTGGGGCGGCTTGAAAACTTCTGTCAATTATGATTTGATAAAGATAAATAATTAGCTTAAGCTTCCTTCCCTTAGCAAAAACTAATGCCTACTGTTGCTATGCTGCATAGATTTACGATGATTAAGTCTAATAAAATGTTCATCGTTTGTATCCATAGGGAAGTTGTGTAGATATTTTGAGCTCTTCGCCTGTGCAGCTTCCACTGCTTTTTCGACTTAGATAACAAGACCGATTTTCAATGTGAGATCATACAGCACTATCGTCATACGCGACAAATGTTTCAAATTATTAAGATGAATGTTGGTAATTCCAGATATTGCTAGAGAGGCACGTGAACAACCATTTCAACGAAGCTTCACCGAACTCGAACGGCGGGAAGAAGGCGACCGACAGCGCGCCCAAACTCATCCGCAGGAATGGCAAGAAGCTGCGGTATAGACGGCAGCCGTGGTCTGGTGAGTTGACAATGAGAAATTGATCATATCGGATTCCTTAGCGGAATTTCATCATCATCAAATTTAAGAGTTATCCTCTTGTTATTGGAGTACTTTCCTCTTCTCTCTCGCCAGACCTTTGACTTCCTGATTATGCGTCTCTGATTCCTTAACGGGATATACGTCGTAAATTTCGCTTCGAGGCAGACTTACGATTCCGTGTATTACCTTTCCCTTTTACGGAGAAGCTAAGTTATGAAGCTATGTTTTATGTGTATAGAAATGTATGTTAGCTAAGCTCTGGCGGAAAGCAGTCGTAAGATGCACTGATGTTGGCCAACTCTTAGTTCATGTTATATCCAGTATTGCCAACATCACGCGTTATCCAATATCATCCGGAAATAGGGATGTTGACACTAAGTAAGAAACTCAACTACTTCAAATTTTCTCGAAAAAGGATCAAATTCTCAACCAAATAGCGAAAAAAGTAACTCAAAAAAATAAATAATTACATAATTACAAGTCATCAAAGTTTTAAGTGGGGGCATGTTCTGTCCCTTTTTCGCAAAACGCACCTCTGTATGGAACGATCTTCATTTACTATGGCGCTTTAAGTCAGTGACGTCACTACAAATTAGTGCTTTCTCACTCTTATTAACAACATTCTAACGGTTGTAGCTTGGTTATTTTTTGAGATATTTTAATGGGATTTTCACCATTTGGCATAGTTTTATGTCTTCTTTCTTTTGGATATAATTTAGATACCAATAAATTTTGAGTCAACATCCCTATTGTCTCGCTCCAAATGTCAATTATATCATGTCGGATTGATTTGTTTTTCCTGCTACCAAATTAAATATATTTTTTTTTTATACAACGCCGGTGGCAAACAAGCGTACGGTCCACCTGATGGTAAGCGGCCACCGCAGCCTATAGACGCCCGCAACTCCAAAGGAGTCACGTATGCGTTGCCGATCCTTTATGAAATTTGAGAATTCACTGTGTTGACAGCCGAAGGGACAAATTTAGGTCCCTCGCTCTTAACACAGTGCATCCCTTGGGAGCTCTGGCAACCTTACTCACCTCCAGGAACACAACACTACATACTTCTATAGTAGATAATGTTATTATGGCTGTGGTCTACTGCAAAGTGGAGGTACTTCCCCAGTTGGGCTGCTCCAAATTCGAGCAAGATGACATTTTGCTGTGCCTACCTCTCTCAAAATATGAAATAATAATAACTTTACGTGCGTTCGTAGTTGGCGCCGCAGTGGGCTTTCCTTTTAACTTAGATATGTCTAGGCAGAAATTATCGTGGAAGCATAGCATGTCTCTAAACATATATCGGACCTTAAAGAGAATTCAAATTGTTGTAGACTTTCACAATAGATCTTCATCGATTGATAGATTTTGCTTCTCCAATATTTAGATCAAAAATCTTAGAGACGTATCATCCAAGGTTCCAGGCTTTGTTAGGCTTGAAACCCCTGACCAAAGAAGCGAGCTTATACCTGCAAAGTTGCAAATTATGTATGTAACCAGTGTGTAATCTACTAATCGTTATATGACTAATATGTATCCGGGAAGGAATATTTAGGTCAAAGTCAAAGTTAAAATATTCTTTATTTTATTTACAACTACTTTAGAGTCAAATATACCTAATATACGACAAATAAATATCCAGAAAGGAAATCATTTTGATACTCAAGGCTCATTCTACGTTTTATATAGAATAGGGAATTGAATATTATGTTATTAGAGTGAATAGACTTACTGAACCAGCGTTTACATCTTAGGCCTTGTCATCGCTTCCCATTATCTGAAACTAACGGCCCGGCCGCAACTTCGAGCGGCGGCGGCAGCGATTTACCTAATAGAGTTGGTGTGAGCCCGTGACAATGAACGAATAAAACGCTTGCCTCGCCAAGTCTAGGCTAATCTCCGTTCAGTCATTAATAGAAACGAAAACATTCCAGCGCGCATGTTCGACTTCTTCGACTCGGGCGTGATGGAGCGTCTCGCTTGGCAACTGTCCCGCGGCACCCGCTGGCGGCTCGGCGGCGCGTGTCCGCTGCGCGAGCCGGCCGGCCGCCACACGCTCGCGCTCGTGGCCGTGTGCGCCGCCACCAGATACAACCAGGCCGAGCGGCGCACCGAGGCGCTCGTGTCCTACTACCCGCCGCATGTGTGAGTATACCGCCACCTGCCACTTAACAAGCTTACCTTAACGCCGCGCTGCGTCGGAACGTATGGTAACAGATTAGCGACGCCACACAGGCGCGAGAAGAGCGGGACCAAGACCATACATTGCCGCTTAGAGTATTCCAGTATTAATCGCCCCGCGTGGTCGTGCCGGAGGTTTCCTCTGGATTTTTCTTAGGCTACTCCTATCGCTTTATTGGGCCCGGCCTGTAAAGCCACAGTCAGGTTCAAAGCAAGAGCGTTGCGCAGCGTACGATGTGTGATCAAGCCATTATATGTAGTATGGCTAATTATAAAGTCCCTGTTGTGGAAAATGGTTGCTCGCTAAACGTAATGACGTGGGTTTAAACCTTGTGACAAGTCGAGTAGCAATGTAAAATAAAAAAAAGTGTTGTGAATTTACTAAGGTCATCAAGTGTCAAATGGCTAGTTAGACTATAAATAACCTTATCCTTGCAAGCAGTAACCAGTTAAGAAGTAAATACTTCGTGATCGGCAGCCCATTGCTGTAGATGGGGGTCATTTCAGATGTCTTTATCAGATGCCTGATAAATACATCGTTCTTAAGCATAAAAAGCAACTATACAAGATTGTCGCTAGATCATGTGGATCAATAACATTTAAACATATGTCCAGATCACACAGAGTAGAGCTGATTAATCTCAATTGACAGTCAGGGATTACGCCCCAGAAATTGGATATGATACAGAAATCAATAAAGAAAGAAAGAAAGAAAAAACGTTTATTTGGTGTACATACAGATAAAAAGAAGAATACAAATTAGAAATGGGTTTACACCAAAAAGGTTGTCGCTCAGCATGTGCCACGACTGATGTGTCGTGACGCTGATTTTCAGGACAACCAAAAAATATATATACTAGTCTTAACCTAATTAATATATAATGGGTGACGACACGACCGCTCTTAATAACACAGTTCAAATAACGTTTATGGCAATACTAAAACAAACAAGTTCCATTTGAGTTGTTGTAACGGCCAAATCCTAATGAAAAGAAAAAAGATGTGAGACTTGTTTAGTACTAATTATTAATATACCAATAAAATGATATAATCAGAAAACTGATATCTCATTAATTCCTTAGGCGTTAAGTATACATTAATTTATTAATGTATTTTTTAATCTGTGCAGCACAGACTGTTTCGAGTATTGTCTTTAAATTGTGTGTATCAGGTAATCCAGGTGGGTCTTAGACGGCCAGTGTTCATGTTCTCTTTTCTCTTTTATGTCATCCCATGTTGGTTGCTCTCACCTGTTCATTCATTACAAAAGAAGTTCAATCTATGAGTCAGGACCATTCAGGTATTCTCAATTTTTTGTTGCTATGCACTATAACCATATGTAGCGCTTATCCCTTTCTTTCCACTGAGGACCAATGTGCATTTCATCAAAATTTCATGGCATTTAGTATACTTAGCTATACTATTGCTATTTCTTTCCGATGGGCATTTCCACAACATGCATTGGTCCTCTCCATGCTTCAGCATGCTCAATGTTGCCATCAAAGTGCCACACGGGTTCACAAATCTGCCATAAAGTTGCTAGCATATAAACTAATGTCGTTATTCATAAACCGTTAAACCCATGTTAGTTAACAGGTTTCTAAAGTGGTGTCTTCAAAGAAAGAGACATAACCATTTTAACTAACATATGCGTGATAATTTTATGAATAAGGGTGTAAATGTTTAACGAGTTTAATATATTTGACCGACCGTTCATATCATTGGCTCTAGCAGAATTTAAGTTTATGGTTTTTGCTAGTAACTAGGTATGGGTTGCCATTCCTTATTACTAAATAAGTAGCTCAGGACAGGGGCTTTTCGGATTCGTTCATGCTGTAGATGTTAATAAATGCAACATTAACACTTTCCATGTTTATTTTATTCGTTTCTTTGAAGATTACGACCGAATAAACGTAGAATATTATGTTATATTTCATTTTGTATTACACTCTCGCTTGCATAGATTGCATGTGCCCATTGCCATGTTTATTTAACTAAAACCAGGATGCAACCCACAAACGCTGCAACCACAACGTCAGAAGAACGTGAGAATAGTTTGCAACCGAAGATCGACACGAAATGTAACGGAGCGGACAAATTATTCTATTTTACGTAAACGCGTTGTAGCTAGCGCTGAGCAGGCTTATGATGACCGTGTGAGACAGACAAGAGAATAATTTCGTCTCTTTCCGACAGATAGAGATGAATATCAATATCACGTGATCAATATCGCCAATACATAAATTTACACTAACGTAAGACATATTTACACTTAATATGAGACTAACGGTTGGAACTCACTTGGAAAGTCACTATTAAAACACACATAAAAAATAATTATTATTTAAACATGTCGCAAATAGTGACTTTCCAAGTGAGTTCCAACCGTTATTCTCATATTAAATATCGCCAATGTCGATAAATCAATATCGCGTGGTAAAAGCGGTAATTATACGCCTCTAGCACCGACCGTGCTTACATAATTTTGAATAATTTGAAGCTCCGTAATGCTGCCATTTTTCAGTTGAAAATATCAAGTGTAATTTGTGTTTGCAGCTACCCCTCGGTGTGGCACCAATCGGCGCGATAATTGAGCTTGTTTAAATTTGCAGGATCGAGGACGAATGGGTGCCCGAAGGCGAGGTGAAGCGCATCAAGCGCGTGGAGATCGCTTCGCTGCCCGCGCACACTAAGGTTGGTTTAAAAAATAAAAATAAAATAAAATAAAATATTTATTTGGTATCTTGTTGGTTTTAACATATGAATGTGGCCGACCCCTCCAGGTAAGTATGACAATACTTGTGTTAGGAGAAGCCGCTCCTCCCATCCGGAGTTATATACAGACTGGTTGATACAAGGAACTTATATAAATTTGACAGTTTAGTTTTCGATACAACAGTAATGGTTTGCGCAGACACTCGCACCTAATTAGTTCAGGGTCGGCCTTCTAATATAATTTTCACACCTGCTATTTAGAAAATAGTAATTGTTGCCCTCAAGTCCATAAGTCAAATCCCAAAGACATAATTCTCTTCCCTCGTTTGAGCCCTCAAGAAAAGTATGACTTTAAACTATGTCTCTTTTCCTCATAGAAGATATGAAAAGCATCATGTGCCACTCGGTAGCAAAATTATTTGGATAACATTTCATGTTTTTAGCAGCGGCCCTCACAGGCGGCTTGAAAATCAGCATGTAGCAAACACCACGGTAGCAAAATTATTTCCGTCTAACCAAATGAATCCGTCGCTACGCTCAAGATTCTACTTAAGAATCCCTCGCTACGTTCAGAATTCTATTGCAGAATCATTCGCTTCGCTCGGATTAAATATACCTCCCTCGCCGTAAATATATGATTTAGCTCCCTTGAGACACAATATACTATTTGAATTTATTCGCAGATGACTGCAGACTTCCTCACCATGTTTTCGTTCATAGTTTTAACATTTTTTTTTTATCTAAAGGTGGTGCTCTACTCACAATTCTGCGCTTCATACCGCGCCGTGGCGCCTAGTTCCGCCCCCGCCCCACCCCCGCGCAAACCCGCCCCTCGCGCCTGCGCATCATCCCGCCTGCTCAACAACCTGCTGAAGAAGAAGGACAGCGAGTGCAACGCGACCAACTACCCCATCATATACCAGGAGGATACAAAGGTGGAGGTAAGCGGCGCAAAGAAACGGAAACAGGGAAGGAGGTACGGGGGGAACGCGTTCTGGCCGTGCGGGCGGTAGATGATCATTCTCCAGATTTATGTATGCGTGTAAACTCCGTCAAACTATGAAATCCTTTGTGAAAATTGTCGGAGTTTAGGTTGACCGCATAGGTACAATTTGAGATTGTAGACCGACGAGGGGCGTCTCTTTGAGGTTAATTCCTAACTCGGTCCGTTGTAGGGCTTGTAGTCCCGGTACCGGCTTGTATGAAATTTCCCAAGATTTCCCCTTATTTCCCGGGATCCTAGTCCGTCCGGATAACTCTGACGCTTGCCCAGAAACGACAGTGGTCGATCGAGTAGGAAATGTGTTCTGTGTTGCTGGTTGACCATAGTCGGGACTTCTGAAGCAATTATTAGACCTTAGCACTGAACAATCGAGAATATTGTCGGTGCAATCTGACACGGGCCAGGCAGTAAAGTGAATAAGCCTCGAAATAATGTTAAAAAAACACTCGGAGACGCTCCTCGATCTATCTATAAGAGCTTAAGTAGTTTATTAATCCGTTTAGGATCCGTTAGCTCCGCAGATGTACATAGGAGGGTAGTTATCGGTCCGACAGATGTTGATTCTACACCGCCCGGTGTATCGCACTTAGGGAATTCGCGCCAAAGATTCGTTGACGGTCCGCGGTATTAGACGTAGTATCTATAGCAGAGGTAAAATTTTATTCACAAGACTGATGCTTACTTTTTTATAATGATATTTGAATGGCCGTACGCTCGGCGGTCCGAACAAACTTGTACATATTTAACTCGTGTATAAAGCGTAAGGAGTTCGGCTCGAGTATTCGATGTAATATAGGCGATTTAGTTTAAAGGTTGTTCCGACGGAGTAGTCTGAATATTTTTTAAGGTAAGTAGAGTAAGAGCGACCAGCGCACGTATCACTGCCAACGTTGTACATATTAGTGTATAGTGACGGACGTTCGTTTGACTTAGAATATATTTGAGTTCGCTTTATCGGTGTTCCCCGGCGCGCCCCGCGTTTCGCTTCCGCTTTAATTTCGTGCCAATTGTTTTGTGGAAACGGTTTAGGTGTCGATTAGTTAGTTAGTTAGGCGCGAAGTGCCTCCATCCCGGCTCGGTGCCGGAGAAGTGTTCACTTTACCCCGTTCCCGCGTTCATATCAGACTCGCAGTTGAGTGTTAGGGGTTATTATAGTAAAGTTCAATTATATTGGACGTTTACTGTCCAACCTTGTGTTCTAATCGGCCGGAGCAATGTCCAATGACGCTTTACAGAATCAACAACTGTCTTAGTTTATGTTCAATTATTTGCAACGGTCCTAATGTAATTTGTTTCGATACGACTACTGTCCGAATATGCTCTTTCACTAACATTTTCTGACAGCAAATGGGATTATTGTTTAATATGAAAACGATTGCCCAGCTCTGCACGATATAAAAAAAATGAAAATGTGGAATTGATTGAAAACTACCGAAGCCAGTTGCATTATGGCCGTGGTTGATCAAAACGACACTGCCAATGTTGTGTTAATTGTAACTATACTGCCGTAATGGCAGCAACGACTAGTGTACTGTTAGCAATAAACGTTTCGTGATAAGATACTTTATATATAAACGACCGGTGTTCACTGCCACGCATATTCAAGCACTATTTCTTAGTTAAGTTCGTTGGCGAACAGGAAGAAATTAGACCGGTGAAATACTTCTATCGTCGTCACTTTCTCCGAGAGGGAAGGATGCGGCAGAGCATTCGATTTGAAACAAAAAATATTTAAATTGAATATTGACTTTCTTCCTGATTGCTTAGTCTTGACTAATGATTTTTTCGCATATTTCTTTTTTAGACTCGCCTTATTTGAATCAATAAGGTTCAAGTAAAATCATTATATTCGAGTAGGTACTACGAAAATACCCGGTATCTGTAAACGATATATCGGGATTCTGACTAGCAAATCTATCTATATTTAACATTGTATTGGCCAAAAGTTGATTTATTACTGTTACCGGAATCTAAATGCAACCTATAATGTCATGAGACAGTTTGTGAGAGTCAACATAATCATACAATTTTATATTTATAGATGATTTGTTGTGTGGTATCTAATCATATATTGATTTTACTCGTTATTTTGAGTTTGAAGTCTGCCCAGAAGGGCTCAACGATCTTGATCTTAAGCGAATTGACTCCCCCAAATAACCTCAACGATTTTTATTCGATGTAGATATCGTAACTGAGGATTTACTCAGTGTGTTCAGTTTAAAAAGCAATAATTGTGTGCGATATACATGAATTTTAATTACGAGTACTAAATGGTGTTGTACATTGTTATAATCTCGGCTAGTAAGTTACACCAATCTTGAAATAGTTAAAGTTAACATGACTGTAAGCTGACAAGAGACAATGTAATGCAATAATTATGCAGTTATCAAACCTACCATGCCAATGATTTTAATATTTTAATGTCCATAGCAGAATTTAGATGTTAAACTTTTTGATGTCACTATACAGAAGTTGTCAGAGTAATTGCCTTTTTAGCCATAAGGTTTACATACAAGTGAATGAAAATTGTGTTCTGTGCTCACACGATCTCGCTAGTGTTTTTAGTTAGTGCCTCTAGTGTTAAGTTAGGGTGAATTGTGTGTGTATATGGTGTAACTTGAATGTAAAACGAAACAATAAATAGACACCATCGTATTTTTCCGATTTTCGCTTTTCGAAGTTATTGTATTAGCCGGTTTAGGGGTGTTTAGACTCGTAGCAGTATGTAAAGCGATCTTAGCGTAATGGGGAGGAGTAGTCCGTGTATAAGTAAGGAGCCTTGGACGGCTTGTTTATTGCGAATGACCGACTTAGTGGACGTAGACTGTCTCTCTGTACCTACATCAGCATATTATGGTCACGCGAGAAACGCGACCATTGTGAACTCTGATCCAACATAAAGTAAACATTGCTAAAAAATAATAATGCTTTACGTTGGGCAAAAAAATTAAATTGGGAAAAATGTGACCCAAATAGCTTGTGCCTGATGTGGGTAGGAAGATTTTTTCAATCGAACAACCAAAAGTTGTAGGTGTTTGACCGAAATGCGGTTAAAGGTCACTCGTGTGTAGGAAATGCGGGAGGCGCACTGCGCTGGAACCCAAAGAGGTGTAATAGGAAAATTGTCTATTAGTCAAGTTGGTGCCTGATTGTCGGTGTCTCTATGGAATCGTATGCTATCCTTAAACCGATTAGGATTTTTTGGAGCGTTTCCAATGAACTGATTATTATTTTATTAAATTTAAAAATTAGCGTAATTATTTCCAGCACTGATCGTAGTGCCATATTTTATTGGCTCGCTTTTTAATGTAATTTAATTTTTTTAGTGAAATTTGAAACCAAAATCAAAAAGACAAAATTCGTATTTTGTTTTATCCGATTAACAGTATGGACTTGTAAATTGATCTCAAGTATGAACGGCAGTAACAAGAAATCGGCATCAGACCGTAAGAGAAGTACTGGTCCCAATTTGGGGCAGGTTCGCTCAATATTTCTATTAATTTATTCTAATATATACCCTTGATCGCAGTCATCGGCAAAATTTCGTAACGTATTTGGCCTAGGAGAAAGCTTAAGTACAAATTTGGTTTTGCTACATTTTTAGGGCGTCCTTCAATGTTCACATTCGCCAATCTCAAGTGTAATATTACACTGTGTAGGTACAATTGTATAAGGATTGGCGTTCGCGGAAGTGTCAGTAAAATTAAGTGATCGATAAAGTAAATAATATCCGGATTAAATTAAAATTAGCTCCCGTAAATTAGAGTTAGGAATTCGAATCGTTAGGCAGAGAAATATTTTGTGACACCTTGTCTGTGGCGAGGGACTAAATTATATCGAAAATCATTGATATATTCGTAAGTGAGGATAAATTATATTTTTACCACTGCCACCAGTAAAATAGTAATATCGTATTATTCAATAATGTTTAGTAGATTTCTCATCATGATTTTTAATTTCTCAATGTCTGTAATGTTTTTTTATACTGTGTTCATAATTCACATTTGATTGGTGAAAATCTCACTGCCCGTATTTCTTAAGTTACGGAAAAATCTGATGACTTTTCTGCTCCGTGGAAGTATGAATTGTATGTGATGTGAAGCATATTACAGCTTGCAGAGGGCTCGTGGGGGTTCGTTACACTTTGATGCCCTTGACCAGGAGAAAGGTGTAACTTGCCCGAGTAACCAAATGTATTGACAGAATGCTTATAAGCGTGGAGATTGTAAATAGTATAGTATTGTTATTACTGTAGACTGTAATTTGGTTCGCGAGACGCGGAGGCGCGGGTTGGCGATTCTCCTACTTGTTTCCTATATTAAATGCGTTTATTATATGAATGTTCTCCTTTATTGTAAATGTTTGACGAGAATACAATAGTAACTATATGAGGAACCCTGTATCCCTAATAGTGTGCACTACTTATATTCAATTTGTAGATATTTTAATTATATAGTATAATGTCTAATGTGTCTTTATTTGCTTATCCCTGTAAGGTGAATCCGACATTTTATTTTATAATTTGAACCCCGAGTTGGTGGGTAATCTACCTCAATTTATTTATCACATTTTTGGGCATAATAATAGTGAATGTTAATTTAATTTCGAACCCTGAAGTTTGTTCAATGTAGTGATTTATAAGAATTTTGAAATAATATGGTTTGTCCACCTGTCACAACTACTGTATCTTATATTAAATACATATTGTATGATTGATAATTATGTGTTTCATTGGCTAAATATCTCTAAATCCTTATTAATTGCGACGTTATGTAATGATTAATTTAAACTGGGCTAAAGTCCTCTGCGGCCAAGATTGCCGTGGCTTATTTTCATGAGATTTGTCTAGGTCCTTATTCAAGTTAATTTTACAAATTCTTAGTATCGCGAAGCTTCACCGGTGACGAATTTGAATAACCAAGTCGACTATACCTTGTGAAGCGAACCAATGGACAAGTTTACTACAGGAAATCGACGAAACATATAAAGTTGATCTATAAGCATATTTACATACAACCTTTTAGTAGAACATATACTTACTAAACTTTTGATTTTAATGAAAAAAACTGAAAAGGAACCTGAACTGAAAAAATGCGTTAACATACGCGTATTATTAAAAAAATCTAGTAAAATGTTACAAGTATAGTGAAAACACCTTTTCACCTCACCCGCTCTGAAAGGCTTACTTTATCGGTTCAAATCTGCGTGCAAAAGTCCATTTTATCCGCTAGCGGATAAAGTGATTTTGAAATTCGAACATGACATAGTACCGCGCTACCCAATTTTTTTATGGATGCGTTCAGAATCATGGTTCGGCCATGCGGTCTTAAGGCGGTTTCTACACTGATGCGGTTTCCGCACGATGGTGCGGTGTGCGAGTGAGACAGCGCTATACATGTATATAGCGACGGCCCGCTCCCACAAGGAATGTGTCATACGATGAAGCATTTTGTTTTAGGTACTTACATTAAATTGAAAATCATTCAATTTTAGTTTTATATGATTATTTTACCTACTTTTTTAATTTATGGAAATACAAAAATAAGGAATATTAATCAAACAATATTCGTATCGCAATTTTCTTTAATAATATTTGAATTGTTTTCATGTATACCGTAGCGAGGAAACGTAGGTTTCCTCGCTACGGTGAGGTGAAAAGTTGTGTGTTTCGCTCGGCAGCAAAGTTATTTGGCTTCTCGTGTCTTGAAACCCTCGCTACGCTCAGGATTCTATTCTTGAACCACTCGCTACGCTCGTGGTTCAATTCTAGAATCCTTCGCTGGCTCGGCTTTCAATTCGAGCACTCGCGCCAAAGAACAACTTTGCAGCCTTGCATAACAAATAACTATTTCCACACTGAAATTCACTCTTACATCAATGTCATAGAGCCTAATACTTCTCACTTTAGGTATCTGCACTAGG
This sequence comes from Epiblema foenella, assembly GCA_963556455.1. Taxonomy (NCBI): domain Eukaryota; kingdom Metazoa; phylum Arthropoda; class Insecta; order Lepidoptera; family Tortricidae; genus Epiblema; species Epiblema foenella. The sequence goes on along the minus strand of OY747099.1, from coordinate 26,179,084 downwards.
ATGACGGCATCAGTGTTGGACACTAAGCTGAGCTGAGTCTGTAATGTTTTTTTATACTGTGTTCATAATTCACATTTGATTGGTGAAAATCTCACTGCCCGTATTTCTTAAGTTACGGAAAAATCTGATGAATATTTGAATTGTTTTCATGTATACCGTAGCGAGGAAACGTAGGTTTCCTCGCTACGGTGAGGTGAAAAGTTGTGTGTTTCGCTCGGCAGCAAAGTTATTTGGCTTCTCGTGTCTTGAAACCCTCGCTACGCTCAGGATTCTATTCTTGAACCACTCGCTACGCTCGTGGTTCAATTCTAGAATCCTTCGCTGGCTCGGCTTTCAATTCGAGCACTCGCGCCAAAGAACAACTTTGCAGCCTTGCATAACAAATAACTATTTCCACACTGAAATTCACTCTTACATCAATGTCATAGAGCCTAATACTTCTCACTTTAGGTATCTGCACTAGGATGACGGCATCAGTGTTGGACACTAAGCTGAGCTAAGGTTGAGAAGCACCAGTAATGGACGCTTCATTCTTAATTCAAAGATCATACGGTTAATTTTATTGTATATAAAAATAATGACTTTTTTAATAGACAATGTGTATCATTGGTGCTTCTCCTTTACTGGTGCTGTCACTAGGTCATTATCGAATGATATCGACCAGATAAAACATTGTATATGTCATATTACACTTTATTGCTCATAAGTCATAAGAAAAACATTTACAAAATTACAAAATATACAGAGCAAAGGCGAACTTAACCCTCTAAGGGAACTGAAGAATTGTAACTGTTTAAGCATGCTCCATCTTGACTCAAAATATTTGTATGCCTTATGGCAAAACATAGAGAGACAGTAATATTAATAATTCTAAGACCTATGGACCTATGTTTACAAATAAATGTTTTTGACTTTTGACTCTTCCAGCTAACCTTCGAGAAAATGAGATAAGTGAATGTAACGCACGAAATATGCACAACACTAACCTACACAACATTAATCTTAAGGCATAGGTAATAAATAGGATCAGAAATCAAAACCTCATACCATTCTGAACCCATTTCAAATAAGAATACACACTGGTGTACACAGTAGGCTCATACGTGAAGCATCCTGGGGTACCGAAGCTAACTATACCAACAAGCTGGAATGTTCCTTGGTTTTCCAACATGATTGGACCACCAGAATCTCCATAGCAAGAGTTTTGGCCATTCCTGCCAGCCGCGCAAAGCATGCCCTCAGTCACGCGGTGGTATCTTCTGCAGGTGTTGAGGGCCACTAGTTGGACTTCGGCATGCAGTTTGATAGCCGACGGTCCACCCTTTTCAGTCTGACCCCAGCCAGTGATGATGAGAGGTGTACCTTCGTACTTGGGGACGTTGATGTTGAAAGTAGGAAGTGGAATTGGACGAATGTAGTCTGTAAAGGAAATATCGGTGAGGACCAAATTTTTGGCACATATGTAGTTAAGGCATTTAATACGCCTACATTTTAATTGATTCCATTCTGACACGAAATTCGCCCATATGAATTGTATTGTTCGTGTGTATTGTATGTTGTTGTTGTGTGTGTGTTTGTGTGTTGGAGTGTGCGGTTGGAGAGTAGCCTGGGGAAAATCCAGGGGAAAACCTCCGGCACGACCACGCGTGTTGTTTGGAACACTGGAATACTCTAAGAGTTTGCGCTCCAGTGAGATTGGTTGAGCGGTTTCAACCGAATCTGAGGTGTGATTGGAATCGAGCTACTGGGAGTTTTGTCGCTGGTTCACTGAACCTAGTCTAGCTGAGAAGAGTCCAGCAGAGAAACTCAGCTAGGCCCGACCTGGGTCGGAGTGACTCTACCCGGTGTGCGGCGGTACCGGAACGAATATGGACTATATGTGTCAGTGTTGTCGCGATCGCGCGGTGGACGTCCCCGCCAGAGTTGTGTGTGTGTTGTAGGTAGTTGTATTGCGTGTGTTGTAACTTTGGTGTCACAACGGAATCAATTAAAATGTAGGTGTAGGTATTAAATGTGTGGCGAATTGCGAACGCAGCCGATTGGTAGAAGGATATTTATGAGGGCTGGCAACACACGACTCAAAGTCAGTGTGAGAAGCATAGGTTTAGAAGTTTGTTTCCTAAGAAGAGAATGTAACTGAACTACAGAAATCCTTATTGTACGCACTAGGATTAAGGTGCAATAAATTTGTGTAACGCAAGACAATTGTGTATCATTCGCATCAACGTGTGCGTCTCCTAAAAATGCCTTAACTATGTGACAAGAATATGGACCTCACAATAAAATTTAGAAACTGCTTTAACAGGTACAATGATCTGTTAGTCTCTAGTAGGTAATATATACTTAAACAAGAACAAATCTAAATCGAGTTTCGAACTCTACAGGAATTAAATGAAGTTTCCAAATTCACAACCTATAAATCAATTCGTTTTTTTACGAGAACACAAACGTGGATGGAAACATTGATTTAATAAACAGTCAGCTGTCAAGATAAAGAAGGGTTACCTGTGTTAGGAGCAGATCCTCTCAACCTCAGCATGGCGATGTCATTGCTGAGTGTTCGGGGCTGATACCGGTTGTGGATGATGATTTTGTCGGGGTGCATTAAAACGTTCTGGATGCACTGGCTGCCGATGCAGTCGGTGGGGAAGGTCCGAGTGTTGTACTCCCCCAAGTATATGTTCATACTGTACACAATAATGTTTAAGTATATCAGAAACAGTATAGCATAGCTGGGCACCGTTAACCAAATAGTTAACTTCGTTAAACGTTAAAGCGTTCCATTTTGGGTCATTTAACGGAAGTTATGCTGACGCGCGTCATTTGCATCGTCTGTCTCATTCAGCGCCTATAGCTCGCGTCTACATCGTCCCGATCGAACGGACTTGTCAGAACCTGTTTTTCGTGGCGCGGCGGCGCGGTGTTCCTTTGATTCGCTGCGCAGTGTTCCTTTGATAAAATAGGTACTTGGCTAGCGGATTAACGGAAATTTACAAGTTAACTTAAAAGTTAATCCAATACACGGATGGTTAACTTGGTTAATTAACGATTAACGAGTTAATGTCAGAGTTTACAAGTTAACTTAAAAGTTAATCCGATACACGGATGGTTAACTAGGTTAATTAACGATTAACGAGTTAATGTTCAGCTCTGATCCGTAGCAATGTGATTCAAGTTTTTATGTCTACATTTCTAATGGTCTCTAATTTGAAAATCTATGCAGATTGTAGTAACCACATGGTGCGAGATGAAAAGCGAAAAGTTCAAAACGCGGGCGGGCTTCAACGTTCCTAAACTTACTCCTCATAGTTTCGAATCTGGAAATCCACACAGTGGGCCGCAGTGACTACGTGACGCGCGCTGATGAGCGACCCTCCGCAGGTGTTCATTTTGGCACCAGACCACTCGCGGATCTTGGTGACTAGGTATACGGTCCAGGGGTATTGGGTAAGGCCTGTAAAACTGCCGCCTGAAAGGAAAAATAACAATGTAGCATGCATGACTGGTTATGGGTTTCAGACATTTTGCGTTAACAGTGATTTGACCCTGTCATGTCATGGCTGTAGATTTGACAAGCACGTTACCTACCTGTTTCAAGACTGATAAATCACCCAGTGTTGCAGACTCACGACCAAAAGCGAAATCCAAATCAAAAATCAAACATTTATTCTGCAAATAGGCCACAAGGGCACTTTTCATGTCAAAATATTAATTTACAATTTAAGAAAGTCTGACTATAATAAGTAATACATTTTTCATGTCAAAATATTAATTTACAGTTCAAGAAGGAATAATAATTTCGAGTTTACAATTATACCAAAATTAATGCCATACAGTGAAGATAAACTTGCAAAGCAGTGCAAGTGCATTAGCAGACGTCGGTTCATTTGAGGAATTAACCTACGTAGGCCGCGGACTCCTTTCTGCTGGCAGTCATTTCTGTTTGCGCTTGCTAAATCTCCTCTGTGTACGTTTTTGTATAATAACTATCCGAAAATCCTTAAAGGATTATCGATGCCCAAACTATAGTTACCTAACTACCGCTTATTACGACCGCTGACGGTCGATGGGGCCAGAAACTGCTTGAGTGGCGTCCACGCACCGGAAGACGAGCTGTCGGTAGGCCTCCGACAAGGTGGAGTAATGACCTGGTGAAGGTCGCGGGAATCCGGTGGAAACGAACGGCACAGGACCGGTCTAAATGGCGAGCCTTGGGGGAGGCCTATGTTCAGCAGTGGACGTCTTTCGGCTGAAATGATGATGATGAACTACCGCTTATTATGATTTAGAATTACCTGTGATGAATTTATCAGGAGCCAAATGAGACGCGTTCTTGTCTGTTGGTGGTTTGTTAAAAAGTTCTTGTCCTCTGAAGGTACTGTCCAGTGTACTCAAACTCTCGTCGCGAGCAAATCTACATTCACCTACATCTACTAACACAGCCAGGATGGCCACTCCCAAAAAAACTGAAACCTTGGACATGATGACCATATAAAAAAGTCTTCACTAATCCTTCGTCTTTTCTCTAGTAAGTTTGCCAATGAATTAATTACTCGTCTGTCTGACTTTCATTTATATGCATATTCTTTGGGTATAACTTCTGAGTAATGAATGATTAACGTACCTACTTTATAAATACATTTTACTTATTTTTTTACATTGTTATTATAAGTCAATTTTACAATAATATACTGGGGTTTTAACAAAATTGCAACGTAAACTAAAACCCAAAAGTGATGACTCTACTTCACTGGGTTAAGCCGTATACCTAACTTACAATCATCTATCTATATATCTATATATATAAAAGAAGAAGTCCTGATCTACCATCAACGCACAGCCGAAACTACTGTAACTAGAATCTTCAAATTTGGTCCAGAGCTTACTTTTATAATGTATGCAAGGGATAAGACGGGATTTTTGGAAATTCCAACCCTAAGGGGATCAAATAAGGGTGCAAAGATTGTATGGGAGAAATTTTTTTTTTGAGCTGAAGACTTCAAAATTTGTAAAAAGGTTACGAACTTCAATCCAAAGAAAATGTTTTCAGCGTTTTGCAAAATTCTAACCCTAAGAAGGTAAAATAGGGGTGCAAAGTTTGTATGGGAGAAACTTCTGTGTTAGAGTTAGAGACTTAAAACTTCGTATATAGACTCTCTGATTAAATATAACAAAACTAAATTCAGTGATTTTCTAAATTCATACCCTAACGGGGTGAAAAGGGGCTTCAATATTTGAACGGGGACCAAATCTTTTTTGAAGTGAGAGATTTCAAACTTCGTAAATAGACTCTCTGTTTAAATACAACAAAACTTATTTCAGCGTTTTTCGAAATTGCTACCCTAAAGGGGTGAAAAGGGGGTTCCAAGTTTTTACTGGGAACAAATCTTTTTTGAAGTGAGAGATTTCAAACTTCGTAAATAGACTCTCTGTTTAAATATACAACAAAACATGTCTCAGCATTTTTCTAAATTGTTCCCCTGATGGGGTAGAAAGGGGGTTCCAAATTTTATGCGGGGAGCAAATCTTTACTTTTGGCTAAAATTCGTTATAGGTGTCATCTTCGAGGTTCCTCGGGGTGCCGATTACGAAAATGACATCCATTTTCAAATCCAAGATGGCAGGAATTTATTTTTTCTTTTGAGTAAGTTTTCACAAAGGATTAATAGCATCAGACAACTGACAGAAATAAATAAACCTCATTTATATCTTTGTTACCATCTAAAATCTACGCGGACGAAGTCGTGGGCGGCTGCTAAGCTATCTATAGATATAATAAAGCTACAGAGGTTAAAAAATCTGTACATTGAAGATATTAAAAAAAAATCGATTGAGGGGTCTTAAAATCAATAACAGAACACATTTCAACAGTTTGTAGAATTTGTGTCTGTTTGTTTGTTTGTCTGTCTATTTATTTGTCTCAGAATCACGCGAAAACTAGCCAATAGATTTTAGTACAACCCTGACTAATAAGTTTAATGGACCTTCGGCCAGGTTATAGGCTTTAAAAATCATACAGATTGGGGATGAAAGGGGATGAAAATAGAGCGTGAAATTTGTATGAGAAGTCCTTCAATTCGTGGCTTAAAGGCTTGAAAATTAGGAAGCATATAATTGGAGGCAAACTAAAAAGAATCCCATTCAAAAATTGTACAATAAACATTAGATAATATGTGAAAAAATGGAGGGTGGAAAAGTGCTTAGGGGATTAGCGACAAATAACCAAAAATCCCTCAACCCATAGTAACTGTTTGAAATGAGAGATTTAATTATGTTAGTCAGTCGCTGTCAACATTGCCTACCTGCCTCCGTCTACCTAAAATTGATATGTCTTCAGTGGTCACCTAGAACGTTGTCAGAGTGGTCGAGTGTGATTGATAACGGTCTTATCTGACGCCCTACAAAATCCCACTAAATCCCAGTAATTCCCACTATTCCCACTAATCTTATAAATGTGAAAGTTCGGATGTTTAGATGTTTGGATGTTTGTTACGGCTAAACAGATTATGATGAAACTTGGTATGTAATGAGTTTATAGACTGAATAAACATATAGGATAATTTTTATCCCTTCATCGTCCCTCAAATTTATAAATTCGGGGTCGAAATTTGAATCTATGAACCAGCTTCGCGGTAGCCCCTCAGAGTCCTGTAGATATTTACGATGCCCGCTGACGTACGAACATTCGTCTCAGATGAACCAGTGTAAGTCTGAGCTCCAAATATGCACATAGTTGTCACGAATCGTAGGGTCAAGATAAAATAAGGAAAAGTATCGTGAGGCGAGTCTAGACGGATGTAAATATCACGATATTTGACGTTTGGCGTGTCAGAGATGTGCCATTACACCAATTCATTGCATTACACAGATGACATTCGGCAAAGTCAAATCGAAACTAATGAAGATTATTTCGTACTTGCACAATTTAATAATTTGAGTCTTATAGTGGCTACGATACGAGTACGTATTCGCATGTAAAGTATTTTATCATCGTAGTTACAAACAGTAATGTCGCTACCAATTGATTATGATGAGAATATTTTTTTTGAACCTGACTGGCTTTATAGGCCGGGACCAATAAAGTAATAGGAGTGAGCGCTTGGAGAGTGGCCTGGGGACAATCCAGGGGAAACCTCCGACACGACCATGCGGGCGGTTTAAACACTGGAATACTCTAAGGCCGGGTTGTATAAAGGTCCGTTAGACCAAATGTCAGATCAAATTTCAGTAACTCAGTACATTTTTTGACATAACAAACCGACATAAGGTCTAACGAATCTTTATAAAACCGAGCCTAAGAGTGTGCACTCCAGTGAGATTGGTTAAGCGGCTTCAATCAAATCTGAAGTGTATGTAGGTGGAATCGAACTACTGGGAGTTTTGTCGCTGGTTCACTGAACCTAGCCTAGCTGAGAAGAGTCCAGCAAGGAACTCAGCTAGGCCCGACCTGGATAAGACTGACTCTATCCGGTATGCAGCGGAATCAGGACAAATAGGGATTATATGTGTCCGTGTTGTCGCGATCGTGCGGTGGACGCCGGCGTGGTTATTTTGTGTCTGTCCTACGGACCCATAGAAGCTATTACAAATCTTTTTGGTTACTTTAGGTAAGTTTATCCAAAATACTTGTGGGTAACATGAAAACAGTGATTACCTAGCTGATTAGTTAGAAACAATCAAATCACTGGGAGGTACAAGTAGTAGGTATATGAACAGGTTTTGTCCTATGGTCGTCCAGTGTCCACCTAAATTCGGTCTTCAGCTGTCCGCCTGTTTTATCAGGCTTTGTTTCGAATGTATTGGAATTAGGAGGTACGAGTACATGGGAGATATTGAGGGATTTAAATTTTTAGGTTCTTAGAAAAGAAAATAAAAGTCAATCGTCCTAGCTTGATATTGTAGAAAGTGGCTACTTACAAGGAGAAAAGTAACTTCAGGCAGCATTCTACCTCTCAGTCTTCGGGCTTACAATTTTTTTTAAATATAATTGTAAATCTATAATGTGCGCTGTTAAGCATCTGCACTTAAGAATATTACTATTGTTTTAAGCATTAACATTTGCTAACGAAAATTTTAAATTGAAGTTAAGGAATGCGTACGCCTCCCCAGGCTTTGTAAGAGAGAACTGGTTGAAAACCTTGGTAACCGAGTGTGATTATTTATTGTTAGACAGCTCAGTTAAAGTGATTGGCTGCGTATGTCAGGATGTCACAGGTTCGATTGTACGTTTTGGAGGTAGAACTTTCACTAGAAAAATACCTACGATAAAGGGAGAATTTCTTACAGATATTATGATAGGGGGCTTAAAATTTTTGTAAACATGTTTGTCTTAGTAAAGTACAAGTACCTACAAAAACATTTTCTTAATAAACTAGAAGTGTTCAATCAATTTTCCTACCGAGGGATAATGCGTAGAGGTTTTCACTGCAAGTAGAGCGTATCATATTGTTGCAGGACATTAAAAATCTTGGGTTATAATGAAGGACTCCTACCACTTTGCATTTCGAGAAACATCAAAATTTTTGTTCGATTCCAGCATAATATATCTTCTCCTGTAGTCGCTACATCGAGCATGTCAGTACTAAGGGTCGGAAAGTAAGGAATTGGGTAACGTCATCGAACAAGAAAGTATGTGTAGACGTACGCAACATCAAACCGTGACACCACTATGCTACATGTATGTGATGAGGTAGTTTCTTAGCGGTCATTAGTGTTTTGTTACATAGTATAAGAAATCATCAAAAATAAATCATACGCATAAATGCTATATGGGATCGAGACGACGGCGTTCTCCGGCTTGGAATGAAATATGTATTTAACGTCTGCCCTACTTAGTCAGTACCTATTACCAACATACATACATATGTACCTATATTGGTATTAATAAGTCAGTAGAAGTTCACGCGAACGAAGTCGCGGGGCAAAAGCTAGTATATATATAAAAGAAGAAGTCCTGATCTACCATCAACGCAGAGCCGAAACTACTGGAACTAGAAACTTCAAATTTGGTCCAGAGCTTACTTTTATGACGTATGCAAGGGATAAGACGGGATTTTTGAATATTCCACCCGTAAGGGGATTAAATAGGGGTGCAAAGTTTGTATGGGAGAAAATTTTTTTTTTGAGCTGAAGACTTAAAAATTCGTAAAAATGTTACAAACTTAAATCCAAAGAAAGTGTTTTCAGCGTTTTGCAAAATTCTAACCCTAAGAGGGTAAAATACGAGGGGCGTTCAAAATATTCTCGGTATTGGAATGAAAACAAACAAGTATGAACAGTTTGATATTTTTTATTTTTCAATATACTCCCCCCCTATGTTAATACACTTAAAAGATCGATCAATTTTTTTTTTAATGCCTCATAAAAATATTTTTTATCCTTGGTATAAAAGTGCTCCTCTACTGCCGCTTTCAACGCCTCATCGTCAAAAAATCGATTTCCACGCAGATCCTTTTTGAGATTGGGGAACAAAAAGAAGTCGCTGGGGGCTAAGTCCGGACTATACGGTGGATGAGTTATAGTTCCGAACCCACATTCAGCAATAGCTGCCTTGGCAATATGAGCAGTATGGACAGGGGCGTTGTCATGCAGAAGCAGAATACCTTTAGACAACTTTCCTCGCCTTTTTTCTTTTATTGCGTCCCTTAATTGATGTAGAATATTCGCGTAGTACTGTCCCGTGATATTTACACCTTTTTCTTTATAATCGATCAACAATACTCCTTCACAATCCCAAAACATTGTTGCCATGACCTTGCCAGCGGAAGGGACGACCTTGAACTTCTTGGGATGAGCTGAACCCTTAATGTGCCACTGCATGGACTCCTGTTTACTCTCTGGGTCATAATGATGAACCCAGGTTTCATCTCCAGTAACTATCTTTTGCAGCACCTCATCAGGATTTTCACCACACAGGTCAATAAAATCGGAACAGCAAGCTGCACGCACATCTTTTTGAAGTCGAGTCAGCATTCGCGGAACCCATCTTGCACTGACCTTTGACATATTAAGATGGTCATGGATAATGTCATGTACGGTACCAATAGAAAGATTGGTTACTTGAGCTATTGATTTTATCTTCACTCGACCATCTTCCAATATAAGGTTTTCCACCTGATCAATATTTTCTTGTGAAGTAGCTACTACAGGCCGGCCAGGTCTAGGGTCATCTTCAATACTCTCCCTGCCACGTTTGAATTCGCTTAACCACTTTTGAATTGTAGATAAAGAAGGAGCAGACTCACGGTAAACACAATCCATTTCCTCTTTTATGGTTTTTTGGTTTTTACCCTGTTTCGTCAAGAATTTTATTACGGAACGATGTTCTAATTTCGTTAACATTGTTAATTCACTCATTGTGTTCGTGTTTGTTCAAAAATTGCAGAAAAACAAAAGAACATCTCGGTTTGAATTATACTTTTTTTTAATGTCAAAGAATGAACCTTACCAGCCAGTAACAAAACAAATTCAAAAAGAGGTTATAAGATATCAATACCGAGAATATTTTGAACGCCCCTCGTAGGGGTGCAAAGTTTGCATGGGGAGCAACTCTTTTTTGAAGTGAGAGATTTAAAACTTCGTAAATAGACTCTCTGTTTAAATAAAACAAAACATATTTCAGCGTTTTTTTGAATTGGTCCTCTAAAGGGGTGAAAAGGGGGTTCCAAGTTTGTACGGGGAGCAATTCTTTTTTGAAGTTAGAGATTTGAAACTTCGTAAATAGACTCTATGTTTAAATACAACAAAACGTATTTCAGCGCTTTTCAAAATTGCTCCCATAAAGGGGTGAAAAGAGGGTTACAAGTTTGTAAAGGAGCAAATCTTTTTTGAAGTGAGAGATTTAAAACTTCGTAAATAGACTTTCTGTTTAAATACAACAAAACATGTTTCAGCGTTTTTTGAAATTGCTCCTCTAAAGGGGTGTAAAGGGGGTTCCAAGTTTGTACGGGGAGTAAATTTTTTTTGAAGTGAGAGATTTAAGACTTCGTATATAGACTCTCTGTTTAAATAAAACAAAACACATTTCAGCCTTTTTTGAATTTGCTCCTCTAAAGGGGTGAAAAGGGGGTTCCAAGTTTGGACGGGCAGCAATTCTTTTTTAAAAGTTCGTACGCGGAGCAAATCTTTTTTGAAGTGCGGGATTTAAAACTTCGTATCTGTTTAAATACAACAAAACGTGTTCCAGCGTTTTCCAAAATTGCTCCCATAAAGGGGTGAAAAGAGGGTTCCAAGTTTGTAAAGGAGCAAATCTTTTTTGAAGTGAGAGATTTAAAACTTCGTAAATAGACCTTCTGTTTAAATGCAACAAAACATGTTTCAGCGTTTTTTGAAATTGCTCCTCTAAAGGAGTGTAAAGGGGGTTCCAAGTTTGTACGGCGAGTAAATCTTTTTTGATGTGAGAGATTTAAAACTTCGTATATAGACTCTCTGTTTAAATAAAAAAAAACTTATTTCAGCGTTTTTTGAAATTGCTCCTCTAAAGGGGTGAAAAGGGGGTTCCAACTTTGTACGGGGAGCAATTCTTTTTTGAAGTGAGAGATTTCAAACCTCGTAAATAAACTCTATGTTTAAATACAAAAAAACGTGTTTTAGCGTTTTCCAAAATTGATCCCATAAAGGGGTGAAAAGAGGGTTCCAAGTTTGTAAAGGAGCAAATCTTTTTTGAAGTGAGAGATTTAAAACTTTGTAAATAGACTTTCTGTTTAAATACAACAAAACTTATTTCAGCGTTTTCTGAAATTGCTCCTCTAAAGGGGCGAAAAGGGGGTTCCAAGTTTGTACGGGGAGCAACTCTTTTTTGAAGTGAGAGATTTAAAACTTCGTATATAGACTCTCTGTATAAATACAACAAACCGTGTTTCAGCGTTTTTAGAAATTGCTCCTCTAAAGGGGTGAAAAGGGGGTTCCAAGTTTGTACGGTGAGCAAATCTTTTTTGAAGTGAGAGATTTGAAACTTCGTAAATAGACTCTATTTTTAAGCACAACAAAAAGTATTTCAGCGTTTTTCAAAATGGCTCCCTTAAAGGGGTGAAAAGAGGTTTCCAAGTTTGTAAAAAACAAATCTTTTTTGAAGTGAGATATTTAAAACTTCGTATATAGAATACATGTTTAAATAAAATAAAACTTATTTCAGCGTTTTTCAAAATTGCTCCCCTAAAGGGGTGAAAAGAGGATTCCAAGTTTGTAAAGGAGCAAATCTTTTTTGAAGCGAGATATTTAAAACTTCGTATATAGAATACATGTTTAAATAAAATAAAACTTATTTCAGCGTTTTTGAAAATTGCTCCCCTAAAGAGGTGAAAAGAGGGTTCCAAGTTTGTAAAGGAGCAAATCTTATTTGAAGTGAGAAATGTAAAAGTTCTTATATAGACTCTCTGTTTAAATACAACAAAATGTATTTCAGCGTTTTTTGAAATTGCTCCTCTAAAGGGGTGAAAAGGGGGTTCCAACTTTGTACGGGGAGCAATTCTTTTTTGAAGTGAGAGATTTCAAACTTCGTAAATAGACTTTCTGTTTAAATACAACAAAAAGCACATCAGCGTTTTTTGAAATTGCTCCCCTAAGGAGGTGAAAAGGGGTTTACAAGTTCGTACGCGGAGCAAATCTTTTTTGAAGTGCGGGATTTAAAACTTCGTATCTGTTTAAATACAACAAAACGTGTTCCAGCGTTTTTCTAAATTGTTCCCCTAATGGGGTAAAAAGGGGTTCCAAGATTGTGCGGGGAGCAAATCTTTACTTTCGTAAAAATCGATATAGGTGTAATCTTCGAGGTTCCTCGGGGTGCCGATTACGAAAATGACATGCATTTGCAAATCCAAGATGGCGGAAAATTGTTTTTCTTAAAAATCGACATGGGTGTCATCTTCGAGGGTCCTCGGGGTGATGATTACGATAATGACATCCATTTTCAAATCCCAGACGGGGACATTTAGTTTTCTTAAAAATCGATATGGGTGTCATCGTCGAGGTTCTTCGGGGTGCCGATTACGAAAATGACATGCATTTTCAATTCCAAGATGGCGGACATTTATTTTTCTTAAAAATCGATATGGGGTCATCTTTGTGGTTCCTCGGGGTGCCGATTCCGAAAATTACATCCATTTTCAAATTCAAAATGGCGGACATTAAGTTTTTCATTCGAGTAATTTTCACAAAAGATTAATAGCATCAGACAACTGACAGAAACAAATAAAGCTCATTTATATCTTTGTTACCATCTAAAATCTACGCGGACGAAGACGCGGGCGGCTGCTAGTTATTATATATAGGTATTAAACTTAATTGTTCGTAATTAGATAGCTAGGCATATTAATGATATTAAATAAATATATCGTTTAGGTATTCCGGTCCGGTAGTAATCTCGAGTTTAATCAATGAAGCTACATTAAGGCCGGGTTTTATAAAGATCCGTTAGACCAAATGTCAGATCAAATTTCAGTAACTCAGTACATTTCTTGACATAACAAACCGACATAAGGTCTAACGGATCTTTATAAAACCGAGCCTTAAAGATTAATTTGCTGGTTTAGTTCAATTCATAGTTCGTTATTTTACAACTTGTGAAATCACGAATGTTGTTTCCTGCTCAATCTTTTATATCGGGTCTCTGAGCTCAATCGATTTATCAAATCCTCAACGTGACTAAGATACGAGGTGGGCCGTGTGCGTGCTTGCTACCAACACCAACGTAGTATAAAAAACGCGATAGTGAATATAATTATTTATCTAACAAAATCTTTATGTACCATTAGTCATTACAGTAGTACAATATTAAACATAGTAACTGAAGCCGAAACTAACGCGTGACGTCACTATAGGCTCTGAGCGAAGCGAGTGGTTCAAAAATAGAATCCTGAGCATAGCGAGTGTTGCGACACACGAGACGTAAAATAACTTTGCAGCCATGTATAACACAAATCTTTTCACCTCACTAGAGCGAGGGAAAAAGTTTTTTTTTTAGTTAGTTTATTCCAGTACAGTTGCATCCTAAATACTCTTGGGTCGGCCATTTAGTCTCAAGATTTGGCATAGGTACTAGTTTTTTCGCACAACAGCAAAATATAAATTTATTTTTACCAGACTATCAGTACTGGGCAGTACATGTTATTATGTTTAAAAAAGTTACAAATAGTTCGTTCGAGTTTCAAATATTCCTTGCACTCTTGTGAATAAAATGCAGTTTTGCTATCTGTTTTTAAAGAATGAAAAAGGGCTTTCCGAGCTAGTGAGGTGAAAATGGATTTTTTTTAACAAATCGACCTAGTCTCAGCATGATACAATAATATATTTTACGTCACTTTGGCTAATTGACGCATTTAGATTTCCTATATGACAAAACATATTTATTTTGCTGGGTTTTAACGTCCGTCAGTGACTTATAGGTATTTTACTAAATTACTAAATACTGTATTGTATTGTGTGTATTTGGCATTAAACCCGCTATTAGGTAAAATTTGTGTATTTTGTGCAATAAAGTTTAAATAAATAAATATGCTGTAAGTACCAACTACCTACTTGTTTCCACCAAATAATAGGGATGACTCAAAATTTTACTACTCCAAAATAAACAAGGCAAAAAAATATGCCCATTGTTGAAAATCCTATTCAAATATCTCAAAAAATAACGAAGGCACAACCGTTTTAATGTTGCTGGTTAGAGAGAGAAAGTGCGAAAGATTAGTGACGTTTGACCAAAAGCGCTATAGTAAATGACGATCGTTTCAATACATACTCTTAAAGCTTTACAAACTTAATTATGTAATGATTTATTATTTTCTGTTATTTTTTTCACCATTTGATTAAGAATTTGATCCTTTTTCGAGAAAATTCGAACTTATTCAGAAATCAGAAATTATTTATTTGCATAGACACAGTAGGTATAGGGAGGTTACAATATTGTTTCATGCATCTAGCCTGCATGCAAGCGTGCAAATACATAAAATGTCAAAAGTAACAGTCCATTAAAATGTCAAAAGAATAAAAATAAAAATAATTGAAACAAATATAGGCAGTCAAATTGAAATACTGGTAAAATTAACATAATAGGCATATCACAGGGGTGCGCCAAAGTTCACATAAAATTGCTACTTCGATTATTGGAAGTCCGAAAATGTTTGTTATATAATTTTATATCATAACTAGCAGCCGCCCGCGTCTTCGTCCGCGTAGATTTTAGATGGTAACAAAGATATAAATGAGCTTTATTTGTTTCTGTCAGTTGTCTGATGCTATTAATCTTTTGTGAAAATTACTCGAATGAAAAACTTAATGTCCGCCATTTTGAATTTGAAAATGGATGTAATTTTCGGAATCGGCACCCCGAGGAACCACAAAGATGACCCCATATCGATTTTTAAGAAAAATAAATGTCCGCCATCTTGGAATTGAAAATGCATGTCATTTTCGTAATCGGCACCCCGAAGAACCTCGACGATGACACCCATATCGATTTTTAAGAAAACTAAATGTCCCCGTCTGGGATTTGAAAATGGACGTCATTATCGTAATCATCACCCCGAGGACCCTCGAAGATGACACCCATGTCGATTTTTAAGAAAAACAATTTTCCGCCATCTTGGATTTGCAAATGCATGTCATTTTCGTAATCGGCACCCCGAGGAACCTCGAAGATTACACCTATATCGATTTAAAATAAAACTCATGGTGTTTCACGGTTAGCACTAAGATATTTCGCTCAAAAGACTGAAGCGTCTATGACGAAGCCAATTTAAATGGTCGTGATGTAATGTCCATCAACCTGATTTAGTAATGGCAGCCGGAAAGTAGGCAACGGAACTGCATAGAAGACAGGCGTTATTGGTCCAATGTTAAACTCTTGTTACAGGCTACATTCGTCCTATTGCGCTGCCTACCTTCAACATCAACGTCCCCAAGTACAACGGTATAACTCTCACCGTCACTGGCTGGGGTATGACTGAACATGGTAAACCATCGGCTGTCAAACGGCATGCTCTAGTCAAACTGGTGGGCCCCAACAAATGCAGGGGATACTACCCAGGCGTGACAAAGGCCTTGATTTGTGCTTTTAGCAGGACCGGGCAAGACGTGGGCAAGGGCGACTCCGGCGGTCCTCTGGATGGCGAAATTTGGTGGAAAATTCCATCTTGTTGGACTTTGCAGCACAAAAAGTTTGAAAAATGCAATGCCTTCTAAGTACACAAATGTGTATTTTTATTTGAATTGGATTCGGAAGTCCATGAAGGGCTAATTTTAGTTAAAGTACTCCAGATCCATAAAAATCACATTTTTTTCTATTATACTCCCAGTATGCCCAGGTGCATTTGGATCATTGTCAGATTTAGGTTCGCGTCTTTTCGGTGGACATATCAAAAGTTAAGGGCCACAAAGCTTAATTTCGGATTGGTCTAGTAACCCGCATAATCGGTGTTTCCGTAACTATAAATCCATGTAATAAAAAAGTAACTTATATGTAGATAAGCCGTTAACTATTGACCATCGGGTGGACAACTTTTGTTTTTACAACTGACAATGACCCATTTGAGATGTTTTCGATCAAGCTAAATTTACAACAATCGTGTAACCATTTAAAAAATTACGGTAAGCCCTCGTCTCTCGGCAAAAAATAAAAAAAAAATAGCATTATTTTGTAATGAGCCCAGGGATCCCAGGGACCGGTAGACAACGGGTTTGTGGTTTATTTGATAGCTACGTAGTTTAGATGTATATGGTTCATTTCTTACATTGTTTACCTACATCTTCTAAAAGCTATGTATATCTTTATTTATTGTGTAACGCTTGATTAAATTTTTGTTTAAAATAACGTGTTTTACTTTGAAGCTAAAATAACAATCATGGCGATTGATACCTAGTTCCACATGTAGAAATGTGTTTACATTTACAAATCTTAAGGGGCAGGGTAGGGCAAGGCCTTCTCCATACATCTGTGCAAGTTTTATTCGTCTGTTTTGCGGTGATCCTCATTCCAAAATTTTACTTTTTCTTAATTTGTCCTTACCGAGCCCGGATTGTTAACGACTCGTGAGTGATTATTTCTTAATTTAACAGTTAGACATCCAGGTATAGAGTAAACTGGAGTCAACAATAAGTTTAAAAACACTCTGATTTCCTTAACTTTCAATTAACGTTCGGACCGATGTCCTTACGACATCATTTAACTTTAACGATGAGAATCACCTGGCGCATCCAAATATTATTATTTATTTGCTTGTAAAAATATTGGATATACGAAGAACCTGAAGAAAAGAAATCAAGAAAATTAAGAACAATAAGAAATAATATATATATTTTTTATTGGCTAGGTACAATATTCCTGGCCTTCATGACAGATCTATTATGTAATTACTTATTATTATTGAGGCGGGCTTAAGGCACTCAAAGCTCTTCATGGAAGGAGTAGATACAGGCTGGACCAAAAAACTTTGGAAATACAGCAGAAAGCAGCTCAGGATGATAACTGGGGTGTTTACAGGTCACTTCGGGGTCAAAGGAACCTTGGCCAAGATGGGACTAGCAGACGACACGTAATGTAGGATGTGTGGCGAGGATGACGAGACAATGGAACACTTACTGTGTGAATGTCACGCCCTTGCCAGACAAAGAATGAATGACTTTGGCAATGGTTACCCTGAACCAAAGGAATTTAGAGTACTCTCGCTGAACTCCATCATTCGGTTTGTGGAAATGCTGGAGAGCAGCTTGGAGTAGGCATAAAGGAGGGGGCAATTGCACAAAAGTCCCCACTGGGTCGAAGTGCATCCGCTAGGGCCCTCATCTAAATAAGATAAGATAAAATAAGATATTATTATTGGTCAGTAATTTAAGTTAATTTTTCTATTAAAAGTCCGGAATGACGTCAATATAACAATGCCTAAGTGCCTACTCGTACGCAACCAGTACGAGTATTCTACCTAACCAGAATCCAATTTCTATACCTACACTGCCTACACTATGCAATATGCATGAAGTAATTTTTTCCGTAAACAACATTTTAGTACAGTAGTACAGTTATCCTCATAAGTAGCCTGTTATTTTAATATAATTTAAGTCGGTACAGTCAGCTGATCAAATATTTTCTCTACTAACATACTCAAAAATATCTATGTCATATATAATAGTTCTGTGGAAGCCCTCCAGAAGAATAACAAGCGCGTTGCCGTCCCTTTATTGATTCTTGAGGATTCGTTGTGTTGGCAGCTAGAAACGAAAATGCAAAACAGCTCATCCTTGGGAGCTCTGGCAGCCTTACTCACAAAGAACACTAGACCGTATAGCTTTAGAGCAAGTAGCGATCGACCCAGGTCGGGCCTATAGCTGAGTTTCTTGCTGGACTCTTCTCAGCTAGGCTAGGTTTAGTTCACTAGCGACCAAACTCCCAGTAACTCCATTCCACTCACACCTCAGATTTGATTGAAACCGCCCAACCAAGCTCACTGTAGCGCAAACTCTTAGAGTATTCCAGTATTTAAACCGTCTGGTCGCGTCGGAGGTTTCCCCTGGATTTTCCCCATGCCACGCTCCAACCATATTCATATTCATTTATTCATTGCTTTGTGTGTACAAATAAGGTCTTAAACATAATACATAGGTATCAACACAACCCTGTGAGGGCATTGCAATTTAATACAGTAATTTATTAGATTGACATTGAATATTGATTACACAACAAAAAAAGATCACGGTAAAAAATTAAAATTTGTAAAAAAAATAAAAAAATAAAAAATCAGTTATAATTATAATAATTAAACATTGATAATAATTAATAAATAATAATCATATACATTGATTGATAATAATTAATTAATAATAATAGTAATTCATTTATAAAAATAACATTTAATTCATAATTATCATTATTTTCTATGATGAAGAATAGTAGAATAATAATAATTTATTTGAATTGCGATTTCCTAATAGTCATTATTATTGCGATTTAAATATTCATTCACTGTATACGAGTAATAAACAACCATGTACTCCTATCGTCTTATTGGGTCTGGCCTATAAAGCCACAGTCAGGTTAAAAAATGTGGTGTTATTATGGCTGCGACTTCTGTATGGTGAAGGTATTTCCACAGTTGGACTGCTCCACATATAAGATATAATACTCCTCTGTGCCTTTGCTTTCTAAGTGGATATATATATATTCATCATCATTAGCATTACTAATGACCCACATATTTATCAGAGAGAGATATACCTGTACACAGATTTCAGTACATTTTAATTAAGCTTAATTTAAGCTTAATTTTGGATTGGTCTAGTAACCCGCACAAACGGTGTTTCAAAACATTTCGCGTCAGTCTAAATCTAATAAAATGTAAAACTTGAAAAACAATACATAAAGTAGGTTAGGCATGGTTTGCTTATACTATGCAGTAGGTACCTAGGTATAATGTTGCAGAAAGGTACAAGTAGGCAAGGTTTGGATCAGTCGGGAACCCGTGCGACATTGGTTTCACAAGGCAATATGACACGGGCAGGCGTTCGGAACTTATCGGTTCTAATTGTTGTAATTATAATACAATACAATACAAATATTCTTTTCACTTCTCATGCTCGAAAAGTGTGTCATATTAGACTTGTCAAGCGGGGCTAAAGTAGTACATTTAACCCCTACAGAAAATATGAATACATATTTATGATTTACAAAATATTCGAATTTGACCAATCAAAATACTTCACCTATTAAATCCACCAATCACAGAACACTAATTTAACTCTTAAAAAAATATTTGGTATTGGGTATTAACCAACCAGAATACAGCTTTACTAAAATCGACCAATCAGGAAACATAATTAATTTTTCTAAAGAGCCTAAAGATTAATTTGGTAGTAGTCCCTATTTCACAATAATTAAAAAAGTGGTTAAATCGTTCGAGCAACACTTTGAAGCGCTCAATAGAAGGTCAGTTAGCTTTTTTCGCGCGTGAATGTTGCGCGCGAACCGCAGTCTCTATGTTTTGTGTGTCAAAGGAGTATAGAAAAAAAATCATGCTGCAAAAGTATATATCTTCGCCGTGGAATCTATTGTTAATTTTGGGTGGGTTAACCTTTGTTTATTTATTTTCTCGCAATCGAAGTGAAAAGTAGAGTGTATAACTCTGGTCTAAAAGCCATATTACCCCTCGAACTATTTTCCCTCACTTCGTTCGGGAAAATAACTATGTCGTGGTAATATGACTCGTTTTAGACCCTTGTCATACAATCTACTATTATTGCTCACCGAACGAAGTACATTCAAAGAACAACAGAAATTAAAATACATGTAACAGTGGTAGACAACAGGCGGTCTTATCGCTAACAAGCGATCTATTCCAGACAACCTTTGGGTAGTAGAAACTAAGCTAGAAAATTTAAATTACTTGAGTAGGTGAAACAGAAAAATAGAGTATAAAATACCTATAATACTAACTATGACTATAAGAAGCACCATAAACTTACATAAATACATAGATATGTAAACCTACATACATATATAAATACAATAACTAAGTATTCAAGAAGCCGTAGCACCAACAGTCTAAAGTAAACAGCACAAACAAAGATAGATCCTACGAGTAATTACGGGTGAGATAAATAGTACTCCTTTAATTTGCTTTTAAATACGAGAAGAGACTTAGCAAGTCTAATTTCAGTAGGCAAGGAATTCCACAACCGAACAGCTCGGAAGGTAAAAGAATTGTTGTTGAATTTTGAGAATTACTTATGCATTCGTGCGATAGACAATACATGGTTTCTTGCAAGCTGTAAACCCTTATTCAAAAAGTTCAATATACTTCCACTTCCATGCATGTACATAAAAGTAGCGTGTCTCCTGGTGAAAATGAACCCACACCACTTTACTCAACGTAATGACACCAGTGCAAGACACACCCGAGCACAATACAGGGACCTTTTATATCAGCCTCCTTGCCACACCTCTATTTATAAGAAAAAATGTTATAACATGTGTGTAGTCTTGTATAATAGACTACCTATTAATATTAAACTAGAAAATGAGATGTTATTTAAAAGTAAATTGACTAAATGGCTACAGGAAAATAATTGTTTTATACAATATTAATGAATATTTGACGCGCTGAAAGCTAAATCATAATATGATACAATCAATATTTGACATTGTAATACATTTGACTTCCATTAAATTAGAAATATGACTGATAAAATTTGCACACCTGCATGCGGGTTGAATACGCATGAACTTTCTAAATTTATATAAGATCTTTGTAACCGTGTTCAAGCAAATAAAGAATTTGTATTTGTATGTTTTTTTTTAACAACGACGGTGGCACACAAGCTTATGAACTGCCTGATGATAAGCAGGAAACGTACCAGAGAGTAATGAATAGCACTTACGTACAGAAGGTTTTTTCTAACAAACCATTCAAACACAAAGATGTACGAAAGACATGTAAGCGTGGTGGGAACGAGACACAATGTGTCATCTCCTCTCATCGCGTATTATTCGTCACCGGCCTGTGTCACCGAAGCCTCATCAATATATTCAAGCCTATTGGCTTAATTTAAATTTGGCGCCAATGTATGTGCAGCACGAATAATTATGAGATGTCAGAATTGTGCTATATCCATATCAGTCTTCTGATGCATCTCAAGGCGCCA
The DNA here is from genome assembly GCA_963556455.1 of Epiblema foenella. Taxonomy (NCBI): domain Eukaryota; kingdom Metazoa; phylum Arthropoda; class Insecta; order Lepidoptera; family Tortricidae; genus Epiblema; species Epiblema foenella. Next base: position 26,157,463 of record OY747099.1, on the reverse strand, counting down.
ATGTATGCAGCACGACTAATTATAAGATGTCAGAATTGTGCTACATCCATATCAGTCTTCTGATACATCTCAATTTAGTTAGCCTATCATAAGTCCGTCCCCCTTGGTGATTCGTTAAGCCTCCATCTATCTAATCCTCTTTCTACGAACCAAACCGACGTTTGACAGCTAAACATGACAGTGTTGCCAGAGCACTCCCATCAAAAAGCACGTTCGGGTATCAAAAAAACACGTTTTTTAAGTACCGTATACTCAGAGTATTGAGCCTTTAGATCGTGTACGTATTGCACGACACAAACGATAGAGGTTGGAGTTGCAGGACCAGTCCGGTCCTGCAACCACAGGTACGACATAACTTTTAACTTGAGGATATTGAGATTGTTTGACACAATGGTCGTAAGAAAAAATTTTACAGTTTTAGTGACTAACCAAAGCAACAATACTTTCCAATTTTTAGCAGTGCAATGCAATCATGAAGCATCATAGCACTTAAAAAAACCGGTCAAGATGACTTACACGGATGTGAATCTGTGTCCCAACCCAAATTATTCAGGAAAAATCTCAACAACATAATTGTAGAAATTGAACGCCAAGGGTACAGCGCCATCTTTCGGCGAATTTTGTTACAAATTGGAGCTACTGAATAACTTAGCGTGTATAATGGTTTCTCAAGGATAATTAAATAAATAAATAAATATAAATATTAGAGGACAATCTTACACAAATCGAACTAGCCCCACAGTAAGCTCAAGAAGGCTTGTGTTATGGGTACTAGACGACGATATATTTAATAGATATAAATACTTAAATACATAGAAAACATCCAAGACTCAGAAACAAATATTCATGCTCATCACACAAATATTTGCCCTGACCGGGATTCGAACCCAGGACCGTCAGCTTCACAGGCAGGTGCACTACCCACTAGGCTAAACCGGACGTCAAATTCTGTGTCATGTGAACCGATCTCAACTTTTTTTCTTTATTTAAAAGACGGTATACTTTAAATAAAATACATGCAAAAGTGATTATTTTACAAACTTAGTATAGAAACGTTTTTTGATGAAAAAAAAGAAAAAGTAGATAGATCCTTGGTTATATATTTCCTGTAAAATATTATATAATAACCTTGTAAAACCACCATGCAACTAAGTTATTCAGTACCCCAAATTTGTAAACATATTCGCCGATAGATGGCGCTGTATTCATGGTGTTCAAATTCTACATCATGTTTTTGAAATTTTCCTGAATTAATAGGGTTGGAACCGGTACGCATCCGTGTACGAAACCCTCGGTGCGCGAGTTGGACTCGCACTCAACCGGGTTTTTTTGACATCGAGACTCCTTTACTGTCTGTTATTTCTGCTCAACCCACTGTCATATCGCGTTATGAATGACTCAGCGACTCGCTCGCTGTGCAAATTGGAAAGACGGGTAGCGAGTGCAGTATGAAACTTGTTCAGTTTAAAATTGTAAATTATGTGCATGCAATAGTGCTTGGCCCCTGACTAGCAGCGATATGCAGAGTCAGCGTTCCCGATGGCAGCGGCGCGCGCGACGCGGGGCCCACTCCTGCGCAGCCCGGCGACGCGACCACGTCACATGTGAGTACCAGCCCTTACAATACTACTATGATATTTAGTTAAAAAAATGATTCTTTTTTTAATTTATCTTGAACACAAACAGTCGCATATTCAAATTACAAATATTGTTCACGTAGTGTACTAAGGAACAACACAAAGACCGGCAGGCGAATCACGTAACTTTATGTACTAACGGTAGATAGATTTTACTGTCAATTTTGAAGTATAAATGTATGAGCTGACAATTAAAATATGACATTAAAATCTATCTAACGGTAGTACAAAAGTTACGTGATTACCCCGCTGCAGGCGAATCACGTAACTATATGTACTAACGGTAGATAGATTTTAATGTCAATTTTGAAGTATGAATGTATGAGCTGACAGTTAAAATTTGACATTAAAATCTATCTAACGGTAGTAAAAAAGTTACGTGATTACCCCGTTTCACCAAGTTGACATATGTAGGCTGACAAATCGACAATTTTCATGTGAACACTGTTTCACCAACTGCAATTGTAATGTTTTTTGACAATTATCGCGCCTGTCAGCTTTGGTGAAATAGGGGTCAGGAGATTCGTTTTTCCATACAAGTTGTTAACAAAACATTTGACTAATAAAAACTAAACTAAATTGAACCGATCCTCGACGCAGTATTAATATCTCGCCAAATCAATTAACAAATGAAGTTTATAAAAATAACTGGAGCTTTAAACTACTTTTAGCGTTTTCAAATATTTTTAAATCAACGATAACTCATAGTAAAGTAATTAATGGACCCGTTAGATCGTTCTTCTGTTCAAAATTCATGGTGGTCTTTTTTAGGGTTCCGTAGCCATAATGGCAAGAACGGAACCCTTATAGATTCGTCATGTGTGTCCGTTCGTATGTCACAGCCGATTTACTCGGAGACTATAAGCACTACGAAATTATGAAATTTGGTAGGAAGGTGTATTCTATGAACCGCTACATAAAAGTGATGTGAAATTACAAAAAAAATTAAATTAGGGGGGCACTCCATACATGTAAACGGTGGATGAAAAAAAAAAAAATTTCAACGCACACGGAATACCGATGGATAGGTCTTTAAAATGATATGGAGGTTTCTAAAAAACTTGTGTTTGTTGCCGTGAAAAAAGTCAAAGTTTTTCGAATTCTTTGGATCGTCATTAATGACCTTCGCAATAAACAGCTTTCCCGCTGGCTGGCAGCGATGTGCAGCGTCAGCGTTCACTCCTGAGGCTTGCTCCTGCGCAGCGGAGCCGCGACCGCTGTCACACGTGAGTACCAGCCCTTTCTTTACTAATCAGAATTCAAATTAAAGTATCAATACTTAACTCGAAACTTTCTTTGCCCCCTATCTTTCGAACTACCAACGCAATTTCCTTTACATGCGAGGAAACGCATGTTATCGGCTGGGTCATTGTCAGATTTAGGTTCGCGTCTTTTCGGTGGACATATCAAAAGTTAAGGGCCACAAAGCTTAATTTTGGATTGGTCTAGTAACCCGCTTACACGGTGTATCCGTAACTATAAAACTATGTAATAAAAACATAACTTACATGTACATTAGCCGTTAACTATTGACCACCGGCTGGACAACTTTTGTTTTTACAACTGATAATGACCCGGCTACGCGTCTATTAGCAGAGAACTCCCCAGGTGAGTTCTGGGCAATGAAAGTGTTAAATGTGGACTAGTATGAAACCCTTCATTGTGCTTAGTCCAACACGCACTTTACCGTTTTTAGGGTGCCGTGCCCGAAGAGTCCAAACGGAACCTTATCGCTGTCACTCACGCGCCCATACGTCTGTTAGTCACCTGTCTCAAAATTTTGTTCAGAAGAATTTTCTAACTTATGAACTTGAAATTTGGTGATAACGTTTATTATTACGTATTTTTACCAACAAATACTAATATATATCAATAAACTATATTTTTTATTTGAAATTTCCTTCATTTTCCTATTACAACCAACTAAATTTTGCGGCTGCATCGGAACCCCAAATGTGCGAAGTTCGACACGCATTTAGTAGTTTTTTGCTCTTACGATTGGCTGCCATAATAAAAAAACTATGTATACAATGTGAAACTATGTGTGTGTGTGTCTTCGTGAGAAGCAGCGATAAATCGCTATATGTAGTACTATTAAGTTGCATAACATGCCGCACAGCGAATTATAATCAAGCTCGTACCAACCTAGGTTCCCCACGTGTTCTAAGAAATGATCTTTGCTTATGCCATGAGTATTTGTAGATTATAGTACTATAATAGCTCAAGTTGAAGTAGCTGTGTTTGTAATGTTCTTAAATGAACGATACACGCATCTATTTTATATATTTTTTACATTATTGGTTAATTTTCGTCTTTTTTTGAAGCTGACTGTGGCTTTATAGGCCGGGCCCAATAAAGCGACAGGAGTGCGCGGTCAGAGAGTAGCTTGGGGAAAATCCAGGGGAAAACCTCCGACACGACCACGCGTGTGGTTTGGAACACTGGAATACTCTAAGAGTTTGCGCTCCAGTGAGATTGGTTGAGCGGTTTCAATCGAATCTGAGGTGTGAGTGGAATCGAGCTACTTGGAGTTTTGCGCTGGTTCACTAAACCTAGCCTAGCTGAGAAGAGTTCAGCAAGAAACTCAGCTAGGCCCGACCTGGGTCGGACTGACTATCCGGTGTGCGGCGGTACCGGGACGAATAGGGACTATATGTCAGTGTTGTCGCGATCGCGCGGTGGACGTTCCCGAGCTTCGTCTTCCAGTCCTGTCTTCTAGAATGAGAAAGAGGGCGAGAGTCCATCTTGGATTTCCTTTTATTTATAGGTAGCGTTCGGAGACGGGCATTAAGGGTCGGTTGCACCAACATACGATCACAGGCCGGTCATCGTCAAATATGGCGCCGGCAGCTGTCATCCCATAGAAACTTGTCAAACTTTCCATACAATCAGATTTTAACGAACACCGCTTACGATTACAGACGGTTTGGCGCAATCCACCCTAACAGTTGTGACGTTTGGATACACATACATAGTAATATGCTAGTGTTAGTAATAGTTAGCCGTCACAAACAGTATTATGCATTAGAACTTTAGAATTTATCATTATTGATGAAATTATTTTGAAATTTAGACTGTTTTTCTGTAGCGTTTAAATTATTTCAAGTGCGCGTCTTGCATTTGTTTTCCGTTCAATAACGACCTAACTACTTTAAATATTATAATCCAATTGTTCGCATGTGTCGGGAGTTTGATGACTTGGTTCGCGTCTGTAAGGATCTTGATGTTTATGTTTCCAATATCTCTCAATTCAAAAATCTGTATTTTTAGCTACAAATAATTTAAAATTATTGAATAACTGTTTTTTCGCCTTTTGCTATTCTTTTTCTCTGTAATCCAAACTACTTTTTTGTTTTCTCTCTAAATTATAACTCATAGCCATGATGTGTACATATATTTTTGGACTGGAATCTAGTCCTGACACACATGTTCTTTTATATATTATTTCACTGTACTTCTTTTATATATTATTTCACTGTATACGTTTCGATTACTGTGTGTTTTATGTACCTTTCGAAATAATATAAAAATAAAATATAAGGTACATGTTTTAATAATATGACGTTGGTTTCATTCATTTCTTATTTTCTTTGGCTATTGCTTGAATTTGTTCAACTTCTCTATCTCCAATTATGTTTCCTTATTGACATAGGTATCTGTGGTGAGTCTATTTGTATAGACGAAATAAGAACATCAAAGAATAGAAGAGAGAAGAAGTTCAGGGTTGAAATGGCCATTACCTCACAGTCACGTGGTCTTGTTGGTACAACGTGTGATGTGACGTAGTGGAAGTGTCGACCTGGACCGTTCTACGTTAAATGAAGAACGAAGAATGAAGATTGTGAAGCTACGTTGACATCAGACATCAAGACAATACATGAACATTGAAAAAAATAACTTAGATTTGTTTTTTTAGGATAGTTTCGTCATGACCGTCCGTTCGCGGCTTAGCTCAGTAACCGTTAGTATTAGAAAGCTGTAATTTGGCATGGGTATACATATCAATTACGCCGACGCAATGGTAGAATAAAATCTTGAAAAAAAGTTAGTGCTATTTATTTTTCTTCCAAACCCGATCGTGTGGGGTATCGTTGGATAGCGCGTTCAAATATAGTAGGGTTTTTAAAACCATTTTTTGATAAAGGTTTCCATTTGCGCAGGGTTCGAAGGGATAATTATCAAGATAATTATCGTGATTTTTATGCTTTGATAATTATCGATTTGATAATAACCTAAAATTGTAAATTCGGTATGAGTCTTAAAAAATATTTGCGATAATTGCGCTCTGTATATGTGTTTTAATGATGTTGTAATGATTAATTGATCATATTTTAAGGGTTAATAAAAAACTAGAAAAATATTGTATAGCAACTATTTATTTTGCAGCCTAAAAACCATAATATTTTATATATTAGTACAGAGTACAGTCTTTATTGGTAAAAATACATTTTACAGGTCATATCATACATCGGAAAATAAATTTAACTAATAAAATAACGTATACTACCCTACCCATAAGAGGAATAATTATCAAAGACCATAATTATCTTGATAATTTCGAACCCTGCATTTGCGTGACATTAAGCTTTAAAGTGATAATTTTTGTTATGGTCAAGTCAAGTGTAATTTTTTTCATTTTCTTTTATGGCTGAGATACGCGTCATACTCGTGAACGGGTGCTGTTTGTGGGGTCCGGTCTGTTCATGTTTGCAAGGACTAGTAACTTCGTACTAGTGTTCAGTGGAATTGACATGATGAGAGACTTCGCTCTGTTCTCATTTGATTTTATTTTTAGACTGACGCTCAGAGACCTTATACGAGGGGCGTTCAAAATATTCTCGGTATTGGAATGAAAACAAACAAGTATGAACAGTTTGATATTTTTTATTTTTCAATATACTCCCCCCCTATGTTAATACACTTAAAAGATCGATCAATTATTTTTTTTAATCCCTCATAAAAATATTTTTTATCCTTGGTATAAAAGTGCTCCTCTACTGCCGCCTTCAACGCCTCATCGTCAAAAAATCGATTTCCACGCAGATCCTTTTTGAGATTGGGGAACAAAAAGAAGTCGCTGGGGGCTAAGTCCGGACTATACGGTGGATGAGTTATAGTTCCGAACCCACATTCAGCAATAGCTGCCTTGGCAATATGAGCAGTATGGACAGGGGCGTTGTCATGCAGAAGCAGAATACCTTTAGACAACTTTCCTCGCCTTTTTTCTTTTATTGCGTCCCTTAATTGATGTAGAATATTCGCGTAGTACTGTCCCGTGATATTTACACCTTTTTCTTTATAATCGATCAACAATACTCCTTCACAATCCCAAAATATTGTTGCCATGACCTTGCCAGCGGAAGGGACGACCTTGAACTTCTTGGGATGAGCTGAACCCTTAATGTGCCACTGCATGGACTCCTGTTTACTCTCTGGGTCATAATGATGAACCCAGGTTTCATCTCCAGTAACTATCTTTTGCAGCACCTCATCAGGATTTTCACCACACAGGTCAATAAAATCGGAACAGCAAGCTGCACGCACATCTTTTTGAAGTCGAGTCAGCATTCGTGGAACCCATCTTGCACTGACCTTTGACATATTAAGATGGTCATGGATAATGTCATGTACGGTACCAATAGAAAGATTGGTTACTTGAGCTATTGATTTTATCTTTACTCGACCATCTTCCAATATAAGGTTTTCCACCTGATCAATATTTTCTTGTGAAGTAGCTACTACAGGCCGGCCAGGTCTAGGGTCATCTTCAATACTCTCCCTGCCACGTTTGAATTCGCTTGACCACTTTTGAATTGTAGATAAAGAAGGAGCAGACTCACGGTAAACACAATCCATTTCCTCTTTTATGGTTTTTTGGTTTTTACCCTGTTTCGTCAAGAATTTTATTACGGAACGATGTTCTAATTTCGTTAACATTGTTAATTCACTCATTGTGTTCGTGTTTGTTCAGAAATTGCAGAAAAACAAAAGAACATCTCGGTTTGAATTATACTTTTTTTTAATGTCAAAGAATGAACCTTACCACCCAGTAACAAAACAAATTCAAAAAGAGGTTATAAGATATCAATACCGAGAATATTTTGAACGCCCCTCGTACATCTCTGAGGATATTTATTTAGATATTATTTTCATGTTGACGCTTAGAGATATGTCACAATATTTTATTATGATTAGTTAATGATACATTGATTATTGTATTATTTTTATTTGATATAGATAGATTTTGACTTGTAAAAGTGCCCTTGAGGACTATTTGCAGAATAAATAATATATATTTGATGAATAAATTTTAAATGTTTTGATTTTGATTTGATTTTGAAAGACAAGAATCTGATCTTGCATCCGTTTAAAATGTCGTTGGCAGAAATTAAAATTGATGGTCCAACTTCATTCTAATGTTATCTAAATATTTATTAGGTTCGTTTGATACATTCATTGTTTCACCGTTTATAACGAAATTTTTATAATTAGAATAAAAAAAATAAACATCGAGAGATTATAGAAATAATTATTATTTAATATGGGAACAACGGTTGGAACTCACTTGGAAAGTGACGTTACGTTACGAGTCACGTTAGTGTAAATTTATGTATAATTATTATTGTCATGGAGAAAAATTTTGTCTTTTATAATCAATCTAACCTTGGTTAGGGTAATATTAAATTAAAGAATTGACCGAGCGAGCGAAGCGTTTTCGTTTCTTCTCCCAACAGCTACATTTTCTACTAATTATTTTGTGAACAGGTTCGATTATTATATGGTTTTTTGGCAATTCGTTTTTTATTTATTGTGAGCTTTTTCGCCATAGAGAATATATGGCTCGATAGACGTCTACTAATTAACAAAGTATTCAAATCACCTCAAACACTGTAATGTAAATTTAAATTAAGGGTCATTATCAATATATCAGTTAAAAAACGCTCATCTATTTACGCCATTTTCTGTTTGAATTGACAGTATCTTGACATTTTCTCAATGTTACTATCGAGAACAGGACTATTGCGACTTTATGTCATAAACTTTAAATGTATTTTTTATTAAGAAATATCGTTTCAAACATCACTCCAAATCGACCATTTTCAAGTTAAAAGCTTGTTTTTTCCGCTTAAATTCTTAAATAAAATGGCTATGTTACTATCTAAAACTTTAATAAAATCATCTTAGCCTTTAATAACTTTATTGGTATTATCAATACTTTGGTCATAATTTGAAATCAAAACATTTTAAACTTATAAAGGAAAAATATTTAGTGTGGGATGGTGCATCAATACTGATGATTTCTCAATGTAATTTGAGACGTTGGTGCTGTTAAAAGAAGCCCGAGTCTTCTAGGTAGATGTCGTTGTACGCCTAAGGCTCTGTAAGAGGGAACGGTTGAGGAATTTGGGGGTCGAGTGTGGTGCGCCGATAGCTTAGAGGCTAGAGCTATTGGGCGCGTATGCTTGAAAGTCGCATGTCCGAATCCTGCTCGGAACTTAATAAAAAAAAACCTTTTTTGCTTTTTAGTTTACGTTAGCAGCGTTAATGCTTATTAAAAAAATACTAATTTAGTTCACTGTAATGCAGGGGTCGGCAACCTTTTAGCAGTCAAGGGCCTTGCCATTCTACTTTTTCATGTACATAATTTTTAGATACTTTTTTTTAAATGCAGATTTTGGAATACTTGGCCCTCACTTCATATTTTTGTATGAGGTTTAATTTCAGTATCACTTCCGATAAATAAATAAATAATAAATATAAATACCTACTTGTGGACAACCTTACACAAATCAACCTGGTCCCAAACTAAGCAAAGCTTATACTATGGGTACCAGGCGACGATATACACACTTATATAGATAATTATATACTTAAATACATAGAAAACATCCAAGACTCAGGAAGAAATATTCATGTTCATCACACTAATAAATGCCCTGACCGGGATTCGAATCCGGGACCTCCAGCTTCGAAGGCAGGGTCACTACCAACTAGGCTAAAGCGGTCGTCAAATAGTAGATAGTTTTGGTAATTAAAGAGCCACAGCTAATATCCATAAATCGAGTAACTCAGTGGTTCTTGGATGTCTCACCATTTATATGAAAAAATGGTTTTTACCACTGTTACCCACATTTTACAGCAATATGTTAATATTGAAGTATTTTTACCTATAAATTCCTTTTATTAGGTTTAGGTACTATTCGATATCCTTTTTTTGTACACTAATTCCGTACATATTATAGTTTTTTTTTGTAATAGGAAACTGGTCATGAAAAAGTAGAATGACCCGGCCACAAAATTATTGTCGCGGTCGCATGTGTAAGAGGCCTTATAAGTTTTAAAATGTTTTGATATCAAATTATGACAAAAGTATTGATAATACCAATAAAGTTATTAAAGGCTACTATGACTTTATTAAAGTTTTAGATAGTGACATAGCCATCTTTTGATTTTATTGTGTGTAGTAGAATTTAAGCAGAAAAAACAAGTTTTTAGCTTGAAAACGGTCGATTTGGAGTGATGTTAGAAACGATATTTCTTAATGAAAAATCAAAAAAATGCATTTAAAGTTTATGACATAAGGTCGCAATAGCAGGACTATTCTAGATAGTAACATTGAGAAAATGTCAAGATACGTGTCAATTCGAACAGAAAATGGCGTAAATAGATGAGCGTTTTTTAACTTAGCCCTTAAATAGCCCTACCTATATATAGATTTTGGCCGAAAATAAATTATTTTGTTTTATTTTCAATTTTATTATTTATATTGTTCTTTTATTTTATGTTTACACGCCTAGTTTTATTTTTAATGATTAAAATGATTAATATAACGATGATATGGGTACTTGCCTGAAACAAAGAACTATTATTATTATTATTATTTATTTATTATTCGCCTTAGGCTAGCTTTTTACAATATCTTTATAAAAAGTAAAATATAAAAATACACTTACAAAACATAAAATCATAAAAAACCTAACCTAGTATGCCGCCGGCAACGAGGCGGGGCCTGAGCTACCGGTGGTTAGGGCGACAGAGAGAGGAACCTCCTGACTATCCGCGCCGTGTCCAGGAGTACCGCCTTCTGTATCTGACCCTTGACCCAGCCATCTAGTGAGTCTTATTATTATTATTAACTGATAAGGACCCGTGTCTGAAGGTTGTAAGTGGCCAATAAAGAGGCGCGTGGGCCGCCTGTTGCCGACCGCTACTGTAACGTAATACATATATCTGTCCATATGGGGGTTGAAAACGTAAAAAATATTACACGTATCCATTATTCATTTATCAAGTGGGTTAGTGTCAGATTTTGGGTTTGCGTCTTTCCGATGGACATGTCAAAAGTTAAGGGCTTAGAAATAGAAATAGAAATAGAAAAACTTTATTGTTTAACCGTGTTACAGATATGGTGTTACAAGTGTTAGGTTTCAACGGCTACCCATTTCGGGTGTACAATATTTGCTTAAAACTAAGAAAAACAAGTCTTATGATATGTGTAACATTCTATATATAAGTTTATTTATTTATTTATTTTTTCTCTTAAGGCGTAAATTCAAAAAAATATTTAGGGACTAGAAACCGTTCTTGATCAACCATATTTTTAAGTGACATTAAATTTCATATCATCTAGCATTTTTAATGCATTGGGTAGCTGATTAAAAACTCGTATAGTACTCATAAAGGTGCTTTTTTCATAGGTTTTGTTTTTTGCTAAAGGTAATGCTAAGTTGTACCTATACTGAGTGCGTAAATTATCACATTTAGAAGCTAGTGTAGTGAAGTAGTTATTGTTACGTTTTACAAAGTTACAGAGTTCATAAATGTAAATGCTAGTTAGTTAATTTTGGATTGATCTAGTAACCCGCATAAACGGTGTTTCCGTAACTATAAATCCATGTAATAAAAATATAACTTGCATGTACATAAGCCGTTAACTATTGACCACCGGGTGGACAACTTTTGTTTTTACAACTGACAATGACCCAAGTACTTTATTTGCAATGGAAAATCGGCCTTCCAGATTGAGCTTCCTCTCTAGTTCGCTTTAGTCTCATCAAAACCTAACTGGAGAGTGAGTTTAATTTGACTGGTTACTCGCTTCACTAGCTGTCTACGGTAATATCATGCTTGATGTTGAAAACGTTTGTTCGATCTATTGTCATATTCATATTCATTTATTCGTTGCAACCATGGTATTTACAGGGTGTTCATAAGCTAGCCAGTACAGACATGGACCCTACTAGGGTGTAGTTACATACTTATAAACTAAAACTAACCTAAACATTATATATATGTACATATATATTTATAACATGATTAGAGAGAACATTAATGGTTCATGAACTCCTGTAGCGAATACGGACATACAGTTATGAGGTAAGTTTTCAGTTTATTCACAAAGGTGTTATATTATCCTCCTTATATGCTGCGGGACTTTATTGTAGATTCCAATGGACATTGCATAAGGGCCTTTATTGTACTTCGTACTACTAGTACTTCGTATTTTCCGGTGATTTAGATTTTTTGCCTAATCCGGTACATCATTTTAATCATCATCATCATCATCCTAGCGTTATCCCGGTACAGTTGCATCCTAAAGGATACCCGGGGTCCGCTACCTAATCCCGAGAGTTGGGGTAGGAACCAGTTTTTACGGAAACGACTGCCATCTGACCTTCCAATTAGAGGGAAAACCAGACCTTATTGGAATAAGGCTTGTTAAGGGCAACTTGACTGTTAAAAGTTCTGGAGCCGCTCGAAGGCCTCTAACTTGCTATCATAGACAGCAGCCGGGATCAACGGCTTAAAGTGCCTTCCAAAGCACGGGAGCGCTCAGTTAAACAACTCAAAGCGGTCACCCATCCAATAACTGACCTGGGCCCACGTTGCTTAACCTCGCATACTACATATTACTTAATTATAATTTATGAAAGTTTCAGTAGCTTAAGATCAATTTGTTTTCCCTTTAGTATGACTTATAGTACCTGAGAGACTTTTAATTTGGAGGTCACGGGTTCGAATTCCAACTCGCACCACTGTGGTATGAGCAAAATATCATTTCATATTTAACAGTTGCTCTTCTGTGAAGGAAAATATCGTCAGGACATAACATAAACGCCTATATTCCCAAAAGGGGTAGGCAGATCACATGAAATTCAATTCCAGTGCCACATTTAGCAATTGTAGATTTAAGATGGAGAAACTGTGATATTGCAGTGATAGGTTGCTAGCCCATCGCCCACAACACACTATAACCCGGTTCCCATAGATCTTACGACACCCACGGGAAGAAAGGGGGAAGTGCTATTCTAACCTGGCACCACTGGTCAGGAAACTCTAAATCCAACCAGATCTAGTTATCCCTTTGATTGGAAACTAGTTCCTACGTCAAATTTGGGATTGGGTGTCAAAACTGAACCCTAGCCAACTGGGAAAACGTTGATAGGAAAATCAGTTCCGATCTCACATTCATATTTAGTTCGGAAACCTACATTGTACAACAGCGCTTGCCGTTAGAAATCACTTTTGACATGGCAGCACCCATATAACGTAAACTAGCACGTTTTATACAGCCTAAAAATTAAATGTTAACTAGATTTTAAGCTTTATTTATAAATCATACATGTTATCACCAATGGGGGCTATCGCGTATGAATTCGCCGCTAGAGGCGCTAGTGTAGCGTGGGGTGCCCGAAATGTCAAATGTCACTCTTTGTGGTTGCGGTACGCGGATTAATATCTAAATGGAAAAATATGGTGTCTGTTTTTCAATACCTGAGCTTCATTATGGCAAATATGAGTTACGGGTCAATGACTGTCAGTACTTTGAGACAGTTTTGTCTTTCGGAAACTTATTTCCTTCTTTTTTTCCGAATAAAACGGGATTGCGCTACAATGCGGGATGTTCGATATTTTTACGGTGCGGTTTTAAGGTTTTAAACATGATTTAAATGCAAACATCGTTCTCATGCCCATAATAACCAATAATAATTTTTGACAGCTGGACCTTACTCGACAGTGGCGCCAATTGGTGAGCACAAAAACGATAGCCCTCATTATATGGAATTCATATGTTTTTTTACATATTTTGGTAAATGTAAACACGATAGCCAAACGTTATTTTTCTTAAATATAATGCAGTAGCCAGTACCACCGTTAACAATTTGCGAGTGAATCGGTAATCGATCTACTTTAATTTGGCATTAAAAAAAGGTTTAAAATAAATGTCAATGAATATGATATGATATGATATGATATTCTTAAGGCAGTGGGCAGGGATTGGAGAAGACGAGCTGAAGACCGAGCTCAGTGGCGTGCCATGCGAGAGGCCTATGTCCAGCAGTGGACTGACACAGGCTGATGATGACAAATCGATTCTGGTTACTCGTCGAAATCGCTAATAATCTGATATATGCCACTTCGCTTTAGCCACATCACTTTCTTTGTCATTTCACAAGGCAAAAGTGACTTCTAACGGCAAGCCTCCTTTAGTGAGTATTACATTCTTTGGTCAGTACGAACTAAGTGTGATAACTTCTCTTGAGTCTTCCGTTCAGCTCGCTGGCCAAAAATGCCCGTTCCACTGAAAAACCCCCTACTACCCACCATGTCAAATGGCGGGAAAATGCCCATCGCTGATTGGTCGTACCGAGCTGTCGAAACCACCAATCAGACCCAATCAGAGTTGAGCAACACTCTTATTGGTTCGTTTTTACCAATTACGTGCAACGGTGTAAGAAAAGTCTGGTGTTGCTAGTACAATTATCAATTATCAGCCACTTAGTGTGTTGCATTCATAATAAACATATATTCATAGATGGAGTGATGACCTGGTGAAGGTCGCGGGAATCCGGTGGAAACGAACGGCACAGGACCGGTCTAAATGGCGAGCCTTGGGGGAGGCCTATGTTCAGCAGTGGACGTCTTTCGGCTGAAATGATGATGATGATGATGATGATTCATAATAAACATGACATATGATAATTACCAATAAGCACGACATGTGTCGTTTTAATGATTATATTAACTGCTTCACATTGCATTTACAAGATATTCGTAGAAAAACTCAGTTACTGTTTTAATCCAGAACCCATAAGCTAGTGGTCTTAAAGTATTTGTATGTGTATTTATATTGAATAGTTGTTTTGGAATCTTTTTTTTTCTTTTTTCTCATTGTAATAGTTTATGCACCACCTACTTTTCAGCTTTATATTTCATATCTCCACTACTCAAAGGTTGTCTGGAAGAGATCGCTCTTTAGCGATAAGACCACCTGTTCTGCCTCTGTCTCCCTGTATCTTTGTTTGTTTGCTTTTTATGTACTATTTTATTATGTGAGGTGTGCAATAAAGAGTATTTGTATTGTATTTTGACGACCGGTTTAGCCTAGTGGGTAGTGCACCTGCCTGTGAAGCTGACGGTCCTGGGTTCGAATCCCGGTCAGGGCAAATATTTGTGTGATGAGCATGAATATTTGTTTCTAAGTCTTGGATGTTTTCTATGTATTTAAGTATTTATATCTATTAAATATATCGTCGTCTAGTACCCATAACACAAGCCTTCTTGAGCTTACTGTGGGACTAGTTCGATTTGTGTAAGATTGTCCTCTAATATTTATTTATTATTTATTATGTTTATATTGTTTTAGTTCACTGATCAAGGCCGATGTCGCTAGTAGTATAAACGCACTTTTGAAAGGTCACTTTTTTCTGTCTATTATCGTTCTTCTCCTTTAGTGAGTATTATATTCTTTAAGGCAAACACTCTATAATAAATAAGAAGTGAAATGTAAGCAGTGATTATAATTGAGCCATGTTTACCTCAAGCTACGTGACTGCAGTCGGGTGTAGTATTTCGCTGCTCCGCTACCGGGAAAACGGCGGCCATTCGACCCGTCGCTGTCTTCTTTGAAGGAGCGTCAATGTCGGTTGCTTCGCGTTAACATGGTATCCAGTGTTGCCAGGTGGTTACATTTCTTACATTTTTCGTAACTTAATCGGCTCGCGTAACATGTAAGTAACTTCTGTTCTAAAGGATTTTTTTGTAACTTTTGGGAACAATGAAACTTTATTTAAAAATAAAGTTCAATTGTGTCTAACCGGGACCAAGCGAGACAATTTATAGGCTGCCACACAGAAAAATGACAAAAGGACCTACATGGTACGACTCGTCTGTCTGTCCGTCTATTGCTACATTGACATTTGAGATACCGCCCATCAGCCTGGCGTAATTCTGTCTAGTCATACACACTCATAAGTATGAAAAATATAATAAATGTAACTTTTGCATCAAAAATGTAACTTTTCGAGAAAAGAAACGTAATTTTCGTTTCAAAGGCTCTGGCAACACTGATGGTATCAGTCAGGTCGCTAATGATTTACCTAGGTAAATCATTAGCGACCGTGTTGCCCAAAAAAGAGCGATTCGTACGATGACACCACCATGGTCTTCGTGTCGAGAAATAAATCCTAATAATATTATAAACGTGAAAGTTTGTGCGGATGGATGTACGTTCCGCTTAATCTCAAAAACTACTGAACGGATCTCTATGAAACTTTCCAGTATTGTAGCTTAGACATCAGAATAGGACATAGGCTACCTTTTATCCGCGGGTAACACCGCAGGGCGCTGCTAGTAGTCTATACATAGAGGTATAGATAAAAGCGGAATGACAACAATATCTCTAATTAGGATATAGGTATTCTTTTATTAGCGGTAATAGTTTGTCAATTTGTATACAGGTATTAAATAAAACCGGCTTTACAATTTCTGATTTAATACCACGTTTGTCCCGCTTAACGAGCCTTGATGCACCTCTTATAGATTATGCTACAGTTACACATGCTGATTACTAGCACGAAAGCATGCCACTATTGAGCAATTGCTACTTAGTAGTATGTGTGCCGAAACATTGCTAATAATGAGCATACTCACTTCAAGTGTGCTCAAAAATCGACGCTCGTGCGATTTTTGAGCATGCTACGTGCAGAGCGGGTGGAGGGGGGCGTGGTATTAGTAAGATTAGCAAGTGTGGACGCGCTTGCTTAATGAGCATACTAGTAGGTAGTATGGTAGTAGTATGCTTATCCCAAGCGAATGTATACAACTCAAAAGCATGTTCATCTTAAGCATACTAATGAGTATGCTTTATCCGTGCTAATTTTGAGCATGTGTAACAGTAGCTTTACGACAGTGGAATAAGTTTGGCAGTACAACGTTATGCCTCTAGATGTTTTTATCGATATATACCGTCATTTTTCTACTCCAGGCAACATTTTATCGGTCAGTTTATTTCGTCTAATTGAGGACTTTAGTTTAAACTAGTGTACAACAGTAAATATCCATGTAAATATCAGTTTCAATGTAAATTGACAAGATTTCATATTTTCAACTACTTACTTTTATGAACTAGTTAACCAATACCAATAGGTGGTTAGTTAGTTAGAAAATAGGTGAAATTTTAAGGAACCCGTGTTTTTTGTTTTTCACGAAAACTGCATTTTTCATACAAAAAAGCATTTTGAAAAATAGGTCAACACAAGCATCCCACCAAGAATCCAGATCCGCAATTAAAAAAAAAACGATATCTGACAATAATTGACACTGAGCTTAGTGACAGTTTCAGACTTGTTATACTTAGTTGTTTTTTTCGTTAGCGGTTTGAAAATTTTAAATATTCGTGATGAAAATGTTTAAAATTATGGTATTAAGTAGTAAAAGCTAGTCCGATTCTAAAAACAAATCGAAAATACGTTTTGAAATGCAATTTCTACTGAAGATGAAGATGAAGAATGTAAGTTCTCTCTATTTTTATTTGCTTTAAAAAACGATCTCGGCACACAACCACCACACAACAAATAACTTTACCTCAATGACACAAAGTATTGTAGATATATAACTGATTATTATGTATTGTTTCAGTTGGAAGAGCATTTTGGAAGGCGATGAAAGCGACAACTAACCAATGCTAAACTCAAGCTCCGCTTTCTAATATTCAGAAAATCTTTATGTGAAACATTGATCTTCTCAATGGAGAATTGATACTTGACACTTCCTAGAAACCAAAAATTGACCTATATGTATGTCAAGGTGTGCAGTGCTCATCTGACGTGACACTTACACATACTTTAGATGATGCTGCACTTGTGGCCTGTGGTTTGATAAATTTACAATCACCGATAATAAAGAGTATATATAAAATTGCTTATTGTTTCACTTGACTAAATGACCTTTTATGACTTGGGGCAGATGATAATATATACTTGCCAATGTGCCTCCCTGTGGCTTTAACAGATCTGTTCTCGAATATGTTACACTCCATATTATGTATTATTACATTAATTGTATACAATGCTGATTTCGTGAGGAGTTTTACAAATTGGGGTGAATAGGAGGGAGGTGTACATATTGTAATAAAACCAGTCATTAAAAATGTTACTATTTCTTCTCTTTATTTCTTTGTGCACATACAATAAACAATCCTAAATATTTAGATTTAATACTCGTACAAACGAGACATATGTGACATGGGTGATGGCATTCAATCGGATAGTCACATCTTCGTTAATATGCACAATAGTTTTTGTGTGAATGCTCTGTTCTGGAGTAATTCGGCATTGCACTATGCATTTTCCTGCATCTCGTATGACTTCCACATACCATACAGACTGATACAGCGTTGCCGGTATAGATGTTCTTATTTGGGTCGGAATATGATTATCACTTGCCGATTTGTACTCCACCATCATCTAGCTATCCACATGGGGCAGATTCGTGCTGTTAGCCTAAGAAAAACCTTTTGAAGTCTTCATTGGCCCAGTAAAGAAAAATCGGTGTCCGATTCTAATATGCCAAGTGTGTAATTGTTGGAAGATATATCGGAGTCCAGTAGGACAGTGTTTTGTGACCCTTAAAAACGAGCGAATTAATAAACAGTGACAAAATTATAAGCGTCGTGAAAAGAACCGAAAATCCAATAAATAAGTTGTGACAGTTGACAAAACAAATCAACGTCAAAAAATGAATGTCAGAAATTGATAACCGGATATAACTAACTTTTTTATAGTATCACAACTAAGGTCTCTCTATAGTGCAGAGAAAGTGACATCACCATCCGGTTTACCTTTTTCGCGATTGTTTCCAAAATTAATGGCGAAAAAAATCCGAAAATATTTTTTTTGTGTACCTAACATCTTTCTACCGAAATGGTTTTCGAATTAAGACTTTTGAAAATTATGAAATATTGTCAATTGCACGATTAGGTTTAATCGTGGAAATGTAACAGACGAACAGAGTTGAATTAGCATTTATAATAATTATTAGAATCAACAAAACATCAATACCCACTTACCTAGAACTATAATTAATAACTATACCTACCTATTAATTAAAGTTCACAAGAAGCCGCTACATAAACAATGTTTTAATATTGCCTACTAAATTATTCGTAAAGCACTTACTAAGTAATTAAAATATACCTTAGATAGTTTAGCAACATTATACCATTTATTGGTGTAAATTAAGCGCTGTTTTGACATCTAATTAACTTCTGGCCAGTATCGTAATGAGGGGTATATAGCCAGAATAGTGGTAGAATGTTGTCATGGTTGCAGCAGCCGGCGCTTTCTAGTCGGAGTAGTGTCGACTAGTATATAGCTCGAGTTATGTCGACTCGAGACTTTGTGACTAACTCGAGACGTCAGCAAATGTTAGTCGGAGCTCGGTGTAGTACCGAATCGAGGTAACGGCTCGAGTGGTGTCGACTCGAGAAGTCGAGACTTTGAGACGATCTCGAGATGATTACCGACATTAAGTATTCCACAGAACGCGTGATGTGAAGCATCACGTATTTTGTCTATCATGACATAAAAATACATTGCAATGTATCTCTCTGTTTCGTTTCTTCTTACACGTGACCAATCGTCCTTTCCGAAGTGCTAGAAGGCACTTTTTCAGACTTTTTTATTTTTATACAACGCCGGTAGCAAACAAGCGTACGGTCCACCTGATGGTAAGCGGCCACCGCAGAAAAACGACGAACACAAAACCGTTTGCAAAACAGTGGTAAAGCTGGTGGTCACAACCTTCGCACTTCAAAATTAAAAAAAAATTTCTTGCCTCAGGCCTCGAGGAAAAGGCTAAGAAAAAGTTGCTTGCCTACTATGTTTTGAGTTTAAGGTTTTTCTATGTGTGTGTGCGTATGTATGTATGTAAGCACTTTATTGTACACAATAACAGGTTAAAGCAATATACACGTTACATAAGATTAGAGTACAAAGGCGAACTTATCCCTATGAGGGATCTCTTCCAGCGAACCTTATGTATGTATGTACGTAAATTTGTATGTAAATAAAATAAATGAACTTTATTCTGCAAGTAGGCCGCAAAGGCACTTTTACAAGTCAAAAACTACTAGCGTTACTTATGAGACCACTGCCGAGAAGAAACGCCGAAAGAAACTCGACAGTTAGTCATTTTCTCCAAAATATACTTATTACAATGATACCACTTAACCTACTTAAGTAAATGTAAGTGGTAAACAACAAAAGAGAATTGAAAGAAAAACGAGAAAAAAATAACAATAGGTATTTACAATGTGTAGTTACACAAGAAAACAAAACATGTCGAATCGTTTGATATGCTTTCCTGCAAGAAATATGTCAACTAGATACAATGAAAATATTAGACTCTTTACGCTATTTAGGTATTTGGTTTGGGCCATGCCTGTTAGATTCTTCTGTCTGTTAGATGTTTTTTTTTTTTTTTTTTTTTTTAACCGGACTGTGGCTTTATAGGCTGGGCCCAATAAAGCGATAGGAGTATGTGATGGTGTCCCGTTCAAGCCACTCGAGTCGTCGACTTCGCATTTTCGCCTCACTAGCGCGGCTTTGTTTCAGCCAGTTATGGTAATGTAGCTGTTGATAACAGGATAGCTCGTAATCGGCGCAGGAGTTGATTGTAACGCCGTACTTAGACTGCGCCCGGATTTGTACAATGCTTGTTGCTTGGAAAATTGACACTGAATATATAAATAAATAGTTTAGTTTAGCTTAGTTTAGTTTATTTATCTCCATATATAAAACATGTTCGCTTATCTTGCTAATCGTATATCGATCGTTATAACAATGAAATAATTAATAATTATAATATGAGGGTAAGTATATACTTAAATATATACCTACATTTAAACAATAATCAGGGAATAATACAATAAAAATGTCATATAAAGTATAAATAGGAAAACAATACAATTGAAAATGTCATATAAAGATTAAATTGAAACTCTAAGCTGAAATAAAAAATATTTGCGGTCAATATTACACAAATGGACCTAGTCATAAACTAGATAACAACAGCTTGCTTATGGGGTTGCTTATAAGCGACGATATACATATTTATATAGATACTTAAGTAGGTACAGTCACACCAACCGATTCATTACCCATTGGGCCTACAAATGACTTGGAACCGTCAAAACAATAGGGTTATCATGTCTCGCACTATGTAGCACTTAGGTCGTTTTAAATGTGATAATCCACATCGAAAGGGACCTTATGGCGGCAGGCGCTTACGTTACACCTATTCACTATTGTATTGGAACAGCGGCAATAAAGGCGTAAGTGCCGGCCGCCATACGGTCCCTTTCAATATGGATTATCACAAATATTAACAAATTGCGTCAATACGGGTCGGAGATCTATGCAATTTTAACCTGTGTTATCACTGCAATAGATATATTTTAAATAAAACATCATGTTTTGAATGTCGAATAAGCTGTCATTTATAATAAAAAACCTAACTCCTTTCGTAACAAAAAAATATATTTCAATTCCAAAAATGAATTGCTTGTCAGGATCTAAAGGCCGTGCCGAGCGGTTATCCCCAACCTAACAGTAATAGGTCCCGTAGAAGGCCAAAAATAAAGAGCATCTATTAAAAAAAATACCAAGGGTGACCGAGAAGAGACTAAAACCTGTAAAGAGATCTCAAAGGATCTCAAAGAACCAGGTATGATTAATTATTCCCCACCGAAACCGTCGTAAACAATAGTAATTAAAGTTAAGGTGGAGTTTCTTAAATTTATAAATAGCAAATCCGACCCCCGCGGGTCGCCAGAGCGGCGCTAAACATGAAAAGTTAATTCGCTGACGAGCTATTTTTCCCCCCGAAAAAGTCATGGCTAAAAAGGGAAGGTTGACCAAAAAAACTGTGAAGTAGGCCTTTTTAGGACTGGTTAAATATTTTTTTAGCCTGTGGAATGTTATGGCGTCAGAGATATGTACAGTGGAATCCGGATAAAGCGACAGTCAAGGGACCTCCCCCAAGGCTCGCCATTTAGACCGGTCCTGTGCCGTTCGTTTCCACCGGATTCCCGCGACCTTCACCAGGTCATCACTCCACCTTGTCGGAGGCCTACCGACAGCTCGTCTTCCGGTGCGTGGACGCCACTCAAGCAGTTTCTGACCCCATCGACCGTCAGTTCTGCGAGCAATGTGCCCTGCCCACTGCCACTTAAGTCTCGCAATTTTGAAGGCTATGTCGGTGACCCCAGTTCTACTACGGATAACTTCATTCCTAATTCTATCACGCAGAGAAACCCCGAGCATAGCTCTTTCCATTGCTCTTTGGGTGACCTTGAGCTTTCTTATGAGGCCCATCGTTAGCGCCCATGTCTCGGATCCATATGTCATCACTGGCAACACACACTGGTCGAAGACTTTTGACTTGAGGCACTGCGGTAAACTGGACGAGAATACACTGCGAAGCTTCCCGAACGCTGCCCAGCCGAGTCGGATTCGACGAGTGATCTCTTTCTCGAAGTTGGACCTACCTAACTGGACTGTTTGTCCCAGGTATACGTACTCGTCAACAACTTCGAGCGCCGAGCCGCCGATTATTACGGGAGTTGGTACGACATGGGCATTAGACATGACCTTCGTCTTGTCCATGTTCATTTTCAGACCAACTCGATCGGAAACTCTGCTGAGATCAACGAGCATTGTACTGAGGTCCTCCATGGTCTCAGCCATGACTACAATGTCGTCAGCAAATCGAAGGTGAGTGATGTACTCGCCATTTACGTTGATGCCTCGTCCTTCCCAGTCCAGAAATTTGAAAGCATCCTCCAGTGCAGCGGTGAAAAGCTTCGGAGAGATCACATCTCCTTGTCTGACTCCCCGCTGCAGTGGAACAGGCTTTGTTTCCTGGTCCTGTAGTCGGACGGACATGGTGGCGTTTTCGTACAGGCACTTCAGGACTTCAATATACCGGTAGTCAACTTGGCACCTCTGGAGAGACTGCAGTACAGCCCAAGTCTCGATCGAATCGAAGGCTTTCTCGTAGTCCACAAATGCTAAACAAAGTGGCAAGTTATACTCTTCGGTCTTCTGTATAACCTGCCGCAAGGCATGTATGTGGTCTACGGTACTGTAGCCTTTTCGGAATCCGGCTTGTTCGGGAGGCTGGAAGTCGTCAAACCTGCGCGCGAGACGGTTCGTGATGACTCTCGAAAACAGCTTGTAAACATGGCTCAGAAGTGAGATGGGTCTATAATTCTTCAGCAAAGTGTTATCGCCTTTTTTGAAGAAAAGCACCACCACACTTCTGTTCCATGCTTGCGGCGTTTTCCCCTCGTGAATTACAGAATTAAACAGCGTCTGAAGGGCTCTGAGGACAGGTTTACCGCCCGCCTTCAGGATTTCGGCTGTAATTCCGTCGTCACCCGGGGCTTTGCCGTTCTTCAACTGTTTGAGAGCCATACTAATCTACTAATAAAAATACATAGTCTTTATCCTCGCGTAACACAAAATAACTCCTTATGATCATAAAACGCCTGCTCGATAAGCCATTTTTTCAGTTTCTTCTTAAATAACGACGCAGTTTGAGCGGCAACTATTTGGTTTGGGAGATGATTGTAAACTTTGCGACCCATGACGTGAGTAAGTTTTCCTGATTCCGTTGGAGTTACGGGCGTCTATACGCTGCGGTGGCCGTTTACCATCAGGTGGACGCTAAGCTTGTTTGCCACCGGCGTTTGTATATTAAAAAAAGTCACTAAGTAACAAATACCTACTTACAATAAAGCTCGTATATCATCGTTTCAGTACTGAGATACGAGGTTTCGAAGTATGTCGAGTGCAATTTGACGAAGAACTTTTTTTTTATGTTATAGGGGCAAACGAGCAGACGGATCGCCTGATAGTAAGCAATTACCGTCGCCCATATACACTCGCAGCACCAGAGGAGTCGCAAGTGCATTGCCGGCCTTTCAGAAGGGAATACGCTCTTTTCTTGAAGGTTTGAAGGTCATATCGGTCCGGAAATACCGCAGGCGACAGTTCATAAGGAGTAATTAGGTCATAGGACATTCCACGGGTTAAGTCATCACCTAGCGTTATCCCAGTAGGATGCCCGAGGTCCGCTACCTAATCCCAAGATTTGGCGTAGGCGCTCTTTTTTACGGAAGCAACTTGGCCCTTTTCCTTTTTAAAGTACGTGATCAATTCTAATGGACTTTGTAAAATCCTCACTTAATTAGGACAATAAAGCTCAGCAAAAATGAAACAGTTAGGTGAATAGCTAGCACAAGGGATTATGCGAGTAGGAACGAGAGCGTCGTTGCAAAAACGAATCAAATTAAATTTCTACACTTTTTTTGGCGGGAGAATAGAGCATCATTAGCAGGAAATTCCCACGGCGACATAATTTGTAATTTTGTGTGCTTACGCCATTTAGGATGTCTATTTTTGTACATAAATGTTTTACTAAAAGACGAGGAAAAATGATTTTCTTCATTGTCTTACCTTCTAAGGAAAAATGCTTTGTTATTTAATGAAACGAAATGGTTATTAATATTTAAAATACCTAGTATTGCTGTTTCTTTTAAACAGATATTTGTCTTGTTTTTACTTTCACCTTATATTTTAACTAGCGACCCGCCTCGGCTTCGCACGGGTGCAATGCTGATGCATATAAACCTTCCCCTTGAGTCACTCTATCTATTAAAAACCGCATCAAAATCCGTTGCGTAGTTTTAAAGATTGAAGCATACATAGGGACATAGGGATATAGGGACATAGGGACAGAGAAAGCGACTTTGTTTTATACTATGTAGTGATTATCTATAGACAACTTATTTAATTGCTTTTTTAAGCTCCTCTTCTTACTAATGTTTATTCAGTATTTATTCATAGTTAACTCTTTTAAAACAAAAGGGTCTGGTCCATTAGGGGTAGCTTGATTTAGGCTCGGTTTTATAAAGATCCGTTAGACCTTATGTCGGTTTGTTATGTCAAAAAATGTAGTGAGTTACTGAAATTTGATCTGACATTTGGTCTAACGGATCTTTATAAAATCCGGCCTTAGTGGATCAACATTAGGATAGAGGGGATCGACGTTTCACGGTAAAAGGGTGTGATATAATAAAACTGCATGCTTATGGGTTCAATTTTTCACTTGCGATACAAGTTCGGGAAGTAAGCAATACCCAATAAGTGGCGGTGAACAAAAACACGAGCGTTCAGCGAGTGTTTTTGACCGACACGAGTTGGGAATTACGTTTCCGAACATCCTATGAACCGTGATAGTTAGACAGCTTTTTTTCACAAATGATGTGTTTCTGTTGCCGCTATAACAACAAATACTAAATACAACAAACGTGATTTTTTTGCCGTTTTTATAAATAATGGTACGGAACCCTTCGTGCGCGAGTCCAACCTGCACTTGGCCGGTTTTATTATGAAATAATTCTAAATTACGAAATATTCACACTGACACCTGTCAATTTACTTGGTGTAATGGAAAATTCGACTTATACTCGTCATTATTGTGAATTGTATGCCGGTCATTTGAACGGAATGTAGCGACCATCCATCGCAATGTGCGCGCCCCCGGCTTCGCTCGTGAATCCAGCTAATTGCATGGCACGTGCAAGTTATAAGCGCGGGCGGTTTGGGTTCAGCGGTGTTGCATGACGGCCGTTGCGATGCGACGCGAGTAGAGAAAAATCTACCTTACTTAATCCAATGAGAGCTATCGCGTATGAATTCGCCGCTAGAGGCGCTAGTGTAGCGTGGGGGTCTCCAAAACGTCAAATGTCACTCTTTGTGGTTTCGCTACGCGGGTTAATATCTAATTGGAATAATATGGTGACTCGTATGCAATACTTGAGATTGATTATGGCAAATATGAGTTACGGGTCAATGACTGTCAGGGCTTTGAGACAGATTTGTCTTTCGGAAACTTATTTCCTCCTTTTTTCCGAATAACGGGACCGCGCTACAATGTGGTATGTTCGATATTTTTACGGTACGCTTTTAAGGTATTGAATATGATTTAAATATAAACTTCGTTCTCATGTCCATAATAACCAATAATAATTTTTGACAGGCGGGCCTTAGTCGACAGTGGCGCCAACTGGTGAGCACAAAAACGATAGCCTCCATTGGCACAGCTCGAGTGAGACAAGGATTGACACTTATAGGATTTGACAGTAAGTTGTGCTAGCTCACCCGCGAGATGAGATATACTACACTCTTCTGTATGTATACACCAGTGAGCATTTGTCTAGGAATGGGACACTACCTACCTAGGCTATTGAAAAATGATGAACACAATAAGCTCAATAAGGCTTGACCTATACCTTGTTTTTATAGGATTAGAAAGGATGACAGAGAATGACTTTCGAGGTTTTTTATCAGGCACATTCTGCTGTAACAAGTGTCAAATAATCTCAATGAATATTAAAACTGTTATTTCATGCTTACATACAATACAATACAAATACTCTTTATTGCACACCTCACATAAAATAACACATAAAAAACAAAAAACAAAGATACAGGGAGACAGAGGCAGAACAACAGGCGGTCTTATCACTAAAGAGCGATCTCTTCCAGACAACTTTTGCGTAGTGGAGAAATGAAATATAAAGCTGAAAAGTAGGTGGTGCGTAAACTATTACAATGAGAAAAAAAGATTCCAAAACAACGATTCAATATAAATACACATACTACACACATTACTTACATTGTATATTTTTAATGAGAAAATATGTATAATTTATATTTACTTACATTTTTTTAATGCTATGAGGCCTTATAAGTTTTAAAATGTTTTGATTTCAAATTATGACAGAAGTATTGATAATATCAATAAATTTATTAAAGGCTACGATGATTTTATTAAAGTTTTAGATAGTAACATAGCCATTTTTTGATTTTATTGTGTGTAGTTGAATTATTTAATTCAATTACACACAATCTTGAAAATGGTCGATTTGGAGTGATGTTTGAAACGATATTTCTTAATGAAAAAATCCAAAAAATACATGTAATGTTTATGACATAAGGTCGCAATAGTCCTGTTCTAGATAGTAACATTCAGAAAATGTCAAAATACGTGTCAATTCAAACAGAAAATGGCGTAAATAGGTGAGCGTTTTTTAACTGATAAGGACCCATAAGGCATCAATTATATACTTACGTATAATTTACGTTTCGTTTCGTTCATCTAAAAGTTGTACAATAAAAACTTAAAGAGGCACAGATTGTTAATAGTCGGTGCGGGTTTTACAAAAGTAATTTTCATTGTCATTAATTGTTACTTATTCTGATCTTTCCTGCGAATAATGCGAATGAAATGTGTGTGTGTTTACGACAACTGCCTCTTTGTTTACCTAATTATTACTCTTAAAAAACCAGGTATAATATGTGGTGGTAGGTATGGGCTAAATTGTAGTGAAATTGGAGTACTTACCATGTCTAGGTTAAGAAACCTACTGACAATAATATATAATTACGGATGTAAAGATAAGTCAGATTTAAAGGTTTTATTATTATTATGTGGCCATGCATCGCTCTGGGCGTGGCTTGTGAATGCTGCTAATTTCATGGAGATTTGGCAAATCACGAGCCGAGCGTAGGCGATAACTTAACCTAAGTTACACATATCAACAATACAATCCAATATTTCATCATCATCATCATCATCATATCAACCGAAAGACGTCCACTCCCCAAAATCCAATATTTATTGTAACCTAAAACGCTGATCTCATAAACTTGGACCAAGCGCTGGAGGCGTGTCGGTGGGCGCTTTAAATCCTATCAAAAAGGATTGTACCCATGATTGGTGCAATTTATCAAATGCATTTCCTTTGTTTTGTTTCACTAATTGTTTTTTTTTAGCTAGCTGCTTTTAAAAGATTGGATACAGCGGTTTTTATGGCTATTCGTAAACAATTCGATAAACAGATTTGGTTTTTCGAATCCCCTTTTAGCAGAATTGGCATATTCCAATATTAACTACAGTAAAACTTGCTTAAAGAAGATTCTGAAGGAATATTAAACTTTTAATACCCATATTATATGAACCAGATAGCCATTTTCCGTCGCAGAATTTTCAAAGTAGTTACAAGTTGCAACAGTTTCGTAACGTTACGATTCACTGCGACTGTGTTGGATTTGGTTTCTGTGTGTGGTAACAGTGTACACACAATGGGACCGAAATTTATTTAGTAATGATGTGTATAGTCCTTGTCCTTGTTTGTTGTTGTCCTTGGGAGGGTGGGGCACAAATAAGATCTTAGTGCCTCGGCTTGTCTCGCCTGCACGGGGTCCTCCTGCTGTTCAACGGAAGGGATAGGTATCAGAGAAGGAAAACTTGAAATAAACCCGGCTCGGTGCCAGCCGTTATGCACCTGCAACCGAACCGATTCCGCACGTATTGACCCTGTCATTCCGGTGGACCCAGTCGGTAAGGTCGAGAGAGTGATGTAGGTTTTGGGCATGCCTGCATCATCTTATTTGTGTCCCAGGCAACGCAGCGTCCGTGGAGAGGACGCTTCACCTACTCCATTTCTGTTTAAATCATCTTTCCATAGATGAACAAGGCCAATGATGAGTCATTGTGTCCACACGTTACTGAAACATTTGCGTCGTAACATTTTATACACATTTGCGTTTAAGCTGTGACTGGTGTACAATTTAGGCATAATGTTTAGTAACCGTGTAAACACTTTGTTACTAAAAATCATAAAAAATGTCGTAATGTTACGGAACTGTTCTTACACTTTGTAACCTCATAAATTTCTGTAAAGAAAAAAGTACATGCCACCATTTTGGAAATTTGTTAATTTTGTAACTACTTTAAGTTACATATCGACATGGTGTCAACATAATCTCTGTATCATGTTCTTTGTAACAATATTTTCCTCTTTTATCAACTTTAGTTTTTAAATATTTACTAACTAAATTGTTTATTTAAAGCATAATAGATTTTTTTATTTCTTAACTTTCTTTCTCTACTAAAGCAGAGGCATCCTAGGTTTAGAAAGTGAAAAGAAATCGAGTAAAATCTATGATATATTTATTTACAATTGTTGAATGATTTCGGTGGGGCGATGATTAATTACAACTCAACCACAGAACCACATGCGGGCTTCTGTGAACCTACTGTACTGAAAC
Source organism: Epiblema foenella (assembly GCA_963556455.1). NCBI lineage: Eukaryota > Metazoa > Arthropoda > Insecta > Lepidoptera > Tortricidae > Epiblema > Epiblema foenella. Next base: position 26,128,362 of record OY747099.1, on the reverse strand, counting down.
GCGTTATAGTTTGGCATTAAGTACAAAAAGCTGGAATGTAACATAATAATAAATATTTGTGGAATCTAAACACAAGTCGACCGTCCCTAACAGAAAAGCTTGAACAGAAAAGTAAACTGAGCGCGACTAGGGTTTGCAATTCGAATATTCGAATATTCGAATATTCGAATTATTCGCCACATATATTATTCGAATTCGATGACATCCATTATTCGAATAAAACGAATATTTCGAATAGTGCAGAAATTTGACTGAAATTATTTACCTTCGCGAAAAAATATAATAAAATGCCATAGATCAATTACCCTCTACATTAACAACTCCGTAGAAATAATCTTAAATATTAAAAAGAAGTTTTAATCAAAGACAAATAGCATATTATTTTTCTTTTCCCTTGCCAAAAACAAACTTTCTAATCTATATATGTATATATTACGCGAGACCGATTTTTGTACACCCCATCAGATCTACAGTTATGGTCCGATTTTAATAAATGATGTGTCATAAAATTCGTCTCATGCTGGAGAGTTGCATAAAACTTTTATTTTTTCATATTTTTTAGGAAAAAGGACTAAAAAATTGATTTTAAAAAACTACTGTGCCACGCCGCGTGACGTCACGCGACGTGGCTCCTGTTTTGAATTGACATAACACAGTAAAAAATAAACAATAACTGAACTCAAACCTGTAGAAAGTTCTTCAGCATGAGAAAATATACGTTTTGAGTCGGCGTCATATATCCACAACCCCAAGAAAATTAACAAAATACTAAATAAACGATCTTTTTGCAATGTTTACAACACAGACTGTTTACAATTTACATGAATGACAGACGTATTGTCTCGTTATTTAAAAATTCAACGTCAACATTTAATATTTTTTTCTTGTATGCCAGTATTAAATTGTCATGACCTTTTTGTTTCAATAAAAATTATAATTATGCAAACTTCGCATATTCAAAATTTTGAGAGAAAACCTCTAGCCATGTCGTGGACGTCCATCTCTGTTATAGTCTCTTGGCATCTTTGTTGACCTTGATAGTATCTTGCGCGCCGATAGGAGTACAATTCCTATTGGCGATTTAGCCTTTAGAAGACTTTTCTGTCCTCGGTATAGCAAATCGTCCAGCGGACTCCCCTTCCGGGTGGAAACCCATGGCCCATGATATTGCGTGACAAGACCGGGAATAAGTTGGAAAGAATCCTCGCTTACCGGATCGGAAAGCAATAAGAAAATGCGAGACCCAATGTCACTCCAGTATCATGGAGTCCCTCCTTACCTGAGGCGCATCGTGGAGCGGGTACTATTGTTTAATCTTAAGAAGATACTGTAAATGTAGATGTTTTTAATTGCAAAGTCATTACATTTTACATTACATACTTTACAATGATTATTTTGTTTTATTTTCAAAAATATTCGTTTTATTCGAAATATTCGAATATTCGAATACTGGAAATTTATGTATTCGTATTATTCGAATACTAAAATTGGACGAATATTGCAAACCCTAAGCGCGACGCGCCAGCAAACTGTTCGCTACAGTTTGGCGCATTTTGTGTAAGTACTGTATTATGTAATTGTTTTTACATGAATAAACGATTTCAATCTAATATCAAATATCAAATAATTTATTTCACATAATTTCAGGTACAATGAGATCTTAAAAGTAGTCTTAGTATCACTAAAATTTACCATAAATGGCATGTGAAATTGAGAGTTATATACACCTGCAATACAGTATACTATGGTCATTAATGTCAAAATACAGATAAAAATAAAATCAATAAAATGTCTATAAGTCAAAATTATAAAATCAATTACATCATTTTATCGAGTTTAATGTCATACATTCGTTATTTTTAAAGTACCTACATTACATTTCTCTTACTTATAATCTAAATACTCCTGCACACTATAGAAGCACTTTTCCACAAGCCACTTTTTAAGGGCTCGTTTGAATTTTGCGAAGGGTAGGTCTTTTATTGTGTCAGGCAGCTTGTTAAATATTTTAATACACATAATATAACTATTCTTAGCAACTAATGATAATTTTGACATTGGAATGAATAATTTATTGCGATCTATCTATCTTGTAGGTAATAAGTGGAGGGGACGATACCTATGTAGGCATATCTTGTATAGATAAATATATATAGATTGATGTACTTATATAAATAAATAGATATTTAAATATATAGAAAACAAACGAAACTGGCAACTTGGCGTTGCCAAGAATCTAATTGTGTTTAAAAGGTATCTTAATTGTGTTAGTTTTATACATACTTTTGCAACTAACAGCACGTGTAATAAGTAAACATTACTTAAGTAAGACAAAAGTAATTAGCGTAGCAGGGGTCGGCAACCGGGGGCGAATTAAAACGGGAACAGAAAAGGGTCCATTAGAGTGATAATTACGTGCGCGCCCCTGGAGTGCACGGCTCTGTTGTGCAAACTGGGTTTGGGAAAGTTTTGGTAATGCTATCTGTTGCACTTATTTGACTGTTTGTGGACCTTAATGCAACTAAATATGATTTAGGTTACATTAACCGTTAGACAATAATTCACTCTCGTAACGTGCTTGTGATTAAAATGATTGAATATTTTTTTATTAAATATATTTTAGAGGTGACATGTTCGATAGCGTTCTTTCTACTAGCTACTCACTACTGTGCCTTTACCATGAGTTTACATGACCGTACTCGTTAGCGACTGGATAAAAATTTGTATGGCCAAAAGTACAGCGCCTCTGGCGGTTACGCAGTAGAACTAAGAGTGAAATGAAATGATGATTTCATTTCATTTTATTCTTCAATTTAGGCATGTTACATGCACTTATGAATGTCAAAAAAACTACTACCGGTTCATAAAATAAACCTCTGCCTCTAGAAGAACCGGCGTAAGAAACTCGGCGAGGTGTCATTTTTTCAAAACAATATACAATGTATATAAAATAACAGTATCATAATACTAAGAATTCAAATGCTACAATATAAACATACGTACATATTTATTTTTTAATATTAAGGACAAAATATTTCTGTGTTAGATTACTTGTGCGGGATGCTATCACTGCCAAACATCCCTATCCATGATATAATCGTTTATCTTATAATATGCTTTTGAAATAAGTGTCTGTTTCACGACAGACTTAAATCTAGAATCCGTAAGTTCAGTAATGTGTCTTGGAATTTTATTGTAGAATTTTATACAATTTCCTAAAAATGGGCACACTAAATCGTTTTCGCAGTCGCTAGCGAGTACGGTCATGCAAACTCATGGTAAAGGCACTGGTGGCCTAAGCTACTATAGAAAACGGTTATCCATAGGATTATATTTGTACAGGGTTGCCCCATAAGTCTGGAGGCTGGCGCCGGGACGCCGTTGCCACGCGACGCCGCCCAATCGATATCCCCCATTCAGCTACGATGAACCGCAGGGTTGTCAAACGCTGATTTAACACCTCATACGACTATTTTTTTTTTTGAACCTGACTGTGGCTTTATAGGCCGGGCCCAATAAAGCGATAGGAGTGCGCGGTTGGAGAGTAGCCTGGGGAAAATCCAGGGGAAAACCTCCGGCACGACCACGCGTGTGGTTTGGAACACTGGAATACTCTAAGAGTTTGCGCTCCAGTGAGATTGGTTGAGCGGTTTCAACCGAATCTGAGGTGTGAGTGGAATCGAGCTACTGGGAGTTTTGTCGCTGGTTCACTAAACCTAGCCTAACTGAGAAGAGTCCACCTCATACGACTATTTAGGTTAATCTTATAAGGGTGGATCAACTATTCTTTGTTGCTCGTTACCATGGTTAAGTCTCCTGAGTCACTCTTTAAAAGTGTGATTTTATAGGGTTTAAATTTACCAAACATGAGTTTTAGCGATGAGTATCTATCCATTTGGACATGGGCCGTCTCTTGAGCATGCTTGAAGTCCATATCATGAATTTTTTTCTAAGAAACTCAGTTACTGTTGTCTCATCGCTGACGGGACCGAATAACAACAAAGAAAAGTTGATTGACCCATAAGACAGGTGGTACCTAGGTGGCAGACTAGGTAGGTATAAGATTTATTTTTGTAGGTATTTTAATGGAAAAGACAAAGTTTCTGATACAACTGGTTTTAAAAAGTTGGTAACGGTTTACCAATTTACACACAACGCTAGTAAATTAAATTGGGGTTACATAGATTCAAGGGGTGACTTTGATCAAACAGGTTTTTTTATATTAAAATTAATGTTTTCACTTTCGTGTGACCTGTGACAGTAAAAACATTATTACGTCATCTAGCTGTTTACTTTCTTAAATCTACCTAATTGGTTTTTATTCAACTTGTTAACTTTATTTCCATAGTAATATTTAAAACACAAAAACTGGAATGATTATAAATAGTGTTCTTTAATATACACTAACGACCCGCCCCGGCTTCGCACGGGTGCACTATTTAATGGATGTTATTATACATACAAACTATCCTCTTCAATCACTCTATCTATTAAAAAAACCTCATCAAAATCCGTTGCGTAGTTTTAAAGATTTAAGCATACATAAGGATATAGGGACAGAGAAAGCGACTTTGTTTTATACTATGTAGTGATTATATTCCAAATAATCAAAGTAGACATTTGTACTAAAGTAACTCCAGTCTACGGCACCTATTTTTAGATGGTAAATAGTTGCAATCGGCATGTTGACATCAAATAAGAAAATCAATAAGTTTGAATTTTCTCGAAAAAGGATCAAATTCTTAATCAAGTGGTGAAAAAAGTAACTCAAAAGACCAAATAATTACATAATTATAAGTCTTCAAAGTTTTAAGAGGGGGCATACTCTGCCCCTTTTCTGCAAAATGCGCCTTTGTATTGGAACGATCGTCAATTACTATGGCGCTCAAAATGACTGGTGCGCGACAGATCAGTGACGTCATCAATAACGTCACTGATCTGTCGCGCTTTCTCTCTCTAACCAGCAACTTAAAAACGGTTGTAGGTTCGTTATTTTTTGAGATATTTGAATACGATTTTCACCATTTGGTTTTTTTTTGTCTTGGTTCTTTATCCCTATTACATCAGATACTATTTAAATTTTAGCAGCGTGAGCCGTAAGTCCTTTTTACATGTCAACCAGTTTGGTACTGCAGTTAATGACAATTTTAGTATTATTTGCATTTAAAATAGTACGTTTCATCTATATTCGTATGTATGTGTATGTATGTAGTTGTATTTATTTATGTATAGCTTTATATTATATGTGTTGTATAATGTTGTATAATATCATATCGTATCATATATAACCTTCCCCTATTATTTTACATAATTAAGATTTTTCCAATAAGTTGCACCGCCCACAATCTTTCTGCTTTGCCTTAAGGATGACTGGTAGAGAATGCTTTTGGCATTAAGTTCGCCTTTTGTACTATAAGTTTTTCTTTTGTGCAATAAAGATTAAATAAACAAATAAAATAATTATACACACCAACAAGATACCAAGCTAATACATTAATAAGAACATAAAGTTAGATGACGCAAGTCCTGCCTGTATCTCAATAACAGGCGTGCAACATCATTAAGTTAAAATACCAGGTCAGTATAACAATAATACAATTTAAGTTTCCGATATCAGCAAAATTACAATTAATGCGTTATTTAGATTATCAAATTAGAAAGAGAAAATAAAAATAATACCAATTTATATATAAAATAGTACAACTGGCAACCCTATTGGAACCCCTATAAGATTTTCGCGCTAAGCATTTCGCGGGTTGAATGCTCTCCGTGGCATTGTCAGTGATACGTCACTCCGCAATTATTGAGTGCAGATACGCAGCGAGGCAGGGCTGTCAGGGGCCTGTTGAGAGTTTCGGGGAAAAGGAATTTTTCTATTGACAGCCTCTTAACGTACCACAGTTGTTGCCTTAGAAAGGGTCGAAAACAATACGGGCTCGGCAGGAACTATCCTTAAGATAACTTATTTTACTTAAGGAAAACCATTATTTTGTAAGACAAATAGTGGATGGTCATTTTCTTGTATTCAAGCATTCAAAAGCCGGCGAACCTGTTCAAACTTGTTAAAAACCAGAATGGCGTTAAATTTATTAATTTATTTAACGAGTAAGTAACTTGTATTAAGGAAATATAGTAAAAAAGTTAACTTAAATAGTATTTTACTTAAAATTGTGCATACACATAACATATTCTTATTCAAGATTAAAACAATTAATATTTATGAATATAACATAACATTAATATAGAACTAATAAAAATAAATTAAATAATAATAATGAAAAATGAATTAATTATTATAATAATTTAATTATAGTAAGTTATAATAATTAAATATAGATTTGTTAATGAATTCAGTATCTGCAAATACCAGAAAATGCGTCATTCATTTTCTTTCAAAATATCCTTCTTCACTCAATTCTGGAAAAATGAGAATATGTCTTTGAAAACCTTTAAATGCACTATTCTTCTTCATTAAACTAAAACGTTTTTTGATCTTACGCATTTAATGTAGTTATTCTTTAAGGCTCATATTTTCCTTTTGCCAAAGTACAAATAAGAGCATTATGACTCAACTCAATATAAAGGTTGTTGATTTGTCTAATATTAAGTAAAAGTAAGAGGGAGCGAAAAAAACACAATATTTTACTTGTTAAACACTAAAAATATTTACACTTTTTTTTAATACTAACAAAACTAAGTTCATTGACGACTTTCTGTGAGAAACATGGACTTTTTTTATTTAAGAGGGAGCGGGTGCGTCGTTTCCAGAAGGGCTACCGCGAACCGAAAACGAACGAAGTTCGAATATCTCCTTCTCTGTCGCACTTGCTAATACGTGCGGCAGAGAGGGAGATATTCGAACTTCGTTTGTTTTCAGTTCGCGGTAGCCCCTCAGTACGCTTCTCGTTAAATGCGATACATTGTCCACGATGCTAGAATAGCTGCCCGGCGACGCGACATATCTCGATCGCGACGGCGTCGCAGGAATCACTTGCCACCCGATAAGCATTATCTCGGCCGACTCTTACACGGAAGCATATTCATATTTCTCGATTAATGACATAATGATAGTAGCTGTTGGTTCCCTGAATAAATAAATAAATAACTATCGAACGAATTCGGGCTATATTACGAGTAGTTACAGTCTGCCAAGAAAAGGGACTGGGGGATTCTCATCGTCAAAGTTAATTGATGTGCTTACCGGTCCGAACATTAAGTGAAAGTTAAGGAAATCAGAGTGCAATTTAAACTTATTGTTGACTCCAGTTTACTCTATACCTGGATCCCTAACCCTAACTATAGAAATAGTTAAAGTCAGAAATAATCACTGACGAGTCGTTAGCAATCCGGGCCCGGTAAGGACAAAAGAAAATGTTAAATTTTGGAATGAGAATCATCCGACTACTCAGGAAAAATTGGGCTACTATTATTAAAAAATATATATAATAGTGCACAACATATTTGAAATTACTTACAAACTAAGGAGATTTAATCATCTAATTCTAAACAGTAAGACAGTATTTAAACTTCACTTCAATAGTCACGTGAAAATAAAAATGATAATTTAGAAAAAAAACCTTTTTTACAAAGTCACCCCTAGAACCAGAGTAACCCCCGGTTTACTGTAATTGTATTAAATACCAACCGACGTATAGGGTTGATGGAAGGTCATTTCTTGTCCTTCGGTGTGACAGCAGCCAGAGTTGCATAAGTGCTCAGTAATTGCATTATGCGACAATCCTTTTATGGCTCGCTTGTGTCGCCGGGTGGATACGTGACGTAATATTATGTATAGGTTATATGTAGCATATTGCGATTGTTTAGGTATTGTTAACTACACGGTTGTTCAGTAAGTGTTATAAGCTTGATTTGATGTGTTAATATTGAAATACAAGCTTCGGTTGATTATTTTTATTTTAACCTCCTAAAACACCGCATCCTATATAAAGGGCCAAATATGGTCGATAGAAAATAAGTCAAATTTTGAAGTGACAGAGTTGCATTTGTTTCGGTTTGATTTATTTTAAATAAAATAACATTCAAATTTGTAATCGGAACTGTTAGGTTCAAATTCGATTTTTTTTTTGTATGGTCGGTATGCGTGTGAGCAAAATCGTGACAGATATCATAAAGTAGTAAATATATAACTATTTGGACGGTAATCTAGTTATAGTGTGCCTAATTTCATTCCCATGAAAATTATTAATATGTTGAAAAATGCTTGTTCAAATTAAGGTTTAACATAGTATCTTGATCAAACATTCAGATTTTATTCTAGAAACTGTCTAGATTATACAATTTTTTATGTTTTTATTTCACATTTTGACGATCTTTTTGTGAATTTATTATACTCTCTTTTGACATACATTATAGTAATTCATGTCTTTTTTTAAATTTCATATGCTTCAATAAATTGCTCTGAATAATTAGATTCAATTTATGTAATATATAACTGACGATTCAAAAGTGCTTGTTGCTAGGCCTATTTGAATAAAGAATATTTTGAGTTTGAGTTTGAGTTTGAAACACAATAAAAACGAATGAATTCTAGAATATAAATCATAGATTTTTTTTTAATTGCGTAAAGTGCAAAAGAATCGGTAATACCCCAAGGGCCTGTTTTAGATTTAAGTTAGTTGAAATACTTTTACTAAGGTACTACAAACTCTTCTTCTATTCCAACGTCAGTGACATCGTCGGTAGCGTGTGTAGGCGAGTATCGGCAAGTGTCGGCGAAAGTGGCATTCAATGCTAATGTATTTAATGGGACTATATGGACAGTAGGTTGACAGTTTGACGTTCAGTTCGACTAATAAATTGCTATCGGCCATTGAAAATTGAAAAGTACTATGCTTTTTTTATTAGGTATTTAGACTTGCCGGTGTGTTAGGAAGATGAAAGGTGTCCGTAATATATTTTAAAGTAGTTCAGAAGTATCTACGGATTTTTTTATTTTAGCGTTGATCGGGGTGACTTTGATAATAGGGGTGTCTTTCGGATTTGTATATTATGGGTGATTGTTCAATATAATTTTTATTATTAATTTAGGACATGTTTACATTCAACAATAAAAAACACGATTTAAAGAATATTTTCTACAACCTATTATTAATAGATGAGAGACAAACTACACAGTGTACGTTGACTGTATTATTAATATTTTAAAAGTCCTTATCAGTGTTTTTTAACTGATAAGGACTCTTAAAATATTAATCTAATTGACGAATTTCTGTTTGAATTGAAAGTATGTCGACATTTTCTCAGTGTTACTATCTAGACCAGTGCGACCTAATGTCATAAATTTTAAATGTATTTTTTGGATTTTTCATTAAGAAATATCGTTTCAAACATCACTCCAAATCGACCATTATCAAGCTAAAAACTGTGTTTTTCCGCTTAAATTCAAATACACACAATAAAATCAAAAAATGGCTATGTTACTATCTAAAACTTTAATAAAGTCATCGTATCCTTTAATCACTTTATTGGTATTATTACTAGTTTTGTCATAATTTGAAATCAAAACATTTAAAAACTTATAAGGCCTCTTAAACCATTGTAATATTTGCACAGCATTAATTTTCCTAGATCTAACAGGACAGACGTTCTAAATATAAATAGTAATATTAATAGGATTCAGAGAATTCCAGTAATACGCATGCGTCAATGCTCCAGACGACCGAAATTTAATATAAGGTAATCCCGATTATTACAACAAAGGTTCAAAAGCTGTTGTGAAACATCAAAGGCCGATACGTATTATTTTAGGCTCCATTTTAGATAACTGTATTCCATAAATTTGTATACGTCACAACTCGCAAGTATGTAGACTTATACTCTGGCTGAGATACGCGTCATACTCGTGATCGGGTGCTGTTTGTGGAGTCCGGTCTGTTCATGCTTGCTAGGACATAGTGACTACGTTAATACTAGTGTCTTTTTATAGGGGATTGACGAGAGATATCATCCTGTTGTGGATTCGTTTTCATTATCAGTGACTTAGAGACCATATACATCTCTAACAATATTAAATTAATTTTAATTTTGACGCTCAGAGACCATGTACATCTCGGGGATATTGTATTAATTTCATTATACTCCTTGTTTAATCTTAAGGCCTTATACATCTCTAACTTTACTGATGTTGTAATATTTGTAATAGATAACTTTACAAGTTTATCTTCACTGTATGACAATAATTTTGTTATAATTGTAAACTCAAAATTATTAGCCTTTGTGGCCTATTTGCAGAATAAATGTTTGATTTTGATTTTTTGATTTTGACTCATGATTGACCGAGTGAAACTAAGGTTTCTACTTCATCTTAGAAAAAAATGCTTTCGTAGGTATGTCCGGCGGTTTTCCATTTGTTCACCTCTACCTCTCTACTTTGAGAAATGCGACTTGTATTTCTCAACCTATTCTCGTGAAAAGCAGATTCAATAATTCTATAGATTTTTTTGGTGTAAGATTTTGAATCACTCGAGTTTTTCGATATTATAATTTGATGCAAAAGTAAAACTACCAACTACAGGATTTATAATTAGTCAATACATTGTTAGCAAACACATAATCATGTAACATTTTGGCAAAATTGGAAAATTACTAAGTGAATAATAGTTTGGAAATTTGGAACGGTCGACAAACATACAATACAATACGAATATTTTTTATTGTTCACCAGAAAATACATTACAAGATTAAAATTAAACATGTTGATAGTAGACAACAGGCGTTCTTATCGCTAAAAAGCGATCTCTTCCAGACAACCTTTGGGCACCTAGTTAATTCCTTTTTTAAATACGAGCAACGCGAAGAACATTAAAAAATGACAAATATACTGAAAGCGCTCGGAGTTGATGGTTTACAAGACTAAATGCATAATGCAGGATCGACTTTAGAATTAAAAAAACTAAATTAATTATGGACGTATATGAGCGAGTTAATTCCTGCTGGTACCATACCGACATTGAATTATAGCTAATATGACATAAAGCCTTTGAATACAAAAAATACTTAATGTTCCGAATTGATTCACAATGACGTAGTTTTGGCGAAGGTACAATATTTAAGAGAATAAAGACAAACAGAATACTCAAAGTATCAGACTGAAAAGCCCCACATTTATTTAGAAAGGAGACCTAATGGAGTATGTAGGTGTAAAATCCACTTATCGCCGATGTGAGAGTTTCATCACTCAATTTTCACTGTGAGGGTTTAGAAAAGTTCCCAAATTCGGAATTTTCGGGCGCCTCTCATGAATATGTATTATGTCTATGCCATAGGTTTAAACGGAATTCATTTAGAACATTATTTGTAAGGTGGAGTTAGCTAAATGAGAATTATTTAATGTATTTATTGTTGTGATGAATACCGTTGTAAAATCGTCGCAGGTCCGTACGTGGTAAATCAAAATAGTGGACTGTAGATGTAGGAGCTGGTGTAATCCAAGATAGAAACATATACAGAAAAGTGAGAATTGCTGAACATCGATAATTTTTAACGTAAGTCGAATAATCATTGCCATATGAAAATGGTGCATAGTAACTCGACTAGTTATGAATTTTATGTTATTTAAAAAATATGCAATTACGAGTGAAGTAATTATTAGATCAATTTATTATGTACAGTTGATTAGGTTATTGTTATATGAATTTTGGAATATGACTTAGATTTAAGAAAAAATATCAATAACATTTTAGTTTTTAAACTATTCTGAACAATCGCGTTAAAACATAAGATGACATGCATATGTTATAAGTATTGTGAGGGACGTTATACTCCAAATTGTTCTTATACATATCGTTTAATCTACGAAGAAGCGCCCCTACTTTTCATCAAATATTACATTAGTTAGAACAAAATCTCGTCGTTTGGCGGCATTTATAAGAAGACATTTAATAACAATGCAATTAGAAATAGTATTTTATTGAAATCGACAAAAGGGACCTTGAATGTAAACTAGGTAATTTGATTTAGAGTGCGAAAAAACAAATTATAAGTTACTTACGTACTATGATGATAATTACGCGTAAATTCATTATAATTTGTAAGAAAAAATTTACTAAGTTTCATTCTAATGTGTATCCTACACAAGAACTGTTCTATACGATCCGAAGTGTCGTATTTCTGCTTATAAGTCAGACAATGAACACCTTGGAAATTCCTCACTCCTTGTACATGAAATATTAAACTATGCCACTTGGTTTTAAATAAAATATGCAAGGGTTTTTATTGTTCCATTGGGGCATTCTACTTTTTCACGTACATAATTTTCAGACACTTTTTTTAAATGCAGATTTTGGAATACTTGGCCCTCACTTAATATTTTTGTATTGTTATTTAAAAAGAGGTTTAATTGCAGTATTACTTCCAATAGTTTTGGTAATTGGGTCATACTTAGTTGAAAAAACAAAAGTCGTCCCTCCTGTGGTCAATAGTTATAGTCTATATTACAAGCATTTATAGAAACGGAGACACTGTTTATGCGGGTTACTGGCCCAATCCAAAATTAAGCTTTGTAGCCCTTAACTTTTGGTATGTTCACAGAAAAGACGCGTATGATCCAATTAACGAAACACAGCTAATATCCATAAATCGAGTAACTCAGTGGTCCTTGAATGTCTCACCATTTGTATGAAAAAATGGTTTTTACCACTGTGTTACCCACCTTTTACAGGAATACGTTAATATTTAAGTATTTTTACCTATAAATTCCTTTTATTAGGTTCAGATACTATTTAAAAATACTATTTTTGTACTGATTCAATATATATCATAGTTTTTTTCTGTAATAGAAAACTGGCCATGAAAAAGTAGAATGACCCCATTAAAAAAATCTTTGTTAGTATATGGTTTCGATGAGATTTACATTTTCTGATATGATGCATTTTCTCCGTGCTTTCCCAGAGCAAAGTTTGGTCTTCTAGGTTCTTACTTCTTTACTTCCAGTGGCGTTACAACCCTTTGTGGGTCCTGGCTTCCTCCACAATTATTCTCCACCTGTCACGATCCTTGGCGATCTTCTTCCAGTTCGTGAACTTGCCCATCGCTCTTAGGTCCTCCTCTACGCAGTCCCTCCATCTCTTCTTCGGTCTGCACCTGGGTCACTTCTGCTGTGGTATCCACTCGGTCATGATTTTTGATGCTCTGCTACAAGACTTTCTTTCCGAGTGGGCTGCCCGCCTCAGTCTTTGGGATTCTCAGAATCTGACTATTGTTCCGTAGCATATGCTTGCGTTTATGTCATGGTTCATGAGGTGCCTATGTGCTCCATCGTTGCCTTTAAAGGGCCCAAATATCCTCCTTAGCTCCTTTCTTTCGAATATAGCCATCTTCTGCTCATCCCTCTGAGTTAGCGTCCACGTTTCACAGGCATAAGTGACTACAGGCCTTATGATGGTGTTATAGATGGTAAACTTTGACTTAACGCTAAACAGTTTCGACCCCAATAACATGTTGCACGCGTAGATGCACTAATTGCCGAAAATCCTCGCCTTAGCGTGGGTTGCACCAAGCCGTCCGTAATCGTAAGCGGTGTTCGTTAAAATGTGATTGTATGGAGAGTTTGACAAGTTTCTATGGGATGACAGCTGCGGGCGCCATATTTGACGATGACCGGCCTGTGATCGTATGTTGGTGCAACCGACCCTTAATCTCATCGTCCGTCTTGTTCTGGCTTGTAATGATGAACCCAGGTATTTGAAGCTCTCCACACCCTCAAAGTCGCTGTTACCAGACTTCATATGCCTTGGTGGTTCTGGATGTCTTCTAGGTCGTTACTTAATATTATATGTTGGCGGACAGGGTACAAAAATATATATATTTACGTGAGTAGCTACCTGTCTTCCGTTCATAAAACCAATTAAATGTCGTCGACTGACATCACTACTAAAAACGGGGTTACTTCGATCAAACACTGTAAAACGAAATGTACTAGCTGGATTTGAGCCTTTCTTCATTTTGCATTATTGTTTTAATATAAAATCGATTTTTAGTGAGCTCGATTTATTTTTTTAATAATTTGCTAATTCACAAAAACAACACACCACAATCTCCTTCATATTGATCTTGTTTTTTTAGATCACATTTATTTAGTTATTAGTTACATTTAATAGAGATTTAACATTTTCGTAATCCTATAACTTCTTTATTTTATTAATTTTTTTGTCTGTTTAACATATTATTAATATTAACTGTATACCTTAATTACTGTGTAAAATTGCTATATCCTAGCCGGGTCCATTAAAACAGAATAAATACACCTAAGATCTGTAATGTAATACCATGGTTGCAATAAATATTATGACGATAATGAGATTTATTTGCAATGACTAAAATTCATCTGCCAAAATAAATAGAATCTAATCGTAACAAACGTGATTAAAACATTGCTATTTATGCTCACCAAATAACCATGAAAAACACTGCACATCTAAAACACCTGAAATACATACATGTTCATACATGTGAGTACTTTTATTTGTTTTTATAAAAAAATTCTCTCCGTGCGCAACGTTGCGAGTTCGCAAAAACATTTAAGTGGGCTGTGGAGAGCGAAGTTTGGTTTTACACGACCAGGTAATTGGGTTAGGCGGGTTGAAAATATTTTACTTTAGTGCGTTATGAGGAATTCCTTTCTATATTAAAGTGATGTTTGACCAATTAATCAAGAGTAAATAAAATTGCTCACTTTGTACTATTTCCTTACACATTGGCGATATGAGATACGAAGGCAAAAACATGTTAAAACCTTGTCAGATATTTCTTGATATTATAATTCATGATTGTCTAATTAGCGTTCCGTCTGTCACCACGGCTGTATCGAATGAACCGTGATAGTTACACAGATTATGAATTTCTGTTACCGTTGTAATAACAAATACTAAAAAAAACAAAATAAAATAAAACAACATTTAAACTGTGTATGTCTGCGCGTGTGTGTCGTTTTGTACACATACTTAAAATACGTGATATTTCTCCAAGTAGCCCAGCGTGGCCTTAGACCCGTTTAAACAAATCTTTTACGCTCTTTGAGAACAGTACTTCTATTTAGAAACAAAAAAAAATGAATTTAAAAATACTCTGTTTAAATTCTTGATCTAATTGTAAATTTATCTTCCTCTAAAGAATCCAAGGAAATTGTTTCCATTTCCTTACTGAGAGGTTTGTACGCCTCCACCAAGATATTTGTCCGTTATACCAAGAGCTGTCGCAAGCGGTAGTTTAAGTGGAACCAGGGGTCAGGCTTTAGTGGGTATTTTAGTTGCAACGGATTGTACTCAAATGCAGCGGAAATGGGGTTTAGTTTGCTTTTTCCCAGAGTTGATTCAGGGTATTGGATAATACTTTATTCTGTTTGTATTTATATTAAGTGCAATTTCATTGCAGAAATATTTTAAAATACTTTTTTCTTTAAACAAAACTATTATGAGCAGCAATATATTATTTTGTGCCATATACCGGGGAACCGGGGTACTTAAGACAAAAATGGGGATGCTTTGATTATTATTACCTATATTCGGGAAAACTGTAAAGAAGTGTGATACTCTTTGACCTACTAAATTTCCAGCGAAATAAACCATAATTAGGTGCAAAAACTTATCAACATTAATATCACCCCGGTTTATAAAAGTCACCCCGGTTAACGGTATTTTATCTCATTAATCAGCCTAAGTACCTAATTTCAAGATGTTTCGATCTACAGTATTTACTCGAGTTATAGTCAAAGAAAACTTGTGTACCTGGCCCTGTACTGTAAGGGACGGCACTGACTTCGAAATCTGAACTTCGTATAGTGCCATCCCTTTCACTCTCGTGTTATACATTCTATGAGTGAAAGGGACGGCACGCTACGAAGTTCGGAGTAAGCCATCTGTACAGACATACATTACGTTGAATCTTTCTAGGAGACTCGAAAAACATTGCACGTTATTGTTCAAACATTACCACTTGACGACCATTTTAGCCTAGTTAGTAGTGACCCTGCCTGCGAAGCTGGAGGTTCCGGGTTCGAATCGCGGTCTATCTATGCCTTTACATGACCGTACTCGCTAGCGACTGTTAAAAATTTGTATGGGCAAAAGTACAGCGCCTCTGGCGGTTACGTAATAGAACTAAGAATTAGCATACTAAATCGTTTATGAGTAGTATGTATTCGCCGCTACTGGCCCCGGTTCCAGGTAGTAACCCTCCCCCAGCCCCCTTCCCCTGTCCTACCCCCGCCCCGCCCCCAAGGACCGCCCCGCTCTACCTGCCCAGGGGGGTGGTCAATCGGCAACATGGCGGTCATCCAATCCTAAAAAAAAAAAAAAAAAAAAAAAAAAAAAAAAAAAAAAAAAAAAAAAAAAAAAAAAGTTTGGACTTTTTTTCCATAAACAGCCCCCCATTTGAGACGATTGCGCCGGGTCCCATAGCTCTACGACCACGCCTTCCCACTTTTACCTAATGTGCTAATAAAACAATACACACCACTCGATCCCTTTTCTCGGCTTATTCTATTGTTCGAGCATGCGACCCTCAGCGGCTACCTGCGCCGCGCGGACCATCGCCGGTCACCTGGGTACCTGTATTTTTTTCCTTATTTGCAATACAGCCATTCCTTATTCTCCTACAATTATCAATTTATATTTATAATATATCTACCTCTAATACCTACTCTTTTATCCGTAAGAGTCAATGTTCTAAGTAACCTAACCTAACCAAACCCTTTGTATGTACATAAACAAACTTAGGTGCCACATAGTGTGTGTAAAATGATATTTTTCAAGTAACTGTAAGTGATCTTCCTTATCAGTTTTAGGTATTCATTTTGATATCAAAATTTAATTATTTTCATACCTACACTTTTTTAATTACTTCAGGTTTAGTATAAGTTTATTTTTAAAGCGATGTCATATAGTGTGTGTAAAATTATATTTTTCAAGTAACTGTAAGTGATCTTATGTATTCTGTACATATGCAGCACGTTTATTGCGCGGCCGCGCGGACCGCTGCCAGTACGGTACCTGGGTACCTGTATTTTTTTCCGTACTTGCAATAGACCCATTCCACAACATTACCTAATAATTATCCATGTATATTTTTAATATATCTGCCTCTTATACCTACTCTTTTATCCGTAGAGTCAATGTTCTAACCTAACCTAACCTAATTTTGCGTTTCACAATCTTTACCTAACCAAACCGTTTGTATGTACATAAACAAATTTAGGTACCTACCTATTTATGCTATATATGTTTAAGGGTAATTTAGTTATTTATTACCTAACCAAGCCGTTTCTTATTCGTTACTTGTACTTACGTACATAACCAAACTTAGGAACCTATTTAAGTTTTATATGTTTGCCGGTAACTGAGATATTTATTAATTCATTTCTTACTCGAGTTAACTGCAAAAAGAAGTAAGCGCCATGAAATTTACGGCGGTTAAGACCTTTTAATTTTTAATATGCTGCACATTGTTTAGACCTTTTTCTTGAACGCTCCACGTCTTGGGTGTCCATTTAGGTACTTAATAATTTCAATTAATGTTTTCAGAAAGAAACCTGTTTAAACCTGCAATCTGCCCAATTATATACATGATGTTGATGGATTTACATTAACATTAAACCCATTGTTAACTGGCTATTGTAATTTTTGTACAAAGCATTTGTGACAGCCCTCTCTTAAATGTGTATACGAGAAACATGTTTGAACAGGAGATTGTGGCCGTTGTACGATGCTTAGAAACGTGTTACAACCAGTATTTCATCAAAGAAGCAATAGTATATATTTTTTTGTTATTGTAATCTTTGTACAAAGCATTTTTCACTACCTTATTTTGAATGTGTATTCAAGGAACATGTCTGAACCAGTATAACCAACCAAGGAAGTAGTAGGGTATTTTTTTGTGCTGTAAAATACTTATAAAAGGAACCTCTCCATGTTTATACCTTAATAGTTACCTCGTGTCGTTCACCAAGTCAAGTGCACAGTTCCGAAAGTATAACGTGTGAAGTTGTTTTAAGTGAAAGTCATCTGTCAAGTGTAGTGTCTCTATTCGCTCCAAAATGGATGTAAGTATGTTTTTTTTTGTTCTCATTCTATAAATTTAATGATTAGTTATGTATGTGTTTAATTAATTGACAAATGTTGTTTCAGTTCTCTGACAATACGTTCAAGAATTACTACTACCCAGAAACCAACCAAGAGGACCCTAGCAGTGACGAGGAGGGCACTGTTGGCCTCAAAATAAGGCAAGCAATAGCTAAGAAGAGACCAGCGAACAACATCGACAGCTTTTTCGAGCGGCCCAAGAAGAAGACAAAAGTGATTAAAAAATCATCAAACGTATCACAAAGTTCAGCGGATGGAGTATCATATTTAACGTCTGGTCAAGACGATGCCGGCTACGCGTCCCACCTCATTAAAATTGAAGTCTATGACATGGAAAAAATAAGAAATTTACCACCCACAGACCACTGGAAACACTGTGATATACGACTAAAATATTATTCCATCGGCGAGGATGATGTACATGTGCAAAGTGCTCGTGACGTTATTTTTAATATTACAAAACAATTAGCTTCAAAAGAAAACAGTGTTAAATATTTTATAGAGACTGATAAGAAAAAGTGATAATTTGTTCATTTAGTTTTTATTTATCTTTAAGTTATTAATTTTAATACCACTCTTTAGTTGTGAATTCTATTATTTTGGGAGTTATGGTAATTTTTTTTTTTAATGATAAGAAATTTTTGATTTGTAAAATGCCTTTACCTGGAAGCAATCCCTAATTATCTTTAACAAACCGAACCCGAAATGCATTGTTTCAATTGTTAAAAACAGAGATAACGTTTAGAAATGTTACACTTTTGTTGTAATTCCCAATCAATAGTCTTAACATTGTTAAGTTATTGTACTCGGTCGAGTTTAGCGGCCACACACACAAATTCAGTTTCAATTGTATACCTTCAGATTTCTAAGAGTTGACTGATAATGGTTTATCTTGGAAAATAAAATTGTTTCATTCCAATTAAAAGTAGGAAGTACTTATCTGTAGTTATTTAAAGGCACATGCATTTGGTGAGGGCACTCATTCATACGATCCAATCACTATGGACAACTTGAACTGTAATAGTTATAACCCACAACTGGTAAAAGCCTGTGAAGACGTCGAAGAAGATGAAGAATTATATAACGCCGGAGAACTTGCAAGCCAACAGATGAAAGAACCGTGAGTATAACTTTAATCCTTGTTTATACTAAATCTTGTTTCAACCTGTTCATAAAGTTCTTGTCACCACAAGTTCCGGGCTATCCAGTTGAGACATGCCATTGTTGTTGGTTTGGTGGGGCGGACCCTTTCACAATATAAAGGCATTCACTGGGATTGAAATAGTTCAGTAACGTTTGTGACTTCAGTGTTTGAGTGAATTTTATTTGTTACAACAATGGCATTTACGTTTTTTCTTGGGCATAGGCTAGCTAGGAGTGAAATAGCCAGTTTAAGTAAAGGTTTTATCCTTCGTAGATTTCATAAGTATATTCGATTGTGGTATATTGAAGGAGTTCTACCGGATTATCTTATGGAGGACCAAGAAATTATACCATATTATACGCCATGCAGCGGTCATGTACAAGGAAAACCGGAAGCAGTATCACATAATTCCGATGTAATTGATGGGGTTCTCCCAATGCAAGCCTATTGTTTGCATTGTAAAAACGATTTAAGTTAGTATTTATAATCTAATGAATAGTTCATACATTAATTACTATGTAATTCGTGTATAATTATATGGTGTTTAATTTTTATAGGTATTCACAAGTTGGACGAGGGATAAAACGTCCAGCAGCGGATCCTGTTGCAGAACCATCGGCTAAGAAGAACCTTCCTTCAACCAGCCGTAAAAACATCGCAACAAATCAACCGTCAACCAGCCGGGACACTTCAACAACAACATCAACAGTCCAAGAACCTACAAGTAAAGTAAGTGCAACAAATAATGATAAAATTGAATGTTCCGTGTGCCATGTATTTGTCTCCAAAAAATATTTCACTAATCATCTTAACAGCAACACTCATAAAAATAATGTCTTTTGTTCTGATAGTGAGTTAATTAACGTTCAGTTAATTGAAAACGCGTTCCGAAACCGAGTTGCAACCTACAGAATATCAAATGAAAGTGATCCCAATTGTCTAGAAACACCGGAAGCGTTTTTAGAAAAAAATAAAGATACGATATTTGCTTTATTAGACCGCTCAATTGCTAATCATCGTTCTTTAAAAGTAAATTTTATACTAAACGCGAATTTTACTCAGGAAACAAAAAGCCTCAACAATGTGTTTGATTTTCAGTTGAGTAATAACCTAGTTAATGTTAGTAGTGATAAAAATGAGATATTTTTATCCCTTGTCAATGAAATTTCAGTGAGATTATCGAACTTTGAGAGAAAAGATAGTGGGTGGTCTTTAACAAAGGTAAATTATCTAGATGTCAATGTTAATAAGTATAACCCATTACGAGGGTCTTCATATATCAAGTTACCGCGTGATATACAGTTGAAAAAAGCTGTAATTAATGTTCAGAACAATGATCACGAATGTTTCCGGTGGGCTATACTATCTGGATTATTTCCACCAGAAAAGAATAATCGTGCTCATAATGTTAACACATACAAAAATCATAGGAATAAATTAAACTTTGAAAACATTCCATTTCCTATGAAGTTAACGGATATTCACAAATTTGAAAAAATCAATAATTTAAGTATTAACGTTTTTGGGATAGAATACGATTCACAGAGTAAACGGCATTCTGTTATAGGTCCACTTCATTTCACAAAATGTAAAAAAGAAAATCATTTCAACTTGTTATACATCACCGAAGGTAATAAAGGACATTATTGTCTTATTAATAATTTATCTAGATTAGTATCTGCTCAACTGACAAACACTCAACATGCTGCTCATATATGTGATGGTTGCTTAACAAATTTCACATCAAGAGAGAATTTAGTAAACCACCAACAAAACGATTGTTTTCATGTATGTACTAACTTGCCTTCTGAACAGAACAAACGAAACAATTGGTTCAATGAAAAAGTTGCTTCCAATGAAGTGACTTTCGATAATTATGATCGTAAATTACGGCATCCATTCGTTATCTATGCCGACTTCGAAGCGTTTTTAAATCCAATCCAGTCATGTTCCAATAATCCACTTACATCTTCAACTACTAATGTACAGAAACATGAAGTATATAGTTTCGGATACTATATTAAATGTTCGTATGATGATAACTTGTCAGTCTATCGAACATACAAAGGAGAAAATTGTGCAAGAACGTTTATGGAATTTCTTAAAAAAGATTTGCAGAATATTTGTAAAAAGAATACATTTGTAAAGACCCCTCTGCCTTTGACATCTGAAAACGAAGAAAACATTGCGCAGAGTAGTATGTGTTATATCTGTGATACAGACTTAAACGGAGATGCCACCATTTCATATAATTGCTACACTGGTGTTTACGAAGGTGTAGCACATGAAATTTGTTGTAACAAATTAAGGGTTCCCAATTTTGTGCCAGTGTTCCTTCACAACTTAAGTAATTACGACAGTCATTTCATAGTACATGGACTAAATTTTGAGGATGGTGAAATAGAAGTTATCCCGGAAACCAAAGAAAAATACATATCTTTCACAAAAAAATTGCAAATTAATAATCGAGTCATGAAATTAAGGTTTGTTGATTCCCTTAAATTCATGTCCAGTAGTCTTGACAAACTAGCCAAGAACTTAATACCAGAACAGTTCCATGAAATGAAATTGAATTTTCCATGTGAAGATGACTTTCAACGTTTAATACGTAAGGGTATATATCCATATGAACACATGACATCGTTTGATTCATTAAAATTGACATCCCTCCCCTCTCCAGATAAATTCTACAGCTCCTTGACCGATAGTCACATATCGGAAAATGATTACAATCATGCCGAAGATGTATGGAACCATTTTAACTGTCAAAACATGGGGGACTATTCAGATCTGTATTTAAAAACAGATGTCTTATTACTGGCCGACGTATTCGAAAATTTTAGAAACGTTTGTCTTGAAACATACGGTTTAGATCCGGCACACTATTATACTGCACCGGGGTTAAGTTGGGATGCTATGTTAAGAGTCACAAAAATCAAACTTGAACTGTTAACTGACATTGATAAGATTACTTTTATTGCAAAAAATATTCGGGGAGGTATATCCCAATGCAGCAACCGACACGCCAAAGCAAATAATAAATTCATGGCGGAATACGATTCGGCTATTCCTTCATCCTTTCTCATGTATTTAGATGCAAATAACCTATACGGGTGGGCTATGTCCCAATGTCTACCAACAGGTGGATTTCAATGGGTGGATGTAAATACGGATTTTAATGTGTCTAACGATGCGGAGCATGGTTTCATTTTAGAAGTTGATCTTGATTATCCCAACGATTTACATGATTCACATTCAGATTTTCCCTTCTGTCCAGAGAACGTCTGTTTTGGTGATTCAAAGGAAAATAAATTGATACCTAACTTGAAAAACAAAAAAAACTACGTAATCCATTATAGAAATCTTAAGCAATGTTTGAAAAATGGTTTACAATTAGTTAAAATACATAAAATTTTGAAATTTAAACAATCTCCATGGTTGAAAAGCTACATAGATTTAAACACCCGCATGCGATCACAAGCATCTTCGGATTTCGACAAAGATTTTTTTAAATTAATGAATAATTCAGTCTTCGGAAAAACGATGGAAAATGTTTTGAAGCGAGTAAACGTAAAACTATTGAATCATTGGGAAAATAAAGGTAAATCTCAAGGAGTTCAATCATTGATAACAAAACCTGAATTTCATAGTTTATCAATATTTTCAGAAAACTTGGCAGCTGTACAATTGAAAAAGACTAAAGTTTTGTACAACAAACCAATATATCTTGGTTTTTGTATTTTAGATATGTCTAAAACGTTAATGTACAATTTTCATTACGACTATATGAATCCTAAATTCGGTAATAAACTGAAACTCTTGTACACAGATACCGATAGCTTAATATATCAAATTTTCACTGAAAACTTCTATGATGATATAAAATCAGATCTGAATTTATATTTTGATACATCAGATTATCCCAATAATAATGAGTTCGGTTTACCTTTAATAAATAAAAAGAAATTGGGTTTTTTCAAAGATGAGAACAATGGCAAAATTTTCAAAGAATTTGTTGGACTTCGTTCAAAGATGTACGCAATTGATGTCGAAGGTAGTAGTGTGATGGCTAAAGCTAAAGGAGTTAATAAATGTGTAACTAAAAAACTTACCTTAGATAACTACAAAACGTGTTTATTTGATAAGCGCATACAACATAACACAATGTTACGTTTTAAATCAATTAAACATTTAATATTTACACAAAAAATTAACAAAATATCTCTTTCTTATAATGACACAAAGCGATTCTTGTTGGATGATTCCACAGATACCCTTGCATGGGGTCATTACAAAACATCAAATTTTTTTTAATAATTTCATATTACAACATGGCAGGACATTCATTTATTTGATATTATTTTTGCACTTTCTTTCTATAAAAAAATATAGTACTAAAATTGAATGTATAATATACATACTATTTAGTACTATATTATTTTGATGCGCATGTAACTTGTATATAAAAAATAAAAATGTACTTTGAATATGTAAATAAGATAAAAATGTAAATAATTT
Source organism: Epiblema foenella (assembly GCA_963556455.1). Lineage (NCBI taxonomy): Eukaryota > Metazoa > Arthropoda > Insecta > Lepidoptera > Tortricidae > Epiblema > Epiblema foenella. The sequence goes on along the minus strand of OY747099.1, from coordinate 26,104,605 downwards.
TGTTAGTTTTAATCTTGTAAATTTATGAAACTTGTATAAAAGATGTGTTGTTAACTTTTAAATAAAATAAATTACAATGTAACACGACTTTATAACAATGTATATAAATGTCTTTTATTTTAAGTAACAAAAATTTCAATTTAGTATGTGTTATTCTTATGTGTAATTTTGTGATATTTATGAATGTAAATAAATTACCCTTGATTGTTTTACATTAAGTATTTGCATGGGTACTAACTAAAATAAAATGAGAAATGTAATAACTATTACGTTAAAATTATTTCAATATTGTATCTTGGTTAATTATTTTATCTAAATAAATTACATAATTATTAACATACTTATGATTTTTATTATTATATATCCAATTCTTACCTACCCTATTCGTTTTATTTAAATGGTAATAACCACCACAACATTGATCATTTGAATTTCAAACGTTTTCATATCAACACGCACATTACGTTGTTACAATGATTCATTTTTACCATCCATTTACTACCATTGTGGCGGGTCCTAGTGGGTGCGGTAAAACCAATTTTGTTACAAATTTTTTAAATCATTCCAATGAACTATGTAATGTTGAATTTGATGAAATTATTTGGTGTTATGATGAAATGCAACCTTTGTACAATTTAGAAAATGTGAATTATAACCAAGGAATACCTGACATCGCCATGTTTGATGGGAAAAAACCTAAACTTATTATTATAGATGATTTGATGAGGGAGTCAGATGGACGAATAGTTGACATTTTTACGAAAGGTAGTCATCACAGAAACCTAAGCCTGTTTTATATTACTCAAAATATATTTCATCAAGGCAAAGGTCAACGTGATATTTCTTTGAATACGAGCTATATTGTTTATTTTAAGAATCCCCGTGATAAAACTCAAATACGCTACTTATCTCGACAAGTTTATCCAGAAAATTCAAAATTCGTTGATGAAGCCTACAAGGATGCTACTGCAAATGCACATGGTTACCTCATGATTGATTTGCGACAAAATACTGACGATATGTGTCGTTTTAAGACCAAAATATTTCCATTCGATGGTCATTGTACAGTATATATCCCTAAAAAAGGGTTTAAATATAACAAGAATCACCATATTCTAGTCAGTTCTAAATGATGCAAGCTAGAGTTAACACATATAAACATTTACTTGAAGCGCTACATTTACTCAAACCAAAATATCGCACGGCTTTACTTAAATCGTGTGATGACGAAGAAATTAATATAATTTGTGAGTGTATTTACAACGTATTAAAGGGTAAAATTCCTTTAGAGAAAAAAGAAAAATCCAAATTAAGAAAATATAAGGATACGTTACGAAAATTAGTGACTAAGGGAAAACATAAGCTAAGAAAAACCGTAATTATCCAGAAAGGTGGTGGTTTTCTGCCTATTGTATTAGGTGCAGTTTTAAGTGCTTTAGTGAACTCTTTAACATAAAGAAAATGGAAAACATGAAAAAAATGTTGTTAGTAGAACCAGATTTCATCGAAAGACTCAAACATAGTGATAACCTATCAGAAAATTCATCATCCCGTCTAGATGGTGAAATGCAAAAAATTCTCAAGAGTAAAATAGATGATCGTGTAAAGTGGGCATTATATTCCCAAGCATTACAACGATTTTTACATTTTACTGAAACGGATCGAAAACCGTTTAAAATACCATTAGTGACTGAAGTTGATCAACTCACCAACGAAAACAATGAATTTCATCCGAAGATCACCAAAAAGGAGGAAATTGTTAATAATAACTCAATCGTAAACGCAGTATTGCCAGAACCAGAAGGGGATGTATACGCAACACCACCTGGAGGAACGAAATCTGATTTACCTAAACAATATTCTCCATCTTATATTATAGACGTAATACCGAAATCGTATCGATCAAAAAGCCAAACTTTGTTGGAATGTATGGTACAAAGTAAACCAAAAATTTGGTGGAAGGAGAACGGGGAAGTAGTAATAAACAATCGTACCATTCCAAACAGTAATATTCTCGATCTAGTAGGCGACGTGCTTAGACCTCTAAAACGTTCAAAACCAAAAGGTTGGGAAGATTTTGCTAGTGTTTTACATGATATAAAAGTTCCTAAATCGTGTATAGGTAATCCTACGAACTTAGAATTTATGAATAAACTACAATCTAATGATTCTAGAACTTCGATTGCTTCTTTAAATCTGGAAACCCCGTCAGTTAAAGAAAAAAACACCTCTACTCCTCTATCTACTAAACCACCCAGGCTATCGAGAAAGAAATTAGATTGGGAGAGATGGACCCCCTATTAGAGATAAATAGGATCTACTACGATGTATCAAATCCAGCCAGTTATAGTAGCGTAAACAAATTGGTGAATGAAATGAAAGGTAAAATGAACAGAGGGGAAGTGAAAGATTGGTTATCATCACAGGAAGCGTACACGCTGCATAGACCCGTTCATAAACGTTTTAGTAGAAACAGATACATCCTCTCTAACTTTAATGAACTCTGGCAAGCCGATCTTAGTGATATGCGAACGTATAGTCAGTATAACGATGGATATAAATATATTCTATGTGTTATTGATGTTTTTAGTAAATATGCTTTTGCTAGGGCTATGCAAAAGAAGGACTCTGAAACAGTTAAAAAATGTTTTGAAAGCATTTTTTCAGAAGCCAATTCTACCCCTCGTCACATCCAATCTGACAAAGGGACCGAATTTGTTTCAAAGGTGGTTAGAGATTACTTTAAAAACAAAAACATTAATTATTATACCACAAATAATCCTGATATTAAAGCAAGTATTGTTGAAAGGTTTCAAAGAACTCTTAAATCTAAAATGTGGCGTTACTTCACTCATCAAAATACTTACAATTACGTCGACGTTTTGCAAGACCTGCTTCATTCGTATAACCATAGCTACCATTCTAGCATTAAAATGCGACCAATTGATGTTAACTCTGATAATATTATGACTGTTTGGTGCAATTTATATGATCGCAATAAGGATAAACGAAATATATTGGAATCTCCAATACTTAATGTAGGTGATCATGTTAGAATAACTAAATATAAACATATATTTCAAAAGGGGTATGAGACTAACTGGAGTGATGAAATATTCATAATAGCCTCAGTTATTAAAAGAATCCCACGTATTGTCTATACTTTAAAAGATTTAGAAGGTGAACCAATTATTGGTACATTCTATTCTAAAGAATTACAAAAAGTCACTTACCGCCCCTCCATGAGGTATAAAATTGATAAAATAATACGCTCGCGACGCATTGGTGGCAGAAAGGAAGTGTTCGTTAAGTGGCAAGGTTATCCCAATAAATTCAACTCTTGGATACCTACATCAAACTTAGAAGAAATATGAGTGAAGATAGTTTTTATCTAACTTTGTTGAGTAACAGCTCATCGACCTACTTTACCGATAATACTACAGCTCATTTTTTAACTAAATTACCTAGAACCATTAAATTGGAGGGAGAATGGGTTGTTGGATTAGTGGAGTTCCAATACCCATGTTCCATGTATAATGTTCAAGAACATGAAAACATAGTCTACATTAAAAAAAAGGTAGCTGTACCGACTCAGGAAAAATACAAAATCGTTGATGTAAAAACTCACATTCCAGCAACTTCGTATGATAGTATTGATCATTTTCTCAAAGCATTTAACGAAAACCCGCAGCTAAAGACAAAAGTTAAATTTAGATGTGATGCAGTTACTAAAATGGTGGCTGTAACAGCGAACGAAGAGATAACATCAATCATAACTTCCCCTATATTAAGTCTTCAGCTTGGTTATAAACCTAGAACTAATTTAAAAGAAAGTACTATTGGAATACATCCTGCAAATTTATACTTAGGTTTACCATCACAAATATTTGTTTATACTGACATTATTCAACCACAAGTGGTGGGGGATGTAATTACATCATTACTAAGAATAATACCATTAGACCCCACAAAATTTATCTATGGAGCATATAAAATGCATGTTTTTTCACCTGCTCACTATGTTCCTGTTTTACGTAGAGAGTTTGACACTCTTGAAATAGATATAAGGACAACCACGGGATCAAGAATACCATTTCAATTTGGATCCTCTTGTGTGAAGCTACACTTTCGACGAGTAAAATGAATCATAAACGAGTGTCTCACTCCTGTCCTTATGAACATTACTATTCTCATCAAGCTGGCTCTGGTGTAGGAATTGTCTATAAAGGTGTTCCATATCAACGAGGACATGGAATCGGTAGCTTTTTGGGTGGACTATTTAGGTCTGTACTTCCTTTATTATCTAGCGGTTTTAAAACTGTAGGAAGAGAAACTTTAGATGCGGGGATGGGACTGTTGTCTGATATGGTGAATTCACGTCCTATGGAGAGTTCTATTAGATCTCGGCTTAAAGAAGCAAGTGCGAACTTAAAAAGGAAAGCTGACGAAAAAATAGATTCTCTTATGTCGGGATCAGGGTATAAAATGTCAACTAAGAGACGGGAACCTCTCATTACTTTGAAAGCCTCACGACGAAGAGGAGGTAAAAGAAATAAAAAATATAATATTGAGGATATATTTTCAAACTAATTATGTCTTTCTTACATAGTAATTCATGTGAATGTGCTAAATCAGAACTAGATTTGTTTGCACTGCCATCAACTCAAACCAGCATTGAAAGCGGACAGTGGGTTCATTACAAACCAATTTCATCTTTAAGTGACGACGGACCCATTGAGTTTCAAGTTCCCGGATCTGGTGATGACTATATTGACCTATCACATACTTTGTTACATATCAATGCCAAAGTATTAAACCAAGATGGCACAAAACTAAAAGCAGATGCCCCAGTTGCACCCGTCAATAATTGGTTACATTCCCTGTTTAGCCAACTAGATGTATATTTAAATCAGAAACTCATATCACCACCAAATAATACCTACGCCTATCGTGCTTATATGGAAAATCTACTTAATTATGGTCCAGCAGCTAAAGAATCTCATCTTACTTGTGGATTATGGTATGAAGATACACCACACTATATGGATACCGCTGATGTGAATAATAAAGGCTTTCACAAAAGACAGAAATTTATTAAAGAAAGTAAGGAAGTAGAGCTGATTGGTCACTTGCATGGTGATATGTTTAACCAAGAGAAATTCTTAATAAACGGAGTCGAAATGCGTGTTAAATTGGCACGTTCTAAAGAATCGTTTAATTTAATTTGTCACCAAGATCTCAAACTTAAAGTTCAGATAATGGATGCCAGTCTCATAGTAAGAAGAGCAAGAATCAATCCAAGTGTTTTGTTAGCACATCAAAAAGTATTAGCATCAACCACAGCAAAGTATCCAATCACAAGAGCGGAAGTAAAGGTTCTTACATTACCAGCTGGAATACAGGGAAAAACGTTAGATAATATATTTCTCGGGCAAGTCCCTAAAAGATGTATTATTGGATTCGTTTCAAACTCGGCATTTAATGGTAATCTAGCTTTGAATCCTTTTAATTTTCAACATTTCAATATGAACTCTTTTAGTTTGTATGTGGACGGTCATGAAATACCTTCGAAAACATTGCAACCTTCATTTAATTCTGGTTTAATAGCATCAACATATCATACGTTATTTTCTGGATCAGGAATTCATTTCCATAATGAAGGTAATGCAATAGACAGATCAAATTATGGAGGGGGTAATTGTTTGTTATGTTTTGATTTGACACCTGATTTGTCTGCCAGTTCAACTTCACACTGGAATCTTGTGAGACATGGTTCTGTTCGGATAGAAGTTCGTTTTGAATCATCTTTAAGTACTACTATAAACTGTATCGTATATGCAGAATTTGATAACATAATAGAAATAAACAAAAACCGTGACGTTACGGTAGATTACAACAGTTAATAAACAAATAAATAGATTATTTTTATAATTTTTTTTCATTAGCTCATAGTCATTACAAGCAAGATCATCGATAAATGTGAATGTTTATTATTATAATAATGGATACAAATGAATTACAATTATGTATGAACAAAATAAGTTCTAGTTTTAAAACAAATGTTTTTGCTGCAAATCAAATACCTATTTGGGTTAATTTACCTGCTTTCATTATATGCAATTTAGATCCTGACTCCAAGCCCGGCTCTCACTGGGTTGCCATGCATATTGATGTTAATGGGATAGGTGAATACTTTGATTCCTTTGGTAGAAAACCTACTGGTTACCATAAGTTATTTTTAAAAAGAAATACAAAGAGGTGGTTTTATAATAATAAATTACTTCAAAACCATCTTACCTCCGTCTGTGGAGAATATTGTTTAGTTTATCTATATTTTAAGTTTCAAGGAAAAACAATGTCAGACTTTCTAAGTCTATTTTATAATAATACTTTATGTAACGATCTAGTATTAAGAGCTTTGTTTAAATCAGTATTTGTGAAATAAAACAATGTCAATAAGGTTTTTCTGTGTTTTACTTACTTATATTTTAATACAATGTACACGAACAATATAAATTATTACATTCCATAAAAAAGACAGTTTTATAACTTAAGTACAGTAAAAGATAAATAAAAACTAAATGAACAAATTATCACTTTTTCTTATCAGTCTCTATAAAATATTTAACACTGTTTTCTTTTGAAGCTAATTGTTTTGTAATATTAAAAATAACGTCACGAGCACTTTGCACATGTACATCATCCTCGCCGATGGAATAATATTTTAGTCGTATATCACAGTGTTTCCAGTGGTCTGTGGGTGGTAAATTTCTTATTTTTTCCATGTCATAGACTTCAATTTTAATGAGGTGGGACGCGTAGCCGGCATCGTCTTGACCAGACGTTAAATATGATACTCCATCCGCTGAACTTTGTGATACGTTTGATGATTTTTTAATCACTTTTGTCTTCTTCTTGGGGCGCTCGAAAAAGCTGTCGATGTTGTTCGCTGGTCTCTTCTTAGCTATTGCTTGCCTTATTTTGAGGCCAACAGTGCCCTCCTCGTCACTGCTAGGGTCCTCTTGGTTGGTTTCTGGGTAGTAGTAATTCTTGAACGTATTGTCAGAGAACTGAAACAACATTTGTCAATTAATTAAACACATACATAACTAATCATTAAATTTATAGAATGAGAACAAAAAAAAACATACTTACATCCATTTTGGAGCGAATAGAGACACTACACTTGACAGATGACTTTCACTTAAAACAACTTCACACGTTATACTTTCGGAACTGTGCACTTGACTTGGTGAACGACACGAGGTAACTATTAAGGTATAAACATGGAGAGGTTCCTTTTATAAGTATTTTACAGCACAAAAAAATACCCTACTACTTCCTTGGTTGGTTATACTGGTTCAGACATGTTCCTTGAATACACATTCAAAATAAGGTAGTGAAAAATGCTTTGTACAAAGATTACAATAACAAAAAAATATATACTATTGCTTCTTTGATGAAATACTGGTTGTAACACGTTTCTAAGCATCGTACAACGGCCACAATCTCCTGTTCAAACATGTTTCTCGTATACACATTTAAGAGAGGGCTGTCACAAATGCTTTGTACAAAAATTACAATAGCCAGTTAACAATGGGTTTAATGTTAATGTAAATCCATCAACATCATGTATATAATTGGGCAGATTGCAGGTTTAAACAGGTTTCTTTCTGAAAACATTAATTGAAATTATTAAGTACCTAAATGGACACCCAAGACGTGGAGCGTTCAAGAAAAAGGTCTAAACAATGTGCAGCATATTAAAAATTAAAAGGTCTTAACCGCCGTAAATTTCATGGCGCTTACTTCTTTTTGCAGTTAACTCGAGTAAGAAATGAATTAATAAATATCTCAGTTACCGGCAAACATATAAAACTTAAATAGGTTCCTAAGTTTGGTTATGTACGTAAGTACAAGTAACGAATAAGAAACGGCTTGGTTAGGTAATAAATAACTAAATTACCCTTAAACATATATAGCATAAATAGGTAGGTACCTAAATTTGTTTATGTACATACAAACGGTTTGGTTAGGTAAAGATTGTGAAACGCAAAATTAGGTTAGGTTAGGTTAGAACATTGACTCTACGGATAAAAGAGTAGGTATAAGAGGCAGATATATTAAAAATATACATGGATAATTATTAGGTAATGTTGTGGAATGGGTCTATTGCAAGTACGGAAAAAAATACAGGTACCCAGGTACCGTACTGGCAGCGGTCCGCGCGGCCGCGCAATAAACGTGCTGCATATGTACAGAATACATAAGATCACTTACAGTTACTTGAAAAATATAATTTTACACACACTATATGACATCGCTTTAAAAATAAACTTATACTAAACCTGAAGTAATTAAAAAAGTGTAGGTATGAAAATAATTAAATTTTGATATCAAAATGAATACCTAAAACTGATAAGGAAGATCACTTACAGTTACTTGAAAAATATCATTTTACACACACTATGTGGCACCTAAGTTTGTTTATGTACATACAAAGGGTTTGGTTAGGTTAGGTTACTTAGAACATTGACTCTTACGGATAAAAGAGTAGGTATTAGAGGTAGATATATTATAAATATAAATTGATAATTGTAGGAGAATAAGGAATGGCTGTATTGCAAATAAGGAAAAAAATACAGGTACCCAGGTGACCGGCGATGGTCCGCGCGGCGCAGGTAGCCGCTGAGGGTCGCATGCTCGAACAATAGAATAAGCCGAGAAAAGGGATCGAGTGGTGTGTATTGTTTTATTAGCACATTAGGTAAAAGTGGGAAGGCGTGGTCGTAGAGCTATGGGACCCGGCGCAATCGTCTCAAATGGGGGGCTGTTTATGGAAAAAAAGTCCAAACTTTTTTTTTTTTTTTTTTTTTTTTTTTTTTTTTTTTTTTTTTTTTTTTTAGGATTGGATGACCGCCATGTTGCCGATTGACCACCCCCCTGGGCAGGTAGAGCGGGGCGGTCCTTGGGGGCGGGGCGGGGGTAGGACAGGGGAAGGGGGCTGGGGGAGGGTTACTACCTGGAACCGGGGCCAGTAGCGGCGAATACATACTACTTTTATGAAGTCGATAGCGAGTACGGTCATGCAAACTCATGGTAAAGGCACAGGAATTTTATTTGTGTTATGACACGAATATTTTTTCCTGAGTCTTGGATGTATAACTATTTATCTATACAAGTATGTCATATCCTCGCTTAGTACCCATAGTACAAGCTTTGCTTAGTTCGGGACTAGGACGATTTGTGTAAGATTGATCGCATTTTTTTTTTAACCTGACTGTGGCTTTAATTTTATTATTTCCATATTGACGTGTTATAGATATAGCTCAAAATATTTTATTATGATTAGTGTACCTACTTTATTACCTTTTATCTTGACGCTTAGAGACCTTATACATCTCTAACAAATGTCGATTGTTATTAGTTTCTTAGTCTTATTTTTAACATGTATCACTACATTTAATTAATGATACTTTGATTATTGTATTATTTTTATTTGATGTACTTAGATAGATTTTGACTTGTAAAAGTGCCCTTGAGGCCTATTTGCAGAATAAATGTTTTGATTTTGATTTTGATTTATAGGCCGGGCCCAATAAAGCGATACGAGTGCGCGGTTGGAGAGTATTCACTTATACAGGTTATACAGGTTCATATCCTGACACCTTAAAAAGGATTAAAGTAACCCCTGTGTATAAGGGTAAAGGCGGCAAGAACGAACTTAAGAACTATCGCCCGATATCCCTGGTCCCCGCTGTCTCTAAAATGTTTGAGATGGGTGTGTGTGATCGACTGGAAACTTTCCTTAGAAGGAATGGTTCGTTATGCCATCAGCAATATGCCTATCAAGTCGGTCGGTCCACGGTGGAGGCTACGCGTGAGGTGTTGAAGGTAGTGCTGAGTAAACTGGAGTGCAAGAGACGTGTCGCCGCAATAATGTTCGATTTATCTCGTGCTTTTGATCTTGTCGATCATAACCTGATCGCGGCCAAGCTTGAGCACTATGGTGTGCGTGGGATAACCCTTGAATTTATAGTTTCCTTCCTCAGCAACCGTTTCCAGACGACGCAGATAGCCGGCGATGCGTCGGAGCCAGGGCTGATCGGTGATCGATCTGTGCCGCAGGGATCTAACGTTGGAAATACGATTTTTGCATTGCTCATGAATGATCTCCCATTCCCGTCTTCGTACGCAGACTTCGTCATGTATGCTGATGACATCTGTGCCGTTGTAAGTGGAGACAGTGACGACGAGCTCCACGCGAATGTCGAGGCTGTCATACTGCGACTTTTGCAATGGTTCACTGCAAATGGCATGCAACTCAATATTGAAAAGACGAACTTTGTTGAATTCTCCTTGGCTACGAAAAGAACTCCCAAACCCTCTGTGGTCGTAAATAATATAAATATTAAGACCGTGGCCAGTGCAAGATTTGTAGGTTTCATTCTTGACGAGAAACTGCAATGGCATGAGCACATAAATTCCCTTTGTGCGAAGCTTAACTCAGCATTTTACGCCATTACAAGGCTAAAGGGTTCGTTGTCTCAAAGAAACTTGCTAGCCGCGTATTACGCATATTTCCACACCCACCTTTCTTACGGAATCGACCTTTGGGGTCTGGCCGCAGATAGAGATCGTCCCTTTATTATTCAAAAAAAGCTCATACGGTCTATGTGCCGGGTACCGCCGGATGAACCAGCGAGAGAACTTTTTATAAGGCTTCGAATCATAACGGTTCCCTCCCTCTTTATATTTGAGGTAAGTAAATTAATGCGACGCAACAAATACCAGTTCGCCACCACCGCCGCGCGGGACTCGTCCAGGCGGAGGCCTGCCTTAATTATACCTAGGTATAGACTTTCGAAGACAAGCAACTCTTTGAACATTATAGGGCCACGTATTTTCAATAGGATACCTACGGAAATAAAAGATGCTACCTCAGATCTTGGTTTCGCACATAAGCTCAAGTGTTTCTTGGTCCAAAAGGCCTTTTACTCGGTTACGGAATTTTTACAGGGATAGACATACATGTTCATTGCCTCACCGTGTTGGAACAATTTACTACACCTTAATTAATGATGTGTTAAAATTGAAATTTATTAATCTCAGCGTGAATTTATATAGCTATATTATTATTTTTGACATGTATATTATGTATGACGATGTGTGATCAATGCAAATAAATGATATGATATGATATGATATGATATTTAATTATTTATATAATACCTGTACGTAGGTGGAGTGATGACCTGGTGAAGGTCGCGGGAATCCGGTGGAAACGAACGGCACAGGACCGGTCTAAATGGCGAGCCTTGGGGGAGGCCTATGTTCAGCAGTGGACGTCTTTCGGCTGAAATGATGATGATGATGATGATGATGATGACCTTTACGTATATTGGACACACTGGATATCACCTTACATTATATTGCACACGTACGAAAAGTGCACCAAACCATACTCGTATTAATTTTAGATGCTCCGTTGCACCTAAGACCACTGTTATCTTTCCATCAATTTCATCACCAATCAAATGTAAATCTTACGGCTTGGGGGTAGGGTAGTGTTTGGTTTAAGATTTGAAGCCATATATCTAGATTCAATATTCAGCGGTGGTCGCTTTAATATCCAGGGTGGGTATTCATAAACCTAACCGGCAATGCCTCGGGTAAACTGATCTAAGTTGACCAGTTATGTCTACATGTTACGGGTTCAAGTTCTGTGGACGATAGTCGAGAGATGAGCTGAGATAGACTGTGAATTGCATAGTCGAGTCAACCGAGCTAGTTAGATGCATACACATGTAGATGTGAAACCATTTTAACTGATTAGATAGGTATAATGCACCCAACACCTAAAGATATCCCAAACCACACGCGTGGTCGTGCCGGAGGTTTTCCCCTGAATTTTCCCCAGGCTACTCTCCAACCGCGCACTCCTATCGCTTTATGGGCCCGGCCTATAAAGCCACAGTCAGGTTCAAAAAAAAACCTAAAGACTTCATTCGTAAACCTATTTTAGCCAAAATGCCGTTAAAATTTGTTTTGCCGAATGCGCGATTGGAGAGTGGCCTGAGGAGAATAATATACATCATCATCATCATCCTCCTAGCGTTATCCCAGTACAGGATGACCCGGACTGAAGGATGGCCCGGGGTCCGCTACCTAATCCCAAGATTTGGCGTAGACACTAGTTTTTACAGAAGCGACTGCCATCTGACCTTCCAACCCGAGGGGAAACCAGAACTTATTGGAATTGGGCTTGTCAAGTGAGTGGGCAACTTGACTGTTAGAAGTTCATACCACTACGTAACCTAAGGTTCCGGAGGAAAACCAGAAATTACGCATTGGTTATGTGGGGCTCTCCAGTCCAGAAGGGACTAGCCTACCCACTAAAACTCTGGGATGCTTCCCTCACGTGCCTTGGTGGTGATGCCATGGGATCGCGAACATTCTACCACGACATCACCGGCACCTTCGCCCTAGGGCGAACCCTCTCCGAAAAAGCACACTGCAGCATGAACAGTGTGCTTTCCCTCCCCTGGTTCCCTACACCCCCAGGGAACCTGGGACCGGCAACAGACACACGGTGTCCCGGTCCCACCCTCACGGCACCGGGAGGGCAAATACTCCTACCCCGGTGCACCACCGCTACGGGAGGACAAACGCCCCTACCCCGTAGCACTCCTCAACCGGCCGCGGGAGGACAAATGCCCCTACCCCGCAACCACGCCGCATCCGATCCGGTTCTAGGCCCTCTGCCAACCGGAATCGGAGCAGCCACCTCGCAACGGCACAGGTCCCTGGTTGCCCTGTCCGCAGTGCCCCCCAAACAGGTCACGGGAGGACAAACGCCCCTACCCCGCCTCCTGTCCCTCACTGCCGCACCTGGGGAGCCTTCCGACTCCCTGGTGCGGAACCCCCCATCCCCCCCGTGTCAGGTTATTGGTAGCATCGGCAGGTGATCACTTAGGGTCCACTAAATGATCACCTGCCGTTGCCTCCAGGGCGCACCGGCCTGAGCTCTACCCTTTACCGCGGATCAACCGGATCAAGGGGAATTGGTAGAACTCAGACACTCGAGGAGGTTACCTGACATAGCGCCCCATCAAAGAACTGACCTGGCCCGACGTTGCTTAACCCCGCATACCGCTCGCGGTACGCGGGCGCCGCTTACATAGAAATACATAGTGTATGTGTTTTTCTCAAACATCCGTCACGATAATGGTCGGTCACGTGGAAGGGAAGAGAGGTAGAGGCAGAGCGGCAGGGGAAGGTGGTACAAAGTGTATAACTGTATACTTTGTGGTGGAGATAATAAATACTTTTTACTTTTTTTTTTAAAGACGTCACTGGAAGTTCCAAAGGTTGTCTGGAAGAGATCGCTTGTCAGCGATAAGACCGCCTGTTGTCTACTATTGTTTGTGTGTATTTCAATTTTTGTTTTCCTTTAGTGTACCTATACTCGTTTTGGTGTGCAATAAAGGATCCAATCACCATCATCTCAAATCAATCTCAACCTCATCGTTAAAGTTAATTGATGTCCTTACCGGTCCGAACGTTAAGTGAAACTTAAGGAAATCAGAGTGCAATTTAAACTTATTGTTGACTCCAGTTTAGTCTATACTCTTAAAATAGTTAAAGTCGTTAACAATTCGGACCCGGTAAGGACAAATGAAGAAAATGTTAAATTTTGGAATGAAAATCATCCTTTGGTCACGACCCTTAGCACTGAGGAAACGGCTGAGAAGGAGACGATTATAAGAGAGCCAACAAAGTATAGATCCATGATCCATTGCGTACGCGCATCGCACAGTGGAAAGCATTGATTCGAAAATATCTGAGCCTACCGTTAACAAGAAAGTCGTGTTCATATATCAGAATATCTGTTCGTGTGCTCGGTGCTCGCCATTTAAAAGTCGATGTAAGTTATTCAACATAAGAAAATAAATATATAAATAAAAAATAAATATTAGAGGACAATCTTACACAAATCGAACTAGTCCCACAGTAAGCTCAAGAAGGCTTGTGTTATGGGTACTAGACGACGATATATTTAATAGATATAAATACTTAAATACATAGAAAACGTCCAAGACTCAGAAACAAATATTCATGCTAATCACACAAATATTTGCCCTGACCGGGATTCGAACCCAGGACCGTCAGCTTCACAGGCAGGTGCACTACCCACTAGGCTAAACCGGTCAATTGAATGGAAAATATTCCATTCAATTGACATCCCGTATCTCATATTACTGAAATCTTTCACACTTCAGATTCAGTGTATGTTTACCTCGAGAGCTGTATTCTGCAATGGCGAAGCTAAATTTCACACTTTGTCTTACCTTCGGGAATATATTGGCTAAGCTGAGCCTTGAGCTGTACTCAGGGAGACTAGTATTACAGCGGAAATGCATTATACTTGCAACATTGAAGTACCTATTCCAAGTTGCCCGCTCACTTGACAAGCCTAATTCCAATAATCTAGTTCTTCAGGATGCAACTGTACTGGGACAAGCTAGGAATATGATGTTAATGAAAAACTGTCAACTTCAGAAAAGAAAGAAAGAAAAAAACATTTATTCGTGGCACAGACACAGTACAAATTAACATAACACCAAAATACAGAAAATAGCCACGAAATGGCCCCAAATCAGCATAGTGCTAGCCATTGGCTAACGCTGGTCTTCCTTTGGGACCACGAGAAGCCACGAAAGACAAAAAACACTAAAGTCACAAACAACATAACAATTAAATAAATGTCATAAGTGTTCAGCAACATAATGCTTGAAAATTGTGTTGAAATAAGTCTTTAAATCGCTTCACGTGTTGTGTCATTTGTTACATAATATTCAGACATAGACAGCTAAATAGTTTTAACTTTTCTTGACAGTGCCAGAGACAGTTATAGCACTAGTGCGGGCCAGAGTCGGGTCTTTTTAGCCATGTTTGGATAAGGCGTTTTCATAGTGTACCTAGTTTATGTCATTCATGTTTTTTGTGTGTTTTTTGTATGCTTATATTTTAGGTGCCTTGTTTTGTACACGGCGTATCTGTACTCGGCTGTACGTCACTGCGCTGTGACTTCACCAAATGGTCACAACGGAAGACCAGCGCTGGCCCCGCCAGCACTATGCTGAGTTGCAGTGGCGGAGCATCCATACAACCCAACTCCCACCGGATTGCCTAATTTCCAGCCAGCCCAGTTAATTTACTACGGCTCAGTATTACTTCATGAAGAATAAGAAAGGCATATTATTTCCGGCTTCCCGTAGAATGAAATGAAATGAAATGAAATCATTTATTCTTCAATTTAGGCATGTTACATGCACTTATGAATGTCAAAAAACTACCACCGGTTCATAAAATAAACCTCTGCCTCGAGAAGAACCGGCGTAAGAAACTCGGCGAGGTGTCATTTTTTCAAAACAATATACTATGTATATAAAATAACAATAAAAATAGTACAAAATTCAAATGCTACCTACAGTATAAACAAACATACATATTTTTTAATACTAATATATATAAACATACATACATATTTTTTAATACGAATATTTTTGACGCGCCGCCTCTGCTGAGTTGTGACCATTACGTGGCAAATTTCGTTACGTGGTGTCTTTGCTTGTAATTATCATGTGTTTGTCATAAAAAACAGTTTCTTTCTTTCTTTCTTCCTAAATCCTAGAATTTCTTGCGTGCTGCCATATTTTATTTTGCAACGGAATTTTTCCCAAACGTATTTATCAAGGTATAGTGACAAACAGCTTGCCAGACGTTACGTTTCCGCCGGAAGCGCCGGAAATAGGCGCGCGACACAGCCGCCTCGGCTTCCGGTGTTCCATGTGCTGAAAGGCACTGAAAACGTCATGTTTCTAGGGCTGGGCCTGCACTTAACGGCATATAGCATGGTATGACCTCAAACTCTTACCTCTAGTGTAAGTTTTTTCGAAACATAACACAAACGAACGCGTTTGCGTTTAGTCTCAATCTGTTTGGCAAAATATAGTTACCACCAAAAACCACCAGAGGTGCTGCTCGTGTTACCATACAAAAAGGATTTAAAAAAACTTGATTGAAATATATATATACTAAGTAGTGTTAGAGCCGATTTTTCGATCCCCTGGTAAGGGTATCTGTCAGATACATGTTAGCTCTGTCCTTTTCTTTCATGTCAATATCTAAATCTAAGTAATATTTAATATTATAAATATATAAATAATAAATATATAAAAGAAGAAGTCCTGATCTACCATCAAAGCACAGCCGAAAGTACTGGAACTAGAAACTTCAAATTTGGTCCAGAGCTTACTTTTATGACGTATGCAAGGGATAAGATGGGATTTTTGGAAATTCTACCCCTAAGGGGATCAAATAGGGGTGCAAAGATTGTATGTGAGAATTTTTTTTGAGCTGAAGACTTAAAAATTCATAAAAAGGTTACGAACTTAAATTTAAAAAAGTGTTTTCAAGGTTTTGCGAAATTCTAACCCTAAGAGGGTAAAATTTGGGTGCAAAGTTTGTATGGGAGAAACTTCTCTTTTAGAGTTAGAGACTTAAAAACAAAAATTATTCCAGCGTTTTTCGAGCGAAGTTGCTCCCCTAAAGGGGTGAAAAGGGGGTTCCGAGTTTGTAACGGAGAAAGTCTTTGATGATGGGAGAGGTTTAAAACTTTGTATATAGACTCTTTGTTTGAATACAACAAAACGTATTTCAACATTTTTCGAAATTGTTCCCCTAAAGGCGTGAAAAGGGGGTTCCAAGTTCGTACGGGGAGCAAATCCTTTTTGAAGTGAGAGATTTAAAACTTTGTACATATACTCTCTGTTTAAATACAACAAAACTAGTTTCAGCGTTTTTAAAAATTGCTCCCCTAAAGGGGTGAAAAGGGGGTTCCAAGTTTTTGCGAGGAGTAAATCTTTACTTTTCTTAAAAATCGATATGGGTGTGGATTTCGAGGTTCCTTGAGGCGCCGATTACGAAAATGACACGCATTTTCAAATCCAACATGGTGGACTTATGTTTTTAGTAGGTGCTTTCGACAAGGTTACTGTACTACAAACTGAAATAGGAATGAATAGTGGGTTTTACACTTTTGAAAACTAATTAGCACAGAGATGCCATCTAGTATGCAGGAGCACGATTCATTAATTGCCCGCCATTTTTGTTTTCATCCTTTTGTGGTTCGGAACTGCTGACGCAATTTGTAACTTATTTGTCCAGTAATAGGGCCTTTATTAGTTTATATTACAGATATAGTCGAAGATAGAAAATATGCCTAATTACAGTAATTACAGCAAAAATATTGTGTATATTCAATTACAAATGTCAGCAATTGAAACCTGATTATCTTTGAACTTCTTTATTATTAAACCGACCCGGAAAAAAACATTTTTATTGTATATACAGCAATTATAAAAGTAAAATAAATCTTTAACTTTAACACCCCTCTTTAGAAAAATAGTTGGCATGGATAAGAACTACGAAAACATACAAAGCTCTAAAAGTTACTAAGATATCCAATTTTGATACTTAGCTTCTAAACATAAGAAAGAAGATAAACCAAGCAATCTGATACCAAAATAGTGTTTAAAAACACTCTACGTAAATTTTTTGCTAGCAGAACCGAATATTCCTAATGTTTCTGTACATAGTTTCGTCTGTATATAATATATGTATGTATGTATGTGTATATATTTGTTATTCGTTATTTATGTATGTATTGGTATTAATATGTACGTACTATATTGACACTTAGTATATTCGTTTTTATATTTGGAGTTGCACCGCCCACAATTTGTCTGCTTTGCCCTAAGGTTGAATGGTAGAGAATGCTTATGGCATTAAGTCCTCCTTTTGTACGATAAGTTTTACTTTTGTGCAATAAAGATTAAATAAATAAATAAGACGCTGAAACCGCACACGAAATTTATGGATTATTGTTTTAGTTTCTCATTGTTTTCTTTCTTAATTTTGCATGTGGTTTGGTTTAATAGGATTGTGAACTTTATTTTTTAGCTAGCAAGGTTGTTTTTATATTCGTTATCTGTTTATAATCACACTGCAAATAACCACTGCTTACTTGCTAGTGAAGCAAAAATAAAATTCCACGTAAATTCACACATTTAATTTTCTGCATATTTTTATGTGCACAGTCCTGTTTTAATTACAAGAACGAAATTGGATATTCTGACGCCGAGCGTCCCTCTCCCACTTAATTATTTTCGAGCAGGAGCGAAGGAGAGGGGATAAATTGGTTATTTTTAGGAAGAGTCAGACAATTGAATCAGAAAGTTAGGGTTCAGCGAAGGGAAAATGAAATAGGATTTGCTAACGAAGCTGAACATGTGTAACGAATGTTTATTTTCATACACTTGCGACTATTCGAGAACCGTATTGAATAAGAATTAGATTTGTATTTGTAAGTTACGGTTTTATTGTGTTATGTTGCGATACTTCAGCTTTGAGGAAACGACGAAGAAGAATGTTAATATAATAGTTTTAACGTCGCGTTAACTATTTAATTAATTTTATTATTTTATTACAGCTTTGTTTCTACACTATTTCGATATTTTTATTTTTGTTATTTTTCTGTGAGTGTGTGGCCCGGGTAATAAATAGCCTCCAGTTTTTTCTAATTTAACATTCGAACAGTTTTAACATAATCCACATAATAATCTCACCCTTAATTTAGGGTCAATTAGGATAAGAGCGCTTTTCATCAAACATATCAAAATCAGCAGATAGTTTTAGTTAAAGGTTAGTTTATTTTGTCTCATTAAACTAAATGCCCCAGTGCCCGACACTGACCCAACACACGGCACTTTCAATCTCATGTCATAGTGACAGAGGTGAAACATAGGTGTCAACTATTAGGCATAAAGGTGTCGATAATTAGGACTTCTACCTTATGTACCTATGTTTCATGTAATAAATACATTTTGGTTATTGTTTCTAAACATGTAAATAGTTTATTAAATGAAAGCACAATACAAATTCTAAGCTAAGATAAAAGTAAACTATATACTATATAAAGTAAATGGGTCATTGTTAGATTTAGGTTCGCGTCTTTTCGGTGGACATATCAAAAGTTAAGGGCCACAAAGCTTAATTTTGGATTGGTCTAGTAACCAGCACAAACGGTGTTTCCGTAACTATATATTCATGTAATAAAAACATAACTAACTTGTGCATAAGCTGTTAGCTATTGACCACCGGGTGGACAACTTTTGTTTTTACAACTGACAATGACCCAAATTATAAAAACTAACCTAATCGAATAGCCCACCCCGAGTCACACCCGGTGCAAAGGTACCAATCACACTAGCGGCATTGCCTCGTTGAATAGCGATTGCCATTTTGGTTATATACCAGTCATGATGATCATTTCACAAATATACCGAATTTAAAAAACAAGTGCGTGTCGGACTCCGAACATTTAGGGTTCCGAACCAACCGCAAAATTAAGTTGGTTTTAATAAGAAAATTTAAGAAATTTCAATGAACAAATCTGATTTATCAATATATTTCTACCTCACCTACCTTACCTACTAACCTTACTTAGGTACTTGTTAGTTCTGGTGAACAATAAAGAATAATTGTATTGTATATTAGTATTTTTGATAACGGACGGATAGGCGGACGGACGGACGGGTAGTGACAATAGTATTATGGTTCCTTTTGGACCCTTCGGGCCAACCCTAAAAAACGAAGTAGATGGTTTATATAGTAAGTGCACTCTCGCGTGGGATACTAGAACAGTGCCTTTATTACATATATATCACTACATAGTATAAAACAAAGTCGCTTTCTCTGTCCCTATGTCCCTATATCCCTATGTATGCTTAAATCTTTAAAACTACGCAACGGATTTTGATGCGGTTTTTTTTTAATAGATAGAGTGACTCAAGGGGAAGGTTTATATGTATAATACATGCATCAGCGTTGCACCCGTGCGAAGCCGGGGCGGGTCGCTAGTATCTATATATATAAATTCCCAGATACTCAGCGCTTCAAAACGTTCCAACGGTCGCGAGTCACGATTGTCCTCTGCCGATTAAAAAATGGCGTCGAATCCAAAGAACGTAAGAATGTAAATCAATTGGAATGAATTGAGTTTGCTGCGTGCTCCGGTGGTCCAAGGCGTAAGTACAGAGCGGAGGTATTAGATTTGTTTAAACGGGTCTATTTATCTTTGTTACCGACATTTCGACACGGGTTGCACCGGTCTTGGTCGCGGTTAAACTGTCGTCTCAGCAAGTTGTCAACGGAGATATGGGTACACAATAAATAAATATTTTGGACAATCTTACACAAGTCAACCTAGTCCCAAACTAAGCAAAGCTTGTACTATGGGTACCAAGTGACGGTATACATACTTATATAGATAAATAGATACCTAAATACATAGAAAACATCCAAGACTCAGGAACAAATATTCGTGTTCACCACACAAATACATGCCCTGACTGGGATTCGAACCCGGGACCTCCAGCTTCGAAGGCAGGGTCACTACCAACTAGGCTAAAGCGGTCGTCGAGTATATACTTAAAGATTTGTTTAAACGGGTCTATTTACCTTTGTTACCGACATTTCGACACGGGTTGCACCGGTCTTGGTCGCGGTTAAACTGTCGTCTCAGCAAGTTGTCAACGGAGATATGCGTACACAATATTTGAATACCCTACAAAAGTATATAAAAATGTGAAGGGTAGACCCGAAGAAAGAATCTTTAAGTATGTTTACAAAGCGCGAGAGTTTAAAATGTTATGGAGGTATTATAGTCTATTGTCTTAATTATCTATTTTAGTAAAAATTGAATCTTTTATTCTTATTTTTGGGATCGGGCTTCTGCCTTAAGCCGTCGTCTCTCGGCGAAAAAAAAAAGAAAAGCATTTTTTTGTAATGAGCCCGGGGATCCCAGGGATCGGTAGACGACGGGAATATTGAATATTTATTCTGCAAGTAAGCCTCGAGGGCTCTTTTACCGGAGTTCACAATACAATTACAATAACATAATTAAGTGACATGAGTGCATAGCAACAATCAACGAACAGATAAATCTAAAGATCCTAAGGGCCTGAAAAAATTGTGTTTTCGTATTCTGTCATTGAGTGTGGACTTCCACAAGTCCCTCTGAGGTGCAATCCACTACCTCTGTCGGTTTTCCCATCAATATCCAATATAGCCCGGCAAGTGGCCACTATCTTCAACCACCAACAACTGTTTGTTCAACCACCAAATCCTGTAACACGGATTACAGAATACAGAATACAGAATACAGTCTTTATTGGTAAAAATACATTTTACAGGTCATATTATTATTTATTACATTTTATTTAATTATGGTAAATTTAATTACATTAGGTATAAACATATCTAGGTCAATGATCTTTCTGAGCACACATAAACTCGTCAATCGAATAGTATGCTTTATTTAGCAGGAATAATTTGAGTTTATTTCTGAATATTCTGAAACTGTCAGAGTTTTTTATGTCAGTTGGGACTGAGTTATATAAGGTAGGCCCCATGATGCTGAGTGACCGTCGTGATTCAAGACAAAGCCTTATATTATCTAGAAGTGGGTCCTTGAAGATGTCCTTCGACCCAATGGGATCTTTTGTCCAATCTTCTCCTATTTTATACAAATGTTCTCCAACATTTCCACAAAACGGAGCTCAGCGGGAGTACTCTGAATTCCTTTGATTCTGGGTAGCCATTAGCAGTCATTCATTCTCTGTCTGCCAAGGACGTGACATTCACACAGCAAGTGTTCAATTGTCTCGTCATCCTCAACCAACCTAATATATATATGTTGAATGTTTACGATACTTTTTTTATAGGTGCACTTTAAGTTTAAATAATAATAATTTTATATAATAATAATGATATATTTTCAGGTTAGGGACAACCGCTCGGCACGGCCTTTAGGGCTGGATCCAGAAGGTCTACTCCGAACTAAGAAATCCGAACTTCGTATCGTGCCATCCCTTTCACTCTCATGTTATACACCATATGACTGAAAGGGACGGCACGATAGGAAGTACTGATTTCGAAGTTCAGAGTAGGCCCTCAGGTCAAGAAGAAGTGTTTATAAAAAGCTAATTACCAATATATTAACACGCAAAAACTGATGATATATATTTTATTTAATATGAAATTTAATTTAGATGTGAAATAGACTGCTTCTATTTACATACACATAATATATTATTTTTGTCACTTTTTAAAGTTCTTTATGTTGTTATTGTCGACACCGAAAGTCCTTAAGACTGACGGTGCACTGAATATCTCCAAATGATAAACTCATATAATATAATATGTGGTAAACGGTGTGGCTCACACATATTCTAACCATTATTACAATAAGTTAGTATAAGCACCCTTTGTAGTGACTGTTAATTGTTTACCCAAAAAAAAGAAGAGGGAAAAGGAAAAGAAGTGAAGACAGAGTTAAAGGGCAGGAAAAAGATGGAACAAAGATGTACCAGTTCTCGTGCGGTCTCTTATATTTTGAGCCAGCGCGCAAAGGAGCCGAAGGGTCTATCTAGCGGAGAATCGAACACGCGATGCTTACAGCCCATATTCAGAATGTAACTGAATAATAAGCTCAAGATGCCATCTAGTACAGTGACGTCAAAGAAATAAGGTGAAATAATATGGCTAACTTTGGTGTCGTCCCTACAACTTTATTTAGATTTCGAGGTAGAAAAACAAGACTAACGACTCAAAATTCCGAAGAAGAACACTTAGTTTCTTTAGTATCACTTTAAAGATTAAAGATTTTAAAGACTTATTTGACACTTAAAATGTAGGTACATTAGAAACAAATGTACGTAAACAACTGGTAGTTAAAATAACTGCGTCGCAGTCGTTTACGCTCTCTCTTGGTTACAATAATATACTTTATCTACAACCATACAGTAAATCCTCTTTTATGTGCTCAAAAAGTGTAGGTAAGGACCAACTTTACAATATCGCGCCGGTCCGGGGCGGAGATGGCCATAACAGCATCAAAAACGGTATCGTTATGGCTATCTCCGCCCATTACGACACAGGCTCGTGCTCAAAAAGACTTCAACGAGCTCACGAACTCGAACTCCTGCACTTTCAATTACACAATTTAATGTATGGATGTAGTTAAAGTAGTGTATACAACTGTACATAATTAGGCCTTAAAACACTCATGTGATCCTATTATGAAACTCGCTGACGCTCGTTTAATAAATAAATAAATAGTAAATATTTGTGGACAATCTTACAAAATTCAACCTAGTCCCAAATTAAGCAAAGCTTGCACTATGGGTGCTAAGTGACGATATACATACTTATATAGATAAATAGATACTTAAATACATAGAAAACGTCCATGACTCAGGAATACATATTTATGTTCATCACAAATAAATGCCCCGACCGGGATTCGAACCCGGGACCTCCAGCTTCGAAGGCAGGGTCATTACCAACTAGGCTAAAGCGGTCGTTTCATAAAACCACACTCGTGTTTTAAGACCTCTCATTTCTCATTTTGTATCAGTTGCATAAACTACTATAGTTAGGTACATAAAGAAATCAAATAATAGAAATTTAAGTTACATAATTAGATACACAGGTAGGAATGTTTACACGGTGATACGTGATACATCGATATTCAGTTTATCTATAAGATTCTGCTTTGGATATTTGTATGTAGGTTGTCTGGAAGAGATCGCTCGTTAGCGATAAGACCGCCTGTTGTCTACCACTGTTACATGTATTTTAAATTCTGTTGTTCTCTTAATGTACTTCGTTTGGTGAGCAATAAAGAATATTTGTATTGTATTGTATATGGTTAAGAGTTAGTATGTGTGTGTGTGTAGTGTACGTGTAATAAGTGTGTGTGTTTAGTATGTGTAGTCTAACGTAGGTAGTTTATTAAATTTAAGACATATTAGAAACTTATAAAAGTAAAAAATATTACAGAATAAAATAAACAACTAACTTAATCAATAACTATATAAAACAAAAACTAAAAGTCGAATTCTAAAATATGCCCCTGTGGCATGGTACCAAGGATGCTGGCAGTATTTCCTCGCTGAATCGCAAGATTCAGCGAGGAAATGCTGCCAGCTTATGCGTTGAGCGAGGAAGCTGCCAGCTCTCCTGTCCCCGGTAACATCGATCAACTGTTTTGCCGAAAAGCGATATAATTTTTTGCTGATGGGCCCCACGGACCAAGGGTCTCGACACCAAAAGGAATAAACTTGTAATTGGTGTCGAGACCCTTATATTTACGCCTCTTTAATGCCTCGGCCGCCTCAGCCGCCGCGCCGGCTCTAACTGTGGTGTTGCTGAGATGGGAGGGAGCCAGTGTGTCTACGCAGGTCGCGTCCCATACTAGCACCCGTCCCATCCTCCACGGAATCAGCGTCATTCCGTCCAGTCCCTTGTGTAGTCTTCACTTTATGTCATTAATATCATCATTAGCGGATAAAGTTTTCAGTCTTATCATAAGAAAGATTTAGAAGAAAGTCTGTTATTTTCAGTTTGCACTCATGCTACTCGTATACCGGTTGTTGAATACAACTAACTTAAATCTAAACCAGGCTCTTGGGGCGTTGTACCGAGGATGCTGGCGGCATTTCCTCGCTGTAGCGCAATGCTGATGCACAACGTGCGAGGAAGTCGCCAGCTCTTCGGTCACCAGTTACGTCAACCAAACGCTTCGCGATTTCAATAAATAACTTGTGCGCGCTGATACAACACCACTAATGGACAGTGCCAGTAGTGGTGTTACTATTGCTGCGGGTTTCTGTAAGATATGCACGTTCCCCAATACTTCCTTTATCCCCAGTTCCTTTGTATGAAACTACAGGGCCTATCGAGAACCGAAAACGAAGAATCTTCCTCTCTATCAAGAATTTATACAATTTCCCAACGAATACTGATAAGTTAATGACTACAAGAAACACTGGGAAACTCAAAATAACTTTTTGTAGACTAGTGAAGGCGAAAAAGTCGTTTTTGGGAAATTGTATAAAATTCTACAATAAAATTCCAAGACACATTACTGAACTTACAGATTATAAATTTAAGTCTGTCGTGAAACAGACACTTATTTCAAAAGCATATTATAAGATAAACGATTATATCATGGATAGGGATGTTTGGCAATGATAGCGTCCCGCACAAGTAATCTAACACAAAAATATTTTGTCCTTAATATTAAAAAATATGTATATATGTTTATATTGTAGCATTTGAATTCTGTAGTATTATGATACTGTTATTTTATATACATTGTATATTGTTTTGAAAAAATGACACCTCGCCGAGTTTCTTACGCCGGTTCTTCTCGAGGCAGAGGTTTATTTTATGAACCGTTGGTAATTTTTTGACATTCATAAGTGCTTGTAACATGCCTAAATTGAAGAATAAATTTAATGATTTCATTTCATTTCATTTCTACTCTGTCCCATTTGCTAATTCCAGTGACAGAGAGGGAGACACTCTGTTAGCGCTATCACTGAGCTACATGTAGTTTAATCGCGTGTCACTTAGTTATAGTACTCACAGTAGGCGTCATTAGGTCACACGAAACTTCACAGTGGATTAATACTTGGCAGTATTTTAACTAGACGTATTCAGGGTTCAATTATTTAATAAACTACCCGTAGATCTTAGAGGTATCAATTACTATTTCTTTTCAATTCACGTGACGTGTTGTTGACCCTTTATTGACTTCAGAGGGCCTACTCAAAAAAAAATCAAAAATCAAAACATTTATTCTGCAGATAGGCCTCAACGGCACTTTTACAAGTCAAAATCTATCTAGGTACATCAAATAAAAATATTACAATAATCAAAGTATCATTAATTAAATGTAGCGTTACATGTCAATAATAAGACTAAGAAACTAATAACAATTGTGATTTGTTAGTACTGTGAACCGAACGAAGTTATTTAACTTATGGCAATTATTTCGAACCGTGAGATCTTAGGAAAGACAGTACGGTTGCCAGGTTTGTTGCACTTTTAGCACCACCCAGGAGAAACGTGTAGAGTAGCAGTGGGTACTCCCTACGGACGTGGCGTGGTGCAACTTTGACCCCCCTTGTCAGTGAGTGTGCAACTTGACTGTTAGAAGTTCTCAAGCCGCTCGAAGGATTCTAACGTAGCTTAACGACTACTGTCATCTATTGCAGTGGTCGTTAAGTGCTGTCTACAGCAGCCGGGATCAACGGCCTAACGTGCCTTACTAACTGAGCACTACCGTACTTTGAAAGTACGGGAGTGCTCAGTTAGTAACCACTCAAAGCGGTCACACATCCAATAACTGACCCAGGCCCATGTTGCTTAACCTCGCATATCGCACGCGGCACGCGGGCGCCACTCGCGGGGAAACGAGCGCTCCATCATGTCTTTCGAATGGGCAAGTGGGATAGATATATCGTTTTCAGTTCGCGATAGGACCTCAGGACTCGATGTGTTGACAGTGACAGCTAAAGACATGCAGAGACACGCGCTATACAGTAGCATACCCATGGTTTGAGTCTCCTGCTATCAAACATCGATTTTGTTAGGCAGAGGCCTTCTGTAATTAAATACTCTGTGGCAAAGGGAATAGTTTGCCGCTCGCTAGAAAACGTACAGTCGCAATCAAATACATCTGCACACTTAAGGGTGTTCTGACGTATCTGAACTTGCATTATAATGTCCTAAAGAGTCGTGTTCAGATGTTTGTTAGCCCCTATCAGATGTATTGTATCTGATGTTGAATCTACAAGACACTGTGCTGTTTCTAATATTTGTATCGTGTTTCCTGTGTATCAAGGATCAACGTGCTTCAATATTCATGAGTTTATGCCGCACGACAAGCGTTGACAGATAGACAGACAGATCCGGGGTAATTGATTTTTGAATGATTGATGCTGTTCTACTCAATAATTGATAGATCACATAGTCGTAAAGGGTTAAAACTATAATGGCTGCCTTATGGTAAGTAGATACCGTAGCCTATAGACGCTTGCAGAGGAATCAACAGTGTGTTGCCGACCTAATAAAGGCCGAATCAGGTCGTTTCAAATATGGACGTGATAACTTTCCGCTGAGTTCTGAGTATTTTTTAAATAATAATTAGTAGTTTATGCAACTGCTACATAATAAGAGGCATTAAAAATATGAACGGAAATATGAACGGTACAAAGTGACTGCTGTATGTAAGCCAATGGCTTCAACCAGGCATATTCTAGAAGATTGTTACAAAACTAAAGTGAAGGCCAACGACTTCGTAATATTATGCGTAGGTGAAAATGATTCCAGTCCATTTGAACGGGAGTTTGAATTGTATGCAGTAATTAAAAAAATTAACTTTTGTAACATAATTATTCTTCCCGTATTACATAATAAACACTTAAATGTCACAAGAATAAATCATATTTTGAAAACTGTTTGTCACAATATAGAATACTGTACATATCTTGAGATACCTACTTTTTGGAAAACGTCTAGGGAGTCCTTGCAAAAAGTTTGTAAAGGAATTAACTGCATCATTGACTCTCATGACTACAGAGAAAAATACTTACATATTCAAAAAAAAAGTGATATTGTTTCAAACAGTATCCCAGAACAGCATACATACAGAAAAGGCACCATACCGTATTATTTTCCACCAACTAAAACACCTAAAGTAGTTGAAAATTTCCAACCTGACCAAGGCCTTGGTTTTTTTCGTAAGTAATGATAGTAAAGAAG
This sequence comes from Epiblema foenella, assembly GCA_963556455.1. Taxonomy (NCBI): domain Eukaryota; kingdom Metazoa; phylum Arthropoda; class Insecta; order Lepidoptera; family Tortricidae; genus Epiblema; species Epiblema foenella. The sequence goes on along the minus strand of OY747099.1, from coordinate 26,076,864 downwards.
TTAGAATCTTACACCAGAACATACAAGGGATTCAAAATAAACTGCGGTTATTAGAGGTATGTATTAATGAATTTACCGAAGAAAACAACTATTTAGACATTATATGCCTCTCAGAAACTTTTATTAAAAGAGGTAGTGAAGCAAATATATTCATTAAAGGTTTTAAGTTGGCTGCTTCGTTTTGTAGAGTAAGTAAAAAACGTCATCTTAAATATAAGCCTATTTTAATTTGTAATGAATTGTCAAAGGAAAAAATATTTGAGTGCTGCGGTATAGAAATCCCAAGTCTAAATAGTATTGTCATATGTATATATCGTATTCCCGCAAATACAAGTAAAAATCTTCAGATATTTTTTGAGAATTTAGAAAACCTTTTACATAAATGTTCACCAAAGAAAAAAATCGTAGTAACTGGTGACCTAAACATAAATATCTTGAAAGATGATTACGCTACAAGGTCTCTTAAGAGTTTGCTAGACAATTATAACTTAAAATTAAACATTACTGTACCTACTAGAATAAATTCATGTCTTGGCCTAATTGCTAGTAATGTAAAAAATGCAGTAGGGGAAGTACATACCCGCTACCTTTCGGATCACGATACTTGTCAAATTTTAAAGTATGGTTCGGGAAATAGTAGAGCTAAAATAAGCTATTGGTATAAAACTATTAAAGACTATAGTCGAGAAAATATAGATAAATTTAAAGGTTATATGAAGTGTCGCACATGGAGTGAAGTAATTAATGAAACCGATTTTAATAAAGCCTTTTCCATGTTTTATGATGACTTATGTCTATTTTACGAGTTATGTTTTCCGAATATTAGAATTAAAATGAAGTCCATCAGTTCTAAGCCAAAGTGGATAACTAAATCGGATCGGTAGACGACGGGAATATTGAATATTTATTCTGCAAGTAAGCCTCGAGGGCTCTTTTACCGGAGTTCACAATACAATTACAATAACATAATTAAGTGACATGAGTGCATAGCAACAATCAACGAACAGATAAATCTAAAGATCCTAAGGGCCTGAAAAAATTGTGTTTTCGTATTCTGTCATTGAGTGTGGACTTCCACAAGTCCCTCTGAGGTGCAATCCACTACCTCTGTCGGTTTTCCCATCAATATCCAATATAGCCCGGCAAGTGGCCACTATCTTCAACCACCAACAACTGTTTGTTCAACCACCAAATCCTGTAACACGGATTACAGAATACAGAATACAGAATACAGTCTTTATTGGTAAAAATACATTTTACAGGTCATATTATTATTTATTACATTTTATTTAATTATGGTAAATTTAATTACATTAGGTATAAACATATCTAGGTCAATGATCTTTCTGAGCACACATAAACTCGTCAATCGAATAGTATGCTTTATTTAGCAGGAATAATTTGAGTTTATTTCTGAATATTCTGAAACTGTCAGAGTTTTTTATGTCAGTTGGGACTGAGTTATATAAGGTAGGCCCCATGATGCTGAGTGACCGTCGTGATTCAAGACAAAGCCTTATATTATCTAGAAGTGGGTCCTTGAAGATGTCCTTCGACCCAATGGGATCTTTTGTCCAATCTTCTCCTATTTTATACAAATGTTCTCCAACATTTCCACAAAACGGAGCTCAGCGGGAGTACTCTGAATTCCTTTGATTCTGGGTAGCCATTAGCAGTCATTCATTCTCTGTCTGCCAAGGACGTGACATTCACACAGCAAGTGTTCAATTGTCTCGTCATCCTCAACCAACCTAATATATATATGTTGAATGTTTACGATACTTTTTTTATAGGTGCACTTTAAGTTTAAATAATAATAATTTTATATAATAATAATGATATATTTTCAGGTTAGGGACAACCGCTCGGCACGGCCTTTAGGGCTGGATCCAGAAGGTCTACTCCGAACTAAGAAATCCGAACTTCGTATCGTGCCATCCCTTTCACTCTCATGTTATACACCATATGACTGAAAGGGACGGCACGATAGGAAGTACTGATTTCGAAGTTCAGAGTAGGCCCTCAGGTCAAGAAGAAGTGTTTATAAAAAGCTAATTACCAATATATTAACACGCAAAAACTGATGATATATATTTTATTTAATATGAAATTTAATTTAGATGTGAAATAGACTGCTTCTATTTACATACACATAATATATTATTTTTGTCACTTTTTAAAGTTCTTTATGTTGTTATTGTCGACACCGAAAGTCCTTAAGACTGACGGTGCACTGAATATCTCCAAATGATAAACTCATATAATATAATATGTGGTAAACGGTGTGGCTCACACATATTCTAACCATTATTACAATAAGTTAGTATAAGCACCCTTTGTAGTGACTGTTAATTGTTTACCCAAAAAAAAGAAGAGGGAAAAGGAAAAGAAGTGAAGACAGAGTTAAAGGGCAGGAAAAAGATGGAACAAAGATGTACCAGTTCTCGTGCGGTCTCTTATATTTTGAGCCAGCGCGCAAAGGAGCCGAAGGGTCTATCTAGCGGAGAATCGAACACGCGATGCTTACAGCCCATATTCAGAATGTAACTGAATAATAAGCTCAAGATGCCATCTAGTACAGTGACGTCAAAGAAATAAGGTGAAATAATATGGCTAACTTTGGTGTCGTCCCTACAACTTTATTTAGATTTCGAGGTAGAAAAACAAGACTAACGACTCAAAATTCCGAAGAAGAACACTTAGTTTCTTTAGTATCACTTTAAAGATTAAAGATTTTAAAGACTTATTTGACACTTAAAATGTAGGTACATTAGAAACAAATGTACGTAAACAACTGGTAGTTAAAATAACTGCGTCGCAGTCGTTTACGCTCTCTCTTGGTTACAATAATATACTTTATCTACAACCATACAGTAAATCCTCTTTTATGTGCTCAAAAAGTGTAGGTAAGGACCAACTTTACAATATCGCGCCGGTCCGGGGCGGAGATGGCCATAACAGCATCAAAAACGGTATCGTTATGGCTATCTCCGCCCATTACGACACAGGCTCGTGCTCAAAAAGACTTCAACGAGCTCACGAACTCGAACTCCTGCACTTTCAATTACACAATTTAATGTATGGATGTAGTTAAAGTAGTGTATACAACTGTACATAATTAGGCCTTAAAACACTCATGTGATCCTATTATGAAACTCGCTGACGCTCGTTTAATAAATAAATAAATAGTAAATATTTGTGGACAATCTTACAAAATTCAACCTAGTCCCAAATTAAGCAAAGCTTGCACTATGGGTGCTAAGTGACGATATACATACTTATATAGATAAATAGATACTTAAATACATAGAAAACGTCCATGACTCAGGAATACATATTTATGTTCATCACAAATAAATGCCCCGACCGGGATTCGAACCCGGGACCTCCAGCTTCGAAGGCAGGGTCATTACCAACTAGGCTAAAGCGGTCGTTTCATAAAACCACACTCGTGTTTTAAGACCTCTCATTTCTCATTTTGTATCAGTTGCATAAACTACTATAGTTAGGTACATAAAGAAATCAAATAATAGAAATTTAAGTTACATAATTAGATACACAGGTAGGAATGTTTACACGGTGATACGTGATACATCGATATTCAGTTTATCTATAAGATTCTGCTTTGGATATTTGTATGTAGGTTGTCTGGAAGAGATCGCTCGTTAGCGATAAGACCGCCTGTTGTCTACCACTGTTACATGTATTTTAAATTCTGTTGTTCTCTTAATGTACTTCGTTTGGTGAGCAATAAAGAATATTTGTATTGTATTGTATATGGTTAAGAGTTAGTATGTGTGTGTGTGTAGTGTACGTGTAATAAGTGTGTGTGTTTAGTATGTGTAGTCTAACGTAGGTAGTTTATTAAATTTAAGACATATTAGAAACTTATAAAAGTAAAAAATATTACAGAATAAAATAAACAACTAACTTAATCAATAACTATATAAAACAAAAACTAAAAGTCGAATTCTAAAATATGCCCCTGTGGCATGGTACCAAGGATGCTGGCAGTATTTCCTCGCTGAATCGCAAGATTCAGCGAGGAAATGCTGCCAGCTTATGCGTTGAGCGAGGAAGCTGCCAGCTCTCCTGTCCCCGGTAACATCGATCAACTGTTTTGCCGAAAAGCGATATAATTTTTTGCTGATGGGCCCCACGGACCAAGGGTCTCGACACCAAAAGGAATAAACTTGTAATTGGTGTCGAGACCCTTATATTTACGCCTCTTTAATGCCTCGGCCGCCTCAGCCGCCGCGCCGGCTCTAACTGTGGTGTTGCTGAGATGGGAGGGAGCCAGTGTGTCTACGCAGGTCGCGTCCCATACTAGCACCCGTCCCATCCTCCACGGAATCAGCGTCATTCCGTCCAGTCCCTTGTGTAGTCTTCACTTTATGTCATTAATATCATCATTAGCGGATAAAGTTTTCAGTCTTATCATAAGAAAGATTTAGAAGAAAGTCTGTTATTTTCAGTTTGCACTCATGCTACTCGTATACCGGTTGTTGAATACAACTAACTTAAATCTAAACCAGGCTCTTGGGGCGTTGTACCGAGGATGCTGGCGGCATTTCCTCGCTGTAGCGCAATGCTGATGCACAACGTGCGAGGAAGTCGCCAGCTCTTCGGTCACCAGTTACGTCAACCAAACGCTTCGCGATTTCAATAAATAACTTGTGCGCGCTGATACAACACCACTAATGGACAGTGCCAGTAGTGGTGTTACTATTGCTGCGGGTTTCTGTAAGATATGCACGTTCCCCAATACTTCCTTTATCCCCAGTTCCTTTGTATGAAACTACAGGGCCTATCGAGAACCGAAAACGAAGAATCTTCCTCTCTATCAAGAATTTATACAATTTCCCAACGAATACTGATAAGTTAATGACTACAAGAAACACTGGGAAACTCAAAATAACTTTTTGTAGACTAGTGAAGGCGAAAAAGTCGTTTTTGGGAAATTGTATAAAATTCTACAATAAAATTCCAAGACACATTACTGAACTTACAGATTATAAATTTAAGTCTGTCGTGAAACAGACACTTATTTCAAAAGCATATTATAAGATAAACGATTATATCATGGATAGGGATGTTTGGCAATGATAGCGTCCCGCACAAGTAATCTAACACAAAAATATTTTGTCCTTAATATTAAAAAATATGTATATATGTTTATATTGTAGCATTTGAATTCTGTAGTATTATGATACTGTTATTTTATATACATTGTATATTGTTTTGAAAAAATGACACCTCGCCGAGTTTCTTACGCCGGTTCTTCTCGAGGCAGAGGTTTATTTTATGAACCGTTGGTAATTTTTTGACATTCATAAGTGCTTGTAACATGCCTAAATTGAAGAATAAATTTAATGATTTCATTTCATTTCATTTCTACTCTGTCCCATTTGCTAATTCCAGTGACAGAGAGGGAGACACTCTGTTAGCGCTATCACTGAGCTACATGTAGTTTAATCGCGTGTCACTTAGTTATAGTACTCACAGTAGGCGTCATTAGGTCACACGAAACTTCACAGTGGATTAATACTTGGCAGTATTTTAACTAGACGTATTCAGGGTTCAATTATTTAATAAACTACCCGTAGATCTTAGAGGTATCAATTACTATTTCTTTTCAATTCACGTGACGTGTTGTTGACCCTTTATTGACTTCAGAGGGCCTACTCAAAAAAAAATCAAAAATCAAAACATTTATTCTGCAGATAGGCCTCAACGGCACTTTTACAAGTCAAAATCTATCTAGGTACATCAAATAAAAATATTACAATAATCAAAGTATCATTAATTAAATGTAGCGTTACATGTCAATAATAAGACTAAGAAACTAATAACAATTGTGATTTGTTAGTACTGTGAACCGAACGAAGTTATTTAACTTATGGCAATTATTTCGAACCGTGAGATCTTAGGAAAGACAGTACGGTTGCCAGGTTTGTTGCACTTTTAGCACCACCCAGGAGAAACGTGTAGAGTAGCAGTGGGTACTCCCTACGGACGTGGCGTGGTGCAACTTTGACCCCCCTTGTCAGTGAGTGTGCAACTTGACTGTTAGAAGTTCTCAAGCCGCTCGAAGGATTCTAACGTAGCTTAACGACTACTGTCATCTATTGCAGTGGTCGTTAAGTGCTGTCTACAGCAGCCGGGATCAACGGCCTAACGTGCCTTACTAACTGAGCACTACCGTACTTTGAAAGTACGGGAGTGCTCAGTTAGTAACCACTCAAAGCGGTCACACATCCAATAACTGACCCAGGCCCATGTTGCTTAACCTCGCATATCGCACGCGGCACGCGGGCGCCACTCGCGGGGAAACGAGCGCTCCATCATGTCTTTCGAATGGGCAAGTGGGATAGATATATCGTTTTCAGTTCGCGATAGGACCTCAGGACTCGATGTGTTGACAGTGACAGCTAAAGACATGCAGAGACACGCGCTATACAGTAGCATACCCATGGTTTGAGTCTCCTGCTATCAAACATCGATTTTGTTAGGCAGAGGCCTTCTGTAATTAAATACTCTGTGGCAAAGGGAATAGTTTGCCGCTCGCTAGAAAACGTACAGTCGCAATCAAATACATCTGCACACTTAAGGGTGTTCTGACGTATCTGAACTTGCATTATAATGTCCTAAAGAGTCGTGTTCAGATGTTTGTTAGCCCCTATCAGATGTATTGTATCTGATGTTGAATCTACAAGACACTGTGCTGTTTCTAATATTTGTATCGTGTTTCCTGTGTATCAAGGATCAACGTGCTTCAATATTCATGAGTTTATGCCGCACGACAAGCGTTGACAGATAGACAGACAGATCCGGGGTAATTGATTTTTGAATGATTGATGCTGTTCTACTCAATAATTGATAGATCACATAGTCGTAAAGGGTTAAAACTATAATGGCTGCCTTATGGTAAGTAGATACCGTAGCCTATAGACGCTTGCAGAGGAATCAACAGTGTGTTGCCGACCTAATAAAGGCCGAATCAGGTCGTTTCAAATATGGACGTGATAACTTTCCGCTGAGTTCTGAGTATTTTTTAAATAATAATTAGTAGTTTATGCAACTGCTACATAATAAGAGGCATTAAAAATATGAACGGAAATATGAACGGTACAAAGTGACTGCTGTATGTAAGCCAATGGCTTCAACCAGGCATATTCTAGAAGATTGTTACAAAACTAAAGTGAAGGCCAACGACTTCGTAATATTATGCGTAGGTGAAAATGATTCCAGTCCATTTGAACGGGAGTTTGAATTGTATGCAGTAATTAAAAAAATTAACTTTTGTAACATAATTATTCTTCCCGTATTACATAATAAACACTTAAATGTCACAAGAATAAATCATATTTTGAAAACTGTTTGTCACAATATAGAATACTGTACATATCTTGAGATACCTACTTTTTGGAAAACGTCTAGGGAGTCCTTGCAAAAAGTTTGTAAAGGAATTAACTGCATCATTGACTCTCATGACTACAGAGAAAAATACTTACATATTCAAAAAAAAAGTGATATTGTTTCAAACAGTATCCCAGAACAGCATACATACAGAAAAGGCACCATACCGTATTATTTTCCACCAACTAAAACACCTAAAGTAGTTGAAAATTTCCAACCTGACCAAGGCCTTGGTTTTTTTCGTAAGTAATGATAGTAAAGAAGTTAGAATCTTACACCAGAACATACAAGGGATTCAAAATAAACTGCGGTTATTAGAGGTATGTATTAATGAATTTACCGAAGAAAACAACTATTTAGACATTATATGCCTCTCAGAAACTTTTATTAAAAGAGGTAGTGAAGCAAATATATTCATTAAAGGTTTTAAGTTGGCTGCTTCGTTTTGTAGAGTAAGTAAAAAACGTCATCTTAAATATAAGCCTATTTTAATTTGTAATGAATTGTCAAAGGAAAAAATATTTGAGTGCTGCGGTATAGAAATCCCAAGTCTAAATAGTATTGTCATATGTATATATCGTATTCCCGCAAATACAAGTAAAAATCTTCAGATATTTTTTGAGAATTTAGAAAACCTTTTACATAAATGTTCACCAAAGAAAAAAATCGTAGTAACTGGTGACCTAAACATAAATATCTTGAAAGATGATTACGCTACAAGGTCTCTTAAGAGTTTGCTAGACAATTATAACTTAAAATTAAACATTACTGTACCTACTAGAATAAATTCATGTCTTGGCCTAATTGCTAGTAATGTAAAAAATGCAGTAGGGGAAGTACATACCCGCTACCTTTCGGATCACGATACTTGTCAAATTTTAAAGTATGGTTCGGGAAATAGTAGAGCTAAAATAAGCTATTGGTATAAAACTATTAAAGACTATAGTCGAGAAAATATAGATAAATTTAAAGGTTATATGAAGTGTCGCACATGGAGTGAAGTAATTAATGAAACCGATTTTAATAAAGCCTTTTCCATGTTTTATGATGACTTATGTCTATTTTACGAGTTATGTTTTCCGAATATTAGAATTAAAATGAAGTCCATCAGTTCTAAGCCAAAGTGGATAACTAAAGGGATAAAATACTCTTGTAAGCAAAAGAGATGTCTCAGATCGCTTTGCTACATTAAGAACCAAAATACGTTAGAATCAAAGCGTCGCTATACGTTATATAATAAAGTGCTAAAAAGGTGTATTGTACAAGCACAGAGGAATGTAAATATCAAATTTATTAATTTAGCAAAAAACAAATGTAAAGCAGTTTGGGACATCATTAAAGATAAACATGATGATGTCAGAGTTTTAGATTGCATTGAGTCTATTCAAAGAGGTTCAGTGAGCATTACTGGTGCCCAAGATATAGTAGAGGAATTTAATAACTTTTTCATTACCGTGACTAAAGAGACCAGAAAATCAAATAGCAATGGGCCGGTATTGTCCGGAGGTAATGTTAGAAATTCTTTGTTCTTGAGGCCATGTACCGAGAGTGAAATAGAAACTGTAATAAAATCGCTCCGGAACACAAATGCAATTGGAATTGATAACATATGTACTCGTATTATAAAAAGTGCTGCGAAGGAACTAACTAAAATATTGACCCACTTTGTAAATCAATCCTTTTTGAATGGTATATTTCCAGAAAGATTAAAACAATCGGTTGTCAAGCCTTTGTTTAAAAAAAATGATCGACACATTTTGAATAACTATCGGCCTATTACTTTAGTGCCAATACTTTCTAAAATTTTTGAAAAAGTAATGAAAATTAGAATTGTTAACTTTACTGAAAAACATAACATCATATCAAAGGAACAAAATGGTTTTGTTAAGGATAGGTCAACAACACATGCCGCATACACACTAATACGACGTGTTACAGAATGCATAGATAATAAAGTTCCTGTAGCAGCAGTATTCTTTGACATGTCAAAGGCTTTTGACCTTGTAGACCACGCCATTCTACTGAAAAAATGTGAACAATATGGAATCAGAGGTAATGCATCTAAATGGGTTGAAAGCTATTTATCTAATCGTAGACAATGCGTTCAAATTGATAGGCTGGATGAACGTAGAGAACTAATTTCGTATAGATCAGCATTCCAAATTAACGCACGCGGAGTACCTCAAGGGAGTGTACTGGGACCGCTGTTGTTTGTTATATACATTAATGATATACCTCAAGTTACAACACACGAAATGATAATGTTCGCTGACGATTTATCAATTATTATTCCAAACACTGATAAGTCGGGGGCGCATGAGGTATTAGTAAATGAGGCCATGCAAGCTATAGGTAAATGGGTAGAAAATAATAGTTTGAAAATGAATGTTGAAAAAACGAACTATATCCTTTTTTCAAATCATAAATCTAAACCCACACCCTTAAATGTGAACTATGCGGGACAAACTGTAAACAACAATGATGAAGTTAATTTCTTAGGTATAACTCTTGACAAATTTTGTAACTGGAAAGCACAAATTAATAATATATGTAATAAACTTAATAGATTTGTCTATGCTCTAAAAAGATTAAGAAGTATAGCTGGGCAATCAACAGCTTTGACAGCCTATCATGGTTATGTCTCATCTCTTCTCCGCTACGGGATCATTATTTGGGGAAACTCAACTGATATCCACAAGGTATTTTTATTACAGAAAAGATGTATTCGTGCTGTGGGCGGAGTCGGTCCACTGGACTCGTGTAAACCTCTGTTTATAAAACTAAAAATACTGACACTCACATCTATTTTCATATTTGAACATGCAAAATTCGTAAGAAAAAATCCAGAGATGTTTGACAAACCTGTTCAAAATCCAAATTTACGTGGTAGAGATTTATTTCTCATTAAGCCGTCAGTTTCGAAAACAGCCTTGTATAGAAGGAATTGTTATATAATGTCAATAAAAGTCTATAATCATATACCTCTAGAATTTAGGACTTTACCGTACAAATTGTTCATAGTCAAACTTCGCTCATGGCTTCAGGATAAATGTTTTTATAGAATTAAGGAATTTTTTGACATGACCACAAATTTAACATAACTAGAAATAATTTACACTGTTTTTTTTTTCTTATGTAGAATGACATTATTATATAAATTTTTTTTTTTTTAATTATAATCATAAATTTGCATGCCATTGTAATGGTGAATTGTGCAGTTCTATATTTAATGAATGTATATTTTGTCATCTGTTATGTACCATAATTCTCGCAAATAAAATTTTGACTTTGACTTTGACTTTGACTTTGACTTTAAAACACGAGTGTGGTTTTCTCGCCTTCGGCTCGTTTCATAATAAGATCACACGAGTGTTTTAATGCCTAATTATGTACAGTTGCATACTCTACTTTATCTACATCCATATATTAATCTTCTTTCATATGTGTTCAGGGACCATTGTGTTGCAAGTGTAGTGAGCTCGAGCGTGAGCTCGTTGAAGTCTTTCGTGAGCACGAGCCTCTACCGTTATGGGCGGAGAAGGCCAAAATGATACCGTTTTCGATGCTATTATCAGTGTTGCCAGGACCCTTAGGACGAAAATTACGTTTCTTTTCTTGAAAAGTTACATTTTTGATGCAAAAGTTACATTTTTTATATTTTTCATAATGACTTTCGTAACGTTCGATTTTAAGAAATGTGTAGCCATATACAACTATAATTCGGCGAGTTCGGCGACAGAATTACGCCAGTCTGATGGGCGGTATCTCGAATGTCATACATAGTTGCAACAGACGGACAGACTGAGGCGTACCATGTAGGTTCTTTTGTCACCTTTTCTGTATGAAAACCTATAAATTGTCTCGCTTGGTCCCGGTTAGATACAATTGACCTTTCTTTTTAAATAGAGTTTCATTATTCTCAAAAGTTTCAAAAAAATCCTTTACAGAAGTTACTTACATGTTACGCGAGCCGGTCAAAAGTTACGAAAAATGTAAGAAATGTAACCATCTGGCAACACTGGTTATTATGGCCATCCTCCGCTCCGGACCGATATCGTAAAGCTGGTCCTTACGTACACTTTTTGAGCACAAAGCCGTGGTCTCCCGGCGAAAAAAAATAAACAATAGCATTCTTTTGTAATGAGGTCGGGGATCCCCGGGACCGGTAGACGACGGGTAGAGGATTTACTGTATGGGTACTGTAGATAAAATAATTTATTTATTCACACACAAGTTAACACCAAATCACTTATGTACTTATGTGGTAGTTAAAAAGCTCTATTTACAGTATTTACAGTCAGGATTCTATTGTAGAATCTTTCGTTTCACCTAGTACTCAATATACAGTGGAATCCGGATAAAGCGACAGTCAAGGGGTATGTGAAATTACGTCGCATTAAAAGGACGTCGCACAAAACGGACTGATTTGCTTTGAAAATGTTTGGTATGAAATCTCAGGTGAAGATTTTATAAGTCTCAATTGATTCAGACTTATAAAATCTTAAATAACTATTATGCCTGTCCAGAGCTGAGCGACTTGTTCACTCGAAACACAAACACACGCACGAGAGGACACAACTTTAAAGTCAGCTAACAAATATCGGCAAGAACTTAATCTCTAATAGAATAGTAAAGGCGTGGAACAAATTACCTTCAGAAGTAGTGAACGCTAACAGTGCTAATCAGTTTAAAAACAAACTTGACAAACTAAGATCTAAGCAGTATTAACCAGTGCCAAGTGAACTATGATTTAGAGGTATCAGCGTCAGCTGCCTGTCTAAAATATATAATAATAATAATAATAACCTGATATCGTGCTGACAGATCGATCGAAGCGCCAGGCAGTGCTCGTTGACATCACCATCCCCCATGACGAGAACCTCGTGAAGGCCGAGAAGGACAAAGTCAGCAAGTCTAGGTACTTGGCACACGAGGTGACCGCCATGTGGGATGTTGATTCATTGTCCCGATAGTCGTCTCTGCGAACGGTCTAATAGCGAAGAGTCTCGACCAACACCTCAAGAGACTCTCGCTAGATGGCTGGGTCAAGGGTCAGATACAGAAGGCGGTACTCCTGGACACGGCGGGTATAGTCAGGAGGTTCCTCTCTCTGTCGCCCTAACCACCGGCAGCTTAGGCCCCGCCTCGCTGTCGGCGGCACACTAGGTTAGGTTTTTATAATAATTTTATGTTTTGTAAGTGTATTTTTATGTTTTACTTTTTAGAAAGATATTGTAAAAACCTTACTTAAGCGAAAAAGTAAATAAAGAGATAATAATAATAAAATCTTATGTGTGGTGATTTACAAGTCGTTAAAAGCGGTAAAATGTTATATGCGGAGTCGTTATAAGCGGATTCTACTGTACCGCCCTCGGCGTAAATATTATTTTGCTCCATTGAGACACAATCTACTATTGTTGCAATGGATAAGAGCTTTTGACGTCTTCATTTAAGTGTTTATTTTTGATACTAACTGTACGTTTCTCTAAAATAATGACTAAAATATTTTTTTTGTCTCATCTGAACATAAAGTGGCCTGAATATCCTACTTCCTGGCCAGGGGAAGGAAGACATGTAATTTGTGTAAGTACAACACGGGCGGTAATAAAGAAAGCCCCTGATAACATATTTATCGTCCTTGCCTACGGCTCGGGCGTCAAATACCTGTGATATGAGACATTCTTTGTTTTTAATAAATGACACCTCGCCGAGTTTCTTACGCCGGTTCTTCTCGAGGCAGAGGTTTATTTTATGAACCGGTGGTAGTTTTTTGACATTCATAAGTGCATGTAACATGCCTAAATTGAAGAATAAATGATTTCATTTCATTACCGCCCTTGGTAAGTATTGTACTATTTTAATTCCTGTATTTACCTTTTCTGTACTCTAGAATGTATTTTTTTTCTAGAGGAATTTATTTGGAATAAGAATAAGAATTCTATCGCCATCGAGAAAAACGAACTCAAAAACGAACAAGGCCTCGCAATAAAATCGTACGCAGACAAATCGAATCACTATTTAAATTAGGCGACAAAAAAAGCTTCTTCGGAGAGCGTTTAATGCTCTTTAAAAATTGAACAATTTTAGACTCTAATACGCCGAAATAAGAATGTAGTTTTTAATGAACTGTGAATGCCGGAATGTAGATACGTGACAAAACGAAGTAAGTTTAGAAATACGCTCAAGAGCTAATGAAATAGGTATACTTTGTATTGAATTTCGATTCAAAGTGTATGCATTTTTTGGCTGGCTTGGCTGGAGGTCTTGTTTGAAGGAAGATACCGATGACGAAAATAAATGTAAAATTAAATTATAATTGAATAAACTAGTTACGGTTTTGCGCAGGGGTGAATCAGTACACCATAGCAACATAGTAATATAGAGCCCGATGTAGGTTACGGAGTGTGGTTGAATACTGACTGACCGTCCGGTTTTTTGTTTTTAAATAAATATTAGAGGACAATCTTACACAAATCAAACTAGCCCCACAGTAAGCTCAAGAAGGCTTGTGTTATGGGTACTAGACGACGATATATTTAATAGATATAAATACTTAAATACATAGAAAACATCCAAGACTCAGAAACAAATATTCATTCTCATTACACAAATATTTGCCCTGACCTGGATTCGAACCCAGGACCGTCAGCTTCACAGGCAGGTGCACTGCCCACAATTAGGCTAAACCGGTCGTCATATTTTTTGCTGCTGGGGTTTTCTTCCTGGCCCCGCCGGGGTTGTTAAATGATGCGTGAGCGCATCACGTAGACACTTGGAACAGTTCTCCGAATGCATTACCATTAGTACCAGCGTTTGTTTACACTATTATTGTTATCACCTCAGAAATACGGCGCCGTCGCACAAAGAACAATGGAATCGCGCCGCTGTCGTCCAGAACAAGTCCATTCAAGTCTATGATCGCATCGCCCCGCTCGCCGCCCTGCTGCCCGGTGGCGTCGAGTTCGCCGCCTTAGTGTTTGCACCAAGAGCTGCTATATAGAGCCCGATGTGGGTTATGGAGTGTGGTTGAATACTGACCGACTACCCGGAATTTCTTGCAGCTGGGGTTTTCTTCCTGGCTCCGCTGGGGTCGTTAAATGATGCGTGAGCGCATCACGTAGACACTTGGAACAGTTCTCCGAACGCATTACCATTAGTACCAGCGTTTGTTTACACACTATTATTGTTATCACCTCGGAAATACGGCGCCGTCTCACAATGAACCAGGGACCGATACCGGTATTTTTAAAAAACCCTGAATTAGCCCAATATTTTGGATTATTTTTTGCTCTTTACGTAGGGTTGAATCATATATTTAGGTACCAACGTCGTATTATTAGATTGTCCCATTAAAAACGAAATAATGACCCGGTGACCGTAGTAATACCGGTATTTTTCTATGGAAAAAATACCGGTATCGGATCCCTGCAATGAACAGTGGAATCGCGCCGCTGTCGTCCAGAACAAGTCCATTCAAGTATATTGATCGCATCGCCCCGCTCGTCGCCCTGCTCCCCGCTGGCGTCGAGTTCGCCGCCTTAGGGTTTGCACCAAGAGCTGCTGCAGCTGGTGCTAGCCTTACGGCTGCGGCGACGTGGTTGGCTCTACGTTTCTTAACAGTTGTAAAATTAATTTTGTATTGAGCAGTACCGCTGCTAACGTAAACTACAAATTTAGAAATAAAGGAAACCTACAGCTCAAAGGGACTCAAAGGGGACCTATAGCTTAGTTGGCTAGAGCGACTGGCCGCGAGTGCCGGGAGGTCGCAGGTTCGAATCCTGCTCGGTGCCTAAATGTTTCAATTTTTCCTTTATTTCTAAATTTGTAGTTGTAAAATTGTAAAAGGAGTGAAACCAATTTTAAACAGAGAGCCTAACCAGCGTGTTACACGCACATCTGCGACATTTTCACTTTTTTCGCGTGTGATTTTGTTGTCTGATCTGGAAGAGATCGCTTGTTAGCGATAAGACCGGTTGCCAACCATTATTATGTGTGATTTAATTCCGGTGCTTTAGTGACGTATTTATTTACTCTTTTTGATGAGAAATAAAGAATGTTTTTTATTGTATTGTGTGTTTATAGGCGCAATTCAAACCGTAGGGCGTTTATTTTAAGATTGAATTTACACAGTTTATTGCGTTTTGGCTGTGGCTTAAGACGACTTACAAATTTCAAAATATTTTGAAATAAACGTATTGATTACTCCAATTAACTGATTAAGGGATACGATGCTTTTGCTTTTTTATGTTATAGGGGGCAAACGAGCAGACGGATCGACTGATGGTAAGCAATTACCATCGCCCATAGACACCTGCAACACCAGAGGGGTCGCAGGTGCGTTGCCGGCCTTTCAGAAGGGAATACGCTCTTTTCTTGAAGGTTTGAAGGTCATATCGGTCCGGAAATAGTTAGTTTTAGATAGTAACGGAGCCATTTTTTTTTGTTTTTATTATATTTTAACAGAATTAAAGTCGATTAAAAACTTATTTTGATTTTAAAAATTATTACAAAAACTTGTACCTTGAAAATTGACGAATTCACTCACAATCACGTTTGAGACGACCTTTCTTGTTGAAAGATGTTAGACATACATGTAACATCTAGAGATAGTAATGACGAGAAAATATCACGATACGTGTCAATTCACACCGGGAATATCCTGAATATACTAAGCCTTTACAACTGATAAGGGCCTTTAAAGGGTTGGGTACAGAAACTAGAATAAGTTTTTTTGAAACAAAACACAAACGAACGCGTTTGCGTGTAGTCTCAAATTGTATGTCAAAACATGTACCTTATATCTAGCTGACTATCTACTTTTTGCCACAACACTTAAGGCTGTTCTTTTTATTTATTAAGACTTTAGGTTAAGGTAGTATGTAACTAACTCGCTTAAGATTATTACTTATATATTACTAGCGACTCGCCCTGGCTTCGCACGGGTGCACTATTTAATGGATGTTATTATACATATAAACCTTCCTCTTCAATCACTCTATCTATTAAAAAAACCGCATCAAAATCCGTTGCGTAGTTTTAAAGATTTAAGCATACATAGGGATATAGAGACAGAGAAAGCGACTTTGTTTTATACTATGTAGTGATTATACTTACTAACTCACTTAACATTACTACTTATATACTTAAGGTTTTAATAGACTTATGGATCCCACAATCAAACTGTGCAAACAGTTATGCGGGACGTTGTATTTAATTTTAAGTCATGCCATTTGCTTTACTGTATAAATAAATAAATAAACGTAGTTACTACCGAAGGCCACCAGAGGCGCTGCTGGCGTTAATATACAAATTGAGACTAAACATAAACGCGTTCGTTTCTGTTTTGTTTCAAAAAACTTAAACTAGAGGTACAGATTCTGCTAAGTCATCAGTAATAAAACTGAGATTCCTGAGACTAAGACATTAAATAAGGTAAGTGCTCCGTGTTGATGGAATGAGCTTTTTATTTCTTATTTGAATTGATGTTTTAAGGCATCGAAGACGTCTTAAAGTACTGAAAGAGATTGAAAGTTTATTAAAAATTAGGTGGAAGTTAATGATGAGTGATACATTGATACTTATTTTATCCTTTTAACAGCAATTTTAAATTGTAAACTGTTATGTGATTCTGTACATTTCACCTTAACTTATATATATACATATTTTATAGCCTATACAGTGTCCCAGTGCTGGACAAAGGCCTCCCCTCTTTTTCGCCACTCGCCTCGGTCGTGTGCCAGCTCCCACCAATCCATACAAAATGTATCAAGGTCATCCCGCCATCTCCTTTTCGGTCTGCCTCTGCCTCGGGAGCCATCTTGTGGGATCCATTCGGTGGCAACTTTGGTCCATCGCTCCGGGTGCATTCGATAGATATGCCCAGCCCAGTCCCACTTACATTAAGTGTATTGTAATAGTAATTAACTTAATTTCATCATCATCATCATAATATTTAAGAGCTTGGCTCTTGTCGGTGGAGTAATTGCCAGCTTATTCTACATTCAGCTTTGTCCACTTCTTTGTATGACGTAGCATTTATTTTATGTTTTATTTGCTCCATGTACGTCATTCTAGGTCTTCCCCTTTTCCTTTTTCCCTCTATCTTTCCTTCTATTATTGTTCTGATCCATTCGTCATGGCGTTATGAGATGTCCTAACAGTGTCCCTCTTCTGTTTTCTATTATTTTCAATAAAGTATTCTTCTCTTTAACTAAGTTTAAAACTTCTTCGTTAGTTTTCTTCTCTGTCCAGCTGATTCTTTCCATCCGTCTCCAAAACTACATTTCAAACGCTTCTAATCTTTCACGGTCCCTTTGCGTCATCGTCCACGTTTCGCAGCCATAAAGCTATACTCCAGATGTACACCTTGATTAGTTTCTTCCTAGTACAACTTGATATTCTAGTTGTAAGCAGTAACTTAATTTAAGAACCTTTATTTAGTGAAACCATCTCATTGACTACGGGTGGGTCTAAAACCAGCTTAGCGCTGTGCTCACAGTGATTCTTCCTTAAGCCCAGGAAGAAGCCTCCGGGCGGCTTGAGAACTTCTAACAGTGAAGTTCCTCAGTCACTTGATAGGGGGGGTCGAAGTTGCGCCACGTACGTAGGGAGTACCCACCGTTATCTTACACGTGACTGGATGGTGCTAAACGGTGCAAAACTGGCAACCGTACTATATTCTCGAAGATCTCATGGTTCGAAATAATTGCCATACGATACTTAAAATTGAACGTTGCCTGTTCAGGTGAATTTTCTCTTCTCTCCTCTTTTCTCTCGTCTTTCCTCTTTCCTCTCTATTATCTTCTCTCTTCTACTCTATTCACTCTTTCTTTTCACTTTTCCATTTCTATTTTCTCTTCTCTCCTCTTTTCTCTCTTCTCTCCTCTTTTCTCTCTATCATCTTCTCTCTTCTACTCTATTCTGCACTCTTTTTTTTCACTTTTTTCCACCATTTCTGTTTTCCTTTCTTGACCTCGACTTGGCCTAAAAGACCTAGTCGAGCGGGTCTTCCTGATAATGAAACCGGCCCCACTGAAGACCAATCTTCAATAATGTATATAAAAATAAAATAAAAGTCATCTTCCAATTAATTGCATCTTCAAATTTTATAAAGGGTCGGCAACGCGTACCTGACTCCTTTGGAGTTGCGGGTGTCTATAGGCTGCGTTGGCCGCTTACCATCAGGTGGACCGTAAGCTTGTTTGCCACCGGCGTTGTATAAAAAAAAGAAAGTTCAGGTGAATTAACAGACGGGTGGTGTGTGGAGCCGAGACCAGCTGAAGTGGTCAAAGGAACAGGTCCGCTAGTATTTCTGACCATGCGTGGCAGATCTTTTACGCTTGGCAATGTTAGAGCTTGAATATTTTTCATGTCATAAATAAATAAATAAATATTAGAGGACAAATTTACACAAATCGAACTAGCCCCACAGTAAGCTCAAGAAGGCTTGTGTTATGGGTACTAGACGACGATATATTTAATAGATATAAATACTTAAATACATAGAAAACATCCAAGATTCAGAAACAAATATCCATGCTCATCACACAAATATTTGCCCTCACCGGGATTCGAACCCAGGACCGTCAGCTTCACAGGCAGGTGCACTACCCACTAGGCTAAACCAGTCGTCATACATTGGTAATGTTACGTTGCTCTCATGTTAAATACCTTTTTTTTATTACAGGGGGCAAACGAGCAGACGGATCGCCTGATGGTAAGCGATTACCGTCACCCATAAACACCTGCAACACTAGAGGAGTCGCAAGTGCGTTGCTGGCCTTTCAGAAGAAAAAACGCTCTTTTCTTGAAGGTTTATCGGTCCGGAAATATCGCAGGCGACAGTTCATTCCATAGTTTGGTTGTGCGAGGCAGGAAATTTCTTGAGAAACGCACTACCAACCATCTAAGTGGTGAGGATGGAAATGCTGACGCGTAGGACGATGACGAAAAGATGCGGCAGGGATCATTCTGAACATCTCCTCCGAGCACTTCCCGTGATACAAGCCTACCTACCCACTCGTGTTTCTGTATTCAACATGTATTTTACTATTATCAGTAATGTGACAATTTTCTATTTCAGAAAATTACATGGTGCTTAGTCAATCGGTGGCATTTGATCCCAAGATTTGGCATAGCCACTAGTTTTACGAAACTACTGCCATCTGACCTTCTAACTCAGAGGAAGAACTAATCTTGTTGGAACTTGATTGGTTGCCTAACGGTGTTTTCATTCACACAAAGGCTAATGATATCTCTTACATAATTATAAAACCCCATATGGTACAGTAGAGCTAAAAAATATGTACACGGACAAAGTGATTAAAAAATGTGAACACGATTTTATTGTTAAGGGCATAAGATTGCTCAGATGTTTTTGAACCTTCGGGAAAGTTCATATATTTATGAACCCGACGAGCTGTAGGAGCCATTCGAACCCACGACTTCTAGGTCGAAAGTTCTTTGCCTTACCGCTGCAGTGGATTTTGATGCAGTTCATGTGTCTCGGCATTTAATTCTGAGGGGCTACTATCAAGTTCGGAATCCGAACTTCGTATCGTGCCGTCCCTTTCAGTCTCGTGTTACTCACTATATGAGTGAGAGGGATGGCACGATACGAAGTTCGGATTTCAAAGTTCGGAGTAGCCCCTCTGGGCACGGCATTCGAAATTTTCCCTCTCTGTCGCATTTGTAAGTTTGCATATAAGTGCGACAGAGAGGGAAAACATCGTTTGTGGTTCGCGGTAGCTCGTCTCGGTAGCAGTGTATGCCGCTCGCGTCGTCTCGCCTGCCCCCGATAGCATCTCTCATTGTTTGCTAATGCACGGTGACACTGCGCAATGCAATACTTTTGTTTTCGCCTCAATTAATCTTTTACTAGTGGGCATACTAGTTTCAACAACATACTAGTTTGAGTAAAACCAGAGGTCTATTTTTGTAGGAGAGAATCGGCTATGTGCAAAGGAAAACCTTACATATTGATCCTCACAGATTGTTTTGGTAACTTTAGAAATTAGTATAATGGTATTGTCAGCATCATTATTCACAAGTAGTTATGAGAAATAATAATTAACTACAAGATTCATATATATTTTTCTCTTTTTTGTATGATTTTAATGGACTAGACTGCGAATCAGACTCATAGGCTGTGGCAGAATAACAGCGTTGCAGTTTTCACAGCAAATAGCAACACATGCTGTGTCTCAGCCTTTTCTTTATGGCACACATTGCTGGACTCATTGTGCACCTTCACTCACTGTGTATTATCTTACACCTATTTATTATGACCGTTTGTGTATGCTTTATTGAATAAATGGTTTTTCTTTCTTTCTTTCTTACATATTTGGCTCATTGTCAGTTGTAAAAACAAATGTTGCCCACCCGGTGGTCAATAGTTAACGGCTTACGTACATATAATTCATGTTTGCAAGGACTAGTAACTTCGTACTAGTGTTCAGTGGAATTGACATGATGAGAGACTTTGCTCTGTTCTCATTTGATTTTATTTTTAGACTGACGCTAAGAGACCTCATACATCTCTAAGCATACTTATTTATTAGATTTTATTATTTTCATGTTGATGCTTATAGATATATCTCAAAATATTTTATTATGATTAGTTAATGATACATTGATTATTGTATCATTTTTATTTGATATAGATAGATTTTGACTTGTTTGGTTTATTTGCAGAATAAATGTTTTCTTGACGCTTAGAGACCTTGTACATCTCTAACAAATCTCGATTGTTATTAGTTTCTTAGTCTTATTTTTGACATGTAACACTTTTTAATTACTGATACTTTGATTATTGTATTATTTTTATTTGATGTACCTAGATAGATTTTGACTTGTAAAAGTGCCCTTGAGGCCTATTTGCAGAATAAATGTTTTGATTTGATTTGATTTGATATAAGTTATGTTTTTATTACATAGATTTATAGTTATGGAAACTCCGTTTATGTGGGTTGCTAGAACAATCCAAAATTAAGCTTTGTGGCCCTTAACTTTTGATATGTCCACCGAAAAGACGCGAACCAGCCAGTGCTGAGCCAGTGTCCGTTTCACTGCCGCGGGGACACACATGTTGTTGTTTGTTTTCTTCTGTTGTTGTTTTTTTTGTAATATGTG
Source organism: Epiblema foenella (assembly GCA_963556455.1). NCBI lineage: Eukaryota > Metazoa > Arthropoda > Insecta > Lepidoptera > Tortricidae > Epiblema > Epiblema foenella. The sequence continues at coordinate 26,055,315 of OY747099.1, read as the reverse complement.
TGTCTTCTGTGTCTGTGAATAAATGTTTCTTTCTTTCTTTCTTTGAACCTAAATCTGACTATGACCCATTTCGGACACGTTTCCCGCTGAGATGCGGACTCCATGGAAAGAAGGGTGGTGCAGGGCAGGGTCAGTGGATCCAGATCACGAGGCGGTCCACCAATACGATGGACAAATCAGGTCAAAGTACTAAAAAGGGCTCCACTAGGGCATGCAATACCGGACGACTCTCAATCCCGCGATTGAAATCCCGTATTGGACTTCAACCCCGAAATTCCGAAATACCGGAATCCCAGTATTTTTCACCTGAGAATAAGAGTAACTGACAATTTACCGTCACATTGTAACTATCTGTGTTATACGTAAGTAGAAAAATAAAGTAGGACAGAGAATAATAACAAATACTAACGAGATAAATATAAATGCTTTACATTTCATCTCCTGCTACCCAAAGGTTGTCTGGAAGAGATCGCTCTTTTAGCTATAAGACCGCCTGTTTTTACCTAGTTCTTAAGGATTATCTGTCATATTTTCTGTATATTGATTGTTGGTGCAATAAAGAATATTGGGTGCATTTAATGGATGTTATTATACATATAAACCTTCCTCTTCAATCACCCTATCTATTAAAAAAAACCGCATCAAAATCCGTTGCGTAGTTTTAAAAATTTAAGCATACATACTGATATAGGGATATAGGGACAGAGAAAGCGACTTTGTTTTATACTATGTAGTGATGCTCAACTCTCTTATTGTTGCCTTCTTATAAACTTTGCGAAAGACTCATATTTTTCTACTAAAGTTTAGTGCAAACTTTTCAATACCGGTATCCCGATATTACGGTAATGCTCTGCTTTAATCCCGGTATTGAAATACCACATGTACCGCATGAATGATCACGGCTGCTCTGTCAGGAGCATATTACGCCTAAGAAGATTTTTGTTTCTCTCTTCCACACGCGGCATCAGAATTCAGAGTGTACGAAGGAGACACAACATTTATTCCGTTTGTTTTCAACCTCATTTACTTATATCCCGCTATGTTATATTCAGAGGGGCTACTCCGAACTTCGAAACCCGAACTTCGTATCGTGCCGTCCCTTTCATTCATATGGTGTATAACACGAGAGTGAAAGGGACGGCACGATATGAAGTTCGGAGTACAGGGCCTGGAGTGTTACCGCGAACCAAAAAAGAAATTTTTCCTCTCTGTCGCACTTATGTGTAAACTTGCAAGTGCGACAGAGAGGGAAAATTTCGAATGCCGCTCGCGGTAGCAGCTCTGAACTGTTTTGTATTTTTATAGAGGTGTGCTGTGCAATAAAGATTCGTACAGTCAAGGGCACCAGTATGTATGCATTTTTTCACCTCATTCCATTGAAATAAGGTCCAAAATTGTATACTTATTTATGTCCTCGACTGCACCTATTTGTATTATTCTGATTGGGGGTTCTTGATAGTTGATTACGTGTCAAACGTTAGAAATCGTTACGTATTATTTCGACCCTCAGTGCCTTTACCATGAGTTGACATGACTGTACTCGCTAGCGACTGCGTAAATGATTTAGTATGCCGACTCTTAGTTCTATCGCGTAACCATATTTTTTTTTTTACTGGTAAAATCAAGAGTACATTTAAATGTCGTGCACGGTTGTCATCGATGTACAAATTTAACAAGATAACCACGAAATTTATTTTGTTGTAAACTTTTTAATTTGTATGTTGTTACTGTGCCTAGTAAATAAATAAATAAATAAATAAATAAACCGCAAGAGGCGCTATACTTTTGCCCATATAAATTTTTACGCAGTCGCTAGCGAGTACGGTCATGTAAACTCATGGTAAAGGCACAGATCACCCCTTACATAATTATCATGAGCTCACACCCGAGCTGAATCCGAGACAGCTCGAGTTAACAACCAGACGGTGATTATACAGCAGCGCTAGTTTGAGTTTGATTATGAGTTTCCTGCGGTTCGAGTTTGGAAGACGGATGGAAAATAAAATGATCTGACTATTAATCTTTTAAAAAATATGAACTATTTAAATAATAGTGTAGTGTTTGTATCATTGAGCTATGACGTAGTCTCGACTTCACGGGTGGTGGGGCGGCAGTCACGTGAGTGCCTTGGGTGAGAGCGATGGTGGTAAGCAATTAAATGAAAGTGATCGGGAAGCATCAGAATAATTAGCAGTAAAAACTTAAGCAGCAGATAATTTGTTAATGGAGTTAACTTAGGTTAATATTTTGTTTATTGATTTCTTGAAAAATAAATTATGTTAAGGAAGGGATGTAGTGTTTGTATCATTGAGCTATGACGTAGTCTCGACTTCACGGGTGGGGCGGCAGTCACGTGAGAGCCTTGGGTGAGAGCGGACGTGTTGACCCCAGCTACTGGTGACGTACCGAGATAGATATTTCCCCTGTGCCCCTTTGGCAGAGGGAACACTACAAATAGTATTAGCGTTAGTTTTTGTAATATTGAGATTATTAAAATTGATTCAGAAGAGGGATTGATATGACGCTCTCGCACACACAGGACTGATTACTGAATAAACTAAGTCCAGAAAGCGGAAGAAGAATAAAGAACAGAAGAATAAAGTGAAAGTGAATGATCGTAAACAATTTGGTTGTTGTCCAAAAAAATACACAAAAATTGTTATTTGTATGTATATCACTGTTACCAGAATACCCCAAAATAAGTGTTTTCTAGAATCTCATTTCCTTTACTTACTTAATTTTTACTAAAGTGTTTTAGATTGTGTGTTTAGTGTATCTATACACGCTCAAGTTAGTCGCGACGAATTCAAAAAAACAGTCAAGATTTACTTCAGTATTGCTTTCTTAAAACAGTAACGAGTTCCTGCATATACCAACATGTATCTATTTTGCCAATCCCTCGGACTATTTCGTGTCTTGAGCTAAAGCGTCTTGATATGTAAATTGAATAACAGTTCCTAATTTGCTTGAAACTGACATGTTTACTATATTCACTATGCAGTCACAAACATGTGCACACTTTATTAAATGCTAGGTATAAGACGTAGGGGAGACTGGGTACAATTGGAACGTTTTTTAATGGCTATAACGTCATCATTTTTAATAGAATCTTCTTTAGGTGCCATGTCCTCTAAATATCTGTGAATGCAGTTTAAATTGTTTTTAAAATTAAAATAATGTCTTCTTTCAGTAAAATGTTCCATCTACAATATTCAATCCGACAAGGTGGAGTGATGACCTGGTGAAGGTCGCGGGAATCCGGTGGAAACGAACGGCACAGGACCGGTCTAAATGGCGAGCCTTGGGGGAGGCCTATGTTCAGCAGTGGACGTCTTTCGGCTGAAATGATGATGATGATGATGATGACAATATTCAAGGTACTTTCCCTCCATGTGGCATAGCCGTGGGACGCCCTGTATATTAAGAATTTGATCCTCTTTCGAAAAAATTGCAATTTATTGATTTTCTTCTTTGGTGTCAACATCCTTATCCTCTACTACAATACAATACAATACAATACAAATACTCTTTATTGCACTGCACACCTTAATTAAAGGACATAGTACAGTACAAAAACACAATGAGTAGAGGCAAACATCAAGCGGTCTTATCGCTAAAGAACTATTTCTTCCAGACAACCTTAGGGTAGCGGAAATGAAATCTAATCATAACGATTCATAGCAGGTGGTGCAGAGTTAAATACATATAAAACCTACTAATAATTACAACAATAACATTTAATTAAAGATAATAAACATACATAAATATAGTTAGTAGACTATATATTTGTACATGTTTATGTACGTATATTTTGATCTTTTGTCAGGTGGAATTAAATACAAATCAGGATTACCTGAAATCCACGAATTCCGTAACAGGATTCCAGAACCAATAAAACATTGTTAAAACGACCATCCCAGATTGAAGTTGGCTAAAATTTCCCCATGAATGTCAAATTTGCAGTTAACTTTCGGTCTCCGTTTGCTAAAGAGACCAATTCAAACTCAACCGGTCAGTACATTGACCCCAAACAATGTAAAAGCAAAAAACAAAAATACCGGAACTAATTCTACCCTTGCAAACAACTACCTGTACAACTTTGAATGGAGAGTTAGGCTTTGTTAAGTGAATTTTAGGTATGTACATACCTAACATGCACTTAAGAGCGCTTTAATAAAATGTAGTGGATGCACTAGCGCCACTCGTAAATAATTGTAATTATTTAAATTTAACGATATATAACTAAAAAAGGGGGCCGCTGCGTACTATAGTTTGTATTTAAGTACTTTTTAAATCCATCAAACTAGTTTTTACGTTGCTGGATTCGTCAATCTATGCGTCCAAAGTTAAAACGGCCGTTTTAATTTTGAGCTCTACATTTTATTAAAGCGCTCTTAACAAAGCCTAACTCTCCATTCAAAGTTGCTATTTAACGTTGATTTCAATTATATATAGCGACTCGCGATTCTACGCACTTCGCACCCTTTACAAGAACTAGCGACGTTTTTGCCTCTGCGGCACATTAACAACAAACGAAAATGTATCTGAAACCTCACGAACAGGGTTGTTTTTGGTTTGACACTTAAACAGGGGATGCTGCGTCTCCGTATGTATTATAAATTGGTTTACAGAGGAGCGGGGGACCGCTCGATACGGGCCAGTCGCGTCGAGTCGCCAGACACGGCGGTGGTATCCGAATAGACCCCTTGTGAGTGATCGTATGTGCTTACCGGTGCTGTGTGTGTCTATTGGATTGTGCGTGAGGTGATAACGCTGGTTTGAGAATAAGGTAGGTAGAGATTTTTTTGTTTTAGATTAATTCAGTCGACATTCGCTGGATAAACAGAAATACCTAAGGATAAGGATCTTAGGTTTCACATCAGAATTGTATATGTAGACGGATTTAGGAATTGTCTTGTCTAGTCCAGGGACCGATACGGGTATTTTTAAAAAACCCTGAATTAGCCCAATATTTTGGATTATTTTTTGCTCTTTACGTAGGGCTGAATCATTTAGGTAACAACGTCGTATTATTAGATTGTCCCATTAAAAACGAAATAATGAACCGGTAACCGTAATAATAACGGTATTTTTCTATGGAGAAAATACCGGTATCCGATCCCTGGTCTAGTCCCATTGCACAAGAATAACTTTTTATGTAATAACGTATACGTTACCAAAACGTAACCAATTAGTAGCTGCCCCATCAAAAACGGGGCATTTGTCGAAAATACATTAGGCATGGCCCTAAAAATATTCAACAAATTACCGATTGCCATAAGAGATAAAACTAGCATAAAAGAATTTAAAGATTCTTTAAACAATTATTTAATACAAAAGGCTTATTATTCTGTAAATGAATATTATAATATAATATAATGTAATGTAATGATATATCTAAACTAAGTTAGACTAAGAAAATTTGTATGCCGTAAGGTAGATCATTGTTTCACAATAAATATTCTGATTCTCAAAAAAAGATATGTAATATAAACATTTGTTTTTGAGTCACACATGTTTTCCACGTATTTATTTATATTTTTCTCCTCTAAGTATATAAGATAGTGCGATACATAAAATGATCCCTTAGTATTTATTTGTTTTGATTTGGGAAGTTAAGACACGGACCAGATTTCATCGCATTGACATATTCATCGACAAGTTTACATTGAAAGATGAGATTGCTTGAGTACTTTTACGCTGATAATTTAAATAAATGAACTTTATTCTGCAAGTAGGCCGCAAAGGCACTTTTACAAGTCAAAAACTACTAGCGTTTCTCATGAGACCATTGCCGAGAAGAAACGCCGAAAGAAACTCGACAGTCAGTTATTTTCTACAAAAATCTTCAAAAATTTTATCGGTTATCGATTTTTTGATGATCAAAAGATGTTAACATCGTTTATTGAAGCAAAGGCACTCAACTTTCTATCTGGAGGTAAAAAGTTTGAATCCCGGTTATTTAAAATATGATATTTATTGGCTTCGCCGGCGGGGACCTCCAGCGCGCGATCGCGACATCACAGACCCATATAGTCCCTATTCGTCCCGGTACCGCTGTATACAGGGTACAGTCAGTCCCACCCACGTCGGGCCTAACTGAGTTTCTCGCTGGACGCTTCTCAGCTAGGCTAGGTTTAGTGAACCAGCGACAAAACTCCTAGTAGCTCGATTCGGCTCACACCTCAGATTTGGTTGAAGCCGCTCAACCAATCTCACTGGAGTGCAAACGCTTAGAGTATTCCAGTGTTTAAACCGCCCGTGTGGTTATGTCAGAGGTTTCCCCTGGATTTTCCCCAGACTACTCTCCATTGTTTTATTGGGCCCGGCCTATAGTCACAGTCAGGTTAAAAAAAAGGTCTTTTCCCAATAAGTTCTAGTTTTCCCTCTAGATTGGAATGTCAAATGGCCGCCCCTTTCGTAAAACTGACGCGTACGCCAAATCTTTAGGTGCCTAAGCGGACCCCGGGCCTCTTTGGAATACAGGAGCGAGAAGCATACAGGAGCGAGCGAGAAGAGGAGCGCTCGTGGCCCAGCGCTGCACGCGTACCGCGTGCGGTATGCGGGGTTAACCAATGTAAGAAAGAAAGAAAGAAACATTTATTCACAGACACAGAAGACACATATTACGAAAAAAAACAACAACAGAAGAAAACAAACCACAACACGTGTGTCCCCGCGGCAGTGAAACGGACACTGGTCTGGTCTGTCGGCCCACGTCATTTTTTGGGTGGGTGACCATTTTGATTTGTTAACTGAGCACTCCCGTGCCCGTTGCTTTGTAAGGCACGTTAACCCGTTGATCGCAACTGCTGTCTATGATAGCAGTCGTTAAGCCAAGTTAGAGGCCTTCAGGCGGCTTGAGTGAGACTACCAGTCAAGTTGCCCACTCACTTGAAAAGCCTAATTCCAATAAGGTCTAGTATCCCCTGAGTTGGAAGGTCAGATGGCGGTCGCTTCAGTACAACCTAGTGCCTACGCCAAATCCTGGGATTAGGTAGTGTAGACCCCGGGTACAGGATGCAACTGCGCGTTACGTTTCCGTCTCTTCCCGTCAAAAAGAAAAGAATTCAGCTATTATTTTACTCACTAGTTATAATGCATGAACCTTATACATAATTTTATTCTCATGTAAGTGAATTATTGTTATTCTTTTTGAGAATTAAAGATCTTTAGACCGAACTGTACTGTGTTTGACGACCGGTTTAGCCTGGTGGGTAGTGCACCTGCCTGTGAAGCTGACGGTCCTGGGTTCGAATCCCGGTCAGGGCAAATAGTTGTGTGATGAGCATGAATGTTTGTTTCTGAGTCTTGGATGTTTTCTATGTATTTAAGTATTTATATCTATTAAATATATCGTCATCTAGTACCCATAACACAAGCCTTCTTGAGCTTACTGTGGGGCTAGTTCGATTTGTGTAAGATTGTCCCCTAATATTTATTTATTATTATTATTAAAAAAAACTGTACTGGGATAACGCTAGGAGGATGATAAAGATGTGAATGTGAAGTCCCCAAGCCGCTATTACTGTCCGATCGCTCTCATCCATAAGACGATGGCATCCGATGACATCCAAGGATGCCTGTAGCCACCGCTGGGACGAATATAGAATAACTAGCGACCCGCCCTGTTTCGCACGGGTGCACTATTTAATGGATGTTATTATACGTACATATAAACCTTCCTCTTCAATCACTCTATTAAAAAAAACCGCATCAAAATCCAATGCGTAGTTTTAACTCTGATATACTAGAAATTTGTTTATTTGTTAAGGAACGACATGATATTTTTAATAAAAAAAGTGACTCCAAACTGAATCTAAGATCCCAATATAAATATGATGTGTGTACAATAAGGCCTTCTAGTTACATAATTAGCAAGAGTACCTATGCTACTGGAATCAAAATCTTTAATAACTTACCTGGATGTATTAAGTCACTCGATAGTACTAAGTTCAAAAAGGAGCTAAGCAAATAAATGCTTTTACAATCTCAATGAATATTTCGTTTAGGTAGGTTTATAACTGATTAAATTTAATTTTAAGCTAACATTGTACGCCCGAAATGGGCAAACTGTTATACCTTTCAATGTATGACATCTTATGTACACAGTTTTGACAATAAACTATTATTATTATTATTAAAGATTTAAGCATACATAGGGATATAGGGACAGAAAAAGCGACTTTGTTTTATACTATGTAGTGATGTTGATGATTTACCAGCCAGTAACGCTGACGTAAACGAAACTCTTGAAAATACTTTGACAAAGACGTTTGCCTGTTCTTATGCCTTTTAATCCTACTGCAGACGCGGGGGCGTTTAATAAAACTTTTCTTATGTTGTGAATGACGTAGGTAATCTATTAATGCCTTCGCCCTTCACGTGTAGGCCTACAACGTCACGCCTTATAGTTGAGATCTTTTATTCTGGCCGATATTATATAAAACTTTTTTTTTTGAACCTGACTGTGGCTTTATAGGCCGGGCCCAATAAAGCGATAGAGTGCGCGGTTGGAGAGTAGCCTGGGGAAAACCTCCGGCATGACCACGCGTGTGATTTGGATCACTGGAATACTCTAAGAGTTTGCGCTCCAGTGAGATTGGTTGAGCGGTTTCAACCGAATCTGAGGTGTGAGTGGAATCGAGCTACTGGGAGTTTTGTCGCTGGTTCACTAAACCTAGCCTAGCTGAGAAGAGTCCAGCAAGAAACTCAGCTAGGCCCGACAGAAACTCAGCTAGGCCCGACTTTATAAAACTGTTATTGAATTTTCAACCTTCTTGCATCTCTTTGTCTCTCGTGGCCCAATGGCGCCCGCGCAACGCGTTCGGGGCGAGGTTAAGCAACATCGGGCTAGGTCAGTTCTTGGATGGGTGACCGCTTTGAGTGGTTATTATATGAGCGCTCCAGTGCTTTGGAAGGCACGTTAAGCCGTTGATCCCGGCTGCTGTCTATGATAGCAGTCGTTACGCCGAGTTAGAGGCCTCCGGGCGGCTTGAGAAGTCTAACAGTCTAGTTGTCCACTCACTTGACAAGGGGGGTCGAAGTTGCACCACGTCCGTAGGGAGTACCCACCGCTACCCTACACGTGACCCCTGGGTGGTGCTACAAGTGCAATAAAACTGGCAACCGTATTGTCTTCTCAAAAATCTCACGTTTCGAAATAATTGCCATACGATAAATAAAATAATCCCTTTGTCGATGTAAATAAGACGACCAGTTTAGCCTAGTGGGTAGTGCACCTGCCTGTGAAGCTGACGGTCCTGGGTTCGAATCCCGGTCAGGGCAAATATTTGTGTGACGAGCATGAATATTTGTTTCTGAATCTTGGATGTTTTCTATGTATTTAAGTATTTATATCTATTAAATATATCGTCGTCTAGTACCCATAACACAAGCCTTCTTGAGCTTACTGTGGGGCTAGTTCGATTTGTGTAAGATTGTCCTCTAATATTTATTTATTTATTAAATAAATAAGGACGATTTACTTGACACCTTATTGATCGGTATCAATAGATTTAGCGGTCTAAAAGGTAGCGTGTTGCTGAGATTGACACTTCGTGAACATTATTAAATGGTACTTACCACCTGACCGTGGGACTACGGTTAAGTACGAGTTCTTGAAGAAAGGAGTGTATACATTTTAATGAGCCGGCAAAGCGCAACCTTTGGATCTGCAAGCGTCTATAGACTGCGGCGAAAAGCGTCTATACCCTTTGTGGTTCTTGCCCTCCTGTACAATTTTCCTCCAGATGTTTGGCGATCTTATTCCAGTTCCAGTAAGTATGAAATATTCTACAAGTGGCACTCCAGGGCTCTCTTTCATGTCAGAATTTGCAAATAAAATTACGTTTCGAATGCAAACTGTACAGTGTCAGCGTAAACTCATATCGAAAGCATATTATAGCACAAAAGACTACATGAATGGTAAAACACCGTGGGTATAATTGTGGTTTAAATACTAATGATATTTTAAAAGTTATGACATAACATCTTAATGACTATTTTCATAACTATGACATTAGATGTTGACTTTAAATTTTCCTCTTGACATTCAGTTTTTATTCTAGAAACTGTCTAGATTATACTATTTTTTATGTTTTTATTTTACATACTAATTTTTTTTTGGCAATTTATTATACTCTCATTTGACATACATTACAGTAATTCATTTCTTTTTTTAAATTTCATATGCATCAATAAATTGCTCTGAATAATTAGATTCAATTTATGTAATATATAACTGTCGATTCAAAAGTGCTTGTTGCTAGGCCTATTTGAATAAAGAATATTTTGGGTTTGAGTTTGTCAACCTGCCCCATGTCTAAACTAATAGCAAGCATGTCTGACCAGTGTGGGTGGCTAAGACAGATTATTTTCTTTATATTGGGCTATTTTAGTGCCTGCGTACTTATTGAGGCTAAGAGGTAGGTTGAGAGAAAACGCGTAATCCTTACTGATGGACTGTCGAAAACCTGTCTTTATTATTGCTACGAGCGTGGGGTTCGCGTAGATAGAAAAATGCACTCATTAAAACGAGAACTTTATTTATGGAATTAATTCTCACAATTAACACCAACACATAAACTACTTAAAACGTCACTAATCGCACTAATCACTTATAATCCTTCGCTCGGATTTATCACTTCGATCGCACTATATCGCAGTTACAAGTAAACTTGACTCCCAGGCGGTGGTCGGCCCCTTTTATACTCCGCCAAAGGATTGTCGAATATTCTACCCTTCGCTTGTTTGTCCATGCCAGTACTGTCGGGGATGACCGAGAATGTTCCTGTCCATTGCCGTCTCTTTCCTCTCTGTCACGCTCTTCTGGAATGTTCCGAGTATAGCTATCTCCTTCTACTACTGGTATCTCTGTCACTTACGTCTCGAATGTTCTGAGTATAGCTGTACAATACAATACAATACAAATGTTCTTTTAGCTATCTCTTTCTACTACTGCTAACTCTTCCACTCCTGTTAGAAATTTCGCCATATACTGATATGTACTCCACAGGCCCATAAGGGGTCCTGAAAACGCCTGAAAATGGGTCTGTTGTTGATATTTTAATAGAGAGTGGCTTGAAACGTACTGAAAACATGTTTCAGGCAACTGAAAACGACAGCAACTTTGGTGAAATTTTGATCATCTGATATGTGATAGAGCTACTCCTGAAACGGGCTGAAATGACTTTTCAGTATGCTGAAAACGCTTCAAAGGCACTGAAATTTACGTTAAAAGTTTTTGTTGAATCCTCCGGCGTAACATTATGTTGCTTAACTAGTTTTACACAAATCCTTAAGTCCATATGTGAAAGGAAATGCAAATAAATTAGAGTCCGACCACGCTCTGCACAGGGACCGGAACCGCTTACCCCAACAGGGGTTTTTAAGCGGGTTGTCTATCGCTGGTTTTGAGAAACCATATCATTTTGGTTAAGCTTATCAAGGGGTTAAGGTTTGAACAGCTAAGCCCATCTTTTTTGTTAATTCGAGTTAAGTCAAAACCCAATCAAAACCCTGTTTAGGGTTTTTAGCGGTAAGCGGTTCCGGATTGAGTGACAAACTAAATTGATCCTTATTGTCATAGCTATTCAAATCATTTTGATTTGAAAATACCGAGCCGTTCTCTGAATTAATTCAAGTTAACTCGAAACCCTAACAAAACCCTTTCCTGGGTTTTGCATTAAACGCAATTCATATTGATCCTAAGCGGTATACATATACGATTCAATTATGATTGGGGTTCGGCGATCGACCTTGCCACGCGGCTCGCCCTCAGCAGCGCAGGCGGCGGCGGTAACCTGACAAAGGCGTCAAAGCTTTTAAAAAATACCGCTACTACTTTTGCTTGCGTTCGCATTTGGACCAAGCTCTCGTAGAAATAGATGCCTTAATCGACCGAACACAAATTTATTACACTTATTTCAGAAATTTGTTTGTTTACCTATGAAAAATGGCGGACAATAATTTTTCTTGAAAATCAATATGGTGTCATCTTTGCGGTTCCTCAGGGTGCCGATTACGAAATTGACATCCATCTAAATATATAAAAGAAGAAACTGACTGACTGACTGACTGACTGATCTATCAACGCACAGCCCAAACCGCTGGTTCTAGAGATTCCAAATTTGGCACGTAGGTTCCTTATAAGGTCTAGGGGTGCACTAAGAAAGGATTTTTCAAAATTCACCCCCTAAAGGGGTGAAACGGGGGTCCAAAGTTTGTATGAAAAACCGTATTTATTAAAGTGAGAGAGATGAAACTTTGTATATAGAATCTGTGTTTAAATATATTAATGGCGTATTTCAGCGTTTTTCTAAATTGCTCCACTAAAGGGGTGAAAAGGGGGTTCAAAGTTTGTACGGGGAGAAAATCATTTTTAAAGTGAGATATTTGAAACTTCGTATATAGACTCTATGTTTAAATACAACAAAACATATTTAAGCGTTTTTCGAAGTTGCTCCCCTAAAGGGTTCAAAAGGGGGTTCCAAGTTTGTACGGAGTGCAAATCTTTTTTGAAGTGAGAGATTTAAAACTTCGTACCTACATAGACTCTATGTTTAAATACAACAAAACATATTTAAGCGTTTTTTGAAATTGCTCCCCTAAAGGGTTCAAAAGGGGGTTCCAAGTTTGTACGGAGAGCAAATCTTTTTTGAAGTGAGAGATATAAAACTTCGTATATAGACTCTTTGTTTAAATATACAACAAAACATGTTTCAGCGTTTTTCGAAATTGCTCCCTTTAAGGGATGAAAAGAGGGTTCCAAGTTTGAGCGGGGAGCAAATTTTTCGTTTTCTTAAAAATCGATATGGGTGTCATTTTTGAGATTCCTCGGGATGCAGATTACAAAAATGACATCCATTTTCAAATCCAAGATGGCGGACATTTATTTTTCTTAAAAATCAATATGGGTGTCATCTTCGAGGTTCCTCGGGGTGCAGATTACAAAAATGACATCCATTTTCAAATCCAAGATGGCGGACATTTATTTTTATAAAAATCGATATGGGTGTCGTCTTCGAGGTTCCTCGTGGTGCCGATTACGAAAATGGCATGCATTTTCAAATCAAAGATGGCTGAGATTTATTTTTCTTAAAAATCAATATAGGTGTCATCTTCAAGTTTCCTCGGGGTGCAAATTACAAAAATGGCATCCATTTTCAAATCAAAGATGGCTGAGATTTATTTTTCTTAAAAATCAATATGGGTGTCATTTTCGAGGTTCCTCTGGGTGCCGATTACGAAAATGACACTCATTTTCAGATCAAAGATGGCGGATATTTATTTTTATAAAAATCGATATGGGTGTCGTCTTCGAGGTTCCTCGTGGTGCAAATTACAAAAATGACATCAATTTTCAAATCCAAGATGGCGGACATTTATTTTTCTTAAAAATCAATATGGGTGTCATTTTCGAGGTTCCTCTTGGTGCCGATTACGAAAATGACATTCATTTTCAAATTAAAGATGGCGGACATTTATTTTTCTTAAAAATCAATATGGGTGTCATCTTCGAGGTTCCCCTCGGGGTGCAAATTACAAAAATGACATCCATTTTCAAATCCAAGATGGCGGATATTTATTTTTCTTAAAAATCAATATGGGTGTCATTTTCGAGGTTCCTCTGGGTGCCGATTACGAAAATGACACTCATTTTCAGATCAAAGATGGCGGATATTTATTTTTATAAAAATTGATATGGGTGTCGTCTTCGAGGTTCCTCGTGGCGCCGATTACGAAAATGACACTCATTTTCAGATCAAAGATGGCGGATATTTATTTTTATAAAAATTGATATGGGTGTCGTCTTCGAGGTTCCTCGTGGCGCCGATTACGAAAATGACACTCATTTTCAGATCAAAGATGGCGGCCATTTTTTTTTTAAATCAATATGGGTGTCATATTCGAGGTTCTTCGGGGTGCCGATTACGAAAATGGCATGCATTTTCAAATCCAAGATGGCGGACATTTCTTTTGCTTAAAAATCGATATGGGTGTCATTTTTGTTATTCCTCGAGGTGCCGATTTCGAAAATGACAACCATTTTCAAAATGAATAAATCGATATGGTCGTCATCTTCGAGGTTCCTCGGGGTGCCGATTACGGAAATGACATCCATACGTATCATCTACATACATACATACAAACATACGGATCAAACTGAGAACCTCCTTTTTTGTAGACGGTTAAAAATTACTTTTATTACGCGGGCGAAGCCGCGGGTAAAAGCTAGTTTTTATATATAAGATGACGGATATTTATTTTTCTTAATAATCGACATGGATGTCATTTCGAGGTTCCTCGGGGTGCCGATACGAAACTGACATCCATTTTCAAATCCAAGATGGCGGACATTTATTTTTCTTAATAATCGATTTGAGTGTCATCTCTGTGGTTCCTCGGGGTGCCGATTACGAAAAACGACATCTATTTTAGAATCCAAGATAGCGGACATTTACTTTTCTTAAAAATCGATGTGGGTGTCGTCTTTATGGTTCTTCAGGGTGACGATTACGAAAATGACATCCATTTTCACATACGTATACAAGATGACTGATATTTATTTTTCTTAAAAATCGATATGAATGTCATCTCGAGGTTCCACGGGGTGACGATTACGAAAATGACATCCGTTTTTAAATCCAAGATGGTGGACATTTATTTTTCTAAAAAAAACCTATGGGTGTCATCGTCGAGGTTCCACGGGGTGCCAATTACGAAAATGACATCCACTTTCAAATCCGAAGTGGCGGACATTTATTTCTCTTAAAAATCTATACCTACATACGTGCATACAAACATACAGGTCAGACTGAGCACCTCCTTTTTTATAGACGGTTAAAAATTACACTTAGTACGCGGGCGAATCCGTGTGCAAAAGCTACTCATGTATAATAATGTAAGGTTTAAGTCCAATATTTAAAAAGTTACAATCCATAAATTGAGTTTTTTTTAAATATCATCTTTTTTATACCTACTTTAACGATTGTGGAATAATCACGTCCGATGTACGCCCGTAACCGTAAGTTTTCTAAATTTAGGTATGGTAAATGGTAAGTGCACAAAATGTCTTCACAAACACAAACCCCTGCTCCCTTTTCTAGGCACTCACTCACACATCAATAAGTAAGCCCTTAAATTAAGCAAATAAAAACCATTTCGTAACCCTTTCAAAAACCCCTTCAGAAACCCTATCAAAACCCTAACCAAAAACCCTGTGGTTGGTTAGGCTTAACTCAGTTGAAAGCCTAACCCGCATATAAGTTAACTCTATCAAACGGTAACCCAAATAAACGATTAATCCTCGAACGGCTTAAGCCTTTCGAACGAGTTAAGGCGCGTAATAGAGTGAAATACCACATTTTGGTCGAGTTCAAAGGCCTAAAACTCAAAACTGGCCCGAAATATAGGTCTCGAAAAGTTATACTTGAACAATTGATATGTCCTCTTCAATCTCAGTGATGGAAATTGCAACACGCCTAGATTGTCCTAACAAAAAAGAAATATCAAATAAGGCATTTTTCAACCTTTTAAATCGCTACTGCTCACTATCTAGACATGTTTTTTACACGGGATATTCAGAAAATAAAACTTAATTCAGTTTTTCATAATCTCTGTGTTGGATATTGTAAAATAATCATTACTTTTGTCAAAAACCTGGAATAACTACCACACCGTCATAAAAGTTGGGGCGGATACGTGCGCGGGCGACGGGCGGCAGTCTGCCACCGGCTCTCGGACGGGAAGGCTGTGTCGCTTTGCGCGCGACGCTAAAATATAAGAGTTCGGTTCTGAGACAATATACCTACTTAACTATTTTATATATTTAATTACTTCAGACATTCCTACGTATTTAGAAAATAATAATATAAAAAATACATACACACATACAAAAAATCTGCAAAAACCTGTTACAGCGGGGGGGCGCGGGTAGTGCGGCGGGAAAGGCTAAGCCACGCCCCAACGCGCAAGGTCGTTCGCGGGTATAGGCGCCTTAAGCCAGAGAACGGCTTTTCCGGTCCCTGGCTCTGCATTGAAATAATTTGGCAACACTACCTCAAACGTCACATTTTCATATATGACGTATAACGCACAGTGTTGCCAAATTATTCCTTGTAGAGTTAGCGTAGTCGGACTCTATCAATCCATGATGTTTTTGGGGAATATTAATATCGAGCGATTTAGTGCCATAAACCCAAAACTGTTTAGAACATTAAACAATGAAATAAGCATGTTGGAAAAATCCAGGACTCAGAAACAAATATAATTTTTCACTTCTCATGCTCGAAAAGTGTGTCATATTAGACTTGTCAAGCGGGGCTAAAGTAGTACATTTAACCCCTAGGGAAAATATGAATACATATTTATGATTTACAAAATATTTGAATTTGACCAATCAAAATACTTCACCTATTAAATCCACCAATCACATCAGAACACTAATTTAACTCTTAAAAAAATATTTGGTATTGGGTATTAACCAACCAGAATACAGCTTTACTAAAATCGACCAATCAGGAAATATAATTATTTTTTCTATAGAGTCTAAAGATTAAGTTTGTAGTAGTCCCTATTTCACAATAATTAAAAAAGTGGTTAAATCGTTCGAGCAACACTTTGAAGCACTCAATAGAAGGTCAGTTAGCTTTTTTCGCGCGTGAATGTTGCGCGCGAACCGCAGTGTCTATGTTTTGTGTCAAAGGAGTATAGAAAAAAAAATCATCTGTCAAATAGAAAAAAAAATCAATCTGCAAAAGTATATATCTTCGCCGTGGAATTTATTGTTAATTTTGGGTGGGTTAACCTTTGTTTATTTATTTTCTCGCAATCGAAGTGAAAAGTAGAGTGTATAACTCTGGTCTAAAAGCCATATTACCCCTCGAACTATTTTCCCTCACTTCGTTCGGGAAAATAACTATCTCGTGGTAATATGGCTCATTTTAGACCCTTGTCATACAATCTACTATTATATATATTGTTTTTAGGCAAGAATTAAGTTCTATATGCAGTCAATTCGCGATTGAAGAAATAAAAACACTAAAAAAACTGCACTGTCTCGATTGGATACGCACGAATTCAGATTTTCATGTTATTTAGACTATTAACACTAATTGCTCTTATAGCTGTCTGTTCCGACATGGGTGTAATTTATTTGGGTATAATTAAATTTACAACCCATTATTTTACACTCACGGATTCTTTAGCTATATCTGCGTTTCGCAACTTACTTGTACCTACAGTATTATTTGACCCTGAGATACAACAAATGTAAATATGTATTCGGAGGCCAGACTTAAGCTCCATAAATACACGTATAAGAATTGTAATTGAATTGGTGTAAAATTAAACGGAAGTATCGGTTTAACGGAGACGGAGGCGAAGCTCTGTTAAAGAAAGAAAGAAAGAAATATTTATTTGGTGTTAAATCATTTCACAATACACAAAAATGAAATAAGATGAAATAAACACTAAATTAAACACCAAAAAGGATACCACTCAGCATATGCCAATAGCAATATATGCTAAAGCGCTGGTTTTCAGGGCACCCTAAGAGAGATACAAAGATAAACTTAACTAATAACACATCTTAACTAAACTACCCAGCTTAACTTAATGATGAAGAAGAAGGAGAGATCGCTGGTCAATGATTTCAAATATTTTGTTACATGCCTAAATACACACTACAAGAATTGCATTCTGCAATTGCATGTTTCATTACATTGCGGGAGACCGAGTCATTATGTTTAAGGAAATATACAATGTTATATTTAAAATGAATATAAATAACCTACTTAATAATAACAAAAACTAAAAGTAATTAAATTATATCTAAAAAGGTCCCCCGTGGCATCGTACCAAAGACTGGCAGCATTCCCTAGCTGTATGGCTATGTTCAGTTGAATAGTATTTATTTCTGTTTATGTTACGCGGTATATTTTATTTAATAACACGATACAATGTTAAAAATACAATACAAATACTCTTTATTGCACACCTCAATAAAAATACAAAGCAGGTCAGAAACATAACATAGCGAGATATAGCAGAAGTAGACAACAGGCGGTCTTATCGCTAAAGAGCGATCTCTAAAATGTACAAATTAATGAGCATACTTTTGGGAAAGAGATTTGGCGTTTTTTATCGGCAGTAGTCTGCTTTTGAGAAACGCAACAAAAATTATACTTGTAAAAGTGGCATTACAGCTTTTTTTGCAGGATAAAGTTCATTTTTTGACGTTGACGACCGGTTTGCCTAGTGGGTAGTGCACCTGCCTGTGAAGCTGACGGTCCTGGGTTCGAATCCCGGTCAGGGAAAATATTTGTGTGATGAGCATGAATATTTGTTTCTGAGTCTTGGATGTTTTCTATGTATTTATATCTATTAAATATATCGTCGTTTAGTACCCATAACACAAGCCTTCTTGAGCTTACTGTGGGGCTAGTTCAATTTGTGTAAGATTGTCCTCTAATGTTTATTTATTTTTAATATTTATTTTTAAACTGCAGGGTGAAGGATAACCATTGAGCTGATGACGAATATGGATGAGCTTAGAGCCAATACGTACTTACCCATTAGATACCCAGCACCCATTGTATCTAGGGTAAACTACTTGACTGAGAAACTCAAACAGCTGACCTCAGAGCTGTTATCTTGTTTGTGCTTGTTAATGATAACACGAACCCACTACCCACCCAGGCGATACAACGAATCCAAATACAATACAATGCAAATGTTCTTTATTCTACACCTAAATATATAAAAGTAATACAGATTATACAAACTTAAAACTAGGTAAACGACAGACAGTCTTACCGCTAAAGACCGATCCAGACAACCTTTGGGTAGCGGAAAATAGCGACAAAGCATGTCCAAATAAAATAAAATAAATACATATTTTGGGGGCAATCTTACACAAATCGACTCAGTCCCAAACTAAGCAAAGCGTTTACTATGGGTACTAGGCGACGATATACATAATTATATAAATAAACATATATTTAAATACATAGAAAACATCCAAGACTCAGTAACAAATATTCCTGCACTTCATACAAATAATGCTATGACCGGGTCGAACCCAGAAAATAATCCAAATAACATTACAGCAGAATTGAGTTTGTATCTATTTGCTTTGCTTGTTGTCTGCTTACCATCAATTAGATAGTACGGTTGTTTGCCACCGTCGTAGTATGTATAAAACTACACAGTATACAGCTATGACCGATTTTTTTTTTTTTTTTTTAACTTGACCGTGGCTTTATAGGCCGGGTCCGATAAAGCGATAGGAGTGCGCGGTTGGAGAGAAGAATGGGGAAAATCCAGGGGAAACCTCCGACACGACCGACCACGCGTGTGTTTTGGAACACTGGAATACTCTAAGAGTTTGCGCTCCAGTGAGATTGGTTGAGCGGTTTCAATCGAATCTGATTCGTGAGTGGAATCGAGCTACTGGGAGTTTGTTGAAAAGAGTCCAGCAAGAAACTCGGCCCGACCTGGGTCGGAATGACTCTACAAGGTAAGCGGCGGTACCGGTAACCTATTTGCTTTTCTTGTCTGTTTACCATCAGGTAGACCGTACGACTGTTTGCCACGTATAAAAAATACAGAGCTATAATCGTCTATTAAAGTATCACACTTTAAACAGGTTTTTTCGAAAGTTATTACAAAAATAGTTGGTTCCCGAACTGTCGGCGCCTTTAAAGAACCTAATGTTGATATGATGAGGTTTTTTCAAACACAGAACGATCCTAATTCCAATACAAATCCATAATAGGAGAAATCATTCAAGGTAATACAGACCCTATCTTTAAAGTCGTAGGAACTGTTTTCTTTTGTTTCAACGATGTTTTGTTTGGGGTTCTGAGGCTACTAGATAATTAAAGAGATCCATTTTGAAATTCCTCGAGCGCAGTAATAAAAATATTATATTTAAAAGCTTACAGGTTGAATTGGGTATTATATATTTATGTACGAATGGTATGCAAATAGTAAAAATACGTAACAAAAAATGAAAGTCATTTCTTTCTCTAGGTAAATGCCTAGTCTACGTGACTACGTCAAATAAATAAAATAAATAAATATTTGTTGACAATCTTACACAAATCAACCTGCGGGGAAATCACGTAACTTTTGTACTGCCGTTAGGTAGATTTTAATGTCAAAGTTTAATCGTCATCTCATACATTTATTTCAAAATTGTCAGTAAAATCTATCTACCGTTAGTACATAAAGTTATGTGATTCGCCTGCTGGTCCCAAACTAAGCAAAGCTTGTACTATGGGTACTAGGCGACGATATACATACTTATATAGATAAATACATATGAAACATCCAAGACTCAGGAACAAATATTCGTGTTCATCACACAAATAAATGCCCTGACTGGGATTCGAACCCGGGACTTCCAGCTTCGAAGGCAGGGTCACTACCGACTAGGCTAAAGCGGTCGTCAAATAATGTTACTTTTGTTTGTATGTTAAATTTTATTATTGACAGAGAGCAGAAAAGCATTATTATTGGATTTTGGTAGGTACTGACTGTTTGATTATTAGGGTGGGTCGAAATTCACGAATTTTGGAGTATCGTAATGTAATAGGGCTCAAAAGTTGCTGTGTATTCTGTAGATTACAGGAAAAATAATTTAAAAAAATCTAGATTTAGACTTTTAACCCCCGCACAGCCACCAAAGATCAATGTTAAGGCCTAGATTATATGAGTACTTAAATAAAGTACGTGACAATTATGTTAATAATTTATCTCTTAATAAAGTAAATTAAACTATAGTAAAGCTAAATTATACTAAGACTATTTTGTTATTTTCAAAACATGGTGTGTCCCGAATTGGATTCACCGAATTGCAGGACGTGACCAAATATCGACGCTGAAAATCGGGACGTCCCGAAAATACAGGACGTCTGGTAACCCTACGTATACTGGTCCGTAATAGGGTATAGGGTGACCCCACTGAACTTGACCCCCGGTACCAATAGTCTGTATCATGCCCACGATTTTCATCCCATTCAGAGACTTATAATGAGACGCATAAATATGCATGGGAATATTTCATTCCCGACCGGTTTAGCCTAGTGGGTAGTGCACCTGCCTGTGAAGCTGACGGTCCTGGGTTCGAATCCCGGTCAGGGCAAATATTTGTGTGATGAGCATGAATATTTGTTTCTGAGTCTTGGATGTTTTCTATGTATTTAAGTATTTATATCTATTAAATATATCGTCGTCTAGTACCCGTAACACAAGCCTTCTTGAGCTTACTGTGGGGCTAGTTCGATTTGTGTAAGATTGTCCTCTAATATTTATTTATTTATTATTTATTTATTTAAAGAGGGCTTCATCACTTTGGCCTACTTAGTACTGACCCTTCATTAGAAGCCGGTGGTCCCGGGTTCGAATCCCGGTTAGGGCATTTATTTAATGATGAGCACAATGGTAGTGATAGCGTCCCGCACAAGTAATCTAGCACAGAAATATTTTGTCCTAAAAATTAAATATATATGTTTTATATTATATCATTTTAATTCTGTAGTATTATGATACTGTTATTTTATATACATTGTATATTGTTTTGAAAAAATGACACCTCGCCGAGATCCTTACGCCGGTTCTTCTCGAGGCAGAGGTTTATTTTATGGACCGGCGGGATAATCACGTAACTTTTGTACTACCGTTAGGTAGATTTTAATGTCACATTTTAATTGTCAGCGGGGTAATCACGTAACTTTTGTACTACCGTTAGGCAGATTTTAATGTCACATTTTAATTGTCAGCGGGGTAATCACGTAACTTTTGTACTACCGTTAGGTAGATTTTAATGTCACATTTTAATTGTCAGCGGGGTAATCACGTAACTTTTGTACTACCGTTAGGTAGATTTTAATGTCACATTTTAATTGTCAGCGGGGTAATCACGTAACTTTTGTACTACCGTTAGGTAGATTTTAATGTCACATTTTAATTGTCAGCGGGGTAATCACGTAACTTTTGTACTACCGTTAGGCAGATTTTAATGTCAAATTTGAATTGTCAGTTCATACATTTATACTTCAAAATTGACAGTAAAATCTATCTACCGTTAGTACATAAAGTTACGTGATTCGCCTGCTGTGGTAGTTTTTTGACATTCATAAGTACATGTAATATGCCTAAATTGATGAATAAATGATTTCATTTCAATGAATTCCTGAGTCTTGGATGGTTTCCATACATTTAAGTATCGCTTATCTATCTATATGTATCTATATTGTCGCCTAGCATCCATCCAATCATTGTTTACTTTGGGACTAATTGTGTAGAATTGACCACAAATATTACTTCACTCACCAACTCTTAGAGACTGTTAAGGTACTACATTTCTCTGTAGCTATTTGGCAGAGCTCCGCGTTGTATAACGAGGTGAAAGAGAACAGAACACCGTTTTCTCTTGTGAACGAAAGAGATGCGTGAACTTGGCAGCCAGATGAAGCGCTGCCACAAAAAATGTAGCCCGGTTCAAGATTACAATGTCCATGTTGCATAGTAGTGGGTCATTCTACTTTTTCATTACCGTGAACTGGGGTGACTTTAAGGAAAAACGGGGCTACTTTGATACATATAAAACACTTATATAGTCATCACTAAGTATTTCTAGTCTAATTTAGTTTAGTAAATAGTTAGGAAATTAACGAAGGTATGACTTGACCCAAGGTTAACTAAGTAAAAAAGTAAAAACTGAATTTTTAAAGCCGCCCCTCAAATTGAAAGTAACCCCGGTTTACGGTACCAGTTTTCTATTACAAAAGAAAAACTATGCTATGTACTTAATTAGTGTACAAAAATAGGATTTCGAAATAGTACCTGAACCTAATAAAAGGAATTTATAGGTAAAAATACTTAATATTAACATATTGCTGTAAAAGATGGGTAACACAGTGGTAACAACCATTTTTTCATACAAATGGTGAGACATGCAAGGACCACTGAGTTACTCGAGTTATGGATATTAGCTGTGGTTCGGTAATTACCAAAATTATTGGAAGTGATACGCTAATTAAACCTCTTTCTAAATAACAATACAAAAATATGAAGTGAGGGCCAAGTATTCCAACATCTGCATTAAGAAGTGTCTGAAAATTATGTACATGAAAAAGTAGAATGGCCCTAGTAGTGATGTGCTGTTACCGAGAATATTCGCCATACAAAACCGGGAATGTTTATCGGTATGAGCACATCTCGACTTTTGTACACACGTTAATCACCTTAACCCTTCGAAGCGAACACCTTAAGGCTGCGTTTCCATCAGAGCTGTGCGAGGATGTGTTTCCATACCAGTGTTGCCAGGGCCGTTGGGACGAAAGTTACATTTCTTTTCTTGATAAGTTACATTTTTAATGCAAAAGTTACATTTTATATATTTTTCATAATTACTTATCAAAACGTTCATAATTACTTAACAAAACATTCCATTCTAAGAAACGAGTCGCCATATACTTACAGCTACAGTTCGGCGACAGAATTACGCCGAGCTGATGGGCGGTGTCTCAACTGTCATACAAAGTTGCAAGAGACGGACAAACAGAGTCGTACTATGTAGGTTATTTTGTCACCTTTTCTGTATGGAAGCCTATAAATTGTGTCGCTTAGATACAATTACCTTTCTTTTTAAATACAGTCTCATTATCCTCAAAAGTTACAAAATTCCTTTATAACAGAAGTTACTTACATGTTACGCGAGCCGGTCAAAAGTTACGAAAAATGTAAGAAATGTATCTGGCAACACTGTTCCATACATTTGATACCTCGCAAGCTAGCCAGCAAGGTGTCAAATGTATGAAAACACATCCTCGCACAGCTCTGATGGAAACGCAACCTAATAAAAGCGGCAGCAAGGCATGTTGTCGTCCATTGTCAAAGGCACCTTCGCGCTTCGCACTAAAGTTCATTTTCAATCTGTAAAGGAAAATGAGCTGGTGTGTAGGTATCATTACCGTACTTAAGTATAGTTTTCAAAGGATTAATTTAAGGGATGTTTGCTATTAGATTCCCATAGGCGTAGTATTAATTATGTTTGTATGTATGTATATAAGCACTTTATTGCACACAATAGATTAAAACAATAGTACATGTCACTTAAGATTATTGTCTGTTACTTTTTCACGATTATACCGCGGAACGAATTTTCGTATCCAGACCGTAAAAAACCGGAATATTTCCGGATTATTTTTGTACCGGAAAGGTGTAAAATGAGGGTTAAGGCGCGTAATAGAGCGAAGTACTACATTTTGGTCGCGTTCAAAGGCCTAAAACTCAAAACTGCCCCGAAATATAGGTCTCGAAAAAATAAACTTGAAGAATTGATATGTCCTCTTCAATCTGAGCAACGGAAATTGCAACACGCCTAGATTGTCCTAACAAAAAAATATTATCAAATAAGGCATTTTTCAACATTTTAAATCGCTACTGCTCACTATCTAGACATGTTTTTTACACAGGATATTCAGAAAATAAAACTTAATTCAGTTTTTCATAATCTGAGCAACGGATATTGTAAAATAATCATTACTTTTGTAAAAAACCTGTAATAACTACCACACCGTCATAAAAGTTGGGGCGGATACGTGCGCGGGCGACGGGCGGCAGTCAGTCACCGGCTCTCCGACGGGAAGGCTGTGTCGCTTTGCGCGCGACGCTAAAATATAAGAGTTCGATTCTTAGACAATGTACCTACTTAACTATTTTATATATTTAATTACTTCTAACATTCCTACGTATTTAGAAAATAATAATATAAAAAATACATACACACATACAAAAAACCTGTTACAGCGGGGGGGCGCGGGTAGTGCGGCGGGAAAGGCTACGCCACGCCCCAACGCGCAAGGTCATTCGCGAGTATACGCGCCTTAAACATCTCTATATGAGTGCGATAAATTATCGGACAAACATGATAAACTGAAAGTCATTTCATTCTCTAGTTAAAGACCTAGGTACTCTTTGTCCACGTGATATAAAAAGTATAAGAATACGGAAATATTCCGGTTTTTTGATATTTGAATAAGTACAAAAAATCGTAATATTCTGTTTAGCGATATACGCGTGAACAGAGTTACTTTTGACTTTTTTGTTTATGTATACCTATTACAGCACAATTCCGCTCACTGTGTCTGTTTTCCTACCACAGTGTAGGCCGTAAGCTTGTTTCAGTCCGACCCAGGTCGGGCCTAGCTGAGTTTCTTGCTGGACTCTTCTCAGCTAGGCTAGGTTTAGTGAACCAGCGACAAAACTCCCAGTAGCTCGATTCCACTCACACCTCAGATTCGGTTGAATCCGCTCAACCAATCTCACTGGAGCGCAAACTCTTAGAGTATTCCAGTGTTCCAAACCACACGCGTGGTCGTGCCGGAGGTTTTCCCCAGGCTACTCTCCAACCGCGCACTCCTATCGCTTTATTGGGCCCGGCCTATAAAGCCACAGTCAGGTTCAAAAAAAAAAAAAAAAGGTTGTTTGTAAAGTCGTTTTATAAAAAGGAATATAAGGATTCCCACGCTAATAAAAAACACATAGAAATTCAGTTTCATACACTCTTAAAACACGCATCAATAATGCAGCCGTATCACTTACGAAAACGCAGACTCAAAACAAGCGAGCCCAAATAGTAGATTGTATGACAAGGGTCTAAAACGAGCCATATTACCACGAGATAGTTATTTTCCCGAACGAAGTGAGGGAAAATAGTTCGAGGGGTAATATGGCTTTTAGACCAGAGTTATACACTCTACTTTTCACTTCGATTGCGAGAAAATAAATAAACAAAGGTTAACCCACCCAAAATTAACAATAGATTCCACGGCGAAGATATATACTTTTGCAGCATGATTTTTTTTCTATACTCCTTTGACACACAAAACATAGAGACTGCGGTTCGCGCGCAACATTCACGCGCGAAAAAAAGCTAACTGACCTTCTATTGAGCGCTTCAAAGTGTTGCTCGAACGATTTAACCACTTTTTTAATTATTGTGAAATAGGGACTACTACAAACTTAATCTTTAGACTCTTTAGAAAAATTAATTATGTTTCCTGATTGGTTAATACCCAATACCAAATATTTTTTTAAGAGTTAAATTAGTGTTCTGTGATTGGTGGATTTAATAGGTGAAGTATTTTGATTGGTCAAATTCAAATATTTTGTAAATCATAAATATGTATTCATATTTTCCCTAGGGGTTAAATGTACTACTTTAGCCCCGCTTGACAAGTCTAATATGACACACTTTTCGAGCATGAGAAGTGAAAAATACATTTAATTACCAAAGGACATAACTACATTTTATTCTCACTGGCTAATAGTCTCTTTGTTACAAACGAAAACACAGGCGCGTAGTTTTGAGACGTCATATCTGTAATCATTTCCTCTTTCACTTACGACTTTTTGATACTAAACTGAGGGCGCATGCGCGAATGGTCCCCTAGTCTATTCACAAAACATTCTATCTCGACTCAGTATGTCTAATATAACTTGATTCTGAGAAGCATGAGAAATGAGTTACCGGAGATCAGGCTTACATGGGCTGGTTGTAGCGATGTTTTAGTGAGTGTTGTAAATAACGGTTCGTTAACCTTTGTCCTAGCTAGTAGCTATACGTGTGGTATGGGGGTAGCGTCTTAAGGTCGCAGCGTTGTAGCCCAACTGAGGGATAGATTGGGATGTGTATGTGAGGTCGGGAGCTTGTTAGAACGAATAAGGTTGAAGTTATGTCTTATTTATCCTTTATTTATTTATTTATTTATTAAATAGGCACACAAAACAAGTATCAATCATTAATACAACCATACAGCAATATTTTTTTATAAAAACTAGACTGATGCTCTAAACTATGTGTACACAGCAAGATTGAAATTTATACATTAGTTGAGGGACATTATAGTCGTGTAGTTAAGTTATACAGTATATATAATCCAGACTTAATTTTCATTTAAAGTGTAGGTAATAAAGGAAGTGTTAGTAGGTTCATTTACTTAAGGTATACTAAGGTAAAAGTGAAAGTGATTATGTAAAGATTTTGGTTATTTGTCTCTTAAATACAGGAAAACTACTTTTAAATATGTCCAGTGAAGAATGCTGCGCTACAGTGTCATTGTATAGTCTACACATTCTGGTTATGGGGTTGTAATATGAGGTATTGTTAATATATGTTTGGAGTACAAATATATTCGAGGTGGGATTTCGGGCTCTGAACTTGGCTCTGAAAGTGAGTAGTGCTAGAAGAGAGGGGCAGTCTAGATGAGAGTGCACAGAGCTGCAGAGCAGAGCTTTGGTGAGAATATTATCCTATTGCGTGTTATTGTTATTAGACAGGGTGGAAAAAACTTATGGGCCCTGGAAGGATTAAAGGAAACATTATTTTATTTCAAAAAAGAAACATAACTGTATTGTTGAGGTGAGCAAGGTTGCCAGAGCTCGCGAGGATGCACTGTGTTGAGACTTGAGAGCGAGGGACCTAAATGTGTTCCTTCTGCTGTCAACACAGTGCATCCTCAAATCTTATAAAGGGTCGGCAACGCGCACGTGACTCCTTTGGAGTTGCGGGCGTCTATAGGCTGCGGTGGCCGCTTACCATCAGGTGGACCGTACGCTTGTTTGCCACCGGCGTTGTATAAAAAAAATTACAAAGATTTTCTAATTTCGTTTGTCACCCGGGAATCGAACAAGGTAAAAATTTAAAAAATAAGCACGTACTATTTTATTCCATTATTCGATACAAACCAACTGACGTACAAGATATCCATAAAACCGAATATTTAGTACTACTGGTACTTACAAAATTTTAGAAAATTGTTGAACACTGTTTTGTTTCTTCTTAAAAACAAAATAATATTGTCAATTTGTCACCTTTAAGTAAAATGATCTAACATAAGGATTTAAGGTAGTTCTCTTCCAGAGTCCATAATTTTTTTCACCCTATATACGGTCGTACAGTCGTACTTTGCAACTATTCTCAAGGAGGTCATTTCGAAGGATAAAGACCATCATAATCCTCCTAGGGTTTTTCTCGGTTGTGCCTCAAAAGGTTTACTTTGGCACCTAAGCCCAAATATGTTAATAGTTCAATCGCTTCTTGGTTTAATTTGCGTTACATTTCGGATTAATACTAATTAATACTAATTATTTTTTAATAATTATGACATTACATCTTAATGACTATTTTCATAACTATGACATTAGATGTTGACGTTAAATTTTCCTCTTGACATTTAGATTTTATTCTAGAAACTGTCTAGATTATACAATTTTTTATGTTTTTATTTTACATATTGACGATCTTTTTGTGAATTTATTATATTCTCTTTTGACATACATTATAATAATTCATGTCTTTTTTTTAATTTCATATGCATCAATAAATTGCTCTGAATAATTAGATTCAATTTATGTAATATACAGGGTGGAAAAAAGTCATGACATCAAACAATAATCCTACCGATTCGTATAATAAACTAGCTAGAGTTAATTTTTAATTTTTAGTCGGTTCGATTCCCGGTTGAGACTAGCAAAATTTTAAAAATCTTTGAATGCAGTTTTGTTTCTTTTTAAAAATAAAGGAATGTTTCTTTTCAGTAAAATGAGCTAACTAAAGGATTTAAAGCAGTTTCCCTCCAGGGCCCATAACTTTTTTCCACCCTGTATAACTGACGATTCAAAAGTGCTTGTTGCTAGGCCTATTTGAATAAAGAATATTTTGAGTTTTTTTGAGATTCTACGTAAAATAAATCGTCAATCGAACTTTAAAAATGTGAAAATACTTACCCATAATCCGACCAACTCATCATTTCAAGCTTAGCCGAACTTGCCCCGGTTTAATCCTGACTGATGGGGGATCCCGCGTTATAAATGGACTTTGCGCTTCCCGTCTATTTTCAGCGTTTTCACAGATTCGAACCAAATACCTCACTTGAACACAACCGTCTCAAAGTCAAACTGGCTGTAGTTAGTTAGTTTTGCGACCCTTGTTGTCGTTATACGCGTGGCCCCAACATCAAGAGCACGACACGTGATCCCGATGACCCCAATAGTGACCTTTCACTACACGCAGGGCAGACCGTGGACCTAACAGTCACAAAATACCTATAATAGTACTTACGAATAGAAGGTCCTCTGTCTAACATAAGAAAATCGATGATTAGCAGCTATTAGTAAACTCCTTCCCGTTCTAGCGCACAGCACGTGCTCTTTCATCTAGTTAGGGTCGTCACTTTTCAAATGAAATCATGGGCCATTCTACTTTTTCATTACCAGTTTTCTATTATACATAAAAATCTATCAAAAATAGTATTTCGAAATAGTACCTGAACCTATGAAAAGGAATTTATACGTAAAATACTTAATATTTAACATATTGCTTAACATATTGCTGTAAAAGTGGGTAAGACAGTGATAAAAACCATTTTTTCACACAAATGGTGAGACATCCAAGAACCACTGAGTTACTCGATTTTTGGATATTAGCTGTGGTTTGTTAATCAACAAGACTATCGGAAGTTATATGCCTATGAAGCTGACGGTCCTGGGTTCGAATCCCGGTCAGGGCAAATATTTGTGTGATGAGCATGAATATTTGTTTCTGAGTCTTGGATGTTTTCTATGTATTTAAGTATTTATATCTATTAAATATATCGCCGTCTAGTACCCATAACACAAGCCTTCTTGAGCTTACTGTGGGGCTAGTTCGATTTGTGTAAGATTGTCCTCTAATATTTATTTATTTATTTATTTTATGTACATGGAAACGTAGAATGGCCCTCATATATTCATGACATCCCGTCCCATTCTGCCTAGTTAGGGTTGCCACATTTACGTGTCATCGTCGTGATACAATGCCGCGCCGGCAGCGATAAGATTGGCAGCGTCAATTATGACTATCAATTACACCTCGGCGATGCACGGGAACCGAGTTTAGCCGAAGTGGCACGAGTAATAGCCGGATTATCGAAGAATAATTCTACAGTCACGGTTGACGGCTGAAACAATTTTTTTCCCGTAGTCTATGGGTCCAAACGGAACTAGTATGTATGTATGTAAACACTTTATTGTACACAATAACAGGTTAAAACAATATACATGTCACATAAGATTAGAGTACAAAGGCGAACTTATCCCTATGAGGGACCTCTTCCAGCTAACCTTTGAGGGATTGAGTGTAGAGTAGGAGAATGAGATAGACAAACTTACACAGTATACTAAAACTTTTCAATAAGGAAACTTATAGCTAAAACCAGAACTAAATAAATATATAAAAACTATAACATATAATAAATACATATTATAAATACGTATTTAAATTAATATACATAAATAAATATATATAGTATTCAACCAAATCACAAGTCGTTGGAGAGCCACAATTTTTTTAAATTACTCTTGAGTGAGGCGACAGACTGGGACTGTCTATTGACAACTTTGACTAGTCCGTCCGTCGTCTGTCAACAATTTTATTCCGAATAATTTGACTTCCCATTGACCTATGAACTTGAAATTTGGTAATAATGTTTACTACGTATATTTTACTATCAAATACTAATATACTGATAAATCAGATTTATTGATTTGCAATTTCCTTATTTTTCCTATTGAAACCGGAAATTTTGTGGTTTGTTGGGAAACCTAAATGTGCAAAGTCCGACAAGCACTTGGCCGGTTTTTACCCTTTTAAAGGCCTTCCCTTTAATAAATTCTCTAAAATAGCTGTTCTTGCTAAAGTGTCGTCCGACAAGAAGAGTAATTGACAATTCTTTCCTTCTTTATTCTTAGCATAAATCTTAGTTTACAAGCTCTCCAAAAGGATGTTTTAATGATGATAATCATGACGTAATCTAGCTAATTTATTGCTGTCTATTAAGTTAATGTTCCGTAAAACAGGTTTGCGAATAGGAGGCTTTGATAAAGTGCTAAGTAGTGTATAGTCTGACGACCGCTTTAGCCTAGTTGGTAGTGACCCTGCCTTCGAAGCTGGAGGTTCCGGGTTCGAATCCCGGTCAGGGCATGTATTTGTGTGATGAACACGAATATTTGTTCCTGAGTCTTGGATGTTTTCTATGTATTTAAGTATCTATTTATCTATATAAGTATGTATATCGTCACTTGGTACCCATAGTACAAGCTTTGCTTAGTTTGGGACTAGGTTGATTTGTGTAAGATTGTCCAAAAATATTTATTTATTTATATTTATTTATAGTGAGCCCACACTCTCGGCTCACTGTCGATTATCGACTATTTGTTGTTCAAAAGGCCAAGAAAGAGGTCTGGTAGACCTCTTTCTTGGCCGGTCTCCTTTGATTGACGATTTCCTCGGTTGTATTTCAGTTTGTATCCCTTCACAGTAGTTTCTAATAAAAATGCCTTCGAAGTGATATTTCATATTTGCTCTTGCTATATGTCCTTTGCCTCGGCTCTATTTTGATCTCAGAAAAAGAAGGCTTAACTAAGATTTATTTTATTTGGCGTTTGAAAAATCTGACATAAACCGCTTAACGGATTTCACAAATTACAAAAGCCACCCTGTTATTGGCTAAAAATAACGGCTAAAAGCTATAAGCGCTTTTATGTAAAACAAGGCGCTCAAGTACTTACTCTTCACGTAGTCAAGTAATCATCTTACTTTTCTGAAGTACATATTAATGCCTACCTAGTGAAAGCATTTGAAACCTGCCAATTGATTAAACCGTCATCTACCGGGCACATGACAAAACAATGTCATAGTTTGTTTTTTTCACCTTGAATGATTGCCGCCTCCTTTCGTCTTATTTACCCATGGCCCTGTACTAAGAACTTCGTATCGTGCCATCCCTTTCACTCTCGTGTTATACACTATATGAGAGAAAGGGACGGCACGATACGAAGTTCGAAGTAGGCCCTCAGATCGCCTGAGTGCTAAGAGCTACTGAACATTCCGTTTGAATCTACCGAGTCCTTAGTGTTAACTACTAGTATTATTACCCCCATATTCATAAAACTTAACAAACCTCTGCTAACTAAAATGTTCTTTGTCCCATTCTCACAAACGTCAATGTCAAAGTGACAGATAAGGACAAACGAATTTTAGCGGCTAGTTAACTAATATAGGTTTGATAGACGTTTATGAATAGGGGGGTTTATCTATAACCCTATGCCTTCTGTAATATCCAAGACTATTTGATTTATACAATAAACTAAAAACGTGCTATAGCAAATAATGAATAAACTGTTTATTTGAAAGCGGCCGACAATGAAGTTTTCACACCATTCAGAAAAGAGTTATTGTTGCCTTCGAATGAGGGGTCAAAGATGTACTTTTCTTACCTCATTTGAGGGCAACAAGAAGCATATAAGGCATAGGAGGTGTGAAAAGCAGTAAGTGACACTCTGTAGTAAAATCATTTGTAAGATATTTCATGTTTTTAACAGCGGGCCTCATAGGCGGTGTGAAAAGCAGTATGTGTCACACGGTAGCAAAATTATTTCCGTCTTGGGCGTAAACACTAGAATCCATCGCTACGCTCAAGATTCTACAATAGAATCCTGAGCGTAGCGAGGGATTCTATTGTAGAATTTTTCGCTTCACTCAGAATTCAATATCTCGACGACCGGTTTAGCCTAGTGGGTAGTGCACCTGCCTGTGAAGCTGACGGTCCTGAGTTCGAATCCCGGTCAGGGCAAATATTTGTGTGATGAGCATGAATATTTGTTTCTGAGTCTTAGATGTTTTCTATGTATTTAAGTATTTATATCTAATAAATATATCGTCGTCTAGTACCCATAACACAAGCCTTCTTGAGCTTACTGTGGGGCTAGTTCGATTTGTGTAAGATTGTCCTCTAATATTTTTAATATTTTTAATATACCACCCTCGCCATAAATATATCATTTTGCTCCCTTGAGACGCAATCTACTATTCTTTTATAAATTAACCCCTGCACCACCGAGAACTGCAAGACTACGGGCGTTGCTACGAAATGCGCTGAAAGTCCAGCGCTAACATACATATTATGAACAATTTTATCAAAAACCCATTAAAAAATTAACTTTATTATCTAAACCAGAAAGTTCATTTTATAAAGGGCTTTTTAGTTTTCGTTCGAGATAAAACAACCATAGCGAGAGTAAAAGAAACATGAGATTTGCGGGTCGGCCTCGTGTTATCGCGAGTATCTGATGAAAGCTCGGGCCTGTACTTATCTCGTACCTATGGGGCTTGCTAGGGCTGCCACAAGTTGTTCTTTCGGGTAATTTGCTTTTTAGACGACCGGCGGGGTAATCACGTAACTTTTGTACTACCGTTAGATAGATTTTAATTTCAAATTCTAATTGTCAGCAGGCGAATCATGTATCTTTATGTACTAACGGTAGATAGATTTTACTTTCAATTTTGAAGTATAAATGTATGAGCTGACAATTAGAATTTGACATTAAAATCTACCTAACGGTAGTAAAAAAGTTACGTGATTACCCCGCAGCTCATACATTTATACTTCAAAATTGTCAGTAAAATCTATCTACCGTTAGTACATAAAGTTACGTGATTCGCCTGCGGTTTAGCCTAGTGGGTAGTGCACCTGTCTGTGAATCTGACGGTCCTGGGGTCGAATCCCGGTCAAGGCAAATATTTGTGTGATGAGCATGAATATTTGTTTCTGAGTCTTGGATGTTTTCTATGTATTTAAGTATTTATATCTATTAAATATATCGTCGTCTAGTACCCATAACACAAGCCTTCTTGAGCTTACTGTGGGGCTAGTTCGATTTGTGTAAGATCTCTCCTCTAATATCCGAACCTAAAGGGTAAAACGGGAGCCTATTTCTAAGACTCCACTATCCGTCTGTCTGTCTGTATCTCCGTCGGTCACCAGGCTGTATCTCAACCTTGATAGTTGGACAGCTGAAATTTTCACAGATGATGTATTTCTGTTGCTGCTATAACAACATATAGTAATCCAGAATAAACTTAATATTTAAGGGGGCTCCCATACAACTAACGTAGTTTTTTTGCCAGTTTTTATAGACAATGGTATGGAATCCTTTGTGCACGAGTCCAACTAGCACTTGGCCGGTTTTTAAGACCTTAACACACTGTAACCGAGCGGTAAGACATGCGACTTTCAATCTTTTCAAAGCTTTATTTAAAAAAATGTACGATATATCAACTGGTATTTAATAGTGGCTTTTCGGTGAAGGAAAACATGGTAAGGAAACCGGTCTAACTAGGAGAGAGAAGGTCTAGTTCTCTCTGAAGAAAGAAAGAAAGAAAAAAACATTTATTCGTGGTACAGGAGTAATACACATACCAAGGATTAAATTGGAAGGTCAGACTGCTTTCGTAAAACTAGTTTCTACACCGGGACCAGTTCTTGGATGAGTGACCGTTTTGAGTGGTTACTAACTGAGCGTTCCCGTGCTTTGGAAGGCCGTTGATCCCGGTTGCTGTATGTAGCAGCAGTCGTTAAGCCAAGCCCTTCGGGCTTTCAACTTCTGACAGTCAAGTTGCCCACTCACTTGACTAAGGGGGGTCGAAGTTGCACCACATCCGTAGGGAGTAATACCACCGCTACCCTACTCGTGACACCTGGGTGGTGCTAAAAGTGCAACAAAACTGACAACCGTACTGTCTTCTCGAAGATATCACGGTTCGAAATAATTGCCATACGATAAATAAATGAATAACTACCAGCAAGTCGCTGGGCAGTTAATTTATCATTATCATCCAATGATAAATTAACTACATCCCTCATAATTTTGTGACAACCCTACGCCCGTCTATGGTAATCGAACAAATTGCATCGTATCCGCGAAATTACTGGGTGCCTGATCGACGGAGGGAAGTATTGTGCTGATTCGATTAATAATCGGATCGACTGCGCTCGACTTCGAATTTATCGATTTTTACGATGCGATCGATAATGCTTATTTTTTAATTTATCGAGTAACGGGACGAGAGTGAAATGAAAGTTAATGAAATTATTTGATAAATCGCATGTTATATGAATCCAAGCCAACCCAAGTTGAAGGGCGATTCTCTGAGCGTTTGAAACGCTCGTTTGTAAAGTCATTGTCGACTCAAGATTATCTACCCAAAGTTGGGATAAACCGTAGAAATCATTGATCAAATAAGACTCGGACCCGATATTGGTTTACGCTTTTAACAAAAGTTTACTCAGATCATCGTCTCCTTTAACAATATTTAATGAAACGACAATGACAAAAATAACCGCCGTAAAAACGCTGAATATTCACCCTGAAACGGAGACGACTCGCTCGCGCTTCGTGCTTGCTCGAAAAAGATAGGTACTGTAAGGTCACACGTTGCTCACGAACGTTTAGGATAGTCACACCAAATCGTCTGTAAGTAATTGTAAGCGGTGTACGTTAAAGTCAGTTTTATGGAAAGTTTGACAAAAGTATTAGGGCGAATATTCAGCGGTTTTACAGCGGTTTTTTTCGTCATTTTCTTTTCATTAAATATTGTTAAAGGAGACTACGATCAGAGTAAACTTAACCGTTAACCTTAGACCATTATCGGGTCTGATTCTTATTTGATCAATGTTTTCGACGGTTTATCCTAACTTTGTGTAGATAATCGTGAGTCGACAATGACTTTACAAACGGGCGTTTCAAACGCTCGGAAAATCTCCCATTTTCATTGTAATAAGCATATCTTGGGAGAAAATGACTGTCTAGTTTCTTTCGGCAGTGATCTTTTAAGAAACGCTAGTAGTTTTTGAATTGTAAAAGTGCCATTGGGAGGCCCCAAGCACTTGCAGTATTTATGTCATTCAGGGATCGTTACCGGTATTCTTACTACCGGTTTTAAATAAGGTATAACCGGTTATAATTGCATTTCGCTATTTATATCGCTAAAGCTCTGATTAGTGGTATAATCAGAACCGGTATTCAAACATATTAGCGGTTTCGCCAATTGACAACAATACCTCTATTTGACACTTTACCCATAAAAACCATTACCGGAAATAGCTGTCAGTGTCAATATACTCTATTATTAGTATTTTTGATACAATTTTTGTACATACTTTTTTAGAATGACATTACCTATTTTGTCATATTATTCCTGTATCATAATATTTGTGACCCTACCTATGACTACCAATAAGCGTTGTTGTAACAATTCGAAATTTTTGAAAAAAAGTAATCTTACACTATTTAAATTTTGTATACCTATCCATATTGAAAAAGGCATGTTTATGTTCGTATTTTGCCTTAATTTTCATAATAATATATTTTTGTTAGAATCTATTTTGCTACAATCGATTAGGCGGTAATGCACTTGTGACGTCTCCTGCAGTCCTGCCATCTGTCAAATTTGACTTGTTCTGCATCGCGCTATCGAAGTTTTTTAAATCAGTTGGATAAATATAACTTCATAACAACTCTCATTGGATTTCGGTCCCAGATAGATCTGTCTATTGTCATTTCTTCCTGTGTTTCCTATCTATTGTATATATGTATATAACTTGTAAATACTCCCTTTCCTGTAAATATATCAACCTTGTATATTATCCCATATAGGACACAGGATCACACACCTACACTCTTACAACAAATAATACATAACAAAACTAATCTAATATCGAACTTATGTTTTATCGTTGGGGCGCGCCATGGTCGATTGAACGATGGTTATGGAATTCTCCCTAGTCTCGCTATTACAAGCGCCATCCCCACAATAATGGGGATTGCTACGACGACATTAATTTTCACTACTTTTGGGGAGTTCCCAAAATATTAAATAAACAGACAATAGAAAAGTCCCTAATGAGGTCTTTAAATGTTTCCGACATTAATTATGTTAAGTGTTGATAGTTCCAAGTAACTAACTAGTGGCTTTGTGAACTGTAACACTCGCAACTTTTTTTAATTTTACAATAGCTGACTTGACAAAAAATGCTATATAAATTACCGAAATGCTCACAAAATTTCACAAGAATCGGTTGAGAAATGCGACCTGTAGAGGAGAACAAACCGAAATTCTCCCGCAGAAACTTCAATGATTTTGATCTCGACTGTATATCTATCTATACAGTAGGATTTATATGTAATACAGCGCCATTTTACATAGTTAGTGCACCAGAGATATAAAAATCACGCTGTTCAGGGCTTTTTGTCAGTGTTTTTTATGGTGTAACTACACCAAACATTCTTGTAACGCGCTCCGGGTTCAGTATAACGATGCGTTCAGAGTACTCATGAAGTTTCCTCGTTACTGCAGCGCCAAGGCCATGTTCGCGGATGCGGGGGTACCGGATTTCGATGCAATCCTGAGGTCCCGCATAGCTGCGGTCTGGGCTAACGTGTGGCAGAACCCTCACAAAATGATATTCTGGCATTGTTCACTGTCAACCCGAGATATAAAATACTAAAGCACAGACATTAATTATGATAAGTGTTGATAGTTCCAAGTAACTAACTAGTGGCTTTATGAACTGTAGTCCTCGCAACTTTTTTTTTAATTTTACAATAGCTGACTTGACAAGAAATGCTATATAAATTACCGAACCTGCTCACAAAATTTCACGAGAATCAGTTGAGAAATG
Source organism: Epiblema foenella (assembly GCA_963556455.1). Taxonomy (NCBI): domain Eukaryota; kingdom Metazoa; phylum Arthropoda; class Insecta; order Lepidoptera; family Tortricidae; genus Epiblema; species Epiblema foenella. The sequence continues at coordinate 26,017,741 of OY747099.1, read as the reverse complement.
CGACCTGCAGAGGAGAATAAACCGAAATTCTCCCGCAGAAACTTCAATGATTTTGTAAATTGCCAAAAAATAACTCGACAAAAAATATTATTTTTGTCGAAGCTGAAGGAGAGACCTTCGTTTCCTGCTCTTATGAAGCCTTATAAGTTTCAAAAAGTTTTGATTTCGAATTATGACCAAAGCATTGATAATACCAATAAAGTGATTAAAGGATACGATGACTTTATTAAAGTTTTAGATAGTAACACAGCCATTTTTCGATTTTATTGTGTGTGGTAGAATTTAAACGGAAAAAAACACTTTTTAGCTTAAAAATTTTTGATTTTGAGTGATGTTTGGAACGATATTTCTTAATGAAAAATCTAAAATATAAATTTGAAATTTATGACATTAGTTTGCAATACTCCCTTTCTAGATAGTAACATTAAGAAAATGTCAAGATATTTCTTAATTCATACAGAAAATGGTCTAAATAGATGAGACTTTTCTAACTGATAAGGACCCTTATCATCGTTTCAAATAGTGACGTAGCCATTTTCCTTTACAATAATACAAATACTCTTTATTGCACAATTCAATAAAAATATACAAAGCGGGTGAGAAACATAACATAGCGAGATATAAGCAGAGGCAACAGACGATCTTATCGCTAAAGAGAGATCCTTATTGTGTTTAGTAGAAATTAAGCTGAAAAAAGTTTTAAAGTAAAAAGAGTGTTCTGTTACGAGTACTATTTTAAACTTTAACGAAATCATTTTATCCTTCAATCACTGGAATTGGTTCATAAACGGATTAAAGTTCGCGTCTTTTCTGTGGACATATACCAAAAATTAAGGGCTACAAAGCTTAATTTTGGATTGCACCAGTAACCCGCATAAACAGTGTCTCCGTTTCTATAAATCCCTGTAATAAAAACATAGCTAACATGCACATAAATATATAAATAAATAAATATTAGAGGACAATCTTACACGAATCGAACTAGCCCCACAGTAAGCTCAAGAAGGCTTGTGTTATGGGTACTAGACGACGATATATTTAATAGATATAAATACTTAAATACATAGAAAACATCCAAGACTCAGAAATAAATATTCATGCTCATCACACAAATATTTGCCCTGACCGGGATTCGAACTCAGGACCGTCAGCTTCACAGGCAGGTGCACTACCCACTAGGCTAAACCGGTCGTCCTCTTAATAACATAGGGGTTTGAGTAGATTCACCTAAGCCGTTAACTATTGACCACAGGAGGGACGACTATTGTTTTTTCAACTAAGTATGACCTTATTAATACTTTTGTCATGGTAATTTAGGCATAATACATTTTGAAATCAGTGAAGCCTCTTAATAACATAGGGGTTTGAGTAGATTCACTAAACTCCTACGCATCGATTAGCATTAGCAACGCAAACGACCCGGGATCGATTAAAACCCCATCAGCGCGCGCGCATTTAAATAGTTTATTTTCAAACACTACTGACAGTTTCGCATAAGTACACTCGGCCACACTGTGGTTAGGGAACATACACAAACTACGTGACCAATTTTTTTGCGTTTTTTACCCCCCTCCTTCCCCTAGGTGACCAAGCGTAGTATATGCCCCCCCCCCCCCCTACTTTTCACGTAGTATATTTTATAAAAAAAATTTTGCGGAAAGTTGAAAAAATAATGGCTTTTCTTTGTATTTTCTCATACGGCCCCTAAAAATGCATACTTCGAGAGTGCAAGCGTGGTATAGCATAGCTATTCAATTGTAATTGTATTTAGTAAAAAATGTATCAAGAAGAAACAGTACAATTAGTGATGTGGCGAAACTGGACAAGTTTTAGTGATGGGGTTAAACCGTGGCACGTGAGTCCGCTTCAATTAGAATGTTTCTCAAAAGTATTCTACCGGCTTCGTGACAAGAAACCGACCAAACCGGTGACCAAGAGTGGTACTTTGACGACCCCCCTCCCCCCCCTAAACGGGTCACGTAGTTTGTGTATGTTCCCTTAAGCCTGAACTGTTTTTCCGAGTATTACATAGATTTATAGAAACGAAGACGCGGGTTATGAGTCCAATAAAAAAATGCGAGTAATGAGTGCAACAATAGTAGATTGTGTCTCAGGGGAGCAAAATGATATATTAACGGCGAGGGTGGTATATTGAATTCTGAGTGAAACGAAAGATTCTACAATAGAATCCTGAGCGTAGCGAGGGATTCTAAAGTAGAATTTTGAGCGTAGCGAGGGATTCAAATGTTTACGCCCAAGACGGAAATAATTTTGCTACCGTGTGACACATACTGCTTTTCACACCGTCTATGAGGCCCGCTGCTACAAACATGAAATATCTTACAAATGTTTTTACTACAGAGTGTCACATACTGCTTTTCACACCTTCTATGAGGAAAAGAGTCATTGTTGCCCTCAAATGAGGGAAGAAAAGTACATATTTGATCCCTCATTCGAGGGCAACAATAACTCTTTTCTGAATAGCAGGTGTGAAAAAAGTTTGGCTTTACCCTAGCCCCAAAAACCAGGAGGAATTTTTCGAGTCAAAAAAACGAATCTTCAAGGGTTCATATTTTCACTTGTACACAATTTTTCATAAAAATCAAAACGTACTAACCTAGTATTTAATGATAAAATCCTCTTAAGTACTTTAATATACATACTGTTATTTTTATACATAAAAGGTTGTAAAAACAGTCTAAATTCTTACAAGAATTATTTAAACACTTGTGCGCGCTACTGTACTTAGTAATGCATGCCTGTAGCACAGTGGGCGGTGTTGCTTATACTCCGCTGCAAATACTTACATCATCAACATAAATGTACATGTTAGCAATTATTGCTTAGGTAATAAGGTTCAAAATTGTTCAGAGATGTATTATGCCGAGTCCGCTCGTTAGGATTTTTGATATTTTACTAGGTTTACTTAGCTCGATAGGTTTTTGTTGTTTTTCGTCTCGTAAGATTTATATTATGATTGAGAGAATATGCAAATTCCGACCGATTTTTCAACGTCTTATTTTTAATACCCTTACTTACTATAGATTGAACATTGTAAAATTTTGAGAAATAAACCTTTTTGTATTTGTATTTTTGTATTTGCAAATTTAATGTGTGCAACCTAGATTCCTATATGTTATTTTAAAAAGGTATCTATACAGGGTGTCACAAAACTAGTAAGGATCCGTTTAATGGCATATTCGGTGTCGTGTTCTAATTAGGAAAAAGTAGAAGATTTTTTTTGACCCGAACAATTTTTTTTTCTATGGGGTAGGTCGTACAAGTTAGCCAACTGTCCATACAAAGGCCAAAAATTTATTGCGGAAATATAAACGGATCCTCGCTAGTTTTGTTACACCCTGTATAGGATAAATTCATGATTACCACCAAATTTCCCGATAAAGTATCTATAGAAAGTACACATTTCCCCTTAATGTCAAGTGTCGTTTTAGGGTTCCGTACACTAAACGTAAACTATTCCTAAGACTCCGCTATCCGTCTGTCCTTCCGTCTGTCTATCCGTCTGTCACCAGGCTGTATCTCATGAACCGTGATAGTTAGAGTTCCAATTTTCCCAGATGATGTATTTCTGTTGCCGCTATACAAATACTAAGAAACAGAATAAAATAAATATTTAACGGTGCTCCCACGCAACAAACGTGATTTTAACGTGATTTTGACTTTTTGACTCGCACTTGGCAGGTTTTTCTATTAGTCACGTAAAGTCTGGATCTTAATTTGAAGATCCAGGTTCAAGAGGTCATCGACCTCTCAGTGTTTACTATGTAGCGAGCGCCCTAGGGCGACGGGACTACTGCATGCAAACTAGATGTCGGGTTGTAGGTATTATGCTTGTCTGTGAGTCTGTGAGAGGTATTAGGTTTTAAAAATGAATCCTCCAATGACATATTTGAGCGGCGGCTTAAGGAACTTTTATTATTAAATTCGCTGTATTCTGTAAAGGAATACAGTGAAAAATCTTTATTTTTTGAAATATAATTGTGACATTAATAAATTGTATTCTAGGATTAAAATGACCATCATTGTATATTAATTATTATCTTTTGACTTCTGACCATTTATATCTAGGATAACCTAGTAATTATTGAATTATTGTTATTTTTTTGACATTTTAATTTCATCTTATATATTTGCCATTGTACCATATTATTATTATTGAATTATTATGTATTGTTTAAAAAAATATTCTTCTTTTGTGTTACACTGTGTTATTATTTTATTATTATTCGTAATTCATATACACTCTGACGATCTTTTTGTGAATCCATGATATTTTACCAATTGACATTTTTATATTTTACCAATTGATTTGTCACAAATTATTGCTGTCGAAGCTGAGCCAATATGGCATACAAATTGTTCAAATCTTTTTTATCCAGCCGTAAACAGGTTGTGAAAATGTCCACAAACGGCAAAGCCCATACATCCAGTGCTGGTTTTGTAAAATTAGGTATTCCACAGGGGTCAGCGGTTGGAAATTCGTTATTTTTATTATTTATAAACGATTTACCATCGGCAGTAACTAGCGGTCTATCTGTGCTGTTTGCAGATGATACAACAGTCATAGTGAGCGCAAAAACATATGACCAGCTGTCTGAAAAAATCCATGCGGCATGTAGACAGCTGCATAAATGGTTCTCGTCGAATGGCCTCCTACTGAACTTGTCAAAATCAAATGTCATGGTATTTTCAGGCCGAAATACTACACTGCCTCCATGTATTTCCAACAGCCCGATGCCATTATCCAATGAGTCTAAATTTCTCGGCTTCACACTGGACTCGTGCCTCAACTGGAAGTGCCATGTTGACCATCTGTGCAATAGAGTGCTGTATTTGCCTTAAAAAAATTAAAGCCATTAGTGTCTAATTCGTCATTAAGATCAGTGTATTTTTCCCATTTTCATTCGTTAATGTCTTATGGTACGGTTCTATGGGGGAATTCTACAGATGCTAAGCGAGTATTTATACTCCAAAAACGCGCACTTCGGTTATTGGCCGGAGTGAAACCAAGACACTCTTGCAAAGACCTTTTCAAACTTCATAATATAATGACGCACTACTCCCTTTACCTATTTGAGGTACTAATGTACGTGAGAAATAATATACAGATTTTCAAACGCGTGGAGGTAACGGGAAAAGTAATTCGATCCACAGGCAGACTCAGAACAGTGCCGCGTCGCATGGCACTTTCGGAAAAAAACCCACGCGTTATAGGACCAACGTATTACGAACATCTACCCACCAAATTAAAAAATGAAACATCTGACGAAACATTTAAACGCCAACTTAGAATCTTTTTATTGGAAAATTCTTTTTATTCTGTAAATGACTTCATGCAAATGAAATTTGTTTGACATTGAATTTTTAAATTAGTTTTGTTTGATTTTAATTTTTATGTATTGTGACTGATGATTATTTAAGTTTTCGACATTATATTATTGACGCGGATTTTTATTGTTATAAATGATGTGATTTTTGAAGTAGTATGATCATTATTTAAATAATTTTGATAATTGTTATATAATTTAATGTTATTATTATTATTATCATTTTTGACATTTCATAATTTTTTTTTTTTTGACGATCATAATATGAAGTCGTATAAATTGACTTAGGATAATTTATATTGTATTGTTATATTATGAAATAAATAAATCTAAATCTAAATCTATAAAATACCATGTAAATTTTCAGAAGGAAATAAATAAATCTAATCTAATCTAATCTATTTAACTACAGTAAAATCATTTTTTTTTAATAAGTGAGTTTCTATGCGAGGCATATTATGCTTACGACAGATGTCGTAAATCAGATTTGTAGATTTTTATGAGATCCGCAAGACTAGTTTGTTTAATGAGGGCTACCGTTTTTGTGCTCACCAGTTGGCGCCACTGTCGAGTAAAGGCCAGCTGTCAAAAATTGTTATTGGTTATTACGGGCATGAGAAATAAGTTTACATTTCAATCATATTTAATACCTTAAAATCGTATCGTATAAATATCCCCCGTTTTGTTCGAAAAAAAAGGAGGACATAAGTTTCCGAAAGACAAAATTGTCTCAAAGAACTGACAGTAATTGACCCGTAACACATATTTGCCATAATCAACCTCAAGTATTGCATAGGAGTCACCATATTGTTCCAATTAGATATTAACCCGCGTAGCGCAATCACAAAGAGTGATATTTGACATTTCGGAGACCTCACGCTATACTAGCGCCTCTAGTGGCGAATTCATACACGGTAGCCCTCATTATTTCGGTTTGTTTAATTAACACGAGGCATGAGTGAATAGGCACCTTCTGGGTGAGCTCGCTTCATCGTCGGCCTCATCTTTGCCCCCTGGCTAGATGCTGGCCAAGAGCGATCCCATTTTTAATAAAAAAAGAAAAAAAAAATCCGTTGACTCGTACAACATATTTATGATAACTCGTATAGGTATATAAACAATTTATATAGATACCAAACGGTCCAAAATGGCAATGCGTGTTTATTGATGGACTCCGCTTCGCATCGTCTTTATAAAATGGCGTTAATTATCTTTACTAGAACAGTATTAGGTACTGTTCCACAAAAAAATATTCTACTGTAAAGCATATAAGTGTGAAATTCCAACCGTATAACCATTATGTACAATAAAGTATTGAGTATTGAGTACTGTTACATAGATTACGGGTGGGTTGCACCAAACCGTCTGTAATCGTAAGCGGTGTTCGTTAAAATCTGATTGTATGGAAAGTTTGAGAAGTTTCTATGGGGTGACAGCTGCCGGCGCCATATTTGACGATGTTTGGCAGTGATAGCGTCCCGCACAAAATCTAACACAGAAATATTTTGTCTTAAATGTTAATAGTAGATTGTATGACAAGGGTCTAAAATGAGCCATATTACCACGAGATAGTTATTTTCCCGAACGAAGTGAGGGAAAATAGTTCGAGGGGTAATATGGCTTTTAGACCAGAGTTATACACTCTACTTTTCACTTCGATTGCGAGAAAATAAATAAACAAACCCCACCCAAAATTAACAATAAATTCCACGGCGAAGATATATACTTCTGCAGATTGATTTTTTTTTCTATTTGACAGATGATTTTTTTTTCTATACTCCTTTGACACAAAACATAGACACTGCGGTTCGCGCGCAACATTCACGCGCGAAAAAAGCTAACTGACCTTCTATTGAGTGCTTCAAAGTGTTGCTCGAACGATTTAACCACTTTTTTAATTATTGTGAAATAGGGACTACTACAAACTTAATCTTTAGACTCTATAGAAAAAATAATTATATTTCCTGATTGGTCGATTTTAGTAAAGCTGTATTCTGGTTGGTTAATACCCAATACCAAATATTTTTTTAAGAGTTAAATTAGTGTTCTGTGATTGGTGGATTTAATAGGTGAAGTATTTTGATTGGTCAAATTCAAATATTTTGTAAATCATAAATATGTATTCATATTTTCCCTAGGGGTTAAATGTACTACTTTAGCCCCGCTTGACAAGTCTAATATGACACACTTTTCGAGCATGAGAAGTGAAAAAAATATTATTGTTGACATATTATATCATAACGTACGCAGCACTCGCAAATGTTTGCATGCCTGCGTGCAGGCTGAATACATGGAACTGTATTATAATGTATAAGACCTATTTGTACTTACTGTATTCCAGCAAATAAACGATTTGATTTATTGATTGATTGACGCATAAATATGCATCGGAATATTTCATTCCCAAGCAAAAGGGAGACAAAGAGGGCTTCATCACTTTGGCCTAGTTAGTACTGACCCTTCCTTAGAAGCCGGTGGCCCCGGGTTCGAATCCCGGTTAGGGCATTTATTTAATGATGAGCACAATGATAGTGATAGCGTCCCGCACAAGTAATCTAACACAGAAATATTTTGTCCTAAATATTAAATATATTATATGTTTTAGCATTTTAATTCTGTAGTATTATGATACTTTAATTCTATAGTATTACGATACTGTTATTTTACATACATTGTATATTGTTTTGAAAAAATGACACCTCGCCGAGTTTCTTACGCCGGTTCTTCTCGAGGCAGAGGTTTACTTTATGAACCGGTGGTAGTTTTTGACATTCATAAGTGCATGTAATATGCCTAAATTGAAGAATAAATGATTTCATTTCGTATATTCGTCAGAATGCCAAAAAATATCGTTCTAGAAAAAAATCTTATCATTGTATAACATATCGACGCTGGAAAGGCGGCAGAATCTGCCGATTTCAACGGTGTGTATAACTCAATATCGCCAAAAATGTCGGTTATCCCATTTTGCCTTTCCAGCGTCGAATGTATTACGTGTTGGTTCAATAAAACACCCGCATGTGGGGTTTCACACCCCAAAACATTCAGCATAAAATATTACTTACTGGATGCACCGATTAGGGGCGGTGACGACAGAAAACTATTCCGTGCCAGGAATGTGCGACAATATTGGTTTTGCCGGCCGGATTTTAGTTTTTAGCCCGTTTCTGATTTATAAGTATACTCTTCCGACGACCGGTTTAGCCTAGTGGGTAGTGCACCTGCCTGTGAAGCTGACGGTCCTGGGTTCGAATCCCGGTCAGGGCAAATATTTGTGTGATGAGCATGAATATTTGTTTCTGAGTCTTGGATGTTTTCTATGTGTTTAAGTATTTATATGTATTAAATATATCGTCGTCTAGTACCCATAACACAAGCCTTCTTGAGCTTACTGTGGGGCTAGTTCGATTTGTGTAAGATTGTCCTCTAATATTTATTTATTTATTTACTCTTAGTGTACGAGTGCAACAACAATATAGAATGCATTTTCGGCTTAGAATTTAACTTAAATAATCAGAGCTTCCAACCAAATGAGCGCTCGTGGCCCAGCGGCGCCCGCGCACCACGTGCGACATGCGAAGTTAAATAAATAAATAAATATTAGAGGACAATCTTACACAAATCGAACTAGCCCCACAGTAAGCTCAAGAAGGCTTGTGTTATGGGTACTAGACGACGATATATTTAATACATATAAATACTTAAATACATAGAAAACATCCAAGACTCAGAAACAAATATTCATGCTCATCACACAAATATTTTCCCTGACCGGGATTCGAACCCAGGACCGTCAGCTTCACAGGCAGGTGCACTACCCACTAGGCTAAACCGGTCGTCAGTTACGTAACGTCGCTCGAGGTTAGTTTTTGGATGAGTGACCGCTTTGAGTGGTTATTAACTGAGCGCTCTCATGCTTTGGAACGCACGTTAAGCCGTTGATCCCGGCTGCTGTCCATGATAGCAGTCGTTAAGCCAAGTTAGAGGCCTTCGGGCGGCTTGAGAACTTCTAACAGAAAAGTTACCCACTCACCTGACAAGCCTAATTCCAATGTCTGGTTTCCCCTCGGGTTCAGGTGGCAGTCACTTCCGTAAAAACTAGTGCCAACGCTAAAACTTGGGATTAGGTAGCGGATCCCGGGCATCCTTCAGGATGCGAGTCTATCTGGGACAGGGACCGATACCGGTATTTTTAAAAAACCCTGAATTAGCCCAATATTTTGGATTATTTTTTGCTCTTCACGTAGGGCTGAATCATGTATTTAGGTAACAACGTCGTATTATTAGATTGTCCCATTAAAAACGAAATAATGAACCGGTGACCGTAATAATATCGGTATTTTTCTATGGAGAAAATACCGGTATCCGATCCCTGATCTGGGATAATGCTAGAAGGATGATGAATCAGAGCTTCCAATTCAAAAGGATAACTAGACAGGATGAGTTGCACCAAACCGTCTGTAATCGTAAGCGGTGTTCGTTAAAATCTGATTGTATGGAAAGTTTGACTAGTTTCTATGGGATGACAGCTGCCGGCGCCATATTTGACGATGACCGGCCTGTGATCGTATGTTGGGGCAATCAACCCTTAGTTGGGATTCGACCGGTTTCCTGACCATGTTGCTATCACCTAATAAACACTGTTTTAATATCAAATGATGGTTCGTACATAAGATCGTGGTATTGAAAAGCCCAGAGTTAGTTAGTTAGAGAGCCGGGGCTCGAATTAGGGCATACAGTACCGGAAGATTAGCAATCCCGGGATTGAAATCCGGTAATGGACCTCAATCGCGGGACTTCAGTATTTCGGGATACCGGGACCTTTCACCTGAGAAAACGAGTAAGTGACAATTTACCGTCACACTATAACTATATCTTTGTTACAATACAGTTACCGTACAATATATGCCTAATGTACAACAATACTTTGTATGTAATAAACCTCAGACTATACGTTGCCTACACTCGAGGTTAAAAATTTCGGGTCACCCTAAATCTGAACTTCGTATCGTGCCATCCCTTTCGCTCTCGTGTGAAGAGTTTACAATTGTATTACTTTGTAATATATATGTAGAAAAATAATGTAGCACAGAGAATAGTAACAAATACTAATCAAAAAATTATAAATACTCAACTCTCTTATTGTTGCCTTATTATACATTTTAGTAGTATATAAGACTTTCATTTGTGATAATCCACATCGAAACGGACCTTATGGCGGCCGGCACTTACGCCTTTATTGCCGCTGTTCCAATACAATAGTGAATAGCTGCAACGTAAGCGCCTGCCGCCATAAGGTCCCTTTCGATGTGGATTATCACATTTTTTTAAATTAAAATTTAATGCATAATCTTCAATAACGTTATTAGTCCGTTTCAATCCCGGTATTGTAATACCGTAAAAATCGGTCCGAGATCCCGGTATTCCGGGATCCTGGGATCCCAGTTTGCATGCACTAGTTCGAATCGCGATCTCTAGTGTGAAAGTCGCGTGGCTTGCCTATTGTTTGTCCTAAACCAAAGATATAGATATATGCTTGACTAAACACCTTTAATGGCATAAGGGGGCGTCCATAAATTACGTGAGGTGTTTTTTTAAATTTTATGTCCCTCCATCCCCCCCTGGTGAGATGTCGTGAGATTTTATTCAACCCCCTCCCCCAACCCCCAATCTCACGTGAGATTTTTTAAAATGTGGGATTCTTACGTAAACGCGTTGGATTGTTATTGTAAAAAGAAAAATAAATGCTTCGTGCTTTGATTTAGGACTAGTTAAGACTAGTAATCAATATTGCTGAGAGTTAACGTCGATGTATGAATGAAATTATTCTCTTTCGAACGAATTAGTGAATGATCTTAATCGTATTACGATTACGCTTAAGATTAAATCTTATAAGCGTGTACAATCTGGATTAAATGGACCAAAATAGTATATTTTTTTTGATTCAATCAGAAAAAAAATTGCGTGTTATTTGCCGAGAACCCCCCTCTTTCCAACGTAAGATTAGATGAGATTTGACTCGACCCCCTCCCCCCCTTAAACATCTCACGTAATTTATGGACGCCCCCTAAGGTATCAAGGCTAATGTAACATGCCGATATGTCACTATTCGACGATAATTACGATGCTAGAAAGTAGTAAACGCCACAAAAATAACACTAAGTTAGGCTCTTTTACATTCGAGGGCGGGAAACAAAGGAAATACGACGCGGCGGCCAAATGGATGGCTTTGCTTACTTATTAGACAGTAATGCGAGACTTGGATCAAACGATTCTTCCATGCTTGCCTTGATGTTTTGCGTTTCGAAGCAATTACCTGTGGTAATAATAATGTTAATTAAAGAGGAGTTAAATGTTAATTACGACTACGTAGGCGAATTCTTATTTTGAAGAATTGTGTTAGCGTGTTGAAACATTTGATCGTATCTAAAAACTGGTCCGAATGACACCATAAACAAATTTTAATCAACGTGACTCCTTTGGAGTTGCGGGCGTCTATAGGCTGCGGCGGCCGCTTACCATCAGGTGGATCGTACGCTTGTTTGCCACCGGCGTTGTATTAAAATAAAGCCGATTCTACTGCCACCAATAAGTAGGTTATAAAACCCTACTGTACTAGGTTCTTTAATTTTAATTTATTTTTCCCAAAAAAGTATGGTACAGTTACATTTGTTTCCATTTCGCCAAACGTTAAGTTTATCGGCGTAATATTACACTCAGTCACTCACTTTCATTTTTTGTACCAAGTTATATGTAGTATCTAATGACCTAAGTAATAAAGTAATTAATCCCTATCCTTTGAATATAAAACAAGATGGGTACTAGCATATTTAATTAATATTAAGCATCTTGCGTTGAGGTGTTTAATAACAATCTTTTGAGTTCGATATGGTTTCCAACTTCATTGCCTACAGTGTGGTCACACACATGTTGTTTGCGGTATACCCAAAGGCTGATGACACGTTAGACGGAAGCAATATGTAGTTTTTGAAACGAAAAATTATTTCAAATTACTGTAACAATATTCTATGTTATTGAAACCGCTTAACCAAGCTCACTGGAGCGCAAACTCTTAGAGTATTCTAGTGTTCCAAACCACACGCGTGGTCGTGTCGGAGGTGACCCAGGCTACTCTCCAACAGCGCATTCCTATCGCTTTATTGGGCCCGGCCTATAAAGCCACCGGCAGCTCTGTCACACATGCAACAGATTACAGAGTATTCAAGAGCAAGTTTGGCCTAGCCAGCCTTATCAGAACGCACAATAGGGCCAATATACACAATTTGTTAGGGTCGCCGTCATTGAAATCGATGAGGCGCGGTCTATCATAACTTACATACATAAACTCACGCCTGTACTCCCAAAATGGGTAGGCAGAGCTACCATCCTACTAAACATGTCTCTTACACCTCAGCCGGTTGTACAAACATCTGTAGGTACATTTTTTATCAGTCCGTGAAATTGAGGTATTTGAACAATACAATACAATACAAATACTCTTTATTGCACACCTCACATAATAAAATAGCACATAAAAAACAAAAAACATGGATACAGGGAGACAGAGGCAGAACAACAGGCGGTCTTATCGCTAAAGAGCGATCTCTTCCAGACAACCTTTGGGTAGTGGAGAAATGAAATAAACACAACTGTAGATAAGTTTGAATTTATCATTAAACAAGCGCATTTTAAGAATAATGTTGCAGCAGAATTTTGATAATAATTTTATTTTTACCGTCCCGATATTCGTGATAAGCCTGTATGGGATACTCGTTTTCCCCTGGATTTTCCCCAGGCTACTCTCCAACTGCACTCCTATCGCTTTATTGGGCCCGGCATATAAAGCCACAGCCAGGTTCAAAAAAGGGGATACTCGTATGATTGAATTAGAGCAATTCACATAAATTGTACATTTCATGGTGTCAGAATACGGGAAAATTGTGCTTGTTGTACACAAAATCATAGGTAGTATTGATTCCGACGTGAGAAAAAAAGTCCTTAATTTTTCACACAACTACTATTCTCCTCTTATTGTTACCGTCCATACAACTTAAACGAAAAGTAACAAAAACATTTTTGGTACAGTTTTTTGCACAAACGGTCCCTGGGATCCCAGAGATCATAACAAAAAAATGCTATTGTTTATTTTTTTCGCTGGGAGATGACGGCTTATGAATACTTTCCTCGTTATTCATAAACGTCTATCAAACCTATATTAGTTAACTAGCCGATAAAGTTCGTTTGTCCTTATTTGTCACTTTGACATTTACCTTTGTGAGAAAAGGGCAAAGAACATTTTAGTTAGCAAAGGTTTGTTAAGTTTTATGAATAAAGCGGTTTGACTTTAAAAGAAGTAGGTACCTATGTAAGGACCGTATTTGCCCGTACCGTAAGCGTCATTTTGTCTCTGGCAGCATTATAGTACTTGCAAAGTATGGAAATTAACATAAAGCGTGACTCCATCTGCCTAACAGATTAAATCTATGTTAACGGATATAAACAACACTTAATAACTAGATTTAGATTAATTTATGTCGCACCAACATTTTGGTAAAACGACAATTTAAAGTTCATCCCCGACCCGACATAGATTCCACGTTACGATAGACTAAAGCCAATTCGCCTATGTGTTTCCTCTCAAGAACGAAAACATATAGGTGTATGTCGCATACAGAAACTCCATAAAGTAAGGATAAGACTGGAGCCGGCAATATACATAGAAAGATGCAAGCATATTCATATTCATATTCATATTCATATTTATTTATTCATAAAATATACAAAAATTTTACATGTCAGAAGATTGTTACAATAATTTAATTATGTCGATTAAATAAAAAATTAAAATTTCAATTAGATTAGGTAAATTATTCAAATTATTACATAGTGAATTTAAATGTCAAAAAAAAATTACAATTACAAAGGCATGCAACAAATTTAATTTACATATTCATCTATGTCATAGAAGGCCTTTGCCGTTAGCCATTTTTTAAATTATTTATAAATGTCACGTCACTCTCAATATTTTTAATTGTTTCATAGACACCAATACACGTGGGAACGAGATACAATGTGTCATCTTCTGTCCCTCATCGCGTATTGTTTGTCACCGGCCTGTGTCACCGAAACGTCATCAATGTATTCAAGCCTATTGGCTTAATTTATATACAGCACCAATGTATATACAGCACGACTAATTATGAGATGTCAGAATTGTGCTACATCCATATCAGTCTTCTGATACATCACAAATTAGTCAGCCTATCATAAGTCCGTCCGCCTTGGTGATTCGGTAATCCTCCTTTTCTTTATAACCTGACTGTGGCTTATAAGCCGGGACCAATAAAGCGATAGGAGTGCGTGGTTGGAGAGTGGCCTGGGAAAAATCCAGGGGAAACCTCCGACACGACCACGCGGGCGGTTTAAACACTGGAATACTCTAAGAGTTTGCGCTCCAGCGAAGTTGCTTGAACGGCTTCAACCAAATCGGAGGTGTGAGTGGAATCGAGCTACTGGGAGTTTAATCGCTGGTTAACTAAACCTAGCCTAGGTGAAAAGAGTCCAGCAAGATACTGGGCCCGACCTGGGTTGGACTGACTATCCGGTATGCGGCGGTACCGGGACGAATAGGAACTATATGTGTGTGTTGTCGCGATAATAAGATGCCTACTGAGTTTAAAATAATTAGAAGCTCCACAGTATTTAAGAACAGATTAAAAACGTATTTATTAGAAAAATGCTGTTATGACATAAATGATTTCGAATAACTATTTTCATTTGTATAGGTGTCATTTTTGAATCTTTTATTATTATTATTATTTACCTGCTTTTATTGTTTAATTCTGTGGTTATTTTTATGAAATCAATTATGTTTTACTGTAATATTGTATATTAAGACATACAAATATATACATATTTGTTGAAGAGTACAGATATATTTGATGGCGACTGCACAAAAGAATCGTTTGAAAAAGTGACGTATGAATGCCATGTCCGATTCTCAGCACTAAGACGATTATAATTGACTTTAACACAGACATGTTTTAGGTACGTGGGAGTGCTTGTGGCCCATCGGCGCCCGCGCACCGCGTACGGTATGCGTTAAGCAACATGGGCCAAGGTCAGTTCTTGGATACATTACAACATTACAGTAAATTTAGAATAAAAGGAAAAATTGAAAAATTTGCAAGCAGGATTCGAACCTGCGACCTCCCGGCACTCGCGGCCAGTCGCTCTAGCCAACTGAGCTATAGGTGCAATCACTACCCAGTTCTAAATTCATCAACCATTCCTTCGTATCAAGCAGTACCGCTGCTAACGTAAACTATATTTTATACAAACGCCTTAAGGGAGGCGTACAGCGACATCTACCAGAAGACTCATGCTTCATTAACGGCACTAACGTCTCAAATTATATTGAGAATCGTTAGTATAAGATATAACCCGGACTATTTTAAGAGTATTTTATACGTATGCACTTTTATTTGTTCTCCATTAACGGTATTTCTAAATAAACATCATGACACTGGGCTCCCGGAACCCGTTTTTAATTTCGCACAGTAATGATAACCCTAGTGTACAGTGTACTTGCGGACGTAACTGTACTGAGCGGTTTTACCCACTAGCTTCCCTTAATTGCTGACCACTTAAACTGCGGAGGCTCGCTATATTGCGCCCGGCCTATAAAGCAGGGATCGGATACCGGTATTTTCTCCATAGAAAAATACCGGTGTTATTACGGTCACCGGTTCATTATTTCGTTTTTAATGGGACAATCTAATAATACGACGTTGTTACCTAAATACATGATTCAGCCCTACGTAAAGAGCAAAAAATAATCCAAAATATTGGGCTAATTCGGGGTTTTTTAAAAATACCGGTATCGGTCCCTGCTATAAAGCCATAGTCAGGTTGAAAAAAAAAACTGTGGAGACGTCTCCATTTTGTTTAAATACATTAAACCAAATGTAACTAACAGAATAGACATTTCCGTTTAGTACATATTTTGGACTTAAAAACTTTATTATCAACAATAAGATATTAACAAACTTCACTTAGGTGAGAATTAATTAACTTATAATAAGCAATCAACGATTTTGCCAATGCTCACGTCACTGCCCGCGGTTTCCAAGATTAGTAAGATATGATAAGATTGGTACGGTCATTGACCTCAGTTGTGGAGCCATTTAGGCTCGGTTTTATAAAGATCCGTTAGACCTTATGTCGGTTTGTTATGTCAAAAAAAGTACTTTGTTTACTTGAAATTTGTTCCCTTACTAATTAGTTACTGAAATTTGATCTGACATTTGGTCTAACGGATCTTTGTAAAACCCGGCCTTAGACCTCACTTTATACGAAACACTCATAGCTTGTTATTAAAATAACAACCTTAGTTTGACACCTAAATGACAACAATTAAAGTCTGTGAGTGTATATTTAAACATTTTTTTTATCGATATTTATTACAAACTCGCATATATTCCCACTCCGCGGGTAGGTTTCGGTTCCACACAGCGCGGTGGTCGATAAGCACTGGCATACTGAACGATACTAGTACTACGCATTGCATTACGATTACATCTACAATGTAATAATTTCTTCGTATTTTAAACTAAGTGCTATGAGAAGTACTTAAAATAACATTATTGACTACTTAATGTTAAAAGATCTGTAATTGTTCGTTGGTGCAAACCGCCGTAATTATGTCAATAGTAATGAATGGGATAAAAAAGTGTTGGTAAAAGTTGGTTGCCCCACCTACAAATTCCGTATAAAATCGCTCAGACCCACCCGTAGCTCAAGTTAATTGATTTCGATACGTAAAAACGCGTTCCGGACGACAGTCAAAAATTGCTATAACACTGAAGCAGATCTTTTATTTTTTGAAAGAACCGTGAATATCATCTGTGGTTCAGAAGAAACATCAATTGACGAGTTAAAAACGGGTCTACATCAAGAATTTTTCAAGTAGTATTTAATATTTTACAAGAAAATTAAACATTGACGTTTGATTATTAATTTTTGCAAATGCAAAAAATTACCGGTATATACCGATAAAAAATAAATACAGTAGAATCCGCTTATAACGACTCCGCTTATAACATTTTACCGCTTTTAACGACTTCGAAATCACCACACATTAGATTTGATATCAAAAATTTTCAAAGTAAATCAGTCCGTTTTGTGCGACGTCCTGTTAGTGCGACGTAATTTCACCGGTCCCTTGAGTCCCTTGACTGACGCTTTATCCAGATTCCACAGTATGGCACCGGTAAGTGGCGTCTCATATAAAATTACCATACAATCAGATTTTAACAACATCCCTTACGATTGCATACGGTTTGGTGCAACCCGCACTAGGTTTGAAATAAACCTAGTAGAATCTGGCTAACGAAAGCTGAGACTGAGATTTATTTAACACTTTTTAAATGGCAACTATAATATCTCCATCAAATGTGTCAAACGTCACTAAATTGCTATTTCAATGGAAACAAACATTGCTTGATCCATTATGGTTCAGAAACAGAACGCAGCAAATCAGATCATAGTACATTATTCCACTTGCATTGCTACTTCCATAACAGACTCGGAATATTTAAATATCATAAATCTTCTTTCTGTTATAAGATTTCAAGCTTACATGGTCATTTACTATTAGAATTACTATTTGAAACGGGATATTTACCATGTATATACATATTATACATGTGCTTCTTTTTGTTTTTGGTAATGTTATCGCATAGCATGTACTGAACTATGTAGTGCGAACGTTTTATTTTGTTGCCCAGGTACAATTATTGTTTTTTCAAGTTTTTTTAAGTTTGCCGCTCTTTTCTAATCTCAGCTTTCCTTAGCCAATTTCTAGTAGTTTTAGTATCTATTCCATTCTTGTTTCGCCGTACAAATAGCCAAGTGGCAAGTTTTCGTGGTGGCTCTGCGAGTTTGCACTAACCGTGTTACGCGTATCCGTCAAGAGTTCGCGCGCCAATAGCCGGCATGGGGCGCTATTCGACATTGTCTTCTAATACCTATGCACATCGCCAATTTTTTGACAGTTATGAATGGACGTTTGTTTTTTTTAGTAGTAAATTCCCACATGCCTCCAAATATAGTGTGTTGGACTCCTCCGAGGGCCTTGCACACCTGTTCCGTCGCTTCTAAGGTTTTTTTATACAACGCCGGTGGCAAACAAGCTTACGGTCTACCTGATGGTAAGCGGCCACCGCAGCCTATAGACGCCCGAAACTCCAAAGAAGTCACGTACGCGTTGCCGACCCTTATAAAATTTGAGGATGCACTGTGTTAACAGAAGGGACACATTTAGGTCCCTCGCTCTCAACACAGTGCATCCTCGGGAGCTCTGGCAAACTTGCTCACCTCCAGGAACACAACACTACATACTAGTATAGTACATAATGTTATTATGGCTGTAGTCTTCTGCAAGGTGGAGGTACTTCCCCAGTTGGGCTGCTCCAAATTCGAGCAAGATGACATTTTGCTGTGCCCTACCTCTCTTAAAATTTTGTGATTTTGTGACCAATTTTGTGGCATCACCGTTATATCAAGCTGCATATTAGGCAGCACAAAATTACAAAAAAAAGATATAAGTCGTTTTCTGTAATACTGCATCTGTGGCAAACAAAGCACACGGACACTGTAGCGACTCCACAAGACTCACAAAGACAAACACAGGTGCCACACACTCGAGTCACCACCGGGGATATACCCAGGGATCGGATACCGGTATTTTCTCCATAGAAAAATACCGGTATTATTACGGTCACCGGTTCATTATTTCGTTTTTAATGGGACAATCTAATAATACGACGTTGTTACGTAAATACATGATTCAGCCCTACGTAAAGAGCAAAAAATAATCCAAGATATTGGGCTAATTCAGGGTTTTTTAAAAATACCGGTATCGGTCCCTGGATATACCGCCATGGAATTAGAGCAAGAGATCAAGTATGGGTCTATTAGGTACACATACACACACTAACACACGTGCGAACACACACACACACACGCACGCACACACACACACACTCAAGTTTTTCAGTTTAGATCTCACTTGCTGTCTAACCAAACATCAAATCGCCTGTCAGTGCACAGTCATTAAAACTGTTTTTAATTAATAGGAAAACTGATAAATAAAAAAATATAAAGTAATAATAAAAATAAAAAAATAAAAATAAATCAAGTCAATTGCACTCTTGGATCGCAAGGTACAGGTTTGCCTAGTTTGGGGTCCGTCATTTACTATTTTGACTGTAAAAAACAATGACAAGACAGCGACAAGAGAGCGGAGTGACCGCGCACATAATCTCAAATATTAGAGATTTCGCAACAAAAAGAAGAAAATTTTATATGTACTTTTTTTTATGAAATAAATAGTTCTAATTTTTTTTTTTATGTTTTTCATCAATAAACGAATTTAATATTAAGGCTACTTATTTTATACTCATCGTATTGCAATTTTGTTCCACCGTTTAGCACCCGGGTCACGTGTAGGGTAAGGGTGGGTATTCCCTACGGACGTGGTGCAACTTCGACCCTCCTTGTCAAGTGAGTGGGCAACTTGAAAGAAAGAAAGAAAAACATGTATTCGTGACGACACAAACATAAAATATAGATAAATAAACGTAATTAGAAAAAAACAAGTAATCGCCACAAAAAGGTTTCGCCTCAGCGTAATGCCGACTCAGGGAGCTGGCGCTGATCTTCCGGCGACTTGACTGTTAACTTGGCTTAACGACTGCTGTCATAGACAGTAGCCGTGATCAATTACGTGCCTTCCAAAGCACGGGAGCGCTCAGTTAATAACTACTCAAAGTCCCATCCAAGAACTAACCTGGGTCGACGTTGCTTAAGCTCGCATATCGCACGCAGTACGCGGGCGCCGCTGGGCCACGAGCTCTACTAATTAGCTCTACTTATCATTCTCATTCTCTCATTCTCATTCTCATACTACTACTTAACTCAGATGGATCTACTGCTTAACTCAGATGGTGTTTCACAGCTCTGTTGGGTGCTCAACCAATTTCAGTGGAACGCAAACTAAAAAATATATATATTTGTGGACAATCAGAAATCAACCTAGTCCCAAACTAAGCAAAGCTTGTACTATGGGTACCAAGTGACGATATACATACTTTTAACTAATGCGGTTTAAAGTTTTAGGCTGGCTCAAACAATTTTATCAAAACGAAGTACAGTTATTTCTAAAATTAATTAAATTATGACTAAAATCTACAAATGAACTAAAAGTAACAACCGAGAGAACGTCCGTTTGATCCGACAGTCGCAACGAAAGTGAGTCGAGTAGCCGTCGCACGACGGCTGTGTCAAACTGGTTATCCCCACTACCCCCACTCTATACCAACATCACGCCACCTCTCGCCAGCTGCAGCCCTGATGACGTCAATTGTCAGGTAATAATATATATAGATGAATAGTGAATAGAACTCTTACAGTATTCCAGTGTTTACGTCGTGTCCGAGGTTTCCCCTGGATGCTGTCCCTTTCATACATACACGAGAGTGAAAGGGACGGGTACGTCCTATGGCCTATAAAGCCACAGTCACGTTAAAAAATAAACAAAAAGAATGTCATAGTTTAGTTGTGTTTGACGACCGGTTTAGCCTAGTGGGTAGTGCACCTGCCTGTAAAGCTGACGGTCCTGGGTTCGAATCCCGGTCAAGGCAAATATTTGTGTGATGAGCATGAATATTTGTTTCTGAGTCTTGGATGTTTTCTATGTATTTAAGTATTTATATCTATTAAATATATCGTCGTCTAGTACCCATAACACAAGCCTTCTTGAGCTTACTGTGGGGCTAGTTCGATTTGTGTAAGGTCTTCTAATATTTATTTATTTATATACAGGGCGTCCCACGGCTATGCCACATGGAGGGAAAGTACCTTAAATATTATAGATGGAACATTTTACTGAAAGAAGACATTATTTGAATTTAAAAAACAATTAAAACTGAATTCACAGGAGAAATTAAAACTGAACAAACGGATTTCGCAGTTCGGAGTATCCTCTGGCCTATAAAGCCACAGTCAGGTTAAAAAATAAACAAAAAGAATGTCATAGTTAAACGCTACGCCTGTAGTGTGATACAGGTTCTTCCAAAAGAGGCTATTTTGCCGCCATGTCACAAGCTGTCATTAAATCAAATTGAACTGCTTCGCTCCTTGCGTCCTTATCTTTTTATGGCAGATTAATTTTTATGTTACAACCGAAGCTTCCTCCGAGGTTTGGCGTGTACAGTAAGCAAATAAATCGGTCTACCACTTTCGGCTCTATTATTAGTTTATTAGGGCTCAAAAGTGGTTGAGCACTTTTTTGGCTGATTGTTCCTAGTATGGGATATATTCATACTCAATAAAACTTGATTATCACAAGTATTGCCTTGGGTTCCACTCAAAATTCAAAGGAAGCGAGTGGTTATAAAATTACGTTTATTCTAATACGTATTGTGTGTATTGCACATCTTTCTCTTTCTTCAAGAAAGGAGTGTATAAATTCTTAAAGAGTTGGCAACGCGCATGTGATACCCCAGGAGTTGCAAGCGTCCATAGGCTACGGAGACCGCTTACAATCAGGCGGGCCGTACGCTTGTTTGCCACCGACGTGGTATAAATAATCGTACTCAAGGTTGGCTGGAAGAGATCGCTCTTTAGCGATAAGACCGCCTGTTGTCTACCTGTATACTGTTGTTGTGTGTAGCTGATTCATTTGTGTGAGGTGTCCAATAAAGAGTATTTGTATTGTATTGTATTGCATGCTATTGTACCTAATATGTGTAAAAGCACAATTTAAACATTAGCTATAAGGATTTTTAATAAATTATTCTATTCTATTTATTATTCCATGACACGAAGCAAAATTACAGGAGGTAAATTTGATTCGGGTAGGACGTTTAATATAATTTCAGACATTTTATAATAAAACATATTTCAAACTGTCTACCCACTTCGTAAAGCATCCTTAACGATTAAATTATAAAAAGGAATAAAGTCCTCTATCCGCAATTACCTCCGTCAAGCTACACGATAAAATTCTCGACTCGACATCCACCCATATCGTATGTCATTAAATTACACCCATGGATCTAAAAACGCAAAACTAGGCCTTATTTATAAACCCATAAAAATTATCAGTACGCATCACTACTTGGCAGCATAGCGCACGGTCCGTGTCGCTTCAAGACGACATTGAAAAAAAAAGAAAATGCCGCGTCTATACTGCCAGTGTGTTGACGCATAATGCATCGATGACTCGATAGAAACCAATCAATTTTAAACTCTATAGGTAGATATTAAGGCCGGCTTTTAAGTGAGGTACTGTAATGTCTAGGTATGTTGCATAAAATAATTTTATTAGCATGCTCGGTTATTACGCGATGCTATTTTGGTATGACCGCAACAATAAGGTTTAATGGCTGTTTTACGTAAAGCTTTATCTCCGGCCATTATTATGTTGGTATGGAAATTGCGTCTATAAACTCAAATTGTTATAAAAAAATAACCGTTGAGTATAGGTGCCATATTTCATTATTCAATGGCAGTTTATTTCAAAAAAGCAAAAAAATATCCTATTTAGAATAGCCTTCACATTTTGACGGCTTTCTAAATACTAGTTTTGAAATTGGCCTCTTAGTCAAAAACAAAATAGAATTTACTATGTCTGAAGACTCCGAAGATATCGTCTTAACCTCGTTATAAAGTCTAGCTAATGAAAGCTGAGGCTGAAATTTATTCTTTTTAAATGGCAACTATAATATCTACTTACGTCAAATGTGTCAAACGTCACTCAATTGCCGTATCAATGGAGACAAACATCACTTGGTCCTTTACGGATCTGAAACAGGAGACAGCAAATCGTATCATATTCATAATAAATTATTCCGATTGAATTGCTACTTCCATAACAGACTCGATTTATTTATTTAACATAATAAATCTTCTTTTTGGTAATGTTATCGCATAGTATGTACTGAACTATGTAGTGAGGACATTTTATTTTGTTGCCCAAGTATTATTATTGTTTTGTCACATTATACACAGTGTTGCATCACGTGGATTTTTTTAATTTACCGCTTTTTTCTAGTTTCAACTTTCATTAGTCAGACTCTAGTCCCTTACTAGGACGGCAAAAATATGTTTACATTTTTCGCCTTATTACAATGGAATAAGGTGCAAAAGTGTAAACATATTTTTGCCGTCGACTGTACAAATTCTAAAGAAATTCAGAATGGAATGAAATTCAAAATACTGAAAATCAATCCCGGAATTACGAGGTTCATCCAATAATGACTTCGTATCTCTAATGTGTATACAAGATTCATATACCTACTTATTTTTCTGTTTCAGGTAAAAACAATTCCGTGTGTAAGAAAACAACGATTGTAGGCTTAGGATTGTTAACGTAGCGGTTGAGTAAACACGCTTTCGTAAGTATGGATACGTTACTTAATAAACATGTCGATTACTCGATACTCTGGGGTAACAGCACAGATATAAATGACCTATTCCTTTTGCAAAAAAATGTATACGTATATTAGCCAACATTAAAAATCTAGACAGTTGTAGACCCTATTTTATCGAGTACAAAATATTGACTCTAACATCCATTTATATCTTCGAAATCTGTAAGTTTGTAAGGAAATACCCGCACTTTTTCCCAAAACTCGTGGACCAACCGCGACGGTTCCAAACTAGGTTCAAAAATAACTTAGCACCAGCCCCACGATCTAATCTTAAACTACACAGAAATAGCCCAAACGTGATGGCAGTAAATATCTACAATAAAATTGGTGATGACATAAAACAACAAGTGACAGAAAAGCAGTTCAATCGACGGTTGAAGGACTTCCTAGTTAATAAGTGTTACTATAGCCTTAAAGATTTCCTTGACGATAAAACATGATATAATTAATATTTGGAATAGCTTATTAATGCCACTACGAAATAATTTATTAAAATCTAATTATAATAATTATTATATAATTTTTGACTGTGCGAAATACAATTTGAAAAGAATGTTCTAAAATTAATTATTAATAGTATTATTATTATTTATTACTGACTTTAAATTTAAATTAGCTATAAGACTACATATTGCTGTGCCCTACCAGGGTCCATGTGATCTAAAAATTAAAATTGTAAGACCTATGTAAACCATGGATGCAATAAATGATGATTAAATGATTAAAAAAAAAAACTGTTATATATGATAGATCTGGGGTACCTGGCAATATTGTTTTCCTATGGAGGGTATATATAAAAATGTGTCCTGTCAGTTAGTTCTGTAATAAACGTCGTTCGGATTACTTGCTTGTTACACAGAAAAGATGTTATACAGAAAAGATGTAGGAAACTTAAAGGTGAAGAGAACAGCGTTTTGCTGTATCAAGACAAGGCTCATTCAGAGATCTGAGGAAAATACTGAAGTTTGCATCCAGTGTGAAAAAGTAATGTAGAATTACACTACACAATTACTGTGGACCTAAAAAGAAACATAGAAACAAAATAACCTAACAAAATTTCCAGATCCAAAAGGTGTTTTCCCCCCCTTGCAATACCTCTTGCTTCGCGTAACTACAGACAAAATACCTTCCTGATTCGAGCTGGTAAGAGCCTAAATAGTGTAACGATAGAGCTGGATATTGATATTTTTAATAGTAACATCCAAACTGTGCGGCGTAAATTGACGGAGAATTTCTTTGAATGAGCGTATTCTAGAAGAAGTGTAATTTATTTTAATATAAAACTTTATTTTAGTTTTTTACTACTGATTTATTTGGCTACTGTGATGCAGTGTATAGTGCTTATCACAATCTGTTCGTTGCTATTGTGTTGTTATTGGTGTGAACCTGTAATTGGCTTTTTGTATCATATGTCGAAAATTAATGTAATAATGGTAGCTGTTGGTTCACCGAACAAAAAAAAAATGTAGAAAAATGCCTTGGTAACTCTGTCAAAAAATAAATAAAACAAAAATAAATATTTTCTGGACAATCTTACACAAATCAACCTAGCCCCAAACTAAGCAAAGCTTGTACTATAGGTACCAAGTCGATATACACACTTATATAGATAAATAGATACTTAAATACATAGAAAACATCCAAGACTCAGGAACAAATATTCGTGTTCATCACACAAATACATGCCCTGACCGGGATTCGAACCCGAGACCTCCAGCTTCGAAGGCAGGGTCACTACCAACTAAGCTAAAGCGGTCGTCAAATCCTAAATATCATCGTAAAAATAAACTTTCTTGCTGCAGATTTTGTAATTATCAACGATAGTGATATGTTTTTTTACAAAAAGGATAGCTTTTTTATTGTTCCAACAAAATAACCGAATAGGGTTTCCATAAGTGATCCAGTGTTCAAAAAATCAATTAAAATATACTAAATATTAATGAAATTATGGGCAGAGCTTCCGTAGAGAGCGGGATGGTTAATTGTAAACTCACGCGTATAACCAGTACGAAAGGCGGATATTAAGCTATCTACTGCAAGTGAACGAATTGGCCTGTGGAAAAGTACCCTTATATACACGAGCACTGCATTCCAAATTCAATTCTGTATGTATGTACTTGTAGGTTCCAAACACGTAAAGCGTGCGTTCGCGCTAATTTGCTTGATCTGACCTGACCCGTGGAAAAGGATCTATTATTGTACCTGTGTGACATACATTTTATTTAATGATATATAAATCTAGCTATTCGGAGATTTGGTCCGACGGTCTCTTCGGGTTTCCAGCTCTGAGCATCTGCATGTTTTGCCAAATATGAATGAGATGATATTCCGGCGTACTCTACCTCATTATAATCTGGTAGACTTTGTGTGTGTGCTGTAATCCAGCTGTCGGAGATTTGGTCCGAACATCTCTTCGGGCTTCGAGCTCTGAGGTCTTTGCCAAATATAGACGAGATGACATTCAGGTGTACTCTACTTCATATAAACTAGTAGAATTTGTATGAATGCTGTAATTCAGCTGTTCGGAGATTCGATCCAACCATCTCTTCAGGCTTATGGAAATATGGACGAGAAGACATTCCGGTTTACTCTTCTTCATATAATCTAGTAGACTTTGTGTGTATGCTGTAATTCAGCTGTCAGAGATTTGGTCCGACCATTTATCTTCGGGTTGCGAGCTCTGAATTTTTCCAAATACGAACGCGATGACATTCCAGTGTACTCTTACCTCATATAATCTAGTAGACTTTGTGTGTGTGCTGTAATCCAGCTGTTCAAAGATTTGGTCCGACCATCTCTTCGGGCTTTGAGCTCTGAGTCCTTTGCCAAATATAGACGAGATGACATTCAGGTATACTCTACTTCATATAATCTAGTAGAATTTGTGTGTATGCTGTAATTTAGCTGTTCGGAGATTCGATCCAACTATCTCTTCAGGCTTCGAGCTCTGGGTGTTGCCAAATATAAACGAGATGAGATTTCGGTATGCCTTCGTATATTTTTTAAAAGTACGTAACATTGAACTCTCGCTTCATTATAGAATTTTTATCAAGTAGCTACGCTAATTTAATAGCTAGCTTTTTTTGTAATACAACGCCGGTGGCAAACAAAGGTACGGTCCACCTGATGGTAAGCGGCCACCGCAGCCTATAGACGCCCGCAACTCCAAAGGAGTCACATGCGCGTTGCCGACCCTTTATAACATTTGAGGATGTACTGTAATGCAATGTTGTAGCTGTAATGTAATACCAGCAGAATAAACTGGACAATTCGCGCTGAATATTGGGATAACCTGCTAGTAATCTGGTTTCCTATGGAGGCTTTGCCTAGTGTAGGAACCATGCAAAGCAATGGAAATAGCGCAAACCAAATCTTTCCAGATTCTGAGTGCCTACTCCGGACTTCGAAATCCGACCTTCGTATCGTGCCGTCCCTTTCACTCTCGTGTTATACACCATATGAGTACCACCCTCTGTATGCAGTGTTGCCAGATGGTTATATTTCTTACATTTTTCGTAACTTTTGACCGACTCGCGTAACATGTAAGTAACTTCTGTTGTAAAGGATTTTTTTGTAACTTTTGAGGATAATGAGACTGTATTTAAAAAGAAAGGTAATTGTATCTAACCGGCATCAAGCGACACAATTTATAGGCTTCCATACAGAAAAGGTGACAAAATAACCTACATAGTACGACTGTCTGTCCGTCTCTTGCAACTTTGTATGACATTTGAGACACCGCCCATCAGCTCGGCGTAATTCTGTCGCCGAACTCGCCGAACTGTACCTGTATATGGCGACTCATTTCTTAGAATCAAATGTTTTGATAAGTAATTATGAAAAATATATAAAATGTAACTTTTGTATTAATAATATAACTTTTCAAGAAAAGAAATGTAACTTTCGTCCCAACGGCCCTGGCAACACTGTACGTATATTCCGAATGTAGCTACTAAGTTTGTGTATACTGTAAATCATCCGATTCTGCTGACTAATAGACCTCACTGAAGCCGTAAATGTTCGCGCAACCTCGGCTTACGTACGGGGCTTCGGTCGGGTCGTGTTATTAGATCAACCGTTGCACGACACTGATAATTACCCGTAACATTTGATAGACAGTCGATAGAAATATGTATTAATAAAATAAAAAAAAGCCTTGTATTGCTTGCAGTTGTTTTACATTGTTTGGTTAGTATGAATATTATAAAAAGTTATCCTAGTGCAGGGTAGGCGAACCAATGGCACGCGGCACAATATTTTGGGCACGTCGCCGATCATAAAACATGTGTAACAATGTTTTCATCTACCTATGCCTGCGAGTCATTATTTTCAGAGATGATTAACTTTAAAAACTCGATTAGAAACCGTTTGACAGATGAATCCAGTTCAGCATGCATTTTGCTAAAAGTAACATCTTACAACCCTAAATATAAATTATTTGTCATCTAACCTGTAGCAACAAAAGTCACACTAATTTTACAGTAATTTAATTTATGCGTGTAATAAAAACATTCCAAAATGTACTTTCTTTGTTTACTTTATTTAATAAAGAGTTTTGATAGTATTTATTATTATTATTTTCCAAATAATCAGAAAGTCAAAATTATTTGATGGCACGTCAATGACCCCATTAAACATTCTTTAGAAAAAATGGCACGTTGATGCATAAAGGTTCGCCTACACTGTCCTAGTGTTAGTAGCTATTGAACGTAACTTATTATTAATTATTATTATTTATGCAAGAACCCCATCTTCACAGGTGAAGGCCTCCTCCAAGGTTTTCCACTTATCTCTCTCCTGAGCCACTTGTATCCAGTTCGGACCGGAGATATTTTTAATTTCATCCTCCCATCTTGTCACGGGTCTTCCTTTGCCTCTTTTCCCTAATGGGCCCGTCCAAGACGTCACTCTTGTCATCCAACGCTGATCTGGAAGTCGTGCTACAGAAATATGTATTATTAAAGGTGAAATATTAAATAATATTCTGAGTACAAGTAGTTGTTTATTCATCCAAATTTACCAAAGAAAAGAGAGCCATTTTAGAGGCTTTATAAGTTTTAAAATGTTTTGATTTCAAATTATGACAAAAGTATTGATAACACCAGTTAAGTTATTAAAGGCTACAATGATTTTATTAAAGTTTTAGATAGTAACATAGCCATTTTTTGATTTTATTGTGTATAGTAGAATTTAAGCGGAAAATACAAGTTTTT
Source organism: Epiblema foenella (assembly GCA_963556455.1). Taxonomy (NCBI): domain Eukaryota; kingdom Metazoa; phylum Arthropoda; class Insecta; order Lepidoptera; family Tortricidae; genus Epiblema; species Epiblema foenella. The sequence continues at coordinate 25,988,683 of OY747099.1, read as the reverse complement.
AGTTTGAAAATGTTCGATTTGGAGTGATGTTTGAAACGATATTACTTAATGAAAAATCTAAAAAATACATTTAAAGTTTATGACATAAGGTCGCAATCGTCCTGTTCTAGATAGTAACATTGAGAAAACGTCAAGATATGTGTCAATTCAAACAGAAAATAACGTAATAGATGAGCGTTTTTTAACTGATAAGGACCCTTAACGTTCCCGCTACTTATATAACATTCGTGATCGAACTATTTACTGAACGAACGATTGAATGATGTCACTAACGCGGCGTTTGCATTATAGAAGCACAGACGAAAGGGCTGTTTAAGGACTGTTTCACACTTTTGAAATAATTTAAGTGTGGCAACCCCGACGCCAAATAACATCATTCAATAACATTTGAAGTTCGTTTAAATAATATAACTGTGGTTATCTTTTTTCACCTCACTAGCTCGGAAAGCCCTTTTTTATTCTTTAAAAACAGATAGCAAAACTGCATTTTATCCACAAGAGTGCAAAGCATATTTGAAATTCGAACGCGCTATTTGTAACTTTTTTAAACATAATAACATGTAAAGGTCAATCCAGACAGTTCAGCAACAATCATTTTATATTGTGCTGTTGTGTTAAAAAACTAGTACCTACGCCAAATCTCGGGATTAAGTAGTGGACAACTATATTTAGGACGCAACTGTTAACGTTAGGACGAGGAGGAGGAAAAAATATCCTCGCTCTAGTGAGGTGAAAATCTTTTTTTTGGGTAAACAAACAGTCACTACAAAGGGTGCTTATACTAACTTATTGTAATAATGGTTACAATATGTGTGACCCACACCGTTTACCACATATTATATTATATGAGTTTATCATTTGGAGATATTAAGTGCACCGTCAGTCTTAAGGATTTTCGGCGTCGACAATAACAACATAAAGAACTTTAAAAAGTGACAAAAACAATATATTATGTGTATGTAAGTAGAAGCAGTCTATTTCACATCTAAATTAAACATATTAAATAAAATATATATCATCAGTTTTTGCGTGTTAATATATTGGTAATTAGCTTTTTATAAACACTTATACTATTACCAAAAAGATCTACTTTACAAAATGTTTTATTGTAAGTATTAACGAGTCTGCGGAGAGGCGCGCGCATTATCTTATAACTAACAGTATACATTTACATGGACCTTATTTTAATGGAATAAAGTGTTAAAATGTATGCATATTGGTGCCCTTGGCTGGACATTGGTTGGATCAGAAAACGAAGTATCTCCCTCTCAATCGTACTGAATTCGAGCGACAGACACGGAAAATATGTAAAGTATGTGTTCGGTGTGTGGTAGGCCCTCTGTTCCTCTAAGTCTAACGAGTTTGGCTAAACTCGGCTCACGCACTTATCTGAGGTGTAAATTCATCCAAACGCGGCTAACCCCGCCGGACAGTGACAGTTTGTTGGGACATAAACACACACGAAACAAAACACGACAACCTTAAATAGACGAGAGAAAATGAAATATGCAGGACGGTTTGTTTTCAGTTGAGTAGCTGTAAAACATCTGTTATATTGTTTATGGTATTTATTTATTTAATCAAGGTTTACCAACAAATGTTTGCACCACCAATGCTTAAGATTATGTACATGCATACTTATTTCTACGAGTAGTGTAACAGTTACTTAAAGGTAAACTCCGCGTGCGTAATCTGTGAAGTATAACTAAATTTAAATTTAAATGTAGTAAGTGTAATCTACAATGACATTGTAAGAAACAACAGTATTAAAAATGTGTTAATACTGTACCGACAGGTGTTCATTTCTACTTATACATTACTTTTGCGGCCTATGGCATATACTTACGTTAGTTTAGGGTCCTAAACTGAAAAAAAAAATATTTATTTATTTATTTACAAATATGAGTTATCAACATAACAGCTTACGCCATGGCGTTGATAATCTAAAAGTTATCTTAATCTATTTACATACATAGATTAAGGACGACCGCTTTAGCCTAGTTGGTAGTGACACTGCCTATGAAGCTGGAGGTCCCGAGTTCGATTCCCGGTCAGGACATTTTTTTATACAACGCCGGTGGCAAACCAGCTTACGGTCCACCTGATGGTAAGCGGCCACCGCATCCAATAGACGCCCGTAACTCCAAAGGAGTCACGTATGCGTTGCCGACACTTTATAAAATTTGAGGATGCACTCTGTTGACAACAAAAGGAACAAAAGGTCCCTCGCTTTCAACACAGTGCATCCTCGGGAGCTCTGGCAACCTTGCTCACCTTCAGGAACACAACACTACATACTTGTGTGAGTAAAATGAATATTTGTTCCTTAGTCTTGGATGTTTTCTATGTCCTACTTAAATAGTATCTATTTCTCTATATAAGTAGGTATATCGTCCCCTAGTACCCATAGTAAAAACTTTCTTTGTTTGGGACTAGGTCGATTTGTGTTAGAATGTCCACAAATATTTATTTATTTTATTTAATACTAGCGACCCGCTCCGGCTTGGCACGAGTGCACTATTTAATGGATTTTATTATACATATAAACCTTCCTCTTCAATCACTCTATCTATTAAAAAAACCGCATCAAAATCCGTTGCGTAGTTTTAAAGATTTAAGCATACATAGGGATATAGGGAGAGAAAAAGCGATTTTGTTTTATACTATGTAGTGATGTAGTGATTTCGTAATGACACAAATCCTATAGATAATTCTGATTACTTAGAATAAGTCTCGTAGAAAATCATCAATCATTGTCACAATCCACGTTATAATAACGTGCTAATTCCTAATACTTCGGATGCCATAACTTACACCACGGGTAATGGGCGGAAACAAGCCAGTAATACAATAATAATGGCAATTGTCGGCTTGGCTGTGTAAATCACTAGTGCTTTATAATCTCTAGAACAGTGTCACTCGAATATAGCCTTTGATGAGTCGACTTAAAGTCTGAAGTAAAGGTTTAAGGTTAAGGACTATGTATTAAACAGATTAGCCAATTTGGATAGAACAATTACATGCGTCGCGTATAATGTGCATAATGGATAATTGACTGAGTGAAACGAAGGTCTCTGCTTCAGCTTCGACAAAAATCTCCAGATTCCAAATTTCCGTTTGTTCTCGTCTGCAGGTCGCAATTGTCAACCGATTCTCGTGAAATATCGTGAGCAGGTTCGATAATTAAGAGCCCTTATCAGTTAAAAAACGCTCATCTATTTACGCCATTTTCTGTTTGAATTGACACGTATCTTGACATTTTCTCGATATTACTATCTAGAACAGGACTATTGCAACCTACATAAACATACCAACATAAACTTTTAATGCATTTTTTGGATTTTCCATTAAGAAATATCATTTCAAACATCACTCCAAATCGACCATTTCCAAATTGAAAAATAGTTTTTTCCGCTTAAATTCTACTAATTCTACAATAAAATCAAAAAATGGCTATGTTACTATCTAAAATTTAATAAAATCATCTTAGCTAATCACTTTATTGGTATTATCAATACTTTGGTCGTAATTTGAAATCAAAACATTTTAAAACTTATAAGGCCTCTTAAATAGATTTATTTTTTGTACATACAGAGTGAAATAATATTGACCCTTCAAATTTTCACAGTGGATTCCTTGTCGTAAAATAAAAATATGTCTTTTTTCTTTCGTAATTGTCACTTACATTTAAACCCACTGAAGTTTTCATTACCATCATCAGGTCATGGGTTCGAACCGAATATTCTAAGGTCCAATTCAATACAGTTGGAGCGAGGATCCTGTAATGTTCAACTTAAGATTTCTTACCAAAGATAGCGAAAGAGGAAACGTGTGGCGTCTCGTAGCTGAAATGAATAAGAAACAGCACTGGTGATATGTATTGTCTTAAAAACTAACCATAATGCGTATAGAATAAGGTTCACTATCCAACGAACGGACGGCGGTAGATAGGAGGATGAGAAAGTATTTGAAATGGTTAATATTCTTAAATCGTGCGACATCCGTCTGGGAAAGGAATGGCAGGGAATTGTTTGTCTTTATAATAAATAGTATACATTACCTACTACAAAGACGGGAAATAAATGATTGCCGCTGTCTAGTCACGAGACAAGCCCGTCTTGTTCAGGGGCGCTACCGCGAACAGCAATCGAAGTTTTCCCTCTCTGTCGCACTTGCAAGTTTGCACATAAGTGAGACAGAGAGGAAAAACTTCGTTTGTGGTTCGCGGTAGCCCCACAGGCTGGTTTGGCCGAATAAAATAAAAAACATACGTCTACACATAATTCATCACATCACACACACACTTTCTATAAACTAAATAAAAAATATTTAATTCCTGAACGTATCCATTCCAAACGCATCCTTTCCTTTTTACCTCAAATTGGCAATAATACTTCCGGCGCCGACCAACCTGTGACGTCACGTCAGTCGCCATATTGAAGCAAAAAACTCAAACATCGCGCATACCGCAAAAAACATAAAAACCTCAAATAAACCTCTCAAACTCATACAAAAAAACCCGCAAGTGAATCAAACAAAAATAATATAAGTGATCAGGATCGCCGAAGAAACTGCACCAGGTACCTTGATACAACACCATCATTATCCACGAGGTAATCCCTTTTTATCCTCATTTAAATTCCCTCATCCGCTTCACAGGCCGAGTTATGGTATCCTACAGGACGATACATATTCTAGGTCCCAAAATCTTTAACGTCTTACCCGATGGCATAAAAATAATCGAGAGCACTAATGCTTTTAAAAATAAATTGAACAAATGGCTGATCGGCCAAGTATTTTATAATTTAAGAGAATTTTATGACATCAAAATAATAATATAATAACCTTAATTGTAAATAATAGTAATATTATTCAATAATAATAATCGAATGCGATTGAACTCAATGTAATAATAAATGGACATGTAATATTTGTAATATTATAAATAAATGGGTATGAGCATGAATAGTGCTTTTCTCAAAAAGGTGAGGGAATTTGAGAATTGTAAGAACATTTCTGATGAAAATCGAAGGATAAATAAAAAACGCACTGCAGAAGCCGGCACCACCAGCGGTGGAAATGTCAAAACTCGAACTCTAAATTTTTAAAGGGTCGGCAACGGGCACGTGACACCTCAAGAGTTGCAAGCGTCCATAGGCTACGGTGACCGCTTACCATCAGGCGAGCCGTACGCTTATTTGCCACCGACGTGGTATAAAAAAAACAATCTCATGAGTCGTTCACGCGGAAGCAGATATAATGTGACATTAAAAGTAAAAGGTCGTGCTATTATTTTAATTGAGCGTACATTATACATAAATTGTCTTAAACATGACGGAGACTGTAATTTGTTTAGCTTTAAGATATATATTTATTTATTTAATCTATAATATACAAAGGAAACCTTCACTACATAGTATAAAACAAAGTCGCTTTCTCTGTCCCTATATCCCTATGTCCCTATATCCCTTTGTATGCTTAAATCTTTAAAACTACGCAACGGATTTTGATGCGGTTTTTTTTAATAGATAGAGTGATTAAAGAGGAAAGTTTATATGTATAATAACATCCATTAAATAGTGCACCCGTGCGAAGCCGGGGCGGGTCGCTAGTATAGTATAAAAGGCGGACTTAGGCTCGGTTTTATAAAGGTACGTTAGATCCTTATGTCGGTTTATTATGTCAAAAAATCTACTGAGTTTCTAAAATTTGATATGACATTTGGTCTAACGGACCTTTATAAAACCCGGTCTTAATGTCGTATGGCAGATATAAAATTTATCATCATCCTAGCGTTTTCTCGGTTGTGCTACCTACTACTCCCTAGATTTGGCATAGGCACTAGTTTTACGTAAGCGACTGCCACCTGACCCTTCAACCCAGAGGGTAATCTAAACTTTGTTGGTCTCCTCACGATATTTTATTTCACCGAAATGCTACTGTCAATAATATGATATTTGTTACATACTGTTTTTTAAACCCATTGGTACGAGCCAGGATTCAAACCCACGACCTCCAGATTTAAATCGATGTTTTACAAAACTGTTATTGTATTTTGAATCTTCTAAACTGCATAATTAGGTCGCTTTTAGTATCGATTACGTTGGCACGACTTGGACAACATAGCTTCGTTATCAATATAGGTGATGTTCGATAAACTTCACGTCCAATCTATTTTAAGGCTTACGCCTTGGTAACAAAGTCTGTCGTTCGATTTTAAACCTGTCAAATCAATTTTAGATGAATTTCGCTTGGAGTCTTACGAACAGTGAATGGTCCTTGAGTTATATTAAATTTGATTCCAATTTTGGTCGGAAATAATCAGATATTTTGTACCAAGTTGCTCGGTAGGTATTTTAATTTCAACATTTGCTTGCCCTAATCCCCTTGGGGTTGAAGTATGTTGGAATAGGAAATAAATAAATTGATTTATTAATCAGGAAAAATTTATTCCTGACAGGAAACTATGATGGCGATCAATTATTCACTGGAAAGAGTGATCTTTGATTAATTTTCAATTTTTTCACAGTTTTCACCCTGTATAAGATACAGGATGAAATAAATATAGAGTTCAGAAGCAAAATAGGGATGTTGAAACCAAATAAGAAAATCAATTAGTTCGAGTTTTTTATACAACGCCGGTGGCAAATAAGCGTACGGGGTTCACCTGATGGTAAGCGGCCACCGCAGCCTATAGACGCCCGCAACCCCAAAGGAGTCATGTACGCGTTGCCGACCCTTTATGAAATTTGAGAATTCACTGTGTTGACAACAAAAGGGACAAAAGGTCCCTCGCTCTCAACACAGTGCATCCTCGGGAGCTCTGGCAACCTTGCTCACCTCCAGGAACACAACACTACATACATGTATAGTAGATAAATGTTATTATGGCTGTGGTCTTCTGCAAGGTGGAGGTACTTCCTCAGTTGGGCTGCTCCAAATTCGAGCAAGATGACATTTTGCTGTGCCCTACCTCTCTAAAACTACTCTTTTAGACTAGTCTCATTTAGGCCGGGTTTTTTAAAGATCCGGTAGACCAAATGTCAGATCAAATTTCAGTAACTCAGTACATTTTTTGACATAACAAACCGACATAAGGTCTAACGGACCTTTATAAAACCGAGCCTTGGAGTCAATATCTCTATTATAGTTTTATAGTCGATAAATAATTATCATCGTCAAACTAATCTAACCTACTGGGGTCCTATTACTTATACCGCTCGTAACTCGGGGTCCGCTCGATAAACATGAACGACATTTTAACGATTGCCTAATAGCGACCGGAAAGAATTCCTTATTGTGACACGGTCCCATATTTATTAACGCCCCGTTTAGTCACAACCTTGTAATGTTGTCTGAGGGGCTACTAGTCGAAAGCCGAACTTCGTATCGTGCCGTCCCTTTCACCCATATAGTGTATAACACGCGAGTGAAAGGGACGGTACGATACGAATTTCGGATTTCGAAGTTCGGAGTAGACCCTCTGATAACAGATTGCGTTTCGATTTGCGAGTTTGCGTTTTGTTGACGGGTATTGTGAGGTAAATTGCACAAGGCACAATGACAATGACTTAAGGTTGGTAACAAATTTGCTGCCGGTAGACATTTATAGGTATAAGCACGGAATTAATAATTGTACTAACTGTAAGTGTAAGTACCAGTGTAAGAAATTAGTTTTTTTTTTTATGTTATAGGGGGAAAACGGGCAGTCGGATCGCCTGATGGTAGGTAAGCAATTACCGTCGCCCATAAACACCTGCAACACCAGAGGAGTCGCAAGTGCGTTGCCGGCCTTCACTCTCACTCAAATTCCGCATTATGCCCCATATGGTCATATATTTTTGGTTGGGCTTTACAGGAGGCCCTGAATAGAACCAGCGGGGTAATCAGTTAATTTTTGTACTACCGTTAGATAGATTTTAATGTCAAATTTTAATTGTCAGCTCATACATTATACTTCAAAATTGACAGTAAAATCTATCTACCGTTAGTATACATAAAGTTACATGATTCGAGGTACCATTTTTTTTTGACAATCTTACACAAATCAACCTAGTCCCAAACTAAGCAAAGCTTGTACTATGGGTACCAAGTGACGATATACATACTTACATAGATAAATAGATACTTAAATACATAGAAAACATCCAAGACTCAGGAACAAATATTCGTGTTCATCACACAAATACATGCCCTGACCGGGATTCGAACCCGGAACCTCCAGCTTCGAAGGCGGGATCACTACCAACTAGGCTAAAGCGGTCGTCCAATAATGATATAAGACCGAATACCAAGTAAACACACAGTACAGTACACACACAGGACTACAGTATGGGGTTCTTCAAGAAAAGTGTAGAAATTTTTAAAGGGTCTGTCTGCAACGCGCATTTGACACCCCAGGCGTTGCGAGCATCCATAGGCTACGGTGACCGCTTACCATCAGGCGGGCAGTACGCTTGTTTGCCACCGACGTGGTATAAAAAAACATAACTCTATGTTTGCTTGATATTCGGTCTTATATATTTAAATGGTACCTGGTTCTTTTCAAGGGCTCCTTCTGGCACATTTTTTTTTTTATTTTTTTTATTCAAAATAGGTTTGCGCTTGACCACAAATCACCTGATGGTAAGCAATATTGTGGTCTAGGATGGAACGCGCTTACCTAGTAACAACCGATTCACTCTCGCCTTGAAGACCAAAAGGTTGTAGTTTACGGGTAACAAGGATTCCGGCAAGGAGTTCCACAGCTCGGCGGTTCTCACAATGAAGGTGGAAGCAAAACGCTTCGTGCGAGTTTTCGGAACAGCCACCGTAGAACGATGGCGCCTTACCGTATTCCTACTCGTCCGATGGTAGAAAGGGGCGGGAGGAATTATGTTGTGTAATTCCTCAGCGCACTCTCCGAAATGCAACCGATAAAAAACCGAAAGACTGGCAACTAGGGAATGCAATCTCGATCCCGCGAGATCCCGATCTCGCGAGATCTCGGGTAATTTTTCGGGATCAATCCCGACGTATCATATGACGAGATCCCGTTCGAGATTGACGGGATTGGGATACTATTAATACCCTTTGTTTTTTAAGGAGTCATTGTCAAAATCACTTGTCTTAGGTAACTACTTCCTAATTCCTTTGAAATATGTTTATTATTTTGGTTACCTAATTTACCTATGTTAATTTCCTTAAAACCTGATAATTATTTTTGGTTGGTAAGATTAAAGAATAAAGGTTTTTATTTTCTTTCGAGTAATATGTTATTTTACTTAACCTCACTATCACAAACAAGCAGTTATTAGCTTGTTTAGTCATCCAAATTTATTATTTTTTACAACTAGACGGGATCCCGAAAATTCCGGGATCCCGCGGGATTGATATTTCTAATCCCGCGGGATCTCGAATTTGCAATCTCGAGTCGGGATTGCATTCCCTACTGGCAACTTTGCGGCGATGCTCTAGACTTTCCAGACTCTTGAAAAAAGGCTGAAGCGTTTTCATTAATTATGTTTAATATTTTCATTAGACTCATTTTTGCTAAGGTTTTGTATTTTGTGACATAACATTGACGTAAATTAATTTATCTTCCCGCCGGCCAAAGAAACCCGCGCAAAGAGATAAATCGAAATAATTTAGTTTTCAGACGGCTATTCACAGGGGTTTTTCTTAATTATGAATTCTATTTATTTTTAATCGTAGGTATGCTATGAAAAAATATGTCTGCGGTCAAAAAAATCGAAGCATGTACTTTTCTCGCTCTTGCCACAGTAACGTGAAAAAGTACGTATTAAAAAAAAACATATTCATTGTCAACAGCGATGTTGACACCAAATAATAAAATCAGTAAGTTATAATAAACTTGCATTTGTAACTTGCACTACTACAGCAGTTGATGTACTTAACTAAATAGCTAACATAAAACAGTAATGTAAAGAAAGGGAGCTTATTTCTGCCAACAAACTGTTATACAGTTTGGCGGAAGTTATAACAAGTTGTGAAAGAGTACTGTTTTCGTGAATAAATTTTATTTTTTATTTTTATTTATACCTAGTTTTCTAGAAAAAGGATTAAATTCTTAATCAAATGGCGAAGAAAGTAACTCGAATGAATAAATAATTACATAATTATAAGTCTTCAAAGGCCTAACAGGGGGCATACTCTCTCCCTTTTCGGCAAAACGTACCTTTGTATTGGAACGATCGTCATTTACTATGGCGCTCGTGGTCAATGACGTCACTGATCTGTCGCGCTTTCTCTCTCTAACCAGCAACATTAAAACGTAGCTTCGTTATTTTTTGAGATATTTTAATAGGATTCACCATTCGATTTTTTTTTCCTTTTGTTTCTTTTGGAGTAGTAATATTTTAAAGTCAACAACCCTATACGAATGACATGTTTCGAACTCTTCGAGGATTATTAAAAAAAAAATCAAAACATTTATTCTGCAAATAGGCCTCAAGGACACTTTTACAAGTCAAAATCTATCTAGGTACTTACATCAAATAAAAATAATACAATAATCAAAGTATCATTAATTAAATGTAGTGTTACATGTCAAAAATAAGACTAAGAAACTAATAACAATCGAGATTTGTTAGAGATGTATAAGGTCTCTAAGCGTCAAGATAAAAGGTAATAAAAGTAGGTACACTAATCATAATGAATGAATGAATGAATGAATGAATGATTTATTCATGTAAGTATGTGGGAAATGGGTTAAAATTTGCAGTTTCTCTTGCAGTACATCTGGTGGACTCACCATACCCTACCTTTTCAGGTGTACATACGTCTTATTCTACTTATATATTATTAAAATTAATGTCATCAAAATATTCAAATAACAAAATATTACAATTAAAACACAATTAAAAATAAAAATTAAAATAAATGTCAGGCAAGAAATTACAATAAAAATAAAAATTGAAATAAATGTCAGAAAAGAAATTACAATTAAAACGAAAAAAATAACGAATAAAATATTTTAAGCTATATCTATAACACGTCAACATAATGCTGGATACTATTCTTCAGGATACTACCCTCGTGGCCGTATTGCCCTATTTTTTATTTTAAAAAGTATCTATTTCTCTATACAATTGTTAACAACAATACGCCGCACGGAACCACGCCACACACATGCCTAACAGCCAGAAACTTGGAAGCATGTTTCAGTAAAGAAGTACTTTACTGCCTGTATTGGCCGCGGTGAAAACGCACTCAAGGGAGAGTACCCTGATCAACGAGGACTCTTTCTCACGGAATAAGTAATAGAGTTATAGCCACTGTAGCCTAGTAGTAAGGCAGGCTACTTTCAACCTAGGCGACCTCTAGACTAGTTCGTATTCTAGCTCGTACCAATGGGATTTTCAAAAAAGTACGTAATATATATTTTTTTAATTTAATATTAAAAAAAAAACAATTAAATTACATTTGAATGTTGTACTCACCGAACTGTTACGTTTGATGGTGAGAGACGATTTGATTGCTGATTGATTTTTTTTATTTGAATAATATAGGTTTGCGCATGACCAGAATTCACCTGATGGTAAGCGATATTGTGGTCTAGGATGGTACGCGCGTATCTAGTATAAACCGATTTACTCTCGTATTGAAGGTTGTGTCTTAAGTAGCCCGGTTATTCGCTTTGACTCTTAATCTCAAAATTTGGCATAGGAACTAGTTTTACGAGAACGGCTGCCATCTGACCTTGTAATCCAGAGTGAAAACTATATTATGTCGGGGTTATACCGGTTTCCTCCCGATTTGATGTTTTAGTTCACTAAAAACTTTAAAAAGCCACTGTTAAATAGCTGATATTATTTCGTACATTACTTTCTTGAATAAACACTAGGTATTTACTGAGGTACGAGCCGGGATGCAGTGGGGGTACAGTGGCTGTAAAGTAAGTAAAATAAAGGATTGTTGATATATGTAATTAAATTGAATTTACAGACATTTGATGGACATAGGAAATGAAATGAAAGTGTTCTAACCTAAATATAGGTTTTCTAGTTTTGCGGGTGCTATTTCTACACAGCCTGTCCCATTAAATATTATCATGATAAGGGTAAAACATCTTACTTCAATTGAAAAATCAGTATTATTGATTCAATAATGTACCCGAACGCGAAATATAGCGCACACACCGAACGGGGTAACATCTTCAGAGCCCAAACGACTCGTGGACTGGACTAGCCAATGAACAGAATCGTTCCCAAGGGTCCCGTGAACAACTGGAAGCTTCGACAAACAGCTAGCAACTGACAGGGTTCAATGATATGTATACATTTCTTTATTTGACGACCGCTTTAGCCTAGTTGGTAGTGACCCTGCCTTCGAAGCTGGAGGTCCCGGGTTCGAATCCCCGTCAGCGCATTTATTTGTGTGATGAACACGAAAATTGTTCCTGAGTCGGTGATGTTTTCTATGTATTTAAGTATATATTTATCTATATAAGTATTTGTATCGTCACTTGGTACCCATAGTACAAGCTTAGCTTAGTTTGGGACTAGGTTGATTTGTGTAGATTGTCCACAAATATATTTTAGTTTCTTGGGCTCCACGGAAGACCAGCGCTGCGGCATTGTAAAATGTCACAGCATTATGCTGAGTGGTGTCCAATTGCGGCCACTATAGCAGCACCCCCGCTCTTTATACTTAGTCTCACTTCAAGTATATAGGTACTTTTAAGCTAGTTTTTAGGTACCCATTAAGTTTTAAATTGTAATGTGTTGTTATTTTGGTGTGCAATAAATTTGGTTCTATTCTGTTCTATTTTATTTTATCGCTTTGAGGCTGCAATTTTAAGTTTTTTCCACCTCATCAGCTCGGAAAGTCTTAACCCAATATAAAATTATCCCCTATACAAGACCATATTATTGCTCATCAATAAGAGTGAACAGAGCGCAGTCTCTCATCATGTCAATTCAGGCGCGGATACAGGGGGTGGCAACAGGGGCAATTGCCCCCCCCCCCCCTCCCTGAAGCCTGTGTCAGGGGGGGGCAATTGCCTATGTCCTGCCGTAGGAAATATGTTCTGACAATATAAACAGTTATGAAAAGTCAGTTTTATTTTCGGAAAGTTCGAAAGTGCCCCCCCCCTGAACAAAATCCTGGATCCGCGCCTGTGTCAATTCCACTGAACACTAGTACGAAGTTACTAGTCCTTGCAAACATGAACAGACCGGACCCCACAAACAGCACCCGTTCACGAGTATGAAATTAAAGGCAACGATGGTTTTATTAAAATTTAGATAGTAACATAGCCATTTTTTGATTTTTTTGTGTGTAGTAAAATTTAAACAGAAAAAACTAGTTTTCAGCTTGAAAATGGTCGATTTGGAGTGAAGTTTGAAACGATATTTCTTAATGATAAATCCAAAAATACATTAAAAGTTTATGTCATAAGGTCTCAATAGTCCTGTTCTAGACAGTAACATCGAGAGAACGTCAAGATACGTGTCGATTCAAACAGAAAATGGCCTAAATAGATGAGCGTTTTTTAACTGATAAGGACTCTTAACCTCTTGCCTGTGTTTGGATCATACCATCAAAAATTAACCCTATAACAAAGATTAAAAATTCATATTTTTTCAGCACTGTCAGTTTCATCACATACGAAAGGTTAAAGACACGATAAAAGCAGAAAATGATTATTTTACTGTCTGCTTAAATAAAAACATTCTTTCTTTCAATCTGTTTACTGAATTTTACTGGAATTATCAATACATTTGTCATAATTTGAGTTAAAACATTTTATAATTTGTAAAGCCAAGGGCTAGCTAGTAATTTGCAAGTCAGGGATTGCAAGGCTTGGACCAATTTGCCGGCAGCTGCCGCTGTTACGCGCTTATGCAAATTGTTGTCAGCTTGTTTGTTTATAGACAGCGTTTTAATGTACCGCGTTTTTTACCCTGTATAAGTCGACTCTAGTCGAATTTAAACCTGTAGGTCTCGTTTTGGCAGTCCAAAACTGTGCCACAGATTTTATAATACTAGTACAGATACCCAATCCCATACAAGAAAAGCGAACCGTCCAGACTCTTAAAAAGCTTCCTCCTTTATAGTTCTTTAGCTGCACCAGTAGAGCGCAGCACCGAGCATACTGAATTGACACAGCTACTGCGCGATAGTTAGGTAGTTGTACTAGTACATCGAGACACACTGCGTTTCTCAAGAAATTTCCTGCCTCACACAACCAAACTATGGAATAAAAAAAATAAAAATAAATAAATTTAGAACTATTTATTTCATAAAAAAAGTACATATAAAATTTTCTTCTCTTTGTTGCGAAATCTTTAATATTTGAGATTATGTGCGCGGTCACTCCGCTCTCTTTGTAATCTGAAGCTATATTTTACACTGTTGGTACGTACCTATTTATAAACACTGCTATTAACTACGGTTGTTTGTGCATAGTTTGCAAGTATATTCCCCAGCATATTTCCCCTTTGTAAAATATTCCTTTAATATTTTAGTAGTCTGTGAGGGTTTTTTTGTTTCTAGTACATTTAAAAGATTCTTGGGAAGAACTGTCGCCCCTGCTGTATTTCCGGCCCGATATGACCATCTAACCTTCAAGAAAAGAGCGTATTCCCTTTTGAAAGGCCGGCTACGTACTTGCGACTCCTCTGGTGTTGCGGGTGTTTATAGGCGACGGTAATTGCTTACCATCAGGCGATCCGTCTGCTCGTTTGCCTCCTATAACATAAAAAAAAATAAGAGTAACATTTTTTATATACTGAATATTATTGTAGTAAAAAGTCCTGATTAATCCCGCGTAGGTAAGTAGGAGTGCTCCTGGCCCAGCGGCGGCGAGGTTAGACAACGTGGGCCAGGGTTGATTCTTGGATGGGTGACCGCTTTGAGTGGTTACTAACTGAGAGTTCCCGTGCTTTGAAAGACACGTTAAGTCATTCATCTCGGCTGTTGTCTATGTCAGCAGTCGTTTAGCCATGTTGGAGGCCTTCGGCTTGAGAACTTCTAACAGTCAAGTTGCCCACTCACTTGACAAAGGAGGGGTCGAAGTTGCACCACTACCCTATACGTGACCCCTGGTTGGTGCTAAAAGTGCAACAAAACTGGCAACCGTACTGTCTTCTCGAAGATCTCACGGTTTGAAACAATTGCCATTCGATATACTAGTTGCGAAATAGGGCGTACTTACGTACGTATGTACACTTGTATACCTACTTATATCCGGGCACGAGTATTACAGAGGCCAAATTTAGCAACTGTTCTCAGACAAATGAATTTAAAATGCACAAGACTCGTAAAATAAAAGTTAAGTAACGACTTAGCTGAGCCGCTATCATTTTCCACTCAACGTCGAGTCTCGAGATTAATAATTCATAAATGGAATTGTGCTGGAGGTCAGTTTGACTAATAACTTGGCGTGGAAGATGGCACGAGCAACACAGGAATTACACAATTTAATTCCGCCTTCTCTGTTCCATCACCGGACATTCAGATGGGGGGAGCGATGCCATCCTTATGTTGTTAGTCTTCCATTTGTTGTCCGGGTTATTTTGGGCGGCAAAACCATCACTTGGCGGCACTGGCAACACTGACGGTACCAATCCAGTCTCACCAGTGACGTCACAAAGCTGAGTTCATAAACACCCAGGCACCTTTCACGGAGCTCTCTTGCTCGGCGGCCGTGGATAAAATGTCAACCTAAGTATCTTACTTTAATTAATATATAGGTATTGTTATTAATTATGATTGTTAAATATTGACAAAAAAACACGAGTGTGGTTTTATGAAACGAGCCTTTAATGCCTAATTATGTACAGTTGCATATACTACTTCATCTAGATCCATATATTAAATCCTCTTTCACGTGTTCAGGAACCACTGCGTTGCAAGTATAGGGAGCTCGAGGGTGAGCCCGTTGAAGCCTTTTGTGAGCACGAACCTGTATCGTTATGGGCGGAGATGGCCATAATGATATCGTTTTCGATGCTATTATGACCATCTCGGCCCCGGGCCGGCGCGATATTGTAAAGCTGCGGGGTAATCACGTAACTTTTGTACTACCGTTAGGTAGATTTTAATGTCAAATTCTAATTGTCAGCTCATACATTTATACTTCAAAACTGACAGTAAAATCTATCTACCGTTAGTACGTAAAGTTCCATGATCCGCCTGCTGGTCCTTACGTGCTCTTTTTGAGCACTTTAATGAGGTATATGGGTGCAGATAAAAAATATTACGTACATGTCGTACATACATAGCAAATACGCCCCAGCTGACATGGTATGGTAACATTCTTATTCTTATTCTCTTTATTGGTAATATCAATTACAGGTCAGGTTTTCCAATTAAATTTCATAACATTAAATAACACGAAATAACACATTCAAAATAAATAACATTAATTCACAATAAATTCACATTACATTAAGAGAGAGAAGTATATAATAATATTAAGTATAAAATATGTATGTCAAAATTGGCATTAATTTGTTCATATGTCAAAAGTTAAGAATAATATACATAAATAAATAAATAAATATTAGAGGACAATCTTACACAAATCGAACTAGCCCCACAGTAAGCTCAAGAAGGCTTGTGTTATGGGTACTAGACGACGATATATTTAATAGATATAAATACTTAAATACATAGTAACATCCAAGACTCAGAAACAAATATTCATGCTCATCACACAAATATTTGCCCTGACCGGGATTCGAACCCAGGACCGTCAGCTTCACAGGCAGGTGCACTACCCACTAGGCTAAACCGGTCGTCATCATGTTACACATCTCTAGGCGTATCTAACTCAATGAATTCCTTATGGTTACATTGGTAACAGATGATCTTGCGTGATATGACGCACGTGGTAACTACTATTTACTTGAATCAATCAAGACCAAGTAGAGTAACGGTTTATTATAAAACCGGACAGTGCGAGTCGGTCTCGCCGACCGAGGGTTCCGTACAAATTTGTAGGTATTGATTACGTAGTTTAAATAAAGACTATATTTCTATGATTTAGTTACAAATGTATAGTTTTAAGTTTTAAGTTGGCTAAATAGACAGGCCGCGAGTGCCGGGAGGTCGCTAGTTCAAATCCTGCTCGTTGCCTTATTTTTTTAATTTTTCCTTTATTTCTAAATTTGTAGTTTGCGTTAGCAGCGGTACTGCTTAATACAAAATTAGTATAGTTTTCAGTTTTTTTTTGCTGTACTTGTATTATATGAAGATATTAACTATCGAATTTCATAGATCTAGGTCAACGGAAAGTACCCTATAAATATTGATTTTCTTGAGAGTATCGAGAAATACATTTTTTGCGGCCTGCGACCGTATCTTTTTTTAAGTAACTTAGAAGTTTGATTTTTTCACGGCTTCAAGCGACTGTAGACTGCTTATGGTTTCAATTTCAACCCATTACCTTCACGCGTCCCGAGATAAAGTGTCGTGACAAACACACAGACAGACAGATAACAGTGATTTTATAAGGGTTTCGTTTTTTCCTTTTGAGGCACGGAACCCTAAAAGGAGACCTAAATACTTCCAATTTACTTTTACAGTAAGAACGAAGCTTGCAATTAAAGGCTTAGTAAGAGACAGGTTTAAAAAGACACTCGCTCTAAATAATTACCTACGTTTGTGTTCTACTCGTTTAATTTTGCCGACATTAAGTATCCAAAGTTTAAGGAATTGACGTAATAGGCAGTTCAATAAAGCCTTAAGTCCGCTCATTAAGCATTTAATTAGCTTGGCTTCTAATGCTAGGTTTACACTAGCTTAGTATTTGCCATTAATTCAAGTGGTTAGTTACTTGTCTGTCTAGTGGCTGGTGACTAGTATCAAAAACACACCTTATGTAGTTACCGGTCAACAAGTGGTCATCGTCATTATCATTAGTATGTATACGTCCCACTGGTGTGTACATGTCTTCTTCCATAGATGTGAGGAAATGGGCAGAAGTCCCACGTTGGCTCTGTGCATAAATAAGCAGTAAATAATATTCGTTTAGGGACACATGGTCGCATGGTAAATACTTAGGATGGCCTTCTAAATCTTCTAATTTCGCTTGCGATTTCACTAATACAATTACGTACAAGTGACAAGTTGAACGAGATTTTACTGCCTGATGACTGCTGCGCCATAAATCAAATCTGACAGCATGCATGAAGTGTAAGGTAGGCAGAGTCAAGTCCAAAAATATTGGTTCATACAACAGTTCCATGGTTCTTATGTTGGTGAATGGAGGTTTGGTACATATTAACGTAAGGTTTCATTTTTTGTGTCTGTACTAAAACAAGGTTTAAGCGCTACGTTTTCACAAACTCTTACTGATAGTCGCAAATACTAAGGCCCGGTTTTATAAAGATCCGTTAGACCTTATGTCGGTTTGTTATGTCAAAAAATGTACTGAGTTACTGAAATTTGATCTGAGATTTGGTCTAACGGATCTTTATAAAACCCGGCCTAAGTGTACTTGAGACTATCAGTAACCGTTTGTGCGCACTCTACTTCGATGTACACCTGCAGTTTATGGTCGGGGTACACGCAACGAGCCATGAATGCCTACGCGCATGTGGACGGGTTCCACGCGACGCTGCGCCGCGACGCTCCGCGGGGTGCGCGGCAGCCGCCACAGGTTCCTGACTGTCGTGGCGGAGAGATGGGACAGGGGCCTTGTCAGATACTGATCCTCTTAAGTCTAAACAATAATATAATTATTTAAGTTCCAAGTTCCAAGTCCATTTAAGTTTAAACAATAATATAGTTATTTAAGTTGCCATATTAACAATCTATGGATTCTAATAGTATGAAATAAATGCATTTTATGTTATTTTATTTAAGCGACCCGCCCCGGCTTCGCACGGGTGCACTATTTAATGGATGTTATTATACATATAAACCTTCCTCTTTAATCACTCTACCTATTAAAAAAACTCTATCCATCTAGCTATCTATTAAAAAAACCGCATCAAAATCCGTTGCGTAGTTTTAAAGATTGAAGCATACATAGGGATATAGGGACAGAGGAAGCGACTTTGTTTATACTATGTAGTGATTAGTTACTAAGCTCGTGCAAACGCAGCACAAAACTCGTCTGTTTGGCACACGCCGAACTATTCAGCGTTTCAACTAGAACTATGTGGATACTTATCTACGCTTTAGCGGTCCCTTACAAGGTCCGGTATGTTTCTCAATACGCATACCTTTTGTGTCCTATGTTTATTGCTGGCCGATTTTAGTTTTTATCACATGTATTTAAGATTTCCTTTGCGTAACCACGCCACGGCCACGAGCGCTAGAAGGATGATGGTACTATATTACTTATATTCCGCTATGTTATGTTTCTGACCTGGGGGCCGATTTTTGAGTGTCGAACGGCACTTTTCACTCGACATCTGTCAAATCATCATAGTTTTTGACAGATCTCGAATGAAAAGTCGAGCGTTCGACATTCAAAAATCGGCCCCCTTTTTTTATTGAGGTGCGCAATAAATAGTATTTGTATTGTATTGTTGTATTGTAATACGCACATACATATTACACATACCGTAAACCGGGGTTACTTTTAAATTCGGGGGCGACTTTTAAAATCAAGTTTTTTGAGGCGTATTTCTAGTTTTTATTTGGTTAACCTGGGTCGGTGTTATCCTTTGGTATATTTCCTAACTATTTACTGAACTGTATCAAATTAGAAATAGTTAGTGACGTTTATATTAGTATTTTTAAGTTATCAAAGTGGCCCCGTTTTTTCCTAAAGTCACCCCAGTTTACGGTATCCCTTAACTGTCATCTAGTTAGTATTTCTCGCTCTAAGCGTAAAAGACGAACGGTTCTGACCCTGATAGCGAACTGCCATGCTTTACTACAAAACTAATACGTATTTACAACTCTTCAGCTTAGAGGTACAGATTTACAAGACTCTTAACAAGTTCTCAAGACAACTTAGAGGCAATTTACAAACGAGTGCGGTTGTTGACAAGTATAACTGACCTTCAATCCCGCATGGTTGTTACGAAACTAGGGGTCTCTATGTTGGTCTTCAGAATGTCATTTTGTGAATGGCCTATGCAGTGCTTATGCCTGCGGCTTCTGAGAAACCAATAAACTCATAACAATATGGCTGACACGTTATTTATTTCTCATTCGTCTTGGCTCGGAGCGACTTAAGGGTCGCCGGAACGCTGCAAGTTGACGCAAGTTTGGTTTCCATTTTAATGAACACTGTTATGCAATATGCCATATGCTTTGTCGTGTCTAGATGACAAAGTTGTATATATAGGGTCGGCAGGTGGGTTTACGGCCTGTTAATTTGATGCGCCAGTTTGCGGCCACTTGGATGAGTTGATGAATTGAAAGAATATTTTCTTGCTTTTTTAATATATTCCCATCCAATAGCTAATAATTAAAACGTAAACGACTTACTATGTCTTTAGGGCATATAAAAATGTAATATCTTTAATTGAAAAAACTTCGTTCTTCAGTAGGCCGTAAACTGACGCAGGCCGCGTAACTGGCCTAACGACCCTATATGTGTTGTGTAATGACTGTATATCAAAACTAATGTATTAATATCTATTGTGAATTTGATATTATATGACTGAATTTTATATATTATTGTGAATTCTGTAATTGTGACTAGTATGTAAGCGATTTGGTGCATTTTACTGTTATGCTTATATATGTCTGGTATAAATAAATAAATAATGTGTCAACCTTTTCCTATTAGGTTGACACAATATTGCATAACAGCATCCAAATATAGTATTCAAGGTTTTAGAATGAGAATTCGGTACCGTTCTCGTGCCGGTCGGTGAACCGGTGGTAGTTTTTTGAAATTCATTAATGCATGTAATATGCCTAAATTGAAGAATAAAATAATTTTTCATTTCTAACCTAATATTTAATGCCGAGATCTGACGCCGCTCAAAAGTGCGTGACGTCGGATATGTCATTACCAAACTCAAATGGAGTTGGGCAGGACCTTGCCAGGCAGAGTGATGGCAGGTGGACCAAAATCGTGTCAGACTGGTGGCCACTTAGTGGTAAAAGGAGCGTCGGGCGTCCACCGGCTCGAAGGGTCGACGATATTAGGAAGATCGCGGGTCACTCTTGGATGAGACTGGCTCAGGACCGGGACGAGTGGCGTACTCGAAGAGAGGCCTATGCTTAGCAGTGGGCGATTACAGGCTGAAAATGATGATGATGATGATGATTTAAAAAAAGGTACTGCCTCCTACGGTACTGATATTCTAAGGGAGTCAGTTAACACGGGCGAACTATTTTTGGTATATTTTTCATTTCCGTAACGAAGAAACCCCTTACTTTTCAAACTTAAAAAAAATCCTCGTATAAGCTCTTTATGTAAGTTTCTTAGGTTCGTTTCATAAAAATAGTCACGATGACTAATGTTACAATTTATAACATAGTGTGTATGTAGTGTATGTATATGTAGAGAAAACCATAAAATTATCACAATAAATAATAAATTAGACAAATTAATTAAAATCATAAAAAATATGGAACTATTAAAGATTCGCATAAACGTTGTTTTTTGTTTATTGGCCATGTAAATTGAAAGTTACCAATAGAATTCTCATGTTTCAATAAAAAATAAATTGCACGGCAATTATTTACATAAAGACTAACGGAAATTATCCCTTTTTCCATACAACTGTAACACGAGTCCACGCAGGCGTGTGAATCAGTATGGAATATTTTCAGTGTCAACTTGTAAAACTGAAATTAACTGAAAAATCTTATTATAACGTGTCGGAATATCTAACAGAAAAAGATGATTTTAGTTGACTAATTAGCTATTATCAATAGTTTTAAGTTGAAAATGTGCAATAATTGACGGACATAAGTGTATCAATGTATACCTACATGAGAAATAAATTGAATTGAATTGAATTGCATTGAGTGCACGCCGGTCCTCCTTGATCTTGAAAAATAAAAATGCACCTCAAAATCTCCCTTGTTAGGGTTCCATACCAAAATGGTAAAAAAAGAACCCTTATGGTTTCACTTTGTCTGTCTGTCACATCGCTAAAATCTCAAGAACTAGTTATGCTATCGATTTGAAATTCGGGCCAGTTATTTTTTTCTCATTTAGGTGGCTCTAGCACTGGCGCCTAGCGTAGCCGTTCTGCCCGCTCTACCCTAGAGCCCCTATGAAAAGTCAGTAGATTCAATTGTGTTGCCCTTAACAAGTAGGATTAAGATCCCACTGACCACATATCTGTCCCCACATGACGCCAGCCGCAGGGAGTCTGACATAATATTTATTTTTTTTAATTTCGCAAGCTAGCAATACAGTTAAGATTTAAAAAATGTTACTATCTAAGCACTTTAGCGTTCACGGAGAATCGTGTAATTTTGAAGAGTTAGAATATTATATCAACTTTCATTTCGACGACTGATCAATCAACTGGGTCGTTGAGACTTTACAGACTGCAATATGTTGAACCAAAATGTTGTAATTATTATGATGAAAGAACACTGCACTGTTTAACTGCTCGAATTTTTAATAGCATAACTTTCCCGTTTGATAACGATATTATAAGTTAAGCAGCCTTTAAAAATGATTTAAAAATATATTATTAGAATTATATAGCAGCAAAAATAGTTAAAGTTCCAAATATCGTCTTGGTGATTCTTGCATGCCCTCGGAAATTCATTATAAATAAATAATATAATTCACATTTGTCAACAACAATTACTTTATGTTGTAACTAGCGACCCGCCCCGGCTTCGCACGGGTGCAATGCTGATACTAAATACACTACAGAAATATTATACATATAAACCTTCCTTTTCAATCACTCTATCTATTAAAAAAAACCGCATCAAAATCCGTTGCGTAGTTTTAAAGATTTAAGCATACATAGGGATATAGGGACTTAGAAAGCGATTTTGTTTTATACTATGTAGTGAAGTAAACTGAGCGCGAAGCGCGAACAAAATGTCCGCTATAGTTTGTTGCATTTTGTATATCGTTTTTACGTGAATAAACCATTTCTATATATCTATCAATCATGGATTCGAACCCCTGTAAGGGCAGTTATTTGTATAATCATCATCATCATCATCATCATATCAGCTGATAGACGTAGGCCTCCCCCAAAGAGAGCCACAATGGCCGGTCCTACACCCCTATCCAGCGGACTCCCACGACTTTTACCAGGTCATCAGTCCACCTTGTGTGTAGCGGTGCGCGGAGAGGCACGCGAGGCCGGAGGCCTAACTCCGCTTAGGGCCGAAGCGTCCAGTTAGAGCGCGCTCTCGATGCGAGCCCGAGGGTCAAGGCTGAGGGGCTACCGCGAACCGAAAACGAACGAAGTTCGAATATCTCCCTCTCTGTCGCACTTGCTTATTCGTGTGATAGAGAGGGAGATATTCGAACTTCGTTCGTTTTCGGTTCGCGGTAGCCCCTCTGGACGGGCGAGCTCACGCGAACACTATCTACCTCCGATTGTTTTATTCAAGCGAACCTGATGAGGGTCGATTGGACACTTAGACTCGTTTAAAAAGTGATTCAACTAATCTGAACAATTTTTTTTTGCTAAACACGCCAGAATTTTTGTTTCCGCTGAGTATGTACGGTTCCTTGCTACGCAAATTGATCTTATCCCATAATAGTTACTAAAGCAGAACAAGATACTTATATTAATGATATTAAAGAAACAATTATTTCGAACTAGCGACCCGCCCCGGCTTCGCACGGGTGCACTATTTAATGGATGTTATTATACATATAAACCTTCCTCTTCAATCACTCTATCTATTAAAAAACCGCATCAAAATCCGTTTCGTAGTTTTAAAGATTTAAGCATACATACGGATATAGGAACAGAGAAAGCGACTTGTTTTATACTATGTAGTCAACCAAAAATCAAAATCAAAACATTTATTCTGCAAATAGGCCTCAAGGGCACTTTTACAAGTCAAATTCTATCTAGGTACATCAAATAAAAATAATACAATAATCCAAGTATAATTAATTAAATGTAGTGTTACATGTCAAAAATAAGACTAAGTAACTAATAACAATCGAGATTTGTGTGAGTGATAATAACCATTTCGTTACTTGTTAATAAGTACTTATAGTAAGTAAGTTACTTATAAATAAAGAAAAGCAGCACTACGTTACTACTTATAAATACAAGTAGTACTATATAGCATATGTCCGTGAATGGAACCCTTCGCGTATAAACAACCAGTAATGGCTTAAATTTACACCATCTCCAAGCTTTCAGGCTCGTCCGGCAGGTCTGTTTCATTCGACGTATTTTGTACCAATTTGTAGGCGCCACTAGCGTCTAACAAACTGATTACGGAGCCTTATGAATGTTATGAATTTTATGACAAAAATATGACATTTCCAATAAACTGATTAAACAATACTGTACCAATAAATAAAATAAATAAAAAAAAAATATTAGAGGACAATCTTACACAAATCGAACTAGCCCCACAGTAAGCTCAAGAAGGCTTGTGTTATGGGTACTAGACGACGATATATTTAATAGATATAAATAGTTAAATACATAGAAAACATCCAAGACTCAGAAACAAATATTCATGCTCATCACACAAATATTTGCCCTGACCGGGATTCGAACCCAGGACCGTCAGCTTCACAGGCAGGTGCACTGCCCACTAGGCTAAACCGGTCGTCAAAACAAAATATTAAAGTCAATATTAAAGTTTTAGATAGTTACGGAGCCAGAGAAATCAGTTTTTAGTTTGAAACTGTATTAACACATCAATAAACACAGCCAAAGGTTATCCATATGGTACTTTTGTAACTGACTGCCAGTTTACAATGCGATTCGCTCGCGGTCGCACCGCGGTTTTCCCGCCGTATTTCCTTTTTATTTAACCTGACTGTGCCTTTATAGGCCGGGCCCAATAAAGCGATAGGAGTGCGCGGTTGGAGAGTAGCCTGGGGAAAATCCAGGGGAAAACCTCCGGCACGACCACCCGTGTGGTTTGGAACACTGGAATACTCTAAGAGTTTGCGCTCCAGTGAGATTGAGCGGTTTCAACCGAATCTGAGGTGTAAGTGGAATCGAGCTACTGGGAGTTTTCTCGCTGGTTCACTAAACCTAGCCTAGCTGAGAAGAGTCCAGCAAGAAACTCAGCTAGGCTCGACCTGGGTCGGAGTGACTGCTGTATTGCCATTATTATGCTTGCCGTATTGGTATTCAATATGTCGCACCATACAGACCTCAGGCGTGCGCAACGCAACATATAAGTAAATTCACTTAATTCACGCAAAGGGCCGGAGGCGTCGCCATTTTACGAGGCATCTATCCGGCTCGAGGGACCACTTGCGCGTGAGTTTTTGCCGGGTACCTTTTCCGCGTGCTTCGCGACTATTATACAACTATAGTTGAAAGACACATTTACCTAGAATAGCCTATGGATATGGGGTCTTTTTATTTTAGAACTGTAGAAAAGTTGTCGCCTTAGTGTGGTGGTTCGATTATACGGAGTTTTTGCGATGTACAAATTGTTTTAATGGAACCATTCGTATGAGGTGATGAATGTTTTTTAGGGTTACGTACTTTACATAAATATGCGCTGTAAAACTCACTGACTTATATGTAGGAATGTATCCATCACTAATATTGTAAATGCGAAAGTGTGTCTGTCTCTCTGTCTGTTACCTCTTCACGCTTAGGTACACCGCTGAACAGATTTAGATGTTTGTTTAAATAAATAAATAAATATTAGAGGACAATCTTACACAAATCGAACTAGCACCACAGTAAGCTCAAGAAGGCTTGTGTTATGGGCACTAGACGACGATATATTTAATAGATATAAAGACTTAAATACATAGAAAACGTCCAAGACTCAGGCACAAATATTCGTGTTCATCACACAAATACATGCCCTGACCGGGATTCGAACCCGGGACCTCCAGTTTCGAAGGCAGGGTCACTACCAACTAGGCTAAAGCGGTCGTCAAGATGTTTGTTTGTTTGAAAACTTTATTGACGGATATGACTTGACAATTAAAAAAAAACTACTCTTACAATAATCACACTTATAAAATAAAAACTGTACTAATGGACACAAAACTATACTAATTACCACTATTGTCATGACTCATGACATAGCCGCGAAAAGGCGCCGACTCAGCATGTGCTGTGACATTGCTGTCACAGCGCTGGTATTCTGCCGAAACCAGACAGTGTGCGCGGGGTTTTACAGCTTGAACGTTTTCGCGTTATATGGTGATTATGCATATACGTTGTAAACAAATTATAAATTATTATGATGAAATCTGTTATGGAGACAGGCTGGCTCCCGGAGAAGGACATATGCTACATTTTATCCCGGAAATCATCCCTTAAGGGGGTGTAAAGTTTGTATGCGAGAGAGATGACTAGGTAAGCGCCTGATAAAAAAATGGCAGTTAAATTCTATAGCGATGAATGAGTTTTACGCAGACGAAGTCGCGGGAAAAAGTTAGTTAGGTACATATAAAAAAAACGATTTAAATGGATTTCATTGGATAAATTAAGTATTTCGGGGTTTTTTAAATTGCACTGACCTTATTTGATCCAAAAGATTTAAAGGATCTTGATAAAACCATGCCTTAATCATTAACTTTTATCTATGTCCACATCCTTGTACAGTAAGCCTAGAAAGTGGTGTAACAATTTTCGACTATTAATCAAATCTTATGGTTCAAAAGCGATAGACCACTCTCAGTTTTCTGTGCACACATTTTGATGTAAACTGTCAATTCTATTACAGTAAGATAATATCGCGGGAAGATACTTAATAGTACAGTGGAATCCATTTATTATGACTCCGCCTCTATTGACCAACCGCCTATTATGACGTAATTACACAACGAAGTCTGGTTTTCACATAAAAATCTTTGTAACAAAGTCGGATATAATGACTTCGTTTACAATAACATGTCGCTTATTATGACCCATTTTTAATAAATTTTGTCCGTTTATAGTGACCGACACGATTCTTTACACCTACCTTCGGTCATGTTCGTTGATTCTCGACGACGTGCGGCACGTGGCTGGTTTTTGTTCTGAATCTCAGTGAGTAATTGACAGTTGAACGTCACGGATTTGTTTTTAGTGATATTACGTGCAGTTTTTATTTTGATTTAATATGCTATGTTTTTCTATTAAAATAAGTATTTACCTAAAAGGTTGTTTAAAAAAAAATGCTTTGTATGATGTTCGCTTAGTATGACGTGTTAGTCTATTCTATTCTATATAAACGGATTCCACTGTACCTAGTCACTGCTTAACGCTTATGCATGATTAGACAGGACAGTAAAGACAAGTTAATCTGGTCGTTGCAGTTGCCTCGGAATTAATCGAGGCGTGCGACTCATCTCATGTGCCTCGGAATCCGATCGGGCGCCGTCAGGAGTCTTCCGGGAAGCTGCGTATGCGCCGTCAGTGCTGTCATACTGTTAGTGCAGGCTTAGTCGTATGACGAGCCTATTACCGGTGTAGCTTTATATTATTTCTACTGGTCGACTTCGATGTTTGAATTAAGATGTCGTAGACGAAACTACTCGCTGGATGCGGGTGGCTCGCGACCGTGTGCTGTGGCGCCCCTTGGGGGAGGCCTATATCCAGCAGTGGATGTCTTCCGGCTGAATGATGATGAGACTAAACTAAAATCCCGTACTTTCCCCTATGGAGATCCCTTCAATGGAACTCTTATGAAATAGACCAATCACGTGTTGCCGTTACGTCCGTCCGTCCGTCACAAAACTTTGTTCCGAAGATTTTTTTATCTTCCCATTGACCTATGAACTTGAAATTTGGTGATAATGTTTAAGAGGCCTTATAAGTTTTAAAATGTTTTGATTTCAAATTATGACAAAAGTATTGATAATACCAATAGTTATTCAAGGCTATGATGGTTTTATTAAAGTTTTAGATAGTAAAATAGCCATTTCTTTATTTTACTGTGTGTAGTAGAATTTAGAAGGAAAAAACAAGTTTTAATCTTGAAAATGGTCTATTTGGAATGATGTTTGAAACGATATTTCTTAATGGAAAATCCAAAAAATACATTTAAAGTTTATGACATATAAGGTCGCAACAGTCCTGTTCTAGATAGTAACATTGAGAAAATGTCAAGACACGTGCCAATTCAAACAGAAAATGGCTTAAATAAATTAGCGGTTTTTAACTGGTAAGGACCGTTAATATCACGTCTAATTTACCAACAAATACTAATGTATTGAGAAAATTTTTTTTTTATTTGTGTTCTTATGTATTCCTATTAACACTAACTTAATTTTGCGGTTGGTTCGGAACCCTAAATGTGCGCAGTCCGACACGCACATGGCCGGTTTTTATATTGTTAACGTCTTATGTAGAGTTTGTAGATAATGTGGGTTGTAAAACTTTACATACTTGCCGTGGTCGTACGGAACGGCTGGACACGTTAGCGTTGAAGTTAAAATAGCACTATAGTGTCCGCAAACTAAACTGACGACCGAATTGATATCGCTATCTCTTGCATACTTGCATGGTATTTGCTAAGTGTGTCTCACATTTTTATGACCTCAGTCGTCAGTTTCGTTTGCGGGCACTATAGTCCGTAAAAACTAACTTTACCGTATAGCTTCATTAGCGAGATACGATTGTCTGACTGTAAGCAGACATCTTAGCCAATGAACTTTTTGAGCAAATATATCCTTAATGAGATTAGAAATTCAACACCAGTCTCAAAAAACTCTTGATTAATAAGCAAATGTCCCGACACAAGCAGTCATAAGTACACACAGATAGACACAATTGTACATGCTCATACACACCCACACACTCCACACACACTCACACACACACACACACACACACACAAGCACACTACATTCATACAAACGCGCACACACACGCCCAGATCAAGTTGTTACTCACATTGTATTTCTTTAATATGCTAAATCTTATTTTCTTTCTTTCTTTCTTAATCCTAATATGTAATCCTTATTTTGTTGCAGGTAAAGATCAATCAGTCGGATCAATACAGCACGCATCACACTGCTAAAAATTAAGGTTGGTGTCATAGACTAACACCATCACCTAGATAACCATTTGTTGACATGTTTTGCTTGTTACCTGAAAATATATATATATTGCTATGATCGAGCAATTGCTCTTTCATTTAATAATCTATTTAACAGTGAGATTTCTGTAAGTCCTGTTATAATGTAGAGTTTATTATCTACTTTTTCATGACCAGTTTCCTATTACAAAAAAAAATCTATGGTATGTATTAAAGTAGTGTACAAAAATAAGATTTCGAAATAGTGCCTTAACTTAATAAAAGGAATGTAAAGGTTTTTTACCATTACATTCCCTTTTTACAGCAATATTAACATATTTCTGTAAAAAGTGGGTAACATAGTGGTAAAAACCATTTTTTCATACAAATGGTCAGACATCCAAGAACCACTGAGTTACTCTATTTATAGATACCTGTGGTTCGTTAATAACCAACACTATCGGAAATGATACTGCAATTAAACCTCTTTCTAAATAACAATACAAAAATATGAAGTGAGGGCCAAGTATACGAAAAACAGTATTTAAAAAACAATACTGAAAATTATGTACATGGAAAAGTAGAATAGCCGATTATATAAATCTTCCTTTATGAGCTTTTCCTTTTTTTAACTAAAAAAATCCTATATTAATAATAATAATAATAACGAACGAACGGTCTAATAGCGAAGAGTCTCGACCAACACCTCAAGAGACTCTCACTAGATGGCTGGGTCAAGGGTCAGATACAGAAGGCGGTACTCCTGGACACGGCGCGGATAGTCAGGAGGTTCCTCTCTCTGTCGCCCTAACCACCGGTAGCTTAGGCCCCGCCTCGCTGCCGGCGGCACCCTAGGTTAGGTTTTTATAATGATTTTATGTTTTGTAAGTGTATTTTTATATTTTACTTTTTATAAAGATATTGTAAAAGCCTGACCTAAGAAGGAAAATAAATAAAGAGGATAATAATAAAATTCATTTATTCGACCAACTTGGGATCATATTATCGATACAATTAAATTAACATTAAAAATAAAAATAAAATAATCAAAACTAAAATTAATATTACAAACTAAAATAAAGATTACAGTTGAGGGCAAATAAATGAAACCAAGATCAAGTCGGCAGTATAGTAGCACAGGCGTTCAGTATAGCCCGGCGGCCAAGTCGTTGCAGCCCGACGGGCCCACGGCGTGGTAATGGAGGATAATATCGCTAATGGGTGTGTTAGGGAAATCATACGCGAGCGCAGGGCGCATCGTTAGAGCTGTGGCTTTGAAGGCAGCGGGGCTTTAAATGCCTATAAACTAAATGTGGTATAGCTAAGTATACACAGATATAAGTTAAACATGTATTCGAGTGAGTAGTATTAAAGCTAACGTCAAGCTACACGGTTGTTTCTGTTACATAGTACCCCCTTACCCCTCACTTCAGATGGCGACCCTGCCAGGATTCGAACCTGGAATCTTCTGATGACCACCATACCACATAAGGAGTAATGTCTAGGTTTTCAGGGTAAACGTAAGGTGTAAATATTGAGGCATTGTCCGCGATAGACGTACCAGCTAAGAGGATCAAACAATCCGTATTCTTCACAGGCCTCTATTTTCAAACTTGAGCATAAGTTGATTAACAGTTGTTATTTGTGATACATTATGGGTGGGTTGCACCAAACCGTCTGAAACCGTAAGCGGTGTTAGTTAAGATCTGATTGTATGGAAAATTTTACAAGTTTCTATGAGATGACAGCTGCAGGCGCCATATTTAACGATGACCGGCCTATAAACGTATGTTGGTGCAACCGAACCTATGTCAGGATCTTACTAAACTGTTAACTACGAGTATGTCGCCACGTTTGGATTTGTTCTACCACACAAAATCAGTAATAAGTCATAAACTATTAGTAAACTCCTCGTTCCATCATTGTCATTTAATTTCACTGGGGCTGACTGAAACGTTTGTATGCTACATAGGATAGTACCCACATTAAAACGCTCTGATTATGAATGACTCCAACCTTATACTCCACACGTATTGTTATGAACGATCTAGCCATCAATTTGTGCGATAATCTATTTGAGATGGGAAGCGGAAATTCTCGAATAGCTCGAAGGAAAACTACAAACTGAATGTTTCGGTCCAAGGGGAAAAGTTTGAAAGTTGCGGTGGAGCTTAATCACAGCTTGTAAGTTTTCTCGAAGTTTTAAATCTTCAGGACTTCTGTGACTTAATATTTGTTGAAGGACTATAGCTGTTTTAATCCAAGGTTGGCAGTTGTGAAATAATAAGATGTATACGCTTTTTAATAGATTTTGGTTTTTTATCGCTCTAATACAGTCAGCTGCAAAAGCAGCTGACAGGAGAAGCCCCTCTAAAATATCTATCACACGCTAACAATACACTCAAGAAAAAGATACTGCATTTAGATTAATTAGATATTAATTAGATAACTACTATAAATGCATTAGAATTACGATTTGAAACGGGATATTTACCATGTATATTTGTATTTTTGACACTCGCAGCACATCAGTTAATCCTTGATAATGGCGCTTGCAACAGTGCCGAAATATCGGGAACTCAAAAATACAAATACGTATATATTTATAATATGTATTTATTATATGTTATAGTTGTTATATATTTATTTGGTTTTGGTTTTAGCTATAAGTTTCCTTTTTGAAAAGTTTTAGCACACTGTGTAAGTTTGTCTATCTCATTCTCCCACTATACACTCAATCCCTCAAAGGTTAGCTGGAAGAGATCCCTCATAGGGATAAGTTCGCCTTTGTACTCTAATCTTATGTGACATGTATATTGTTTTAACCTGTTATTGTGTACAATAAAGTGCTTACATACATACATACATACATACAAATATACATGGTAAATATCCCGTTTCAAATCGTAATTCTAATGTAAATGACCATGTAAGCTTGAAATCTTATACTATAAATACAGTAGGTATATGCATAACAACTTTTAAAATTCACTTGATATATCTATCGTTTTGTTAGTTAGTTGACGACTGCAAAAAGTACAGTCGGCTCTGGTCAATTAAAACTTTTACTAAATTACATTATTGACGTAAAATATTTTTTGTTCCGGGTTGCATTTGCTTGCCCGATAGACCTTATTTTCCGTGTTGGTACGCTTGTGATTATTTTTGAGTCGCTATTGTCCATAGGCTATCTGCTAGGTATCTGCTTACCATTAGGCAGGCTGACGTAAGCTTGTTTGGCATCATGGTTTAATTAAAAATCGACCAAATGCGTGTCGGACTCCGCACATTTAAGATTCCGAAGTAACCGCAAAATTTAAGGTTTTTATAGGAAAGATAAGGATATTTCAACATAACTCTGATTTATCAATATGATATTAGTCCGTCCGTCCGTCTTAGGCTGCGTGCGAGTTCTCGATCCATTTTTTTTTGTATTTGCTCTCTGTATCAAATGATTGAAAATTTGATCATGGTAAATTCCACGTTAAATGAATACGTATCAAAGATCAAATTAATTTAAAATAGTTTGACTCGTGAAAAAGATTAGTGTAATATTAGTATATTTCGGTAAAATAATAAACATAATCACAAAATTTCAAGTCTATAGGTTAATGGAAAGTTATAAAAATCACCGAAACAGATTTTTATAAAAAAAAACTTTAATGGCTTCTCATTCCTTTGTTTTCCAATATTTTTAAAAACAAATAATATAGGATGTCTACTCAATGAGCTTTAAACAACGATACCCCACTCGATGGGGTAGGTCAAAAAATATTTTTCCCGCCCCCCTTTGTGTACAAAAAAAAAGGATTTCGAAATAGTACCTGAACCTATTAAAAGGAATTTATAGGTCAAAATACTTAAATATGAACATATTGCTGTGAAATGTGGGTAACATAGTGGTAAAAACCATTTTTCATACAAATGGTGAGACATCCAAGGACTAACTAACTATCCACAAATCGAGTAACTCAGTGGAGTTACTCGATTTGTGGATAGTTAATTACCAAAACTATCGGAATACTGCAATTAAACCTCTTTCTAAAAAACAATACAAAAATATGAAGTAAGGACCAAGTATTCCAAAGTCTGCATTTAAAAAAAAAGTGGAACTCATTGTGTTAACAGCTAGAGACACATACAGCCTTGCTCATCACAACTTACGTATCGATAACTAAAATCATTTCATTATAGGTACTTAAAACGATTAGTATAGACTCTTTTTACAGTAATCTCGTGTTAAACCTAAGCTGTTGACTTGAATGCTACTTGTCGCCATTTGTAGAGCCGCAAAAAACATAGAGCAAAGTAGAGACAGGTTTTTCCACGACGGGCGTTTTATAAAGCTTTTTAGTCTACGCTTCCCAGATCAAGTATAGCTAATGGCGGCGACTTTACCATTTAAAAAGTTTACTTAAGTATCTTTGCCGTTAAAAGGCTGGAAAAGTGATATTATGTGTTTGTTTGTATAAAATCAAAATCAAAATTAAACATTTATTCTGCAAATAGGCCACAAGGGCACTTTTACATGTCAAAATATTAATTTACAATTTAAGAAAGTCTGACTATAATAAGTATGTCAAAATGTTAATTTACAGTTCAAGAAGGAATAATAATTTCGAGTTTACAATTATAACAAAATTAATGTCATACAGTGAAAATAAACTTGCAAAGTTATCTATTACAAATATTATAACACCAGTAAAGTTAGAGATAAGGTCTCAAGATTAAACAAGGAGTATAATGAAATTAATATAATATCCCGGATATGTACATGGTCTCTGAGCGTCAAAATTAAAATTAATGTATATGGTCTCTAAGTCACTGATAATGACAACGAATCCACAACAGGATGATGTCTCTCGTCAATCCCCTATAAAAAGACGGAGTATTAACGTAGTCACTATGTCCTAGCAAGCATAAACAGACCGGACTCCACAAACAGCACCCGATCACGAGTATGATGCGTATCTCAGCCATATAAAGCGCGATTATCGCACGGTATGTAGATTATCCTATTTTCTGTCTTGTAGGCTTTTGACGGAGCATTTACAGATTATCTATTGTCAATTATAATTTAACCTTCACTGATAACAGTTGATAAGTATACAAAGCTTATCAAATGATATATGTCCGGACACGCGTTCGAGCGAGACGGGACTATCCACCACGGGCGGTAATAATGAAAATCACTACGCGCTGTCTGTCGCACGCTACGCATGCGGAAAATCCCACTACCTGACCAAGGGGCGACACATAATTTTGTACTTACCACGGGTTTAAAGAAATTCTGAAATCACATATTTGTCATCCTTGCCTTCGGCTCGGGCATTAAATACCTGCGATCTGAGACATTCATGGTACGCGGAAGCCGCAAACCGTACGATGTGTTCCCAACATTCCAGCTGCCAACCAATTTACTACTGTTTCTAGTGGTCGCTCATTATGTATTACGCAATTTCATACGCGGCTTGTGCGAAAATGGAGATGCGTAAATTGGAATGTAACTACGTGTAATACGGGTAATGGTGCGTAGTTTGTCTACTTATGTTGTTGCGTTTCATTGTATTGTTTGAAAAAAATGTGTAAATTTTTCGTAGTATACAAATCTATATATGTGATAATCCACATCGAAAGGGACCTTATGGCGGCAGGCGCTTATGTTACACCTATTCACTATTGTATTGGAACAGCGGCAATAAAGGCGTAAGTGCCGGCCGCCATAAGGTCCCTTTCAATATGGATTATCACATATATTGACATTATTGACGACCGCTTTAGCCTAGTTGGTAGTGACCCTGCCTTCGAAGCTGGAGGTCCCGGGTTCGAATCCCGGTCAGGGCGTTTATTTGTGTGATGACCACGAATATTTGTTCCTGAGTCTTGGATGTTTTCTATGTATTAAAGTATATATTTATCTATATAAGTATATGTATCGTCGCCTTGTACCCATAGTACAAGCTTTGCTTAGTTTGGGACCAGGTTGATTTGTGTAAGATTGTCCACAAATATTTATTTATTTATTATTATTTATTTATATAATTATTTCCTGCTGGGTATTAAAAGGATTCTTAACTGAACTATAACAAACGGGTCACTCATGTCTTTAAATTCGAATATCGCACGTATAATATAAGGTTGATCATTTGAACAACAAAAGGCTTTAACTATGAATTAAGGAACTAGATATAGGTACTAAGTAGGACATATGCACTGGGTATAGTATATGGGACCAAGCGTGGATCCCTGCGGTACACCGTGCACTAACTGCCTTTTTTGGCTTGTCAGTAGTGAATTGCGAATAGTATGTTTTTATTTTCCATAAATAGACGAAACACTTTATTAAATAGGTGCTAATTGGTACTTAGAAATGTCTTAATTGGAATCGTGTACTGAAATAGTTGCTTTCAATAGCATTACCTATAGCGGTCCAACGGTTTGGTTAACAGATTGGTAGGAAGTTATGTGTTTAAAAAGGCATAATGTACTGTTAGCGCATGTTGTTCATTTATTAACTGCTGACATAGATTTATTTATCTTCTTATTACAAGACATCGCAGATAAGAAAGTAGGTATCCGTTTTAATACGAATAAAAAACCCTCATAACTAGTTAAGCTTTTAAAGGCCTAAGCCTATCACGAATTCTACTTTGATGAAGTCGAATCGTGGGTAGTGGGCAAATTATTTAATAGCAATTATTTGTCTTAACAAATAATTGCTATTAAATAATTGTATGCGGAGGCTTAATTAGGGGAAAGCGGGGCAGTTTAGGACAAGGGGCACACTAGTAACCTTCATTATTTCAGTTGGAATCAGAAATGTTAGGGGTAGCTGGATTTGCGATGCGATCGGTGGTTAGTATGTCGATTCAGTTACCAAAATATACTATTATTTTGGACATAATACTTGACGGTTTATTTTAAATTATTATTTTTTTATTTAACTGTCAATTGGGGCTCTTTGATACAAAAGTGATTGGGGCAATTTTGTAACATATCAAAGTATCTTCAAAGTGCAACAAACTGCCCCTGCTAGTTATTTGGACCAAAAATATTTATAATTTATTTAATTTCTCTAAATAGGCTAACGATGTATACTCGAACGACGACGGAAAAGCAGTTCTTTATAATAACGAAGAAGAAATCAAAAGATCTATATCCGAAACTATTGAAAAATATTGTCTCTGAGAGCAGCGATTAGATAAAATATAATATACATTATCTAAAATACAATTATTAGGCAAATTGAGGGGTTTGTTAAACTTTTTGGTGTATCATACGGTCGTCAGCTGTGGGGCAGTTAAGACATTCAAGGGACTGTTTGATACACATATCAAATTGCCCCCAAACGATGTATCAAAGTGCCTTTCGCGATGTATGAAAGTACCCCGCAGGTGGGGCAGAATTGAACAAATCCCATATTTTGTTTAAATCCGTATATCTCAAGCTGACAAGTAGAATTTCATCAAAAGAATGATGAATCTGTATACCTTAATAGTTATGTTATTCATTTAGCGCAAAAATACATGTCAATGGTTTATTTTGTGGGAAAAAATGAATGTCAAAAAAGATAAACCAAACTGCCCTGCCTCCCCTATCGCAAAAAGTAAAATTAATAATTATGTTGTCTTCTCACTGATTTCATTTCAAAGTACAAAAAATACATAAACTACAAACATTAAAGTATTGGAAATTGTAACGAGCAATTATTATTTTAGAAAAAAATATTCATTCATATGTGTTTGACTTTTATTGGACTATAAACGTTATGGCCTCATTATTGGGTTGATAATAAAATAGCAATTTTGCGGCTTTATTACATTTTCTAGTGTTAATAGACCATTCGTTAGTGGCTGAGCAGTAAATAACTTAATTATTTGCTGAATATTAACAAGTTATTTGGAACTCTGGGAGTCTGGATTTACTGTATTAGCTGGGCTTACTTTTCATTGTCTATACAAGCCCACGCCAGGCATGTTTTATATAAATATGATATGAAATGGGAAATGGGACTTTGTTTGATTGCCGAGATTACGCGGAATACACGAGCTTTACCATCACGCACAGACATTTATTGTACAAAAAAATACAAAATCAAGACATAGGGGCAAAGTGAAACTTTATTGCCCTACATTAAGGCCGGATTTTATGAATAAATAAATAAATATTAGAGGACAATCTTACACAAATCGAACAAGCCCCACAGTAAGCTCAAGAAGGCTTGCGTTATGGGTACTAGACGACGATATATTTAATAGATATAAATCAGTGGTGGGCAAAGTACGGCCCGCGGGCCAACTGCGGCCCGCGAAAGCATTTTATCCGGCCCGCCGCCGATACATCGAATTAATTAGTATATGGCCCGCGATGATTATATTTTGCCGGTTCAGCCAAAAACCAGAGCAGCGGTTTTATACAAAAGTGCAGTTTTGCTGCAATTATGGCCCTCCTCCGAAATTTCTCAAGCTTACTGGCCCGCCATGAAAAAAGTTTGCCCACCCCTGATATAAATACTTAAATACATAGAAAACATCCAAGACTCAGAAACAAATATTCATGCTCATCACACAAATATTTGCCCTGACCGGGATTCGAACCCAGGACCGTCAGCTTCACAGGCAGGTGCACTACCCACTAAGCTAACCGGTCGTCAAATAAAGATCCGTTAGACCTTATCTCGGTTTGTTATGTCAAAAAATGTACTGAGTTACTGTTTGATCTGACATTCGGTCTAACGGATCTTTATAAAACTCGGCCTAAAAATTTTATTTGTTTACCTACATGCAATTGGATTAGGTGCAGAAAATAGAGGGCTAATGCGGCTCGGAGTTCAAGTTATTCTAGCCTGCATTTCCAAGCCTTTACTGCAACTAACTGGGTTGGCAGGAACACCCAAAATGAGTCCTTGCCTCCGACACAACAGCACGCCATATTTATTTATTTCAACCAACTTACATTTACAGCATATTGCCAAACATGAAAGTTATAGGTTATAATAGTATGAGTAACACAATTATGTTTACAAAATTAAAATTAACATTATCACCTATGATCTATAAATATTCAGTACCGTATTGAGGTAGGACTGTTAATTGACTCCAGATACCAAGTGGCTGTGGCCAGGAATTTCGGCTCCGACTGCGAGAATATGTCCAAGGTAGGGTCAGGGGGGCTGCTTGAGTGGCGTCCACGCACCGGAAGACGAGCTGTCGGTAGGCCTCCGACAAGGTGGAGTGATGACCTGGTGAAGGTCGCGGGAATCCGGTGGAAACGAACGGCACAGGACCGGTCTAAATGGCGAGCCTTGGGGGAGGCCTATGTTCAGTAGTGGACGTCTTTCGGCTGAAATGATGATGATGATGATGAGGGTCATAAAGGAGAGACATTGTACGGTCCTGCGCAATTTCTCGCCAGCTTGCCCCACTCCGAGCTCACGCCTGTAGGTCCGTGTCCACCAACTTACATTACTTCATGACTAGAGCATGCACACCGGGATCCCGGGATCTTGGACCGATTTTTACGGTATTTCAATGCCGGGATTGAAACAGAACAATGAAATATCGGCATACCGGTATTGAAGATTTTGCATTAAATTTTAATAAATAATGAATATCTTATGAATTCGTAATATTTATAAGAATAGGAGATAAATGATAAATTTTATTGGTAATACATTGGTACACGTCAAATATAAAAGTACAATAACTGAATACAATATTAATATATGTAAGTATTTCGCACGAAATACTCATACAATTTTTTATTTATTTTTTATATAGTCAGTGGCAGTTCCATAAATTCGTTAAATTTATAAAAGTTTGGAGAGTTGGGTATTTATAATTATTTCGTTATTATTTGTTATTCTTATCAGTCCTACATTATTTTTATACACAGCTTTCTTTCTATAGTTACAAAGAGACGCTAAATTGTTACTTACTCGTATTCTCAAATGAAAAGTCCCGGGATCCCGAAATACAGAAATCCCGGGATTGAGGTCCAATACCGGATTTCAATCGCGGGATTGAGAATCGTCCGGTATTGCATGCCCTATTCATGACGTATAAAATTATTTCCTTCAATTTGAACCTTGACCCGTGTCAATAAGTTCATAAAAATATATCTGCCATATATGGTTTCTTATAAAATAAGGTTTAACTCAATGTGGAAAAGCAGCTTTAACGCGTAATTGCACAATGCGAAGTGATATGTGGCCAATAATGAAGCTGTTGTTTGCGTCGATTTATATTACTTGCGTAATAGCGAGAAGTGCGATTTGGGCGTGGACACACTAGCGGACAATTATCGCCACGTTTAAGCTCACTATCATCATGGACGCATTTTAGTCGAATGTACATTGATGATTTCTATACATTTTATAAAGTTCAGGTCTCCAGCTTTTTTTATTTTTTATTTATTTATACACAAATGAAATATAAAACTGAATTAACACTATTAATGTTACTATTACATATTGGTCCAGACAAGCATCTAAAGACTAGTTTTACCAGATGACTTAAAATAATTGAGTTACCAAAATTTAATCTGAGATTTGGTCTAAAAGGATCTTTAAAAAACCCGGATTTAGTCACATTTTTACTAATCTTTGGCATATTTTTTTCACAAATGATTTATTCCTATTAAGTTTAATTTCCTATATCTTTATTTCTGAAGCCATATACCTATATACTTTAAGATTCCTATAATATACGATGATTTTTTTAAATCCTTTTGGGAAACTAAACTCATGCTGAAAAATATACGAAAAAATGTATGTATGTATGTAAATACTTTATTGTACACAAGACAAGTAAAATAAATTATACAGAAAAAAAAAACAGATCAATCATGTACAAAGGCAAGCATATTGCAAAAATATTGTCATGACGTCGACTCTACTTAGTGTTGCTGTTGTATCCCTAAAAGACTTATGGCCAATAAGTGTCCATGGTTCGAAGCTAATTTAAGTACAAGTTGTAACCTAAATGTGGACTTAATTACTAGGGTAATAGTGTCCAAAGAACTCACGCCCAAATTTAGAATAAAGGAAAAATTGAAAAAATTTAGGCACCGAGCAGGATTCGAACCTGCGACCTCCCGGCACTCGCGGCCAGTCGCTCTAGCCAACTGAGCTATAGGTGCGATCGCCACCCAGCCCCAAAGTCATCAACCGATAGCATACCGATACCGATAGCAGCGGTACTGCTTAATAAAAGAATTAACTCACGCCCACAAATATTCTTCTGTTCGGTGACTCGAACCTCGACGGGGCCGCGGAAATCTCAGGCTGTGGAACTAGGTTAACCCTACCGCGAAGTCCAGAAGAACACGTGATTCCTCTTATATCCGGTTGGGTTCAAAATACACAATTTCCTAATAACACTACAAAACGATCCGCGATCGTTGTATTAGGGCGCAAATTACACACGAATTTCGCGAGAAAGAGGAAAACTATTGATTTTTGATTTTTGCCGTATCATCAATGCAATAGACCATTTTTTTGTCATTACGATGACAGCTCAAAGACAAATTGCGTTCAGAAACACGTACAGTCGCCATCAGAAACATCGGAGCGAACGAGGTGCTCACAAATATCTGAACACGACTCTATTGTCAAGGCGTTAAAGTGCATGTTCTGAAATTTTGAGCACCCTGAGGAGTACAGATATATTTAATGGCGACTGTACAAAACATTCGGCCGTCATACAGTTGCTTATTACTATATAATGAAGTCGGGACGTACAGTTGCAATGTACGAGGAAAACTATTGATTTTTGCTTGCACCAATGCAATAGACCATTTTTCTGTCATTACGATGACAGTTCAAAGACAAATTGACTTCAGAAACACGTACAAAACATTCGGCCGTCATACAGTTGCTTATTACTAATGAAGTCGGGACGTAACAGTATCACTGATTAGGGGCCGCACGGTCCGGCGTCCTAGGCACACACTTACGGACCCGGACGACGTAATCACAGCGTCTATCGAAAGATGGAACGCTGCGCTTGCGGCGTCCAACTCTGACACGACGCGTACACTTAGGCATTCCCGCCGGCGGGGACGTCCACCGCGCGATCGCGACAACAGTGACACATATAGTCCCTATTCGTCCCGGTACCGCCGCACACCGGGTAGAGTCAGTCCGACCCAGGTCGGGCCTAGCTCAGTTTCTTGCTGGACTCTTCTCAGCTAGGCTAGGTTTAGTGAACCAGCGACAAAACTCCCAGTAGCTCGATTCCACTCACACTTCAGATTCGGTTGAAACCGCTCAACCAATCTCACTGGAGCGCAAACTCTTAGAGTATTCCAGTGATCCAAACCACACGCGTGGTCGTGCCGGAGGTTTTCCCCTGGGTTTTCCCCAGGCTACTCTCCAACCGCGCACTCCTATCGCTTTATTGGGCCTGGCCTATAAAGCCACAGTCAGGTTCAAAAAAAAAGGGACGTAACAGTTGCAATGTAGAGCAATAGTAGAGATTACTAATAGTAGAGACAAGTGTGCACTCGCCTCTACATCAGCGTACTCGTAAAGGTGTAAAGTGCTTACACCGGCGCTATAATTTATTCGTAAATAATACGTCCACTCAAAATTAATTGAGATAAACGAAACAGATTTTGATGATCGCTATCATTTCTTCAAGTACTGGGCCATTATAATACTTCAGAACAAAAAGGCTTTAAAGCTTTCTAGCTTTATATTATGTTACTATTGCTACTTTAATGATAGGTTCTAGTGGAATGCTTTGAGCATTGGAATTACGTAGTTTTCAGGTTTTGAGTGCCTACACGTTAATAGTAGATTGTGTCTCAAGAGAGCAAAATAATATATTTACGGCGAGGGCGGTATATTGAATTCTGAGTGAAGCGAAAGATTCTATAATAGAATCCTGAGCGTAGCGAGGGATTCTAAAGTAGAATCTTAAGCGTAGCGAGGGATTCAAGTGTTTACGCCCAAGACGGAAATAATTTTGCTACCGTGTGACACATACTGCTTTTCCGCCTATGAGGCCCGCTGCTAAAAACATGAAATATCTTACAAATGATTTTACTACAGAGTGCCACATACTGCTTTTCACACCTTCTATGAGGAAAAGAGTCATTGTTGCCCTCAAATGAGAGAAGAAAAGTACCCCTTTAATCCCTCATTCGAAGGCAACAATAACTCT
Source organism: Epiblema foenella (assembly GCA_963556455.1). Taxonomy (NCBI): domain Eukaryota; kingdom Metazoa; phylum Arthropoda; class Insecta; order Lepidoptera; family Tortricidae; genus Epiblema; species Epiblema foenella. Next base: position 25,946,495 of record OY747099.1, on the reverse strand, counting down.
TTTCTGAATAGCAGGTGTGAAAATACTTTTTATACGACGACGGTGGTAAATAAATAAATTATCCATTCCCATATCTATTGTCATTTCTGAATATCAATATAGTTTACAGGACTCGTTCTCCAAAAACTTTTAATCTGGCTGCATACCGAAATAATACTTCATATTATAATCCAATTGTTCGCATGTGTCGGGAGTTTGATGACTTGGTTCGCGTCTTTAAGGATCTTGATGTTTATGTTTCCAATATCTCTCAATTCAATAAATTCGCATTTTTAGCTACAAAAAATTTAAAATGATTCAATTACTGTTTGTTCGCCTTTTGCTATCACTTTCTCTATAATTCAAACTACTTTTTTTTATTTTCTCTCTCTAAATTATAACTCGTGTCTATCATGTGTACATATATTTTTGGACTGTAATCTAGTCATGTGTGTCTTCTTATATATATTATTTCACTATTCGTTTCGATTAGGTACTGTCTGTTTTATGTACCTTATGAAATAAAATAAATTAAACTAAGCATAAGACAGTAACTCTTGTATAAGTTTTTCGAAACAATACGCAAACGAACGCGTTTGCGTCTAGTCTCAATTTGTACGGCAAAAAATAGTTACCACCAAAAGGCCACCAGAGGCGCTACTCGCATTGCCATACATATTGAGACTAAAGGTAAAGACGTTCGTTTGTGTTTTGTTTCGAAAACTTATACTAGAGACACAGTGCCTATACCATGACTTTGCATGACTGTACTCGCTAGCGACTGCGTAAAAATTTGTATGGGCAAAAGTACAGCGCTTCTGGCGGTTACGCCATAGAACTAAGAATCGGCGTACTAAATCGTTTACGCAGTCGATAGCGAGTACGGTCATGCAAAGTTGCAAACTCATGGTAAAGGCAGAGGTCAGGATCAGGCAGGCGTGATGGTGAGCGAAAACCATACCGTAGACTATGGACGCTTGCGATTCCAGAAAACTGCCATGCGCGCTGCGAAACTCATTTGATTTGAGGATTAGTTGTATTGAGTAGAGTGCGATTTACAACTTTGCATCGCTACATATGATGAATTAGTATTTGGTAACAATTCGAAAGCAAGATTTTTTTTATCGTATGGCAATTATTTCGAATCGTGCAAGTTGAAATCAGTTTTATTATTTTTGAAGCCTGCAACTCTAACAAGAACTTAGGTTACACATTTACTATTACGTAAGAAACATTATAAAATAAGACAAACTTTTTAATTTGGCATAGGTAGTTACATTTTTGCAACATATTTAATGTCAGAATAATCAAAACTATTATGCATCGCGTGGTCGGTTATACGTTTCATAACTGATTACATGATGTACCTATAGTCAGCATCATAAATATGTATACATTCTAGCACTTGAATGTTAAGAGATAAGGTCGAAAAGTGTATACATATTTACGATGCTGACTGTACCAGTTTTAAGTGCAAATAAATTGTTGCGATAATTCAGCGTTTATATGGTAGGTACATACCTACGCAGTCACGGTAAAGGTATCTATACGTATTTCATCTTATTACAATAGAGTTAACTACATTTGTATAAATAAATCACATAACTAAAAAACTGATTTTATCGGAGAAGACGATCTCTTACCACGACCTCACACAACGCTAGAGCTTAGTTATAAAGTTAAAAATAAGAAAATCATTCATGTGTAATTGTGTAAAGTTTTATAATAAACTACCTACAAACGTGACTAATTTATCTATTAATAAATTCAAGACTTATGTAAAGCGTAAACTCATATCGCAAGCATATTATAGCACAAAAGACTACATGAATGATAAAACACCGTGGGTATAATTGTGGTTGAAATACTAATTATATTTTAATAATTATGACATTACATCTTAATGACTATTTTCATAACTATGACATTAGATGTTGACGTTAAATTTTCCTCTTGACATTCAGATTTTATTCTAGAAACTGTCTAGATTATACTATTTTTTATGTTTTTATTTTACATATTGACGATTTTTTTGTGAATTTATTATACTCTCTTTTGACATACATTACAGTAATTCATGTCTTTTTTTAAATTTCATATGCATCAATAAATTGCTCTGAATAATTAGATTCAATTTATGTAATATATAACTGACGATTCAAAAGTGCTTGTTGCTAGGCCTATTTGAATAAAAAATATTTTGTCACATTTTTCTGTCATGTCAAACTGTCTTTTTTGCATTTTTTTAAAATACGATTCGCAATTTCTGAATTTAGGTTACTGGAGTATTGTCGTAAGTTCTATTTATTGGTAACGTAAAATAGTTATTTGTTATACAAGGGTGCAAAGTTTTATTTTAACCACGAGTGTGGAATTGAAACACGAGTTAGCGAATGGATTCTAGGGTTGAACTACGAACTAGCGAATGGGTGTAATGTTTGAACCACGAGCAAAGCGAGTGGTTCGAAGATAGAATCTTCAGCGAAGCGAGTGGTTCAAAAATAGAATCCTGAGAGTAGTGAGTGTTGTAACACACGAGAGGTAAAATTACTTTGCAGCAGTGTGTAATACAAATCTTTTCACCTCACTAAAGTGAGAAGAATACTGCATAATATAAAGTGAAATATCTTAAATCAGCCTTTATTTTACACAGTCAGCAAAACTATTAGCTGATTATTAGTCCTATTTAAAATAAATAAATATTAGAGGACAATCTTACACAAATCGAACTAGCCCCACAGTAAGCTCAAGAAGGCTTGTGTTATGGGTACTAGACGACGATATGTTTAATAGATATAAATACTTAAATACATTGAAAACATCCAAGACTCAGAAACAAATATTCATGCACATCACACAAATATTTGCCCTGACCGGGATTCGAACACAGGACCGTCAGCTTTACAGGCATGTGCACTACCCACTAGGCTAAACCGGTCGTCATTTGAACTGGTCTTTCCATGTTATTATGTTTAATAAAAGTACACGTTCGGATTTGAAATATTCTTTGCACTCTTGTGGATAAAATGCAGTTTTCTGTTTTTAAAGAATAAATAAGGACTTTCCGAGCTAGTGAGGCGAAAATAGTGAACGTGTGTTAGGTACATGTATCTACAATGTCCTCTCACGAACGTAGATTGCAGTATAGCCGCACAAATGTTACATACATAACGCCTAGCCTCGAGATTGATAAAAGTACTTCACAAGTAGCCATTTCACCTGACACGAAGCTAGATGCAACCACAGTCCTCTCAAAGCACGTAAAGGCAGACACCCCACGCACGCCATTAGCGCCACGTTTTGATCCCGCAAGTGTGGCGGGACTCGAGTGCAATGCCATAGCCACCCTACTGTGCTTGTAATTCGAAAAGACTTTTTAGGTCATATTCTTCGGGTGTTTACGACCTTTTATTGCTGAATCAGTTGCGATAACTTCTGAATGTTACGTATGCTAATATGAAGGTACTTAATGCTTTGTATTAGAGTCCTATTTTAAGAAATCGCCTGCTATTGGTCAGTTGGTTTTGCAGCACCCTAGTTGGCTTGTAGACAGGTTATAGTGACATTTTTATTGTCGTGTGTTAGGGAAGAAAATTATTTATGGTTTTGTTTTGACTGCGATTCGCGATTGTTTTTCTATTTATTCTACTTAGAGAGCAGTTTTTAAATAAGCTTTTCGTATGAAGATTTGTTGTTCAACAAATCTTATCTTTTTTTGAATGCTAATATTATCTGTTATCTGTATCAAATAATTCCATATTAACTTCTTCATAAAAATTATTTGACTTTTTTATAGTTTTAGTACCTTAATGCCCAATAGATGAAACCTACATAATATGCCTTTGTCGTCTTAGCATAAGATTGAAATTGCCATGTATTGGGTCAGTGTCGAGCACAAGGACGTTTACCTTATTAAATAATTTAATTTAATAAAGATTCAATTCGATATATTTAACACAATACAATATATTCCTGAAAAAACTACACTTTCTAGAAATGGCATTGAAAAATTGTGTTTTGCCTACCCTACATGCTTAATACATTCAGTGTCGGTGACACGAAACCTTGTAATTTTTCTATAATTTAAGGGCAATGTATACATTTTCTCACCTTATGCCATTGAAATAAGGTCCAAACACGTATACATATTTATGACGACTATAACAAAACAAGAAAGGTGTACACGAGTCTACCTATATCATTAGAATAAACACATTGTACAAATGTTTCATATAGACTATCTACAAGTAGCTCTCGTTAAGTAACACCCTATATATGGCCAGTTATTTCTCGCCTTCCTGGAATAACTCATGCTGTATAACGATTAAGGTGTTCACTATACGATTTACTGGTGTTGTTCGGTGGCACTATAAATTATGAATTTACGGCTGGTTTAATAAAGGGTGTAGTAGAACATTTAGTATTTATTTAAATTAGTGTTTATGTGGCGAAAGTACATATACAAATACATATTTTGACGACCGGTTTAGCCTAGTGGGTAGTGCACCTGCCTGTGAAGCTGACGGTCCTGGGTTCGAATCCCGGTCAGGGCAAATATTTGTGTGATGAGCATGAATATTTGTTTCTGAGTCTTGGATGTTTTCTATGTATTTAAGTATTTATATCTATTAAATATATCGTCGTCTAGTACCCATAACACAAGCCTTCTTGAGCTTACTGTGGGGCTAGTTCGATTTGTGTAAGATTGTCCTCTAATATTTATTTGCGTTTGCGTTGCGAATTAAAACATCCAGATCGCGTTATAGAAATAAGACCACTGAGTAGAAGTAGACTAGAAATATTAAAGTCAAATCTGCTAGTCGCTATGCCAAACACCCAGGTAGAGTCAATTGATCCGAATGATCAGTTCAAAATGCTTCTGAATACAGTCTGTAAAGTATTTGATGCAACTTGTAGTAAAAAATGCATTAAGATTAATAATAAAATGAGATTTAATGAGTGGGCAACTACCGGAATCCGGAAAAGCAGGGATAACTTATATCAACTGTATGAAAGGAGGTCTTGCACCACTGACGAACGCTTCCATCAATATGTTAGGGATTATTCCAAATTATTTAAAATAGTGTGTACAAAAGCAAAAGCTGTGCACTTAAATAACAAAATAAAATCCTCAGACAATAAGGCCAAGACAGTCTGGAAAATAATAAATACAGAGACTGGGCAAAGTAAAAATAGAGAGTCCACAATTTCATTGAAAATAGAGGATAATTTAATAACTGACGCAGTAAAAGTAGCAAATGAATTTAATAATTTCTTTTCCAAAATTCCTATAATTACTACAAGCAGTTTGGCATCGTCTTCCACAATAGCTGAATCCCTTTTGAGTGAGAATGTAAAGCTAGATAATTTACGTATTTTTAATTTTCATCATGTTTCTCCTCTGGATGTACTAAAGTCTTTTAAAATGATAAAAATAAAGAGCACAGAAGACTTATGGGGCGTGTCGGTCAAGGTACTGGAATCTATTCTGGAGGTCGTTGCACCCACTTTAGCTCTCATTTTTAATACTTGTGTAGACAATGGCATATTTCCAGATTTAATGAAATGTAGTAAAGTAGTTCCTATTTTTAAATCTGGCCATAAAGATAATCCTTCTGATTATCGTCCAGTTTCTATCCTGCCTGCGTTTAGCAAAATATTCGAAAAAATAATGCTGACGCAATTGATTTCTCACTTTAATTTACACAACATTTTGCACGCTCAGCAGTTCGGCTTCACGAAAGGTAGATCGACTACTGATGCTGGTGCAAGTTTGATAAAATTCATTTTGCAGTCTTGGGAAGAGTCACAGGACGCCATTGGAGTCTTCTGTGACCTTTCCAAGGCTTTTGATTGTGTAGACCATGGTACTTTAATTTGTAAGCTGAAATATTATGGCATTAGAGGACATGCATTAGATCTCATTAAATCATACCTAACACAAAGAAATCAAAGGGTAGCGATAAATGGAGCTATTTCATCAGATACAGTGGTAGAGATGGGAGTACCTCAGGGATCTATTCTAGGTCCGTTCCTATTTCTTGTTTATGTAAATGATTTACCATATATGGTAAGTCAAAGATCGGGCATTGTAATGTTCGCAGATGACACATCATTACTGTTCAAGGTTAATAGGAAAGATACTGAACTCGTTGAACCAAATAATACCCTGTCCATGATATCTGACTGGTTTGCTGCCAATAACTTAGTGTTGAATCCGAAAAAAACGAAATGTATAAAATTCTCACTAGCAAACTCATCTTCAAATATCAATATATATTCAAATATAAAACTTAACGGTGAGACTTTAGAATTTGTTAAGACAACTGTATTCTTAGGTATTACACTGGACTCAAAATTGCAGTGGGGTTCCCACATAACCGCTATAGGAAGTAGGTTGAGCTCTGCTGCTTTTGCAGTCAGGAGAATAAGGCAGCTTACCAATGTGGCAACGGCTCGCTTAGTTTACTTCGCTTATTTTAATAGTATAATTAGTTACGGTCTTATTTTATGGGGATCGGCTGCAGATATCGAAACTGTATTTATATTACAGAAAAGGGCTATACGAGCAATTTATAACTTGGGGTCGCGTGAGTCATTGAGAGAAATCTTTAAGGATATCTTAACCCTGCCGTCGCTGTACATATTTGAAATAATCATGTATGTTAGGAAGAATTTATACAATTTCCCAACGAATACTGATAAGTTAATAACTACAAGAAACACTGGGAAACTCAAAATAACTTTTTATAGGCTAGTGAAGGCGAAAAAGTCGTTCTTGGGAAATTGTATAAAATTCTACAATAAAATTCCAAGACACATTACTGAACTTACGGATTCTAAATTTAAATCTGTTGTGAAAAAGACACTTATTTCAAAAGCATATTATAAGATAAACGATTACATCATGGATAGGGATGTTTGGCAGTGATAGCGTCCCGCACAAGTAATCTAACACAGAAATATTTTGTCCTTAGTATTAAAAAATATGTATGTATGTTGATACTGTAGGTAGCATTTGAATTTTGTACTATTTTTACTGTTATTTTATATACATAGTATATTGTTTTGAAAAAATGACACCTCGCCGAGTTTCTTACGCCGGTTCTTCTCGAGGCAGAGGTTTATTTTATGAACCGGTGGTAGTTTTTTGACATTCATAAGTGCATGTAACATGCCTAAATTGAAGAATAAATGATTTCATTTCATTTCATTTCATTTCATTTCATTTCATTTATTTATTTATTTATTATTTATTTAAATACATGTAATACTAAATATCAATTAACGTATTCCCTTCTGAAAGGCCGGCAACGCACTTGCGACTCCTCTGGTGTTGCATGTATGGGCGACGGTAATTGCTTACCATCAGGCGATCCGACTGCTCGTTTGCCCCCTATAACATTAAAAAAAAAATTTTACGTTGGTCGAAAATTAAGAGGTCTTATAAGTTCTAAAATGTTTTAATTTCAAATTATGACAAAAGTATTGATAATACCAATAGTGATTAAAGGATACGACGATTTTATTAAAGTTTTGGATAGCAACATAGCCATTTTATGATTTTATAGTGTATTAGAATTTAAGCGGAAAACACAGTGCATCCTCAAATCTTATAAAGGGTCGGCAACACGCACGTGACTCCTTTGGAGTTGCGGGCGTCTATAGGCTGCGGTGGCCGCTTACCATCAGGTGGACTGTACGCTTATTTGCCACCGGCGTTGTATTTAAAAAAAACCGTTATTAGCTTGAAAATGGTCTATTTATAACACCACTCGTGTTTGAAACGTTATTTCGTAATGACAAATCCAAAAATGCGTTTAAAATTTATGACATTAGTCCTGTTCTAGATAGTGACATTGAGAAAATGTCAAGATACGTGTCAATTGAATCAGAAAATGGTCTAAATAGATGAGCATTTTTTAACTGATAATGACTCTTCGCTTTCTTAAAGCTAGTGCCTACGCCAAATCTCGGGATTCCAACCCACAACAAATTCACAAGTCAATATAAGGTCGGCAACGTGCTCGTGATTCTTCTGGAGTCGCAAGAGTCAAACATAAAAACCAGCAGTCATCACAGACAAATAGCGATCATCTACAATTCAATAAAAAGCGGTTCTAGTCGTTTCAAATTCAACAAATCCAAGCCTGTCCATTTATCTTTTTGCGGCAACTCGTTTGACAGTTGATTGAGACGGGCTGTCAATACGCGGACTAGTTTTTGCCTTGCGCGGCGCTGGCGAAACGCTGCGTTTTTCGCGAAGTCCCTAGTTTGTTTTTATACGTTGTACTTATGTGTAACTACCTATACTTAAATAAAATAAATAAATATTAGAGGACAATCTTACACAAATCAAACTATCCCCACAGTAAGCACAAGAAGGCTTGTGTTCTGGGTACTAGACGACGATATATTTAATAGATATAAATACTTAAATACATAGAAAACATCCAAGACTCAGAAACAAATATTCATGCTCATCACACAAATATTTGCCCTGACCGGGATTCGAACCCAGGACCGTCAGCTTCACAGGCAGGTGCACTACCCACTAGGCTAAACCGGTCGTCAAACTTACTTGCACTATATTACAGAAACACATGGTGGGTTTAATGAAAGCTGAACCGCTCGTCCCGGTACCGCCGCCGTCCCGGTACCGCTGCACACCGGGTAGAGTCGTCCCGGTACCGCCGCACACCGGTTAGAGTCAGTCCGACCCAGGTCGGGCCTAGCTGAGTTTCTTGCTGGACTCTTCTCAGCTAGGCTAGGTTTAGTGAACCAGCGACAAAACTCCCAGTAGCTCGATTGCACTCACATCTCAGATTCGGTTGAAACCGCTCAACGAATCTCACTGGAGCGCAAACTCTTAGTGTACTCCAGTGTTCCAAACCACACGCGTGGTCGTGCCGGAGGTTTTCCCCTGGATTTTCCCCAGGCTACTCTCTAACCGCGCACTCTCCTATCACTTTATTGGGCCCGGCCTATAAAGCCACAGTCAGGTTCAAAAAAAAAGCTGTACCGCTGGTTTTGTCTAGCTCGAAGTGGCTATTTCTTAAACCATTGGTATTAAAATAGGAAGCAGTATTTTGAAATATACTCGTTCACTTGCAAATCCACTCAAGTTTATGTATACCTAGGTCATTAATTAAATATTAGGTACATGAAGCAAAGGTAATTATTAAGTTGAGACTATTTAGTCGTCCGGGAGTATATTATTCTTCAAAAATGTGCCGGGGCCATAAAAAAGAGTGCCAAATCGCGGACATTTATTTTACTTAATTATCGATATGGGTGTCATTGTCGAGGTTCCTCGAGGTGCCGATTACGAAAATGACGTGCATTATCAAATCAAATGGCGGAAATTTATTTTTCTTCGAGGTTCCACGGGGTGCCGATTACGAAAATGACATCCATTTTCAAATCCAAATTTATTTTTCTTAAAAATCGACATAGTTGTCATCTTTTGGTTCCTCGGGGTGCCGATTACGGAAATTACATCCATACAAATATACGGGTCAAATTGAGAACCTCCTTTTTTGTAGACGGTTAAAAATTACTCTATTACAGCGAAATTGCGGGAAAAGGCTAGTATATTATAACTATGAATACCTCCTTGAATTATTAACCACTTCTAAACGTTCCAAAAACTAAGTTACACCACTTAAGAGCAGTGTTGCCAGAGCCCTTTGGACGAAAATTACGTTTCGTTTCTTGAAAAGTTACATTTTTGATGCAAAAGTTACATTTTTTATATTTATCGTAATTACTTATCAAAATGTTTGATATTAAGAAATGAGTAGCCATATACAGCTACAATTCGGCGAGTTCGGCTGCAGAATTACGCCAGACTGATGGGCGGTATCTCAAATGTCATAGATAGTTGCAACAGACGGGCAGACAGAGTCCTACCATGTAGGTTTCTTTGCCGCCTTTTCTGTATGGAAGCCTATAAATTGTCTCGCTTGGTTAGATACAATTGACCTTTCTTTTTAAATAGTTTCATTATTCTCAAAAGTTACGAAAATTTCCTTTACAACAAAAGTTACTTACATGTTACGCAAGCCGGTCAAAAGTTACGAAAAATGTAAGAAATGTAACCATCTGGCAACATTGCTTAAGAGGCTTCATCAGCACCAAAAACTTTAGAACAACAATAAGTGCTCCTTGAATTGAAGATTTGTGACCTTGGGCAAATAATTAAGGACACAACATCAATGAGATGCGGTCTTTGTGGAAACGCGCTTCACACAATGCTTATACTGAGACTAGCTCCGGGGGTGGAGTCGACAGATGGGGGTGATTAGGGTTGCCAATGGATTAGTAATTAAGTACAGCCATTACTTTATCATAAAGTACCAACAGAATTTGAATGTTCAGATTCAGATTAAATCTTTTATTCGTTACAAGCATAAATAATTCATAAACAATATTTAGAAATGTAGAAAAACAACGGCCGTGTTACAAAATGGATCGGCGTAATGCTGGCTTTCCAGCTAGGGCACGTGGGACTGTGTTATGCATTATATTAAGAATGAGCAGCGCCCTGCGGTGTTACCCGCGGATAAAAGGTAGCCTATGTCCTATTCTGATGTCTAAGCTACAATACCACAGGTATTTAAAAATTGTTTAAGGTCGCGTTCATGTTTGTCTGTTCTTGTCCGTTTAAATTGTAAATTATGACATTTATTTAATTGTTATGTTGTTTGTGACTTTAGTGTTTTTTGTCTTTCGTGGCTTCTCGTGGTCCCAAAGAAAGACCAGCGCAGCGCTAGCAAATGGCTAGCACTATGCTGATTTGGGGCCATTTCGTGGCTATTTTCTGTATTTTGGTGTTATGTTAATTTGTACTGTGTCTGTGCCACGAATAAATGTTTTTTCTTTCTTCTTTCTTTTCAATACTGGAAAGTTTCATCGAGATCCGTTCAGTAGTTTTTGAGATTAAGCGGAACGTACATCCATCCGCACAAACTTTCACGTTTATAGTATTATAGGACGAGGGACTTGCATTTGATAGTAGTTATCGGTATAACACCCGTATCGGTGTAAATAATAAATAAATAAAATAATAAATTCAACTCAATGTAATAAGAAATGGGCATGTAATGGGGAGGGGGGTACAATGTAGACCTCACGTGTTTTTTTCCCCTGTGCCTAAAAAACCGAAAAATAATATCGACTCATGTAGGATATTATAAACCATCATTTCGCACGTCAAAAACAGCAAGTCTATTTGCGTAAACAACAAAATAAACACAATACCAATTAACACAATACCATTTCAATTTCAATTTTGAATAGTGAAAAATACACGTGATGTTTCGTGGGGGGGGGTCTCCTAGAACCTCACCGAAGATCACGAAGGGAGAAGGGGGGTCTAAAAGTGGACCAAAAAAATTCGCGCAATTTCTGGATAAGCCCTTTAGTATAAGGACGTAATTTTAATCTCGTTTTTGTTTTATATCTTTGTTAATGAAATTGTAATGTAAAATCTCGATTTGCAATAGATTCGTGACTTTGATGACCGCTTTAGCCTAGTTGGTAGTGACCCTGCCTTCGAAGCTGGTGGTCCCGGGTTCGAATCCCGGTCAGGGCATGTATTTGTGTGATGAACACGAATATTTGTTCCTGAGTCTTGGATGTTTTCTATGTATTTAAGTATTTATATCTATTAAATATATCGTCGTCTAGTACCCATAACACAAGCCTTCTTGAGCTTACTGTAGGGCTAGTTCGATTTGTCTAAGATTGTACTCTAATATTTATTTATTTTATTATTTTTTTATTTATTCTACCCTATCTCTCCTATTTTCCGTCTGTTTTTCATTTTTACAAATAGTCGGTCGTAATATTTTGGCAGCCCTGGCGCGGAGCACCCTCCCAGCCCCCGTCATTACTTTGTCAAAGGTCCTTTCTTCACGCGTTCCACTGTATCAATACATGAGCTACCTACGGCGACTGTACAGTCGGGTTCAAGTCGTCGTCTCGCGGCGAAAAAATAAACAATAGCATTCTTTTGTAATCAGCCCGGGGATCCCAGGGACCGGTAGACGACGGGTATGTACAAATTTGTGCTATATTCCGTTTATAATAGGGTTCAAAAATGGGTAGGTATTATTGAACGCGACTGGACCTACTCTGCTATGCTTGAGATGAATTGGCACGGTATTTCTGTTACATTTTCTCTTTTCAGCTTCTTACACGCGTATTCAGAATTTATTGGTAAAAAATAAGCTTTTTACGGGTCAGCTATTAGATTTTTAAACATGCAACATATTACATTTATAAATGTTAATACAAATGACCGGGGGATGGCGACCGGTTTAGCCTAGTGAGTAGTGCACCTGCCTGTGAAGCTGACGGTCCTGGATTCGAATCCCGGTCAGGGCAAATATTTGTGTGATGAGCATGAATATTTGTTTCTGAGTCTTGGATGTTTTCTATGTATTTAAGTATTTATATCTATTAAATATATCGTCGTCTAGTACCCATAACACAAGCCTTCTTGAGCTTACTGTAGGGCTAGTTCGATTTGTGTAAGATTGTCCTCAAATATTTATTTATTTATTTTATTTATTTTTAAATGACATGATGTTATCTAGGTACTATTGACGCTACTGGGTCAATGACACTTTGGCATATTTGTGAACTCATCAATTGAGTAACAGGATTTAGTTATTACATTATTAGTATACTTACAGAGTGTAAAGTTTTAGACCATTTCTTAGAGCTGAAAACATTTACAAATTCTCAAATAATTGTAAACCCAACCGCGCACTCCTATCGCTTTATTGAGCCCGGCCTATAAAGCCACAGTCAGGTTCAGTCATCAGGTTCAGGTCAGGTAGAGCGAGGGACCTAAAGTCAGCACAGTGAATTCTCAACTTAAAATTGTAGTTAGATGTAGGTACATAAAGTACGTTCGACACGTTACGTAGTCAACTGACCATTTGACCAAATGTATCATTATCATTACTGCCACAGCAGTCGTGTGTGACTGCAGTTAGGTTAATTTGTGCACTCGGTTTGATATGCAGTTACGTTAATATAGGTGCACGCTTGCTGAAGTTGCCAATGACATTCGCAACAATAATTTTGCCCGCGATTTCTTCCGCGTAGGACTCATTCACGGCGATAAAATTTAATTGCTATTTTTTAATATCAGGCGCTTACCTAGTCATCGCTATTTCATAAAAATCTTCCATCCCTTTAAAGGATAATTTCCGGGATAAAAATTATCCTGTCCTTCCCCGGGACTCAAATTATCTCCATGCGAAATTTAATCTAAATCGGTTCAGCGGTTTAAGCGTGAAGAAGTAACAGACAGAAAGACAGACAGACACAGTTTCGAATTTTTAATATAAATATTATTATATTTATTTATTTTAATTATTAAGAAATGTCACATCACTTTCATCATTTTTAATTTTGTCGGGTAGTTTATTATAGAGATACCCACAATAGAGACAGTTTTATTCGATTTTGCAAGTCGACAACATGTTATGGTCAACATATTTTTGTTTTTTTTTGCAATTCGTGAACTTTTGGATGTCTTAGTTTTTTTTTTAAACAACGCCGGTGGCAAACAAGCTTACGGTCCACCTGATGGTAAGCGGCCACCGCAGCCTATAGACGCCCGCAACTCCAAAGGAGTCACGTACGCGTTGCCGACCCTTTATAAAATTTGAGGATGCACTGTGTTGACAGCAGAAGGAACACATTTAGGTCCCTCGCTCTCAACACAGTGCATCCTCGGGAGCTATGGCAACCTTGCTCACCTCCAGGAACACAACACTACATACTTGGAAATAATTTCATGGTACTACGCACGAATTTATGTAAAACAAGTATTATGACAACATAATGCTAAATTAACATGATTCCATTTTTTTACACCATTGATATATTCCATTGGCTTCAAATAGGAACGCTTGTGGCGTTATGCGAGGTTAAGCAACGTGGGCCAGGGTCAGTTCTTGGACGGGTGACCGCTATGAGTGGTTGGTAACCGAGCGTTCCCATGCTTTAGAAGGCACGTTAAGCCGTTGATCCCTCCTGCTGTCTATGGTAGCAGCCGCTAAGCCAAGTTGCATTCGAGCGGCTTGAGAAAATAAAAGTGCAACAAAAACTGAGAACCGTATTGCCTTCTCGAAGGTTTCACGGTTTGAAATAATCGGCATCATCATCATCATTTCAGCCGAAAGACGTCCACTGCTGAACATAGGCCTCCCCCAAGGCTCGCCATTTAGACCGGTCCTGTGCCGTTCGTTTCCACCGGATTCCCGCGACCTTCTCCAGGTCATCACTCCACCTTGTCGGAGGCCTACCGGCAGCTCGTCTTCCGGTGCGTGGACGCCACTCAAGCAGTTTCTGGCCCCATCGACCGTCAGTCCTGCGAGCAATGTGCCCTGCCCACTGCCACTTAAGGCGCCTATACCCGCGAACGACCTTGCGCGTTGGGGCGTGGCTTAGCCTTTCCCGCCGCACTACCCGCGCCCCCCCGCTGTAACAGGTTTTTGCAGATTTTTTGTATGTGTGTATGTATTTTTTATATTATTATTTTCTAAATACGTAGGAATGTTTGAAGTAATTAAATATATAAAATAGTTAAGTAGGTATATTGTCTCAGAACCGAACTCTTATATTTTAGCGTCGCGCGCAAAGCGACACAGCCTTCCCGTCCGAGAGCCGGTGGCAGACTGCCGCCCGTCGCCCGCGCATGTATCCGCCCCAACTTTTATGACGGTGTGGTAGTTATTCCAGGTTTTTGACAAAAGTAATGATTATTTTACAATATCCAACACAGAGATTATGAAAAACTGAATTAAGTTTTATTTTCTGAATATCCCGTGTAAAAAACATGTCTAGATAGTGAGCAGTAGCGATTTAAAAGGTTGAAAAATGCCTTATTTGATATTTCTTTTTTGTTAGGACAATCTAGGCGTGTTGCAATTTCCATCACTGAGATTGAAGAGGACATATCAATTGTTCAAGTATAACTTTTCGAGACCTATATTTCGGGCCAGTTTTGAGTTTTAGGCCTTTGAACTCGACCAAAATGTGGTATTTCACTCTATTACGCGCCTTAAGTCTCGCAATTTTGAAGGCTATGTCGGTGACCCCAGTTCTGCTACGGATAGCTTCATTCCTAATTATATCACGCAGAGAAACCCCGAGCATAGCTCTTTCCATTGCTCTTTGGGTGACCTTGAGCTCATTGAATCGGCATACAATAAATAAATAAATACTTTAAATAGAATAATTTAATTTGCAATTTCAACTCTAATTGTCAGTTGAAATGGACCGGCGGTATTAGCCTGTACGACAGGGCCTTAATTAAACCTTCGTAATTTGTAGCTGTAATTGTTTGAATCCACACCTATTATTAGCTAGCAATATGTTCCCATTACGTTTGCCTTTATATTATACCTGCTTCAAGAGTGTTAAATTTATAATTGCAGGAAACTAACGATAAGGGTGCGTTCACATTTAAAACATTTCCTGTACAATTACATCTAATCACAACTCAGATTCGGTTGAAGCCGCTCAACCAATCTCACTCGAGCGCGTGGCGTGGTCGTGTCGGAGGTTTCCCCTGGATTTTCTCCAAACCACTCTCCAACCGCTCACTCCTGTCGCTTTATTGAGCTCGGCCTATAAAGCTACAGTCAGGTTTCAAAAAGTCGTGTTAATTTCATCTGTCCACTAGTCCAACCAATGAAATTTAAATAAATTCTAAAATGGAAGTAAGTTTTCATTAATATACTGTCCACGTTCAGTACAAAACATGACAAACGGTCTATACTCACATTAATTAATTGTGGTTATCACACATTTAGTGCAAACTATCTATAGGTATGTATGTTAACAAGTCGGTAGATTTGTGACAATGAGGGCTATCGTTTTTGTTCTCACCAGTTGGCGCCACTGTCGAGTAAGGTCCAGCTGTCAAAAATTGTTTATGGATTATTCTGGGCATAAGAACGAAGTTTACACTTAAACCATGTTTAAAACCTTAAAACCGTACCGTGAAAATATCGAACATCCCGCATTGTAGCGCAGTCCCGTTTTGTTCGGAAAAAAAGGAGGAAATAAGTTTCCGAAAGACAAAACTGTCTCAAAGCACTGACAGTCATTGACCTGTAACTCATATTTGCCGTAATTAATGAAGCTCAGGTATTGAAAAATAGGCACCATATTGTTCCAATTAGATATTAACCCGCGTACCGCAACCACAAAGAGTGACATTTGACATTTTGGATACCTCACGCTACACTAGCGCCTCTAGCGGCGAATTCATACGCGATAGCCCCCATTGGATATAGGCAAATAGTGTGAACCCAGCTTTATGCAGCATTTATGTAAAATCGACTATTCAAATGACAAGTAATGAGCTGTCTAGGATCAATCACTATGGTAACTGATGGCTTAAAAACATAACCAAAAAATAATAGCAAATTTCTGTAACTTGGTGAGATTTAAAGGAATCATTCACTTTTGGAAGTTAAAACCTGCCCGTCGCTAGTCTAGGCACAGTCAAACAAAGAGGATGTACCCACTTTATTACGTTATGCCATTGTAATAAGGTCTAAAATACTCCAAAAACGACCACAAAGTGACTGTAGGTAGTGACGAGGAAACCCAATCATATTCACAAAGACTGAAAGTGAATGAAAGATTGGATATATGAACATTATGAGCTAAGCCGTTCAATGGCCTCGCCTTATTGACGTCAGAAGTCAAAGCCGCCCTGTGACGTCAATATTGTTTATTGCAAAACCGAATGATTTGACGACGGCTTTACTGAGATGAAAGTAGTAAGTAGGAAGCCTATTAGAATAGAGATGTACCTAATGTTATTGCACTGCACACTCTTTTTTTTTCTTTTTTTTTTTGAACCTGACTGTGGCTTTATAGGCCGGGCCCAATAAAGCGATAGGAGTGCGCGGTTGGAGAGTAGCCTGGGGAAATCCAGGGGAAAAGCTCCGGCACGACCACGCGTGTGGTTTGGAACACTGGAATACTCTAAGAATTTGCGCTCCAGTGAGATTCGTTGAGCGGTTTCAACCGAATCTGAGGTGTGTGTGACTGCACACTCGTTACGCGTACTTCTACTTATCAAGTTGCCGGTTGAGCGGCCGAATCGAAATCTACCCTCGAAATTCTTGTATCAAGGCACGATTAACTCTGTACCTGCACATAATATTTATTTAATTTATTAATTTAATTGTAATACTCAAAGAAAATAATTGTATTAAAATTTGACCACCGTTAAATTATTCTCATCATATTATCTTATTTAACTCATTTTTATTGTTAACCTGCAGCTACCATAACTTAGAATACTTACATTAGATTAGATTAATGTAAATTGCTACACCCTAACAGGGTCCATGATGTACCTGCTCAATGTTTAGAAATAAGACCTTGTAATACCATGGTTGCAATTATTGAATAAATAAATAAATAAAAAATTAATAAATAAATACATAACTCTCGAATATCTAGTAGATATTTCAGTCTAGGGCACGTTGGAGTGTAGGTTAGTTAATGAAATGAAATGAAAACATTTATTTTACACTCAAGAGTCCATATCTCGTTAGTAATAAAAATAAACCTCTACATAGTATAAAACAAAGTCGCTTTCTCTGTCCCTATGTATGCTTAAATATTTAAAACTACGCAACGGATTTTGATGCGGTTTTTAATAGATAGAGTGACTCAAGGGGAAGGTTTATATGTATAATACATGCATCAGCATTGCACCCGTGCGAAGCCGGGGCGGGTCGCTAGTAAAAAATAAGTTTAACTTAATTAATGGAGAGTTCTTTACGTTAACACAGAAAGAAAAACACGGGTTGCTACTGGCGGAGCGTAAAATCTAACTAAAATCCTCCTCAGTACCTAACTGAACTGAGTGAAATTATATGGAATTTATTTGTCGATTCAGTCCTTTGAATGGCGGTGCGATGGTGGTTGGAAACGTAAAACGTATTACTCGGAGCCACTAGTTATGAATGTTTTCAATAAAAATAAGAATAAATTATTATAGATTCTATTTTTTTAGTTTATTTATTTATTTATGATAACAATACATCTATCCTTACAGTTTCCGAATGCGATAGTGTAGCAAATTATTATTATAGCCTAAAACTTAACGATAGAGAAGATACAGCACATGTGTGAACTAGGATGCTTCCTGTGTTTCAGATAATGAATAAATGAATAATAATTCATCTACAAAACCATGTCGCCTGGCATAAGCTGTGAGACTTCCACTTACTAGCTGGCGCGTACCTCTCCCAACGGATTGCTCTTGCAGTTCAGAGGGGTAACGCCGCCAGCGTTTTGGGGTCCATGCCCGCAGGCAGAACTTTTAGATGGAGTGTTTTTTTGTAATTGGTTTTATTTGTTTCTTTGTTGTAATTGTAAGTATGTATATTGTATACCTTCCACTTATCTTATTGATTTGGTATGAATTTCGTATTTGTCACACGCGCTTTGGTCCACATTGAATTAGCCTAGATAATTAAATTAGCTCTCCTGTTGGACCTAGATAATTCAATTTGCACACGTACCGTACCTGCGCTCGGAATAGGCAAAATAATTACTAATTTCTACAACCTGCCATTACTAGCTATAACTCCAATAATTACTAGCCATTTTGAGCCTCGTGTTCAAGAACAAAAGCACTATTTTTGCTTAACGACCACATCCAGGATGTGAGCCTTAATGACTGTACTTGAAGAATTCTCGGATAGCATCTTTCTCAACTAATAGCGTGTAAGTTTACATACAGTTAAATAACTTTACTCACGCCTTTCGAAGAAATGGTTGCAAATTATCGACCAGGACCAAAGACTTGGACCCCACAGCTAATGATTCCATTCGAATCTCATATGAGCTAGCAGAAGAGAGCACATGAACAGATATGAAATATAATAGAACTGTTAAGTTAGGTTATCTTTACCAAAAACTGAAAAGAAAAATAAACTGAGAAAGATCGGCAATGCGCTCTTGACACTCCCGAGTTGCAATAAATACATTTTCTTGCTATGTGCATATTATAATGATAATAATTATTTACTTCAAATATCACAAAGACTTATAGCATCAAGTAAGAATAGGACTGGAACCGGCAATACACACAAACAAAGATGTACGAAAGAGATGCAAGCATTGACAACAACACAGGTGAGAACGAGATACAATGTGTCATCTCCTGTCCCTCATCGTGTATTATTTGTCACCGGCCTCTGTCACCGAAACGTCATCAATGTATTCAAGCCTATGTATATACAGCACGACTAACTATGAGATGTTAGAATTGTGCTACGTCCATATCAGTCTTCTGATACATCTCAATTTAGTCAGCCTGCCATATGTCCGTCCCCCTTGGTGATTCGCTAATCCTTCTATCTAATCATCTTTCTACGACTCATAGGTACATTAGTGGTTAGCAATTTTTTTTTCTTATCCTATATGGGTGTCCCACTGCTGGGCAAAGGCCTCTCCCCATGAATACCATGACTCCCGCATCAGTGCCTCCTGCCAGTTGGCGAGAAAGGCGTCTAAGGGTGGGTTGCACCAAACCGTCTGTAATCGTAAGCGATGTTCGTCAAAATCTGATTGTATTGAAAGTTTGACACGTTTCTATGGGATGACAGCTACCGGCGCCATATTTGACGATGACCGGCCTGCGATCGTATGTTGGTGCAACCGACCCTAAGTCATCAATTAATTAATCTTATTGCTAGTGTAGAAAATTTATTAAATTTAACATAAGCCGTCGTCTCCCGGCGAAAAAAATAAACACTAGCATTCTTTTGTAATGATCCCGAGGATCCCAGGGACCGGTAGACGATATTATTTATTTATTTAGCCCAGATATGAGACACTGGGGCATACAATTACCTCCAGTGCCTCATAAATGGGCAGTCAATGCGTTCTGCGGCGACCGCTAGCTGGGCGTTGCCGCCGGCGCGCGCGCACCGCGTCGGAGGCCACTCTTTTGCCCATGGTAGTTACAACACAATCCACACGCGCCTCCGCAGCCAAGCCCGAGCTGCAGTAACACGGCAACCTCAGCAGCACCCTGAAGGCGTCATTATATTGGGCGCGGACGGCGTTATATGCTTACTTTGAATAATTTACCCACAGGCTGCTTGTGTTAAAAGTAGTATCGCTTTGAGTGGTTATTAACTGAGCGCTCCCGTAATTTGGAAGGCACGTTAAGCCGTTGTTCCTGACTGTTGTCTGACAGCAATCGTTGAGCCAGGTTAGAGGCCTCCGGGTGGCTTGAGAACTTGTAACAGAAAATGCCAACTTACTTGACAAGTTGGGGTCGAAGTTTCGGATTATTTAAATGATAATTTTATGTAATATTTAACTTTTGACTATTATAAAATATGAATTCATTGCTTTAATAATTATTATATGACTTGCACATATTTTTTTAATTTTTATTTTTAATTTAGATTGATTATATTTTTCGAATTGTTTTTTATGTATTTTTATCCAATGTTTTGTACGCCTATTGGCAAGACATAGAAGGTCACTAAATGTATTTTTAACAACTCTGTATTCATCAGCCTACCTATGTCTACAATAAACATTTTTCTGATTCTGATTCTGATTCTGATTCTGATTTTGATTCTGATTTTGATTCTGATTCTGATTCTGAAGATGCATCACGTCCGCACACGTGACCATTTAGCACCACCCAGGGCTAAACGGTGCAACAAAACTGGCAGTAAAATTGCTATACGATATAAAGATAAATATATATGTACGTTTCCAAAGTAACAAAAACATCTGTAAACTCTAACGATTGTCATAAAAGTCATGATCGCATATTTTGTCACTGTATTTATTGCGTTTAGATATTTTCGATATTGATTGCACCTAGTTATGTCACAGTTAAAGACAAACATTTATTTTCAAATCATATTTGGGTCATTGTCAGATTTAGGTTCGCGTCTTTTCGGTGGACATATCAAAAGTTAAAGGCCACAAAGCTTAATTTTGGATTGGTCTAGTAACCCGCATAAACGGTGTTTCCGTGACTATAAATCCATGTAATAAAAACGTTACTTACATGTACATAAGCCGTTAACTATTAACCACCGGGTGGCCTTTTGTTTTTACAACTGACAATGACCCATTTTATAATGCGGTCCAATAAAGCCAGAAACTATTTCACATATCGACATACATGTACGACTCGTTCCCACATTACAAAAGGACATTTTGTAAGCCCACACATGTGCCATACAAAGGAACATTAGCCGCTCAACCCATTTACATATCTTGGCCCCAAACTCACCCTTATAGTTTGCGATGGTAGTCAGGTTATTATTAGAGGATTTCTTGTTATACCTATTACGAGAATACGAAGGACGTTATTTTTTTTTAACCTGACTGTGGCTTTATAGGCCGGGCCCAATAAAGCGATAGGAGTGTGCGGTTGGAGAGTAGCCTGGGGAAAATCCAGGGTAAAACCTCCGACATGACCACGCGTATGGTTTGGAACACTGGAATGCTCTAAGAGTTTGCCCTCCAGTGAGATTGGTTTGAACGGTTTCAACCGAATCTGAGGTGTGAGTGGAATCGACAACTCCTCCATCGATTCCACTATAGAGGAGGTTTTGAATACGATTGTGGTACCTATATTATAGTCATTTTCAAATTCATGATAGTGAACATAGTTTTTTCTTTAAAATATATCGATTTTATCATCGTCGAGGTTCCACGGGGTGCCGATTACGAAAATGACATGCATTTTCAAATCCAAGATGGTGGATATTTATTTTCCTTAAAAATCGATATGGGCGTCATCTTGTGGTTCCTCCAGGTGCCGATTACGAAAATGACATTTATTTTCAAATCCAAGATGGAGAACATTTATTTTTTCTTTTGAGTAATTTTTCACATTTTTTTAATACCACGTCGGTGGCAAACAGACGTACGGCCCGCCTGATGGTAAGCGGTCACCGTAGCCTATGGACGCTTGCAACTCCTGGGGTGTCACATGCGCGTTGCCGACCCTTTAATAATTTATATACTCCTTTCTTGAAGAACCCCATACTGTAGTCCCTTGGGAAAACCTCGGCAGGAAGCTCATTCCACAACCGGAGCGTCCATACATATGGGATATGTCAGTTGAAAAATAGACCTCATTTATATCATAGACATAGACATAGACATAGAAATATTTTATTTAACATCACATGGCATGACTTAACAGTAGCATTTACATGTACAAATCTTAAAATTAAACTTAAAATTTTAACATAGGATATCTTTGTTACCATCTAAAATCTACGCGGACGAAGTCGCGCGCGGCCGCTAGTGTCTTTATAAAACACTTGTACACTAGGGTCGTCACTAGGTAAACACACAATACTAATAATTTGTGATGCCTTCGTAAAAGGCTGTGGAATCCAACGGTAATGTAGCCTCGCGCTTGCCGGACCCTTATTTCTACAGCGGACATTCGCGAATAAAGATGAATATGAAATGGACGCAAATGGATTCTTTATGTAATGCTATCCCGTCCGGTCTCAGCCTATACACTTCAGTTTTGAAGAGTCCTTGGGCGTTCTACAATATGGTAAAGAGGGTCCTTTCGTACAACGGTAGGTACGGTTACATAATGGGGGCTATCGTTTTTGTGCTCACCAGTTGGCGCCACTGTCGAGTAAGTTCTAGCTGTCAAACATTATTATTGGTTATTATGAAAATAACTCGCACAAGGAAAGGGTCAACATACCAGCTCCTCACACACACCTGTCGACTGACCAAGTCAACCAAAATCATGCATCATGTGGGGCCTAAAGTATATAACAAACTTCCCGCAGAAGTGAAAAATGCGGGTAGTGTCTCCACATGCTTAAAAAAATTAAAATCGTGGCTCCTCACTCACTCATTTTACAATATTAAAGAATTTTATGACCTACCCAATAATTAATAATAACAATACCTATTACTTATGATTATACTTAATGATTTCAGTAATTTGTAGAATTGAATTAACACATAATAATTAATACTGTATAATTGAACTATAACAATGACATGTAATATTGATAATATTATTAATAAATGACTATGACTATGACTATGGACATGAGAACGAAGTTTGCATTTAAATCATGTTTAAAACCTTAAAACCGTATCGTAAAAATATCGAACATCCCGCATTGTAGCCCAGTCCCGTTTTGTTCGGAAAAAGGACGAAATAAGTTTCCGAAAGACAAAACTGTCTCAAAGCACAGACAGTCATTGACCTGTAACTCATATTTGCCATAATCAAGCTCAGGTATTGCAAAATACTCACCATATTGTTCCAATTATATAATAACCTGCGTACCGCAACCACAAAGGGTGACATTTGACATTTCGGAGACCTCACGCTACACTAGCGCCTCTAGCGGCCAATTCATACGCGATAGCCCCCATTCGATATCTATTTTAAAGCCTAAAGTACTTTGGCGTTTATTATTAACTCTTTATTATTTTTTCTTAGGTACTTTTACAGTATTTTATATAAACCTATGCAGAAAATTATAATTAAACCGAAAATATACGTAAATGTGAAATAATGTTTCATATTTATGTTATAGGGGGCAAACGAGCAGACGGATCGCCTGATGGTAAGCAATTACACCAGAGGAGTCGCAAGTGCGTTGCCGGCCTTTCAGAAGGGAATACGCTCTTTCCTTGAAGGTTTGAAGGTCATGTCGGTCCGGAAATACCGCAGGCGACAGTTCATTCCATAGTTTGGTTGTGCGAGGCAAGAAATTTCTTGAGTGTTTGACAGAGGGGTACGTCAAGTATATCAATTTCGTCTCCAGTCTTAAATACGCTAAGACATAAAGTACCTAATCAATATTACTATGTATGTATGTATACAGTTATTACTATTACTTGTTCTGTTGGATGGAAAGCTGTATGAATCTACAAATGACGCTGTACCTATTCAAAGGCCCTTACGTCCCATAACTTGCAATTGCTATATCGAGTCTGCGCGCTGTCAGTGCGCATCATATATCGTAATTAGGGCTACAACGAATGCGCATTGATTGAGTTTAATTCAAGCTACATTGTTGCAGGTACGTAGGAGCCTCAGGCACATCGTTGCAGATCTACGTTTGAAGTTCGAGTAGACATGGTACACGCTACACAGCGATATGTATTGCACATTGGTTTTTGGAAAGAGACAATTGGTTGACGACAATTTTCGACCGTCAATCAATAATCGTATTTATTCATTGACGTTCCATATCAATACTGCTCTTTATGGACTTTATTAGTTTACATGAAATCGATGACTTTGTAAACTTATTTTGAAGACGAATGACTAACGTCACATAGTGTATGTGTGACAACGCTCTACAAAACCGAAATTGTCCGAGTCTCTTTCCAAAGACCGATGTTCAGTTTTTAACGCCTTTTACTGATGTAACTTGGTGTTCGATAGTGAGAGGTGTAGACACATGGTGACGTACATATATTTATCACTGACCGTACCAGTCATTCTACTTTTTCATGACCAGTTTTCTATTACAAAAAAAGACTATGATGTGTAAGGAATTAGTGTACAAAAAAAGGATTTAGAAATAGTACCTGAACCTAATAAAAGGAATTTACAGGTAAAAATACTTAAATATTAACATATTGCTGTAAAATGTAAGTAACATAGAGGTAAAAACTATTTTTTCATACAGATGGTGAGACCTCCAAGAACCACTGAGATACTCGATTTATGGATATTATAGCTGTGGTTCGTTCATTACCAAAACTATCAGAAGTGATACTGCAATTAAACTTCTTTCTAAATAATAATACAAAAATATGAAGTGGGGGCAAGTATTCCAAAATATGCATTAAAAAAAAGGGTCTGAAAATTATATGAATGAAAAAGTAGAATGGCCACCTAACAATGGTCAGGAAGTAGCATATAAACAAGTTGACAATTTCAGTTGACGTTCAATTGACGGGGAGTAGAAACACGCTGCTGTAATAGTTGTATGGGAATGAATAGTGATCGTGATATGCCACAACCAATTAAATGTAGGTCTGCAATGTCCTTTATTGGTATATTATTCTCTTGCTTTCCATAGACATGAATTTCATTTCAGTTTATAGAACTTTATTCTCAAAAGAAATTTTCATGTCACTTAATGAGAAATTTTTGCATATATTTAAATATATTTTTTGCATATTTTATTTATTTATTTATTTATTTTTTTTTTTTTTTTTAATATTTATATAAGTAACAAAATTATCATGCATCAAGAGCAGTTTTACACTAAAGCATAAGGTATTTATAAGTTAGTTCTTAACCTATAAATCCTATAATAGGTAAACAAGCTATATCATAAAAATAAGGTGGGTAATATACAAAACTCATAGCAACTGCCAGCATACAGTTTACATGCAATGTTGCTAATCACCTTGCTACAGATATATAATTTCACATTTTTAACCCTAAGTACTTGAACATTACGTTGTAAATAATATTACCATACGTTTGCGGTTGTACGAAAAGATAACATTTAGAGATTTTATTTTGTAAATTTCAGTGTTTTTTTGCCAAATATTTACCCGGGGATACCCGGGAATTCCGTAATTACTCTCCAGTGTAATGTGAGGCTTAATTACCCGGGAAATTTCAGATACCCGGGAAAAAACCCTAGAACGAACCCCGACCCGTAACACCGGGTTTTTTAAAAAACACGAAATATCATTGTAGCTTTTCGGTGAAGCAAAGCATTTAACGAGGTCCTCATTTTCCCTTTGGGTTGTGAGGTCGGACAGCAGTCGGACCCAGAAGTTCCTCAGTCAAAATCAAAAAAAATCAAAACATTTATTCTGCAAATAGGCCTCAAGGGCACTTTTACAAGTCAAAATCTATCTAGGTACATCAAATAAAAATAATACAATAATCAAAGTATCATTATTTAAATGTAGTGTTACATGTCAAAAATAAGACTAAGAAACTAATAACAATCGAGATTTGTTAGAGATGTATAAGGTCTCTAAGCGTCAAGATAAAAGGTAATAAAGTAGGTACACTAATCATAATAAAATATTTTGAGCTATATCTATAACACGTCAACATGAAAATAATAAAATCTAATAAATAAATATCCTCAGAGATGTATAAGGTCTCTGAGCGTCAGTCTAAAAAATAAAATCAAATGAGAACAGTGAAGTCTCTCATCATGTCAATTACACTGAACACTAGTGGTAAGTAATTCATGGATCATGATACAATTTCTATATCACGGTTGCTAAGTGATTTATGTTGGTCAAGATTCAAGTGGTATGATGCAACTTCTCAAATGATTTCGACCCACTTATAGCAATTTCGGTTTTTTCTGTAGTAACCAGCGTATTAGCTCTCGGAGTAGATTGGCGAAATACTGAATTGAATTTTTTTTAAATAACAGATTATGTGTACTACTAACAGCCATAGTAAAGTTGCTTTTTTTGGAATCTGACTGTGGCTTTATAAATCGAGCCCAATAAATCGATAGGAGTGCGCGGTTAGAGAGTAACCTGGGGAAAATCCAGAGGATACCCCCGACAAGACAAGTCGTTTAAACACTGGATTACTTTAAGAGTTTGCGCTCCAGTGAGATTGATTGAGGGGCTTCAACCAAATCTGAAGTGTGAGTGGAATCGAGCTACTGGGAATTTTATCGCTGGCTCACTAAACCTAGCCTAGCTTCTCAGCTGAGTCCAGCAAGAAACTTAGCTAGACCCGACCGGGATCGGACTGAATCTACCCGGTATGCGGGTAATATGGACAATATGTGTTGTCACGGTCGCGCGGTGGACGTCCCCGCCGGCGGGAAGAAAATATTGCAATACGTGTCGATTCTCAAAGAAGATTGCATTAAATAGATGATCGTTAAACTCAGTAACCTGATTTTTTTAACCTGATTGTGGATTTATAGGCCACGCCCTATAAAGCGATGGATGATGATGATGATGTCCTCCCAGACGCTTCCGTCGACGGCGACATCCTGACAAATTAATTCTATGGGATGTTAGATATTTTCTTATTGATTACGAGCATGTGCGCGAGAGTGACTTGCAAAGCCAGACTTGGTTTTGAAACTCCGGCGACATGAGAAACAGTGGAGCTCTCCACTTGAGTTATAAGTATATAGATAGGAGGGCTTGGGTCGAGTTTTACGAATCTGGCGTTTAGCATCCAGAGCTTCGAGACGAGTGCGATCGATAAGAACCCTTAACCATCGTTAAAGAACCTTACTTATCAGCTAAAAACTGATTTTTACTGCCATTTATCAAGGTTATGTATGTAGGAAACTTGAGTGACGTATATACTAGAACTAGAACTTTTTGCTATTCCCACGTAATCATTCAAGAATTTCAATAATCTAATAATCTTCCTAGAGAAAGATTAAGGCGATTCCTAGACTATGATATAAAGATTAAATTGAGTATTAAAGTCTTAACATTCCGGCGATAAAAATGATACAAGTATGTGACCGGCTCGGCTGCCTCTGCTACCACATACACATGTTTGAGTATAGTAAACGACTGGCACCATTAAGAACAATTAGAGTGTTTATAATAATGTATTTATTTGTTCAACACAGGTAAGTACAAAGGTCAAAGGTAAAAAATACAATATTATGAAACACCATGTTGCGCCGTTAGGCATACAAATCGAATGAAGCTATTAATGGAGCCAGGCTTGTGCTAAATTCCATTAATCGCAGTCTAACAAAAATTCGTTAACAGTATAGTAGGCTTTTCTTACCAGAATATCAAATAGCTTCTTTTTAAAATGAGCCAAATTATCTATATCTATAATATCTTTCTGTACTTTGTTATAAATTTTAGGGGCCATTCCCAGTACACTTTTCCTAAATTGAGCTGTTTTGGAAGACATTCCGCTTATTTTGTTCCTTAGACGTGTACTCCTAAAACTTGGATATAGGTGCTGATTACATCTTACAAACATTACAACTTCAAATACATACATGCATGAGAGAGTCAAAATACCATCTTTTCATACTATCTTTTTAGGGTTCCGTATCCGAAAGTTCCAAACGGAACCCTATTGTCGTCACTCACGCGTCCGTCCGTCCGTCGTCGGTCACACAGGTTTTACAGTCAAACGGTTGGAGCTACAGTCTTCAAATTTTCACAGTATAAGCAAGATGCTGTTTCATATAACACAGTTATAATACAGTAATACAATGCTGTAATACAGTTTGGCAGATGAGAGAAAAATATATATATGTAAACTTCACGTGTAATAAATAAATTTAAAAAAAAATATTTGTATACATATGTTGACCCAATGCCATATAAATAGTTTAAACTTATTTTATGTCGCTCCGCGCGCGGAAAATCCCACTTCCTGGCCAGAGGGTGACATAAAATTTTGTACTTACCTCGGGCGGTAATTAAGAAAGCCTCAGATCGCATAATTATCGCCCTTGCCTTCGGCTCGGGCGTCAAATACCTGCGATCTGAGACATTCTTTGTTTTACCGCCCTTGGTAAGTAATGTACTATTAATGTCTTTAAGGGGTCGCTATAGCTAAAGGGGGAGTCGAAAAAAATTTTTGACCTACACCATCGAGTTTGGTGTCGTTGTTTAGGACTCATTGAGTAGATAAATACTACGGTATCTACTACATCAGGTAGACTGTATCCTTGTTTTTTATCAACCGTGCAGTATAAAAAGTAATTTATTTATTTATTTAAACTTTATTGCACAAAATACACAAATTGTACAAATGGCGGGCTTAATGCCAAATGGCATTCTCTACCAGCCAACCATTGGGCTAAACAGATAATTTATAAAAGGTGCAAAAAAAAAGAAAAAAAAAAGAAAGTAATGTCTTAATAATTGTCACTGATTGTTACATTGTTTTCTTTACTGTTATTTTATGACACAAAGAAAAAGAACGATTCTAAAAAGAATCTTCAGGTTAACAACTGGCAGGAATGGAAAAATCGGAACAGGTGATTTGTTCTCGTTTCGGAGGCCGAGATAGTCTTTTTCTACTCGTCGACTTCAATGTTTGAATTAAGATATCGTAGACGAAACTAAAATCACATACATTCTCTATTGGTTCCCTTCAAGTGAACTCTAATGAAATAGACCAATCACGTGTCGCCTTTTACTGTACTCTTATGAAATTGGCTAATCACGTGTCGCCATTACAGTACTCTTATGAAATTGACCAATCACGTGACGCCGCGGCATAGAACAAAAGACGTCAACGAGCGTCCGACCCATGTGCCTAAACTTGATTTTCGCAAGACTAGTCTGTTTAATTGTTTCGGTTTGTTTAATTAATTTCCGTTGACACATAGAAAAAATAGTATATACAATAGTTATATAATTAGCTTTTTAAGTCTCGAACCTTACTTAGACCACTCGGCAAGCCTCGTAATCTAATCACGGTTCTCAACTAAAAAGCATACATTATATAACGATTGCATAAACTACTATTGGGCCACCGCGACGAAAAGAGTAGTTAGTAATGAAAAAACAAACGCATTCGATCCTTTGAAAACGGTATAGTTAGTTTACAAATACGTAGGTATCCGGTTTTATTGTTGTCAAAGCGCGCATTAAACGGTCTTGTTGCGAGACTGTTCACTGACACTTGACACTTATCGCGACATTGTGGGGTCTTGCGGAAAGCGGATGTCGCGACACTAAAGTTTTATCGAATCTATTGTATCTGAAGTAACGATATATGTTTATACTAGCGCGGTGTTACCTGCGGATAAAAAGTAGCATATGTGTTTGACGACCGGTTTAACCTAGTGGGTAGTGCACCTGCCTGTGAAGCTGACGGTCCTGGGTTCGAATCCCGGTCAGGGCAAATATTTGTGTGATGAGCATGAATATTTGTTTCTGAGTCTGGGATGTTTTCTATGTATTTAAGTATTTATATCTATTAAATATATCGTCGTCTAGTACCCATAACACAAGCCTTCTTGAGCTTACTGTGGGGCTAGTTCGATTTGTGTAAGATTGTCCTCTAATATTTATTTATTTTATTTATTTACTTATTATGTGTTAATCCAGGGCACAAGGTATCCAGCTAGTTTTTGAGATTAAGAGGAACGGATCCATCGATCCGTGACAGTTCCATAACAGTGAAGAATACATCCGTATAAACTTTCACGTTTATTAGGGTTCCGTAGCCAAAATGGTAAAAACGGAACCCTTATAGTTTCGTCATATCTGTCCGTTCGTCCCTCCGTTCGCCCGTCCGTCCGTCCGTATGTCACAGCCGATTTACTCGGAGAATGTAAGCACTACAATAGGGATGTTGACTCAAAATGTATTAGTATCCAAATTATTATCCAAAAGAAAGAAGAGATAAATCTATTCCAAATGGTGAAAATCCCATTAAATTATCTCAAAAAATAACGAAGCTACAACCGCTAGAATGTTGTTAATAAGAGTGAGAAAGCGCTACAAATCAGTGATGTCACTGACCTAAAGCGCCATTGTAAATGAAGATAGTTCAATACAGAGGTGCGTTTTGCGAAAAAGGGACAGAACATGCCTCCACTTAAAACTTTGAAGACTTGTAATTATGTAATTACTTATTCTTTTGAGTTACTTTTTTCGCTGTTTGGTTGAGAATTTGATCCTTTTTCGATAAAATTTGAAGTAGTCGATTTTCTTATTTAGTGTCAACATCCCTACTATGAAATTTGGTAGGAAGGTATATTCTATGAACCGCTACCTAAAAGTAATGTGAAATTGTAAATGCGTAATGCAAACTTATGACTATCGTTTATTCCTGTCAGCCTCAACCATTTTCCAACATTCCAAGCGATAGAAACAATGTCTTTATTCAGAATATATAAATGGTACTAGATAAACCTCCGACAAGATAAGAAATCTATCTTTATAGCTACGCGATTTTAGACGGCAAATGCCATTCGTCTTTAAATCGGTTGGTGTAATAGTAACAAGTATCTTTGTAATATTAGCACATTTTTACGGCCAACAGAACTCCAGAAGAGTCATTTATTTGAGTTTTTTTTACAGTCCAAATTGCAAATATTTAATTAAACCAAACATTGTATATTTTAATAACTAATTTACAAGCGATAATAATAGTTAAATAACAATGTCATGCTACAAGACCTTAGCAGAGCAAGCCTTGAGGTCGGATTAATGATGAATATGTCAAAGACCAAGCTCATGACCAACAGTGTCCGGAGGCATGTACAGGTGGATGGCGGAGTAATGCAATATGTCCATGAGTATTTATACCTGGGCCAAATAGTCTCCTTCCAGGCTCGACAAGACAAAGAGGTTGCTAGGCGCACTGAAAACGCCTGGAGGAGCTATTGGTCTATGAAGGAGTACATGAAGGGAACCCTTCCAATATCTTTAAAACGGAAACTCATGGACATGTGCATTCTTCCAATCCTTACCTATGGAGCACAGACTTGGTCATTGACAAAGGTTCAGAAATCTGCCCTCAAGGTTTGCCAGAGAGCCATGGAACGCAGTATTTTGAGCGTGAAATTAACAGATCGCATTAAAAATACTATACTGCGTTCCAAAACCCAAATAGCTGACGTAGCTCACACCGCCGCCAAACTTAAATGGGACTGGGCTGGGCACGTCTGCCGCATGCCGGAAGACATGTGGGCTAAAATCGCCACCAAGTGGGTCCCACAAAACCGAGCGCGGCGTCGCGGCAGACCTCGGCGGAGATGGAGAGACGAACTTGACGTCTCGGATCAGAAGTGGTGGGAGACTGCACAAGAAAGGGACGCGTGGAAAGAAAAGAGGGAGGCCTTTGCCCAGCAGTGGGACACTTGAGGCTCTTAATAATAATAACAATAACTTAAATAATAGTACAACTAACTTAAATCTAAAACAGGCCCTTGGGGCATTGTACCGAGGATGCTGGCGGCATTTCCTCGCTGTATCGCAATGTCGATACGTTGTGCGAGGAAGCCGCCAGCTCTTCGGTCACCAGTTACGTCAACCAAACGCTTCG
Organism: Epiblema foenella; assembly: GCA_963556455.1. Classification (NCBI taxonomy): domain Eukaryota; kingdom Metazoa; phylum Arthropoda; class Insecta; order Lepidoptera; family Tortricidae; genus Epiblema; species Epiblema foenella. The sequence continues at coordinate 25,914,478 of OY747099.1, read as the reverse complement.
CGATTTCAGTAAATAACTTGTGCGCTGTGCAGTTTATTGATTTGAGGATTAGCTGTTTCTACAGCAGACAAATGCAGCGGGGTTATCACGTAACTTTTGTACTACCGTTAGGAAGATTTTTCAAAATTGTCAGTAAAATCTATCTACCGTTAGTAAATAAAGTTACGTGATTCGCCTGCAGGTCTTTTACTTTCAAGACAATGCATGATCGTGAGATTTAGGCTGTATGTATAGTTTTCCGGAAGCGGATTTTTAAGGGTTCCGTACCAAAATGGTTAAAAATGAACCCTTATGGTTTCACTTGGTCTGTATTTGTCTGTCTGTCACATCACTAATTATCTCAAAAACGACTTATGCTATCATTTTGAAAGGAATACTTATAAAGAAAGGCAAATGTAGATGCATAGACCGTGTTATTTTTAAATATTTTTTTTATTTTCTGTAAAGGTGAACGGTTCGGCTGCCTCTGGTGCTCTCTGGTCTAGGTGGTTCAAAATTTGAAAGTCTAGTAACCATGTCAAGTGGGATTTCATATGAAAGCGCTTGAGTTACACATTCTGAAACAATTTTTAATTATTTTTAAGTAGTAATTTTTGATTTATAGCGGAAAATGTAAATAAATATACCGTTTTCTCCGAAGTTTATTTTTTTTTACATAATATTAATATCAATGTATATTTTACAGGATAAATATAACTATAGCTCTATCTAGATTTTATTATTTTTCATCAAAAAACATTTCTATACTAAGTTTGTAATTTATTCACTTTTGCATGTATTTTTTTATATGTTCCTAGGCGATTATGATGAAAGTATTCTTTTTCAAATAAAGAAGAATTGATTGAAATCGGTTCACGTGATAAAGAAAATCTTTGAAAAACCACCATACATACTAAGTTATTCAATCGCTGAAATTTGTAACAAAATTCGCCTGTAGATGACGCTGTATCTATAGGGTTCAGTTTCTACATCATATTGTTGACATTGTCCTGAATTAATTGGGTCACGTGTACCTGGTACGGGTGCGACACACACGTACCGGGTTTTTTTTAATGATTTTCATCGCATTCGTAGGCAGTGTTACAATGGAACAGTTCTTAAAACAAAGTTATTTAACCTATTATTAACACTGTTTTTCATTAATTCTGCAGTAAAAACTGCCTTCTCCCTTCAAATACCATCCCAACGGTAAACAAAATCATAATTCTTTCCAGAATAACAGTAATTTCCATCTAATTCAATCCTGCCGCGTGACTGCCTGCCGGTGCCGTGACCAGCCACACGCCCTGCTCATCCATTATCTTTTAAATACACTCCAATTGCTGCAAAACAACGAAGAACGCTGTAATTGCACAGTTAAAGTCATAAATATCTAGACAACTGTGCACCTTATATGATTGAAATAAGAACAAAACCTGTTTACGTGTTGAGTTTGCGAGTGTTGCGTTCTCCTTTACGAAGGCAGAGTATAGGTAAAGTTAAAATGGAGGAACCTTATGGAGTGCTAATGAAGTTACATTTTTGCTTAGACGTGGTAAAGTGTAGGTCACCAGACTCACCCGCAATGGGTTCGGGATAATTCAATTTCTTAGCTTGGATGGAATTCGTGTTTGAAGGTACTAAATTCAGTATCTAAATTAGATTAAGTAACAGTTAACGGTGAGGAATGAATAATGGAAATGATTTCGAACTACTGAATTGCATTGATATTGGTAATGACGCTCTACTGATAACCCACATGTAGGCAAAATATATGAGAGTGAGATATATCTACTTATTAATGCAAATTGAATAAGAATCGTAGTAGGTAGGTGGGTCATTCTACTTTTTCATGACCAGTTTTCTATTACAAAAAAAATCTATCGTATGTATTTCATTAGTGTACATTTTTCCTGTAAAATAGACATCGATATTAGTGTACAAAAATAGGATTTCAAAATAGTACCTGAACCTAATAAAAGGATTTTGTAGATAAAAAATAGAAATACTTAAACATTAACATATTGCTGTAAAAGGTGGGTAACACAGTGGTAAAAACCAGTTTTTCATACAAATGGTGAGACATCCAAGGAACACTGAGTTACTCGATTTATGGATATTACATGTGGTTCGTTAATTATCAAAACTATCGGAAATGATACTGCAGTTAAACCTCTTTCTAAATAACAATGCAAAATATGAAGTGAGGGCCAAGTATTCCAAAACCTGCGTTTAAAAAAAAGTGTCTGAAAATTATGTACATGAAAAAAAATGGCTCATGTATACATTGCGAACGCAAGCAGATTTATTTGCTGAGCATGCTTAGGAAAAACTTATCCACCTGTTTGATGGTAAAAATCAAACACTTGCTTGGGTGGACGACTATACGTTCACAAATGATGTTGTGCACAAAGTATGGGTGGCAATGAGAAGAGATCATCGCTCGGTATTAGGCGCCGCCACATACAGGCTAAATTTGGTCGCCGCGTTGAGTATAAATAGACTGACCTTCGACCTGTAACATTGTCCAGTGACGCGAATTGATTCCGATCCCTCTATGAAAGTTATATCCTAATCCTAATTATTATAAACGTGAAAGTTTGTGCGGATGGATGTACGTTCCGCTTAATCTCAAAAACTACTGAACGGATCTCTATGAAACTTTCCAGTATTGTAGCTTAGACATCAGAATAGGACATAGGCTACCTTTTATCCGCGGGTAACACCGCAGGGCGCTGCTAGTAATATTATAAACGTGAAAGTGTGTGCGGATGGATGTACGTTCCGCTTAATCTCAAAAACTACTGAACGGATCTCTATGAAACTTTCCAGTATTGTAGCTTAGACATCAGAATAGGACATAGACTACCTTTTAGCCGCGGGTAACACCGCAGGGCGCTGCTAGTAATATTATAAACGTGAAAGTGTGTGCGGATGGATGTACGTTCCGCTTAATCTCAAAAACTACTGAACGGATCTCTATGAAACTTTCCAGTATTGTAGCTTAGACATCAGAATAGGACATAGGCTACCTTTTAGCCGCGGGTAACTCCGCAGGGCGCTGCTAGTATATATATATATATATATAAACTCTAAGCCAAATTTGTCAAACGAACGCAAGCAAAAAACGACTAAGAACTCTAACTGCAAGGCAGATTCTTATACTATAGTGTTCGCAGAACAAACTGACGACCGAGTTGATAGCGCTATCTTTTACATACTTGCACGGTGTTACGAAGTGTGTCTCGTATTTTTTATGGCACCGGTCGTCAGTTTGATTTGCGGGCACTATAATACTCCCCCGCCACCGCTACACATGAACGATTTCAGTAGGTTTATTCCCTTATAAAGTTTTACTTATTTATTTAAGTCTCACCAAAACTAGGAAGACAATGATGACGTTAGAATTACGATTTGACACGGGATATTTACCATGTATATTTGTATTTGTGAGTTTCCGATATTTCGGCACTGTTGCATTACCAGTCATACACACTCTTATCTAGGCTGTTGCAAGCGCCATTATCAAGGATTAACTGACGTGCTGCGAGTTTTAGTTGTGGTCTACCCACACACCATAGCGATCTACCCTCTTCCTGGTTCGCTTTTTCCCATAGTGTCACCGTCACTACCACCGTCAAATCTTATACAATGATGATAATTACAATTCCACAATTTAACGTTTTCTTAATTTGTCCTTACCGGGCCCGGATTGTTAACGACTCGTGATTATTTCTGACTTTAACTATTTTAACAGTTAGGGATCCAGGTATAGAGTAAACTGGAGTCAACAATAAGTTTAAATTGCACTCTGATTTCCTTAACTTTCACTTAACTTTCGGACCGGTAAGGACATCAATTAACTTTAACGATGAGAATCACCTCCATCCGTAGCCATTGATATGAGGAAAGTGTAATATTTTCCTTCAGGAAGATTATATAACTGACCCTGAAGCCGTTACACACGACAAATAAGCCCTCACATTAAATGCCTTACACGTAATAAATAAAATAAATATAATACTAACCTACACAATATAATAATAATATAATGGATATAATTATGACATTTATTTAATTGTTATGTAGTTTGTGACTTTAGTGTTTTTTGTCTTTCGTGGCTTCTCGTGGTCCCAAAGGAAGACCAGCGCTAGCCAATGGCTAGCACTATGCTGGTTTGGGGCCATTTCGTGGCTATTTTCTGTATTTTGGTGTTATGTGATTTTGTACTGTGTCTGTGCCACGAATAAATGTTTTTTCTTTCTTTCTTTCTTTCTACACAAATTCTATCTAACAGGGTAACCTTTTGCAAAAAATATTTTAATCTCACATTCTTAGAGTTGAAATTCTCACACAAGAACGTTCCGCTAAGAAGTTAACCCGTTCAATTCCTTCCAAAGTACTCAAATCCTCTAACATCGAGTATTTCTGACAAGTCCCTCGTGCTACGTAATAAGCAGTTCAAATAAATAACATCTTTTATGATAGCGATCTCGTACTTGTAAATAGCTACGATACAGCCACAGTTAAAGTATTTGATACAGTACATTACAATAACTGCATTCCAGTGTACTGACATCGGTCGATTCTCATTGTCGTAGCCATTTATGGCGCGTAATAGAGTGAAATACCACATTTTGGTCGCGTTCAAAGGCCTAAAACTCAAAACTGGCCCGAAATATAGGTCTCGAAAAAATATACTTGAAGAATTGATATGTCCTCTTCAATCTGAGCAACGGAAATTGCAACACCCCTAGATTGTCCTAACAAAAAAAAAATATCAAATAAGGCATTTTTCAACCTTTTAAATCGCTACTGCTCGGTTACAGCGGTTTTTAGCAAGTTAAAATAGTGGTTCGAATACTTTATATTTTGTAACAGTTATTTATTTTGTTAGATAACATCCGAAACGTATGGGTGTCCGCGAATTGTATTGACTATTATTCTCCTTGCGACATTGTTCAACATAGTTACCACGAACATACAGGGTGAAAAAACTTATGAGCCCCGGAGGGAAACTACCTTAAATCCTTATGTTAGATCATTTTACTTAAAAGAAACATGCTTTTATTGTCAAAAAAAACAACTGTATTCAGACTTTCTAAAATTCGCATGTCTCATCCGAGAATCGAACCAGCTATAAATCCAAAAAATAAGCATTCGCAATTTTATTCCATTAGTTGATTCAGGTCAATGTTAACGATAAAATGTCTCTAAGAAACAATGGGCCTTACACTCATCTATAGTGAAAGATATCCATAAAACCGAATATTTAGTACACGAGTTCTTAGAAAATCTTAGAAAGTTTTAGAAAATCTTTGAATGATGTTTTGTTTCTTATTAAAAATAAAAGAATGTTTCCTTTAAGGCCGGGTTTTATAAAGATCCGTTAGACCAATTCTCAGATCAAATTTCAGTAATTCAGTACATTTTTTGACATAACAGACCGACATAAGGTCTAACGGATCTTTATAAAACCGAACCTAAGTGAAATGATCTAATCTAAGGATTTAAGGTAGCTCCCTTCCATGGCCCATATTTTTTTTCCACCCTGTATACTATTATTATACATATTTTGAAGCCACTCCCAGTGCCTTTACCATGAGTTTACATGACCATACTCGCTAGCGACTGCGTAAAAAATTGTATTGGCAAAAGTACAGCGCGTCTAGCGGTTACGCAATAGAACATCAAGCCCACAAACCAATGAAGCACGCTCACAGAAAGAACAAAAATCGCGTTTCCGATGACATCCCTTTGTCAGCAAATAAGTACGAATTGAACGAAATGAAAAATCGACCAAAAAGAACACTAGCTATACCTTTCGATCCCGAGACTTATATAAGGGACGAAATACAAATCGACCCGGCGGATAATGCTGATGGGCTACTCCGAAATTCGAAATCCAAACTTCGTATCGTGCCGTCTCTTTCAATCATCTAGTGTATAACACGAGAGTGAAAGAAATGGCACGATACTAAGTTCGGGTAGGCTCTCTGGCTCGTGCATTCAATTTCATCGATCTGCCTCAGACAGTATATGTACTTAAAGCAATTAATCTGTATACGTTTAAGTTTGACATTGACGTATGCTCTTATTGCATTGGATATTCTAGTTTAACACTAATGTAATAGAGTTTCTAATACACACTGTGTAAATACGAATGCTTGGATTTTTTTTCATACAAAAAGCGGCAATGTTTTCCACCCCCTAATCCTAAACCGATTTGCATGATTTTTGGAAGTATTGTAGATATCATTAAATACTAAGTTTGTACGTTTTGATTTTTTGGAAAAAATGCATTCAAGTAAAAATATGGACCCTTAATGATTCGTTTTTTGACTCGAGCACTTCGACCTGGTTTTTGCTATTATTTTATAAAGGAGAAAATATTAGCTAATATAATAAGATTATAGACTATATAGACTGTAATAAATATATTTGTAATTTAATACTGCAATAAACAGATTAAATTTTAATTTAATTTTTTTTTTTGTTACCAAAAAAGCGAAAAGTATAAACCTAGTTAAGGATGTAAGGAATCGATCATGGCTAATATTGTCTCATTTGATAAAGGTTTAAATGGTGGAAATCATTGCCGCCCGAAGCGCAAATTCTACGAAAAAATAGGCACCAAATGGCCGACGATGCGGGCGCAAGTCCCCGATGCGTGAAACAGAAAGAATATATCCAAAATGCCTGTTCTTGCCTCGACTACACATTTTTTTTTATATATTGTAATGGGAAACAAACAGCGTTATATCACACATACATATATGGTAAAAATGTAGTTTGTACATATGCCAAAACAGTTTCCACCAAGAGTTAATTACATTTTTGCTCTGAGTATAAACAACATGCAGCAAAAGCAAATCTATTGAACCAATCAGTAAGTAATCATTCGAATTTAGAAAGAGTAGAACATGGAAGATAAAAATTAATAATAACAATAAAATAAAATAAAACGAAATGACTTAATTACAATAGAGTAATATTAGCGCAGTTTCCATTAATATGTTTAACAAGGAGTAAATAAACTCTTAAGATTTAACACTTGCTTTAATTGCAGAAACAAACTTGTGATGGTTTAATTGAAATATATCTAGATGTGAATATTTGTTATTATAAATATTACATGCTCTTGCTATGTACTTATTATATGTATTACGCAATAGTTATGTGTATAATAATGTAGGGTAACGGCCCCGGACATCCTTCAGAATGCGACTGTACTGGGATAACGCTAGGAGGATGATGAATGTATTCCGTAATAATTAATTAATTAATCAGTTAGAAACAGGAAATGCATGTCTCAAATAGGCCCCCATGGTAACGACGCCGTCAGCCGCTAATGCCTCGATCTGCCGGGTGGCATAATGCCCGAGCTCAGTCCGCCATTCTCACCGCTTCATTACATACCACCTCACTGGTAAACCAGTGTAAGCTAGACCTCTCATCTAAGCGTTGTATACGATTACCGGTGTTTGGAGATGTCGCAAATAAAGACCAGTAAAAGCTTGATGAAGCTTTAGCCTAGTGGGTAGTGCACCTGCCTGTGAAGCTGACGGTCCTGGGTTCGAATCCCGGTCAGGGCAAATATTTGTGTGATGAGCATGAATATTTGTTTCTGAGTCTTGGATGTTTTCTATGTATTTAAGTATTTATATCTATTAAATATATCGTCGTCTAGTACCCATAACACAAGCCTTCTTGAGCTTACTGTGGGGCTAGTTCGATTTGTGTAAGATTGTCCTCTAATATTTATTTATTATTATTTATTTTTGTTTTATGGCACACTTTGTACTAGTAGTTGCTATGTGAGCTATAGACCTCGCCAAAAAAAACATGTAAATTATCGAACCTGATCACAAGATTTCACAAGAATCGGTTGAAAAATGCGACCTAAAGAGGAGAACACCCGTATGGACATATGGGAATCCGGACGCAAAAAAGTATTTTTCCCAACGTAACGCTGAAACGGAGATCCACGATCGCTTCACTTCCTCGGTCAACTGTATCAATAATATTGAGATACGTGATATTCAATATCACGCACAGTTCAGGATTGCTTCTCACGCTTCTCACTTCATTTGAAGGTATAATATTAAAGGCTGTTGTAATTCTTAGTTTAGGTTTCCATGGCACTGAGTAGTCCAAACGATTCTTGTCAGGAAAATAGTAGAAAAGACAATCAAGGTTCTTGTCAAAGTAAGGATCGTACTAAAATCTAAGGAGAGACAGATTGAGCGCTCATGGGAGCGTAAAGTAGACCCTTACTGGAATTGACTCATCGAATATTCCACAGGCCAAAGTTTTTGTTTGAGGAAAAACATTAATAGCGCGATACAGCAATCGACGCAGATAGTACAGTGCCATCTAACGGATAATTCGATCAACCTTTGTACTTTTACGCCTACATGGGAATTGATACACGGCTGAACACCAGGCGTCAAGATATACAACCCGAGTTCGCCAGTCCCTCATAAGTCTCATAACGTATTTACCTCCGCCCCCACCCCGCTCGGCGCTGAGCGGGGGGTGAGCGGGGTGCGGTATGGATGGTATGGGGGTCATTCTACTTTTTCATGGCCAGTTTTCTATTACAAAAAAAAAAACAATGATATGTATTGAATTACTGTACAAAAATAGGATTTCGAAATAGTACCTGAACCTAATAAAAGGAATTTATAGTTATAAAAATTTTAATATTAACATACTGTTCTAAATAGTGGGTAACACAGTGGTAAAAACCATTTTTTTCATACAAATGGTGAGACACCCAAGGACTACTGAGTTACTCCATTTATGGATATTAGCTGTGGTTTGTCAATTACCAAAACTATCGGAAGTGATACTGCAATTAAACCTCTTTCTAAAAAACCATACAAAAATATGAAGTGAGGGCCAAGTATTCCAAAATCTGCATTAAAAAAAAAGTATCTGAAAATTATGTACATGAAAAAGTAGAATGGCCCATGGGTACCGGGACGAGAAGATACGGCTAACTCGAAGTGAACGGTTAGTGGGTACATTTGAAGACGTCAAAAGTCTGTATTGTAAGGGAATAAGAGCTTTTGATTGAAGAAGTATGCGTAATTACTATTGATGCTTTCGCGATCGGTGAGATGAGGTGAAACAAATCGTGAATGGCAAAGCTGGTTCCCTTTTGTTTGCGCCCGTAATTGTGTTTGCTTTGACTTTGTCTTTTGTCTTCATTTTTTCATGGAAATATTGAAGTGTGATTTATAAAATGACAGAACAGATTAAATAGTATACAAGAGAAAAAAACCGAACATTAAACTGAACGCAGGTCTACGTACACAAGTACATGGAAACTCTCAAATTGAAATTTTGCGTATCTACCTAAATTTCTTATGTATAAACAACCAATTCTTGTATATTTATTCATTTATTTCGAGCATCACGGAAACGGCTCTAACGTTTTCAATGAAATTTGCTATGTCGGGGTTTTAGGGGGCGAACCATCGATCTAGCTAGGAAAACGGAGAGCAAAGCTCGCTCGGTCTTCCAAATTTATATAGTACTTTTAGGGTTTAATTACAAATCACACGAGGCTTCGAAGACGGGGAGGGGAGCTCAGGAAAACACCACGACTGATCACGATGGGGGAGGGGAGGTGAAAGGTGAAATAATATTAATTTGCTCATATTAGGAAATTATGAATCTTCATTTGGGTCATTGTCAGATTTAGGTTCGCGTCTTTTCGGTGGACATATCAAAAGTTAAGGGCGTTTCGACGCGTAGTACCAAATTCGCAAACTGCCAATGCACGCATATTTCCAATTTGGCAAAGTACCAAGATTGTAAAGTGTCAAACTCGCAAGACACCAACTCCAAAAGGCCACAAAGCTTAATTTTGGATTGGTCTAGTAACCCGCAAAAACGGTGTTTCCGTAACTATAAATCTATGTAATAAAAACATAACGTATGTGTACATAAGCCGTTAACTATTTACCACCGGTTGGACACGTCGTGTTTAGTACGTCAAAAACAGAGAGTCTATTTTTGCATAACGCATATACGAAAATAAACACAAGATGAACTGATACAATACGAGATCATTTAATTAAAAATGTAATTAGTGCAAAAAATCCAAAAGGTGTCTAAAAATGGTCCAAACACTTCGAGTGTTTTCTGGATAAGCCTCACAAGCGCGGTTAAGCCATAGTTGTATTTGTGACACATACGAACACAGAAACTGTGAACTCACAGTTCTTACGGTAACGCACACATAGACAATGTGCATATATCTGAACACACAACCATGGCTCATTCGGGTTCGTGAGATATAAGTACTGTACAGTCAAGGGCATAAATACGTATACATTTTTGGATCTTATATCTATGGAATAAGGTGAAAAAATGTATACATATTGGTACCCTTGACTGTACAGTGTACTTGCTCTTCAATTTCGTAAACAGTAGGTACATTTTTTGTATGTGCACTGAGCCTCACGATTTAATATGAGTTATCTTTTGTTTTACGACACGCTCTATCAAAGAGGAAGTGTGGTTTACCTTTTGATAGTGGTAATAAAATAGTGTTATCTATTAAAATATTTATTACTTAGGTATGTTCTGCTGCTGTAGGTACAATTTCTTTATTTGTACAAATTACTTAATTTTCTGACATTCTGTTTGAAGTTTTCTATTTAATCAAGTTTCGAGTTTTTTTTTTCAATGATAGACTCCGTTGTAACAAGACAGTTAACGAAATAAACGAAATTGTAGATAAATTAAAAGCCTCAATGTGGCAATGCGTCCAGCCGTTTCCGTTGCTCAGATCGAAGAGGACATATCAATTCTTCAAGCATATTTTTTCGAGACCTATATTTCGGGCCAGTTTTGAGTTTTAGGCCTTTGAACGCGACCAAAATGTGGTATTTCACTCTATTACGCGCCTTAACAGCTAAGGTGCCAATACATTTACGACTTTGAGTCTATACATTTATAGGTTTTAGGTAGCTTTTAGTTTTTATTTTTAATTGCAATGTCCCTTTTTTAAGTTTTTGAAATAAAGTTTTTGAGATATAAAGCCTCAACTATAAATACATAAGTCAATGACAAAATATTATTTATTCAAATAGGCCTAGCAACAAGCACTTTTCAAACGTCAGTTATCACACGATTTAAAATTAATTATTCGGATTGATGTAATTTTGTTATTAAAAAATGAATTGCTGTATATATGTAGAGTATTAAAACAAGGGAAAAATAAATTGGGGGAGGCCTATGTTCAGCAGTGGACGTCTTTCGGCTGAAATGATGATGATGATGATGATGATGTAGAGTATGATATATTCACAATAAGATCTTCAAAACGGACAATAAAAATAAATAAAAATAGTAGTCTAGATAGTTTCTAAAAAACAATCTGAATGTCAAACAGAAAATCATAAACAAATTATATCTAATGGCATAATTATTAAAATGTCATTAATATCTAATGTCATAGCCAACACGTGACCCCTGGGTGGTGCTAAAAGTGCAACAAAACTGGCAGCCAAACTGGTCTAGGTCTCACAGTTCGAAATAATTGCCATACGATAAATAAATAAATAATGTCATATTGAATGTTACATATATTTCACCCACAATAAATTCCACGGTGTTTTGTCATTCATGTAGTCTAGTGTGCTATAATAATACCCTTAGGCCGGGTTTTATAAAGATCCGTTAGACCAAATGTCACATCAAATTTCAGTAACTCAGTATATATTTTGACATAACAAACCGACATAAGGTCTAACGGATCTTTATAAAACCGAGCCTTATAGTATTCCAAAAACTTGAACGCCACCCATTAGTCAACCCAAAGCAATTAAACTTATAATATATGTATCACTGAACTTTAACTGAGCTTCATTCATCTCGTTCTTTAAATATCAAATATACTTAAATCTAAGCGAATGTTCCCCTGGATACTTAATATTATATATTTTTCACTTCTTATGCTCGAAAAGTGTGTCACATTAGACTTGTCAAGCGGGGCTAAAGTAGTACATTTAACCCCTAGGGAAAATATGAATACATATTTATGATTTACAAAACATTCAATTTAGACCAATCATAATACTTCACCTATTAAATCCACCAATCACAAAACACTAATTTAACTCTTTAAAAGAAATTTGGTATTGGGTATTAACAAACCAGAATACAGCTTTACTAAAATAGACCAATCAGAAAACAGAATTCATTTCTCTAAAGAGTCTAAAGATTAAGTTTGTAGTAGTCCCTATTTCACAATAATTAAAAAAGTGATTAGTTCGTTCGAGCAACGCTTTGAAGCGCTCAATGGAAGGTGAGTTAGCTTTTTTGCGCGTGAATGTTGCGCGCGAACCGCGGTGTCTATTTTGTGTGTCAAAGCATGAAAGCAGTTTAGAAAAAAAAACATGCTGCCAAATTACATATAAGTTCGCCGTGGAATTAATTGTTAATTTTGGATGGCTAACCTTTCTTTATTTATTTTCTCGCAATCGAAGTGAAAAGTAGAGTGTATAACTCTGGTCTAAAAGCCATATTACCCCTCGAACTATTTTCCCTCGCTTTGTTCGGGAAAATAACTATCTCGTGGTAATATGGCTCATTTTAGACCCTTGTCATACAATCTACTATTTTTTGTGTTGAGCTGTGAAGTGGGTGCGGGCTGAAAAACAGCGCTGCACAGCCGACCAGGCTCGCAGCACACGCTGAACCCGAGCCTATTGTCGCACCATTGTTGATATTCTAAATTGTAACTTCGAAATTTAACCATGTTTTTTTTCTGTGTTGCTGATTGTTTGTTTTTTTTGCGACAATAAATACTTTTTTTTTATAAATTACTACTTAATTATTAAAAACATCCAAGATTTAGGAAAAAACAAATGCCGCAATTACATCAGGGATTCGAAAAACGACAAATCTATGAATCAATGTATTTTATGTAGTGACAAAAGTTATAAATGTAATACTAATGCTAAGGCATATTGGCTGAATTAATTAAACACTACGCAAAAGTAATAAGTTGATAAATAATAGATTACTAAAACCATGAAACGCAAGACATTTTGATTGTATGCGATAAAATGCCTCTGGGCTTAAATTGGTTCATTTATCAGGCTATAGCCCTAGGTTTAATTTGTCTATGAGTTATCAGCATAGAATTCCGATAATAGATTTACTAGAAGCAACATTTACTAGTAAATTATTCACGCAAATATTTTTGGATAGCTTTGATTATGATAAGTCGGTTTCAATTATAGGTCCTATGGTGCAGAAATAATTACCTATTTCTTTTGTAATAAATAATATAGTAGTTTTGATAAAATCTAGAATCAGTTTTACTGGAATATATCAGTTTTTAGAGATAGGGTTTTAATTATGGAGACCATTTGCTGTATGCATGTAGATTGACGACCGCTTTAGTCTAGTTGGTAGTGACCCTGCCTTCGAAGCTGGAGGTCCCGGGTTCGAATCCCGGTCAGGGCATGTATTTGTGTGCTGAACACGAATATTTGTTCCTGAGTCTTGGATGTTTTCTATGTATTTAAGTATCTATTTATCTATATAGTAAAAAAATATTTATTGAAAAAAAAATACATATATAATAATTATTTATTATTTTAGATATGGAATGCCGAGGTTTTCCCGAGGGACTACAGTATGGGGTACTTCAAGAAAGGAGTGTATAATTTTTTAAAGGATCGGCAACGCGCATGTGACACCCCAGGAGTTGCAAGCGTCCATAGGCTACGACGACCGGTTACCGTCAGACGGGCCGTACACTTGTTTGCCACCGGCGTGGTATATTAAAAAAAAGATATAATTGTACTCGTACCCAAACGCTATTATGTGAAAGCACAATAATTTCGAACTTGAATTAATAATAGCGACCATCTAATTTAGTGTGCCAATTTACGACCACAGGAATGAAAATAGAAATAGGAATAACATTTGTTCATGACACAAAAAATAAGTAATAAAAAATAGAAAAAAAAGGAACAAATAGAAAACAAATTATCTTATTAGCAGGTAAATCGAGGGAATATGATATATTTTTAACACTTCAAAAAAAGGAGGAGGTTTTCAATTCGAATATATGTTTTTTTAGATTCAAATCAATAACTATCATATTACTCACTATTTTAGGGTCCGTAAAAATGGCGAAAAGTTACTGCTACGGTGGTCGTAAATTAACTCTGGTTGCATATAAACGGTTCCGCATTGATATATTTGTTAAGTACTTAACGTCTTATATATTTCAATAAGCACCTAAACCTACGCTCAAAATATCTAGTTCAGTCTATTAATTTGATTCCGACGTGTTTACTACCTTCTTCCAAATGTCTATTTCCTAACAAATTGCCTGGCTAGACTATTTATTTATAGTCAGTTTACGGCACTTCGTCGCTGTGACTAAAAGGACCCGTTTTTGTACATGTTGCTCTGGACATAAGACTGTCTAGAAGGGGATGGAGTGTGTCAACTTTAAAGTCAATTTGCTACGAGTCACCCTTAAAGGCGCGCTCGATTTAAAGGCGCAGTGCACAGAATTAATACAGTCGTTTCAAGCAGAGCGATGTTGACTTGTGGCGTCACTCCTGTCAGTTGTCAAATCTGACATGTTCTGCATCGCGCTATCGAAGTTTCTTAAGTCAGTTGCGTAAATATAACTTCCAACCAACTCTCATTGGACTTCGGTCCCTGAGAGATCTGTCTATTGTCGTTTCTTCCTGTGTCTCCTATCTATTGTATATCCTAATCCTAATAATATTATAAACGTGAAAGTTTGTGCGGATGGATGTACGTTCCGCTTAATCTCAAAAACTACTGAACGGATCTCTATGAAACTTTCCAGTATTGTAGCTTAGACATCAGAATAGGACATAGGCTACCTTTTAGCCGCGGATAACACCGCAGGGCTTTTTTCGCCATTGGTTAATAATTTGATCTTTGTTCTAGAAAATTCTAACTTATTTAAAGACTACAATTTTAACAAAAATACTAATAAATAATTAAATTAAAATACGTATAGTAAATTTTAATACGTATATATTTAAAATATGTATTTATTATATGTTATAGTTGTTATATATTTATTTGGTTTTGGTTTTAGCTATAAGTTTCCTTATTGAAAAGTTTTAGTACACTGTGTAAGTTTGTCTATCTCATTCTCCCACTATACACTCAATCCCTCAAAGGTTAGCTGGAAGAGATCCCTCATAGGGATAAGTTCGCCTTTGTACTCTAATCTTATGTGACATGTATATTGTTTTAACCTGTTATTGTGTACAATAAAGTGCTTACATACATACATACATTAACGGTAATTTTTGCACGTATTTATTCGATTACTTGGGATATCTGAGGATAACATTGTAATAATTTTACATCTTTCAGTAGTTTATCACTTTTCAAAGTTTTTCACGTTTTAACTGAACTTACGGATTCTAAATTCAAATCTGTCGTGAAACGAACACCTTATTTCAAAAGTATGTTATAAAGTAAACGTACAGCGTGGACAGAAGTGCTACCGCGAACCACAAACGAAGTTTTCCCTGTCTGTCGCACCTATGTGAAAACTTGCAAGTGCGACAGAGACGGAAAACTTCGTTTGTGGTTCGCGATAGCACTCCGGGGATGTTCGGCAGCGATAGCATCCCGCACAAGTAATCTAACACAGAAATATTTTCTGTTAAACATATTCAACAAAAATGTTTTCTATTGTTGTATTGTAATTCTATAGTATTGTGATACTGGAGTTTATATGCATTATATATTGTTTTGAAAAAAATTACACCTCGCTGAGTTTCTTACGCCGGTTCTCATCGACACAGGTTTATTTTACGAACCGGTGCTAGTTTTTTGACATTCGTATGTGCATTTAGGCCGGGTTTTATAAAGATCCGTAAGTCTAAATGTCAGATCAAATTTCAGTAACTCAGTACATTTTTTGACATAACAAACCGACATAAGGTCTCATGGATCTTTATAAAACCCGGCCTTAATATGCCTAAATTGAAGAATTAATAACTTTTTCATCACTACATAGTATAAAACAAAGTCGCTTTCTCTGTCCCTATATCCCTATGTATGCTTAAATCTTTAAAACTACGCAACGGATTTTGATGCGGTTTTTTTTAATAGATAGAGTGACTCAAGGGGAAGGTTTGTATGTATAATACATGCATCAGCATTGCACCCGTGCGAAGCCGGGGCGGGTCGCTAGTTGACTTAATAAATGTATAATATGTGCTACGGCTAGGGACTCTAATTCGTCGTGCGAGGGCGACGAGAAATTGACGTCAAATTGTAGTTTCCTGCGCCGTGATTGCTCCCCGCCTTCCGGCGGTGCCGCTTATTGCCTAAAGGGTAGTGATGTACCGCGTGTACGGGGCTACGAGCGTGGCGTGAACCATAATAGTACATTACTTACCAAGGGCGGTAAAACAAAGAATGTCTCAGATCGGGGTTGGTCTCAGATAGTCTAAAACGCAGAATGACTAGTTTGATTTTTGCCTACATATCACTATGACTACCATGCAACATGTCTAGATCTTATACGGACCACAACGCAAAATGACTAGTTTGCATACTTCCGGCATAGTATAGCGACATAAACGCAAAATGTCCGGACAGTGAACTGCAAAAGCATTTTACCTCTCGGTATGGTTTCATTATAGGTTGTTCTGTAACCTACCAAGTATACAAATATCGCAGGTATTTGACGCCCGAGCCGAAGGCAAGGGCGATAACTATGCGATCTGAGACTTTCTTAATTACCGACCGAGGTGTTGCTCTGGCCAGGAAGTGGCATTTTCCGTGCGCGGAGCGTGCGGTAATTGCCACTTTATGGCCAGGTGTGACATAAAAAAAGGTACAAAAATAATAATAATAATACACGGACAAATGGGTCATACTTAGTTGTAAAAACAAAAGTCGTCCTTCCTGTGGTCAATTAACGGCTTATGTGCATGTTAGCTACGATTTTGTTACAGGGATTTATAGAAAAGAAGACACTCTTTATGCGGATTACTGGTCCAATCCAAAATTAAGCTTTGTAGCCCTTAACTTTTGGTATGTCCACAGAAAAGACGCGAACCTAAATCCGCGTATGACCCAAATACACTACCGACAACTGGGCAAAAATGTTTTCGTGTGACCGTTTTCCTCTAAAGCGGGGTAATCACGTAACTTTTTTCCTACCGTTATTAGGTTGATTTTAAAGTCAAATTTTAATTGTCAGTTCATACATTTATACTTCCAAATTGACAGTAAAATCTATCTACCGTTAGTACATAAAGTTACGTGATTCGCCTGCAGGTCGAATTTCTCAACCGATTCTCGTGAAATTTAGTGAGAACGGGGGGCCGATTTTTGAGTGTCAAACGATCGACTTTTCACTCGACATCTGTCAAACCATCATAGTTTTTTGACAGATCTCGAGTGAAAAGTGGAGCGTTCGAAACTCAAAAATCGCCCCCTGAGCAGGGCCTACTCCGAACTTCGAAATCCGAACTTCGTATCGTGCCGTCCCTTTCACTCATATAGTGTATAACAAGAGGGTGAAAGGGACAGAGTAAGCCCTCAGATTCGATGACTATTTGCATTTTTGTCGATTCAGTTTTTGGAAATTTAACAAAATGACGAAGACAGGCGCAAAAATATCACTCGTGTAGTATAGGTACAGTTAATCATTGATCAGCGATCCAATAAGACTCAATAATACGACAAATAATACCCATACAATTACTCTTACTTTCGCACAACTAAAGAATTAACAATTGTAAAATTGAATCGCGTGTGTTAAAACTTTTTTTTTCGTGTTTTGCTACAAAGGGACGACCGCTTTAGCCTAGTTGGTAGTGACCCTGCCTTCGAAGCTGGAGGTCCCGGGTTCGAATCCCGGTCAGGGCATGTATTTGTGTGATGAACACGAATATTTTCTTGAGTCTTGGATGTTTTCTATGTATTTAAGTATCTATTTATCTATATAATATGTATATCGTCACTTGGTACCCATAGTACAAGCTTTGCTTAGTTTGGGACTAGGTTGATTTGTGTAAGATTGTCCAAAAAATTTTTTTTTTTTATTTATTTATTTAAATATAAATCCCTCAGATCCTTGTTATGTAAGACCATACTTTGAACTTACCTTCAAAGCATATAGTTTTATGATCACTGTTTCAAATAGCTCACGACAAGTTTAGGCGTCGGTGTTCAAAGTTTTAATTACAAACCTGTGTGAGAGGCATTTGGAGGTTTCACTCAGTACACAAACACAGCCCGGTACAAGCCCATACGCAGCTTTATTGGAAGACGAGACATCGCATGGAGTCGAGTCTTAGACTTAAATAAAATTGACGACCGGTTTAGCCTAGTGGGTAGTGCACCTGCCTGTGAAGCTGACGGTCCTGGGTTCGAATCCCGGTCAGGGCAAATATTTGTGTGATGAGCATGAATATTTGTTTCTAAGTCTTGGATGTTTTCTATGTATTTAAGTATTTATATCTATTATATATATCGTCGTCTAGTACCCATAACACAAGCCTTCTTGAGGTTACTTACTGTGGGGCTAGTTCGATTTGTGTAAGATTGTCCTCTAATATTTATTTATTATTTTATTTATTTATTTTTTAAAATAGGACCAACGTATTACGAACATCTACCCACCAAATTAAAAAATGAAACATCTGACGAAGCATTTAAACGCCAACTTAGAATCTTTTTATTGGAAAATTCTTTTTATTCTGTAAATGACTTCATGGAAATGAAATTTGTTTGACATTGAATTTTTAAATTATAGTTTTGTTTGATTTTAATTTTAATGTGTTGTGACTGATGATTATTTAAGTTTTCGACATTATATTATTGACGCGGATTTTTATTGTTATAAATGATGTGATTTTAGTAGTATGATCATTATTTAAATAATTTTTGTATAATTTAATGTTATTATTATTATTATCATTTTTGACATTTCATAATGTTTTTGACGATCATAATATATAGTCATATAAATTGACTTAGGATAATTTATATTGTATTGTTATATTATGAAATAAATAAATCTAAATCTAAATCTAAACATCCGAGGGAGTACTTCGAAATTCGAAATCCGAACTTCGTATCGTGCCAATTTCACTCATATATGGTTATAAAAATAAAAAATAAATAAAAATCTTTTATTTCAGACACATTGATCCATATCTTGTTAGTAGCAAGAAACAACTTAAAAACTAATGTTATTATTATAGGAAACAAAACAAAGAGAAACTTGTGGTCCTAGCCTACTTATCATATGTCAGTGTAGTCCTGACCCTCTCAATCCAATGCCACAATATGTGACACTGGAATCTACCAGCAATGACTTTCAGAATGCTGTTTTGACTTTCCCTGGCGCGACCCAACAGCGACGTTATTTTTTTTCGCATTGTCGCATAAAAGTCATCTCTGTGTGTGTGTGTGTGTGTTGTGTTATGGTGGTGGTCTCCTTTTTCCGCACTTAGTCCGTGTAAGTCGGACTATTGTGCGTGGCTGGATGCCAGCTAGGGATCTGGCCAGGCTAGGGTTGCCATAAATATGGGGACTAACACCTGGACAATTAAAGAAAAAGTAGTAGTACAAATACAAATTCTTTATTTGCTTGAACACGGTTACAAAGTTCTTATATTTAGAAAGTTCATGCGTATTCAACCTGCGTGCAGGTGTGCAAATTTTATCAGTCATATTTCTAATTTAATGGAAGTCAAATGTATTACAATGTCAAATATTTATTGTATCATATTATAATTTAGCTTTCAGCGCGTCAAATATTCATTAGTATTGTATAAACAATTTTCCTGTAGCCATTTAGTCAATTTACTTTTAAATAACATCTCATTTTCTAGTTTAATATTAATAGGTAGTTTATTATACAAGACTATGCACATGTTATAGTTAGTAGGTAATGTATAGGTAGAGATAAAAAAAAATTGAAGTTCATCAGTGCTTGCCTCAGCCTAAAAGTCAAAGCAGACGTGGGAGCGGTTCAGGTCTCTGCCTTCGGACGGCACACTTCACATGTGCTGCGCGCCACGCAAGCACTGCCTGTCTTAAGCGGTATTTTAGTATTTGTTGTTACAGCGACAACAGAAATACATTGTCCGTAAAAATTTCAACTGTCTATCACGGTTCGTGAGATACAGTCTGGTGACAGACGGACAGACTGACTGATAGTGAAGTCTAGGGTACCGTTTTGCCCTTTGGGTACGATCCCTAAAAACGCATATCAAAATGTTACCTACTTAAGTATGTCAAGCGTGTCTAACATAAAATCGTAAAGGTACCCATAAAGCACTTTTAGCTGTGTCATAAAATGAGCTGGAAATGCTACAAAACGCCTTGTTCGTGTTTATGTTTAGCTAACAGCAAACGCCGCACTAACTCCCTTCAAGAGACGTATTTTAGTACCAGTTTCGATTGTTTCATTAAAAAAATTGAGCCTGAATTCAGTTCGCGCACTATATTTTACACGTTAAGGAGGTAGGCGCGGGAAGTGAGCGTATAAAATGAGTTTTGCCAAGCGAAAATAGTTATTTTCACCTCACCCGCTCTGAAAGGCTTACTTTATCGTTTCAAATCTGCGTGCAAAAGTCCATTTTATCCGCTAGCGGATAAAGTGATTTTGAAATTCGAACATGACGGAGTACCGCGCTACCCAATTTTTTTAAGGATGCATTCAGAATCATGGTTCGGCCATGCGGTCTTAAGGCCGTTACACAGATGCGGTTTCCGCACGACGGTGCGGGGTGCGAGTGAGTCAGCGCTATACATGTATATAGCGACGGCCCGCTCGCACAAGGAATGTGTCATCCGATGAAACATTTTATTTTAGGTACTTACATTAAATTGAAAATCATTAAATTTTAGTTTTATATCATTATTTTACCTAATTTTTAATTTATGGAAATACAAAAATAAGGAATATATTCAAACAATATTCATATTGCAATTTTCTTTAATAATACTTGAATTGTTTTCTTGTACCTACGTTTCCTCGCTAGGGTGAGGTGAAAAGTTGTGTGTTTCGCTCGGAAGCAAAGTTATTTGGCTTCTCGTGTCTTGAAACCCTCGCTACGCTCAGAATTCTATTCTAGAATCCTTCGCTAGCTCGGCTTTCAATTCGAGCACTCGCGCCAAACAACAACTTTGCAGCCTTGCATAACAAATAACTATTGTTATAAAGGGTGCAAAGTTGTATTTTAACCGCGAGTGTGGAATTTAAACACAAGCTAGCGAATGGATTCTATGGATGAACCACGAGCAAAGCAAGTGGTTCAAAAATAGAATCCTGAGCGTAGCGAGTGTTGCAACACACGAAAAGTAAAATAACTTTGCAGCCGTGTATAACACAAATCTTTTCACCTCACTAGAGCGAAGAAAATTTTTTTTTTCAGTACAGGTGCATCCTAAATATAGTTGGATGCCCGGGGCTACCTAATCCCGAGATTTGGCGTAGGTACCAGTTTTTTTAACACAACAGCACAATATAAAATTATTGGTGCTGGACTGTCTGGACTCGCCTTTACATGTTATTATGTTTAAAAAAGTTACAAATAGCACGTTCGGATTTCAAATATTCTTTGCACTCTTGTGGATAAAACGCAGTTTTGCTGTCTGTTTTTAAAGAATAAAAAAGGGCTTTCCGAGCTAGTGAGTGAAAAGTATCTTGTAGCGGCGTGAATGAAGCGCTCCATCCTATTATATTGTGGACAATCTTACACAAATCGACCTGCGGGGTAATCACGTAACTTTTTTACTACCGTTAGGTAGATTTTAATGTCAAATTCTAATTGTCAGCTCATACATTTATACTTCAAAATTGTCAGTAAAATCTGTCTACCGTTAGTACATAAAGTTACGTGATTCGCCTGCTGGTCTCAGACTAAGCAAAGTTTGTACTATGGGTACTAGGCGACAATATACATACTTATATAGATAGATAAATACTTAAATTAAATACCCAAACATCCAAAACTCAGGAACTATTCGTGATCATCACACAAATAAATGCCCTGACCGGGATTCGAAACCGGGCCCACCAGCTTCGTAGACAGCGTCACTACCAAAAAGGATAAAGTGGTCGTAATGCAAATTATACGTTTGCGTCATTACAAATAACAACTATTTATAACGAATTTAACTGGTTAAGAAAAGAGAAAAAATGTAGTTTAAATGTAGTGAAAAGCAAGCTAAAAAAGACATATTTAGAAAGATTACCTTAACTGTTAACAGATTTAGTTAGTTAATATATATATATATATATATTTTTATTGTTCTAGTTCTTACAATTACAAGTATTACTTAATTATGTAACTTAGGTGCATGATGATAGACTTGTTAAAATGAGCGCGGTCTCGCCAACAAACTGTCTTGTCAGTTTGGCGAGTAAAATTGAAATTGGAAACTTTATGTACCTTTTTGAAAAAAAAAATACTAAACTGATCCCAATCCGATAGACTTAGCTTAATAGACCCCACAGTCAACCAAGGGTCCTTAAAATATATTGAGTGTGCTCTTGAGTGGAGCTTCGTCGTCAACTCTAAGGGGTTTCATTTGAGGGCTTGTGTTAATACCGATATCATCATCACTACATAGTATAAAACAAAGTCGCTTTCTCTGTCCCTATGTCCCTATATCCCTATGTATGCTTAAATCTTTAAAACTACGCAACTCAAGGGGAAGGTTTATATGTATAATAGATGCATCAGCATTGTACCCGTGTGTAATATGCGGGCCGCCGGCGATGAATAAAAACGCATAAGGAGTATTATATACACTTTATACAACACAAGACAACACATACGAGTACAAAAGCACAGAAAATATAGAAAAAACCAGAATATTTACATCTTAAAATAACATTATAATAAAGTACGCCGATATTTTACAAGGAAGAGAAAAATCAATAATCAAAAAACAAAACACGCGCGGTGACTCGTCGGCCGCACCGCCAGCCAGCCAGTCACCGCGCGTGGACCATTGAGGTCGGTGAGCGGGTCGCTTACACCGTGCGAAGCTGGGGCGGGTCGCTAGTAATATATATACAAGGTGTAACAAAACTAGTTAGGATCTGTTCAAGGGCATATTTGGTATAGTGTTCTGATTAGGAGAAAGTAGAACAAAATATTTTTGTCGCAAAAAAAAAATCTATGGGGCAGGTCGTCCAAGTCAGCAACCTGTCCATACAAAGGCCAAAAACTTATTGCGTCAAAAACGGCTGAACGGGTTATGATGAAAATTGGTATACGAGTCTATAGTCTGGATTAACATATAGCAGGGTTCGAAATTATCAAGATAATTATGGTCTTTGATAATTATCGCGATAATTATCCAATAATTATCCCTCTTATGGATAGGGTAGTATACGTTATTTTATTAGTTAAATTTATTTTCCTATGTATGATATGACCTGTAAAATGTAATTTTACCAATAAAGACTGTACTCTGTACTAATATAGAAAAGGTGTTTTAGGCTGCAAAATAAATAGTTGCTATACAATATTTTACTATTTTTTTTATTAACCATTAAAATATAATCAATTAATCATTACAACATCATTAAAACACATATACAGAGCGCAATTATTAACGTTCGAATTCACGTACGTATTTTTTTAAGACTCATGCCGAATTTACAATTTTAGGTTATTATCAAATCGATAATTATCAAAACATAAAAGTCACGATAATTATCAAGATAATTATGATTGATAATTATCCTTTCGAGCCCTGACATATACGTTACTTTTTACCTCGAAAATCGTCCTTCGAATGAATGAAATAGGTAGTTGGAGTATAAATACGCGGACGAAGTTGCTGGTAAATGCTAGTAATTAAAATATAATTAGCTTTTACTTATTGAATTATGTACTTTTTTTCAGGTATGCATCGGTCTAACGAATAAGGGTGGGTTGCACCAAACCGTCTGTAACCGTAAGCGATCTGTTTGTAAGTTTGACAAGTTTCTTAGGGATGACAGCTGCCGGCGCCATATTTGACGATGACCGGCCCGTGATCGTATGTTGGTGTAACCGACCCTAAGCTGTTTTCACGGTAAGTTAAGCTACTTCCGTAACTTGGCTAGGCAAAATATGTATGCGGTATTTTCTTTACCGAGACGCCGTCTAGATTTCCTCACTCGTCTGTTTACCGAGAGCATTACATTTGCGCAGTAGTAATAGCACGGATGCGGGGCGGTATTATGTATGCAGTACTACATTACAAAACTTATAAATACTGTTTATTGCATACCCCAATAAATAAAACAAATGCAGATATTTTTTTTATCTACACCCATACAGTAAATCCTCTTTTATGTGCTCAAAAAGTGTAGGTAAGGACCAACTTTACAATATCGTGCCGGTCCGGGGCGGAGATGGCCATAACAGCATCAAAAACGGTATCGTTATGGCCAGCTCCGTGCATAACGATACAGGCTCGTGCTCAAAAGACTTCAACGGGCTCACGCTCGTCCTCACTACACTTGCAACGCAATGGTTCCTGAACACATGAAAGAGGGTTTAATATACGGATGTAGATAAAGTAGTGTATGCAACTGTACATAATTAGGCCTTAAAACACTGGTGTGATCCTATTATGAAACTCGCTGACGCTCGATCCATAATACCACACTCGTGTTTTAAGACCTCTCATTATGTATCAGTTGCATAAACTACTATTACGAGACGGGTTAAACCGTCGTCTACCGGTCCCTGGGATCCCCGAGATCATAACAAAAGAATGCTATTAGTTATTTTTTTCACCGGGACACGACGGCTACTGCTTAATACAATATTAATTTAGTATGGGATGATGCATCGTAATTGTGGATTTTCAATATGATTTGAGACGTATGGCAATCCTATACTAGTTATATAAGGCTTGCTCCCGGCATGCGCCAGCGATGTGCACTCGGTAACTCGTGACCTTGCAAGTATTCGATGATCTAGCAATCGAGCCGACTACGATCGAATCTAACGGGATCCCACACAGAATACTTAGCGGGCTTTGTACCTAATCGTATACGACCCTTTGGAGGATTATCTTCAAACCTGTAAAATTGAATCTCAGAAGTCAATAATAGGACTGGGTTATTTTTCTTTTTCGTGACCATAATGAAATGAAATGAAATGAAATCATTTATTCTTCAATTTAGGCATGTTACATGCACTTATGAATGTCAAAAAACTACCACCGGTTCATAAAATAAACCTCTGCCTCGAGGAGAACCGGCGTAAGAAACTCGGCGAGGTGTCATTTTTTCAAAACAATATACTATGTATATAAAATAACAGTAAAAAGAGTACAAAATTCAAATGCTACCTACAGTATAAACATACATACATATTTTTTAATACTAAGGACAAAATATTTCTGCGTTAGATTACTTGTGTGGGACGCTATCACTGCCAAACATCCCTATCCATGATGTAATCGTTTCATAATTTTTGGAATACTTAGCCCTCACTTCATATTTTTGTATTGTTATTTAGAAAGAGGTATAATTAGAGTAGCACTTTCACACCGATAGTTTTGGTAATTACCGACCTAAACCTAATATTCATAAACCGATTAACCCAGTGGTACTTGGATGTCTCATCATTTGTATGAAAAAATGGTTTTTACCACTGTGTTTCCCACCTTTTATAGCAATAAGTTAATATTTTAGTAGATTGTTAACCAAGGGTTGAAAGGGACCCATTTCACCCGATATGGCGCTCGAACGAAGTGAGAACGCTAATAGTTCAAGGGTGAAATGGGTGCGTTCACCCGAGTTAAACACTCTACTTTTCGTTTCGACTATGAGGAAAATAAATGAGAAAGTAGATTCAGTAATAAAACCATACGCTGCAGCAACCAGCGCCCCGCGGCCCGCGCGCCCCCGCGGCATAAACAACTTTAAAAAAAAAACTTTCCACCCTAGGGTCGGAAAAGCGACTTTCATCCCGGCTATTTACTTATGAAAATTTAAATTTCCGACCAGGAGATCTGAAAAAATATTTTTATCTATAAATTCCTTTTAGGTTCAGGTTCTATTTCTAAATACTATTTTTATACACTAATTCAATATATCATAGATTTTTTTTGTAATAGAAAACGAGTCATGAAAAAGTAGAATGACCCGACTACTCTAGGTACCAAATAATGCTGTGCCTTTACCGTGAGTTTACATGATCGTACTCGCTAGCGACTGCGTAAAAATTTGTATGGGCAAAAGTACAGCGCCTCTGGTGGTTCCGCAATAGAACTAAGAATCGGCATACTAAATCATTTACGCAGTCGCTAGCGAGTACGGTCATGCAAACTCATGGTAAAGGCACTGGCTTCCGTTTTGCAGTATGCACTTTGCCATGCGTAGGATTTGCTGTAAGTGCCGATACCTGGAATTCCCGGAATTTTCGGGACTTCACATGCAAGCCGGTCCCATTGGTTAACTTGTAAGAATGTTCGATCATCTAGCAATCTAGCCGAGCACGATCGAATTATAACGGGATCCGAAACAGAAGATTTAGCAGGTTTTGTGCCTAAAATTGTACAAGCTCTTAGAGGAATTGGATCATACTTAGTTGAAAAAACAAAAGTCGTCCCTCCTCTGGTCAATAGTTAACGGCTTATGTGCATGTTAGCTATGTTTTTATTACAGGGATCTATACAAACGGAGACACTGTTTATGCGGGTTACTGGTCTATCCAAAATTAAGCTTTGTAGCCCTTTACTTTTGGTGTGTCCACAGAAAAGACGCGAACCTAAATCCGCGTATGACCCAATTCTCAACTTAATTTTTTGTCTCTTTCTGACACTATTTGAAAGCAAGTGCGGTATATTTTTTTATTTTGCTAGAAATACGTCCTTTAAACATGGTAGAATATAACGGCTATTGTATCAGATACTGGTATCAATAAACACTTGCCGCTGACAAACAAACTTACATAAAGTTTACGTCAAAGTTTTTAATGTCATTGATTTAAGATTTAAATTCACTTGGCATTTGTATAAGGTTATTTTCATTATTGTATTTAACGCGGGATTTCCCGGCACTACTTAAAATTGGCTCAGTGCCAATCGCTCCAACAACCCTTTTGTTTTTGGTAAATCGCGGCTTTCATGTACCTGCTGCGAAAAACAATGTTTGCGTAGTTCCCCATCCATTAAGAAATTACTTAGGAGTATTGTTTCTGAATTTCATAGAACTTGAAATAATATCTTCAAAGGACTGCAACAAAATAATTACATTGGAGTGTTGAAGTTCGTAACAATCACTTAAATTATTTTGAACATTTTATTACTTATTGTTTACGTTTGATCTTTTTTTTTACATTTCTAGAAAATATTTCTGTGTCTTTTATCTCGTAATAGTACAATTAAGTATATGTTATAACTATAATACGGACTTTTAGTGATCGTCGAATCAGTTTAGCAAATTTATATGAAACTTGATAAACGCTCGGTTCGTATTGAAGTTGGTAGGGAAATATAAATCATAAATCTTTATTACACAAATATACAATTAGGTTCCGGATAAGTACAAACTTTACACTTAACCTATTAGGACTTAGGTCTAAATTGATATTGTGTACATGCGCAAACATTCAAGCTGTTAAAATATTCTTAGTTACTTATGACTGAGATAACTAAGAATATTTTAACAGCAACAATGTATACTGATTAATAAAATTGTATATCCGCAACTCCTTAACTTAAAAAATCTTTTATAATTTAAGATTAATAGTTAAGTAAGTGATTATAAAATTATGTTAAAAATTTCCCTGAAATAAACAGCTTAATTTTTTTTTTTTTATTATTCATAAGAGAAACACTGGCTCCTACACTAGGCACAGCCTGTCCCGTAGGTAGCCAATTCGATTATGAGTTTACGAAATGGGTGCGAATTGTTAATAAGATCACCAAATTACTTAAAGCCCAAAAATAAACATGGGGAAAAACAGCAGATGGGGGGTGTGTGTGTGTTGTGTGTGTGTGTGTGTGTGTGTTTGTGAGGTGAGTGAGCATGGGTGTATTTATTTAATTACTCTCATTAGGTCCTCTATATCCTCATACGAGAGGGAAAGTAGCCAACTCGTTAACTTGTATTTCACTTCTCTTACGGAAAATTCTTTCAGGGGAAATTTGGCACTAACTCTGTTGTAAATAAACGGATGGATAAAGTTGGGAAATCTTTTAATATGTCTAATGACGTCACACGAGTTTAAAATTAGGCGATCTCATGATGATGCGATGCGCGGTATCACTTGCAAATAGTGCTTTAAATAAGTACTAGAGTCCGACCACGCTCACTCTGCAGGGAATAATTTGGCAGCACTGTGCATTATACGTCATATTTGTATGAAAATGTGACGTTTGAGGTAGTGTTGCCAAATTATTTCAATGCAGAGTTAGCGTGGTCGGACTCTAGTCCGTGAGCTGTAGACCTCGCTACTATTGGTTAATCATAAAAATATATAAATTGGTATTCTTTTAAATAAAAAAAAATGATTTTGAAAATTGTCAAAAACTGATCGACAAAAAATCTATATAATTATTGAAGCTGCTTACAAAATTTCACGCTAATCGATTAGAGAAATACGATCTGTAGTGAAACAAACCGAAATACGGCCGAAGAAACACACGAAATCACTGAATACTAATTTGTTTTTGAAAATCCACAAAAACTGATTCGACAAAACAATCTTATATAATGAATTAATTACCGAACCAGCTCATGAAATTTCACTAGAATCTGTTTAGAAATGCGACCTCTAGAGGTGAACAAACTATTGCCAAACCCTTACTCGACCAAAAAATTCATTATAATTATCAAACCTACTTATAAAATTTCACGAGATTCGATTGAGAATTGCGACCTCTCGAGAACAAACCGAAATTCGCAAAAAAAATATTTTGCAAATTTCTAAAAACTGACGACAATTTTTTTAAATATAATTATCTATCCTGTTCACAAAATTTCACGAGAATCGGTTGAGAAATGCGACTTGTAGAGAGAGAGAAACCTTGGTTTCACTCGATCAATAATCTTCATACTATCAAATCCTAATTCGATGATGTATTTGGAGAAGCTTTGATAGAACTGAGCGGTTGTGTGTAGTTAGTTTTCACAGTGCATTAGATTTAAGTCTGTAATGCGGTGTAAATATATTCAGACATAAATAAATAAATGTTCGGTCGGTGTGTTTCGAATAATTGGACCTAACTATACGGCAAAGAGAACATTAGTCTATTAATCTTATATTAAAGTGTCCCGTCTGTTTTTACATCCAATCTGTGATCTAGCAGGACTAACAGTACCGGACAGTGTCGTGTCTGGGTGTCTGGTGTGATAAGCGCCAGGATTTATATCGTGATAATTCTTGTCTTCGGGAACAGTGTAGATACAACAACTGGTCCTATCAGTTCACCAAACATGTTCTACTTAACCAGTGTTAGTTGACTCGAAGGGTTATAATAATGGTTTATTTTGTACATAGCTACAAACAATCACAATACATCATAGAAATTCATCTGGACAGTACAACAACGCCTAAAAGTAGTGGTCGATATTTCCAACCCCCGAACTAGGTGGGAGACCTGTATCTCGGGAGTTAGATTCATCTCTTCTTCAGTGTCAGATTACATAAGTTATGCCACAGTAGCTCATGTTACAAGCTACATAACATGTGTTACCAATATAAGATTTCAAGCTCACATAGTCATTTACATTAGAATTACGATTTGAAACGGGATATTTACCATGTATATATGTATTTGTGAGGTGTTAATCCTTGATAATGGCGCTTGCAACAGTGCCGAAATATCGGGAACTCACAAATACAAATATACATGGTAAATATCCCGTTTCAAATCGTAATTCTAATGTGTTACCAATATTTAATTAACGCTAGTGTCTCGGTGAGCTGTAGACCGTAGTTTTATTTTCCTATAAAAAAAGTAGAAAAATTTAGGCTCCGAGCAGGATTAGATTCTACGACATTCTGGCATTCGCGGCCAATCGCTTTAGCCACTGAGCCACCGGAGCACCATGTTCGGCCCCCAAATTCCTAAACCAGTTCCCTACAACGGCTTAGGGATGCGTAGTTTTTCATTTTTTCCATTAATTTGGTAATTTGCATTAGCAGCTGCTTAATACTAAATTAATATAGAACGCTCACAAAATTGCACGAAAATCGATTGAGAAGTGCGACCTGTGGAGAACATCCGGTTGGACATTCGTATACACAAAAGCATTTTTTGTCGAATCTGAAACAGAGACCTTCGTTTCACTCGGTCAAGTAAGCAGAACAATGGTTCTTTATTGGTGGTTTGATTTAAACTGGTTTTGATTAGCGACGTGAACTGTTCTAGGCCGTGTAAATTGCCTAGTCTATGGACTGTTTTTTTTTTTGAACCTGACTGTGGCTTTATAGGCCGGGCCCAATAAAGCGATAGGAGTGCGCGGTTCGAGAGTAGCCTGTGGAAAATCCAGGGGAAAACCTCCAGCACGACCACGCGTGTGGTTTGGAACACTGGAATAATCTAAGAGTTTGCGCTCCAGTGAGATTGGTTGAGCGGTTTCAACCGAATCTGAGGTGTGAGTGGTATCGAGCTACTGGGAGTTTTGTCGTTGGTTCACTAAACCTAACCTAGCTGAGAAGAGTCCAGCAAGAAACTCAGCTAGGCCTGACCTGGGTTGGACTGCCTATGGACTGTGTTAAAATGTCTGTAGTTAAACTTATTAAAGCTGAAGAGCATTGCCGACGTAGTTACACAAAAACATCGATTTTGAGCTTTGGCTCACTTTTTTTATGAAGCGATTGGCCCTATAGTCTCGCCTGATGGGAAGCGATGACAAGTGCCTTCACCATGAGTTTACATGACCGTACTCGCTAGCGACTGCGTAAACAATTGTATGGGCAAAATTACAGCGCCTCTGGCGGTTACACGAACTAAGAATCGGCATACTAAATCGTTTACGCAGTCACTAGCGAGGACGGTCACGCAAACTCATGGTAAAGGCACTGACCTAAGATGTATGTAGCTCGCTGGTTAGATCGCTTTTTCCTCAGTGCCTTTACCATGAGTCTGCATGACCGTACTCGCTAGCGACTGCGTAAACAATTTAGTATGCCGATTCTTAGTTCCATTGCGTAACCGCTAGAGGCGCTGTACTTTTACCCATACAAATTTTTACGCAGTCGCTAGCGAGTACGGTCATGTAAACTCATGCTGGTAAAGGCACTGATGACCAAAAGAGAGCATCATTAATCCCAAGATTTGGCGTAGGCACTAGTTTTTACGGAAGCGACTGCCATCTGACCTTCCAACCCGAGAAGAAACCAGACGTTATTTGAATTAGGACTGTCAAGTGAGTGGTCAACTGGACTGTTAGAAGTTCTCAAGCAGCTCAAAGGCCTCTAAATTGGCTTAAAGACTGCTATCGTAGACAGCAGGTGGGATTAACGGCTTAACATTCCAAAGTTCCAAAGCACAGGAGCGCTTACTTAATAACCACTCAAAGCGGTCACCCATCCAATAACTGACCTCGGTCCATGTTGCTTAACCTCGCATACCGCACGCGGTACGCGGGCGCCGCTGGGCCACGAGCGCTCCCACTAAACCAGGGGTGGGCAAACTTTTTTCATGGCGGGCCAGTAAGCTTGAGAAATTTCGGAGGAGGGCCATAATTGCAGCAAAACTGCACTTTTGTATAAAACCGCTGCTCTGGTTTTTGGCTGAACCGGCAAAATATAATCATCGCGGGCCATGTACTAATTAATTCGATGTATCAGCGGCGGGCCGGATAAAATGCTTTCGCGGGCCGCAGTTGGCCCGCGGGCCGTACTTTGCCCACCACTGCACTAAACGATAAGCTTGACAAACTATAATCAAATCAATGTACCGAAAATAAATTCAAAGTTAGGTTAGGTACATTCATGCTTCCATGGAAAGTATATAAGCAAAAATGAAAGTGTGGTGTGTAATGTATGTAAGCATCAGTTTTGTAAGTAGATACAAAAACGTGATGAATTCTAGTAAAATTGTTAAGAATAAGTACTGCTCTACGTAGTTTATACATTGTATGTTAAATATATCTGTATAATTTTCGCTTTATTACAATGGAATAACGTGCGATCGTGTTAACATATCCTTGAGGCCGAAAGCACATACCTACTTCACTATTAATCTAACCAGCTACGTAAAAAATTCGAGTGTGCGTGCGTAAGGTAGATCAAAATATAATTCTCCGTACTAAAAATGTCACTTATAATAGTTCTACCTAGCGAAGTATGACACATTACATAATCAACTAGCTGCATTCCTTTGCTTATCGCTGAATGATAAAGTAAGAACGTAGTATAGTTGAGATCCTTTGTGCTGGCCGATATTTTATAAAACTGCCAATGGATTTCGAATCTTATATGACGCTAAATGAAGTGGCATTTCGCACTTATTCAAATAATAAGAAAGTAGTAACAAACTAGCGGCGCCCATTCTATTTGTAGTCGAAATGTACTAGAAGCAATAAGACTGAATTTGGCACTGGCATCAGGATATTCGAGCTATTCCGATTAGTGCTAGAATGCCTAACATTTGATTGGTTCCTAACAACTAATACCTAGTTAAATCATTCAGTCAGTTGTCAGAGAACTGAATGAAATGATTTAAAGCCCGTTTGAACTGAATGGTTTTGTCAAAATTGATGAAGCCATATTTGTTACTACCGAGTTATTTCGTGTTATTACGTTGATACTATTTTGACCAAAATGAAGAGAAAACTAAATAATAACAATGATATATCGTGATTTTATTGCATGAATGTTGTATATATGTCGATGCTAATAATAAAATTCAATTTTAGTAGTTTCGCGACACGTCAGACTGTATGCTTTAAAATATTAATCCAAAGTCAATTGGGTCATACTTAGTTGAAAAAACAAAAGTCGTCCCTCCTGTGGTCAATAGTTAACGTCTTATGTGCATGTTAGCTATGATTTTATTACAGAGATTTACAGAAACAGAGACACTGTTTATGTAGGTCACTGGTCCAATCCAAAATTGGTATGTCCACAGAAAAAACGCGAACCTAAATCCGTGTTAGACCCAATTGAAATTTCAACCACACATTCAGTAAGAAAAATCATCCAATCTCTAGCAAAATATCGTTGAGGGGGTAACATATGTACATTTTAAAACCGAAAATAAAACATGTAATGAACAATATTTTACAACTTCAGTTGGTTCAAGATAGGGAAGATGAGAATCGGGTTGCATCAACCACTGTTCGAACGGAGCCAATCAAATCGGTAAAGTGGGCCGCAGTGGTCAGTTTTTGCTCGTTGATAACCACAAGTTATTACCTGTGTAGGTTAACTTATTCACTACACCCATAACTCGTTTCAAGTGAACCAGTATAACTCCGGTTATCATCATCATCATTCAGCCGGAAGACATCCACTGCTGGATATAGGCCTCCCCCAAGGAGCGCCACAGCACACGGTCGCGAGCCACCCGCATCCAGTGACTCGCATCAGCAACGTTCCGGTTATACCATCACTTAATTTGGAGATCTTTTACATCTCTTAAACTTAATTTTTTCGCCAGGAGACTCTTTACATCTCCATTTTTTACAATACTACCGAAAAAAGGGGAGAATGTTTTCAGTATTGTATTATGTATGTGAGATTCTTTGTTCTCCCAGAACTTCTCAACGCCTTAACTGATTTAGATGTGTGAGGTATCGTTGAAATCCTTACGTCATCCCGAGTAACATAGGATATGTGACGTTGCAATAAATACAATATGGCGGACTATGTACTCCATTTTGCGTTCTGAAGGAAGAAACATCTTAATCTTCAAGTGGGGTATCAAAATGAAGCATTTGAAAAGTCGATTTCAAAAAAATATATAATTGTAAGTATTTAAAACATAATTTTACGGCATAAAATACTTAAAAGTTAAAATCAAAAATTTTAAAATAAAATGATAGGTAGTTAAAAAATTAAAAACACGAATGCACTGGATAAAAGTTATTTCAAAATAAAGGACTTAAGGAAATCTATTTTGTTCGCAGTCGAGGGACCTACTACATACAATACCATTTTTTTTTATTATTGCATATTTTATTTTTCGCTTAAGGACAAGGTTCGCAACGAACACATACGGAGGAGTTTCAAGGTTGCAAAAATAGCCGATAAAATGAAAGAGTCCAGGCTCAGATGGTATGGTCACGTACTGCGTAGACCGGATGACCATGTCGTGAAAAAGTGCTTATCCATGGCTACCGGAAAGAGGGGGAGAGGAAGACCACCGACGACCTGGATGACAAATATCCAGAGAGACATGAAGGAGATGGGCCTCAAGGCAGAGGACGCATGGGAGCGAAGCAAGTGGCGACGCATGATTGGAAAAGCCGACCCCGTGTAACGGGATAAGGCGAGGCCAAAGAGGAAGATTGCATATTTTATTTTATATCACACCTGGCCGTAAAGTGGCAATTACCGCACGCTCCGCGCGCGAAAAATCCCGCTTCCTGGCCAGGGGGTGACATAAAATTTTGTACTTACCTCGGGCGGTAATTAAGAAAGTCTCAGATCGCATAATTATCGCCCTTGCCTTCGGCTCGGGCGTCAAATACCTGCGATCTGAGACATTCTTTGTTTTACCGCCCTTGGTAAGTAATGTACTATTGGCTCTAGAGACTGACTCTTCATCACCCATAATACAAGCTTTTCTTAATTTGTGACTACGTCGATTTGTGTAAAGATTGTCCACAATTATTTATTTTTTTATTGGACAAACAAAGCAGTCGCTTGCCTATTTGTAAATGTCATGTTTATAATGTGCCCCCAATAGACGCATTCACGCATTGTCTTCAGTCACGGCTATTGTGGTTACAAATTAGGGTAAATTAGCTAGATTTGAGGTTACCATAAATGAAGTTATTATAGGGACAGATGTATGTTGGCGGAAAATTATCTTTTTTATTTCGGATAGGTACTTGAGGATAGAATTTTATTATTACTTATATTGTCTCTGTAACTTATTGTGCCTAGATCTTTTAATATTTGACATTATTGACATTTCTTTTATTTCTTTTTTATACATTGTTTACTTATTTATTTATTTATTTTTATTTGGGGCATCAACAGCAATACAATACAAAAATACCATACTTAAAGAACTAAAACAATAGCCAATGACAGATGTCCACAGAAATACTATTAACAAAACCAACTTAGTGGTAACAAAAAAAAAATAAACTAAAATAATGAAACATTAAGTATATGCACAAAAAGTGTGTGAGTGGGGATGCGTGGGTGATAATGTATATTGTTTGAGAGTGTTTGTGAAGTTACGTATGTGTGTGTGTGCGTGACAGTAAGCGACAATTGGAGAAGTGGAAATAAATACATACTATGCTTCGTTACCGCTATGCGTTAATAATTACCTAATACGATTTTTTAACGTTGTTTTGGTGCAGTCAAACAAGTCGACATTGCTAAATTGCTTATTATACTGACGCAAAATACGACTAATTGGTGAATTTTGGGCATATTTAGTGTGAACCATAGGAAGACTGAAAGGGTTACGCACCCTCCACTTACTTACTTTAATTTATTGTTCATAAATTAGACTTCACAAAGTTAATGACAACATAATAATACGCTATATCACTAATATAATATTATATTGACATGAGTAAAGATAATATCACTATAGAGTAATTTCCTTAAGCACCATTAGTAATAAGTCTTTGTAACCTATAACTTGCATGTTTGGTTTATCTGTAAATGTAAGTTGGTTAATAAATAAATATAAAACGCCGTGGTAAGCTTTTCATCCAAATCTTTAAACTTAAACAATTGCTAAATGTGGCACTGGAATTATATGTGCTCTGTCTACCCCTTTTGGGAATACAGGCGTATATTTATGTATTTATATTTATGTATTTTTTAACTTCTTTTAAATTACAGATCATTTTGAAAGTTATGTTTATTATTTATTTAGGAGATGGGGAGGAAGACCTAGACTTACTTATTGACCATGTGAGGGAGGAATTTGCTGCCGAGTCGTATGTTCAAGTCACTGGCAATCGACTGGCAATGAAGAGAGAAGAGTGGCGTAGCTCTTAAATGTTGATGATGATGATAAATTTTTATAACCTAGTATACCGCACGCGGTACGCGGGCGACGTTGGACCACGAGCGCTCTTAAAAAAAACAGCATATTATTATTTTAATTTACATCAAAGTGTCCTATGTGTCGCAATATCCTTTTGATCGAAAAAAGACTAAGGAACTAACGACTAGGGACTAACTATATGACCTTCAAACCTTCAAGAAAAGAGCGTATTCCCTTCTGAAAGGCCGGCAACGCATTTGCGACTCCTCTGGTGTTGCAGGTGTTTATGGGCGACGGTAATTGCTTAGCATCAGGCGATCCGTCTGCTCGTTTGGCCCCTATAACAAAAAAAAATTTGAGTTTTACAGCAATCCCAATAAATTCAGTAATTTTAACGAAATCCTCCATTACGGTCGCTTTTGACAGTCTTACTCTTAGTAGGTACTTCTTTTCTATTCGTACTTTGACGGAAAGTCGTCAATATACAATGACTGGGATATACTGTAGAAAGTTGTTTACTAAAGCGAATGCCACGCGATCATGAACTCTATAGCCTTACGTATGATGACCGGTGTTAATTTCAACCAATTTACCATACAGGCGCTAATCATTTCTACAAACATGGGAAAGTAGGTGACTTGCGAACACGCACATCTGTATCAATAAAACTGTCTGCTTAGCGAATACTGACAGATATGGTTACAGATGACGTAGGTATGTAGCCTGATGGGTCAGGATAGGGGGTTCACCAGTTCAGCCGAGTTGAACGCAAGCAAGGACATAGTGACTACGTTAATACTAGTGTCTTTTTATAGGGGATTGACGAGAGACATCATCCTGTTCTGGATTCCTTTTTATTATTAGTGACTTAGAGACCTTATACCCACGCGTTATAGGACCAACGTATTACGAACATCTACCCACCAAATTAAAAATGAAACATCTGACGAAGCATTTAAACGCCAACTTAGAATCTTTTTATTGGCAAATTCTTTTTATTCCGTAAATGACTTCATGGAAATGAAATTTGTTTGACATTGAATTTTTAAATTATAATTTTGTTTGATTTTAATTTTAATGTGTGACTGATGATTATTTAAGTTTTCGACATTATATTATTGACGCGGATTTTTATTGTTATGAGTGATTTTAGTAGTATGATCATTATTTAAATAATTTTGATATTTTTTGTATAATTTAATTTTATTATTATTATTATCATTGTTGACATTTCATAATGTTTTTTTGACGATCGTAATAAAAAGTCGTATAAATTGACTTAAGATAATTTATATTGTATTTTTATATTATGAAATAAATAAATGTAATCTAAAAAATCTATACATGTAGGTAACAATATTAAATTAGTCTTAATTTTGACGCTCAAAAACCATGTACATCTCTGGGATATTATATTAATTTCATTATACTCTTTGTTTTAATCAGACATTTGTAATAGATAATATTACAACTTTATTTTCACTGTATGTTTCATTTAATTAAGTTTGGTATCTATTCTACAAAAAGGTTTCACTACCGAAAGTTTTGTTATTATGTTACTCAATCGCGAGAGTGCAAACTATTTACCTTCACTGATAATTGGCTGATAGTTTGAAATTGATGTCACTGAAATTGTCCTTTCCCCCTCTCTAATCAATCTTAAATTGAGAAACACAGAGAGTAACTTCAGAGAGTAAGTGAGTTTAATCAATCTTAAATTGAGAAACAAACTCACTTACTCTCTGAAGTAAAGGTTTGTTCACCAAGAAGAGGTCAATTAATATGATTTAATTTGGACAGAAATAGTATTTTAATTGAGACACATAATTGGACCCATGTTGATAGAGCATTATTTACTGGTACTGTCGTCAAAAATATTTTTCACTTCTCATGCTCGAAAAGTGTGTCATATTAGACTCGTCAAGCGGGGCTAAAGTAGTACATTTAACCCCTAGGGAAAATATGAATACATATTTATGATTTACAAAACATTTGAATTTGACCAATCAAAATACTTCACCTATTAAATCCACCAATCACAGAACACTAATTTAACTCTTAAAAAAATATTTGGTGTTGAGTATTAACCAACCAGAATACAGCTTTACTAATATCGACCAATCTGGAAACATAATTAATTTTTCTAAAGAGCCTAAAGATTAAGTTTGTAGTAGTCCCTATTTCACAATAATTAAAAAAGTGGTTAAATCGTTCGAGCAACACTTTGAAGCGCTCAATGGAAGGTCAGTTAGCTTTTTTCGCGCGTGAATGTTGCGCGCGAACCGCAGTGTCTATGTTTGTGTGTCAAAGGAGTATAGAAAAAAAATCAACTGCAAAAGTATATATCTTCGCCGTGGAATTTATTGTTAATTTTGGGTGGGTTAACCTTTGTTTATTTATTTTCTCGCAATCGAAGTGAAAAGTAGAGTGTATAACTCTGGTCTAAAAGCCATATTACCCCTCGAACTATTTTCCCTCACTTCGTTCGGGAAAATAACTATCTCGTGGTAATATGGCTCATTTTAGACCCTTGTCATACAATCTACTATAGTTTATTCTCTTCACGATGTCTATTATTGAGGACAGGCCCAAAGGTAACAGATAAGTTTAATTATATGGTTCAAGATAAAATGAAGTTTTTTTTTAAAGAACCGTCTGCTTAATAAGAGAACGGTTGGAACTCACTTGGAAAGTCACTATTGTCAATTGTAGTCCGAAACATGTCGCAAATAGTGACTTTCCAAGTGAGTTCCAACCGTTATTCTCTTATTAAGTGTAAATATGTCTCACTTTAGTGTAAATTTATGAACCGTCTGCTTTTTTACAAATATAAGCCTACTAGCGACCCGCCCCGGCTTCGCACAGGTGCACTATTTAATGGATGTTATTATACATATAAACCATCCTCTTCAATCACTCTATCTATTAAAAAAAACCGCATCAAAATCCGTTGCGTAGTTTTAAAGATTTAAGCATACTCATACTCATTTATTCGTAAAGCCAATTTACATGTCAAAAGTATTTTAAGCAATATCAATATTACATTACAATATCAAACTATTATGTCACATTATGAAAAATACGATAGATTATAAAAAAAATATAATTAAAATAGCTCAATAGAGAAAAAGAAAGATCATAATAATACATAACGTGGTCAAATCATTCAAATTTAATATATAATTAACAATACATAGGGATATAGGGATATAGGGACAGAGAAAGCGACTTTGTTTTATACTATGTAGTGATGATGTCACGGGAATAAAACAGAGGAACCTATAAAGTCCGTCGAAAACATAACCATCCTCTACATTAGTAGGTTCAAACTGTACTCTATGTGTACGTAGGTATGTGCGAAAATGACACGTGTAAATAATATTCAATAAGAAAACCTACCGCACAATTTTCCGTTTTCCCCGTTTTTACTGTACTTAATAGCAATTAAGTGAAGCCGGTTTAACGGGCCTACATACTGCAATGTCGCTCGTTCCATTCGGTCACTGGCATTCCACTCATTCGTTCCGTTTCATTCGCTCGCCAGCTTAGTTCTAGCTGATAAGCCGTCGGGGGAGGTCGCTGCGCCGGTTTGAATACCCGCGTATTTTACGTTACGGTCGATATTGTTACACATTCTTGTGCTGTGTGTGAAACTTGTGTTTTTATAATTATACTGTTAAGTGTGGAAATTGTAACATTTTGTGTGTGTGATTTGGATTTTTCTGTACCGGTCGTGTGGTAAGTTGAGATCAAAGATCGTGGGTTTTTTTTAATACCTACTAGATTGCGTCTTTATACAACCTTTTTGCTTAAGTATGTTAATGATAGTATTCAATGGAGAAGTAAGACGGGTAACCGAATTGAATGAATGTGAATAGAGAAATGCGGGTCGCCGCGCCGATAGCTTGTATGTTGTAGAATGTTTCCGTTTTTATTTAATAAGACTCGAAAGTCACGGACGAGAATAGGCCTCCCAATTCATTGCTCCACATGGTCATTGCTGCATAATTTACAGTCAGACATAGATAAGTATATAATAAAAAAAATATAATATGTAGTACCCAACTACCCATATACTATTATAGGTAGTAGGTACCTACAGAAAAATATGTATGACTACTTAGACTTAACTCAGTCAACTCAAATAATAGTATATGGGTAGTTGGGTACTACATATTATATTTTTTTAATTATATATCTATGTCTGACTGGTACTTAGGTACATAATTCAAAATTCAATAGTAGTTTTATAAATTACCGTCCATGAAAAAAATATGAGATATATACGCTATATCCTTGTTGGAATACATTTGAAATGAAATGAAATCATTTATTGGAGTTATCTTAATATGATAAATAAATATTTTCAACAAATATGCCTACTAAAACAGTATAAGAGAAGAGATAAGTTTCAAAATATTTCGATTTCAAATTATGACAAAAGTTGATAATACCAATAAAGTTATTAAAGGATACGATAATTTTATCAAAGTTTTAGATAAGTAAGTAGTAACATAGCCATTTTTTGATTATATTGTGTGTAGTAGAATTTAAGCGGAAAAAAACAGTTTTTAGCTTGGAAATGGTCGATTTGGAGTGTTGTTTGAAACGATATTTCCAGGCACGTATCCAGAGGGGGGGATAGTTGGGACAAATGTGTGATACTTCCCCAAATGTTCAAAAGTATTTGAACAAACTTATGCCCTTCACAATTATATTTGATCACTGTCTGCGCACATATTTTCGAACACCACTGTAATGTTTAGTGGGTAGATACATACATGAATATCTAAATAAATCTATGACTCAATTAGGAAACTTACCCAGATGAGAGCACAGTCTACCCACGTATTTGTTAATTAACATTCTTATATCAAAAACTATCAATAAATTATGTACTGAATAGTTACTTATCTGGCTTTGATGAAATGAAATTATTCTAAGTACAATCGCCATCAAATATAGGTATCTGTCCTCTTCAGGGTGCTCAAAAATATCTGAACAATAGAGTCTTGTTTAGATATTTGTGAGCCCCTTGTTCGCTCCGATACATCTGACGGCGACTGTACATATGAATACTCCAAACTCGAAAATGCTATGCTATTTACTATTTTCTCACCACTCAACTCACCGCCAAAGAGAAAACGCGCCTTTGTCGAAAACTGTTCGCGGTTTTCCTATGAGTGCTACCAAAAACCGAAATCAAAGATCGTTGCTGTGCTGTCCCATTCGCTCTCATGTTAAGCACTATATGAGTGAAAGGGACGGCACGATACGAAGTAGGCCCTTCGACGCGAATTTGCAAATGCGACAACCCATCTGAATTTTAAAGGGCGTTCGTTAAAAATTTGATTCTAGAAGTTTCTATTAGATGATAGTTTCGGATAATTTAATTTACGTAATTAGAAGGTAGTTATGATCCTGAACGACGACATTTAATCCTGAAAGTTTGTATGGGAATGCCATTGCCGTCGTCTCCCGGCGAAAAAAAATACACAATACAGTGGAATCCGGATAAAGCGACAGTCAAGGGACCGGTGATATTACGTCGTACTAACAGGACGTCGCACAAAACGGACTGATTTACTTTGAAAATGTTTGGTAGCAAATCTAATGTGTGGTGATTTAGAAGTCATTAAAAGCGGTAAAATGTTATATGCGGAGTCGTTATAAGCGGATTGTACTGTCGTATTCTTTTGTAAAGCCCTGGGATCCCAGGGACCGGTAGACGAAGTGTTAATGAGTTCTACGCACACTTAAACCTAGTCTATCTATAAATAGGCTGCCATTTTGAAAGCTGATCTCATACCCATCTAGCCGAGTTAATGTTAACAAAGGATTATGCAAAATTAAACAAGTCTCGTTCATTTTATCAAAATAATTAATACTGGAGTCTACGCGACTAGAACTGTTGGATTGGAATTTAATTGATATTTTATCGTACACGTTCTGGCATGTTCGGGTGGTTGGTTGCGTATCAGAATACCTGAAATTGAAATATGTGATGTTCGAAATATCTGACAATAGGTAATAGTATATTATGCAACTGGTGTATAAGAAGGGTATAAAAAGGCGAGTGGTGTGGGTTGCGATGTGAGCCTTGGCGAACATCGCAAGTAAAGACACCACGAGCCTTTTTATACAAATTATACACCGTTGCATACAATACTTTTTCTACGACTCATTTCAAATAAAAAGTAAGTATTTATCATATTTTTCATGCGCCATTTTTTTCCCTTAGTAATTGTGCAACTTACCTACGCAATTTCTTCACTAATGCTATATAAATGTGATAATCCACATCGAAAGGGACCTTATGGCGGCAGGCGCTTACGTTGCACCTATTCACTATTGTATTGGAACAGCGGCAATAAAGGCGTAAGTGCCGGCCGCCATAAGGTCCCTTTCAATATGGATTATCACAAATTCTTCGTGGATTTTTAAAAGAATCAATAAACAAACAAACAGCAAACAACCTACACATTTTCTTCATGAACA
Source organism: Epiblema foenella (assembly GCA_963556455.1). NCBI lineage: Eukaryota > Metazoa > Arthropoda > Insecta > Lepidoptera > Tortricidae > Epiblema > Epiblema foenella. The sequence continues at coordinate 25,871,842 of OY747099.1, read as the reverse complement.
CAAAAAAGAAAGCAAAATTGACAAAGGGGGTCGAAGTTGCACCACGTCCGCAGGGAGTACCCACCGCAACCCTACACCGCCTACACGTGACCCCTGGGTGATGAAACAGTGCAACAAAACTAGCAACCGTACTGCCTTTTAGAAGATATCACGGTTCGAAATAATTGCCATACGATAAATAAATACCTTAATGATTGAAACATACTTTCCAACCAATCCGAAAGGTTATTTTATTACGTATTAGCTATTTACGTATTAGCAATATTAGCATGCTTATCGGCGCCAATCGACATCGTGAATCGGTTACTGTGCGTTATCGTTGCGTTATCGCTCTTTGCGGTTCCTTACAACCGTCTCCGCACACGTGGCGGCGATGCTCGTGTACCTATTATAACTGACTGTGGCTTTATAGGTCGGGCCTAATAAAGCGATAGGAGTGCGCGGTTGGGGAAAATTCAGGGGAAAACCGACACGACCACGAGGGTGGTTTAAAACACTGGATTACTCCAAAGGCCTCGCCACATTTAACGCGGTAGCGGCGCGGTCGCAGTTTGCGCGCGGCCCCGCGCTTATCTGAATGCACGGAACGTTATGAGCTATGTCACACCGGTCAAGCGCGGGACCGCGCGGCTACCGCGCTCCAGTGAGATTGGTTGAGCGGTTACAACCAAATCTGAGGTGTGAGTGGAATCGAGCTACTGGGAGTTTAGTCGCTGGCCTGAGAAGAGTTCAGCAAGAAACTCAGCTAGGCCCGACCTGGGTCGGACTGACTACCCGGTGTGCGGTGGTACCGGGACGAATAAGGATTATATGTGATAATCCACATCGAAAGGGACCTTATGGCGGCAGGCGCTTACGTTACACCTATTCACTATTGTATTGGAACAGCGGCAATAAAGGCGTAAGTGCCGGCCGCCATAAGGTCCCTTTCGATGTGGATTATCACATATGTGTCTGAGTGGTCGCGATCGCGCGGTGGACGTCCCCGCCGGTGAGAAATACACAATACTCCACCTCTCTTCTGTAAGTACAGCAGTACTTCAACATCGAAAAAATCATATCAGTGAATAAGTGTGCGAACATAACTTCAATGCCAGGGGCATAAGAGCGTACTGATAGCTTTGTCATTGTAGGAACGTACGTCTTACGGCTTTGACTGTACACTTTAATCCTTTGTCACCCGGAAAAAAAAACAAACACTAAATAAATAAATATTAAATAAATATTAGAGGACAATCTTACACAAATCGAACTAGCCCCACAGTAAGCTCAAGAAGGCTTGTGTTATGAGTACTAGACGACGATACATTTAATAGATATAAATACTTAAATACATAGAAAACATCCAAGACTCAGAAACAAATATTCATGCTCATCACACAAATATTTGCCCTGACCGGGAATCTAACCCAGGACTGTCAGCTTCACAGGCAGATGCACTACCCACTAGGCTAAACCGGTCGGCAAATACAAGTGTAATTAATACTAAAGGTGTAATTCCGTGCATCGCGACCGATCGCAGCCGCACGCGATCGATCCGTCGCAGAATTCGGAAGCGGCGCCATGTATTTTCAAATTTTCTTATACTGATTATTCGCCATTATTGATTATCAGCCGCCCGCGTCAGTCGCACGCGATCAATCGCGCGCGGCTGCGATCGCCCGCTTTACCGATACCCGATTTACATTTTTTTGTTATGTGCCCGGCAGGCACGTATCCAGAGGGGGGAATAGTTGGGATTTATCCCCCCCCGTAAACGTTTTTAGCCGTTTTTATAGTACAGTGATTACAGCGATTTTTACACAGTTCACATGGTTGTTTCAATGTTTGCCCCCCCCCTCCCCGAACCAAAAGTCTGGATACGTGCCTGGTGCCCGGAGATCTTCGGGATCGGGAGACGATTAAGGTGATAAAGTGAATAGCAGTGGCGGAGCGTCCATACAACTCGATTCCCACCGGCTTGCCTAATTTTCAGCCAGTCCAGTTCTTTTACTATGGCTCATGAAGAATAAGAAAGGCAAATTATTTCCGGTTTCTTTAAAAATATGTTTGACGCGCCGCCACTGGTGAATAGTATACGGGTAGTAGTATTACGGCATAGCCATCGTGCTAGCAGCAGGCGTATCTCGTCACTAACTCACTAGTGTATTAAATAATAGTTTAATATTGATCATTAGTTAGATTACTTACCTCATTATGATTACCGTTAACCTGTGACCTCAGATTGATTATCGTGCCTTGTCAAATTCAAACTGATACGCGTTAAGCAACTTTTGATTGTATGTTCCTTATTATACAGTCCCCTCTTAACACCAGTATGAATAAGACGGATTACGAGTTGTTATTACAAATCCTAGAGCCAATATCAAGATACGGAGCAGTGAGGTGAAATAATTTGTGAGTAGCATAGCATACCTACGTATTTAGCTCTTATCCACATCACTTCATCTCAGTTAGCGAACCAGTGTTAGTTAAAGACCTCTGATTACGTGTTACGAGTTACACCGTTCAGATCAAGATACGGAACGGTGAATCAAATTGTGAATAGCATAACTATCTACAACGGCTCACCTCATGCGAACCAGTGCAAGTCGGACCTCCGATTTTGCTTACATTGCGAGCCTTCGGGCTACCGAGTTAAGACGAGCACGATAAAACCCTGTAATGTATGAAATTCACATTCAAGTTGCACCATGTAAAGGGGCCTTTACGCACGACGAATATTGGTAAGTGGCGAGGTGAGGCAGTGTTGCCAGATGGTTACATTTCTTACATTTTTCGTAACTTTTGACCGGCTCGCGTAACATGTAAGTAACTTCTGTTGTAAAGGAATTTTTTGTAACTTGAGGATAATGAGACTGTATTTAAAAAGAAAGATAATTGTATCTAACCGGGATCAAGCGACACAATTTATAGGCTTCCATATAGAAAAGGTGACAAAATACCTACATAACATAGTACGACTCTGTCCGTCTCTTGCAACTTTGTATGACATTTGAGACACCGCCCATCAGCTCGGCGTAATTCAGTCGCCGAACTCGCCGAACTCGCCGAATTGTAGCTGTATATGGCGACTCGTTTCTTAGAATCGAATGTTTTGATAAGTAATTATGAACGTTTGTATAAGTAATTATGAAAAATATATAAAATGTAACTTTTGCATTAAAAATGTAACTTTTCAAGAAAAGAAATGTAACTTTCGGCGCAACGGCCCTGGCAACACTGGGGTGAGGTCAAACAAGTGTGAGTTTATGAATAGCATAGTTGGTCAGTGGCCTTTAGAAATTATATTAAATATTACATACATAAAGGTAACGCGCTTGGCATTGAGGTAAAGTAAAAGTAACGGGTGTAGGCGAGAGTCGACAAAGGGCATGATTATGAGTTTTGAAGTGATATCAGTCCAACAGCTAAAAGTAAATGTTATTGAGACTTTTTGTGACTGAGAATGTGAGTCTTATAATCACATTTATTTATTTATTGTATGACAATTTACACTACACTGCGCTCTAAAACACGCATTGCTGACGTTGGTAAAAAAAACGGCCAGGCTCAAGTGGGACTGGGCCGGCCACGTCTGTCGCGGCAGATAGGTGGGCTTATGTAGCCACCAAGTGGGTGCCACATGATGGACGACGCAGACGGGACAGGCCCAGACGGAGATGGCGGGATGATCTGGATGCATTTGCCAAGAATTGGGAGGAAGAAGCGCTCAATAGGGAGACCTGGAAAACATGGGGAGAGGCCTTTGCCCAGCAGTGGGACAGCCAATAGGCTATAAAGTAAGTAAAGTATGACAATTTCATTGCCAGTTTTGTTGCACTGTTTAGCACCACCCAAAATCACGTGTAGGGTAACGGTGTGTACTCCCTACGGACGTGGTGCAACTTCGACTGCCCTTGTCAAGTGAGTGGGCAACTTGACTGTTAGAAGTTCGCAAGCCGCCCGGAGGCATCTAATTTGGCTCAACGACTGTTATCATAGACAGCAGCCGGGATCAACGGTTTAAGGTTAATAAACGCCCATCCAAGAACTGATCTGAGCCAACGTTGCTTAACCTCGTATACCGCACGCGGTACGCTGGCGCCGCTGGGCCACGAGCGCTTCTTATAATTACATAATTCCATGTTAAAGAACTTATCAAAGTAAGTATTATAGAGGACGCAGAGATGCATAGTACAGTTCACTCACACCTCAGATTCCGTTGAAACCGCTCAACCAATCTCACTGTAGCGCAAACTCTTAGAGTATGCCAGTGTTCCAAACCATACGCGTGGTCGTGCCGGAGGTTTTCCCCTGGATTTTCCCCAGGCTACTCTCCAACCGCGCACTCCTATCGCTTTATTGGGCCCGGCCTATAAAGCCACAGTCAGGTTCAAAAAAAAAAGCATAGTAAAGACTATTTATGCATCTCTGCGGAAGCAATGTATACGCAACAGCTCCAAATACACAAATATTTAATGCTAACAATTTTGTTACCTGGGCACCGAGCTCCAAAACAAATGAAACAAATGAACAGAATCGGACCCCTCATCGGAAGTGCGTGCAATCGATACCCACGCACGCCTCAGAATACACCCCCGGCTACGGTTTCGTACTAAATTGTGAGTTATTCCGGCGGTAGGCGATATAATTTAGTAGACATTGCGAATGCGGACTGCGGACACGCCGGTGGAGGCAATTTGTCTTTTTCTGGCTTTTGTCTTTTTAGTGAAGTCTAGAAACTTGACAAGGTGAGCGGGTCCAATCGTTTGAATCAGGTATACCTATTTATATGCCAGTAGGTGTCCTAAATGTTGGTACCTATTAAAGGGGGCGTCCATAAATTACGTGAGATGTTTAAGGGGGGGAGGGGGGTCGAGTCAAATTTCATCTAATCTTACGTTGGAGAGAGGGGGGTTCTCGGCAAATATCACGCAATTTTTTTTCTGATTGAAACAAAAAAATATTATACTATTTTGGTCCATTTAATCCAGATTGTACACGCTTATATGATTTAATCTTAAGCGTAATCGTAATACGATTAAGATTATTCACTAATTCGTTCGAAAGAGAACAATTTCATTCATACTTCGACGTTAACTCTCAGCAATATTGATTACTAGTCTTAACTAGTCGTAAATAAAAGCACGAAGCAATTTTTTTTTTTACAATAACAATCCAACGCGTTTACGTAAGAAACCCACATTTTAAAAAATCTCACGTGAGATTGGGGGATGGGGGAGGGGGTTGAATAAAATCTCACGACATCTCACCAGGAGAGGAGGGAGGGACAGAAAATTAAAAAAAAACCCCTAAAGTGTTCAAAGAATTTGAAAGATTCTCAGATTCAGCACGGACCTGTCTATCCATGACACATTTTTTCATGTATATTAATAATGTCATTAAAGTTAACTGCATGTATTAAGGGCCAAGGTCGCACTTGACAATCGTATGGCGTATCTCCTGCATCTTAAATAGGTACAGTCATCAGCAATTACAGCTTATCTCAGATTATATTTTTATCAAGGTTGCGGAGGTAGTCATGTCATCTTATTAACAACTTTAAAACAACTGTTTTATGAGGTTACGCTATTCTTAGCACTAATTAGCTGTCAATACACGTAACAGTTAATTTACTGGCACGCAAGAGCAATAATCGCAAATTACATATTAAGATCTCAGTGTAATAATAAATGTTATAGTTTAGATAGGAATATATACCTATACTTTAGAATTACGATTTGAAACGGGATATTTACCATGTATATTTGTATTTTTTGAGTTCCCGATATTTCGGCACTGTTGCAAGCGCCATTATCAAGGATTAACTGACGTGCTGCGAGTTGCAACAGTGCCGAAATATCGGGAACTCAAAAATACAAATATACATGGTAAATATCCCGTTTCAAATCGTAATGACCATGTAAGCTTGAAATCTTATATTATACCTATAAATAAATAAATAAATAAATAAATAAATAAATATTAGAGGACAATCTTACACAAATCGAACTAGCCCCACAGTAAGCTCAAGAAGGCGTGTGTTATGGGTACTAGACGACGATATATTTAATAGATATAAATACTTAAATACATAGAAAACATCCAAGACTCAGAAACAAATATTCATGCTCATCACACAAATATTTGCCCTGACCGGGATTCGAACCCAGGACCGTCAGCTTCACAGGCAGGTGCACTACCCACTAGGCTAAACCGGTCGTCAAACCTATACTTATATATCATTTGATTTTGCTTTGTTTTATGTTTATATGTACATTTGTTGTCGTGTTACCTACCGTGTTTTCACTTAATGGAACCTGCGGAAGACCAGCGCTAGCTGTAAAACCAGCATTATGCTGAGCTGGGCCCATTTCGTTATACAGCCTACGCCGTTTTCTTTTTTCTTCTGTAATGTTATTTGTATTTAGTACGGGTAACGAATGTATGTTTGAATATGAATGTGAATACAAAGAATCGTCAAATCAAAAATAGAGTGTACAGCGAGATTGTTCTGGAGTTGCAAGCATCCATAGACTACGTTGTCTCGGCTTACCAACAGGCTTAAAAATGAGGACACTATTTTTCTTTATCAAAATCAAAATTCTCGTCATACGGAGTACCTAAACAAAACCCTTTTTTTTTTTAAATACAACGCCGGTGGGAAACAAGCGTACGGTCCACCTGATGGTAAGCTGCCACCGCAGCCTATAGACGCCCGCAACTCCAAAGAATCACGTTTGCAAATTCTGAAAGGTGGCTTTTGAGTGAACACTGCTACACAAATAACTCTAACTGTACCAAGTCCACGGCCATGATAATGCCTGTAATAACTACTAATTATCGCTATGAAGTGCTGGCAGTTGCCGAGAATAGTAACATTAGTATAAGTACTAGTAGAACAATTGAGTTACGTACTTTATATACACTTAATTACCTATTATGCGGTCGCGTTCGCTCTCTTATCAGTTTAAATACTTTAAATCAAATACTAGTTATTTGATTTCAATCGTTTCAAGTCTATGGAGCAGAACCATAATAAGGGTAGGGGCGCTACCGCGAACAGTAAACGAAGTTTTCCCTCTCTGTCGCACTTACGTCCGAACGTGCAAGTGCGACAGAGAGCGAAAACTCCGTTTGCTGTTCGCGGTAGCGCCCCAAACTGCACCAACTTACGAAGACCGATAAACGTTAAATGAGGGCTATCGCGTATGAATTCGCCGCTAGAGGCGCTAGTGTAGCGTGAGGTCTCCGAAATGTCAAATGTCACTCTTTGTGGTTGCGCTACGCGGGTTAATATCTAATTGGAAAAATATGGTGCCTATTTTTCAATACCTGAGCTTCATTATGGTAAATATGAGTTACGGGTCAATGATTGTCTGTACTTTGAGACAGTTTTATCTTTCGGAAACTTATTTCCTTCTTTTTTCCGAACAAAACGGGACTGCGCTACAATGCGGGATGTTCGATATTTTTACGGTACGGTTTTAAGGTATTAAATACGATTTAAATGTAAACTTCGTTCTCATGCTCATAATAACAAAAACAATTTTTGACAGGTGGACCTCATTCGACAGCGGCGCCAACTGGTGAGCACAAAAACGATAGCCCTCATTGGGCTACCGTTTTTGTGCTCACCAGTTGGCGCCACTGCGCCAGTGTCTGTCACTGTCAAAGTTTGTTATGGGCGTGAAAACAAAGTTTACGTTTTTATTTATTTATTTTTATCGTATGGCAATTATTTCGAACCTTGAGATCTTTGAGAAGTCAGTACGGTTTCCAGTTTTTGTTGCACTTTTAGCGCCATCCAGGGGTCACGTGTAGCGGTGAGTCGGCGTGGGTACTCCCTACGGACGTGGTATAACTACCACCCCCCTTATCAAGTGAGTGGACAACTTGACTGTTAGAAGTTCTCAAGCCGCCCGGAGGCCTCTAACTCGGCTTAATGACTGCTATCATAGATAGCAGCCGGGATCAACGGCTTAGCGTGCCTTCTAAAGCACGGGAGCGCTCAGATAATATCCACTCAAAGCGGTCACCCATCCAATAACTGACCTGTCCCGACTGCTTAACCTCGCATATCGCACGCGATATGCGGGCGCCGCTGGGCCACGTGCGCTCTCGCGAAAGTTTACGTGGAAATCGTATTTTTACAGTAAAACCGTACTGTAAAAATATCGAACATCTCGTATTGTAGCGCAGTCCCGTTTTGTTCGGAAAAAACTAGGACATAAGTTTACGAACGACAAAATGGTCTCACTGAAATTCGTTGACCCCTAACTCATATTTGCCATAATCAATCTCAGGTATTGCAAAATATTCACAATATGTGATAATCCACATCGAAAGGGACCTCATGGCGGCAGGCGCTTACGTTACACCTATTCATTATTGTATTGGAATAGCGGCAATAAAGGCGTAAGTGCCGGCCGCCATAAGGTTCCTTTCAATATCCTGGATTATCACATATTATTCTAATTAGAAATAAACCGAAACCCGCCCACAAACTATGTTTGACATTTCGGATGCCTTACAGCACACTAGCGCCTTTAGCGGCTAATTCCATACGCGGTAGCCCTCATATCATCACATAGGAACTTGTCAAATTTCCTACATGATTTTAACGAACTCTTTTGAGTTTACATGTAGATTGATGCAACCTTCAGTAGTCGCCTGCGAAATACTACCTTTACTCGGCGTGAATCATCACATGTACCTACAGCTGCCGTATCGTGTGTACCGCGGTCCCATCGGAACGGACAGGCAACCTGACCCCGCGGAATGTTTCGCTTTCGGCAGTGTAGGGTTACTTGTCATGACAGTCCTACCTAGCGTCCGAGGGGAGAGGGGGGCTCCTTCGACAATAATGGGTAATTATTTTTTTTTAATTTTCTTTAGCAGCAATATAATGCAACACAGGTATACTATTTGTTAGACACTGAAAGAAGAAAGAAAGAAAGAAAAACATTTATTTGTGACGATACAAACATAAAATATAGATAAATAAACGTAATTAAAAAAAAAACAAGGCCACAAAAAAGTTTCGCCTCAGCGTAATGCCGGCTCAGGGAGCTGGCGCTGATCTTCCGGCGAAACCTAGGTTGTTAATGACGGTGTGTGTAGCACGCTTCGCCTAAAATTTGAACGCGACCTATTACAACTTGACACCGCCGTCTTGTCACGTCGGGCCGTCACATGAATGTCCAACTGTCAAAAGGTGCGTCCAAAAATGGCGGGGCCTGCTACACACATTCACGACTACAATCTATACATATAATAAAGCTGTAGAGGTTCGAAAGTCTGTACAAAGAAGATATTAGCAAAAAAATCGATGGAGGGGTCTTAGAATCGATAACAGAACACATTTCAACAGTTTTTAAAATTTGTGTCTGTTTGTCTGTCTGTTTATTTGTCTCACCATCACGCGAAAACTAGCCAATAGATTTCAATACAACCTTCACTAATACTTTTAATTGATCTTCGGACGGGTTATAGGCTATAAAAATCATACAGATTGGGGATGAAAGGGGGTGAAAAGAGAGGTTGAACTTTGTATGAGAAGTCCTTCAATTCGTGACTTAAAGGCTTGAAAATTGGTAAGCATAAAATTGGGAGCAAAATAAAAAGAATCTTATTCAAAAATTGTACAATAAACAGAAAATATGTGAAAAAAGGAGGGTAAGAAAGTGCTTAGGGGACTACCGACAAATAACCAAAAAACTTTCAACCCATAGTGACTGTTTGAAATGAGAGATTTAATTATGTTAGTCAGATGTAGAATATTTACAATACCCGCTGACTTACGAAAATTCGACTCGAGATGAACCAGTGTAAGTCTGAGCTCCAAATATGCACATAGTTGTCACGAATCGTAGGGTCAAGATATAGTAAGGACGTATCGTAAGGCGAGTGCAGACTGTTGTAAATTCACGATATTTGACATTTGACGTGTCAAAGACGTGCCATTACACAGATGCCATTCGTTCAAGTCGAATCGAAGTGAATGTAGATTATTTACCACTTGCAGAATTCAATAATTTGAGTCTTATAGTTGTTAAAATAAAGTACGTATTTTTATGTAAAGTTTTTAGTTTTACCATCGTAGTTATAAACTGAGTAATATCGCTACCAATTGATTATGATAAGCTATTATTATGAAAGATTTCGGATATTTGTGACTCTTAGAGCTTAATTATCTCAAAACCAAAGCGACTCATGTGAATGTGAATGTTTACCGTATTTTCTTGAACCTCACTGGCTTTATAGGCCGGGCCCAATAAAGCGATAGTGAGTGCGCGTTTGTTTGGAGAGTGGCCTGGGGAAAATCCAGGAGAAACCTCCAACGTGACCACACGGGGGGTTTAAACACTGCAACTGGAATACTCTAAGAGTATGCGCTCCAGTGAGATTGGTTGAGCGGCTTCAACCAAATCTGAGGTGTGGGTGGAATCAAACTACTGGGAGTTTTGTCGCTGTTTCACTAAACCAAGCCTAGCTGAGAAGAGACCAGCTAGGAACTCAGCCAGGCCCGACCTGGGTCGGACTGACTCTACCCGGTATGCAGCGGTATCGGGACGAATAGGGACTATATGTGTCTGCGATATCGCGATCGTGCGCACTTTTGTAAACGTGTTTGTCTTAGTCTACTACAAGTACATATGAAAAAAAATTCTTAGTAAACTAGAAGTATTAAAAAAAGTTTCACACAGAGGGATAATGCGTAGAGACATGTGCCCAAGGTGTTCACTGCAAGTAGAGCGTGTCATATTGTTGTAGGTCATTACAGATCGTGGGTTATAATGTAGGACTCCTAACACGCTGCAATTCGAGAAACATCGAAGTTTATGTTCCATTTAATCATAATATGTTTTCCCCTGTAGTCGCTACATCGAGCATGTCAGTACTAAGGCTCGGAAAGTAGGGAATTGGGAAACCTCATAGAACAAGAACGAATGTGTATACGTACGCAACATCGAACCATGACACTACTATGCTACATGGATTTGATGACGTAGTTTCTTAGCACACATTGTGTTTCGTTACATAGTATTGTACGTATATATGCAATAGGGGATCGAGTCGACGGCGTTCTCGGGGCTGGAATGAAATGTGTATTTAACGTCTAAATTTCCTGGTCAGTACCCTTGACCATGTCCCTATTGAAAAATCATATTACCCGTTTTGTTTCATTATCCGCCTATTACATCCTACTTCAAGACACATGCCTCCTTTCATGGACAAGGTCGCCCATTTCACTTGCTAATATATTTATATGAATAAGAAACTTTGTAAGGTTCTAACTTTGAGACGTAAAAACGTTTCAGCACATTTTGAGTGAGTCACTCAAAGTTAAGTAGTTTATAACCTAACCTGCAGAATATATCTACCAAGGGGAAGGAATAGTCAGTAGACGTTCACGCGAACGAAGTCGCGGGCAAAAGCTAGTTGGAAATAAAATAGTACAGCAATTATAATTTATAATAAACAAGTATGTACACTGACAATCTAAAGGTCAGTGATAATCAGTCGTTAAGTTGTTACCGATACATTGCGTCTCAAATTAATTTTTATAGTAAAGACGTCTTTAAATTAAAGTCGTCAGATTATGTTCAACATAAGGGTTTATACTTTCAGCTCTTAAAATGGAAGACACTGTAATTTGAAAAAAAATAATAATTTTAAACTGTTTATTTCAAAAAAAGAAAATTAATTACATTTTATGTTAATTACTTAGCTAAATCTTTACATTTTAAGATTGTGATGCTAAACTTATATTTTATTTAATATATGGTCTTCTTTCGTTTAGATAAATCCTTTCGATAATATAACTGTGAATGCACCAGCAATAATTCACTGAAATCTGCATATAGACGGTAAGTGCAGATCAAATTAGCGTAAAGGGGTATTAATGGCGGAATTATATTACACTAACAATATATAACTGGATTTAACCAGATCGGCCTACACTAATTCGTGGGCACGACAGATATAATTGCAGTTTTGCAAAACCGGAGTCAGACAAACCAATAAAGTCTAAGAGCCTACTTACATACGTACGAAACTCCCATGCGAGTTTATAGTGTTTGTGTTTTTCTCGTGTCCAATTCATTGTCCTATTGTGCGGTTTGCTACATATGATCGTCCGTCATAAAAGATAAGCATACTTCGTAAATAAAGACTGCATGTGCAATTGTGCATTGACACTACCGGATTATCAACTCTAGGGCCTTTTCCAAAGGTTAAAATTGCTTTGATAGAAATATGACACAATGGTGGCTATCTGGGGCGCGGACCTGAACGAGGCTCTGCGGCATACAAATACAATAGCAATGCCTAAAGGTGTTTCTCCCCAAAACTGAAGCAATAATCTTCTGGAGGAGGGGATGGTGGTCTCCAACGGTCGTCTCACTAAGGGTGAGCGGGGAAATGGTTGTGCGCGGCAAACAAGGCCCTAATCAGAAGGCCACAAAGGGTGGTGGCGACCAGAATATGCAGGGCCTACGTGAAGGTGACGTGGACAGCGCCGTGCGCCTTGGCTAGCACGCCTCTCTGCGAGTTGGACGCGTTAGATGGGGCCCATGGAAAGATGGCGTGGGATACAGGTTGGCGCAGGTAATGACCGGACATTGCTGTTTCGGTCATTATTAGTAAAAAAATTAAAGAGAGGGTCATGAGTGCGGCGCTGACGACGATATGGCCCAGCACACCATGGAATGGTGTAGATGCACATCTTGGATGCCGATAGCCGCGTCCTCCCCCAGTAGGGTGAGTGGGTTGGGAATCCACATAGCATGGCCTTACACGTCTGGGGGGAGGGTCAAGCGTCACTGGACTTCCCCTTTTTTGGCACGGGAAGTCAAGAGACTGGCAATGATTCAGACTTGCACGGACTTATTGCACAATACCAGGATGGTACGAATAGGAGGCATCTGGACCGCCATTTTTCTATTGGTGCACCATAACTCGTAATCTTTTGCTTACGGAGATAGAGTCGATAATCAATTGAACATTCAAGGCGGTTGTTACGACTTTTTCCATCGTGTTCATTAGTGTTTTTTTCTGACGCACCGTAAACGCTGTAACGAGAGGGAGAGAAATAGGGTAGGGCTGTGTGGGTAAGAGAGTAAGCAGGCAGGTCTATATGTTAGTTGCCAGTTCCACTTCTTCTTCATACGAATTGGCACTAAAGCGTCCATTCTCCCGGTACCGCCGCATACCGGGTCCGTCCCAGGTCGGGCCTAGCTGCATCTCTTGCTGAAATTCTTCTCAGCTAGGGTAGGTTCGACGAACCAGCGACAAAACTCCCAGTAGCTCGATTCCACTCACACCTCAGATTAGGTTAAAACCGCTCAATCAATCTCACTGGAGCGCAAACTCTTAGTGTTCCAGTGTTCAAAACCACACGCGTGGTCGTGCCGGAAGTTTCCTCTGGATTTTCCCCAGGCCTCTCTCCAACCGCGCACTACTATCGCTTTATTGGGCCCGGCCTTTAAAGCCACAGTCAGGTTAAGAAAAAGCGTCCATACCTGTTCACGACATTCACGTGCGAAGCTACTGTACAGTCAGCAAAAGTGTCCAACCGTTTGACCCTATTACTTGTAGTTTAAGGTTCAAAAGCGACAACTTTCTTAGCTTAGCATTCAATATACTACAAGAGAGAAAGTATGCGACCTATAAATTGTGAGCGTGTTGTGTTATCGACGTCTAAGTACTATCAGCATCACAGTTAATTGACTATTTGTAGACCTTATCTCGTTGGAAGAAAGCTCGCGAATGGTCAGTTAAGCGTGATACTGATAGTAGGTACACCGCGGCCACAGTGTATGTAGAGCAGTAGCGTATATGATGATGATGATGAGTTCCTGTTATCCCTCATTAGGAACATAGGGCTCGCAGAAACATGTAGCGTATATATAGTACAAATTATTTTAAATGTCCGACATTTTATAAAACTGTTATCAGATTTTGATTATTCATTCTTAGACAGTAAAGTCGCGTTTTGAACCGACTAATTTGCTACAACTCGGTCAGTTCAAATGATCTTAAGCATACTTCAAATCATTTGAGTATGCAGAGTTGTGTCAAACAATCAGTACAAAAAGTGACTTTATTGTACATGTTAGTAGATACAAAATCAAAAAACAACTGTTTTTTTTAAATAACGGCTCGATCTCAACTATAATAGTTAGGGTTACTCCCCAGTGACTTTTTTCGACTGAGTGAAACAAATGCTTTCGTATGTCCGGATTTTCAGACTTCCAGTTGTTCTCTTCAACAGGTTGCATTTCTCAAGCGATTTTGTTCGGTAAATATATACCAGCAGCGGTACTGCTTAATACGAAGGAACGGTTGATGAATTTGGAAACTGGGTAGTGATTGCACCTATAGCTCAGTTGGCTAGAGCGACTGGCCGCGAGTGCCGGGAGGTCGCAGGTTCTAATCCTGCTCGGTGCCTAAATTTTTCAATTTTTCCTTCATTCTAAATTTGGGTATGGGATGGCGCATCGTAACTGACGATTCTCAATATGATTTGAGACGTTAGTGCCGTTAATGAAGCATGAGTCTTCAGGTAGATGTCGCTGTACGCCTCCCTTAAGGCGTTTGTATAAAAAAAATAGTTTACGTTAGCAGCGGTACTGCTTAATACGAAGGAACGGTTGATGAATTTAGAACTGGGTAGTGATTGCACGTATAGCTCAGTTGGCTAGAGCGACTGGCCGCGAGTGCCGGGAGGTCGCAGGTTCGAATCCTGCTCGGTGCCTAAATTTTTCAATTTTTCCTTCATTCTAAATTTGGGTATGGGATGGCGCATCGTAACTGACGATTCTCAATATGATTTGAGACGTTAGTGCCGTTAATGAAGCATGAGTCTTCAGGTAGATGTCGCTGTACGCCTCCCTTAAGGCGTTTGTGTAAAAAGAATAGTTTACGTTAGCAGCAGTTTTTCAATTTTTTCCTTCATTCTAAATTTGGTAAATATATAGTTTTTTTGTCGAATCAGTTTTTTATGCAGCTGTTGCTTTTGGTTTTTGATATTCAGTACATATCACCTAAATGGATATAATATTTACCTATGTAATTGAAATGTACGGGAAACTCGACCTCGCTTTTATTATATTGTGATAGTTAGCCACAACGACTCTGGATATAACATAAAGTAGATTACTGGCAATGAAAATGGCTGCCATGTCAGGCGATATTGGCTATCGCCGTTTATTTACACATCCTGGAATGCGTCTAGAGTCTAGACTGTGACCTCAACTATTTTAGTGCTCATTATGTCTTTGTAGCTATACTGGGATATCGCTAGGAGGATGACGATTATCCCCCATAATCATAAAATAGTACATTACCAAGGGCGGTAAAACAAAGAATCTCAGATCGCAGGTATTTGACGCCCGAGCCAAAGGCAAGGGCGATAATTATGCGATCTGAGGCTTTCTTAATTACCACCCGAGGTAAGTACAAAATTTTATGTCACCCCTTGGTCAAAAGGGGGATTTTCCGCTCGCGGAGCGTGCGGTAATTGCCACTTTATGGTCAGGTGTGACACAATAATAATTATAATGTCTCTTTCTCTCAAGCACAAACGTCTATGTGACATGAGATAAACGATTTAGCTAAAATGAGTTTTTATTGTGAAACAAGTTGGAATACACTTGACATAAGTTACAAATGGGTTATTGTCAGTTGGAAAAACAAAAGTTGTCCCTTCGGTGGTCATTAGTTAACGGCTTACGTGCATGTAAGTTATGTTTTTAGTACATGGAATTATAGCAACGGATACTCTGTTTATGCGGGTTACTCGACCAATCCAAAATTAAGCTTTGTAGCTTTTTATATGTCCACTGAAAAGACGCGAATCTAAATCTGACAATGATCCAAATAGTTGCAATAGTGGAATGGATCGTACCGGATTTGAAATGTACTACCTTTATTAGTAAATTTTTACGTTTTTGTATTTGTCTACCTATTTGGCAGTTTTTTAACCTGTCTGATCTAACAATGGGTTCCAAGTTGTATGATAACTACTACTTAAAATGGTGTTATCTATTACTTATTCACACAAAATAAACATGTCAAAAACTGGCATAAATTGTCTCACGTAATAAATGAATTACTTAGTTACATTAAATACCTACAAATGATTAAAATAACACCAAATTCACTCCCACCATAAAACAAATAGGATTAGATAAACCGATTAAGGATTAAGCTATCTATTTAAAAATTTACATACAATCGCAAACAGGAGGTAACAAAGCGGTAATACGAATTTAAAGTAATTTATAGCTGTATTATGTTAATCTTGACGTATCTCGAAACGCGAAGTCGTATAGTACAGAATGTACAGATCCGGTACTAGATTCAGTACTGGAATGTTCTCGAAAATCGTTAAGCGTTATCGCTACACGGTATTTAGGACCCAAGTCAGGGTATTGAACAAAATAAGTACCTCCACTGGTCCATATTCACAAGACTCGTATATATTTTTCTCTTTTTTTTGTATGATTTTAATGGACTAGACTGCGAATTAGACTCATAGGCTGTGACAGAATAACAGCGTTGCAGTTGGCACAGCAAATAGCAACACATGCTGAGTCTCAGCCTTTTCTTTATGGCACACATTGCTGGACTCATTGTGCACCTTCACTCACTGTGTATTATCTTACACCTATTTATTATGACCGGTTGTGTGTGCTTTATTGAATAAATGGATTTTCTTTCTTTCTTTCTTTTCTTTCATATATATTTTTGCACATCAATATCACCGTAAATATATTAGCTAAAACAGTATTATAACTAGTCTCTTAGCACCTTTTTAGACGTATCGACGAATCTACACATCTACTGCGCCGTGCCAAAGTTCCTTTCTCTAAAATTCAACATAACATTTATGATATACTTGCGTGGGAAATAGGTGAAAGAGGTCCCTTGCAGAGATAAGTTCGCCTTTGTACATATATAAGCTTTACTGTCTATTTTTTTTAAACCTTTATCGTGTGTAGAATGAAGTACTTACAGAAATATATACAGTATGACTACTGAAGTATGAAACTTTGACACTGACATTGATATTCTGTCTTAAGGCAAGGCTAATACTTACAGAGATCTGACGAAAATACAGAAATTCGAGCTTCCAATATGAAGAAATAATGTAGAATTACACTACACAAAAATTATTGTGGACTGAAAAAGAAACAAAAGAAGGAAATAACCGAACAAAATATTCATAAATGACTTGGTAACTGTCGAAAAATCCTAAATATAAAAATAAACTTTCATGCTGCAAATTTCGTAATTATCATCGACAGTGATATGTTTTTTTTTTACAAAAGGGATAGTTTTTTCATTGTTCTAAAGCAATAAGTGTTGTCTACCACTGTTACATGTATTTTAATTTCTGTTGTTCTTTGAATGTACTTCGTTTGGTGAGCAATAAAGAATATTTGTATTGTATTGTAACTGGACAGATTTTTCATAAGTGATCCAGTGTTGCAAAATCAATTAAAATGTACTAAATATTTATGAAATTATGCGCAGAGCTTCTGTAAAGAGCGGGATGGTTAATTGCAAACTCACTCGTGTTAGAGGGGGTCATTTGCACTGATGGCCTTACCTTAACATCTATATAATAACGTATTTATATAACATATAACATACGAATTTTAGACAGTGTCTGTGTAATAAAAACCCTATTACTTCGTGTTAAAGTAGAAAATATCTAATAGAATGAGAGCCGAATGCCAGTTCCAAACTCAAAGTAGATATTAATAACCATTCAAAGACTACCGCTTTAGCCTAGTTGGTAGTGACCCTGCCTACTAAGCTGGAGGTTCAGGGTTCGAATCTCGGCCAGGGCGTTTATAGAGCAGGAATAGTATAAAACAAAGTCGCTTTCTCTGTCCCTATATATCTATTATAGTATATGTATGCTTAAATCTTTAAAACTACGCAACGGATTTTGATGTGGTTTTTTTTAATAGATACAGTGATTGAAGAGGAAGGTTTATATGTACAATAACATCCATTAAATAGTGCACCCGTGCGAAGCCGGGGCGGGTCGCTAATTTATTTATATAAGTATGTATGTATATCGTCGCCTAGTACCCACAACTAGTACCAAGCTTTGCTTAGTTTAGGACTAGGTTGATTTGTGTAAGATTTTCCACAAATATTTATTTAAAGTTTACATTTATCAATTACGGACCCAAGATCCAATTTACACAATAATCCCGGCAATTTAGTTAACTTGCATGAGATTCTTCCACGTGTGTAAATAGGACTTAAATGCTTTCTGCAAATAAGAACCAATAGATGGCGCACTAATCATTTTTGTTACTTAACTACAATTCACAGTTGACGTCATAATAATGCGTACATTTTTCACCTTTAATGCGATGGAATAGGGTGCAATAATATGAATATATTTCGGAGTCGAAGGCAATAGCAAAGCGCAGTTACACGCGTTCCATTTCTACAAGCATTTCACACTGCTATCAGCTCCCACGCTTGGTAAACAATTAAAAACTCTCGACACTTTAATTTCAACCGTAAGATAAACGCTTCACGACTTAAATTGTAAGGGTAAAGCGACTTGACGCTCTTTTATTTAGTGCTTCTGATTGGTCCATTCGATACCAGTCGGTTATCTAAAGAAACAGTCGAAAAGTGACGCTGTCTCAGAAAAGTTTGTGGGAATGAAGGAGATGAATTCTATATGTGTGAGGAATTTTCTTGATATATTTGGTAATTATGTAATTAATGATATGACGTTTTTGAATAAGATTTATATGTCATAATGAAATATAAACTCTCTCTCGCCGATGCCTACTTATTCAATTTATTCAATTGCAACCTATTTAGAACTAAAGCGGGAAATCCAAAAACTTCAAGAAGGTAAATGCCCTGGTTATGATCTTATTGACGCTACACTCTTGAAACATCTCCCAAAAAAAGGATTACTGCTCATACTTGCTATTTTGAACGCATGTCTAAGATTGTCCTCCTACCCAAGCCAGTGGAAAATAGCCCAAGTAATAATGATACTGAAACCAGGTAAACCAGCTCAAGAAGTGGCGTCATATAGACCCATAAGCCTCCTCCCAGTAGTTGGAAAGTTACTGGAAAAGATCATACTAAATAGAATGCGAGAACATCTAGTAGAGATAATTCCATCTCACCAGTTTGGCTTTAGAGAGGGCCACGGTACCATCGAGCAAGTGCATCGGCTGGTTGATCACATTGGTCGAGCGCTGGAAAATAAACAATATTGTTGTGCAGCCTTCCTAGACATTAGCCAAGCCTTCGACAAGGTATGGCATAATGGGTTACTCTTCAAAATTAAAAAAACGCTACCACACTCTTTTTTTCTTATATTAAAATCTTATGTAGAAAATAGATGCTACGAAGTTAAATATAACTCTGACACATCAGAAATGTACAAAATAAAGTCAGGAGTACCACAGGGAAGTGTACTGGGACCCGTACTCTATCTAATATTCACTGCAGACCTTCCCACTCATGCTTATACCACTACAGCGACATATGCAGATGATACCGCAATTCTTTCAACACATGAGAATCCCGACACCGCATCTGAAAGGATCCAATCACACCTGACTCTGATAGAAGCATGGTTTGAGCAATGGCGTATTAAAGCTAATACAAACAAGTCAGTCCAAGTAACCTTCACACTCAGAAAAAAAACATGCCCACCTGTGAAACTATATAACACAGAGATCCCACAATCAGAGGACGCCAAATATTTAGGCATTCATCTTGACCGTCGTCTCACTTGGCGCAAACACATATGGACCAAAAGGAAACAGTTGGACTGTAAACTCCGAAGCATGTACTGGCTCATCGGACGTAAGTCACAGCTGACAGACGACAGTAAAATGGCTATCTATAAAGCTATACTGAAGCCTGTATGGACATACGGCATACAGCTATGGGGCACAAGCAGCCACAGTAATATCGAAATACTCGAAAGGTTTCAAAGCAAAACAATGAGAGCTATGTTCAATATTCCATCGTACGTAAGCAATAAATATGTGAACTTAGATCTTAAATTGCGCACAGTGAGGGAAGAAATAGAGTCATACAGCAAGAATTATCAAAGCAGACTGGATCAACATACTAACCAGCTAGCTGCCGAGCTGCAGGGAGTGGGCAGTCTAAGATACTCTCGCCTCAAGAGAAATAGTATACCAGACCTAGCGACAAGATTCGCAGACAAAAGATGAGAATGGCTCCAGTGGGAGCACATCTCGACGGAAGACATACCTACTGATGAAAATCTGACAACATATTGGATTATTGTTTCGAAGAAACAGATTGCTAAGTAGCAGGATAAATAAAAAAAAAAAAAAAAAAAAAAAAAAATTGCAACCTATTTAACAATCATAATATAAAATAAAAAAATAATATAAAAAAAACAGTAAGACTAAAAAATATATTAAAAATAGAATCGTATAAATTGACACAGTGTTGTAGTTGTATTTTTATATACTAAATAAATAAATCTCTTACTGAGCTATTCCAGCATTATATTTTGTAGTTTTGGAATATATACAATGACTGTTAACAATTAGATAAATTATAATTATTGCATTAAGTTACTGTTTTGTTATTCTACTATTGCAATGGTTGCTATTCGCAGCGCATGAGCACAGCATAATAGTGTTTGGATCGCATAATGCAATTTGATCCGCCTAATTGCTTTACTTCAACTAATTGTGCTACATAACGCTACCAATTTATCTATACGTAAATAATTGCATCCATCAGTGTGTTACCCAGCCAACAACGGCAGCGGTTTACAACACTTTTCTTACAAATTTTATTTAGGTGTCCACGTGGTGTTATTTTTAATAGGGTTCCAATGAAAACAAGATTGAATTTATTAGCTTCTTTATTACTGAACCAAATTAACATTTAATTCGAAAATTATAATTTTTGTTAGCAGAAGTTACCGCTTAGGTTACAAAATTAAATTAAGTACCATTATTATATTGTTGTTGTGCGTGTGTTTTTTTTCACATTTATTAACTCTTATTTCATTATAATTCTTAGGCTAGGTCTTTACAATAACTAGATAAACAGTAAATTATAAAATTATAAGTAGGCAAAACTAACCTGTGCTGGCAGCAGAGCGGCGGGGCCTAAATTACCTGTAGTTAGATTTGTTCTGTTCACTACGTCATTTTTGTTATTCGATTTATCTTTTCCTAACAACCTACTGACAAACTAGCAGATTATATGACATAATATGAAATTGTAATTGTAATTCTCTTGACCTAATAGAAGAATTAAATAAGTAAAGACAATGCAAGTAGATAGACTTCATTGACTGGAGTAGCTTGTTAATACTAATCAGCCGATTACATATGTAATATGTACCTTTACATAACTTGCTAAATCAGCATAATACGTCCGTATACTTGTGCATATATTTACATAATACACTGTGTTGTTTGTTTTCCTTTATTTTATTGATGTCATTGTCATTCGGAATTGGCTATTCTTCTATTATTAGAAATGATATTCTTTTGCGGTTTTGACTTATTTAATCCAACGTCAATTTGTTTATATATCTGACTTTGTTCGTCGATGTAACAAAACTGAAATATACTGTGCCTTTTGGAGATTAAGACGGTCAGCGACAGATGTCATAGGAAGACTACAAAAGTATAAGATAAAGCTTTGATCTCTTCATACATCGGTATGTGTAGCCACTTCTGATGCTGTCTGTACCTGTATTTATTAAGATTTAGAGGTCCGATAAGGAAATTTCATTTACCAAACCGTTGAGAGAGACAAACAATTTAAAATCTATTTTATTTTTTATTTATCTATTATGACCCTGCTTATTTTTTTTATACCGCGTCGGTGGCAAACAAGCGTACGGCCCGCCTGATGGTAAGCGGTCACCGTAACCTAAGGACGCTTGCGACTCCTGGGGTGTCGCATGCGCGTTGCCGACCCTTTAAATTTTTTTATTAATTAAATCATCTTTTATAGATGTCAAATGCCAATGATGATGATGACCCTGTAGTGTACTACTGCTGGTCAAAGGCCTTCCCTTATTTTTCTAATAGTAACTGAGTTTCTACGAAAAAAAAATTAGGTATGGACTTCAAGCATGTTCAGGAGATGACCCATGCCCAAATAGATTTGACGACCCCTTTAGCCTAGTTGGTAGTGAACCTGCCTTCGAAGCTGGAGGTCCCGGGTTCGAATCCCGGTCAGGGCATTTATTTGTGTGATGGACACGAATATTTGTTCCTGAGTCTTGAATGTTTTCTATGTATTTAAGTATCTATTTATCTATATAAGTATTTATATCGTCGCCTAGTACCCATAATACAGGTTTTGCTTAGTTTGGGACCAGGTTGATTTGTGTAAGATTGTCCACAAATATTTATTTATTTATTTATTTATAACGAGCAACAAAGAATAGTTGATCCAACTAATTATAAGAGTTTAATTATCTAAAAGAAAGAATGTCTCCGATCACAGCTCGCCGCAGGTATTTGACGCCCGAGCCGAAGGCAAGCGCAATAAATATGCGATCTGTGGCTTTCTTTATTACCGTTAAGTACGACATTTTAAGTCTCCCCTTGGCCAGGCAGTAGGATTTACCGTACGCGTATCGGTCGGTAATTCCACTTTATAGCCAAGTGTGACGTAAAAAATATTACAATTTATAAACGCGCCTTACGGAAACGTCTATAATGCGACTTTTTGCATTGATCGAATAATATCATTATTAATGGATTAATGACGATCCAGAGGTAGTGAATGGTAGTCTTCATTTTAACGTATTGACATCTTAATCATGAATCTTTATTTTGTAACTTATTGAAATATTATATACTTACTTGTAAAATATTGATAGTTTTAATGCAATTTGGGCCTCATAAGAAAGCTCAAGGTCACCCAAAGAGCAATGGAAAGAGCTATACTCGGGGTTTCTCTGCGTGATAGAATTCGGAATGAAGCTATCCGTAGCAGAACTGGGGTCACCGACATAGCCTTCAAAATTGCGAGACTTAAGTGGCAGTGGGCAGGGCACATTGCTCGCAGGACTGACGGTCGATGGGGCCAGAAACTGCTTGAGTGGCGTCCATGCACCGGAAGACGAGCTGTCGGTAGGCCTCCGACAAGGTGGAGTGATGACCTGGTGAAGGTCGCGGAAATCCGGTGGAAACGAACGGCAAAGGACCGGTCTGAATGGCGAGCCTTGGGGGAGGCCTATGTTCAGCAGTGGACGTCTTTCGGCTGAAATGATGATGATGATGATGATGAAAATGTTATATAACTGACGATCACAACTTCAGTAGTAACTACATACTTGCATAGTAGATAATGTTATTATGGCTGTGGTCTTCTGCAAGGCGGAGGTACTTCCCCAGTTGGGCTGCTCCAAATTCGAGCAAGATGACATTTTGCTGCGCCCTACCTCTCTTAAAAACTCTCTCTGATATTTGTATATTGTGAGATTCTGTATTACTAGTGACCTAGGGTGTATCATTTGTACTACCAGTTGAAATACGTGGTAGTACAACTGTCGCAGAAGGCCTTAAACATTTCTCCCGAAATCCGGTTATTAGTATCGTAAGCAGCTCAGACAACAATAACATAGTACTTTTAGGAAACCTGTTAAGTAGAGGTATAAAAAAAGGCATAGGAAACCAGTTACTTATAGGTATAAAAAAGCCTTTTAGGAAACTGGTTTCCAAACTCCGGTTTTTAACGGCCGAAGGGAAATAAATCATATCATATAATATCACAACACAACTTTTTCACACAATTGTTTCTAACAACACAACATAATTGCTGTTGTAACACAATTGTTTCTAACATATTCACCAGCTGTTACTTGGATATTGTATCCTCCATTCCAATATTCCAAATATATAAAGGACCGGACGACGTACTGTACTTGTTACACTTAAGCAATTTAAATTTTTGTAATTTCTCTAATAATATATGTTTCTGTAATTGTAATTGTGATGGGATTATTGCCTAAATAAAGAATTATTATTATTATTTTATCAATACATTAAAATGCAATACGCGATGCACGATTGTCAACTGACAAGTGTAAAACAAATAGTGCATTAACATGCAATCATCCGGGTCGTGCTGCTTGCCAATCACGGCATGACAGTAAAACGTTGACTTATAGATTTGCCCAGTAAACACTACATAGTAAATTGGAATTCAAATTGATTTTCACGCAAGTATTTCTCTGATAAGCTCGCAGAATAATTGACGCCATAGGAGTTTTTCACAGGTACGGTTAGGTATCGTTTTAATGGCGTGTTTAAACTGTCATAGAAAATTTCCATCAGATAAAAGCTTTTTTTTGAACCTGACTGTGACTGTATAGGCCGGGCCCAATAAAGCGACAGGAGTGCGCGGTTGGAGAGTAGCCTGGGGAAAACCTTCGACACGACCACGCGTGTGGTTTGGAACACTGGAATACTCTAAGAGTTTGCGCTCCAGTGAGATTGGTTGAGCGGAGATAAAAGCGACGAAGTACCAAAGTGTAGTGTAGTAGTAGTCTTTAGCGATAAGACCGCCTGTTGTTTGCCTTTTCTCATTGTGTTTTTGTACTGTACTGTATCCTTTGATTGAGGTGTGCAATAAAGAGTATTTGTATTATATTGTATTGTATTGTATACCACAAGAAAACAAGCGCTAGCCATTTGCTGGCACTACGCTGATTTGGGGTCATTAAGGTCATTTAATGGGTGTGCTATATATTCTGATGTTTTGCTTATTCTTTTTGTGCCACGAATAAATGTATTAACGTTATTATTCAAGATAGGTTTGCACTTGACCACAAATCACCTAATGGTAAGCGATATTGTGGTCTAGGATGAGAGGACGTCCACCGCGATCGCGACAACACTGACACATGTAGTACCTATTATCCCGGTACCGCCTCGCACCGAGTAAAGTTAGTTCGACTAGCCATGGTTGTGTTGAGCAGTGAGTCTATGTGTGCGTCACGTAGGAGCTATGAGTTCATTGTGTATGTGTTCTTATGTGTCACAAATACAAATATGACTATCCCGCGCTCGTGAGATAAAACTGTACAAGCAAATGCACGAACAACAACTAGATACATCAACTAGATACATTATTCCAAATAAATAGAATTACAAACCATCTTACCAATAAATCGTTGAGAATCGCATTGTTCTCGTAAGAAACCTTGGATAAAACAAGGACTAGGGAGGTAAATAGAAGTTTCTAGTGAAGGCTCTCAATATTAATCAGTCTACTGGCCACACCATTTCGTGTCTTTCGACAAAGGCATTCGATTCCCGATAACAATCTGCAGAATCGTAACTTTAATCGATTTTTTCTGTTAACTATTGTTCAAAGGATCGCAATTGAAACAGATAATCGTGATAGGAATGGTCTCATTTAGATTTCTGAGAATGTAGCGATTAATTTTGTTGGCGCTTCGATTGGTTAGTCGTGATAATAGAGGTTGGTCGTCTAGACCGAAGGGCTAAAAGCATTTTAAATTACTCGTAGCATGTCTATTAAAGAATAAAGAAAGATAGTAATAAGTATTTTGCGTTATACAGCTTCATTCGGACGAAGATTTGACTTAAACTGACTGGTGGAGAAATTGCTTAATAATTCTTTTCAGAATTTCAGTCGCTGTCATTACCTTTTCTCATTTCAATAAAGAATTTCATTTCATTAATCGCCACTATAAAAATCCATAGAAACATGTTGTTAAGGTAGGTTCCGAAATTGGATACTGAATAAAAACCTGTAAAAATATTGTAGAAATATTGAAGGAAATGGAACCTTAAAAGTTACCCTTTTACTTTTTTAACTTGAGTTAAGAATGTCACATTTATTTGGTTTTGCTTTACTTGGAATATAAATAGCGTTGTTGACTCGAAATATATGACTACTCCAAAAGAAACTAGGCAATAAAATATGCTACATGGTGAAAATCCTATTCAAATATCTCAAAAAATAACGAAGCTACAACCGTTTTAATGTTGCTAGTTAGAAAGAGAAAGCGCAACAGATCAGTGACGTTGACCACGAGCGCCATAGTAAACGACGATCGTTCCAACACAAAGGTGCATTTTGCGGAAATGGGACAGAATATGCCCACTCTTATAACTTTGAAGGCTTATAATTATGTAATTCTGTACTTCTTTTATATAATCTGAACTCGTCTTCTTTGTTAGTATGCACTGCCCAATAACTAATTTCTATTCGCTGTATCGCTATCTGAAGGTTTTCTGGAAGAGATCGCTTTTTAGCGATAAGACCGCCTGTTGTTACTTAAGTCATACTTACTTAAGTCCTGTTCATGTTTTGTCATTGTAATAATTCTCCATGTAGTGCACAATAAAGCATTTTTTTATTATTATTATTAATTGTTTATTCCTTTGATTTACTTTTTGCGCCATTTAATTAAGAATTTGATCCCTATTCGAGAAAATTCGAAATCATTGATTATCTTATTTGGTGCCAAAATCCATATTCCTTAACAAATTGTAAACACAACGCTATTCGACAACCAATCCAAACTAACCAACTTTTTCCACTCAAAACCATAAAGAAAATATTACCACCACTGCCAACCACCGGCTTTTGCTGCTTAAAATCTGAGTGGGTTTATACCGCCACTGTTGCCCATATAAGTCTCACATCCACTTATGATTGATTTATCTAGTAAATTGGATCTATGCCATTAAAAGTAACCAAAACGTGCTCTGACTTCCTCCATGCCCATATAAAGGACGGTAGCTATGATCGAGATTATGTTATAGCATTCGTCCTTCACTAGAAGTATATAAGTGCGAGAGGGAAGAATGAACAAGTCGTTATCCATATTTAAATTTGCAGCCATTAAGGGGTAGCTAAACCAGCCAGTTAGCGAAGTGGCCTTCTGCAATGCCAAAGCTTTGGATGTTCTTCACCCGACGCATATGCAATTATGTAGGTAAGGACATAATTAGAATATATTATACGTCGACCGTTTAACTGAGACTGTAAGTTCCTGCTACCCGTTAACCTCCCTCTTACCCCGGTCCGTCGCAGGCGCCGCCTCTGTTATTTGGTAGGCCTATAGTAAAACAAATGCTTGTACGGATAACGCACAGACTGTCTGAGAAGACGGACACTTTTTTTTGTATTTACGTTGCGAGTACATTTGTCAGTTGTCATTTGACTACTGACAAATGTATGTGATACCTGTCAGTGATAGTTTTTTTGTTGGCAAAGGGGTATTATACAAGCACCCTTCAAGTCTCGAAGTTCGAAGAGCGAGTACGCGGCGGCGGCGTGGGGTTTTACCTCAAGCGGGGTGTAAACGCGCGCTTACTCGCTCACCCAACAGCCCCAACTATCGAACAAATGTGGCTCGGCATTACTATGAATGGTGTAAAACTAGCTATTGGTACAGCATATAGGCCTCCATGGCAAAACGTAGATACTTTTATTAACGCCATAAGCGAATCTGTTTCACACTTATCGGCTTTCGATCAGATTATTCTCATGGGAGATTTTAATATAGACATGATTAAACAACAAGATGCAGCCACTAAAAAATTAAACGATTTTTTATATTGTCAGAACTTAACACAATATATAAATCAAGCCACACATTTTACAGACCATAGCGCAACATTAATTGATGTAATTTGTTCAAGTGTTACTATTACCGATATATGTGTAAATTTTATTCCCGAACTAAGTAGCCATGCATTTATATCATGTAAAATAAACATAAGTAAGATAAAGGTACCTCCAAGAAGTATTGTTTACCGTCCACTTAAAGATATCGATTTTGATTGTTTCCAAGATGACGTTAGTCGTATCGAATGGGAAAGAGTGTTAATGTCAGGTGATGTTAATAATTCGGTTAATACTTTTAATGCATTTTTATTGAACCTGTTTGATCGGCATGCACCGTTAAAATCTATTGTAATAAAAGAGCGCTCGTGCCCATGGATAACATACAATGTAAAGAAAATGATTGCTAAACGAAATGACGCCCATGCAAGCTATCGACATGGTGGACTTGACAGCCAAAAAATGTTTTACAAAGACATGAAGAGGATGGTCATTGACGCCATTCATACTGAAAAAACAGCTTACTTTAGTAAGTACATTGTGTCTCAGAACAAAAATCCGCGGGCTCTTTGGAAACACATTAAACAAAATGTAGCAGATTTTTCTAAAAAAGACTGTGATATACCTCAACATTTATTAGACCCCAATGGCATAAATTTCTTTTTTCTTGATGTCCCGGGCGAGAACCAAACCAATATATCTGACTTGACATACTTTGAGTTTAACAGGCATAGTGATAAGAACTTCACACTTCAATGTGTATCGGAAGCTATGGTTAGCAAAATAATAAAATCCATCAGCACCCAAGCCCAGGGCGTTGACGGTATATCCCTCGATATGCTGTTAATGACCATGCCCCGCACGTTGTCTGTTGTTACAGCGATTGTTAACCTGTCGATCACCACGGGCATTTTTCCTGAACCCTGGAAAAGTGCCGTTGTAAGACCAATTCCAAAAGTACCGTCACCAACAAACTTCAAGGATTTGCGTCCTATCAGTATTCTCCCTGTTATATCAAAAATACTTGAGAAGGTAGTGTCCAAGCAACTAGTGGAATATCTTGAAAGCAACAATATTCTCCCTCCCAATCAATCAGGATTTAGAAAAAAACGTAGCACAGCAACTGCGCTTCTCGATGTTGTGGATGATATCCTCGCTGCTCAAGATGATGGGAATGCCACAATCCTTGTTCTTTTGGACTTTTCACGCGCTTTCGATACTATAAACACTACATTATTATTATCAAAATTGTCCTACTATGTATTCGACTCCAAGGCTTTAAATTGGTTCGGTACTTACCTCGATAAGCGCACCCAGCGAGTGGAAGTGAAAAATCCAGAGGGTTTGTCAATGGTGTCTGAGGAATCCTTAGTCACCAGAGGCGTACCTCAGGGGTCCATATTGGGACCTATTTTATTTATACTGTACAGCGCAGATATAATGAAACATATAACTAATTGTAAATGTCACCTATACGCAGATGATCTGCAAATATATATATCGTTTAAGCCTGAACAAACTAATCTAGCTGTAGATAAATTAAATCAAGACCTAAACCGGATTGCGCACTGGTCTGAGGCTAATGGTCTGGTCCTGAACCCATTAAAATCGAAGTTTCTGGTACTCGGCACGAAACTCGGAATAGCTAACACGATAGCTCGGACTCCCCAGGTCCGTATCCTAGATAATGACATTGATCGGGTATCAGAAGCCAGAAATTTAGGTGTTTTAATGGACGGCAAGCTGCTATTCGAAAATCATGTTTCGGAAATAGTTAGAAATTGTTATTATCGCCTTAAGGTTTTGTATAGAGTTCGTGATTACCTAAACCTAGATATTCGTATTAGCCTATGTGAATCACTTATTCTATCAAAGCTCAACTACGCGGATACCGTTATTGGAGGTTGTCTGTTATCACGTACGAAACTGTTAATACAAAGAGTTCAGAATGCTTGCGCTAGATTTTGTTTTTCTATTCCACACCGAGCTCATGTTACACCATTTTTAAACAATGGCAAATTACTTAAAATGGAAGCCCGACGTACACTCCACTTCTCCTCTCTATTATTCGGCATAATCCATAGCCAACAACCCTCTTACCTATACGACAAATTGATATTTTCCCGTATGCATGTAAGAAAAGCCCCGCGC
This sequence comes from Epiblema foenella, assembly GCA_963556455.1. Lineage (NCBI taxonomy): Eukaryota > Metazoa > Arthropoda > Insecta > Lepidoptera > Tortricidae > Epiblema > Epiblema foenella. The sequence goes on along the minus strand of OY747099.1, from coordinate 25,842,079 downwards.
CTCATCTGTCCGCCACACAGATCCGCTAGCTTTCGTGGCAGCTTCCGTTACGCTGCCACGCGCTGCTGGAATAATATTCCGCCACCAATAAGAAACTCTCCTTCTCTGTTCACCTTTAAAAACAGTTTGAAACTCCACCTACTCAAAGTACAATTTCCAGCCTAGCTGATCTGTGTCGGCGTCTTGTATATGTGTCTGCTTAAGTTTACATTGAGTTGTTATTGTTGTATTGGTTTCCGCTAGTAAAAACATTAATGTGGCACAATGCAATTGTATAAATTTTTCTTTTTATGTTTTCAATCTTGTCACGACTGATCTCTTTAGTTTTAGTTTATGGGATCCACTGAAAATCAGCGTTGTTGCACTCTGTGCCTCAACACATGCTGAGTGGACTCCTTTAAAAAAAAAAAAAAAAAAAAGTCGAAGAGATACTTGAAGTTTTATAGGCACGCTTTTAAGTCCAATAACTATACCTGTATTTTCTTTACTGAAGCACTAAGCATGCAAAGCAAGCATCATTTGGAGAGCTAAGAAGTATGTTTTAAAATGCATAAATTGTGTCACATTCTCACGCAAGACAATATGGATTATTTCTCAGTAAGGAAACGGCGCCTTATTGATGCTGGCAAATGGTACATTTTTGCTTTAAAATGACACAATTTGTTAATTACCTCGGTCAGCACGAGTGAAAATCTGCGTATACTTTTTTGAACCTGACTGTTTATAGGCTTTATAGGCCGGGCCCAATAAAGCGATAGGAGTGCGCGGTTGGAGAGTATAGCCTGGGGAAAATCCAGGGGAAAACCTCCGGCACGACCACGCGTGTGGTTTGGAACACTGGAATACTCTAAGAGTTGGCGCTCCAGTGAGATTGGTTGAGCGGTTTCAACCGAATCTGAGGTGTGAGTGGAATCGAGCTACTGGGAGTTTTGTCGCTGGCTAGCTGAGAGAAGAGTCCAGCCAGAAACTCAGCTAGGCCCGACTTGGGTCGGACTGACTCTACCCGGTGTGCGGCGGTACCGGGACGAATAGGGACTATATGTGCACGAATAGGGACTATATGTGAGGAAACGGCGCCTTATTGACGCTGGCAAAGGGTACATTTTTGCTTTAAAATTACACAATTTGTAAATTACCTCGGTCAGCACGAGTGAAAATCTGCGTATACTTACCTTTTTTTTTGAACCTGACTGTTAGGCTTTATAGGCCGAGCCCAATAAAGCGATAGGAGTGCGCGGTTGGAGAGTAGCCTGTATATGTGTCAGTGTTGTCGCGATCTCGCGGTGGACATCCCCGCTGGCAGGAATGCCTAAGTGTACGCGTCGTGTCAGAGTTGGACGCCGTAAGCGCAGCGTTCCATCTTTCGATAGACGCTGCGATTACGTCGTCCGGGTCCGTGTCGTGTGCCTGCGTATACCGTCTTCGATCCCGATATCACGTTTACTCACTCCGCGTCTGCGACCTCTTACTGTAAACATAACCCGTCCTAGCGCAATTGTGTAAAACGACATTTATACCAATCAAATTTGAGCGCTCTCACTATAAATCAAGATTTAAACTTGATTGGCGGTTTACTGAGGCAGCACGTACGTTGTTTTTGCTGTTCGATGACAGGGCGCGGGTGATTGGCCTGCCTACGTGAGTTAAACACGTGGCTTTTGAAAGGCTTTTTAGAGATTCGTAATTAACAAGGAACCTTTATAGCTTAGCATGTCCGTCTGTCCGCCGCTTAGCTCAGTGACCCTCGGTGTTGCCAAATGCCGAAATACAAAAAGCGAAAAAGCTGCGCTTTAAAAACGCGGATTTTTCGATGAAAAGGCGAAAAACATTCTTGTTAATAATTATATTAAATGTCCCCTACATCGTCACATGCGTTTTCGGGAAGCAGTAACATTCGTTCGATGTTTTTAATTTACCGTTATTCCACAAAGAAATGGAGACATTTTTTAAAAGCCGATCCCTTGCGGGGACGCCCGGAAGCGAAGCACTCGTGAATGTCAAACCGAGAGACACATAGACTGAGATAAAGACTTATATCTTTTTTCTATCGTATAACATTGTGCAATGTGTATTATTGCATAATTTACGCAATTAAAATCCGTCATTAATAGTTTTATTTTATACTTGCATTTATACCAAATAAAAAGAAAAGACTATAATTTAAATTTGGCATGTTACTTTTTTACAGCTGTTTGAGATACAGTTTAACTCGTACATGCATATAACGCTCGAACAAAAATAACTGGCTTTATTTCGAGAGAAATAAAACGAATGTTGTAAAACGGTGACTTCAGCCTTAATGTGTCTGCTCGTTTCCCTTACTACATCAAAATGTCACCATTCACAGTAAGACCGTTAACCATTTAAGTAGGCATTATCTAGGCGCCTATCTATTACATACTGTTTTGTAATTAAGAGAGCGAAGGGCGATATTACCATACCGGTATCTATACCGAGCTGGTCCGCCTACTGAGCAGAGTGGGTCGTGTGAGAGGCCTCCAGACGTAAAACGCTCATAGACAGAGGGGGTTACTCCGAACTCCGTATCGTGCCGTCCCTTTCACCCATATAGTGTATAACACGAGAATGAAAGGGACGGCGCGATACGAAGTTCGTAGTACAGGGTCTTACAACCCGGCCACGACTTGCGCGAATTGGCAATTTGTATAAAAAAAAATCATGGTGCCATTTGAACCGGTTTTTAGAGACGATCAAATCATTGTATGGGACAAACTACAATGAGGGCTATCGTTTTTGTGCTCACCAATTGGCGCCACTGTCAAGTAAGGTTCAGCTGTCAAAAATTGTTATTGATTATTATGGGCATCAGAACAAAGTTTACATTTAAATCATATTTAATACCGTAAAAATATCGAATATCCCGCATTGTAGCGCAGTCCCGTTTTGTTCGTCTAAAAAGGAGGACATAAGTTTCCGAAAGAAAAAACTGTCTCAAGGCACTGACAGTCATTGATCCGAAATCATATTTGCCATAATCAAGCTCAGGTATTGCAAAATAGTCACCATATTGTTCCAATTAGATATTAACCCGCGTAGCGCATCCACAAAGAGTGATATTTGACATTTCGGAGACCCCACGCTACACTAGCGCCTCTAGCGGTTAATTCATACGCGATAGCCCTCGTTAGATACAAAAGACGAAAACGAGAGGTAAAGTAAAATAGCTGACGAATACTGAAAACGCTCCATAGTGAGGCAGTGAAATGTGACGTCACAGTGTAATGGTCTCGTAATTCCGTTGTATGGAGAAACGAGTATTTTAGTTGTGAAATATTGCGTTTAAGGACTTAGTTGCCATACAATTAAATTTCTTTTTTATTAGAAAATACAAGATCTATATTAACATAGAACTAATAAAAATAAATTAAATTAAATTAAATTAAATTAAGACCTAACCTAGGTAAGGATACGTTAGGTCCCCCATTCTGATCCCTGCGGAACGGTGCCCATAAGGCTGGCTGCATTCCCCCGTCGAATGGCGATGCCTATTCTTTGTCCGAGGAATGAGCCAGCCCTAGGGTCACGTGTTGTTTCCAAAAGTCTTTTATTGAAACATGAGAATCCTATTTGTAACTAATAACCTGACAAACTTAAAATTTTCTTAAGTTTTTGGCGATTCAGATTCAGATTCATTTATAAATTTACACTAACGTGAGACATATTTACACTTAATAAGAGAACAACGGTTCGAACTCAATTGGAAAGTCACTATTTGCGACATGTTTCGGACTACAATTGGAGTTCTTCATCAGGTTGAGTGTTATCAAGGCAACCGACCGCGCAACACTGCCCTGGGCAATCCGAAACATGTCGCAAATAGTGACTTTCCAAGTGAGTTCCAACCGTTGTTCTCTTATTCAGATTCATTTATTTCATACATGTAAATTACAATATATGCATTCATGTCAAAAGTATACGAATTCACATCACGATCGTCGATTAAGATTTACTCTAATGTATACATATTCTCATCAGACCACACACGTCAATATTTGTTTAACTGTCAAGTTCTTATTAACACGATACTTTTCAGAAAACATTACATCATTCACAAGCATTGTTTGGTTATATAAAGTTATTGTAAGCGGAAACGCGGTGTGTGAAGAGTATATTAACGTGCATAGATAAACGTGGGTGATGCTAAATAGTGTAAGTGATTTTGACGCCCGCTTTAGCCTAGTTAGCAGTGATCCTGCCTTCGAAGCTGGAGGTCCCGGGTTCGAATCCCGGTCAGGGCATTTATTTGTGTGATGAACACGAATATTTCTTCCTGGGTCTTGGATGTTTTCTATGTATTTAAGTATCTATTTATCTATATAAGTATGTATATCGTCGCCTAGTACCCATAGTACAAGCTTTGCTTAGTTTGGGACTAGGTTGATTTGTGAAAGATTGTCCACAAAATTATTATTATAAATTATTATTATTATATATACGCAGACGGGCTATTCTACTTTTCTTGTACATAATTTTCAGACACTTTTTTTGAATGCAGATTTTGAAATACTTGGCCCTCACTTCATATTTTTGTATTGTTATTTAGAAAGAGGTTTAATTGCAGTATCATTTCCAATAGTTTTGGTAATTATCGAACCACAGCTAATATTCATAAATAGAGTAACTCAGTGGTCCTTAGATGCCATTTGTATGAAAAAATGGTTTTTACCACTGTGTTACCCACCTTTTACAGCAATATGTTGATATTGAAGTAGTTTTACTTATAAATTCCTTTTATTAGGATCAGGTACTATTTCGAAATTCTATTTTTGTACACTATTTCAATACCTCAACCTTACTCTTGCTCTACCGTCTAATAAGACGCGAACATACTCTAGATCTTTCACGGTACGCGCTGTGAAGTTGTGGAACGAGTTGCCCTTGTCAATAAGACAGTCCCAGTCTGTCGCCTCACTCAAGAGGAATTTGAAGAAATTGTGGCTCTCCAACGACTTGTGATTTGGTTGAATACTATATATATTTATTTATGTATATTAATTTAAATACGTATATATTTATAATATGTATTTATTATATGTTATAGTTGTTATATATTTATTTGATTTTGGTTTTAGCTATAAGTTTCCTTATTGAAAAGTTTTAGTACACTGTGTAAGTTTGTCTATCTCATTTTCCCACTCTACACTCAATCCCTCAAAGGTTAGCTGGAAGAGATCCCTCATAGGGATAAGTTCGCCTTTGTACTCTAATCTTATGTGACATGTATATTGTTTTAACCAGTTATTGTGTACAATAAAGTGCTTACATACATACATACATACATATATCATAGTTTTTTTTTGTAATAGAAAACTGGTCATGAAAAAGTAGAATGACCCACAACCAATCTAGGAGGAAAGTGTATAAAAATAGTGATTAATTGGGGTTAGAACTATACCGAATCACTACCTATGCTTATGCGCTGTACAATCACTACATAGTATAAAACAAAGTCGCTTTCTCTGTCCCTATATCCCTATATCCCTATGTATGCTTAAATCTTTAAAACTACGCAACGGATTTTGATGCGTTTTTTTTAATAGAGTGATTGAAGAGGAAGGTTTATATCTATAATAACATCCATTAAATAGTGCACCCGTGCGAAGCCGGGGCGGGTCGCTAGTTCTACATAAAGAAGGTCCACTATCTAACAAAAACAGAGGTTTGACAGCTGGAACTCGACCTGTTACACCATGAAGTAAGAATAAGACTGGAGCCAGCGATACACACACCCAAGACAAGAGATGTAAGCATAGACAATAACACGTGGGAGCGAGATGCACTGACATATATCTTGTTCATCGCGTATAAGGCCATTATTTGTTACCGACACCGAAACGTCATCCACGAATGGCATCGCTGCCACCACATATAGTACGACTAAGTATGGGATGTCACAATCGTCTTAAAGGATGTATCCGTTTTTTGATACATCTCAATTTAGTCAGGTTATCATAAGTCCGTCCCTTTTGCGGATTCTCTAATCCTTCTATAAGATCCTCTTTTTTATTTATTTATTTATTTATTTATTTTCATACACACAACAGTCCTTACAGGCTATGATCCTAATTCGACAGTGTGGATTTTACAAACATATTGGCATCAAAAAATATACAACTATACATAGCAGCAACAATATATGTACATATGCGATCACTGTTCCACATTGCTATAACATAAAAGGCCTAGCGTAACCTTTGTGAATTCTTTCTAATTCTTTCTAAGCGCATAGCAAGTGCTCTTTAGTCTATTTAGGGTTGTCACGTTGGCGTGTTATCAGCGTGGTAACACTGGCTGCGGTTTGACTGGCAAACCATGGACAACAGTGTTCGGGTAAATTGCACCCCGGAGGTGTGCGAGAGCAGAGTTTGAACCAAAACGGCAAGTAGAACAGGCATGCTAATTAAGGCTCCTAAATTCAGTATACGCCTTATTGGTCAATCGTCTACATCATAAAAAAATAGATGGGATGTGTTCTTGTAGTAGTAGTAGCAGTAAACTCTTTATTGTACACAAACACAAAAATTACAAATACAAAAAAAAATGGTATGTACAAAGGCGAACTTATCCCTTTAAGGGATCTCTTCCAGTTAACCTTTGAGCAAATGATAGAAGAAATGAACGGAGGTAGACAAATTCAGCGACCTGTACAACAAGGTATAAAAAAGACAAGAGATATAAAACATACATACATATATAATTTATTAAGGATACGTATAAATACACAAATAAACGATATTGAAAAGGAAATTATAACTATTATTTCTTGTAATGATGAATATTTAGAGGTAGCTAAAAATTTGATTATTTAGTAAACTAAAAACTGCGAAAACAAACACATTATATACTTTAGTTACGTAATACGCCATCTTAAACTTGAATAGCCGATCTTCTTATAACCAAATTAGGTGGAGATAGGTGCTAGAATAGAGGTAATTTTAATAGGATCAAATACAAAAAGGCAAATCATAAAATTCATAAATGTGTGAATTCATGCATTAAAAGTAATAAAACCCCAAAGATTTATTAAAAACCGCTTCTTTCTCGAAGTTTTGCGTCACAGAAACGATGGCAATAAAAGCCAAAGTAGAAACTTGTATAATAAAGGTAAAAACGTTGTCAAGCTTGAATAATTGCCGTCCAAATATTGAACGTAATTTTCTTAGAAAATGTGGGGTTTAAATTTGAGCATTATGATACAGTTGAAAAGCTTCTAAATTTGTTTTGTTATGGTATCTTTTTACCGACGACGGAACGGAGAAGGTATATGCGTTTAGGGTGAGAGGTTGTTTGTTTGTTTCTGTGTGCACATCAATATCTTCGAAACGGCTTGACTGATTTAGAAACGTTTTTCTGTAATAGGTTTGTAGTTTAGTCGGGCAGAAATTTAGCTAGGAGTTACGATGATAACTCACCAGGGGGCGCTGCAGTAAACATTTTTCACTTGCTAAAGTGCGTGTGAGTGCGTTTTCTCCGGAAATGTTGGGCCAGATTTTTATTTCAGTCATATACACAATAACAACGACACGTACTCGTATGAGCTGTGTGTGAGTCTGATGAAGTGTCAAACGAGAGCATAGGGATAGTCCCTATGAAAAAGTATGTACTTACTGTACATGGAAAAGGTTTATTTTTTCATTTTGTATTAATTTGCTTAGGTACGCTGTAAATAAATAAAAACAAAATTATAATATGTGATTCTTCAATCCAGAAATCGTCAATTTCGTAACACCAAACCTTAGCGATATCTAAATGATCTGCAATTAATTTAATCTCTCAACGATCTGATCTCGCAAGGTACACTTGGCGGGGTAATTTCTTCTGATCGTCACGAGCTTGTGTCTAAGGTGCTAGAGCGATCGCTTCACTACTGTAAACCCATTGTTACCCAATACCTCGCTTTCAATCAGGTATCACATATTGGCCACTAAGGTTGAGCACTGGGACATTAAACTTATGCATCGAGACCTTTATTCGCCGAAATAAGAGCCATTGGACATTTTTTGAGTAAGTTAATAAAAAAATAAAACTTCTTCTTTGCTATCTTTAACAATATGTGGCACCGCCGGAAACGATCTTAATTTACTGAAATGTGAATAATTATTACTTAATTTTATATTATATTCGTATTTCTACCCACGACGGAACGGAGAAGGTATATGCGTTTAGGGTGAGAGATTGTGTGTTATAAAATTCGTACTTTTAAATTGTCATTTTTTTGACGATTCCGAACGAGAGATGTATTTATTTTTCTTTTTACTTTTTATCGTGTATGTTTTACTTTTGTTGACATTGTGTTATTTTTATTTTCCTGTCACGACGATCATGATAAGTTGATAAAAAAATCTTGTAATTTTGACATCTGTGTTTTATAATGTAATTCCTTATCATGAAATACATAATCTAATCTAATCTATGATAACACAACTTTTACTGAGCAATAAAAAGATGATGTCATCATCGGCCCACTGCAGTCCACTGCTGAACATAGGCCTCCTTTAAGGCGCGTCACAAATCCCGGTTCTCTGCATTTACGCATCCAGTCGCCACCCGCCCTCTTACATATGTCGTCTCGCCACCTGGTGGGCTAGCACAACTTGCTACAAAGTCGTATCTCGCGCGACTCAGCGATTCCTGTCTCACTCGAACTGTGCGAATTAGAAAGAGGAGGGTTGATTTTTCTCTACTCGCGTCGCGTCGCAGCGGCAGTTGTGCTAGCCCCGCTGCCACCTGTGCCTTTACCATGAGTTTACATGACCGTACTTCCGACTGCGTAAAAAATTGTATGGGCAAAACTACAGCGCCAAAATCAAAATCAAAACATTTATTCTGCAAATAGGCCTCAAGGGCACTTTTACAAGTCAAAATCTATCTAGGTACCTACATCAAATAAAAATAATACAATAATCAAAGTATTATTAATTAAATGTAGTGTTACATGTCAAAAATAAGACTAAGAAACTAATAACAATCGAGATTTGTTAGAGATGTATAAGGTCTCTAAGCGTCAAGATAAAAGGTAATAAAGTAGGTACACTAATCATAATAAAATATTTTGAGCTATATCTATAACACGTCAACATGAACAAAATCTAATAAATAAATATCCTCAGAGATGTATATAAGGTCTCTGAGCGTCAGTCTAAAAATAAAATCAAATGAAAACAGAGCGAAATCTCTCATCATGTCAATTCCACTGAACACTAGTACGAAGTTATTAGTCCTTACAAACATGAACAGACCGGACCCCACAAACAGCACCCGTTCACGAGTATGAGCCTCTGGTGTTCTGGCGGTTACGCAATAGAACTAAGAATCGGCATATTAAATCGTTTACGCAGTCACTAGTGAGTACGGTCATGTAAACTCATGGTAAAGACACTGGCCGGCGAGCGACCCATACTATGCTTGCCGTGACATGGTCTCCACACCAGAGCACGCTTACACCAGCGGCTGTCAGTTCTGCGGATGTCGCCAGCCCACTGCCACTTCAGTTTGCTAATTTGGAGACGGCATACTGAAGGCGATTGAAAGATAGGAAAGAAAATAAAAAAAATTATCAAAAATAAGACTATAAAAAAGATCCGCAGTCAGGATGAAGCCATGACACTCGACGTGATGAGTCAGCATGATTACTGGCAGATTTGACTGCCACGTTGTGGCATGGATAAGTAAAATAAGGCATACGTCAAGTAGTTCTTAGCATGAAGTAACTCCAACATATTAGCATTAAGGCGAGGCCATTCTATTGCCAATGTCCCGCTCTAACACGCGTGAGCTTGCAATTAATCATCCCGCTCTCTACGGAAGCTGTGTGTAGTTTCGTAAATATTTGGTACATTTTATTATTTTTGAAATAAAATATTGTTTTTTGGAATACTGTATCACTTACGAAAAATCTATCAAGATATGGTGTTAACAATAAAAAAACAATCCTTTTTGTAAAAAAAACATAGATATCGCTGTCGTTGACAATTACGAAATCGGCAGCATTAAGTTTATTTTTATGGCGATAATTGGAATTTCTTGAGAGATTTACCAAGTTATTTGTCAATATTTTGTTGGGTTATTGTATTTCTTTGTTTCTTTTTCAGTCTACAGTATTTTTGTCTAGTGTAATCTCTACAAATACAAATACAAAATATTTTATTTGTTAAACATAGGTATGTACATCGGTGTTTCAGTTTACGGATTGTATTACTATGTCTTGCCTGTCATGGCATACAAATAGCCACAAAATACCATGCAGCATGCATACTTAAACACTAAATATAAAATCGTTAATTATGCTATTGTGCATTACATTATTATTTCTACATTATTTCTTCACATTTGGAAGCTCAAACTTCAATATTTTCGTCAGATTGGTCTTGCCTTAAGTCACTTTGTAACTAATAATATATGAATATACGGTTTAAAATAAAACATTTGAATTTGAACAAACCCTAATGTGCCGTTCCATAGCCGTATAAAAAAATATCATGTAACACCAATGATGCAGAAACCTAGTTATTTAACAGACTAGCCAGTAAAATGGTTCCGCGTGCTTGCCGCGTTATTACACAGTGTAATTATAATAATTACCTCGTACTGCTTCACGGGGAATCTCGGCCAGTGTCTAGTTTTTATCCTGGTAGCCTGGTAAGCTAGAAAAGCCAGTTGAACACATAGTTCAACAGTTCAATATTTTTATATTCATATTCATATTCGGGTCCAGAAGATCTCTGACTTCACTCTGAGGCTCATGGATGTAAGACGTGAGATGATCCTGCAGTCTCCAGATGATGCGTCTCGCTTTCGGCGGCTCAACAGACAGATCTCGAAGTGCCTGAGGCGCGATTTACGCCGATTTAACACTAACTGTGTTGAAGAGGCTATTGAGCGCAACAGAGGCTCTAAGGTTTTCGCTAGAGATCTGTCTTTTGGTCAGAGCCAGATGACTAAGTTGAAGACCGACGATGGCAGGATCATTTCTTCCAAACCTGAGCTTCTGCGTGAAGTTGAGAGGTTCTATGGGCAGCTATACACAACCACCCGAAGACCCGCCGTTGATCTAGCCAAAGACCCTAGAGCTATATTAACCCGACACTATACCGAAGATATCCCGGACGTCAGCCTGTATGAGATTAGTATGGCTCTCAAACAGTTGAAGAACGGCAAAGCCCCGGGTGACGACGGAATTACAGTAGAAATCCTGAAGGCGGGCGGTAAACCTGTCCTCAGAGCCCTTCAGACGCTGTTTAATTCTGTAATTCACGAGGGGAAAACGCCGCAAGCATGGAACAGAAGTGTGGTGGTGCTTTTCTTCAAAAAAGGCGATAACACTTTGCTGAAGAATTACAGACCCATCTCACTTCTGAGCCATGTTTACAAACTGTTTTCGAGAGTCATCACGAACCGTCTCGCGCGCAGGTTTGACGACTTCCAGCCTCCCGAACAAGCCGGATTCCGAAAAGGCTACAGTACCGTAGACCACATACATGCCTTGCGACAGGTTATACAGAAGACCGAAGAGTATAACTTGCCACTTTGTTTAGCATTTGTGGACTACGAGAAAGCCTTCGATTCGATCGAGACTTGGGCTGTACTGCAGTCTCTCCAGAGGTGCCAAGTTGACTACCGGTATATCGAAGTCCTGAAGTGCCTGTAGGAAAACGCCACCATGTCCGTCCGACTACAGGACCAGGAAACAAAGCCTGTTCCACTGCAGAGGGGAGTCAGACAAGGAGATGTGATCTCTCCGAAGCTCTTCACCGCTGCACTGGAGGATGCTTTTAAATTTCTGGACTGGGAAGGACGAGGCATCAACGTAAATGGCGAGTACATCACTCACCTTCGATTTGCTGACGACATTGTAGTCATGGCTGAGACCATGGAGGACCTCAGTACAATGCTCGTTGATCTCAGCAGAGTTTCCGATCGAGTTGGTCTGAAAATGAACATGGACAAGACGAAGGTCATGTCTAATGCCCATGTTGTACCAACTCCCGTAATAATCGGCGGCTCTGCGCTCGAAGTTGTTGACGAGTACGTATACCTGGGACAAACAGTCCAGTTAGGTAGGTCCAACTTCGAGAAAGAGATCACTCGTCGAATCCGACTCGGCTGGGCAGCGTTCGGGAAGCTTCGCAGTGTATTCTCGTCCAATTTACCGCAGTGCCTCAAGTCAAAAGTCTTTGACCAGTGTGTGTTGCCAGTGATGACATATGGATCCGAAACATGGGCGCTAACGATGGGCCTCATAAGAAAGCTCAAGGTCACCCAAAGAGCAATGGAACGAGCTATGCTCGGGGTTTCTCTGCGTGATAGAATTAGGAATGATGCTATCCGTAGTAGAACTGGGGTCACCGACATAGCCTTCAAAATTGCGAGACTTAAGTGGCAGTGGGCAGGGCACATTGCTCGCAGGACTGACGGTCGATGGGGCCAGAAACTGCTTGAGTGGCGTCCACGCACCGGAAGACGAGCTGTCGGTAGGCCTCCGACAAGGTGGAGTGATGACCTGGTGAAGGTCGCGGGAATCCGGTGGAAACGAACGGCACAGGACCGGTCTAAATGGCGAGCCTTGGGGGAGGCCTATGTTCAGCAGTGGACGTCTTTTGGCTGAAATGATGATGATGATGATGATGATTCATATTCATATTTATTTATTCATAAAATATACAAAAAATTTACATATCAGAAGATTGTTACAATAATTTAATTATGTCGATTAAATAAAAAATGAAAATTTCAATTAGATTAGGTACATTATTTAAATTTTTACAAAGTGAATTTAAATGTCAACAATTACAAAAGCATGCAACAAATTTCATTTACATATTCATCTATGTCACAGAAGGCCTTCGCTGTTAGCCATTTTTTTAAATTATTTATAAATGTCACGTCACTCTCAATGTTTTTAATTGTTTCGGGTAGTTTATTATAAAAACCTAGCTATGCTATGCTATGCTAGTGTTTTTCTGGCATAGACGCTAAAATTGTGAGGGTCTTAGGAGCCATCTTCAGGAGTAAGATAAATATTAAATAAATAAATATTAGAGGACAATCTTACACAAATCGAACTAGCCCCACAGTAAGCTCAAGAAGGCTTGTGTTATGGGTACTAGACGACGATATATTTAATAGATATAAATACTTAAATACATAGAAAACATCCAAGACTCAGAAACAAATATTCATGCTCATCACACAAATATTTGCCCTGCCCGGGATTCGAACCCAGGACCGTCAGCTTCACAGGCAGGCACTACCCACTAGGCTAAACCGGTCGTCGAATAGGAGGATAAGATACTAGATAATATCAAATTTTTATTAGGTACCATAATATAGACCATAAACAAAACAAGATCTTATTAACTACCTAAACCTAACCTAACCTAAAGGTTTTTTTTAACCTGACTGTTATGTCGAAAAACAGTAAATTAATAAAGATACTGGAACAATCTGTCAGAAAAAAGTCATTGGGGTGGTCAGCCAGAAAAACTACAAGTTTGTGTGGATAAATATAGAGATCATCGTTACGATTGAATGAAAGCACCTCTTATTACCTTCTAAGGTATTTGTTCTACAGAGTTAGTACAGCCCAAAGAGAAACATCATTAAAGAATATTTAATGTTTAACAACGACCCGAGTTTAAATCGCGAATGTTAATTGCCAGGAGAAAATTACTTTTAAACTCGGAATTATTTGGAAACTGTTCTCAACACGAAGTCGCTAACTTTTTCGCTTAATTTGGGATTGGCCAGAACTCATACTTTAACTAAGGTTACCTTGTACATCAGACTTCTCGAGCTGTATTATAATACATAAATAGAACTAAAAGTTGTTTTAGTATTACACTCGCGGACAAAGAATACGGGTCGGTCAAATACCGTCATACTTGTAGTTTTTTAAACTAGTGCAAACTTGTACAGTTTTTTAATCCTGTCATGATCTTTATTTAATTTTATATCCACCTGCAAAAATAACAATTAAATATTAACGTTTTCAGGTTTAAATCGGGTTCCTAATAACCCATAAAAAACAATATTAACGGAGCAACAAATCGCTTATAAGTTTTAAAATGTTTTGATTTCAAATTATGATAAAAGTATTGATAATACCAATAAAGTTATTAAAGGCTACGATGATTTTATTAAAGTTTTAGATCAGCAGGTAGAAATCAAGCGCAAAAAACAAGTTTTTAGCTTAAATCAGTCGATTTGGAGTGATGTTTGAAACGATATTTCTTAATGAAAAATACATAAAAAGTTTATGATATATGGTCGCAATAGTCCTGTTCTACGAGTAGATAGTAACATTGAGAAAATTCCAGATGCGTGTCAATTCAAACAGGAAATGGAGTATATAGATGAGCGTTTTTAGCTGATAAGGACCCTTAATGTTTACCCCGCTCCAAAAACTGACTGAAAAATCACCGTGATTCTGTCACACCTGTTATTTCGTATCACGACATTTACTTTTCACCATTCCCTGCGCCTTTACTGATATTTCTGTAACATAAGTAACAGCTAATTTCACTCTGTGACTAGTGTGACTGCTACGTCTACTCCTACGTCACAATATACATTAACGCTTTGACAATAAATGCGTTTAATAACAGTTTTGAAAAAATATAACAATACGTTATTTAATTTCATACATTGTTGGTTTTGTTTGATCTAGGTATTCGGTTTAACATTCGTGGGAATAATGCGAATTCAATGTGTGTGTCTTTACGATCACTGCTTCTGTGTTTACCTAATTTTTAATTTTAAAAAAAATCAAGCTATATGTACCGCTTATTAATATAGGCAAAATTAAAATTTTTGAAATGGATGATCTCAATTGAAAAATAATTAAATAATGCATTTGAAAATCCCCCGACTCTATAGGAAATAATTACATATAGATAAAAAAAAATTTCTAAACGGTTAACTGGTTGCGAGGTATATTTACAAGCCCAGAAAAATCCGTCGGGGGCTGCCATTGCCTGCCCTGAAATGAAGTAATAGTTTATGCAGTTAGTTTATACCGTTCTGTAAGTTATCTCGAATTTCATTATTATTACTATTTTAATGCAATTGGGAATTGACATGGCATAGTTCCGTTCCGTCGTGGGTAAAAATATATATACATACAATACAATACAAATACTCTTTATTGCACACCTCACATAAATAGCACATAGAAAACAAAAAACATAGATACAGAGAGACAGAGGCAGAACAACAGGCGGTCTTATCGCTAAAGAGCGATCTCTTCCAGACAACCTTTGGGTAGTGGAGAAATGAAATATGAAGCTGAAAAGTAGGTGGTGCATAAACTATTACAATGAGAAAAAAAAAGATTACAAAACAACTATTCAATATAAATACACATACTTAAATAATACATAGTTAGTAATAGTCTTGCTAAATCAATACACTTATTGTAAATAATATAATTATGTTAAACGAACACTAACCACTTAACAAGAACAATATTCCATTTCGCAAATGTGTTATTTTGTTGTCAAACAATGGAGCGTCTAGAACAGTGGTGGGCAAAGTACGGCCCGCGGGCCAACTGCGGCCCGCGAAAGCATTTTATCCGGCCCGCCGCCGATACATCGAATTAATTAGTACATGGCCCGCGATGATTATATTTTGACGGTTCAGCCAAAAACCAGAGCAGCGGTTTTATACAAAAGTGCAGTTTTGCTGCAATTATGGCCCTCCTAAGAAATTTCTCAAGCTTACTGGCCCGCCATGAAAAAAGTTTGCCCACCCCTGGTCTAGAAGTTACGAAAGAAATAACAACTGACAGTGGTGATTAAAAGTGCTTTACAACAAATAATTACATGTAGGTTCCTTCATTGAAGCGGGAGCAAGGTTAACCTTTTCTCACGTTTGAATGGATGTTTATACCCGTGTATACTACCTTATGTGACCTTGGGGAATTCGCTAGTTTTATCCATACATAATATTATAAATGGGAAAATATTATGTCTGTGTGCCTCGTCACGCTTAAGGCCTTATAAGGATTAAAATGTTTTGATTTCAAATTATGACAAAAGTATTGATAATACCAATAAAGTTATTAAAGGCTACGATGATTTTATTAAAGTTTTAGATAGTAACATTATGATTTTATTGTACGTAGTAAATCAAGCGCAAAAAACAAGTTTTTAGCTTGAAATCAGTCGATTTGGAGTGATGTTTGAAACCATATTTCCTAATGAAAAATACAAAAAATACATTAAAAGTTTATGACATAAGGTCGCAATAGTCCTATTCTAGATAGTAACATTGAGAAAATTCAAGATGCGTGTCAATTCAAACAGAAAATGGCGTAAATAGATGAGCGTTTTAGCTTATAATGACCCTTAAAACGCTCAACCGATTGAGATGAAATCTGGCATGGAGGTAATTAAGTCCCGGGGAAGAACATAGGATACTTTTTATCACGAAAACCAGCCCTTAAAGTGGTGGAAGTTTGTATGGAAGAGCGATATTTGTACACCGCAAAAAATTTAGACGTTAATAAAAAATTTTGCTTGTATTTTTTTATTTATATCGTTTTTTTCTTGACTTCTAATACGCGCCTGGTAAAAGTGCAATTGCGGTCTACTTGCAGAATAAAGTTTATTCATTTCATTTATATGGCGTTGTTCTCAGAATACAAAAATAAAACTGAGGCTTTATCGATTATTTGTACGTTGCACTGATACTTAGTAATTATATTGTCGTTGCATACACGTGTTTTCCTAGAATTATTGATTCGAATTGAATCGTTTGAAGTTAAAAACGATGATTTGTAACACGTGACAATTATTATAATAAGCAAGATGATTAACTTTAGTTGATGACTGTACCTATTATTACCTTGCTTGAGTGTACTAGTTATATAGTCTTGACTTCACCAGTGAGATACTCATAGTCTCCATAATCTATTGATTGTGGCAATAAGAGATAGGAGACACGCTCCGTAAGAGCGTTCGTGTCGGAAAGAGATAACATTATCAACGTCGTCAATTTGATTTATGAATATCATAACACCGTTTGCACGTTAGTGTAACTTAGTGTTGGCATTTTATGTCGAATTTATCCGTCAATTTTTTATCTCGGTCATTTGCTTGCTGATGTTAGTTTTATCGACATGGTGCGCCCGCGCGCGAAATCGAGCAAACATTAAAATAATAAACGGGTCATGATTTTTAAAAAGTATAAAGCCTTAAAGTGATGTATTTTGACTTTTTTTCAAGAGAGTTGGAAATTATATCTTATAGCTGTGGCAAAGTTTACGTGGAAATCAGCCTCGTTTCCTCTGATTATTTTATTGGACAAAAATACAAATACAAAAAGGTTTATTTTACATTGTTCAATCTATAGTAAGTATGGGTATTAAAAATAAGACGTTGAAAAATCGGTGTGAGCACAGCGCTAAGCTACAAAGTTTCTATTGTTCCAAAAAAAATCAAACAATGAACCTGTTAATGAAGATACCAATAAAGAGTATTTGTATTGTATTGTAGTACGTAACGTCGTATCAGGAGCTCAAATCAGTGGCAGAGAAGAGAATGGAATGGCGATTACTCCACCGACAAGAGCCCAGCTCTTAAATTTATGATGAAATGAAATGAAATGAAATCATTTATTCTTCAATTTAGGCATGTTACATGCACTTATGAATGTCAAAAAACTACCACCGGTTCATAAAATAAACCTCTGATGATTGTATTGTACCAAAGCTACAGGGAGCTTGGAGGCTTGGACCGCGTGTAGGTTACACCTTAAAAAACCGGCCAAGTGCGTGTCGGGCCACGCACAGTGTAGGGTCCCGTAGGTGCCCGTCCATCACGTCACCGGTCATATGCGGAATTACGGACCCGTAGAAGGGTTTTTACTGATCTTAGTATTGGTGATGTACTTTTTTGTATGTTGTGTTGTATACATATTTTTTCCCTTTACGGTAATATCTGCTTAGGTATATACTATTACCATGATTTTTTTCACATGCTTAGTAGCCACCGTTTAGCTGGCAGGGGGGGGGGGACACTTGACCATAGGAAAAATTATCACTTCAAAGCTTAATATCACGACAACCGATTCTTGAATCAAAAAATGCTTTTAGAAACCTTATATTTTTAAAAGAGCTATCCAACGATACCACACGATGGGGTTTGGAAGAAAAAAAATTGCACCACCACTTTACATGTAGGGGAGGTACCTTAAAAAAATATTTTTATACTGTTTTGTCGGTGTCATTGATATGTATACCCATACCAAATTACAGCTTTCTAGTACTAACGGTTACTGAGAAAAGCGGGGGACGGACGGACGGACATGGCGAAACTATAAGGATTCCTTGTTTACTACGGAACCCTAAAAATGGTCAGTACACACATACCACTTTCACTTTCGATATAACAACACTTGCCAACGTGTCAGTAACCTTTGATCTTCGACGCAATTTTATTAGTTGTCAGACACAGGTCAACGCATGTTCAGCCGCGCAACGATTCTCCTTGACGTAATCGTATTATCCGGTAGATGTCGCTGTACCGTCTGCATCGATTCCTAAATCGCGCTATTGAGATTTTTCCTAGAATAATGTCCCCGTCAGAGTCGGGTGATTTTCATCGTTAAAGTTACTTGATGTCCTTACCGGTCCGAACGTTAAGTGAAAGTTAAGGAAATCAGAGTGCAATTTAAACTTATTGTTGACTCCAATTTACTCTATACCTGGATCCTTAACTGTCAAAATAGTTAAAGTCAAAAATAATCACTCACGAGTCGTTAACAATCCGGGCCCGGTAAGGACCAAATTAAGGTATCGAGCATTTGTTTTGAAATGCACATATTTACTGTGTTTGATTACGCTTATTTTAATATTGCTAGATATAGGGTAGACGTACCAACGCTCGACACCTATGCCCAATAGTTGACACATAGATACTGTTCGATTGTATTACCTATAATGATTTCAGATCGGAGGTGACAAGTATTGGGTTGGTGCTGGGCACTGGGAAATTTACACTATGAGAAATCAATGGATAACTGTTATTGGCCTTCTTTTATGTAATTATCAATACTTCATGGTTATATCTACGGCTGTAGTTGTCCTGAATACCAATAAATAAATAAGAAAATGTAAATTTTTGGAATGAGAATCACCCAGACGTTATTATGTTTAGGGTATTTTGAATAACCGAGTGTTGATGTAATACATTGTCATTTAGTCAGTATCATGCGCTATCTAGGATTATTTTTATCAGAGCGACAAGCCACGCATTTGTAAAAGATTGATATTACGCCCTTAGTCTAATATCGCTTCCGTTATTAGAATAAATAAATAAATGAATATAAATAAATATTAGAGGACAATCTTACACAAATTGAACTAGCCCCACAGTAAGCTCAGAAGGCTTGTGTTATGGGTACTAGACGACGATATATTTAATAGATATAAATACTTAAATACATAGAAAACATCCAAGACTCAGAAACAAATATTCATGCTCATCACACAAATATTCGCCCTGACCGGGATTCGAACCCAGGACCGTCAGCTTCACAGGCAGGTGCACTACCCACTAGGCTAAACCGGTCGTCAAATTGTAGCGAAAGATTACGTATAGGGTCGGTAGGTGGGTTTACGGCCTGTTAATTTGATGCGCCAGTTTGCGGCCACTTGGAGGAGTTAACGAACTGAAAGGATATTTTCTTACTTTTTTAGTATATTCCCATTCAATAGCTACTACTTAAAACCAGGGATCGGATACCGGTATTTTCTCCATAGAAAAATACCGGTATTATTACGGTCACCGGTTCATTATTTCGTTTTTAATGGGACAATCTAATATTACGACGTTCTTACTTAAATACATGATTCAGCCCTACGTAAAGAGCAAAAAATAATCCAAAATATTGGGCTTAATTCAGG
The DNA here is from genome assembly GCA_963556455.1 of Epiblema foenella. NCBI lineage: Eukaryota > Metazoa > Arthropoda > Insecta > Lepidoptera > Tortricidae > Epiblema > Epiblema foenella. The sequence continues at coordinate 25,822,152 of OY747099.1, read as the reverse complement.
GTATTTTAAAAATCAAATCAAATCAATCAATCAATGAATCATATATTTAGGTAACAACGTCGTATTATTAGATTGTCCCATTACAAACGTAATAATGAACCGGTGACCGTAATAATACCGGTATTTTTCTATGGAGAAAATACCGGTATCCGATCCCTGGTTATCATACGTATTTCGCAAGAATATTGCCAAAGTCGCTAGACAGCCACACAATGTATATTCAAACTTCACCCAAGTTATTAGGTTACTTCATGCAAGTTACTAAAATTACATCAATGGATATTATTATATACTGGCCCTGGCCCTTACATGGCCTTAAGAATGAATGAACAAGTACAATGGCTTACTCCTACGCCAAAGTTCAAGTGAAAGTTGTAGTTACCCGTGATGGCCGAATTTCTTCATTAGCATGTCTGTCACAAATGAACTACTTATCATACAATTGTTGAGTACAACACCCATTCGCTTCTATAAAACTGGACGCGTGGCTTTCGTGAAACTGGTACATACACCAACTCTTGGGATCAGATGCTTGAGGCTCCACTGCTCAGGAACTAGGAACCGGGAAAACAATAGAAAGATGATGATGTTAGAATAAGATTCATAAGCGCAATACCTATATAGATACTCACACATTGAGACAATGTCTTCTAGGAGAGGGGCGCTTATTAAAAATATATATATTTACTGTACAAAAAAAAATAATGTTCGTTCAAAACTCTGACGTTATACAACTGTGTAATTTTTTTACAAACTTTATTGTGATTAAGTTTCAATCGTTTAAGAGCCGATTTTTTAATACCATCTGGGTATATAATAGTATCAATCAGATACATGTTAGCTGTCCTTTTTTTCATATGACATTAGAAAGTAATAGCGATGTTTTATCTGACGGATAATTTTATCTGGCATTAAAAATCGAGCCTAAATCGTTTTGCCGTTTCATAGACTGTGGCTAATACATTATAATTAAGAAAAGTATGTGATATTAGTTTCGTCTACGATACTTTAATCCAAACATTTAATATGAAGAGTAGAAAAAAATAATTATTAAACGTATATGAGTAAGAATTCATTATTTTTTGTTGCATAGCAGTTCCCTTGAGAATCTAACGGAAGGTTACAAAGAAACGTTCGAATATCACCAACTCATCGTTACTTTGCAGTTTAACCGTGTTTTTACAAAACGATATATGGGAAAATGTTCTGCAGGTTATGGTAGCTTATGAAAACTAGCAATAGTTAGAAAAGGTAGTATCGTAAACAAAGATTATTAAGTTCGTATTAAGTGTAATTCGTATTAAATGTAACCGTAGGTATTAGAAAAGGGGGCGACTATACAGGGTGTCCCACGGCTATGCCACAAAAATTGGAATCGCTCTTAGCCAGCATCTAGCCAGGGGGCAAAGATGAGGCCGACGATGAAGCGAGCTCACCCAGGAGGTGCCTATTCACTCGTGCCTTAAAAAGGTCTAGGTTATATGAGCTCGGAAACACAAACGCCGGCAGAGAATTCCAAACCTTAGAAGTGCGCATTATAAAAGATGATGCAAAGCGCTTGGTTCGAATAAGAGAAATTTCGACCAAGTAAGGATGGTATCCAGCCGTACGTCTGGATGTCCGATGGAAGAAGGGGGAAGGCGGTATGAGCTCATGGAGCTCCTGAGCACACCCTCCGAAGTACAATTTGTAGAAGACGCACAGACATGCTACTTTGCGTCTATGTACTAGGCTCTGTTGCTTCTCTACGTTTTTATTTTCATTCCATTCATTCATAGATATTTAAGAGCACCTTTGTACTTAACTTCTTGTAAAACATGTCTGTTTTTTGTGCGATAAAGAATTCATCCTTGTTTTTTTTTCGTTCGCTGTTCATCCGGCATCTATATACAAAGCGCGGGTAATTACCGTCCACGTGTTATTGTTATGTTATGTATTGTTCGTTTTTTTTTTCTATAATCGACAGGTTATACATGCTAATATAGTTGAATCAATAATTGGTTATGCTCTTGACTGCTAAGGATTAACGACTAAAATTAACATAAACAAATTAGAATGTATGCAAGTTAGATTCCTAAAGTTAGTTAAGAATAAAACCAAAGATAATAATAAAAAAGATTATAGAAATTTGTTCAAAATTTGTAATATTCTACCGGTGAGCCTTAAGCATAAATATTTATTAGTATTAAATAATCATGACAATCGAGAGTACACACAATAATAATTACACCGAAACGATGTTTGTGAAACCAGGTCGATGTCAGCGGGCAAGTTTGTTGTGCCTAGGGTCACTAATTACTACGGCGATAGGTGTCTTCAGAAACGCCTTCCCTACATACTCAACAGCCTGCCCTCTGACATCAGGCAGGAAGTCAATAATGCAAAACTTAGTAAAAACCTGCATAGTAACCTTATTAAACTCATAAAATAATTTATTGTACCTAGATATAGATTCATAATATAAAGTTAAACTAATGAAATAATGTATTGTTAGAAGAGAGTAGAGTCACAATCAAACAGTGCAAACGGTTGTGTGGGACTATGTACTTGTTTGTGTTGTATTATTACTTCTTAATATATAAATAAATAACAATACCGTTTTACTTCTACTAGTAATAAATAATTATTTAAAACAAGCACTTGTCCGCGGCTTCGTCTACATGATTATCCGTATACCATATACAACTTCATCCCTTTCCTCTTTCATATCAAATAGTAACTAACTAACTAAATAACTGAAGTCAAACGATTTTACACTGATCCTTCGTCGTTAATGGCAAATTCTGGATTAGTGGATGAAAGCTGTCACTGCGCTGCCCAATTAATTGAGTGACATAAAACTAAACCAGACGAGCGACATAGCAATGCGTGCCAGCATCGTGATTAAAACCAACTCAGTGTGTACTTAATTGCATTTGAAGACATAATTATCACAGTATGTCGACATATCGCAGGTCTTGCCGATAAAATGTCTTTGGTAACCCTGCTTTTTATGCCGTTGCTAGAATTTAAGTATCCTGTATTCATTTTTTTATACAAGCATGGTGGCGTACACGCGTACGGTCTGCCTGATACTTAATAGACATCGTGGCCTTTGGTCACTCCAGAAGAATTACAAGCGTATTGCCGACCCTTTCTAACCTGAGGGTCCGTTGTGTTGACAGCAAATATATGAAGTAAATTAACTTTATTTCGCAAGTAGGCCGCAATGGCACTTTTACAATTCAGAACTACTAGCGTTTCTCATGAGACCACGGCCGAGAAGAAACGCCGAAAGAAACTCGACAGTCAGTCGTTTTCTCCCAAAATATGCTATTACATTGATACTACTTAACCTACTTAAGTAAATCTGAATGGTAAACAACATAAAAGAAATAAATAAAACAAACGAGGAAATAATAACAATAGGTATTTACAATTTGTGGATCCACAAGAAAACATTTCGAAACTGTATACGTATTACAAAATACGAGATAAGGAAAATAATAATGATGGAAAATATACTCATAAGCAAAAAAATAACGGGTACACTTTTGCTCTTGAGCGTATATACGCTCGACTATATACTTTTTACGACTATATACGACTATATTCTCAACACAGCGCATCCTTTCGGGAGTTATGAACAACAGCGCAGAGCTAAAGAGCAAGTAGTGGTGATATTAATGACTGTTATCTTCTTTAAGGTGGAGGTCCTTCCCCAGATAGGCTGCTCCTAATACTTTTCTTCAATTTCTCAATGCGCGCCATTATTTTACTAACATAGAGTGCGTGGCCAAAGCAGTCAATTATTTTCATTTATGTTTAATAAAATGGTGTAGAAAATAATTAATAAGTACCATTGTCCACGTGCAGATAATAACGTAATCTGCATTGAATTTATTGACATTATTAGTCGTGTCGACAGCTAACTCAGGGGGGCTACCGCTAACCGAAAACGAACGAAGTTCGAATATCTCCCTCTCTGTCGCACGAATCAGCAAGTGCGACAGAGAGGGACATATTCGAACTTCGTTTTCGGTTCGTTCGCGGTAACTAGACATGGGCGAAATGTGTCACTTTAAAGAAAAGATTGAAACATATCTTTCGGTACCCGGGATATATATCACTCTTCTATATCTTTATATCCGTATGTATCCGTGACATCCGTCGCTCAGTAGCTCTCGCCAGGAGCGACGCGAGCAACGCGTCGCGCTCTTTTGCGTTGCGAATTACGGATCGAGATTGATTCGAGTGAATCAATCTTGTATATCAGTAATTTAGTAAAAGATATAGATTTACTTATAATGTATAATATTCTGTAAGGTCATAGAGTGAGACAGAGAGTTGCGATTGGCGTTAGCGCGACCGTGCAAACCATGCCGGGAGTGAGTGAGTTATACGGATATACTGATATACTCGGATTTGGAAGGATATGAAGAGTGATTCGTGCGCGCGGAGGGATATGTATCTTTTTTATCTATCACTCCGGAGTTACCCATGTCTAGCGGTAGCCCCTCAGTTCCTTGTTGACATGAGCAAGGCTACCGGTGTCTATGAACTATCAGCAAATTAGCTTATTTGTCAGATGTGACAGAATAAGAAGTTGTTTCAATGTGTGACTTTCTGGTATATTTCGTCGATGTGTGGCGATGATACTTCGTTTTCCATTCGTGGTAGGCCGTCTGAGTGTAATATTTGTCACCTTAAGCAAGACCATCCATTCTCCCAGATTAAAAGCGAGCTTAAACTTATCCGCGGATTAAGAGATTACCGTTTCAACGACGCATTTTGAAGTTTAAATACGGAACGGCTGTCCAAGGCCCCTGATTGGTCGGTGGACCAATATGGCGTCACGGCGTATGCGCATGTATTAATTACTAGATAACGTTATCTGTTTGCTTAGTTTACTGTCTTCCTGTATCCTAAATGAGAAGGATTCCCGATATTGTTTCTTTTAGCGTTAGACTACCTCTCTGCACATTTTATAGTTTTAAAACAAGTTTTCGGACTACGTACATTACCGCGGTACTTTATCGTAAAAAATGCAATAAGAATAATAATAAAATGCAATAATTACAAGAATAGTTATTTTATTGTGCTCTACTTACGTCCCATTTTTGGAAGCGCAGCAATCATGTTCATATGTAAATTACTTTTCTCAAACATGCTCCGAAAAGTAGACTTTACGTTCATTGTAATAGACTGCGAAACTCATAGTTACCGGGTATAGCGAAAATATAGGTCGGTAATGGGATTTGTATAGGACATTGCCGGAGAGCTTCGGGGGCGCGGGGCGAGGGACGTAGCGGCACCGGCTGCTTCCGTACGTGGTCTACTTAAGGCGTAAGTTCGTAGACATCATCCTGTTGTGGATTCGTTTTTATTATCAGTGACTTAGAGACCATATACATCTCTAACAATATTAAATTAATTTTAATTTTGACGCTCAGAGACCATGTACATCTCTGGGATATTATATTAATTTCATTATACTCCTTGTTTAATCTTGAGACCTTATACATCTCTAACTTTACTGATGTTGTAATATTTGTAATAGATAACTTTGCAAGTTTATCTTCACTGTATGACATTAATTTTGTTATAATTGTAAACTCGAAATTATTATTCCTTCTTGAACTGTAAATTAATATTTTGACCTGATAAATGTATTACTTATTATAGTCAGACTTTCTTAAATTGTAAATCAATATTTTGACATGTAAAAGTGCCCTTGTGGCCTATTTGCAGAATAATGAAATGTTTGTATTTTGTATTTCGTAGTCGGGTGATTCTCATCGACAAAGTTAATTGATGTCCTTACCGGCCCGAACGTTAAGTAAAACTTGACGTCTCGGATCTGGAGTGGTGGGAGACTGTCCTAGACATGGATGCGTGGAAGGATTAATAAAAAAATAAAACCGACTCCAAAAAACACTAAAAATTAAAAAATTACCCCTAAATACCTTACCTTACCTTAATAATTACCTTACTTCTAAAGATGGCGAAATGGCAACCTACCTGATGTAATGTCCTGATCTGTTAATTGAAGCCGGAAGGTAGGCAACGGAACTCCGTAATAAAATAGTGTAGCTTATCCGTGTTTGATCTTATTAGAATCGTTATGAGATGCACTCGGATAATGATTCACTAAATAGTGTGAAATAAATAAATGTTTAAATAAAAAAATAAAACCGACTGCAAAAAATCACTAAATAGTAAAAAATATTTTCCTTACCTCTAATATGAGTCTTTACGCTTCTTATTGAACAATGTAGACGTACCTATTTTAATTTTTGTAGTCGGTGCATTTCGTCATCCCGGTGCTACTAGACAATTTCTTTGGATGACGCCGACTACAAAAATTAAAATAGGTACGTCTACATTGTTCAATAAGAAGCGGATAGTCTCATATTAGTAGTAAGACAATTATTTTTTTAATTTTCAATGTTTTTTTGTTAGTAATGTACTATTCCTTCCTCCTGTCTACTCTTAAATGTAAAGCCTGCGCGTGCGTTTTTCATGTCCGGTTGCACTTCTCCGAATTCTCAATTTGAAAATCAGTGGCGCCAATCGTTTATCGCCTTCTAGGAAACAGACGTCAGAAATGGCGCTGCCAGGGGCTTGATAACGTGTCATTATGAAGGAATTTTACCTACTGATTTAATTGATTTAGGAGAAACTTGACGAATAAACTATTTAATATATATATTGACGAATTTGCACCTTATTGACGACTTCAAAAGGTACCTTTTGCTAGAGAATTGTACAAATAAACAAACGCAAAATTGAATGTACATAAACTGAGTTGAAGCGGGCAAATTTTGAATAGGTTAACTCTGTCAAACGACCATAACACATTGGCCAATCTGCATTAAGAAAATCCAATGCATGGAAGGCATTCTCAAATGTTACGTTATGCTAAAGTGGGTAGATTGTAAATAAGCTACTATTGTCAGTTGACTATAAAGCGTTGGTCAACCGTTGGTAGGTACCTAATCGCCATTGCGCACCAAACGATTCATACAGTTTGTCGCCTTTCGTTTGCTATTGAATTGCATACCGTGAACTGGGGTGACTAAGAAAAAATGGGGCCACTTTGATAGACTTAGAAGACTTATATAATCATCACCAAGTATGATTCAGTTTTACAGTTGGGAAAACCAAGGTATTTTACTGACCTCATGTTAAGCAATAAAACTAAAACACAGCATAAAAACTGGATTTTTAAAGTCTCACCAACAGTTGACTTAAATGGAAATGTTTTTTAGAAACCTCCATATCATTTTTAAAGGCCTATCCATCGATACCCCACACGATTATGTGCTTTGAATTTTTTTTTTCTTCCACCCGTTACATATATGGAGTGCCCCCCTAATCAAATATCTTTTTTGTAATATTACATCACTTATGTAGCGGTTTATAGAATACACCTTTCTACCAAATTTCATAATTGTAGAGCTTATAGTGTCTGAGTAAATCGGCTGTGACATACGGACGGACGGGCGGACAGACATAACGAATCTATAAGGGTTCCGTTTTCGCCATTAGCTACGGAACCGCTAACGCTACGCTGTAGAAAAAAATTACATCACTATTATGTAGCGGTTTATACACCTCGCTACCAAATTTCATAATTGTAGTGCTTATAGTTTCCGAGTAAATTGGCTGTGACATACAAATTGACGGACGGACAGATATGAGGAATCTATAAGGGTTCCGCTTTCGCTACGGAACCGCTAACGCTACGCTGTAGAAAAGACGATATGTGATAATCCATATTGAAAGGAACCTTATGGCGGCCGACACTTACGCCTTTATTGCCACTGTTCCAATACAATAGTGAATAGCTGCAACGTAAGCGCCTGCCGCCATAAGGTCCCTTTCGATGTGGATTATCACATATGTTATGCTTACACGAAGGTTGAACTGATATTTTCCTCGTTCAGCGGTGGAAAATACATGTTTACCTTCATACCGCATTAATTATGCATTATCGCCTGTTATACCTCCATATAAATGCTAAGCGAATTCCCGCCAAAACCGCTATTCATCCAACAATGACATTCGACGACAATACCTACTCCATTGTGAGGACACATTTGAAATTCTAAGCAGGCCGATTTTTCGTTATTCATTAGGTGTTTTCGAAGCTGTGAGATAAGTTTATAATTACGTTAGTTTGTTTTGCATGGTAACAATTTAGTAGTGAAGAAGTAGGTCATTTCCGCTACCCTACGGTTGTCTGGAAGAAATCGCTCTTTAGCGATAAGAGCGCCTGTTGTTTGCCTCTACTCATAGTGTTTTTGTACTGTACTATGTTCTTTAATGGAGGTGTGCCATAAAGAGTATTTGTATTGTATTGTAGGTTCTTTAGGTATTAAATAGTGGCATAGCGGTATTAAACGTTCACTATTCTAGCTAGACCACCATAAGGGTGCCTTCCTGCGGGAGATCCACGCAACGCGACCGCTGCTCACCAGAATGTAAGGTACGGTAACAGGTTAGCGGCGCCACACAGGACGTCACGCTTGCGTCGCACATGATGCGACCATACCGGTGGGTTAACGCGGATAAGGGACTCGGATCAGGGGTCACTGCGATTCCTAACCGTTACCGTATTTTGAGCAGCGCACGGTCGCAGCTTTAATGTTAGATAGATAGATAGGTAAATACATTTTTCACACCTGCTATTCAGAAAAGAGTTATTGTTGCCTTCGGATGAGGGATCACGGATGTACTTTTCTTCCCTCATTTGAGAGCAATAATGACTCTTTTCCTCATAGAGGGTGTGAACAGCAGTATGTGACACTCTGTACTAAAATCATTTGTAAGATATTTCATGTTTTTAGCAGCAGGCCTCATAGACGGTGTGAAAAGCAGTATGTGTCACACGGTAGAAAAAATATTTCCGTCTTGGGCGTAAACACTTGAATCCCTCGCTACGCTCAGGATTCTATTGTAGAATCTTTCACTTCACTCAGAATTCAACATACCACCCTCGCCGTAAATATATCATTTTGCTTCCTTGAGACACAATCTACTAATTCATTTCCACAATATACATGGTATAAAATGACATAAAAGTAACGAAAAGATGACAAAAAATAAGCAACTGAACAAAATTGAACTAAATTTTACCACAATGAAGGATGCAACTTAAGACTAAAGTTAACCAACACACCAAAGACAAGAACCATGTGTCGTGGCAGAGAATAGGCGCTGGCGCAGCACAATGATGTGGCAATAAGCCACATCGCTAATATTCTGCCACAACCTTACAAAAATAAAGCTAAAATTAAATTGAAAAAAAAAAAAAAGAAAAAAAAAGACTACTCAACAAATGCAAATGCAGTGATGTGTGTGTATGGGGCGAATGTTTGTGTATGAAGAGCAATAACCTTATTTTAGTATGTGGTGCTCATAATAATGTGGTTTTGATGTTGATTTTCCATTTTGACGACCGCTTTAGCCTAGTTGGTAGTGACCCTGCCTTCGAAGCTAGAGGTCCCGGGTTCGAATCCCGGTCAGGGCATTTATTTGTGTGATGAACACGAATATTTGTTCCTGAGTCTTGGATGTTTTCTATGTATTTAAGTATTTATGTATCTATATAAGTATGTATATCGTCTCCTAGTACCCATAGTACAAGCTTTGCTTAGTTTGGGACCGACAGGCGAATCACGTAACTTTATGTACTAACGGTAGATAGATTTTACTGTCAAATTTGAAGTATAAATGTATGTTAGGCAGATTTTAATGTCAAATTTTAATTGTTAGCTCATACATTTATACTTCAAAATTGACATTAAAATCTATGTAACGGTAGTACATAAAGTTACGTGATTAGCCTGCTGACAGTTGAAATTTGACATTAAAATCTACCTAACGGTAGTACAAAAGTTACGTGATTACCCCGCAGGTTGATCTGTGTAAGATTGTCCACAAATATTTTTTTTTTTAGTATGTGGTGCTCATAATAAAGTGGTTTTGATGTTGATTTTATATTGTTCCAGATGTCGTAGCACAATGGAGGGCGAGTGCTCCGAGGAGGGCTGGCTGCTCGTGCGCGTGCACGTGCCCGAGTTGAACGTGCAGAAGAGCTTGCAGTTCCCGCGCGACCAGCTCGTGTGGGACGTCAAGCAGCAGTGCCTCGCCGCGCTACCCAAGGTCAGTATCTGCACGAACACAGAAAGAAAGGAAACAACATTTTCACCTCACTAGCTCGGAAAGCCCTTTTTTATTCTTTAAAAACAGATAGCAAAACTGCATTTTATCCACAAGAGTGCAAACAATATTTAAAATCCGAACGCGCTATTTGTAACTTTTTTAAACATAATAACATGAAAAGGCCAGTCAAGACAGTCCAGCAACAATAATTTTATATTGTGCTGTTGTGTTAAAAAACTAGTACCTACGTTAAATCTCGAGATTAGGTAGTGGACAGCTATATTTAGGACGCAACTGTCAATGTTAGGACGAGGAGGAAAAAAATCATCGCTCTAGTGAGGTGAAAAGATTTGTGTTATACACGGCTGCAAAGTTATTTTACGTCTCGTGTGTTGCAACACTCACTACGTTCAGGATTCTATTTTAGAACCACTCGCTTCGCTCAGGATTCTATTTTCGAACCACTCGCTTCGCTAGCGGTTCAACCATAGAATCCATTCGCTAGCTCGTGGTTCAATTCTAGAATCCATTCGCTATTCGTGTTTCAATTCCACACTCGCGGTTAAAATACAACTTTGCACCCTTGTATAACAAATAACTATTATTCGCCTGGCCGCGCTGCCTGACGGCCAGAATTGCGTGCACAAAATTCTCGCGCGACCAGCTCGAAGATCGTATATAAATTAGGTAAGCCTTTACCGTGAGTTTGCATGACCGTACTCGCTAGCGACTGCGTAAAAATTTGTATGGGCAAAGATTCAGCGCCTGTGGCGGTTACGCAATAGAACTAAGAATCGGCATACTAAATCGTTTACGCAGGCGATAGCGAGTACGGTCATGCAAACTCGTGGTAAAGGCACTGTGTCAACTCAGTCGACCTTCGTATGTATAGACTTTGAGATTCGAAACCATAATGCGTAATAGTCAATAAGGTATAGCCCCTGTTATTTCAAGCTGATTTCATTTTTAACCGACTTCAGAAAACGGAGGTTATCAATTCGGTCGTATGTCTATTTTTTTTATGTATCAAAACTTCATCCTGCCTTATGTTTATTATTTTTGTAATTCAAACCAATTATTTAGTACAAGTCGAATTAAAATTAACTGGTTATTAGCTTTATAGATAGTTTTTTGTCTAAAGGCAGCTGATAAAATGTGATAATCCACATCGAAAGGGACCTTATGGCGGCAGGCGCTTACGTTGCAGCTATTCACTATTGTATTGGAACAGCGGCAATAAAGGCGTAAGTGCCGGCCGCCATAAGGTCCCTTTCAATATGGATTATCACAAATACTCTAATGTAATTTTATTGAAAACAGCCTGTAGGTCGCCGACCGAGGGTTTCGTACGAGTACGTAGCTACCTACACTGATTGTGTAGGTACCGTTTCTCAACCTCGGCGATTGATTACGCACTTTAAATAAAGACTATATTTTTTATGATCTAATGAGTAATAATAGTTTTCCGATTTTTGCCTGTAGTATAAGACGATATTATACCTGCCACACAGTTCTAGATCAACGAAAAGTACCCTATAAACTTGATTCCCTTGAGAGTGTCGAAATATACGTTTTTGTGGCATAAACAGCCGTATCTTTTCACGTTAACATTTTTTTTTTCACAGCTTTAAGGGACTGTAGACTTGAGTGTATGGTTTTAATTTCAACTCGATACCATTACGGGTTCGCTAGAGAAAGGGTCTTGACAGACAGACGGATAACAAACTACAAAGTGATCCTATAAGGGTTCCGTTTTTCCCTTTTGAGGTACCTACGGAACCCTAAAAAAGATATACAAGTATAGTATTAAGAACAAACTAACGCCGCTTTTTAACCGTACATAGTAACATAATATGTGTCAGTGCATCTGGAAAGGTACCTAGTCACGACATTTAGTTACCGAGTTACATGAGTTTTTGTGGAAGCTGGTGAAAAAGTACCAAAATGGGTTTGTGTTATAATTGGGTTATTTACATCCTAAGGAACACGTGTGTACAAGAATATCAGTAAAATTATGTTTTTTTAGTATATTTCTCCGACTATAAAGTTTAGTAGTCAGGGTACCTTGTCACGCCATGTCTTAAAAGCCTTTAAATTTTGAATAATTTTGTCAATATTTCCATCGCGGGTAGTCAAATACCTCTTTCTAAGATAGGGTATAGGATCGGTCTATAACAAAATGATTTTTTGAACCAAAAAAAAATACTTAAGGCGCCTATACCCGCGAACGACCTTGCGCGTTGGGGCGTGGCTTAGCCTTTCCCGCCGCACTACCCGCGCCCCCCCGCTGTAACAAGTTTTTGCAGATTTTTTGTATGTGTGTATGTATTTTTTATATTATTATTTTCTAAATACGTAGGAATGTTTGAAGTAATTAAATATATAAAATAGTTAAGTAGGTATATTGTCTCAGAACCGAACTCTTATATTTTAGCGTCGCGCGCAAAGCGACACAGCCTTCCCGTCGGAGAGCCGGTGACAGACTGCCGCCCGTCGCCCGCGCATATCCGCCCCAACTTTTATGACGATGTGGTAGTTATTCCAGGTTTTTGACAAAAGTAATGATTATTTTACAATATCCAACACAGAGATTATGAAAAACTGAATTAAGTTTTATTTTCTGAATATCCCGTGTAAAAAACATGTCTAGATAGTGAGCAGTAGCGATTTAAAAGGTTGAAAAATGCCTTATTTGATATTTCTTTTTTGTTAGGACAATCTAGGCGTGTTGCAATTTCCATCACTGAGATTGAAGAGGACATATCAATTGTTCAAGTATAACTTTTCGAGACCTATATTTCGGGCCAGTTTTGAGTTTTAGGCCTTTGAACTCGACCAAAATGTGGTATTTCACTCTATTACGCGTGTTTTTTATAAGAAGCCTATTTCATCGATATCGATACAGAATTGCACCTTCACTATCGTGTGTCGTGACGCGACCATTCTGAGGATAGATATTCTTAGTAGAACTTCGAAGTAGAAGTGTGTTTTTTGCCACTATAAACTTTAAATGCAATTTTCTCAACTTGTGTATTTCGGAAGTCGAAAATTCAAAAATTTATATAAAAATAGTGGTTCCACCTACAGTGATTATTCTTTTTTGTATTGATAGCAAATTTAATCTACTTTTTGGAACTATGCATAACTCAATACCTGCAACAAGGTACTTTTCCATGTGCACTGACACATATACAAACTAAACCATGCACAGGACTGTAAAAGCATGATGAAATCAATTCGATTCGTACTGAAGAGGCACTTTTTTTCTTCGCCCGAGTTGTAGGCATGAATTATGAATACGTATTATGGTAATATCTGAATACCTCAGAAAGTCCTAACCGCTATTATCAAGAACTTTCGCTCGTTCCGATTAAGTTGATTCATCGATTATTCAATGTTACGCCAAAATATTTCTCTCACCTTCTCATTTTAAATGTAAATTTCCAATTTGCATAATATTACCTGCCGAGTGTTACGCGGGACAACGCAATATTCACGCTTTTAAAAACGAAATGGCCGGTTTGCGCTCCAGTTTAGCCTATTGACATCAGAGGCGCTGCCGCGAACAGCAAACGAAGTTTTCCCTCTCTATCGCACTTGCAAGTTTGCATATAAGTGAAACAGAGAGGGAAAACTTCGTTTGTGGTTCGCGATAGCCCATCAGGATTGATTGTCGCTAGCCAGTAAAAGTGCTTTGTCAATTATACGTACTCGTAATGTCGGCTCCAAACAATCGATAAGAAACGCAGTGATTTCTCGATTCTCAATGCGATTCTCAAAGATTTTGAATGCGTTAGTGTTATAACATTATTTATCGGGACCAACGCTAAGGAACGCAGTAATTTCAGTCATCATCATCATCATCATTTCAGCCGAAAGACGTCCACTGCTGAACATAGGCCTCCCCCAAGGCTCGCCATTTAGACCGGTCCTGTGCCGTTCGTTTCCACCGGATTCCCGCGACCTTCACCAGGTCATCACTCCACCTTGTCGGAGGCCTACCGACAGCTCGCAATCAATCGCTCGATTGCTCGGCAATTTCAGTATCGTAATTAAATATTTGTGCCATTCTACTTTTTCATGTACATAATTTTCAGACACTTTTTTTAAATGCAGATTTTGGAATACTTGGCCCTCACTTCATATTTAAAAAAAAACTGCTAATATCCATAAATCCAGTAACTCAGTTGTCCTTAGATGTCTCACCATTTGTATGAAAAAATGGTTTTCACCACGATGTTACTCACCTTTTACAGAAATATGTTAATATTTAAGTATTTACCTATAAATTCCTTTTATTAGGTTCAGGTACTATTTCGAAATCCTATTTTTGTACACTATTTCAATACATATCATAGATTTCTTTTGTAATAGAAAACTGGTCATGAAAAAGTAGAATGACCCATTTAGTTATTTAAAATATACTTCCACTCCCTCTTTCATCCCTTCCAGAGATGATTTTCTGGATAAAAAGTATCCTATATGTTAATCCAGGCTATATACTTATTGTATACCAAGTTTTATCACAATCCGTTAAGCCGTTTTTGTGTGATTGAGCAACAAACATCCAAACATCTAAACATCCAAACTTTCGCATCTATAAGGGTAAATTAAAATAAGACTAAAAAGCTATGTAATATAAAATTGAAACAAAGTATAAAACTAAATTAAAACGAAATATAATATTTAAACGACCTTTTAAAAATTAGGTTTACTAATACATTTTAGTAGATTTTTTCGTTTTTTTCGTTCATTGCGAATACAGTCAAAGAAAATTAAAGCTGTGTTGATTTTAATGTGTGTTAAAGTGCATATTATTAATTAAAACAAACATACATGTAACCGGTGGATGAAAAAAAAATTTCAACGCACATGTCGTGTGGGGTATCGATGGATAGGCCTTTAAAAATGATATGGAGGTTTTTAAAAAACTTGTCAATTTGAGTCACTCGTTGGTGAGATATTAGCTGTCAAAGTCATAGAAAGTGTCCCCCCCCCCTCTAATTTCCAAACATAAAGTTTAAAATTCTGAAAAAAATTGAGGTGGTGTGCATTAGTAAATACTTTCAACGATTTTTGGTTTGAACAATATAGGTTTTACGGTTTTTGAGTTTTCGCTAAACTGTCTTGCCCAAACAAAAGGTCGTAAATGCCGTGAGTTCCCTATGAAGATACGACTTTTTTAGATTCAATGTATTGGATAGTGATTTTAAATGTGGGCTAGTAGGTGTTGGTACGGAACCCTTCATTGTGCGTGGTCCGACATGCACTTGGCCGGTTTTTGTTAATATTTTCTTTCAGAATACACAATGTTACAAAGCTTGTTTAATGTAAATAATGAAAGTGTGTTCGATTATTCGAAAGCAAATCGTGTAACTAAATCCGTTTCAAACACCGCACTTAATCGATAATCGGGTTTATTTCCATTCGATCCCTTCTATCAAATGGAAATTGCGAATGAAGTGTCCTTAAGAATGTTTGTTACCTATCGAATCGAATTAGAATCTCAGACGAGTTTTAACTATTCTAAAGAAAATCTCGTTGGAATTCGAGGCACCCTTCGCTATTTTAATTAAGTATATTTGTTTTATTCAAGAAAGTTACTGCGAGTTTGAAATATATTTTTAGCTGACTCATAAAAACCTTTTTTGCGTAGACATACATCATTTCTTAGTCATTATTATTTATTAGTAGGTATACCAATATTCAAGTATTCAATCATTATAAATCACTAAGATTACACTGTCTATCTGTCTCTGTCTGTAATGTTTAGCTCAAACATATACTCATCCAATTATTATCTATCAAAATGTATCAGTCTCAACGAAAGTCAATATGATAAATATCCAAATTTAGAATGAAGGAAAAATTTAAAAATTTAGGCACCGAGCAGGATTCGAACCTGCGACCTCCCGGCACTCGCGGCCAGTCGCTCTAGCCAACTGAGCTATAGGTGCAATCACAATCAATTTCAATTCAATTCAACAATCAAATTTCATGAATTATTCAATTTTTCCTTCATTCTAAATTTGGGTATGGGATGGCGCATCGTAACTGACGATTCTCAATATGATTTGAGACGTTAGTGCCGTTACCTAATGAAGCATAAGTCTTCTGGTAGATGTCGCTGTACGCCTCCCTTAAGGCGTTTGTATAAAAAGAATGATAATTATATCGCTTTATTGGCGTCTCCAAAATGTACCTTTTGCTCGAGACTGGTCACAGTCAAGAAATTGGTCCACCATTTTTTAACTCTATTAAATATTTTGATGTTCAAAAATGGTAGACCAATTTCTTGGCTTACTGTAAATAAATACCTACACATACGACATTGCAAAGCTCCAAGCGTGGCTTATGTGGCTCAAATAGAACCGGTCTCATTAAGAACTGTGTCAGCGTTCTGTGACATCTGGAGGCCGCGACAACACAGGCACATATAGTCCCTATTCGTCCCGGTACAGCCGCATATCAGGTAGAGTAAGTCCGACTCAGGGCGGGCCTAGCTGAGTTTCTTTCTACAATCTTCTCAGCTAGGCTACGTTTAGTGAACTAGCAACAAAATTCCCAGTAGCTCCATTTCACTCACACCTCAGATTTGGTTGAAGCAGTTCAACCAATCTCACTGGAGCGCAAACTTTTAGAATATTCCAGTGTTCCAAACCACACGTGTGGTCGTGTCGGAGGTTTCCCCTGGATTTTCCCCAGGCTACTCTCAAACCGCGTACTCCTATCGCTTTATTGGGTCCGGCCTCATCAAACCACAGTCGGGTTCAAAAAAATATATATCTAGAGGACTTGCCGCGAACAGAAAAGGAAGTTAATTTGTGTCATATCGAATGTGCAAGTGCGACCGAGATAAAGAAAAACGAACGAATTGCCTACTAATTGTACTTGAACCTATCTTTGTCACCCTTTTTTCCGACATAGTTACTAAGTTAAAATTCGATTTCGATTTCGCGGATACATAATTTTGAAACGATTTCACAATTATGTATCCGTGTAATGTTTGGACATTGTCAGTATCTAATGAAATTCCGCACTCGTCGTGGAATTAACGGAACTTTTTTCTTAACGTGTCTTTTTTGCTAGAGCTGCACTGCGTGTTAACTGAATCGTATCTATGAAATGGAACGTTAATCATAAATTATTAATTTAGTATTTATCTATAACATCATTCACTCATCACTGATTTTGCTATAAGGTCATTCTACTTTTTCGTAACCAGTTTTCTATTACAAAAAAATCTATGATACGTATTGAATTAGTGTACAAAAATAGGATTTCGAAATACTACCTGCACCTAATAAAAGGAATTTATAGGTAAAAATACTTAAATATTAACACATTGCTGTAAAAGGTGGGTAACACAGTGGTAAAAACCATTTTTTCATACAAATGGTGAGACGTCCGAGGACCACTGAGTTACTCGATTTATGGATACTAGCTGTGGTTTGTTAACTAAATAAATAAATATTTGTGGACAATCTTAGACAAATCAACCTGGTCCTTAACTAAGCAAAGCTTGTACTATGGGTGCTAGGCGACGATATACATACTTATATAGATAAATATATACTTAAATACATAGAAAAAATCCAAGACTCAGGAACAAATATTCGTGTTCATCACACAAATAAATGCCCTGATCGGGATTCGAACCCGGGACCTCCAGCTTCGAAGGCAGGGTCACTACCAACTAGGCTAAAGCGGTCGTCAAACTACCAAAACTATCGGAAGTGATACTACAATTAAACCTCTTTCGAAATAAGAATACAAAAACATGAATGAGGGTCAAGTATTCCAAAATCTACATTAAAAAAAGTGTCCGATAATTATGTACATGAAAATAGTTTGGCCCATAATCGTACCTACTTTATCCAATAAGAGACGGTCCACCTAGCACATTGTAAAGTACTATAGATATCAAAAAAAAAATCCTACAAACTCGACAATACAAACCTGTTCTCACCTACCGTTACGTGGAAGTACCTACTCTTAAACGACGGTTGTCGGTACGCTACCTACAGTAATATGAAAAACTCCTATCATACCCAATCGCGCATTGTAAACACGACCTTGCACTGTTACGTTATAGTTTAAATTTGGAAAGTGTCAATGCTGTTTTTAGTACAAGTTATTTTGCAATTGGCAGTTATTTACATACCAAGATCGGATGCTTGCTTGATAATTAATACGGCGCGGATCGAACGTCATTCGATATTCGAATTTGTAGGGTTGCACTTTTTTTTATTGTTTTGTGTTTATGGCCTGTTTCATTATTAGGGTTCCGTACCAAAATGGTAAAAAAGGAACCCTTAAGTTTTCACTTTGTCTTTCTGTCACATCGCTAAATATCTCAAGAACGGTATCTATGCTATCGATTTGAAATAGTTATGAAGAAGGCTAACCTAGATACATACAACATGACTTTTTTAAATATTTTTTTTTATTTTCTGTGAAAAATGACAGACAGTGGTTCAAAATTTTAAAGTCTAGTGAATATGTTGAGTGAGATGTCATATGAAAGGGCTTGAGTTGCACACCCTGAAACATTTTTTTTTACGTTGAGTCATTTTTTGTTTCATGAGGGAAAATGTTAAATAAAATACCGTTTAGTCTCAAGTTTTTCATACTCTTTTTCTCTTTTTCTTTTCTTTGCACCTTTTATAAAATATCTGTTTAGCCCAATGGTTGGCTGGTAGAGAATGCCATTTGGCATTAAGCCCGCCATTTGTACAATTTGTGTATTTTGTGCAAATAAATAAGATTTTCAGTCGCTCAGATTTTTAACAAAAGTCGCCTATAGATGGCGCTGTACCCATGGCGTCCAATTTCTACACCATGTTGTTGATATTTCCCTTATTTAATAGGGTAACCGGTACACATCTGTATACGGAACCCTCGGTGCGCGAGTCCAACTCGCACTTGACCGTTTTTTGAGATTTGTTTAAGTTTAGTTAGTTACCTATTGTTTTGTATATTATGACATACAACAGAGTTAAACATGATTTCTATGTATTCACCTAATTTTAATATTATATATTTAAGAATGTATTCATTCATATATTTATGTAGTTTTATTGTCTTATATATGAATGTCAGTTTTGCAGGTACTTCAAGTGTAAAACTTGAAATAAGCTGAAAATAAAAAAAAGTTTATTAGAGTTCAAAACACACTTTGAGGTACCTAATAAACCTAGTTTAGGGACTGATCTCGTGAACGTGTTTTGACCTCAAATAAACTTGTGTCTGTTTAATTTTTTATATTTACCTAATAATATAGCAAATACACATACTAATTTTAGTAATTTATGAATTTTAATTAATAAAAGGTATAATTTATTATAATATAGCTGAAAAAAAATCTATATTATTGGTATTAATAACTTATGTATTCTGCCGTCTGAAGAAGAAAAACCATAAGTGTCATTTTTTGCAAAATGGACTTATTACCAGCCTTGTAATCAGGAAAAAAAATGTGATCTTTCTCTCTAGGAGATATAGTACTATATCTTTTGTAGATCACGATTTAGACAACCACAAGTGCATAATTTACAAGAAATCTAAAGTTTTTTGGCTTTATCTCGAAACTTACTTTTTGTCACTTATGGTTTTTCTCCTTGAGACGGCAGTATTAGTGTATTACACTTTCATATTCAGTATATGTTCCGTGTCAAATCTAAGATTATCCTTTTAGTGTAACCTAATATTTGTACTCCTAGTTTTCATATAATATAATATGTATGTATATTGTTTTCGGTGGTGCCTCGGGACCGCAGGTGGCCACTTGGTACAGGGTACGTGCTACTTTAATGCAACCAACCCCAAATAGCCTGCAGGCTTTGAATGTCATCATGTATCATAGACAGTGCCTAGAAGCCTATTTAAGTTATGTTCTGTCAACTGCCCTGTCAATCACTACATAGTATAAAACAAAGTCGCTTTCTCTGTCCCTATATCCCTATGTATGCTTAAATCTTTAAAACTACGCAACGAATTTTGATGCGGTTTTTTTTAATAGATAGAGTGATTGAAGAGGAAGGTTTATATGTACAATAACATCCATTAAATAGTGCACCCGTGCGAAGTCGGGTTAGGTCGCTAGTATACAATAATTATTATTATTACTTTTAATTACCATACTATAAATATATAATTTACCTAGTAGGTGCCTATTAGGGATGCGCCGAATATTCGGTTATTATTCGGTATTCGGCGTATTCGGCATGTTTTTAAATGTTCGATATTCGGCCGAATTATTCGGTTCAGCTGCCGAATATTTACCGAACAATTTTGAGAGGTTTTTGTTACAAGTTACAAAAGTCTATTATAGTTATTGCTTCGTGAAATTAATACTTGAACCTTTATTAACAGTAATTTAACTTATTTCTTGTCAATATTTCGCTTTGATAATGAATAAAAATTTTACCATTCAATTAGTCTGATTTACAACAATAGATGTAGGAATTACGTTGAACCGAATAATTCGGCCGAATGTTCGTATTCGGCGCATCTCTAGTACCTATAAAGGTCGTATTGAATTAACATGTGATTAACTTACAAATTGTACCCATTTTATTGCTCTTGAATGTAGTTCCGCTTTTAAACGACTGCCGATAATTTTAAGACTGGAGTGATTGAAAGTTTCGTCACCAAGAGCGATCCCCACGATAGCTCATTTGGTTCAGAACACTAATTGGTAATCGAAATTAAATTATATTAGTGCTGGCCGATATTTATCAACTGTTTAAATGTTGAATCTTCTGGCATTTATATTTAAGTCGCTTTTTGTACCGAATTCAAATTCACGTAAAGTAGTTGACAGAACATCACACCTTGTTTACGTATTCCTTGGTTTGTATGATCTTGCATGAATCACATGTGATTCAATGTCATTGAACTCCTGTCATTATTATTAATAAGCATGATATCTATTAAGGCTGAATTAGATTTATCAAGTTGCTGGCGCCAGTCTCGTTTTATGCCAGCGCTGGCCCCTGCTATACTACAGGGAGCCCTAGCGCCATCTAAATATACTTTCGTGCCTGTCTCTGTGTTTCGTGTCTGCATGACTGGATATATACAAAAGACGCTGTGCTAGTCCAGCGCTGGCGCGTGCCGCCTACTGGCGCCAGCAACTAAATACGTCTATTCCAGCCTTTAGATATAATAATAAAAGAGTTATATAGCATGTGCAAGACCTATATATGACTGGTCATCATTACCATTCACAATGCCATGTGCAGTAAGTTCGTGTAGTTAGTAAAATACATAAATTAAAATGAGATCGAATTATGATATGTTGATTGAAAAAAAAACTCTGAGAACTATAAAAAAATATTGATAATAGCTGAATCAAAAATCTATTTTTAGGTATAATCGTTTAACGAGAAGCATTATAGACAAGTATTCCTAATTTTGTTATTTTAATGGTTTTCTTCTGACGTCTTGTGTGGGGCCATCAGACCAAATAGAAACTTAGAAAATGTTTGGGGGAATAAGGCTTTTTATGTAGGTACTCATGTAGGAAAAAAAGTGAATATATCTTCAGTGTCAAAAAAGTAAAAATTGTTAAAAACGCCTTATTATTAATCGAAATCGTATATTGCATTTCCTATTTTTTTAAAGAATTAAAAGTGCTCATCGACAATAGCGCTTCCATTTTCAAAATTGCACGTTCTAAACCGGAACGTTTTCTTTTTAATTCTCGAGCAGAGCTCTCGCCTGATCAGCTGCGTCCAGCCATGCATGCATGCCCCACTTCGGACTGTAACTACAATGGAAAAAGATCGTATATTCCGCACATTTTCCATATACCTGCATCTTTTTGGCATCATGACAGAGTAGCTGTGACTTCAATGTAAAAAAGACGTAAGTGCGCTAGTTTGTCTATATATTTATAACCTTTTTGGTAGCTTGGCTGAATAGCTGGACACCCTTTCTTATCTGTGTTCGGACACATTGTTGCTGCCCCAATTTTCGTACACTGGATAGCAAAGAGTGTCCTAGTTTCAGTGACAATTTTAATGGGAGTTTCCAGGTGAGTTATTGTGGAAAGATACACGTTTTAGCGCATCTGAATATAGGCTAATTTTCACTGGATGTTAAATAAATAAATAAAATAAAGAAATATTTCTTGTCGCCAGAAAAATAAGTTACATAAAATAAAAACAACAAATAAAAAGAAACAGAAATTAGTAATAGAGGAACATTATTATCGAGGCCCGTATTGAGGCACATGAACAAATAAAATACTGAATTAAAATTCGATGAGTTGATTCTTGTGTAAAGCGTAATCGATCAAATGTTTGAGCGATCTAACGAAGTTCGATGAATGATTCCTAAGTGATAATAAAATTCTGCGAATAGTGTTATAGGAAACGATAATCGATGTAACGATTTTCGAGAAAATGATGGATTCCCAGGCTGAGCACCAGTTAGAACTCGTGCTAAACAAAAATAATACAATTTATAGCACACCTCAAAAAAACACAATACAGAACACAAGTGAGCAAGGAGTAGGTTAACCAAAATATGGGCTAAACTTGTGTTTGTTAAAGGGGAAAACAAGACGACACCAGCGCCCCGCATTGCGGGCTGTAAACGAATGAGCCCTGTCTCCCAGTAGCTCGATTCCACTCACACCTCAGATTCGGTTGAAACCGCTCAACCAATCTCACTGGAGCGCAAACTCTTAGAGTATTCCAGTGTTCCAAACCACACTCATGGTCGTGCCAGAGGTTTTCCTCTGGATTTTCCCCTGGCTACTCTCCAACCGCGCACTCCTATCGCTTTATTGGGCCCGGCCTATAAAGCCACAGTCAGGTTCAAAAAAAAAAAGAATGAACCCTAGCTAAGCTGGTAGTCTGTTTATGTTCGTGGCTTCCGTTTCTAGTCATGTGTGGCTACTTTCCATGCGCTATTAGATATCAGTTGCCCATTACAATGTCTTACGTACGTAAGTTTGGCCAAATTATATGAAGTAATGAAACTTAGGGGTTGTACTATCGTGTCAAAATATTCAATTGTCTAATGAGAGAGATGAGCCTTAACTTTAAGGTCGGTTTACATTAGCAAAAACTTGCATGCAGTTTATTGAATTGCGGGGCTGCGGGCTACCGAGGTAAGATGAATACGATCAAACCCAGCAATGTAATGAAAATTAACTGAAAATTTCATTCAAGTTCTTGGTAGTCTAACCTCCTGACGTCTAGGTATCAAAACTTGGCAGAATAAATGTTACTCTGTCAAATTGACATAGAGTCAAAATTTTAATTGGGGCCTATGTACTATGTATAGGATGCCGGTCGTCAGGAGGCTAAACCTCGCTTTACACAGTCAAGGAAAACAAGAACAATGAATGAAATCTTGTTAACAATAGAATAACAAAACCTTAAATTATGAATTTAAGCCAGGGCCAGGTTTTATTCCTTGTTTATGTTTTGTTTTCCAAACGGTTTCCTTTATTACGATTCAACATCTCAGCTCTTTTTATATAATTAATTAATTTAGTTTATTTCCTGGATTTATTTCTACGTGCCAACACCAGGCGTGCTTTTACCTCTGTTTGAAACGACTTTGACTTTTCTTAATTGCACGTCAAGAAAGTTACGCCCATTTTACACGCGAACAAGTACTTGGCCGAGTTCACTTGACAAGCAATCGTTAAGTGAAAAGGAACTGTTAACTTGAAAATCCGACTCATTGCTTCACCTTATTTTTAACGAGATTATTAATGGCTTATATATAGGTTGCTTTCCTCAAGTGTAGAACATTAGATGTGCCAGTGTCCGTTTCACTGCCGCGGGGACACACATGTTGTGGTTTGTTTTCTTCTGTTGTTGTTTTTTTTTTGGAATATGTATGTCTTCTGTGTCTGTTGAATGTTTCTTTCTTTCTTTCTTTCTCTCTTTAGATGTATAGATGAAAGCAACGTGCAATGGAAGTCATAAACTACCTATTCCATGTTCTCTCAATAAATATAGATACAAAAAATATAACGTCATGTACTTAAGATGCCTTCACGTACATTAAGTACGTAGAAAATATTCTCCAATACCTATATAATCATATACCACATATACAGTGGCTCCACAGTAAAATGGCGTAAGTCTATGTAATTCCAATGAGTCATAAGTCCTTTTTCCCCACAAACGGCTCCCAAGTCAGCGGCCCATTGCCATTACGCACTCGTATATTTGTCACGGCCGTCCGACCGCTTCGAAAACTACTTTTTTTGTCTCTGGTATTTTATATGAAACCGTTCCACCAACGCGTTACTTAAATCGGAGTCGATTGAACGAAAATTATGACACAATTATCGTGATCGACTTTCATTGGCATCTGACGTTGGAAATGTATGCGTTAATTTTTCGCGGCATATGTAACTTGTACTATAAAGTGCAATAAATGCAATACTGGCTTTTATAACCGGTCAGGCTCATTTACATTGGTCTTTACAACCTGCATCCTTGTTTTTGAAGGGGAAAACTCGATAACACTAGCTCATACGGCTGTTACTATGTAACCGAGCCCTTACGGCTCGTGATGTGCCAATAACTGCACCAAACAGTCTGTAACCGTAAGCTTTGTTCGTTAAAATCCGATTATACGGATGGACAAGTTCATACGATGACATTATGACATATGACATGTGACATACACGGTAGTGGCGGTGCCATATTTAATGTTAAATGGAGGGGCTTCTCTGAAATTCGAAATCAGAACTTCGTATCGTGCCGTCGCTTTCACTCATATAGTGTATAACACGAGAGTGGAAAGGACGGCACGATACGCAGCTTGGAGTATAGGACAAAGGTTGACATGAAAAATGTATTTTTATAGTAAGACTTGTTTAAATTGTAAATTAATATTTTGACATGTAAAAGTGCCCTTGTGGCCTATTTGCAGAAAAAATGTTTGATTTTTATTTTGATTTCAAGTCCCTTGAGCAATTATACAATATGGAAGCGTACGACAACCTGCGATATAACACATGTTACTTGAAAGTGCTCATATAAATATAGGTACATACAGTAGGTACATACCGTGAAATACATATATGTACACTCTTAACGGGCTCAATAATATCTGAACGTGCACTCTAACAATAGACTCGTTCATATATCTATTTGTAAGCAGCCTGCAGTTTCTTTTGAAAGAAATCATAACACATCAATCCCGTTTTCAGAAAGTAGAACAATATCTGTTAATTAAATACATGTTTTACACGGAAAATATCATTATACAATATAATACAAATACTCTTTATTGCACACCTACAACAAAGATACAGGGAGACAGAGGCAGAACAACAGGCGATCTTATCGCTAAAGAGCGATCTCTTCCAGACAACCTTTGGGTAGTGGAGAAATGAAATATAAAGCTGAAAAGTAGGTGGTGCATAAACTATTAGAATGAGAAAAAAAAGGTTCCATAACAACTATTCAATATAAATACACATAGTTAAATAATATATAAATATACATACTATTACACTTAACTACTGTCGAGTAACTTTTTAATAAACTTTAATACCTGCATTGACAAAAACGAAATGGCCGCTCTGCAGGTTTCTTTATATGGAAATGGCGAGTGATGTAACGTACCCGTTTATTAATAAATGACCCAGACTGCTGAATGTCACGACCCCTGATCAAGTTCGACTCGACCGTTTAGCTACTCGACTCAAGTACTCATTACTACTAAACGGGTCCTCTGTATTGGTATTGAAGTTAAAATTAAGAGTTTTAGCCGTCTTTGGGAAATTAGATTAGGAATTTTGTGATCTTTATGAATTTTGTAAAGATGGGATTCGTTATGTAAAACCGATTTTTGAATGTTCTCACGTCTAGTTGACATTGATTCAATGTGTGAGTTTCTATGTAGGTACTTAGTTGTTTGGTTATAGTATAATAGGTACCTATTATACTTACGTCAGATGTAGCGGAAGCAATGGAGGGACGTTGAGTTTAAGCTTGGTTTACTGTGGCTTTATAGGCCGGGCCGAATAAAGCGATAGGAGTGCGCGGTTGGAGAGTAGCCTGGGGAAAATCCAGGTGAATACCTCCGAAACGACCACGCGTGTGGTTTGGAACACTGGAATACTCTAAGAGTTTGTGCTCCAGTCAGATTGGTTGAGCGGTTTCAAGCGAATCTGAGGTGTGAGTGGAATCGAGCTACTGGGAGTTTTGCTCTTTTTTCTAGCTGAGAAGAGTCCAGCAAGAAACTCAGCTAGGCCCGACCTGGGTCGTACTGACTCTACCCGGTGCGGAAATACATCATCTGTGAAAATTTCAACTGTCTAACTATCACGGTTCATGAGATACATCCTGGCGACAGACGGACGGACAGCGATGTCTTAGTAATAGGGTCCCATTACCTTTTTGGATACGGAACCCTAAACAATGACATCATTGACAGAAACTTATTTTTTTTGCTCCGGGTTGTCGAGCTAAAATTCTCACGCGCCCCCACTGAAAGGTAGTTCAGTAATATACAATAAGTACAAATATTACTTACGAGTATTGGTAACCAAGAAGAGTACACGAAAGAAATCAAAATCAAATCAACTGCGTAGTGGAAAGGAAACACGAGAGGTAGGGAGCAAAATGTCATCTTGCTCGAATTTGGAGCAGCCCAACTGGGAAAGTACCTCCGCCTTGCAGAAGACCACAGCCATAATAACATTATCTACTATACAAGTATGTAGTGTTGTGTTCCTGGAGGTGAGCAAAGTTGCCAGAGCTCCCGAGGATTCACTGTGTTGAGAGCGAGGGACCTAAATTTGTCCCTTCTGCTGTCAACACAGTACATCCTCAAATTTTATAAAGGGTCGGCAACGCGTACGTGACTCCTTTGGTCTATAGGCTGCGGTGGCAGCTTACCATCAGGTGGACCGTAAGCTTGTTTGCCACCGGCGTTGTATAAAAAAAAAACAAAATAATAAGGTAAGATAAAATATTCTTTAATTTAAATAGAAAAACGTTTACAATTGCATTCATACTCTATAATTTACATTACTAATGACTTTTATACCTTTTATTGGCAATTCAAAACACGCTAAGTATGCAGAAACGACATATCTTATAGTTTGTAACCATGTTAACTCTTATGAAACGAATTTAATCAAGTCACACATATTCTACCTAACCTCATTACTACAGTATCCAGAAATCTATCTATCACTGAATCAATCAAAATTAATCTTTAACACCATCATCTTAAGAACTACGCTCAATACCTTGGTATCTTGTTTCTGCTACGATCTTGGTATTGTACATGTGTATAGTGTCCATTGCGGGACGCGCTAGTGGCTCATGAATATTAAAGAGCATAACGAGCAATGTATAGTTTTGAATAAATTTCGACGGCACAGTTGTTTTTCGCAATTAGTAGGTATTAAGTGGCCAAGTTTTGACGTGGGATGAATAACAGGATTGCGAACCTGTCTGTATTTGTAAGCAGTAATCGAAAACGTTCGTAGTTTCTATTTTTAATCCGCGCAGACGCGATTTATCGACATCATTAGAGTACCTAAAGTATTAATATGAACTCCGCTCTCCTAGTACAGTCAAGTGTAAAAATATGTGTCCAATCATCATCATCATCATCATCATTTCAGCCGAAAGAATCCACTGCTGAATATAGGCCTCCCCCAAGGCTCGCCATTTAGACCGGTCCTGTGCCGTTCGTTTCCACCGGATTCCCGCGACCTTCACCAGGTCATCACTCCACCTTGTCGGAGGCCTACCGACAGCTCCAATGAATCCTTATTTTTATTTTATTTTTTTATGTTATTGGGGGCAAACGAGCAGACGGATCGCCTGATGGTAAGCAATTACCGTCGCCCATAAACTCCTGCAACACCAGAGTCGCAAGTGCGTTGCCGGCCTTTCAGAAGAGAATACGCTCTTTCTTGAAGGTTTGAAGGTCATATCGGTCCGGAAATACCGCAGGCGACAGTTCATTCCATAGTTTGGTTGTGCGAGGCAGGAAATTTCTTGAGAAACGCACAGTTTTGGACTGCCAACCATCTAAATGGTGAGGATGGGGATTCATTATTCATTCGATACATCCATATTTCTTTAACAATCCATATTTTTTCACTCGACTGTACCAGAAAAATCCAAAAATTAAGTACAATTTATGAAAGAATAGTAAGATTTAAAAAACCTCTGAAAACCTCTAAAACTGGGGAAGTACCTCCGCCTTGCAGAAGACCACAGCCATAATAACATTATCTACTATACAAGTATGTAGTGTTGTGTTCCTGGTGGTGAACAAGGTTGCCAGAGCTCCCGGGGATGCACTGTGTTGAGAGCGAGGGACCTAAATGTGTTCCTGCTGTCAACACAGTGCATCCTCAAATCTTATAAAGGGTTGGCAACGCGCACGTGACTCCTTTGGAGTTGCGGGCGTCTATAGGCTGCGGTGGCAGATTACCATCAGGTGGGCCGTACGCTTGTTTGCCACCGGCGTTGTATAAAAACAAACCTATTACACTTTTGAATAAATAAATAAATAAAATAAAATAAATAAATAAATATTAGAGGAAAATCTTACAGAAATCGAACTATCCCCACAGTAAGCTCAAGAAGGCTTGTGTTATGGGTACTAGACGACGATATATTTAATAGATATAAATACTTAAATACATAGAAAACATCCAAGACTCAGAAACAAATATTCATGTTCATCACACAAATATTTGCCCTGACCGGGATTCGAACCCAGGACCGTCAGCTTCACAGAAAAAAAATAAAAATGCCTTACTTTCATTTTGAAACGTGACTCCTCTTATTATGAATTCTCTATTATCCACACAACTTTATGACTGTATAAAAGTTTGTCACCTTAATACCGGTTGTGAATGTCTAGATTACTGTTTCTTTACACTGTTATCTTATGTACTGTTGTCCGCTGGCCATAAAATACGTTTAACTACCCTGATATGGAAAAACCTGGCCATTCATTCACATTCATTTTGTCTATTTTTGTATAGGTTTACGACGGTTATCAATGTTGGGAAAATCACATAATTAAATGTATGAGCCCATAAGATCTTCAAAGATCTATCTGGACGTCTGGTCGACGCGACACGTGACCAAAATGCTGGCCTTTATCTGGCACAAAGATTGAGCATTGCCATCCAACGTGGCAATGCGGCCAGCATTTTGGGAACGTTACCTACTGGCAGCGGTTTGTTAGATTATGGTTTTTGATAAGTATATTTAGGTTCATTTTAGGTTTTATTTTAATTTGTTTGTTTATTTGTAATCACTATTATATAATAGCATTTGAAGACGAAAAAAAAATGTATGAAATTAAATTCAAATGTTATAAAGGTCCGGCAACGTAATTCCTTTGGAATTGCGAGCATCTATAGGCTTCGGTGTCCGCTTAACATCAGACGGACCGTACGTTTGCCACCGTCGTAGTATAAAAAGAATAGAAGCCACCTATTTTTTAATTCCACCAAATTAAAAAAAAAAATTAATACCACGTCAGTGGCAAACAAGCGTACGGCCTGCCTGATGGTAAGCGGTCACCGTAGCCTATGGACGCTTGCAACTCCTGGGGTGTCACATGCGCGTTGCCGACCCTTTAGAAATGTATACACTCCTTTCTTGAAGAGCCACATACTGTAGTCCCTCGGGAAAAAGTTGATTCTAAGATTCACTACACTTGAGGCTGATCCTAAGTCATTACTCATTCGATAGAAAATAAAATAATTCTCACGAATAGAAAGTAAAATATTCGCGGAGTTGAGAATCGCATTTTATGCTAGCAGGTATTTTATCGCATTTTCCTCAAAAGTGTACCTTTATCTATTTTTCTCAGTATTTGCAAACTTTGGTTTTTCCTTAAGGTGTTAAAAAAAAAAGCATTTATTTGATCCATAATAATTCGACACAATAATACAAATCCTCATCATGCATTTTTTCAATTTGCCTTGCCAAGCTTTTCCTTAAGGTGTTACCTTAACTTATTTATATCTATCATTATATACACAGCCACGCAGACACCAACAGACAATAGATATAAATACCGTCAACCGGGGTTATTTTTAATTTGAGGGGCAACTTTAAAAATCCAGCGTTAATGCTGGGTTTTAGTTTTTATTTGATTAACATGAGTTCAGTAAAATACCTCGGTTTTCCCAACTATTTACTAAACTGAATCAAACTAGACATCATCATCATCATCATTTCAGCCGAAAGACGTCCACTGCTGAACATAGGCCTCCCCCAAGGCTCGCCATTCAGACCGGTCCTTTGCCGTTCGTTTCCACCGGATTCCCGCGACCTTCACCAGGTCATCACTCCACCTTGTCGGAGGCCTACCGACAGCTCGTCTTCCGGTGCGTGGACGCCACTCAAGCAGTTTCTGGCCCCATCGACCGTCAGTCCTGCGAGCAATGTGCCCTGCCCACTGCCACTTAAGTCTCGCAATTTTGAAGGCTATGTCGGTGACCCCAGTTCTGCTACGGATAGCTTCATTCCGAATTCTATCACGCAGAGAAACCCCGAGCATAGCTCTTTCCATTGCTCTTTGGGTGACCTTGAGCTTTCTTATGAGGCCCATCGTTAGCGCCCATGTCTCGGATCCATATGTCATCACTGGCAACACACACTGGTCAAAGACTTTTGACTTGAGGCACTGCGGTAAACTGGACGAGAATACACTGCGAAGCTTCCCGAACGCTGCCCAGCCGAGTCGGATTCGACGAGTGATCTCTTTCTCGAAGTTGGACCTACCCAACTGGACTGTACTAAACTAGACATACTTGGTGATAATAAGTTTTTAATATAATAATAAGTTTATTTCATTCAACAAATAGGGCTTAGTTTAGGTACAGTATGATTGAGGTCTCCTAGTAGGTATAGAGGTACATGTATCAGGATATCTCGCTCTTACAAATATAGTACATAATAATAAGGTGATGATTATATAAGTCTTCTAAGTCTATCAAAGTGGCCCCATTTTCTTAAAGTCACCCCAGTTTACGGTACGTTAATAGACACTGTATAAAACAATATTATTTTGTCTGTGACGGCACGTGTCTGGCTCAATAATGCCTGAGATATAAATCTACCTTTATCCGAATCATGGGCACTCGTCTCTGATAACGAAAAAACATCCCATAATTTTATTCCACCATGTGACGTTTTCCCATACATTTTGTGGATCTAAAAAATGTGGAACATTCGGAGCAATACAATACATATACTCTTTATTGCACACCTCAATTAAAGGGCATAGTACAGTACAAAAACACAATGAGTAGAGGCAAACAACAGACGGTCTTATACGTTCTAGCTGGAGTTTGGACACAGCCTTACCTCGCATCCATAAGAGGAAGCCTTCGCTGTTCCAGCGCAGTGCCTTTACCATGAGTTTGCATGACCGTACTCAATAGCGACTGCGTAAACGATTCAGTATGCCGATTCTTAGTTCTATTGCGTAACCGCCAGAGGCGCTGTATTTTTGCCCATACAAATTTTTACGCAGTCGCTAGCGAGTATGGTCATGTAAACTCATGGTAAAGGCACAGACAGGTTGGGAACATCACATCCATCATAGAATTTCTAACCAAAAGTAGAATCCTTTATAGCAACGCTTGGTAACATTAGCAAGAAAACTAGATGTTCGAGTGTTCAAAACCACCCGCGTCGTGTCGAAGATTTTCGCTGGATTTTCCCCAGGCTAATTCTCCAACCGCACATTCCTATATTAGGCCCGGCCTATAAAGCCACAGTCAGGTTAAAAAAATAGACGTATAAATCCACTAATATGTATAAATTTATCATCAATTTCATTGATTCGACTCATTAGTTTGACATAGTGCTGCCAGATGAGGTAACGAATTAGAAAAAAAAAACTTGGGTTGTAAATACTACCTATAAATATTGAACGTTGGTTCTTTCAGCAAATAACCTTGAAAATAATGATGTAAGTCCAAAAAAATTCCCACGATTGCTTACTTCGTACACGTCGTTTCGCTCTCAACTCACTCGGTATAATATAGTTTTTGATAATCCTAATAGTTATCGCGAAGCGTTTAGCTGACCTGACTGATGATCGAAGAGCTGGCGACTTCCTTGCACAACGTATCAGCATTGCGATACAGCGAGGAAATGCCGCCAGCATCCACGGTACAATGCCCCAAGGGCCTGTTTTAAATTTAAGTTAGTTGTAATATTATTTAAGTTATTGTCATTTAACTATTCATTGTAAGTTGTAAAAACAAGTTGTCCACCCGGTGGTCAATAGTTAACGGCTTATGTACATGTAAGTTATGTTTTTATTACATGGATTTACAGATATGGAAACACCATTTATGCGGATTACTAGACCAATCCAAAATTAAGCTTTGTGGCCATTAACTTTTGATATGTCCACCGAATCGACGCGAACCTAAATCTGACAACCCTATTATTACCGCCTGTAAATTATAGTACTTAGTACTTATGCATATTATAATTTAGTACTTATGCCGATTTATATTTGTTTATACGTCGGTTGCAGACGAGGAAACATGCTGGGGTACCTGGTAGGCTAGCACAACTTGCTGCCAAGTCAGCGATTCCTGTCTCACTCGAACTGTGCTAATTAGAAAGAGGAGGGTAGATTTTTCTCTACTCGCGTCGCGTCGCAGCGGCAGTTGTGCTAGCCCCGCTGATACGATATGACAATTACATAAAAACCATAATTGAAGGAAGATAGAGGGGAAGAGAGGCAGGGGAAGACCGAGACGTGCGTTTATAGATCAAGCAAAAGAGAAGGTTAATGTAATGTCGTATCAGGAGCTCAAAGCCTTGGCGGAGAACCGAACAGAATGGCGATTACTCCACCGACAAGAGCTAGGCTAGACTAGGGTTGCCATAAGCATGAGGACGAGCACCGGGACAATTAAAGAAAAAGTAGTATGGGTAGAGCTCAAAAAGAAAAATTGGAAGGACATCAGCGTAATGCCTCATCCTCAAAGTCAAAGCAGATGTGGGAGCGGCTCCGGTCTTTGCCGTGGGACGGAATCCTTCATGCGCGCGCGCCGCGCAGGCACTGCCTGTCTTAATCGTTAGGCTTATAGCCGTCCGTACTACGTACATGCATAAGTACTTATTTACCTAGCTGCTGGGTCCCTACTAATTAACTATGCTTTTTAAACCGGGACAATTTGCTTAATGGACGGGACACTGGGACACCATGCTTCAAACCGGGACATGTCCCGGCATACCGGGACGTATGGCAACCCTAGGCTAGACTTAAATATATGATGATGGGTTGCATAAAACTCACGTCCACTTGAAACATTATGTAATTGGCCTGGCCGGATTTAATATCTAATTGGATTGAGTTCGCACCATAATTTAACGAATGACCCAATCAAGCTTATTAGCGCTGCGCAAGCGACGGACGATTTAATTCTAGACGACGTCGAAGGCTAGACAGCTTGACGTTTACAAGCGTTTATTTAGCTTCACTTCATAAGCTGCTACAGCCGAGTACTTAAAGCACGCGATTTTCAATCTTAAGGACCTGTACCTTAAGTATAAGTTTTTCGAAACAATTTTTTTTTATTTGGTTGACTGGTAGAGAATGTCATATGGCATTAAGTTCGCCATTTGTACACTATTTTTTGTGCAATAAAGTATTTAAAAAATCTCTCAATTTGTATGGCAGCGCGAGCAGCGCCTCTGGTGGCTTTAGGTGGTAACTATTCTTTGCCATACAAATTGAGACTAAACGTTCGTTTGTGTTTTGTTTCGAAAAACTTCTACTAGAGGTTACTAGGTTTCAAACTTTCATTAAGGGCCGATTTTTCAATCTCCAGATAAAAGTATTTGTTAGATAAATATTAGCTCTGTCCTTTCTTTTCATATGACATTAGAAAGTGACAGCGATAATTTTACATCACGGATAATCTGGCCATTGAAAAATCGACCCTAAAGCGACATACGGCGTTCATAACGGTCATGACATTACGGTGTCGTGGACCGTAGAGACACCTTTAGGTTTTCAAAAAAAAGTTATGCAGGAATATCATTTGGTAATTGGTAATTTCGGCGAAGAAAAACATGCTGAACAACCAGTATGAAATAGAAACGGTGCTTTACTTCTGGGTTGGAAGGTCAGACGGTAGTCGCCTTCGTAAAACTAGTACCTACGGCCAAATACAAATACGGATGGTGGTATAAGTAAGATACTGACATACCTTTACCTACTGGCACTCAACTTAACTGCTTAACCTTTACATTCGAATACAAACCAAATTCAAAAATTTGGCATTCCATTGTTTTTTGTTGGTTTTTTTTAAACCTGACTGTAGCTTTATAGGCGGGGCCCAATAAAGCGATAGTAGCGCGCGGTTGGAGAGTAGCCTGGGGAAAATCCAGGGGAAAACGACCACGCGGGCGGTTTAAAACACAGGAATACTCTAAGAGTTGGCACTCCAGTGAGATTGGTTGAGCGGTTTCAACCGAATCTGAAATGTGAGTGGGAGCGAGGTACTGGGAGTTTTGTCGCTAGTTCACCAAACCTAGCCTAGCTGAGAAGAATCCAGCAAGAAACTTAGCTAGGCCCGACCTGGATCGGACTGACTCCACCCGGTGTGCGGCGGTACCGAGACGAATAGGGACTATATGTCAGTGTTGTCGCGATCGCGCGGTGGTCGTCCCCGCCGGCGACCCATAGGTATTTTTTCAACGGCTCTGAAACCAAAGGAAACATATGTACCGTGGGTTGCAAACTAACATAGACATGTTTCAACCTTAACACTACGGCTATACCGTTTTGCAGCCCGTGTATTTGCTTATCTATATTATCCTCAAACCAAACTGAGGACCGGGGCAATAAAAGTATAAGAATCTTGGTATCTCTTTCGCACTCGCACGTCCTTATTAGGGAACATACACAAACTATGTGACCAATTTTTTACTCATACGGCCCCTAAAAATGAATACTTTCGGTATAGCGTAGCTATTCAATTGTAATTGTATTTAGTAAAAAATATATCAAGAAGAAACAGTACAATTAGTGATGTGGCGAAACTGGACAAGTTTTAGTGATGGGGTTAAACCGTGGCGCGTGAGTCCGCTTCAATTAGAATGTTTCTCAAAAGTATTCTACCGGCTACGTGACAAGAAGCCGACACAGGAAAAAAAAATGACCACGCAATTTCAATTCACATTATGGTGCATAGTGTGTTTGTTGACGTTTCAATCGCGATTGAGTATGTATTTTATTATCTGACTTGTAAAGTTCAATCGCGATTGAGTTTGTATTTTATTATCTGACTTGTATGGTTTAAAGAAAGAAAGAGAGAAAGAAAGAAAATACATTTATTTAGCGCATAAGTACATACATTAAAACAGATACATAGAGGTGAACTGGGGTCACCGACATAGCCTTCAAAATTGCGAGACTTAAGTGGTAGTGGGCAGGGCACATTGCTCGCAGGACTGACGGTCGATGGGGCCAGAAACTGCTTGAGTGGCGTCCACGCACCGGAAGACGAGCTGTCGATAGGCCTCCGACGAGGTGGAGTGATGACCTGGTGAAGGACGCGGGAATCCGGTGGAAACGAACGGCACAGGACCGGTCTAAATGGCGAGCCTTGGGGGAGGCCTATGTTCAGCAGTGGACGTCTTTCGGCTGAAATGATGATGATGATGATGATGATAGAGGTGCAACGCTAAAAAGGACCCCACTCAGCATAATGCTACTGCAAGCCGCAGCGCTGATTTTCAGTGAGGGCCTGAATTATACCTAAAGAGTGATGACACAAACGCTATACAGAAAACAAGAACAAACAATATAAGGCACTGAACCTCATGATTCAGTGCCTTAAACCATGTAAACTACACTATAAATTTGCATTCATGTCAAACGTATACGAATTCACATCATGATCGTCGTTCGGTATCGTATTCTGATTAGGATAAAAAAAAAAGAAAATTTTTTTGACGCAAAAAAATTTTTTTTTTCAATGAGGCAGGTCGTCCGAGTCAACCAACTGTCCATACAAAGGCCAAAATTTTATTGCGTCAAAAAATTTTTTCTTCTATTTTTTTCCTTATCAGAACACGATAGGTACCGAACATGCCCTTAAACGGATCCTTACTAGTTTTGTTACACCCTGTATATAAATAAACTTATTGAAACGAAGTATTAATCATTGATCAAAGTAGTTAAGGCCGCTCAAAGAATTCGGGCATAACCTCGCTCAACAAATTAACCCATCAGATGCAATGTTATCTCCACTGATTACCTCCAAGCTCGCAACGGGAACCGGCAAAACGTGTAACAAAACCGGAGATAAAAACGGGTTGACCGCACCGTCACGACGCTGGACAGATAACATCTTGACCAACCCTTTACCACGACTTCCCATCTCATTGAAGCACACTAAAGCAAAAACAACATTATCCTGAAGCGCTAAGTTTCAAGTCTCAAGACACGCGGGCGATGATATGAGAGCTAGCGTAAGTTACTTAAGAATGTGATTGGACTAACCATGTTACTCACCTAACCTCAAAACTCAATGAAGCATGCAGCTGAAAAAACGACCTTATTTTGAAGGGTTAAGATTCAAATTTGAATGTAATGTACTAGTGAGATGGGAGTTTTGGTAAGTTATTTGCGGATCTGATTGGTGTAATCACAGTCCCGTTACTAAGAGTCAGGTGAATGGCAATCAATTGAGGGAATAGGTAAAAATGCTGTTTGAAGGCCCTTGGATTTTGGCTTACGGTATGTGGACGGTGGCGAAAACGACAGTATCTTGCTTTTCCAAAAAAGGGCTTATTAGCTCGTTTCAAAGTCTAAAATCAAAATCAAAACATTTATTCTGCAAATAGGCTTCAAGGGCACTTTTACAAGTCAAAATCTATCTAGGTACATCAAATAAAAATAATACAATAATCAATGTATCATTATTAAATGTAGTGTTACATGTCAAAAATAAGACTAAGAAACTAATAACAATCGAGATTTGTTAGAGATATATAAGGTCTCTAAGCGTCAAGATAAAAGGTAATAAAGTAGGTACACAAAATATTTTGAGCTATATCTATAACACGTCAACATGAAAATAATAAAATCTAATAAATAAATGTCCTCAGAGATGTATAAGGTCTCAGAGCGTCAGTCTAAAAATAAAATCAAATGAGAACAGAGCGAAGTCTCTCATCATGTCAATTCAACTGAACATTAGTACGAAGTTGAGCTAATAAGTGATTCTTATCAAACATAGTGAAAATGTGCATTCCAAAACAAATGCTCGATGCCACTTGATATACAGGGTGTAACAAAACTAGCGAGGATCCGTTTTAGGGCATATTCGGTATCGTGTTCTGATTAGGAAAAAGTAGAAAAAAAATTTTTTTGACACATTTTTTTTTCTATGGGGCAGGTCGTCCAAGTCAGCCAACTGTCCATACAAAGGCCAAAAATTTATCGCGTCAAAAAAACTTTCTTCTACATTTTCCTAATCATAACACGATACCGAATATGACCCTCACTAGTTTTGTTACACCCTGCATATTATTACGAAACGGAAAATGAATTTTAAAGATATCAACCCCCATGGTCGAGCAGTTAGGAAAAAATTCAAAAAATTTCATCGAAAAAAACGAATACTGAAGTATCGAACTGTTCAAAAAATTTAAAGAACAGCCGGACAGAGTTACAAAAGCATTTTTAGAATAAAGGAAAAATTGAAAAATTTAGGCACCGAGTAGGATTCGAACCTGCGACCTCCCGGCAGTTGCTCTAGCCAACTGAGCTATAGGTGCAATCGCCACCCAGTCCCAAATTCATCAACCGTTCCTTCGTATTAAGCAGTACCGCTGCTAACGTAAACTATATTTTATACATATTATATATATATATTTTTTAGTGCCGCTAATGAAGCATGAGTCTTCTGGTAGATGTCGCTGTACGCCTCCGTTTAGGCGTTTGTATATAATAAAAACATTTTAGTCCATGCTTAAAAGGAGGCGCTTTTCGCTCGCTCAGTTGATAAGTAATACGTAGGTACAGTCGCCATCAAATATATCTGTACTCTTCAGGGTGCTCAAAAATATCTAAACATGCACTTTAACGCCTTGACAATAGAGTCGTGTTCAGATATTTGTGAGCACCTCGTTCGCTCCGATATATCTGATGGCGACTGTACCTATATCAGATATCATGTTGAGTAACCGGAGGCCCGTTAGAGAGCAAGGTCGATGACGGTGTTGGCCAAGAAAGCAAAAACCAGCGGTCTTTACAACATGGACGGGGTTTCTTATATCAAATACGTAACGAAAAAAAAATTGGAGATACAATCAGTGTTGCCAGATGGTTACATTTCTTCCATTTTTCGTATCTTTTAACCGGCTCGCGTAACTTATATGTAAGTAACTTCTGTTGTAGGGTGGATCAACTATTCTTTGTTGCTCGTTACCATGGTTACGTCTCCTGAGTCACTCTTTAAAACTGTGTTTTATAGGGTTTAAATATACCAAACATGAGTTTTAGCGATTAGTATAAATACATTTCGACATGGGTCATCTCTTGACCGTGTTTGAAGTTCACATTACAAACATTTTTCTAAGAAACTCGGTTACTGTTGTCTCTTCGCTGACGGGACAGAATAACAACAAGAAAAAGTTGATTGACCCTGTAAATGAAATTTTCATAACTTTTGAGAATAATGAAACTATTTAAAAAGAAAGGTCAACTGTATCTAACCGGGACCAAGCGAGACAATTTATAGGCTTCCATACAGAAAAGGTGACAAAAGAACCTACATGGTACGACTCTGTCTGTCCGTCTTTTGCAAACTATGTATGACATTTGAGATAACGCCCATCAGCCTGGCGTAATTCTATCGCCGAACTCGCCGAATTGTCGCTGTATGTGGCTTCTCATTTCTAAAAATCGAACGTAGTAAGTAATTATGAAAATATAAAAAAATGTAACTTTTGCATCAAAAATTTAACTTTTCAAGAAAAGAAACGTAATTTTCGTCCCACGGGCCCTGGCAACACTGGATACAATAAAACGATATTCCATAACACAATTGCAATGAAAACTGATATTTTTGTACATTTCTATGAGTACAGTAACCTTGTCGCCTGAAAGTAACGGGGTTTGCGTCAAATCCGGTAGTTTAGATTTTTTGCAGACTTGTTTATGGGCGAATATTCACGTTTTTACCGCGGTTTTTTTCGTCATTTTCTTATCATTAAATATTGTTAAAGGAGACGATGATCAGAGTAAACTTAACCGTTAACCTTAGACCATTATCGGGTCTGATTCTTATTTGTGATTATCCATATTGAAAGGAACCTTATGGCGGCCGGCACTTACGCCTTTATTGCCGCTGTTCCAATACAATAGTGAATAGGTGTAACGTAAGCGCCTGCCGCCATGAGGTCCCTTTCGATGTGGATTATCACATTTGATCAATGTTTTCGACGGTTTATCCTAACTTTGTGTAGATAATCGTGAGTCGACAATAACGTTACAAACGGGCGTTTCAAACGCTCAGAGAATGTCCCTTATGATGTTGGCCCAACGAATAATTTTATTCAAATTTGTGACCGCAAATATAACCCTAAAGGACTAGTTTCTGATAGTACCAACCTTAGTAAATTTAGTCTACTTTAAAAACAGCTACAATATGAGACTAGAATTGTCTCTGTAGACCAAATAGTTTCCGAGAATAATAATAAAAATAAATGGGTACGGAAAAGTAAAACTAACCTTAAAGTGAAGTTCTTTTTGGTTTGTTTTACTTTACGGTCGAGGTAAAGGTTGGTTTTACTCTACCTTCAGTGAGCCCCACTCACACACAATGTTTACTAACCAGCGATAAAACTCCCAGTAGCTCGATTCCGCTCATACGTCAGATTCGGTTGAAACCGCTCAACCAATCTCACTGGAGCGCCAACTGTTATATTCCAGTGTTCCAAACCACACACGTGGTCGTTTCGGAGGTATTCATCTGGATTTTCCCCAGGCTACTCTCCAACCGCGCACTCCTATCGCTTTATTCGGCCCGGCCTATAAAGCCACAGTGAAAAAAAAACACAATGTCTCCAGCATTTAGACGATGGATGCCAGCGCTGGCAGGCTACTGGCGCCGTGTAGTTTACATTAATATATGAATGTACCTATAGATAAAGAAGTGTATGCAACTGTACATAAAATAAAATACTCTTTAGTATTATTATTGTAATTATTAGTAGGTTTCATATATTAACTCGGCAAAACCTACTATGAATCATTATTATTATATTTGATTTCCGCTACCCTAAGGTTGTTTGGAAGAAAGCGCTCTTTAGCGATAAGACCGCCTGTTGTTTGCCTCTCATTGTGATTTTGTACTGTATTCGAATTGTGTTGTACATACTTAACAAGTAGATAAGTTGTTTCGTTCACGTCCGAAATACATTAAACAAATCTGCAATTACAATAGAGACAGTAGGAATCCAGCACGCAACTAACCCACGGTCATAGCTGCCTTTAAATCATAACTTGCATCGCATATTCATACGATGTCATAGCACTAGCATGCCGTGCTGCGCTATGTAAATTGTTTGCGTGGGCAGCAACTGACCATTAGTAGCCCTTATGTCCTCACAATAAGGTTACGAAACGATCAACCAACTGAGTTATAGTATAATCCCTAACCATTCATAGACCATATGTCTATGCAATTAGGGTGCACATGCGGTTAGTTAACTGGTTCTCCGGTTTTAGAACTGAAGCTAGGGCTATTCAACGGACATTGCAATGAATAGTAAGAGGGTCTGATTGCAGTCAATAAAGCTAAAGAGTAAAATGATTCAATTTTGAAACATTCCTGACAGATTGTTTAATTAAACAATCTGTTCTATTACGACAAAAACAAAACCAACTAAAATTCTGTTTTATTAAATAACCAATTTTATGTAATTAAATTATTAAATGAATTATTCATTTTAATTAAACATAATCTTAGTCGGTTTTGTTTGTTGTTGTAATAGAACAGAACTTTTCCATCTAAGGAAGCTGATAACACCAGTTTGTATAACAGATTTTAACGAAGAAAAAAGCGAGTATTTCGCTTATGTATGAAAAAGAAAATTGAAATATGTAGGAGTACTTTAATATGCTACTACTAATACTCGTACTTTAATACATTTTCATGCAAGTGCGGAAGGTTTGTCAATTTGCATGAGTCCCGGGTTGTCTTGAGCCGCGAGGCGAGAGACAAGACTCGGGACCAGTGAAAATGACACTTCCGCACGTATATCAGACAATGTTTTTAATACAATTGCGAAAAAATATCAAAGAAACAAAAGTAAATAAAACAGTAATTAAAGGAGACACAACAAAATGTGTTTAATTAATTGCCATTTTAGGCTTTGCACGTACCTAGTCTATCTAGCGTAGTTTACGTACATTTTATTTAACAATCGTATAAGTTGCACATATCACAAAAATATTATTAAAACAATACCTCGTAACAAAATTAATTCGTGAAATTATGAATGACAAAGGCGGGAATTAAGGAGGTCGGTTTAACTTTTAATTGATAGACTTTATTCAATATGCCATGGTTGTAAGCATTCAGCCAAATCAAAAACTATTTTAGGAAAGGTTTTATGTCACATGGTTTTTTATTTAAATATGAAAAACCGATTATTTTTAAGTTTATTATCAGTTTATATTTGATTTATTTTGAAATAAATGTATGTTTTGGAGAAAAGGAACAAGCGTTCATTCCGCTGCACCTTACTTAGTTGTCGTTCACCACACACTTCTTAAATACCGTTTTCTTCAGATTATTTTGGCACATCAGTAGGTACATTTATTGACATAGGTAACTTACCAACATAAGGTCTAACGGTTCTTTATACCGGGCCTTAGTGTAACTCTTTTACTTAACTGTCGACATAACAATATACTAATAGCATAAGCCAATATGTAAAAATCCCTACTCATATACCCGTACGCACGTTTCATGTAGCCAAGCCAAGCCAAGAGCTGAGGTGTGAAGTTGTGAACGAAATTCTTTGACGCCAACTTAAGGCGCCTATACCCGCGAACGACCTTGCGCGTTGGGGCGTGGCTTAGCCTTTCCCGCCGCACTACCCGCGCCCCCCCGCTGTAACAGGTTTTTGCAGATTTTTTGTATGTGTGTATGTATTTTTTATATTATTATTTTCTAAATACGTAGGAATGTTTGAAGTAATTAAATATATAAAATAGTTAAGTAGGTATATTGTCTCAGAACCGAGCTCTTATATTTTAGCGTCGCGCGCAAAGCGACACAACCTTCCCGTCCGAAACCCGGTGGCAGACTGCCGCCCGTCGCCCGCGCACGTATCCGCCCCAACTTTTATGACGGTGTGGTAGTTATTCCAGGTTTTTGACAAAAGTAATGATTATTTTACAATATCCAACACACAGATTATGAAAAACTGAATTAAGTTTTATTTTCTGAATATCCCGTGTAAAAAACATGTCTAGATAGTGAGCAGTAGCGATTTAAAAGGTTGAAAAATGCCTTATTTGATATTTCTTTTTTGTTAGGACAATCTAGGCGTGTTGCAATTTCCATCACTGAGATTGAAGAGGACATATCAATTGTTCAAGTATAACTTTTCGAGACCTATATTTCGGGCCAGTTTTGAGTTTTAGGCCTTTGAACTCCACCAAAATGTGGTATTTCACTCTATTAGGCGCCTTAACTAAAAACTCCCCGTAATGCACTTACTGTGTTTAAATTCCTCAAGTGTTCATTATTGACTTTACCAGGTAATCTATATCGTACCAATAAGAGCTTTAATCGTTTAACTTAAGGTCTACTATGCATGATAAAAATTTAACCGCAAAGGCAAAACATAACTTTGCTATCACGCGTACACATTCACTTATCTTTCGTTCGGATTTATAGGCATATGAATCGCGACTCTATTGCTTTGTTATACGAGCTGTAATAGCAGAGTTATTGGTATGAGGCTGCAAAATTTAATTGGTATGGTTAGGTGCGCGTCTGTTTGATTTGAGCGTGGTTTTGCGATCCGTTAGGGTAAACAAGTGGTTGAACCTGAGAAATGTTGGCTTTTGTTTGTTCGGCGTTATGTTTTTACAAGTGCTGGCATTGCCGGTGCGTGGCATTGCATGCAAGATACATGCATTGTTGCAATACACACCTAAATTATATATTCTACTTCACTTTATTATTGGAAAAAGAAACTTACTCGCGTACAATACTCATTTATCTACACCCATACAGTAAATCCTCTTTTATGTGCTCAAAAAGTGTAGGTAAGCACCAACTTTACAATATCGCGCCGGTCCGGGGCGGAGATGGCCATAACAGCATCAAAAACGGTATCGTTATGGCCACCTCCGCCCATTACGATACAGGCTCGTGCTTAAAAAGATTTCAACGAGCTCACGAACTCGAACTCCTGCACTATCAACGCAATGGTGCCTCAACACATGAAAGAGGATTTAATGTATGTATGTAGATAAAGTAGTGTATACAACTTTACATAATTAGGCCTTAAAACACTCGTGTGATCCTGTTAAAAAATCACACTCGTGTTTTGAGACCTCTCATTATGTATCAGTTGCATAAACTACTATTAATTACCTTTTTGAAGGTTTGCCTGACGTTTCGAATGTATCAAAACGTCCGTGGTCGCGAGCTGACGTTGTTGTTGTGTGTCGGAGTGGGAACCCTAGTGTAAAAGTGTTTAATAAAATACCAAGTGCGGGTAGTTCGAAAAACCCGTACGGCTATTATTGAAAATTTATACCAGTTGCTTTTTGACAGTTATGAACTGTAGTGGTCGATCGTCGAATCGATTGTCATAATTAGCGTTTATTACCCCGTCGTCTT
The DNA here is from genome assembly GCA_963556455.1 of Epiblema foenella. NCBI lineage: Eukaryota > Metazoa > Arthropoda > Insecta > Lepidoptera > Tortricidae > Epiblema > Epiblema foenella. The sequence continues at coordinate 25,778,114 of OY747099.1, read as the reverse complement.
TCGGTCCCTGGGATCCCAGGGATGATCCAAAACAAACAAAAGATGTGCTATCGTTTATTTTTTTCGCCGGGAGACGACGGCTGAAATGGCGAATGATTATTAAAATAGTTTTTGTTTTAATATTATTTCTATAATGTTCCAAATTATTTCATTATTGGATACGAATCTAAAGTAGGACCTTTTGTCATACGATTTTAATTCTACGTCAATTTTGTATTGTTGAAAAATCGATACTGTATTTCCAAATTCCGCGAATTAGGTATACACACTTCATTCGTATGCAATTTATTGGAATACTTATTTATTTAATGACACGTAATTTATTACAGGTATAAATTCATTCATTTGATCGATTTCTCAACTTACGGAAATATCATCTGAATCGAAACTAATGATGTATGTCACTACTAGATTTAAAAAATAAAAGGTCGCTAGGCCAGTTACGCGGCTTGCGTCAGTTTGCGGCCTTCTGAAGATCGAAGTTTTTTCAATTTAAGATATTTACATTTTTACATGCCCTAAAGAAATAGCGAGTCGTATGCGTTTTAATTAGTAGCTAATTGAATGGGAATATATTAAAAGAGTAAGAATATATCTTTTCAGTTCATCAACTCATGCAAGTGGCCGCAAACTGGCGCATTAAATTAACAGGCCGTAAACCCACCTACCGACCCTACTACGCATCAGCGACAGAAAATATACATTCATTTGATTGCTCCTCTAAAATGTGTATTACAACTTGGTAACTACTCATGAAGCTCTAATATCAATACTTGATTCTATTCATTGTTTCGACATGTAATGCGCGTTTACATTATATGGGTGTTATGAACTGTCAAAAAGGAACTGGTAAAAAATCCGATAATAGAAGATGTTGATACCCGCTCACGCCAGTCAGCTCACGACCATGGATATTGTGATGAAAATAATAGTTTATGCAACTGATACATAAAGAGACGTCTTAAAACACGAGTGTGTTTAGTTTAGTTTAGTTTAGTTTTATTTATCACAGAATACAATCTCGTGTAAGAAATAGGTACATTTTTGCTTATACTACTATTGCATACTGATCGTCAGGCGCTCTAATTGCGTAACAAAAAATTAAAGTCAATAAGAATATACGGTTCAGTATATTCTTGCAAGCACATAATTAATGTCAAATACAAAAAATTACAACATTAAATTGAATATAAATAAAACCATATACAAAATAATCCAAAAAATAACAATAATAATAATAGTTAGGAACTTCGTTCCAATAAGTCACAATGTAACAAAAAAAAATTGTACTAATTAGTACTGGTCTAATGTTAATTAAAATAGGGAAAATGTCAAATATAAGAGATAATTTACAATTTGAAAATAAATATGTCAAAATATGTTAATTTAATCCTATTTGGTGGTTTCATAATAGGATCACACGAGTGTTTTAAGGCCTAATTATGTACAGTTGCATACACTACTTTATCTACATCCGTATATTAAAACCTCTTTCATGTGTTCAGGAACCATTGCGTTGCAAGTGTAGTGAGGTCGAGCGTGAGCCCGTTGAAGTCTTTTGAGCACAAGCCTGTATCGTTATGGGCGGAGATGGCCATAACGATACCGTTTTTGATGCTGTTATGGCCATCTCCGCCCGGACCGGCGCGATATTGTAAAGTTGGTCCTTACCTACACTTTTTGAGCACATAAAAGAGGATTTACTGTATGGGTGTAGATAAAGGTATTATTTGTACGCGATTAAGTCTCATTTTCCAATAAAAATGTGTAAAACTCGTGTAAGTTTTAATTCTACTTCACCTGTCCAAAATTGCAAACCAACATTGCTACCGCTTGTGACATATTTATTAAACTAAGTCTTGCCTTCTTTCTCTTTCTGTTATCAAACTATTAATAGTAAAAGGTAATTAACATTTTAAAGGTAATATTGTGTTAATTAGTGTTTATCAATGGCTGTTTGTTATAGAGATACCGAAAGAATTTTGTGAGTAGTTTATCGTCTAGTAATTACGATTTTTATAGATATTGTCATTATTAATCATCTTATCATAATGGCCTTGTAATACCGTAATTCGGTATGCTACTACAGATTCAATTATATGAGGATTTACACATCAAATTCAATGACTGCATAAAATACCTATGTTTAAATAGTTATCACAAAGAGAGGCTGTATGCCGAAAGGCGCTTTGATATCGCCCTTCGCGTGAAATTCCACAAAACAGAAGCCTGCAATGGGGGCTATCGTTTTTGTGCTCACCAGTTGGCGCCACTATCGAGTAAGGTCCAGCTGTCAAAAATTGTTAGTGGTTATTATGGGCATGAGAACGAAGTTTACATTTAAATCATATTCAATACCTTAAAACCGTACCGTAAAAATATCGAACATACCGCATTGTAGCGCAGTCTCATTATGTTCGGAAAAAAGGAGAAAATAAGTTTCCGAGAGACAAAACTGTCTCAAAGCCCTGAAAGTCTTTGACCCTTAACTCATATTTGCCATTATCAAACTCAAGTATTGCAAAATAGTCACCATATTGTTCCAATTAGATATTAACCCGCGTAGCGCAACCACAAAGAGTGACATTTGACGTTTCGGAGACCCCACGCTACACTAGCGCCTCTAGCGGCGAATTCATACACGATAGCCCTCATTGTGTAAGTTTTAGTATTGTGATTGGTATTGATTTAATTGCAATTGGTGTTCCTTTAGCTTAATTTATTTCTTTCCTAGCATGTGATGAATAACATTGTATTTGAATCGGACAGTACGATTTTTTTTTAATTCTTACCAGTATCGTGGCACAATCTTACCATTTTATATCTATAATATTACAATGTCTATCTGTTTATATCTGTAAAAAACGTAATATTAAATTTTAAAGCATAGCTCGGAACCGGTTTATACTATTTTTGAAATATCTCCTAAACTACATTTCATATCTCCATTTGCATTTTTAAATTTGTTTTCGTTAGCCTACATCTATGATATAAATGATTTAAAATACGATGATATATCGTAAGACGCAATTAACCGAAATTTTTAACCGGTTAATTGTATGAAGACGAAACCGGTTTGCGAACCCTGTTTTAAAGGATATTAATTAAGGGTCCTTACCAGTTAAAAAACGCTCATCTATTTACGCCATTTTCTGTTTGAATTGACACGTATCTTGATATTTTTTCAATGTTACTATCTAGAACAGGGCTATTGCGACCTTATGTCATAAACTTCAAATGTATTTTTTAGACTTTTCATTAAGAAATATCGTTTCAAACATCACTCCAAATCGACCATTTTCAAGCTAAATACTTGTTTTTTCCGCTTAAATTCTACTACACACAATAAAATAAATAAATGGCTACTATCTAAAACTTTAATAAAATTATCGTAGCCTTTAATAACTTTATTGGTATTATCAATACTTTTGTCATAATTTGAAATCAGAACATTTTAAAACTTATAAAAGGCCTCTTAAAGTTAGTAATTTTGAGAATGATATCATGATATGGAATAATTAATGTAATTACATCGGCTGTCAATTTGATTGATGCAATGATTAAATTACATCATACATTTGGCCTTCGTATTGCTCCATTTTGATATAATGTTTTTAATACAGCAAATCTTACGAGGCCGGTTAATATGTACATACATATTCATGAGTCGTCGGCGACTGTTTGTTTAATCCTTTGATTATTTGTCTTGTGGCTGGTATATGTAAAGTATTACCGCTGTACGTTATAAATAGGCGGGTCAGTTTTCAAGCTTACATGGTCATTTACATTAGAATTACGATTTGAAACGGGATATTTACCATGTATATTTGTATTTTTGAGTTCCCGATATTTCGGCACTGTTGCAAACGCGATTATCAAGGATTAACTGACGTGCTGCCAGTTTTAGTTGTGGTCTACCCACACACCATAGCGATCTACCCTCTTCCTGGTTCGCTTTTTTCGCACAGTGTGACCGTCACTACCACCGTCCGCCTTGTCACTTGAAACTCGATTACGGTCACGACACACCACACTCACAGTATCAATACGCGAGTTCTTTCCGGAAACAGTCTCTTGTCGATTTGAGAACTTTCGGATCACTGGACGCCAGACACTTGACAGTTGAAACCCATCTTCCCGGTTGAAATATCGGGAACTCAAAAATACAAATATACATGGTAAATATCCCGTTTCAAATCGTAATTCTAAGGCGGGTCAGTTATTTGCCACTAACTATACATTTTACACAAAATGCCAATATAAATAAATATGGACCTGAGGCACACATTGGCACTGATGAAAAAAAATTCATGCCAGTCAACCAGTTTTTAGAGACGATCAAATGTTTGTATTTGCAATGCACTGCAGGCACTTTCAGGCAAAGCACTGAAAACACTCATACTCATACTCATACTCATTTATTCGTAAAGCCAATTTGCATGTCAAAAGAATTTTAAGCAATATCAATATTTCATTACAATATCAAAATCAAATTATTATGTCACATTATTAAAAATACGATAGATTATAAAACATGATACTCCATACTGCTTCACACGCAGGTATGACGTCACGCCTGCGTGGCCTGTATTGAAAAAAGGGATTTTTTCCATTTTCGTCGTGAAATATTGCGTTTATGTACATAATTGCCATACAATTTCTTTTTTATTGAAACATGAGAATTCCATCGGTAAGTTTCAATTTACATTTGGCCAATAAACAAATTACATTTTTTTGCGAATCTTTATGGTCCCATATCTTTTTATGACTTTAATTAATTTATTATTTATTGTGATCAATTGATGGTTTTCTATCCATATTATAGCAACACTATGTTATAAATTGTAATATGAGGGATCATCCATGTATATCTCACAATACAATCATGGCTCACCCGAGTTTGGGAGATAAAAGTTGTATATCTGTTTTTTAATGCGTCGCAAAGCTTTTAATTCAATTCAATTCAAACTTGTAATCCAATCTGTCTCAAAGCCCGATCGCCCTGATAACCGCCCTGAAAGACTGAAAACAGTCGACATTTTACGTGCCAATAAAATTAACGTTTACAGTTTAGTAATGGTAATGGGGGTTTTAATGGGGTCAAGATTTTACGGCCTTGGGCAAAAACGGTTTTGTATATTTCATTTAAGATTTACGAATAATAAAGTAACTGGGTTGCTTCAAAATAATTTCGTAATAAATGAATATTCTGCCAGATTATTCGATTCAATGCAATTCATGCCATCAACTGTTCTTTTAAAATAGACTATAATTTACTGGTTAGAATCTGGTTTATTTACAAAGCGAAATGTTTATAATATTGATTTGACAAGGCACTGATTATATTATATTCTGGCAACTTGTAAACAAAAACCTTTAAAATTTAGGTAAATACTCGGTATATAAACCTATATACAAGGCGAATGCGGAATAATAACTGAATTTTTGGCGCATCTCTTCTAACTGCTATAACTCTGATGAGATGTTTGAAATCTGTCGATAGGAACCAAAACGAAATATGTATGCAAGAAGCATGTCAACAGTTGGCTGCTTACCTTAAATTACGAAGAAACAGAAAAACTTCTAGATCCTATAACCTAAAAGTGTAGACACACGCACTCACGCACAAAACACACGCGCAAACACGCACTGTACACATGTATAAATAAATATACGCATGTTATTATGAGTTATTAAAAATCATCTTATTCAAAAGTTAAAAATAAAAAAATACACCCGAGTTCAAAAATTTCGGGTGACCCTAAATTAGATAACCGCAATAGGTTTTTTTAAATTATTTTACAGTGGTTTTATTTTTCGTAATACGTAACTGTGTCACCACTTTCCACTCCAAAAAAATATATCAATATCCAAATGTGACGTGTTTGCGATTATTCGGTCCGTTTACTTTCATGGGTTTTTAGGAATGCGATTTAAACCTGGGAACGTTAATTTTTTTAACTGTTATTTTTGCATGTGAGATGTAAAATTAAAGAAAGAGAAGAGATGTCAGGATTAAAAAACTGTACAAGTTTGCACTATTTTAGGAAATATAACGGTATTTTACCTAAGCGTATTCTTTGTCCCGCGAGTGTACTAATCGCATTTTTTAGCAAGAAACTATCGTTCTTACAACGGTTTCGATTGGCTCGGGTAAATATTTATTAGTTACTTTGACGCTCCACAGGCTCACAATATGTCTTGTCTAGACATTTTATAAATACACCGAGCTGTAGCCTAGACCTTCAGGTGTCCCTTCGACTTTGGGCTAATTACCTTTTCAAGACTACCAATATAAAGAATATTGGATTTGAAAGTGACAGAATGACAGGTTTATCGATGCTAGTACGACAATGATGGATGGGACACTAACTAACTAGACAGTGTGTGCTCTGTAGGTATAAATTATAAACTACAAATTTGGTGACTTTGGTATAGGTCCACCGCTTAACTAAGACACCGCGGAAGGATACAAATACAAACATTTATTCTGCAAATAGGCCACAAGGGCACTTTTACATGTCAAAATATTAATTTACAATTTAAGGAAGTCTGACTATAATAAGTAATACATTTTTCATGTCAAAATATTAATTTACAGTTCAAGAAGGAATAATAATTTCGAGTTTACAATTATAACAAAATTAATGTCATACCGTGAAGATAAACTTGCAAAGTTATCTATTACAAATATTACAACATCAGTAAAGTTAGAGATGTATAAGGTCTCAAGATTAAACAAGGAGTATAATTAAATTAATAATATTCCAGAGATGTACATGGGCTCTGAGCGTCAAAATTAAAATTAATTTAATATTGTTAGAGATGTATATGGTCTCTAAGTCACTGATAATAAAAACGAATCCACAACAGGATGATGTCTCTCGTCAATCCCCTATAAAAAGACACTAGTATTAACGTAATCACTATGTCCTAGCAAGCATGAACAGACCGATAGCGATAGCGGCGGGCACGGCCCCGCCGCCCTCTACCCCTTGAAGTCTCCCCTCTTGCCCCTGTCCTGCCACAAGCGCAGTTAAACGGTAGAACTATAGTTTGTACGGGTTTCACCAGTGTATATAGCGGAATCCCGCGTTGTATTCAACGCTGCCCTAGCGCACTGATGCGCTTTTACTAGCCCAATCCGCGGTCTTCATGTATATTCTATTGCTAAAACGTAATTAACATGACAAAATTCTTAGTGGTCACGTGCGTTTGTTAGTTTCTGTCATTTAGGCTTTACTAGCGACCCGCCCCGGCTTCGCACGGGTGCAATGCTGATGCATGCATTATACATATAAACCTTCCCCTTGAGTCACTCTATCTATTAAAAAAAACGCATCAAAATCCGTTGCGTAGTTTTAAAGATTTAAGCATACATAAAGACAGAGAAAGCGACTTTGTTTTATACTATGTAGTGAAGTGATAGTAGAAGACCCGACGACACTGAACCTAGTTCGATAAGACTCCCAGATGATAAGTATATTATAAGATACGTCATTCCTGGGGGAACACGAAACGGCTATGTTGCAATGCAAAAAACCTATTGGCGTCACTTATCATGCTGCTGCCACTGATAAGGCCAGTCAGGGGGGCTTGCAGCACTGCATTATCGTTTAGTCCTACCCCTCCCCTGTATCGAGGAACAAACGAAACTTGGGAGACTTATCATACTAGAAATCGGATAATTTTTTTTTTGAATTTTTTTTTGATAGTTCCACCAGGTTTTTGCATTGCAGCATAACCGTTTCGTGTTCCCCCAGGAATGACGTGTCTTATAATATATATCTCATCTGGGAGTTTTATCGAACTAGGTTCATTCTAGTGAGCTCTTTCAATCGCTGCAGCAACCACCTTCTCCACTATTAGGAAAAGGCAGCAGTGGTTTTTCTTACACAGAAATTGATGATCTTTCAGATGAGCCTTGTTTTTTTTAGGAGACCGATCATACTAGATTACTCAGTATTGGCGTCACTTATGCTGCTGCCACTTATAAGGCCAGTCAGGGGGCTTGCAGCACTGCATTATCGTATAGTCCTACCCCTCCCCTGTATCGAGGAACAAACGAAACTTGGGAGACTTATCATACTAGAAATCGGTTCTTTTTTTTTCTTTTTTAATTTTTTAACTATGGCCACCAGGTTTTTTGCATTGCAGGATAGCCGTTTCGTGTTCCCCCAGGAATGACGTATCTTATAATATATATCTCATCTGGGAGTCGTATCGAACTAGGTTCAGTGTCGTCGGCTCTTAAACTATTACGAAAACGAGAGCGTCAATACTTCCTTAATGCAATAATTACTGTACCTTGTTTTTTACCATTAGAAAGAATGTCAGAGAACGACGTACGAGATTTTTTATCAGATACAGTCTGCGGTGAAAGCGTCAAATAATCTCAATGTATATTACAACAATACAATACAATACAAATACTCTTTATTGCATAACCTCAACAAAAAAAAAGCACAGTATAATTACAAAGAGTAGAGGCAAACAACAGGCGGTCTACCATTGTTTCATGCTTACATTATATACTGTTATTCAAAAATAAGAAAATATATCTGAACTCACATTTAGTTATGTATATTTTTAAATGAGGAGATCATTTTGAGGGTTCCGTACCGAAATGGTGAAAAAGGAACCCTTATGATTTCACTTTGTCTGACTGTCTGTCTGTCACATCGCTAATTATCTCAAAAACTACTTATGCTATCGTTAAATTTAGAATAGTTATAGAAAAGAAGTTAAAAAAACCCGATGCATAAAACATGATTATTATTCTGTGAAAAATGATAACAAGATTTGAAAGTATAGTGAATATGTCAAGTGAGGTTTCATATGAAAGGGCTTGAGTTGCAAATTCTGAACACGTCTCGCACTTGTCCGGTTTTTTATTTACGTGTCGTTTCATTCATCTAAAAGTTGTACAATAAAAAGCCAAAAGATGCTGAGATTGTAAGTAGTCGGTTCGGTATTTCAAAAAGTTGGTAATTTGTCATAGTCATTAACTGTCACTTATTCTGATCTTTCGTGCGAATAACGCGAATTCAATGTGTATGTGTGTGTGTTTACGACAACCGCTTCTTTATTTACATAATTTCTAATCTTTAAAAAAAAACAATGTATAATTATTAGTGGTGTACCACTACATGAGTCATACTTAGTTAAAAAAACAAGTCATCCCTCCTGTGGTCAATAGTTAACGGCTTATGTGCATGTTAGCTATGTGTTTATTACAGGGATTTATAGAAACGGAGACACTGTTTATGCGGGTTACTGTTCCAATCCAAAATTAAGCTTTGTAGCCCTTAACTTTTGGTATGTCCACAGAAAAGACGCGAACCTAAATCCGTTTATGGCCCACATACACCTTTTTCTGATACTACCGTTACTATTTATTTATTTATTGAGGAGATAACACGGAATACATACATGGGATGAACAAAAAACAAAAAATAGCATAAATGTCCTTGAATACAGTTGCTTCCATATACATATCTCACTGAGAACATAGGCCGACCCAGGTCGGGCCTAGCTGAGTTTCTTGCTGGACTCTTAGTGAACCAGCGACAAAACTCACAGTAGCTCGATTCCACTCACACCTCAGATTCGGTTGAAACCGCTCTACCAATCTCACTGGAGCGCAAACTCTTAGAGTATTCCAGTGTTCCAAACCACACGCGTGGTCGTGCCGGAGGTTTTCCCCTGGATTTTCCCCAGGCTACTCTCCAACCGCGCACTCCTATCGCTTTATTGGGCCCGGCCTATAAAGCCACAGTCAGGTTCAAAAAAAAAAAAGAGAACATAGAATGCCACTTAATACATAGATAACATGCGGTTCACAACATTACAAGTGTTGAGTGAGAGAGACTTAGTGTATAATATATGTGTACTTAAACTAATGTTACAGGAAGGAAAAGGTTACTAGAATGTATATGTGTAAATAATAATTGTACACATATCGTGTGATATCAGATATCAGTGTGATTGTTTCACATTTGGCCTTACTCCCTTTCCCAGTATCTCCCATCTCGATGCCTCGATAGTGTCAGTTGTAATGTATTATGTTACACTTCGCTAACTTACGCCATCAATATGGGCCTTATTACCGGAGCATAAGAGCGTGTGGTTTACTGTACGTTGGTACTTTGCTCGTCTTAAAGTTGGGTTCCGCTTTGCTCCAAAATACGATATAATACATTATATTCACTCTTTATTGCACACTTCTCATAATAAACCGGCATGTAGAAAATAATAAACTAAGATACAGGGAGACAGTAAAACAACAGGCGGTCTTATCGCTAAAGAGCAATCTTAACAAATTCTGGGTAGTGTAGAAATGAAATAAAATGAGCTCCCGATAATGCGCTGTTTTAAGAGTGAGTGGACCGGCGTTTGTCAATAGTTGTGAAAGATTCCTAAAATATATAAAGGGTTAGCAACATGTTTGTGATTACTTTTGAGTCGTCCATAGTTTACGGTGTTCACTTCTTTCAAGCAGTCTGTACTACTTGTTACTGACGCGGTATTTAAAAAAACATGTATTCTAAAATTGGTATAATTCTAATTCCTCGCTGGACCTCTATTCCCTCCTTCAAAATAAAATCTATATACTATATAGTCAGCCTAAAATGTAATCTGTTGATCCTTAACGTCCAAATAATCCTTTAATAAACACATAAACAAATGAGTTGAAAAGTTGACCCCTTCCTTGGCTTACTGTAGATACATATCATATTACACATACAAAAAGATGACGATTCTTTTTGTCTTCATCAAAGAATTGTATGAGTGATATATGTTGTACATTAGATCACATGTCAACAAAGATGTTTTGTACATATGTAGCCGGTCAATCAACTTTTTCTTGTTGTTATTTTGTCCCGTCAGCGAGGAGACACCAGTATCCGAGTTTCTTAGAAAAATGTTTATAATATGAATTTCAAGCATGCAAGAGATGATCCATGTCCAAATGGATTTAAGCTCATCGCTAAAACTCATGATTGATAGATTTAGACCTTATAAAATCACAATTTTAAAGAGTGACTCAGGAGACGTAACCATGGTAACGAGCAACAAAGAATAGTTGATTCACCCACATATCGGCTACATATGTACAATAGTAGATTGTGTCTCAAGGGAGCAAAATGATATATTTACGGCGAGGGCGGTATATTGAATTCTGAGTGAAGCGAAAGATTCTACAATAGAATCCTGAGCGTAGCGAGGGATTGTAAAGTAGAATCTTGAGCGTAGCGAGGGATTCAAGTGTTTACGCCCAAGATGGAAATAATTTTGCTGCCGTGTGACACATACTGCTTTTCACACCGTCTATGAGGCCCGCTGCTATAAACATGAAATATCTTACAAATGATTTGACTACAGTGTCACATACTGCTTTTCACACCTTCTATGAGGAAAACAGTCATTGTTGCCCTCAAATGAGGGAAGAAAAGTACAACTTTGATCCCTCATTCGAAGGCAGCAATAACTCTTTTTTGAATAGCAGGTGTGAAAAACAACTTTTCCGTCGATACAGCGCAGCGTGGAATACACCGCTTCGTGAACAATGGCCGTCCTCAGTAGGTGTCGATTTGTAACAACTTCCGTCTATTATGCCGCCCTGGTTAATTAGTGCCGTGTCTACACTAATAAACATGCTTCGACAGGTAACGAAGTTGTAATGGCTTCTTAGAATTGATAGTCAAACTTTGACTAAAATTCTACGGACTGAGACTAAGTTTGAGAATCAATCATCAAGTTTTAGTACGCGCTAACAGGGCTCGGATACCGGTTTTTGACCTTTAAATTGAAACTAAACGAAAAAAAAATACTAGAAATAGAGACACGCTTATGTCTATCGCGCACGATAAAACGGGATGCAACACTCTTCGGGAACGGCTTTTTAAACAAATCTCTGTATGCAGCTTTATTAAATTTCGTCTTAACGGAATTTAGATGAGGTAAAATATCGTTCATCATATCAAAATAATATCATATGTGATAATCCATATTGAAAGGGACCTTATGGCGGCCGGCACTTACGCCTTTATTGCCGCTGTTCCAATACAATAGTGAATAGGTGCAACGTAAGCGCCTGCCGTCATAAGGTCCCTTTCGATGTGGATTATCACATATTATCATAATTTTAACTAAATTGTGTCGTTTAATAATGCGTTGTTTTAGTAGGCTGAGTAAAACAAGGAAAATAAAGACCGAATTTGTTTTTTTTTATATCGTAAAATTTTTTAGAAATCACTTCGGATATTGTTAGAAACACAGTCTGAATCTGAAAATCAATCCTTATTGTTTCCTCGTCTGAGCAGAACAGCGTTTCAAAGAACGCAATTTGTCTCATTGCACGACCTTAATACATTTGCTCAAAAAGTTCATTGGCTAAGATGTCTGCTTACAGTCAGACAGTCGTATCTCGCTAATGAAACTAGTAGCGTACACGTAGCGTAACTATACGGCGGCCGCTTAACTGAGACAGCGGGGAGGGTAGCGGGCGCCAGGGCCCCGGCCCCCGCTACCCGCCCGCTACCCTTTGACGGCCCCACTCTTGCCCCTGTCCCGTCACAAGCACCATCTCAGTTAAACGGTAGACCTATAGTTATTATTACTAATGAAGTTGCCATGGTTAAATCACCCAGGCACATTCCCATCCTCGTAAACCATTCACACCGAAAAAGCCATTTAAAATATACCCGTCCTCACCCTTACATAAAGTTCAAAATCGATGCACCTCAAATCGAGACAAATATCCAAATAATAAAACAAATGTCATGTAACACAGTCCATAAAATAACGACAAACGTGTCGAAACCAAAAGGATAATAGTATATCAGGAACAGCAACCTAATCTATGACCTATTCTGTACATATTAAAGTTGAAATGACATACAAATGTCTTTCGTCAAATATGAGCGAAATTTCGAAAATCGAATTGAAGTAAGTGCACGAAGAACACTACTCAAATTTCTACCTTGTTATATGGTTTTAAAATATATTTTAGATCGAAGGAGTGGGATTGTTGTTGATTCGTTTAAGTAGAGTGAAGAGTGTTACTCCACGATGCTCGAGCAATTTGCTAGACGTGATTACGTGTCTCGTTGGAGTCGTAAAATTCCTGATATTGTGGTGAATGTGCCTGGGAAAGCTATGTGCTCATATACTTCTATGCAAGGGTGACCAAATGTCCCGCATTTTTCGGGACGTCCCGATGCGTTGATATTTGGTCATGTCCCGCAATTCGGGGAACTCAATTAGAGACAGAACATTGTCCCGAATTTTGGGCAATCAGTACCAAAAACTAATAAAAATGCCTTTTCCGCACTCTGTCAGTAAAAAGAATCAACTATAACAAATAAAATAATCTTACATTCTTTGACGTTAACATACAGTAAAGATATATTGATTTTATCAATATATAACGCTAGAATGGTTTTTCTCGAAATTTTACCGCTGTTGTCCCGAAAATGAGGAAATTGTTCGTAACCCTAATTTAATTTCGAAACTGTTTTTTTTGCTTTAATTCTACTACACACGATTAAAGCTAAAATTGGCTTCAATACTACGTATAGTTAAAACTAATAAATATATCGTATCCCTTAATTAGATTATTGGAATTATTACAACTTTTGTCATAATTAGATTAGATCGTGGTGTTTGATTGATGTCCGGCGTATGTCTTGCTGTACTCCTCTACAGGTCGCATCTGTCAACCAATTCTCGAGAAATTTTGTGAGCGCGGGGTAATCACGTAACTTTTATACTACCGTTATCGTTAGGTACATTTTTATGTCTATTTTTAATTGTCAGCTCATATATTTATACTTACAAATTCACAGTAAAATCTATCTACCGTTAGTACATAAAGTTACGTGATTCGCCTCAGGATCTATAATTATATGTTTTTTTTTGTGGATTCGGTTTTCGAACGTTTTTCAAAATGGCGTAGCCATGAGCGTTGAAAATCTAAAAAATATCACTCGCTAGGTCTGCAGCTAGCCATTGGTTTTATAATGTAATGAGAAGACTAAAGGCATACAATACATAAAGATCTAAATAGATTTATTTAATTTTTTTTAAATGGCAACTACAATGTCTACGTCAATTGTGTCAAACGTCACTTAATTGCCGTGTCAATGGAGACAAACATTGCTTGATCCTTTACGGGTCAGAAACAGAACACAGCAAATCGGATCATAGTACATTATTCCACTTGAATTTCTACATCCGTAACAGACTGAATATTTAAATATCATAAATTTTCCTTTTGGTAATGTTATGACATTGTTTGTATTGAACTATGTAGTGCGAACATTTTATTTTGCTGCCCAAGTATCATTATTGATTTATCACATTATACACAATGTGGCAACACGCGGTTTTTTTTTAATTTGCCGCTTTTTCTAGTCTCAGCTTTGCGATTCACTAAACACTGTCACCTCACAGCTCACCCATTTTTATATGGAAACTGTCAAATGTCGTTTGTCACTTTTTGACAGTTTCCATACAAAAACGGTCATTATTGATTTATCACATTATACACAATGTGGCAACATGTGGTTTTTTTTAATTTGCCGCTTTTTTTTAGTCTCAGCTTTGCGATTCACTAAGCACTGCCTCCTCACAGCTCACCCATTTTTATATGGAAACTGTCAAATGTCATTTGTCATTTTTTGATAGTTTCCATACAAAAACGGGTGAGGGGTGAGGTGACAGATGAGAACGAGTCGATTTGTGAATAAACAGCTAGCTTTCATTCAGGCACGTATCCAGACTTTTGGTTCGGGGGGGGGGGACAAACATTGAAACAACCATGTGAACTGTGTAAAAATCGCTGTAATCGCTACTGGCTAAAAACGTTTTCGGGGGGGGATAAATCCCAACTATCCCCCCCTCTGGATACGTGCCTGCTTTCATTTAGCCAGACTCTAGAAATGCCAGTGTACAGTCAACCAATTTGAGTTCTGGACCAGTTCGTACCTTGTCACAGTGAAAATCAATATAAAGACCTAGAGACTTCCCCCCTTATTCATAAATGTCTATCAAACCTATATTAGTTAACTAGCCGCTAAAGTTCGTTTGTCCTTATTTGTCACTTTGACATTTACTTTTGTGAGAATGGGACAAAGAACATTTTTGTTAGCAGAGGTTTGCTAAGTTTTATGAATAAGGGGCTTCCTTCATATATAATGTCACTGTGGCAAGGTACAAAGTGTGGCCCAGGAATCAAATTGGTTAAGCGTACAGTCACCCAAGAAGTGGTCTACCACTTTTCGACTATTATTGCCTGTACATTAAGGTACAAAAGTGTTAGACCAGTTTTTAGCTTACACTACCTCGTATACGCCGTTTGCACCGTTTTTTCACTATCTTTAATCTCAGACTCACGACGCGACCTAGCTGATCCTGCGCATCGTTTACCTATCTCTGGACCACCTTTGTTACCTAGGTTATCTAGGTCTCCTCGTGGAAGTTACCACATGAAGGTGTAGAGATAAAGTTAGTGTATTCCTACATAGGATAATATACAACAAGTTTGGATATATACAGGAAACGGAGTATCTACAAATTATATATATACTAGCGACCCGCCCCGGCTTCGCACGGGTGCACTATTTAATGGATGTTATTATACATATAAACCTTTCTCTTCAATCACTCTTATCTATTAAAAAAAACCGCATCAAAATCCGTTGCGTAGTTTTAATGATTTAAGCATACATAGGGATATAGGGATATATAGGGACAGAGAAAGCGACTTTGTTTTATACTATGTAGTGATATATAATAAATAAATAAATATTTGGGGACAATTTTTCACACAAATCTACCTAGTCCCAAACTAAGCAAAGCTTGTACTATGGGTACTAGGAGACGGTATACATACTTATATAGATAAATAGATACTTAAATACATAGAAAACATCCAAGACTCAGGAACAAATACAATAGATTGGAGACACAGGAAGAAACGACAATAGAGAGGTCTCTCAGAGACCGAAGTCCAATAAGAGTTGGTTGGAAGTTATATTTATGCAACTGACTTAAGAAACTTCGATAGCGCGATGCAGAACACGTCAGATTTGACAGATGACAGTTGCCACAAAGGCAATGTTGCCATAGTTCATTGTTAGTAATGAGGGTTTTCCACACTGTCTATATCGATATAGTTTAGGAGGGTTTTTAAACATGATCCAATGAGGGTTACCTTTTTTATGGTGTTGAAATCGTATTTAAGGCGCGTAATAGAGTGAAATACCACATTTTGGTCGAGTTCAAAGGCCTAAAACTCAAAACTGGCCCGAAATATAGGTCTCGAAAAGTTATACTTGAAGAATTGATATGTCCTCTTCAATCTCTGTGATGGAAATTGCAACACGCCTAGATTGTCCTAACAAAAAAGAAATATCAAATAAGGCATTTTTCAACCTTTTAAATCGCTACTGCTCACTATCTAGACATGTTTTTTACACGGGATATTCAGAAAATAAAACTTAATTCAGTTTTTCATAATCTGTGTGACGGATATTGTAAAATAATCATTACTTTTGTCAAAAACCTGGAATAACTACCACACCGTCATAAAAGTTGGGGCGGATACGTGCGCGGGCGACGGGCGGCCAGTGTTGCCATTTGGTTCCGTTTGTTCCGTTTTTCGGAACTTCTGGCAACCCCGCGGAACTTGGAAGGAACTTTAGATTTTGGGACAATTTTCGAAACTTTTAAGGTCCCGGCATTAATATATTTAATAACACACTCTAAAAATGTAATAAAGACTCATTTTTCTGTTAAAACGAAATAATCATGTTTTATGTTCCTATCACAAAAATACAGCTGATCCAAACCGGCCAATCACGCGAGCATACACACGAAGCTTGAGCCGTGGTCGTGGCCGCTCATTGGTCGAACGTCGAACGGGTCAGGGGCGCTACCGCGACAGCAAACGAAGTTTTCCCTCTCTGTCGCAGTTGCAAATTGCCTTATTTATAAGTATTTGGTGATTTAGAAAAAAATTGAACTTTTCAACCTAAAATGGAACTTCTCAGGAATGGCGACGAAACTTTTAGGTGAAGTAACCTGGCAACACTGCGGGCGGCAGTCTGCCACCGGCTCTCGGACGGGGAGGTTATGTCGCTTTGCGCGCGACGCTAAAATATAAGAGTTCGGTTCTGAGACAATATACCTACTTAACTATTTTATATATTTAATTACTTCAAACATTCCTACGTATTTAGAAAATAATAATATAAAAAATACATACAAAAAATCTGCAAAAACCTGTTACAGCGGGGGGGCGCGGGTAGTGCGGCGGGAAAGGCTAAGCCACGCCCCAACGCGCAAGGTCGTTCGCGGGTATAGGCGCCTTAATACATTAAAATAATACTGTAAAAATATCGAATATCGCTTGTAGCGCAGTTCCATTTTATTCGGCAAAAATTAGGATATACTTGTAAGTTTACGAGCGATAAAATTGTCTCAAAGCACTGAAATTCGGTGACCCGTTACTCATATTCGCCGTAATCAATCTCAGGTATTACAAAATATTCACCATATTATTCTAATTAGAAATAAACCCGCAAAACCCAACCGCAAACTTTGAAATTTGACATTTCGGATGCCTGACAGCAGACTAGCGCCTCTAGCGGCGAATTCGCTGTAGCCATCATGGTAATTTTCGCTTGCCATCAGGCAGGGTGTATGTCAGTTTACCACCGTCTTAAGAGGCCTTATAAGTTTTAAAATGTTGTGATTTCAAATTATGACAACAGTGTTGATAATACCAATAAAGTGATTAAAGGCTACGATGATTTTATTAAAGTTTTAGATAGTGACATAGCCATTTTTTTACTTTATTGGGTGTATTTAAGTGGAAAAACACAGTTTTTAGCTTGAAAATGGTCGATTTGGAGTGATGTTTGAAACTATATTTCTTAATGAAAAATCCAAACAATTCATTGAAGATTTATGACATTAGGTCGCAATAGTCCTGTTCTAGATAGTAACATTGAGAAAATGTCCAGATACGTGACAATTCAAGCAGCAAATCGCTTAAATGGCTCATTGTCAATTGTAAAAACAAAAGTTGTCCACCCGGTAGTCAATAGTTAACGGCTTATGTACACATAAGTTATGTTTTTATTACATGCATTTATAGTTACGGAAACACCGTTTATGCGGGTTACTAGACCAATCCAAAATTAAGCTTTGTGGCCCTTAACATTTGATATGTTCACCGAAAAGACGCGAACCTAAATCTGACAATGACCAAAATAGATGAGCGTTTTTAACTGATAAGGACTCTTAATATAAAAAATAACTAGAGAAGCCAAACGTAGGTCGTGTATATTCAATAACACTACTCTGTGAAGTGTAACTAACGCGGAACTAACGCAGCTAATCGCGTAAATTGCCAAAACAACTTATTTACCCAGTTTCCGTTCTTAATTACGTTTAATTGTTACTGACAGCTGCAATTAACGCGAACTATTGAACTTGTATATACATAGTTAACGTGCGGAACAAAACATTAATATTATGATTTACCGCTATTTATAGGTGGGTGGTGTTGGAAGCCATTGCAGGAGTGCCTTTACCATGAGTTTGCATGACCGTACTCGCTAGCGACTGCGTAAACGATTTAGTATGCCAATTCTTAGTTCTATTGCGTAACCGCCAGAGACGCTGTACTTTTGCCCATAAAAATTTTTACGCAGTCGCTAGCGAGGTCATGTAAACTCATGGTAAAGGCACTGAACATAGATACAGTCAATCAATTTGAAACGGCATATAAGAGGAAGTGTACGGTAACCCAAAAAAGTGTGAGAACCGCCAAGCTGTGGAACTCCTTGCCGGAATCCTTGTTCCCCGTGAACTACAACCCTTTGGTCTTCAAAGCGAGAGTGAATCGGTTTTTACTAGGTAAGCGCGTTCCATCCTAGACCACAATATTGCTTACCATCAGGTGATTTGTGGTCAAGCGCAAACCTATTTAGAATAAAAAAAAAGTGGTCTAGCACTTTTGCACCTTCATGTACAGGTAATATAGTCGAAAAGTGGTAGACCACTTACTTGGGTGACTTGGGGTAACCAGTTTGATTTCTGGTTCACTTCCTACCTTGTCAAAGTGAGATTAATATAAGATCTTTAAGCGGACTTCATATAGGTTTTCACTGTGATAAGACTGATAAGATACGAAGTACACTGTACCTAAGTAAGGCACGCGAATTTCAAACTGCAGTAGGTTCGAACTCCGACTCGTATAATCATCATATTGCTATCCCGTTTTCCCGGACCTAATTCCAGCAGTCAATTGGCTATTTGACTAAATTTTTTATGGTGTCATTCGAACCAGTTTTTAGAGACGATCATATGTTTGTATGGCACCAACTACAATTAGACGAAAACGAGAGGGAAAGTACACCATAGTTCACGAGCACTAAAAACGCTCTATACTGATACCCCCCCCCCCCTATTATTTTACTTACTTAAGATTTTTCCTATAAGTTGCACCGCCCACAATCTTTCTGCTTTGCCTTAAGGTTGACTGGTAGAGAATGCTTTTGGCATTAAGTTCGCCTTTTGTACTATAAGTTTTTCTTTTGTGCAATAAGGATTAAATAAATAAGAAGTAAAATGTGACGTCACAGTGTAATAGCGCCGTAATCCCGTTAAATGGAATAAACGAGTAATTTGCCATTTTTGTCCTGAAATATTGCGTTTACGGACATAGTTGCTATACATTTTTTTAAATTTACATTTGCACTGTTTAAAAAAAATTAAATTTTCGATTTACATTTGGACTTTAAAAAAAAAACAACATTTTATGGGAATATTTGAAGTCCCATATATTTTAACGATTTTGATTACTTTGTCTAGTTTAATATTTATTGTGACAAATTGATGATTTTCTATCTATGGGTGGATCAACTAATCTTTGTTGCTCGTAACCATGGTTACGTCTCCTGAGTCACTCTTTAAAACTGTGATTTTATAAGATTTAAATCCAGCAAACATGAGTTTTAGCGAGAAGTATAAATCCATTTGGACATGGGTCATCTCTTGAGCATGCTTGAAGCCCATAATATTATAAACATTTTTCTAAGCAACTCGGTTACTGTTGTCTCTTCGCTGACGGGACAGAATAAC
This sequence comes from Epiblema foenella, assembly GCA_963556455.1. Lineage (NCBI taxonomy): Eukaryota > Metazoa > Arthropoda > Insecta > Lepidoptera > Tortricidae > Epiblema > Epiblema foenella. The sequence continues at coordinate 25,757,957 of OY747099.1, read as the reverse complement.
AACAAGAAAAAGTTGATTGACCCTATATAGCCACACTATAGAATAATTTTTAAAATGAGTCAAATACTTCATTATAGTTTTTATATTAGCAGTTATTATAACGATGTCAAATGCAGCTAATTGTATAATTAACATCGTTAAAAGTCACTTATATCGAAGGCTGAACACTATTAATTATAAAGTTAATATAGATGCTAAAGACGTAACCTAAATTAATTGAAATCATAGCCTTTAATTAACTTTTCGTAACATCACACCAATGGTTCTTAATTACGCAAACCTACCATTGGATTTCATGAAACAAGCTACTATTGAATATTCTATGAATAGTAATTGGACTCATAAAAGTCAGATGCTGTAAGTGATTATTGATTTTATAGTTTAGGATTATGCCACACTTACTCTCTTTCTCCATCATAGATTAAGCTGGCTATATTAAGTTAAGATTGGTTGAGTGGTTTCAACCGAATCTGAGGTGTGAGTGGAATCGAGCTACTGGGAGTTTTGTCGCTGGTTCACTAAACCTAGCCTAGCTGAGAAGAGTCCAGCAAGAAACTCAGCTAGGCCCGACGTGGGTCGGACTGACTCTACCCGGTATGCGGCGGTACCGGGACTATATGTGTCACTGTTGTCGCGATCGCGCGGTGGACGTCCCCGCTGGCAGGAATGCCTAAGTGTACGCGTCGTGTCAGAGTTGGACGCCGTAAGCGCAGCGTTCCATCTTTCGATAGACGCTGTGATTACGTCGTCCGGGTCCGTAAGTGTGTGCCTAGGACGCCGGACCGTGCGGCCCCTAATCAGTGATCGCCGAGTAACGACAGAGGGGGAGGGATGGGAACGTAGTCGACAGCCTTCCTAACTAACGGATTCCTATGATGGGGAGAGTTGTCAAAATAACGTCTGGCAGTCTGCTTAAAGAAACCATACATAGTGCTAATCCCCATGTCGTGGTGCAGACTGAGGTTCTACTGGTACCACGGAGCATCAGTCGCCCTACGGAGAAAACGATTCTGAATGACCTAAAGCGGCTTGAGCGATGTCATAGGCACGTGAGCAAAAGCTACACTTGCATAAGACATGATTGGACGAACACAAGTTTTGTAGAGCGTCAGCTTATTTCTAAGTGACATTTTACTAAACTTGTTAGCACGCGTTATGTTTGACGTTTTAAGCTTACCCAATATAAGACAGCATAAGACTACTCTAAAGGAAACAAGGCAAATAAAATACGCTAAATAGTGAAAATCTTATTCAAATATCTCAAAAAATATTGAAGCTACAACAGTTTTAATGTTGCTGGTTAGAGTGACAAAACGCGACAGATCACTGGCGTCATTGACCACGAGCGCCATAGTAAATGACGATCGTTCCGATACAAAGGTCCGTTTTGCTGAAAAGGGACAGGCTATGCCCTTTCTCAAAACTTTACAGACTTATAATTACGTAATTATTTATTGTTTTGAGTTATTTTTTTCGGCATTTGATTATGAATTTGATTCCGTTTCGAGAAAATTCGACCTTATTGACTTTTTTATTTGGTGTCAAAATCCCTATTGGTTAGAATTACGATTTGAAACGGGATATTTACCATGTATATTTGTATTTTTGAGTTCCCGATATTTCGGCACTGTAATATCCCGTTTCAAATCGTAATTCTAATGTAAATGACCGTGTAAGCTTGAAATCCCTATTGGTTGACTCTTGTTTTAATAATCAACCCTTAAATTGACGAAATACCTCTTTTATTAAAAGCTGTTTAAAATAGGTTCCAAAATTATTTGTGTAGAAAAACAGCAAGTCAATTCAGGTTGGGCAAACATTGAAACCGCAATGTCATCAGATTCGGCGGTAGTCATTAAGGTGATAATCTCTTCTTAATGATCGTCGAAATCATTATTTTCATTATCACGATGACGATAATTTTCATACAAAATGAGCCCTTAACAGTTTCATTCAGTGACATTTTGTTTGAACATAAATGTCGTCGTAATATTTAAAATAAGAAAATTAATGTAAATTGTAAATACATTGATCGTTACAACCTACAAACTATCAGTCAGAACTCCTACTATTTTTTTAAATCTAAATTAAGGATAGCACTAGCTCCCTGTCTCATCATTTAACAGTCCGTGTAAATACACCTTAATAGGAGTCCCCAAGTCATCGTTACGACGCTATAACAGTCCCGGAACCGGCTTTATAAAATACCAGGACATTTGGGGACGCAAACCTAGGACCATGGTGAATCCAATATTGTGACGCAAAATGATGGACATCTTCGTTCAGCAGACTCTGGCTCATGATAATGATGATGAAACCCTGGACGTTATTAAGTCATAAATATGTACCTAAATCCAATTCATCGACATAAGTGATATAAATTTAGAAATAAAGGAAAAATTTAAAGATTTAGGCACCGAGCAGGATTTGAACCTGCGACCTCCCGGCACTCGCTGCCAGTCGCTCTAGCCAACTGAGCTCAATCATTCCCACATTTATACAAACGCCTTAAGGGAGGCATACAGCGACATCTATCAGAAGATTCAGGATTCATTAACGGCACTAACGTCTCAAATCATGTTGAAAATCGTCAGTTACGATGCGCCATCCCATACTAAATTAAGCATTTGTATTAAGCAGTACCGCTGCTAACGTAAACTACAATAGAAATAATGGAAAAATTGAAAAATGTAGGCGCCGAGCAGGATTTGAACCTGCGACCTCCCTCAATAAATCTCAATCATAATGATCTTTTTCAATTTTTCCTTTATTTCTAAATTTGTAGTTTACGTTAGCAGCGGTACTGCTTAATACAAAATTAATAAGTGACATATTTTTGTAAGTAGTATTAAAAACGTACAATAAACCCAGACTTCGTTTAAACAGTTTATTATTGATTCCAGAGTTCACAATTACAGAGCATATTAATTAGGTCATTGCCATCCATTGTCAATCTGACACCTCTTCCAGTGTTGCCACTGTTGACAGTTAAACATTTTTTTTTTATTAAAAATGGGATCGCTCTTGACCAACATCTAGCCAGTGGGCAAAGATAAGGCCGACGATCAAGCGAGCTCACCCAGAAGGTGCCTATTGACTCGTGCCTTAAAAAGGTTTAGGTTATATGAGCTCGGAAACACAAACGCCGGCAGAGAATTCCAAACCTTAGAAGTGCGCATTACAAAAGATGATGCAAAGCGCTTGGTTCGAATAAGAGGAATTTCGATCAAGTAAGGATGGTATCCAGCCGTACGTCTGGATGTCCGATGGGAGAAGGGGGAAGGCGGTATGAGCTCATGGAGCTCCTGAGCACACTCTCCGAAGTACAATTTGTAGAAGACGCACAGACATGCTACTTTGCGTCTATGTGCTAGGCTCTGTAGCTTGTTTCCTACAACCTGACCGTCGCCAATAAGCCTCCTGGCTCTGCGGTCCACCGAGTCGAGAAACAACACACCACACCACCACATAGAAATATTGTCTCAAAAATCACATACGTTAACAGTAGCATGTAGTGTATGCAGCCATATTTTTGCATGCAGTGGAATAAAGTTTAGCAAATAAGCTGTACACTGGATTTCAGCCAACACTCATGTTTACTGCGCATACATAATTTGTCGACCCAAATTCAACTCACACGCGTCCATATTTTGCTCTTTTTCTTGATTAGTTCAATGTTTTTCTTGTGAAGTATCTTCGCGCTTGAATTCATTCAGTCATATTTGCTTGAGCATGTTTTTTCTTAAGAAAATACACAGATTTCTTTACTCATTTAAGCTCGTTATACACCATGCTTTATTATCAAAATCAAACATTTATTCTGCAAATAGGCCACAAGGGCACTTTTACATGTCAAAATATTAATTTACAATTTAGGAAAGTCTGACTCTAATAAGTAATACATTTTTCATGTCAAAATATTAATTTACAGTTCAAGAAGGAATAATAATTTCGAGTTAACAATTATAACAATATTAATGTCATACAGTGAAGATGAACTTGCAAAGTGATCTATTACAAATATTACAACATCAGTAAAGTTAGAGATGTATAAGGTCTCAAGATTAAACAAGGAGTATAATGAAATTAATATAATATCCCAGAGATGTACATGGTCTCTAAGCGTCAAAATTAAAATTAATTTAATATTGTAATTTAAATTAGTTTGAATCCACAACAGGATGATGTCTCTCGTCACTCCCTTATAAAAAGACATTAGTATCGTAAAAGTACTTGACTATGTGTATATAATTTGCATCTTGTAAAATAAGTTTTACATGAATTGATCCATCCATAATTATGTACTGATGTTTTGTTTTATTTACAGGTAAGCATTACATGAATACAACTCAGCTGATCGATATACTAGCGAGGTAAACAATTGTTCTTTTTCACTAACATATGTAATATATACCTCGGTTTTTCATCAAAATTATCTAACCTCTAGTTCTTTTGATGGCTGTTGAATGATTTGACTCAAATAGATGTATTTTCACACTCACTTATACTTGTATGAAATGAATGGTTTTGCCGCGAACAATGGCCGCTCCATATAGTACAGTCGGCCAAGTTGCGCAAGAGTTGACTCACGGACGCCTGGCGGCATTAAAAATCTTGATATGAATGAAATGTACAATCAATATATAAAAATAATGACCAGTTTGTATCGGCATTTGGTCGCAGGCATATATTATGGTAAGAATGATATTATATAAGACAATTTTTTTAAGCAATAAATTTTTGGTCTTTGTATGGACAGTTGGCTGACTTGGACGACCTGTCCCATAGAAAAAAATTTCGCGTAAAAAACAATTTCTACTACTTTTTCTTAATCAGAACACGATACTGAATATGCTAGATCCTCACTGGTTTTGTTACACCCTGTATATCGATCGAACGTATCGCGTCGTCCTTTATATTTCTTTTATAAATAAATAATTAATATTAGAGGACAATCTTACACAAATCGAACTAGCTCCGCAGTAAGCTCAAGAAGGCTTGTGTTATGGGTACTAGACGACGATATATTTAACAGATATAAATAATTAAAAACATAGAAAACATCCAAGACTCAGAAACAAATATTCATGCTCATCACACAAATATTTGCCCTGACCGGGATTCGAACCCAGGACCGTCAGCTTCACAGGCAGGTGCACTACCCACTAGGCTAAACCGGTCGCCAAAATATTAATTTATTAGTTTATTCCACTGCCCCAGATCGCGTTCATCGCGTAATGAGCGACCATGTGTGTTCCCATTGCCGGCTCTCACGGCGGACGTGTCCGTGTGTCCGTGCTATCAGTTATATCGAGCGACATAACACAATACTGAAACCACCGCGCGATCGCGACAACAGTAACACATATAGTCCCTATTCGTCCCGGTCGCCGCACACCGGGTAGAGTCAGTCCGACCCAGGTCGGGCCTAGCTGAGTTTCTTGCTGGACTCTTCTCAGTTAGGCTAGGTTTAGTGAACCAGCGACAAAACTCCCGGTAGCTCGATTCCACTCACACCTCAGATTCGGTTGAAACCGCTCAACTAATCTCACTGGAGCGCAAACTCTTAGAGTATTCCAGTGTTCCAAACCACACGCGTGGTCGTGCTGGAGGTTTTCCCCTGGATTTTCCCCAGACTACTCTCCAACCGCGCACTCCTATCGCTTTATTGGGCCAGGCCAGTCAGGTTCAAAAAAAAAAAAATACTGAAAATCATTTGTTTGTATTAGCAGAATTTATTTATTTATTTGGAGAACCAACAGCTTACAAAAATACAATAATAATATCACCAATAGGACAGAAATAAATAAAAAGAACCTACAAGCGAAATGAGAACCTCCTCCTTTTTTGAAGTCGGTTAAAAACCGGCCGAGTGCGAGTCGGACTCGCGCAGGAATGGTTCCGTAACATTATCTATAAAAACGGCAAAAAAATCATTTCTGTTGTATGGGAATAGAAATACATCATCTTTTAAAATTTCACCTGTCTAACTATCACAGACAGACAAACAGACGGGCCGACAGCGGAGTCTTAATAATAGGGTTCCGTTTACCCTTCGGCTACGGAACCCTAAAAAGCCAATTACAGGCTCCCACCGTTAACTTCATAGTAAATGTAAATTTATGACATCATTATTGCTTACGGCTATGAAAGTAGTTTTCGAAAACTTATAGAAGCCGATTTTTAAAACCATGCCCAATAACAATTACTTGTGAATAACAGAAAAAAGTCAAACTTGAAAGATTAGTTTACAATTGTCCTTCACACTAACACCTCTCTCGCATGTCATCACATGCCGGCTTATGTCATAACATAACTGTCATGACTGCTACAATACATGATGTAACTATTATTGAGACATTATTCGATGCCTGCGGATACATACATTATGGTGACTTAACTTTAAATAACTGCTCAATTTATATCGAAAGAAATAATGGATGAGATAATTTACGATCGTGCATTGTTTTTGATTGTCGCTTTGGTGACGTACATATTTGACTTCCTATCACTACATATAAAACAAAGTCGTTTTCTCTGTCCCTATGTCCCTATATCCCTATGTATACTTAAATCTTTAAAACTACGCAACGGATTTTGATGCGGTTTTTTTTGATAGATAGAGTGACTCAAGGGGAAGGTTTATATGTATAATACATGCATCAGCATTGCACCCGTGCGAAGCCGGGGCGGGTCGCTAGTCTATCTATAAACTTACCATTTTTAGGGTTCCGTTCTTTAGAATGAAAAGACGGAACCCTTATATTATCAGTGTCACGCTTGTGTCATTCTGTCCGGCTGTCACAGACTATTGTCTCCAATACTAGTGGACCCACTCTAATCATATCGAGTCTTGTTGATAGATATATGTACGTTTTAATTATAAAACTCCCGTGAGTTTAAGACATTGAAATATAATGAACGGGTCACTCATGCCTTTAAGATCGAGTATAGCTCGACATGTTTCCGACCAATACGTGATCCTTCATCATGAGAACTGGCCGCGATGGTCGCGCGTCTAGCACTGCGCGCTCGCGTGCGCTCGATGTTGGCGTCGGCGGTAGTGAGGGAAGAGAGAAAAAGATAATAAAAACTACTTTGGAGTATGGCTAGCGTTTCATCTGAAAATTGAGATTGATTTCAGTTACCTGCAGTACGAGGTCGAACTGTGGGCGAGTGCCGCAGAGTGGAAGAGAGTATTTCGTCTCCAAAAACGTGCAGTACGTGCTATAGCGCGCGTCGCTCAAACAGTATCCGCGAAACCACTATTTAAGGCCTTAGGTATTCTAACACTACCTTTGCAACTGGCTGTGATAACACGAGACGTAGTGGAATCAACTCCTGCTAGGAACGAAGTTCCACGTAGGTACATAACCCGCAGTACGCACGCTGGAAAACTTCCCCTCATACCGCACAAACTCGCCAAGTCAGGAAAACTTGCTCACGTCATGGGTCGCAAAGTTTACAATCATCTCCCAAACCAAATAGTTGCCGCTCAAACTACGTCGTTATTTAAGACGAAACTGAAAAAATGGCTTATCGAGCAGGCGTTTTATGATCATAAGGAGTTATTTTGTATTACGCGAGAATAAAGACTATGTATTTTTATAATAATTTATTTACAATACCATAGCTACCTACATTGCATTTAATGTATGATATATTAAGATGAATTGACATGTAATTCGATATTACCAATAAATATGATTATGATGATCATGATTATGTTATTTGCGTAGACCATGGACTAGGTCTACGTTGAAATGAAACACTTCTGTCTTCTCGTTTATTTATATGTAACTTACGTAAAACATTTTAAGTCGTTCACATCGTCTTACTAATTGAATCAATTCAATGTACACTCGAACGTTGCTTATTCATCACCTAGGAGTCAGCACATCAAAAAGTACCAATCCCACATTTTCATGGCATATTTGTTGAGAACAGCTAAGAAGTAGAGTCACTGCCTAGTTTACACTTATCCACATTCAGGGCCACCTGTGCGTTTACCATGAGTTTACATGACCGTACTCGCTAGCGACTGCGTAAAAATGTGTTTGGGGAAAAGTACAGCGCCTCTGGCGGTTACGCAATAGAACTAAGAATCGGCATAGTAAATCGCTTACGCAGTCGCTAGCGAGTACGGTCATGCAAACTCATGGTAAAGGCACTGCTAGTGTAAACCGTGCGTAAAACTTGTTCAATACTAACGACTCAGTTTCACGAGCGAATCGTTCCGCGGCGGAAACGTAACCTTGAAATAATTGCTATTTAATTAAGTATAATTGTAACGGGACAGTCCAGTGTTGATTCCGGTCCGTCAGCGTATCATCAAGGTATTAATGTTGTAAATGAGAAGTTGTGCGTCTCTAAAGCAGGGATTGTAAAACCGGTTTTATTTAATACCTGTATAGAAATTGACAAATGTGATAATCCACATCGAAAGGGATCTTATGGCGGCAGGCGCTTACGTTGCAGTTATTCACTATTGTATTGGAACAGCGGCAATAAAGGCGTAAGTGCCGGCCACCATAAGGTCCCTTTCGATGTGGATTATCACAAATTATTACCGCTAATAAAAGAATGCCTATACTAATTAGAGGTATTGTTGTCATTCCGCTTTTATAGACTCTTAACTATATTAAATACCTGTCTTCAATACCGTTATTCATTGCACTTGAGGTAAGATGTCAATGAAACATTACTATTAAAACGCAACAAATAGGTGTAAATACCTAATTTTAACAATACGCCAGTTTGCAGAAACAAATAATCGAGTATAGTGACACTGACAGATATTACCGGTAATGGTTTTTATGGGTAAAGTGTCAAATAGAGGTACTGTTGTCGATTGGCGAAACCGCTAATATTATGTTTGAATACCGGTTTTGATTATACCGCTAATCAGAGCTTTAGCGATATAAATAACGAAATGCAATTATACCGGTCATACCTTATTTAACACCGGTATTAAGAATACCGGTAACGATCCCTGCTCTAAAGTTCCATTTACACATGTGCAATAATCGCTTGCAAGTTTCATAGATCAATTGAACTCATTATAGCTCGGTAACCTGCAATGTAGTAAACTTGTGACTCTTCTCAATGGTTGGCTGGTAGAGAATGCCATTTGGCATTAAGCCCGCTATCTATACATTTCTCTTTTTAGTGAAATAAAGTTTAAATAAATAAATATGATTTACGTGTAATTTGGTATTGAGGTAGGTATAGGGTATTAAATGTAAACAGTAGAAGTTTGGAAAACTGTCTTTGCTTATGTTGATATTGATACCCATAATAAGTACAGCCGATTTATAAGATTTCAAGCTTACATGGTCATTTACATTAGAATTACGATTTGAAACGGGATATTTACCATGTATATTTGTATTTTTGAGTTCCCGATATTTCGGCACTGTTGCAAGCGCCATTATCAAGAATTAACTGACGTGCTGCGAGTTTTAGTTGTGGTCTACCCACATACTATAGCGATCTACCCTCTTCCTGGTTCGCTTTTTTCGCACAGTGTCACCGTCACTACCACTGTCCGCCTTGTCACTTGAAACTCGATTACGGTCACGACACACTACACTCACAGTATCAATACGCGAGTTCTTTCCGGAAACAGTCTCTTTTCGATTTGAGAACTTTACCAAAATACAAATATACATGGTAAATACAGCCGATTTCGAAGTGCACCGACAAAGTGCACATAAATATATGACCAGGACTTTATTATTCAGACATTTTTGAACCTTTACGTAAGTTTATTGATGAATTCGACTGTACTCATACTTTTAAAGATGTTTATAATGAGCTCCGAAGAGCCGAAATGAAGCGGAAAAATTCTGAAATGGGCGAATTTACGTTACAAAACTACGTTCATGCATATTGAAATTTAATTTCACGAAATTAATTTCTATGCGTGACGAAGTAAACTGTAGTGTCATGAAATCACAAGTTTAACAAAGATCATGGACCCCCAGCATCGGACAGAGCCGGATTAAGACTACTTGATGCCCTAAGCAATCCTCGCCTGTGCCCCCCCGTTCAAGACTAGCTAAAAGTGAATAGTTAACCAAGTGAAACGAAGATCTCCGTTTCAACCGTTACAAAAATGCTTTTGGTATGTCCGGATGTTCACGTCTACACGTCGCAATTTTGTGAGTGTTCGATAGTCATGCCGATTACTTTTGTCGGGTCAGTTTTTGGAAATTTAAAAATTTCTCAAAAATATTTTTAAACGTTTTTAGGAGGTCTCACATACAGATAAAACAGGCCGCAATTTTATTTTACTATATAAGTATATACTAATATCCCCTTTCGTGTGTTGATGTGCTGTTACTGGTGCCCCCCAAGACGTGGTGCCCTAAGCAATTGCTCCTCTCCTCCTCCTCTATTAACTTAAGTATCTCAATATCCCACCTATGTTGATATTGTACATTGGTTAAACTCTAAGGAAGAGCGGTGACTCTTGACACAGGCATCTTGATTGCTTAAAAAGAGTCACCAGCCCGAATATTGTAAAGTTTTTAAGCTTACGAATAAATCATTTTTTTTTTAGTCTGCTTAAGGGTTAATCCGGCACTGGCATCGGAGCATCGCGACAAAAACAAACTAAAACGGTAGCCGCTTTCGCGACATTAGTTTCGCCCGTTTAAGGTGAAACTCGAAAAAAAATAGTTTAAGTAGTATCAACAAATCAATGCATGCATTACGAAATTACAGGTCTTAAACTGTAACGCTCAGTTGGCTAGAGCGAGTGGCCGCGAGTGCCGGGAGGTCGCAGGTTCAAATCCTGCTCGGTGCCTATATTTTACAATTTTTCCTTTATTTCTAAATTTCTAGTTTACGTTAGCAGCGGTACTGCTTGATACAAAATAAATTTAGTATGGGATGGCGCATCGTAACTGTCGATTCTCAACATGATTTGAGACGTTAGTGCCGTTAATGAAGACTGAGTCTTCTGGTAGGTTCAAATCCTGCTCGGTGCCTAAATTTTTCAATTTATCCTTTATTTCTAAATTTGTAGATTACGTTAGCAGCGGTACTGCTTAATACAAAATTAATTTTACATAGATATAAACATTTCATTAGTTGCATGAAATTTTGTTCAGAAATGTAAATTAGGCTTCACTTTGTCCTATACACGTGCTCCAGTACCCTAATCGTACTGACCCAATTCGATATCTCAATTAGAAAGCTCTGTACTTCATCAATTATTCAAATCAGTTGCGATATTCGCGAACAGTACAAACTTACCATTTAAACTGACCAGTAATAGATTTTATACCGTTGCAATAAGGCTTACAAATGGTAAGTTAACTGTGTTGCCCATGGTACTAGGCCGAAAAGGATATCTTTGTGTGGTTTTATTGAGACATACGGCCTTTTGAGTTGATATAGATAGCGTTAGTAAAGGCCGGTTTTAACTGATGCATAATGTAGATTGCAATTGAAAGGTCCATATGTCCACTGTTCCGGTTTCTAGAACTTTTCGTCATCTGGATATTTAGGGCTGTTTCCTTATATATTTTTTTCTACTTTTGTATCTGTTCATCCCGTATCCTCCCGCTACTGAGTATAACTATCTCTTTATTTAAAAGAATGAACCGCGCTAATGTTCCTATCTCACCTAAGCACCTGCACCACCTAAGCTTAAGATACTGAGAGCTCAGTGGCTCAGTAATATTCACTCTAGCTTTGAAGACGCATACTAAGCTTCAGATGCTGAGAGCTCAGTGGCTCAGTAATATTCACTCTAGCTTTGAAGATGCATACTAAGCTTCAGATGCTGAGAGCTCAGTGGCTCAGTAATATTTATTCACTCTAGCTTTGAAGACGCCTTGATCGTAATTCTCCTAACAGCCTCTCCTTGAAGTCTCCAGATGTTTCGATAAAAAGTATTATAGGTAATAGTTTTATATTTGTGCAAAGCTCGATTAGAAATATATGACCGTTGGCTTTCTGCAGAACTCATTGGAACTAATTTCTTATACTGGCAATAATTATTAATATCACTACATAGTGTAAAACAAAGACGCTTTCTCTGTCCCTATGTCCCTATATCCCTATGTATGCTTAAATCTTTAAAAGTACGCAACGGATTTTAATGTGGTTTTTTTTAATAGATAGAGTGATTGAAGAGGAAGGTTTATATGTATAATAACATCCATTAAATAGTGCACCCGTGCGAAGCCGGGGCGGGTCGCCAGTTATGTAATAAAATTCTGTTAAAAACCGCAACGAAAATGGAACAATTTCGCTGCAAAACATTTCAAAATTAACATCAGACCGACAGGTAAACATGTCAAAATATCATTATTCCGACTATACTGGCATTAATTTAAATAGGTACGTTAAAAATTTAGGTCAAAAACAACGACATAATTAACACAGGATGTTCAATTTGCCTTCTATTTTTATTACAATAATTGGTATAATGTTATCGATTACCTTGTTCCCCTTTTCAAGATAACTAATTAATTTTCCTAACAATGATTAACGTAAGTAGGTACTAGATATGAAATATGAATTATGATAGGAAAAATATATTAGTCCTGTTTACATTGATAGTAATAAAAACAACTTCAAGGTGCCTCTCTGTTCTGTTTATGTTGATAATACATACTTAAATGATAACTGAATGTTTTATTAAATAATTGCGAAAGAACTCAAAGACAAAAAAGAGAAGAATCACGCAACAGAATTACTGAATCAATTTATAATTCCAAAAGCAACATTTCAAAATAAAACTAGTTACGCCAATTCAATTGCAATAAACCGGACAGATTGTCTCATACGAGCCGATTTATTTCGACTATAATTAAACATAGTCTTAGATTCGATCGATCAGCTTTGTCAACATTTCGAAAGCAGACGAAAGGAGGTCGACACTCCAACAAACTTAATAACTAAACACGTATTACTCCTCGTGGAACACCTGCGAATAGATAGTCATTAGATGAGCGATCAAGTGACTTCGTTTTTAAGGTATAATTATAGGTCAAATAATATTATCTATACAGATAAAACAAAATATAACAAGTTAAGCATACTACCATGAAGAAATAATGATCCAATGTTAGTTGTTGTTGATTTTGTGTATTTCGACAATGACAGCTGCTTTGACGGGCCGCGCGTAGGGCGACGCAGGGGGATTTTTTTAAATTTTTATTTAAGTGTTGTGGCTATTCCCGGGCTCTTCAGCCCTCCTATTACTGCGACCATTTCTGATCTATTGTGATCGCCACATACTACAATTCTCGGTCAAGTCCTACAAACTCAAAGAATCGCAGGATTTTTCTGTACTCGAGACACTTAATCTCATCCGGGCGCATGATGTGCTTGCCCAGCAATGAGCTCCGACTGCGCATTAGGCTAGGGCATTCGGTTAGGATGTGTGCAGGCGTCTCCTCCGCTTCAAAGCAGAGGCTGCACCGCCTTGTGTCACTCAAGCCTATCGTATGCATGTGCTTGTGTGTGACGCAGGGGGATGCACCGCTCCGGTTGCAGTCTCCGCAGAGACACTTGTTTGTCGTAACCCCCCTCTGTCGTAACTCGGCGATCACTGATTAGGGGCCGCACGGTCCGGCGTTCTAGACACACAATCACGGACCCGGACAACGTAATCACAGCGTCCATCGAAAGACGGAACGCTGCGCTTACGGCGTCCATCTCAGACACGACGCGTACACTTAGGCATTCCCGCCGGCGGGGACGTCCACCGTGCGATCGCGACAACACAGTCACATTATAGTTCTTATTCGTCCCGGTACCGCCGCACACCGGGTAGAGCCAGTCCGACCCAGGTCGGGCCTATCTAAGTTTCTTGCTGGACTCTTGTCAGCTAGGCTAGGGTTAGTGAACCTGCGACAAAACTCCCAGTAGCTCGACCCACTCAAACCTCAGATTCGGTTGAAACGGCTGAACCAATCTCACTGGAGCGCAAATTCTTAGAGTATTCCAGTGTTCCAAACCATCCGCATGGTCGTGCCGGAGGTTTTCCCCTGGATTTTCCCCAGGCTACTATCCAACCGCGCACTCCTATCGCTTTATTGGGCCCGGCCTGTAAAACCACAGTCAGGTTAAAAAAAAACTATTGTTTAATTTGTGTAGTCTATTTAATAATTTTAATTACAAATAAAGTCTACAAAAGATAACTAGGATAATACTAAATAAAATAAAATTGATGCTTGTTGACCGGTTGCCAAGGTATCGAAACGACCAAATTCGATAACTTGTGACATGCTGAAGATATCTTAAAGCGTTTGCGCTGCTCGGTCTGATAAGTGTTTTTCCTTTGTGTTAGGGCCTGGTACTTCATTATTCATTTCATGGTTTAATTTTTGGAAATATGGACCCTTTTGACAAATATTTTTAAGCCGATAAGTACCGAGCCAACATTAAGCGAGAAAACATTTTTAGTGACGTATGACTAGTACGCCTTAAGACAATGATTATAGGTAGTCTGATCTATAATAACAATATATCAAACTCCATTACAGTGATAATGACAGGCTGGTCACACAGAACATGACGAACAAAACATAATACTTATGAAAAGTATGTCAAGTGTAGGTAAACGAATCGTAAGAAGTTAATTATAGTCGTATTTATCTCGTGATAAAATCAATTTATTTCTGTAAAAGATACATCTATTCGATGGTTGACTTGGTTGATGAAAGAAAAGAAAGAAGAAGAAAGGAAAACCATTTATTCAATAAAGCACACACAACCGGTCATAATAAATCGGTGTAAGATAATACACAGTGAGTGAAGGTGCACAATGAGTCCACACTGAGAGAAAAAATTTTGTTCGTATTAATAACCTGATATCTAAAAGAAGGGAATATCAAATTCTATTAATTTTTACATTTTTTTTCTAGGCATTAGTAAATAATATAATTTCAAGGAAATTTTATTAATTTCATAGTATAGGAAATACAAAACGGTTTTACTTCATCCTGAAATTAATATTCTTTACTCGGAATAACTAGAGTTCTTTAAATTCTATAAAACTCTCCTTGGGTTTATAAATGGTGTACTAGCACCAGTATGTAAAGATTACTAGATAATACAAATAGAATCTACTAATGTCGGTGATTACAAATGAATACTAATAATTAAAAATCAATTCTGATTTCTATCATTGGTAATCTTGTAATAACAAATCCCTTTCTTATTCTTATGAGTTTTATACTTATTTCCGTAAATAATAAAATAGCTTTATAGATATTAGTAAAGTGTACTAATAACAAGATTCGTAAACGCACCGGCCGCCCCTCCCCCGCTCGCGTGCCCCGTATCCATTCCATCGTTGACTCGTCCATTTTGCTTGTAACCTCTGCGGCGAAACAATTGAATAATATCCTAAGTAGTCTGTGATAATATATCAACTTGTGAATTTTGTGATTGTGCCAAAATAAAAAAACTTGCGTGGTGCTGTGGTGGGGCATGGACTTATTAACGTCGGACTTGTTAAAGTCGCGGGGTTTCTCCCAATACTTAGAAAGCTTTGAAAGGTACAAAAAATTGAGATATTAACATTGGTTGATAATTGGTAGGATTATAATTTTCCCAGGTACACCCGCCATCCTGACTGTCAGGATGGCGGGTGTACCTTCACTTTGTAATAACTTTAAATGCGGAAGGGTACAATTTTTTTCTAAAGAGGTACAAAATAGTACAAATTCAGTACAAATTTTTGGTACACTTTATTTACATATTTGTTTAGGTACACCCGCCATCCTGACTCTCACGATTTGTCTACTTATGTGGTACCAAATCATATTAATGTCATGCCTGATGTGTCTACTTATGTGACCACACACCACACGGTGGCCTCTTGACTGTGACTTTGTGTAAATGTAACAATAGATTAGAATATTGATGTTAAATTAATTCAATCCTGTCTCGATTATTATAATAATGACCGAGTGATCCAATCACTGACAACTGTTTTCACACGTCTACCTAGACTGAATATATCATGGGAATTCAACAATGCTTGTAATCAATGTAATCTAAGATCTTATGTTACCATATGTTCATTGTGAATAAACGATTTCATTCATTCATTCATTCATAAATGATGATTCTGTATGTTTTGCTAAGTTTTGTATTTGTCTCAATTTGCCAATATTTGATTTCATTTAACTTTAAATAAAGATACTTAATTACTAAATACTTGATATTTTATTTAAAATGTGTAAACCTGTTTTGTTTTTACAGCTACTAGTTCTTTCATTAACGTCTTGTTACATTCGTACAATCCTTACTTAGATTTAATTTATCATTTCCTATTATTTGAAGAGTAACTGTAAAAATATAAAGAATTAACTCCTTGTACCCTGTAAATGTGCATACTGAAGAAAGCGAGTATCACTTCATTAGCTCAATATTACAGTTCTAGGTTTCACTTTTAACAAATTTAAGTCTAATTTTAACTACGTTAAAAATATAACAGAAACCTGTAAAATTGGGACAGTGACATGTATGTAACCATAATTGCAATTTACAGATGCACCTGTACCTGATCCAAGCAGTCCAAGCGCGATTGGAGCGTGCCACGCAAATTTAGATCACGTAAGAAGTGATCGTTTCTTACAAGATCTAAATATGTGTAGTGTGTTTCGATAGCGTATGGATCAGGATCAGAGGGGCTACCGCGAACCACAAACGAAGTTTTCCCTCTCTGTCTCACTTATGTGCAAACTTGCAAGTGCGACAGAGCGGGAAAACTTCGTTTGCTATTCGCGGTAGCGCCCCAGGTACAGACGCATCTGTACATTGCTATTATGGTTACTTGAAATTAAATAAAAGTTTACTTGTTTTTAGTAAACAGTATTGTTGTTCCAAAAATACAGTTTTAAAAGCAAGTATGTTACATATTTGAATTCAAGTAAAAGTTTACTTGTTTTTAGTAAACAGTACTGTTTTTCCAACAAGATTTTTTTAAAAGCAAGTATGTTACATTATTTGGAATCAAATAAAAGTTACTTGTTATTAGTAAACAGTATTGTATTTCCAAATAGGTCAATTTTTTTGGTATTAGTAAATACTATTAGTAAAACTGGTTTATAACCGTTAGTATAATCTCCTTGTCCTGGGATTCACAAAAATTTTACTAATGATTAATATTTTTTACTTGTTTCTAGTAAATTTTTCTCTCCGTGCAGCAATGTGTGCCATAAAGAAAAGACTGAGACTCAGCATGTATTGCTATTTGCTGTGCAAACTGCAACGCTGTTATTCTGCCACAGTCTATGAGTCTAATTCGCAGTCTAGTCCATTAAATCATATCGATGTGATGAAACGCTCGAGTGAATAAGGGGTGAGTCTACTGCATCCAAAACTGTCCCTATCTCCTTTTCTTGAGTCATTTGACCACTGACTCACGCGTCGTCGCCGCAGTGATTTAAAAGGGTGATTCTGCTAATGACGGGGTAATGAGCTGTCGTTATCTTGACATGGATTTACAAATATTCCATTCAGTCACCTCGAGCGGATGTTTACCCGGCTTATCGACGCGCAGCTCACTGCACTTCTGATTAATCTTTTGTAAATGTTTTTTTATGTGCATTAGGCCGCGGACTTGACGCCAGCGGGCAGTGGGGAGGCGAGCGGGGCGGGCAGCGGGGCAAACAAAAGACGATCATATTTCCGGCCTAGGCCTTCAATATTGTATCAAATTCCTTTATGGCCCGCTCGTTGCGCCGAACCCGAAATGTGATACTTCGCTGCCCGTTATAACGAACATAACGTCAATACATCATTGAATTTTTGAGATAAAATAATTTTGTGTGTAATCTGTGCGAGTTTTACATTATTTAATAACCACGAATCGAAGCGAAATGGCTTTGACTGTGGCTTTATAAAGCGATAGGAGTGAGCGGTTGGAGAGTAGCCTGGGGAAAATCCAGTGGAAAACCTCCGACACGACCACGCGTGTGGTTTGGAACACTGGAATACTAAGAGTTTGCGCTCGAGTGAGATCGGTTGAGCGGTTTCAACCGAATCTGAGGTACTGGGAGTTTAGTCGCTGGTTCACTAAACCTAGCCTAGCTGAGAAGAGTCCAGCGAGAAACTCGGATAGGCCCGACCTGGGTCGGACTGGCTCTACCCGGTGTGCGGCGGTACCGGGACGAATAGGAACTATATGTGTCAGTGTTGTCGCGATCGCGAGGTGGAGGTTATGCGTTATTATTTACGACCCACAATAGTCTCTGACAAGTGCGTCATCATCAAACCTACCTCATAAGTAATTTGTTTCAAAATAAATGAGAACAAAAAATGACGAAACATATTCCTCTATAGTATACCTATAGAAATTAAAACATACTGCTCAGCAAAAACAACCTGCCATTTTTCTTCCACCGACCAACACAAGCGAATACTATTCATTAGATAAATATCAAGATTGAAATCACACTGGCGATCTATTGCGAACGCAAAAACTAGCTCTCAATAGCTGACGTCTTTTAATATACCTTAAAAAGCTAGTAACGACATTTCTACCTAATCTGTTTAAAACATACAGTTCATTTTAGATTGGCAATAACAGCGTTCGATTTGAATCTTAAAAAGTTACCAAAGTAATGTGCGCCCGTATAAACTAATAATAGAGTTCATTTCGGGCTGACGATAGATTCCGGAATAAGAAAAATTACTATAACTTGACAGCTGTCGTTTGCCAAGGACAATTCGGTCAGTCGCTGTGTAAATGAACACGTTAACACTGATACTTAGATTAATTGCTTGTAGTTACATAATTCATTTTATGAAATCTTTTGAGATTTTCGTTTACTCCTCATGGATTTAATCATATCTGGTCATAATTCACATGGGCAAGATTTTTCCTTTGTTCTAACAAAATTAATGAAACACGCTTTGGTAACGTTACCAAAGCGTCAAAAATATCTATCCGCTTTTCTGCTGCTGTCGTTAAGACCCATGTTCATGTATTTTTGACACTTTTTTGTAATATTTAAGGACTTAATTGATTCAAGTGTGTAAAGACATCGACAGTTACCCCTATAAAGTGTATGGACTAATTTTACACAAATATACAAATTAACCAATGTTTTCGTTCTTGACTCTACATAAAGAAACACGAATAACGAACCTTCTCATAAACTAATCTAAAACCTCTTTAAACCTACAATTGCAAAATGTGGCACTGGAATTAAATCTCATGTGCTCTGCCTACCCCTTTTGGGAATACAGGCGTGAGTTTATTTATGTATCCTTATGTGTGAAACCTCTATCTGGCGTTTCCCCGGTATGGACCAAAAGAATCCCGGGGTCAGTAACACGGTGATTATTATCACAATACGTACTGATCGTGTATTCATGAATATCGAAGCAGAAGAATTCAGCCAGTAAGTACACTAAACTTTTACTGGCCTCTAATTAGATAATAACAATAAATTACGAGCGCAATCGCGTGCTTGCGCTAATTAAACTGCTCTAATAACATTCATTTTATTAAGCACTACTTAGGTTTTGCCCGCGACTTCGTCCACGTAAACTTCTACTCTCTCATTTCATCCCTCCGAGCGATGTTTTTCGGAACAATAACATTCTAAATTTGGGTATGGGATTGCGCATCGTAACTGACGATTCTCAATATGATTTGAGACGTTAGTGCCGTTAATGAAGCATGAGTCTTCTGGTAGATGTCGCTGTACGCCTCTCTTAAGGCGTTTGTATAAAAAGGAAAACAAAAACAATAACATTTTGATTAAGTAACTATGAGTCATGTCCACATTATTGCGAGGAATGCCGCAAACTTATCCTATCTATGGTCTTAATCGAGGCTGTACAATCGAACTTCGGTATATACCAAGTTTAATTTTTTGCGTGATTAAGTGCCAAACATGTAAATTTTAGGTTTAGGCATTATGTAATAGGGTTAGGCACACAAGACGACGTAAGGCCTATTTCTCGAAGCTAAAAGTTACAAGTTACAGTGGAAGTCTCTTTTCAATGCCTTTTAATAGAAAGAGACTTCTACTTGTAAATTGTAACTTGTAACTTCGAGAAATGGACCCCTGCTATGTTATTTGTTTATTTCGTAAGCTGCGTTGGCTAAAAAATCATTTTAATATTTTTTTTCTTGTACCTGTCTGATTTTATGGGATGTTTGAAATTTCATAGATAACTGCTATAGGCACCGTATATAAAGTTGATCGGTCGTAAGTTCCGAAAACACACTCGTGAAACCGCACCTTTACTCTTTTTAGCGAGCAATGTGTTCACATTAAAGTTTTTACTGAAACCGAGTGGCAAGTTTCCCGGCACGGAAACCATTTCGTACACTAATTGGGGCACTTGCCCTAATAAGTCACGTTTTTCGTACATTTTCGCATTTGAAATGTCGCGCGTGGCTTTTCAGCAGAAAGGGTATCGAATTAGGCCAGCTTTTATGTAGTTGTTGTTTTTTTAACGTATTTTTAGATTACGGTAAAAATTGGTGAGTAGATTATTTCCCGTATTCTGATCAATATTTGCACGATTTAAAAAATAAAAAAATAAATAAAAAGAGGTTTATTGTCGCCAGAAAGAAGTTACACAAAATAAAAGCAACAAATAATAGAAACAGAAATTAATAATAGAGGTAGGTACATTAAAACAGTGTTTTTTCTACAGTGTCCTACAATTCTTTTCCACTGAGTGACACAACTTAGGTTTTCGTAACTCAGTGGATAAAGTCCATGAGCAAAGAAAAGAATTTTAGGGTATATATTTTGTACATAATCAGGGGGGCTAAGATGATCGCGTATATGTCCGACCATATAGCATTCGTCCCTCTCGCACTTACATACTGACAGTAAGGGACGAATGCTATATGGTTGGACATATACGCGATCATCTTAGCCCCTCAGGAGCTCTTCCAACCTGACTATTTTCATATAATATATAAAAATAAAAATCGACAACAATATAAAAAATTGGCCCAATAACGGAAATTCCAAACAGACGTCTCTGCATGTCATCGTAATCTCAGCAGGCTTCAGGCTAAGGTCACGTAAAATATGACCATATAACGTATCATGCTAGCTTAGGATGTTATTTTCAGTGTTTAGTTCGGGGGGTTTTTGCGTAGATGCGTCTTTTCAATTACTTCGTCACCAAACTGTCTGTAATTGTAAGCCGCCGTTTCAATAAATTCTGGTTGTATGGAAAGTTTGGCAAGTTTGTATGGGATGACAGCTGCCGGTGCTATATTTAACGTTGGTTACCTATATATTTAAATGATCGCTTGGAGCCTATAGGGGGATACATGATATAAAATACATTATTTTTAGCCCATTCGACACTGTGTACTATCAGCATCACAGTTATTCGTGAACCTTATTGCAATGAAATAGGGTCTACCAATGCTAGCCAATGCCAGTAATACTTAGCAAACACGACACGAACACACAGAGATGCGACACGTGTCCATGATTCAGGTCAGTCCTAGCCTACATAAGTTTTTTGCTGGACTTTCCTCAGCTAGGCTAGGTTTAGTGAACCAGCGACAAAACTCCCAGTAGCTCAATTCCACTCACACCCCAGATTCGGTTGCAGCCGCTCAACCAATGTCACTCGGTGATTCTCATCGTTAAAGTTAATTGATGTCTTTACCGGCCCGAACGTTAAGTGAAGGTTAAGGAAATCAGAGTGCAATTTAAACTTATTGGTGACTCCTGTTTACTCTTTACCTGGATCCCTAACTGTTAAAATAGTTGAAGTCAGAAATAATCACTCACGCGCCGTTAACAATCCGGGCCCGGTAAGGACAAAGTAAGAAAATATTAAATTTTGGAATGAGAATCACTCACTGGAGCGCAAACTGTTACAGTATTCCAGTGTTTAAACCGCCCCCGTGGTCGTGTCAGAGGTTTTCCCCTGGATTTTCCCCAGGCTACTCTCCAACCGAGCACTCCTACCGCTTTATTGGACCCGGCCTATAAAGCCACAGTCACATTAAAAAAACAACGCTTGTCTCACTACACGCCAATCTAAATGAACGTTTTTGCTCCGAGAATGATTCGCATGATCGTTCGATGTTTTGTTATTCATAATTAACAAAAAGATGAGGCTTGGCTGGAGGCCCTTAGGGTAACCAGTATGTGCCAGTATATATCAAATTAAGAATATTAGTCTAAAGAGCAGCTATTATTTCTACCCGGCTCGTACCACTGAGTTTAAAAAAAAACTATATGTTGACTTAAAATATTCCAGTCCTACCTTACAAACAGGTTTCAAGTGGTCAAAATTGATGATATACAAAGTTCAAAACGTATACTGACATGTGGAATTCCACAGGGATCAATTTTAGGTCCTCTGCTGTTTGTGACATACATAAATAACATACATGAACTTGGACTACACGGCCACGTATCATTATATGCGGACGATACTTGTTTGTTTTACTTCGGTTCTACAATCCAAGAAATCATACCAAAAGCTCAAGAAGATTTAAATAAGTTATTCTCTTGGTTCCAATATAACCTTCTTACAATAAATATATCAAAGACATGCTATGTTATTTTTAAAGCAAGGAATAAAATCATACCTCCACATGAACCACTTATAATAAATAACACAGTGCTGCATGAACAAACCTACGAGAAATACCTTGGTCTTCGCATTGACAGCTGCTTGACATGGAACACACATATCGAACACATACGCACAAAATTATCCTCACTAACAGGCTCGCTGCGACGTATTACCAGTTGCATTCCGCGTCGGATACGCTATACCATTTACAATTCCCTAGTGAAACCGCACCTGCTATATTTGATAGAATTATGGGGCAGCGCTGCGAAAACGAACTTAGCCGAACTACAAATCTTACAAAATAAAATAATTAAAATACTTTTTCACTACCACCCACTAACATCTACTTCACGCATATACCAAGAAACTCAACTCATGAACATAAAACAACTATATATTTATAATACCTGCATCCTCGTTTATAAAATATTACGCAGCTCACTCCACACAAACTTATCTTTTATGAAGTTTAAGCAAATAAGGAAACGAAACACCCGCCGTGCAAGTTTTCTGGTATTGCCGAAAATAAGGACCCAACTAGGAAAAAAAATGTTTACATATGAAGGTGCACAATTATATAATAAATTACCGCCTGTTTTAAAAGCTGTAGGCTCACTTAAGGTTTTCAAAAGTAAATTAGCGGTTCATATTTAGGAACAATACCCTCTTTAAGAAAACCTTAAGCGAGAACATACAAAACAATTAACAAATGTCTACTTTTCTTGAAATGTTCCTAAATCCATGTTCTCATATAAGTGACTTCAATTGTCTTTTTTGAGAATAAATATCTTTAAACTGAGAACTGAAACTGATATGTCCCTACGAAATATCACTTGATATTAAAAGTGGCTTTTTGGTTTCACTTTCGTTCAAACCAAGTTACAATACCCATTAGTGGGAATGGGGATAATTAGCCGCTTTCTAATGTACAGTCAGCTAACATATTGGTACTACCAATTTTGAACCATAATGAACGAAATAATAGAGTTGAGCAATGGTAGATCAATTTTTTGACTGCAAATATGCATACATTTTGGACCTTATTTCAATGGACAAGGTGAAAAAATGTAAGTATACATATTTATGTCCTCGGCTGTACAAAGGCGGCCACTAACGATTAACCTTAACACAATATAAATTAATCAAAATTAATAACGCTTTCATCAAATTATACCTTTAGAGAAGTGGAATGTCTGTTAATTTTTTAAGCGCCTTAAAATTTTACTTCCATGCCTCGGGGTAGTAAGAGTATAATAGTTTTGTACATCATTAAAAAAGAAATAGAAAGGAAGCTTTGCTTTGGAATGGGGGCTTTGGAAGGCACGTTAAACCGTTGATCCTGGCTGCTGTCTATGATAGCAGTCTTTAAGCCAAGTTAGAGACCTGCGGGCAGCTTGAGAACTTCTAACAGTCAAGCCTTGGGATTAGGTAGCGGACCCCGAGTATCCTTCAGGATGCTACTGTACCGGGATAACGTCTAGGTTGATGATGAGAGAGAAGGTACAGCGCCATCTATCGGCAAATTTTGTTACAAATTTGAGCGACTGTATAACTTAGTATGAACAAATAAAAAAAAACTGTTTATTGCGACACATAAAAAAAACACTGAATGAATGGTGGAAAAGCACGGGAGCGCTCAGTTAATAACCACTCAAAGCGGTCACCCATCCAATAACTGACCTAGGCCGACGTTGCTTAACCTCGCGTACCGCAAGCGGTACGCGGGCGCCGCTGGGCCACGAGCGCTGTACCTTCTGTCTATTCTCCTGAATTAATAGCGTTGGAACCGGTACACATCTGTGTACGGAATCCTCGGTGCGCGAGTCGGAATCGCACTTGACAGGTTTTTATTTGACATATTTTGGCTGCTCACAAACGCGTGCAATGCTCCATTCGCCTGATTTCCCGCTTTTACTCTTCTTTAGATTTCACCATCATATTTGGGTCATACTATTTCATGACCAGCGGGGTAATCACGTAACCTTATATACTAACGGTAGATAGATTTTACTGTCAATTTTGAAGTATAAATGTATGAGCTGACAATTAAAATTTGACATTAAAATTATCTAACGGTAGTACAAAAGATACGTGATTACCCCGCAGTTTTCTATTACAAAGAAAATCTATGATATGTATTCAATTAGTGTACAAAAACAGGATTTCGAAATAGTACCTGAACCTAATAAAAGGAATTTATAGGTAAAAATACTTAAATATTAACATATTACTGTAATAGGTGGGTAACACAGTGGTAAAAACCATTTTTTCATGCAAATGGTGAGACATCCAAGGACCACTGAGGTTCTTGATTTATGGATATTAGTTGTGGTTCTTTAATTATCAAAACTATCTGAAGTGATACTGCAATTAAACCTCTTTCTAAATAACAATACAAAAATATGAAGTGAAAACCAAGTATTCCTAAATTTTCATTAAAAAAAAAAGTGTCAGAAAATTATGTACATGAAAAAGTAGAATGGCCCATTTTCCATCATTTGTAAATGAAGAACCCAAGTACACAAATTCATTCACTTGCTCCACTCTTAATCAATCTTTCTTTCAAGGACAATGATGAATGAGAAGGTAATAGATTTTAAATAATTTCAAGCTTAAGCCGGATACTCATTTTTAGCGACAGAACTATCAGTTTCGTATATTTAGTATGATTAGTTAGTCCATTCATCTGACGCGCTATGACCAGGGGCGCTACCGCGAACAGCATACGAAGTTTTCTCTCTCTGTCCTACTTGCAAGTTTGCATATAAGTGAGACAGAGAGGGAAAACTTCGTTTGTGGTTCGCGGTAGCCCCTCAGCTCCTGTACTCCGAACTTCGTATCGTACCGTCCCTTTCACTCTCGTTATTCACTATATGAGTGAAAGGGACAGCACGATACGAACTTCGGAATGGCCCCTCTGTCTTCACTACATACTCTACATAGTAAAAAAAAGTCGCTTTCTCTGTTCCTATGTCCCTATATCCCTATGTATGCTTAAATCTTTAAAACTACGCAACGGATTTTGATGCGGTTTTTTTTAATAGATAGAGTGACTCAAGGGGAAGGTTTATATGTATAATACATGCATCAGCATTGCACCCGTGCGAAGCCGGGGCGGGTCGCTAGTATCCATATAAATCCGACTTTAACTACACTGAGACTTAGTTTTGCAAACGAACGCTACCAAAAATCTTTCCCATGTCACACCAAACCCAATTGAATCCAACCTCAAGCAAAACTAGTTCTTCCCGACCATATAATTCGCTATTCGCCAACTAGACGATAATGAGGAGTAATGCGCCGCGCTTAAAGCCCACTTCCCCGTAAAATGTGAAAGTCGCGATGACACAACCCGCGTAATAGGTCGAGATTACGCCCTAGGCTGTGCTGGATTACAAAATGAAAAGGCACAGAAGGTCAGCTGCATTATTTTATACGTCGGCCGCAGGAAGATCTTCCGATTTTAGACTTTAGCCCATGTTCTTAAAATTAAATAAGACTTATTTAATACCACGTCCGTATTTCTGTACTAAGAGGTGTATTGTAAGAGGGAACTGCTTACTTATAAAAAGACTAGTTCGTGCCCGCGACTTCGTTCGCGTAGAACTCGATCATCGCGATAGAATTTAATTGCTATTTTTTTATATCAGGCGCTTACCTATTCATCACGCTTCCATGCAAACTTCCACCCCCTTAAGGGATGATTTCCGGGATAAAAAGTATCCTATGTACTTCCCGGGACTCAAAGTATCTCCATACCAAATTAAGCGGTTAAATTTTTTTTTTTGACCCTGACTGTGGCTTTATAGGCCGGGCCCAATAAAGCGATAGGAGAGCGCGGTTGGAGAGTAGCCTGGGGAAAATCCAGGGCAAAACAAGGCGTGTGGTTTGGAACACTGGAATACTCTAAGAGTTTGCGCTCCAGTGAGATTGGTTGAGCGGTTTCAACCGAATCTGAGGTATGAGTGGAATCTAAACCTAGCCTAGCTGAGAAGAGTCCAGCAAGAAACTCAGCTAAGCGGTTTAAACGTGAAGAGGTAACAGAGAGGCAGTCAGGACGCACTTTCGAATTTATAATATTAGTAGGGATTTGTTGACCGAGTAGATTGTTCCGATTAGCTCGGTTGGCTACGGCGTAACATATACCAAAATGTCGCAGGGTTGTAAGTCGAATCCGATCCAAGGATTATATTTAATTTTTCTCTCTTTCATTTGAAAACCACGTCAGTGGAAAAAAGCAAACAATACATCAGATTTTTAGGTGGCTATCTTACGGACACCTGCAACTCCAGGGCGCAGGGGACACACATGTTAGTTTGCCAAAAACTTATTAGAATTACTTTGTGCACATGCATTCAAAATGACAAAACTCCCAGTACCTCGATTCCACTCACACCTCAGATTCGGTTGAAACCGCTCAACCAATCTCACTGGAGCGCAAACTCTTAGAGTATTCCAGTGTTCCAAACCACACGCGTGGTCGTGCCCGAGGTTTTCCTCTGGATTTTCTCCAGGCTACTCTCCAACCGCGCACTCCTATCGCTTTATTGGGCCCGGCCTATAACCACAGTCAGGTTCAAAAAAAAAACATTCAAAATGAATGTACTTGCACCCGTCATTTAGGGCCGGTAGGGCGGCCGCCGTGGCTGAATCAGCAAAGCGCCGCAAATATGCAACTCTGGGCGATAGTTACATATTTGCGGCGTTTGCTGTGGCGACCCTGGGTCCGAGGGGACAGGATGCAATTAAACTTTTCAATAAGTTATTTGCTTATCCGGTCCTCAGGTGACCGTAGGGCTGGCTCGTTCCTCGCTCAGCGAATCGGCATTGCCATTCAGCGAGGCAACGCGGCCTGCCTATGGGAACTCTGCCCAGTGGCAGCGACTTGGGTGATCCATGCCCATACAGTTTAGGCCTTCAGTTTAGGTTAGGTTTAGGTAGTTAGTAATATGTTTTGTTTTTGTTCTATATTATGATAATGTAGATAGATGTGCAACACTTATTGGTGGAGTGTGTTCGAACTCGGGAGAAAAGGGAGAAGTTGAACAGAATTTGGGGCTTCTCCCTTTTGCACGTTGGGATTTTTCAGTCCATTTTAGCGGATCCTTTGTCAAAAGCTGCAAGGTTTGTATACGGTTTTTTTTTGGAAATAAGTATACAAATTTTGTGGTTATATTATTAGTTTTTTTTAATTACATCTAAGAATTTGTAATGTAGTTAGAGGCTGGCTGGAGCTGACACTGTCATCTTGACGAAAGCTTCGAAATAAATAAAGATAAAAAAATTATAATGTAGATATTGTCTTATACTACAAGTACATGGAAAAATCTTTCAAAACTACTCATCATCATCATCATCATCATCATTTCAGCCGAAAGACGTCCACTGCTGAACATAGGCCTCCCCCAAGGCTCGCCATTTAGACCGGTCCTGTGCCGTTTGTTTCCACCGGATTCCCGCGACCTTCACCAGGTCATCACTCCACCTTGTCGGAGGCCTACCGACAGCTCGTCTTCCGGTGCGTGGACGCCACTCAAGCAGTTTCTGGCCCCATCGACCGTCAGTCCTGCGAGCAAAACTACTCAATAACAATTGATTTGCATTGTGCAGTTTCTCTGTGCCTGATCTCTTGCGCGCTCAAGAGACCGCATCGTTCTATACAGATGGCTAGATTACCTGGATTTATGCGCCACGCCGCGAATATTTCCATTGATTTACAGATATTGCATGACGGCTGGCATGCATTATGGTTAAAAATACTTGAAATGAAACTTATGAATTTTATGATCTAAAAAACAAGGATACATTCTGCAGAGGAGAGCGACAGTCGTTTTATTTTTAACTGACTGTGGCTTTATAGGCCGGGCCCAATAAAGCGATAGGAGTGCGCGGTTGGAGAGTAGCCTGGGGAAAATCCAGGGGAAAACCTCCAACACGACCACGCGTGTGGTGACGGTTTGTATTACATTTTTATATTTTGATGAACAGCGTTTTTGGGTCGAAAGCATTTTTTGCATACATACGTTTGCGATCTTTCCTTTACATCTAAACTCCATGTCTCAAGTTCTATATATTATAAGTTCTATATATTATATGTAGTTCTATATATTATATATCTATTATATATTTATTTAGTTTTGGTTTTAGCTATAAGTTTCCTTATTGAAACGTTTTAGTACACTGTGTAAGTTTGTCTACTCCACTCAATCCCTCAAAGGTTAGCTGGAACAGATCCCTCATAGGGATAAGTTCGCCTTTGTACTCTAATGTTATGTGACATGTATATTGTTTTAACCTGTTATTGTGTACAATAAAGTGCTTACATACATACATTATTGGCAGCCCTGAGCCCTTAATATGCTTATTACAATGACAAATACAATCTACTCAAGTATTTTTAAATCTGAATATGAATACCACCCGTAATACAAGACGCAGGATAGTCCTCACTCTATGCCGCGGCGCTTGTTGCTTATTGCTCACAATGCCATCGAAAACAACTAGATTAGGAGAGGCGGGAGACACTCCTGTATCATGATTGGTCAAAATCATTAAAGCTTAGTAACGGCGACACGTGATTGGCCAATTTTATTATAGTTCACCAATAGCGACACGTGATTGGTTTATTTCATAAGAGTTCACTTGAAGGGAGCTCCATAGAGAAAATTTTAGTTTCGTCTACGATACCTTAATTCAAAAATTAAAGTCGACGATCAGGAAATAGATTGTATGACAGGGGTCTAAAAAGAGCCATATTACCACCAGATAGATATTTATATATACAGAAAATAGTTCGATGGGTAATATGGGTTTTAGATCAGAGTTATAGACTCTATTTTTCACTTCGATTCCGAGAAAATAAATAAACAGGTCATCTACTCAAAATTAACAATAAATACCACTGCGCAAGTATTCATAATTTGGCGCCATGTTTTTCTTCTTAACTGCTTTGACAGTTAAAACATAGACACCGCGGTTCGCGCGCAATACGAGTATTAACGCGCGAACGCTACTAACCTTCCCCATTGAGCGCTTCAAAGCGTTGCACAAACGATTTAATCACTTTTTTGTTATTGTGCAATAAGGACTACTACAAATTTAATCTTTTCCTGTTTGTCCGCCTGAGGTGAGCTGAGGCTCCCATAAATAACTAAACAGTGCCGACATAACTTTTACTACTGATAAATGCAATCAATAACTCCGGCTTAGCTACTAGAAACTACACAATAGAAACTCAAACTTACCCAATCAAAATTCAAACTAGTTAACAATAGAATAAAGCACACTTCAGCCCACGACCTTGTGTATTTGTGTATAGGCTAGTGTTCATGTCGTAACTACATAGACTTGTTTACAAAAGTAACAAAATTAGTTTACGTGGTAGAAAATCGATAGATGCCAAGGACAATAGCAGGGTTCATTTGAAATTTAAACAAGTGAGACTGTATTAAATTGCCTATTCAGCAATAGTAATTGACCGAGTGAAACGAAGGTCTCTGCTTCAGCTTCGACAAAAATGTTTTCGTATGTCCGTATTTCCGTTTGTTCTCGTCTACATGTCGTAATTCTCAACCGATTCTCGTGAAATTTCGTGAATAGGTTCGATAGTTATATAGGATTTTTTTGTCCATACGGTTTTTGCAAATTTCCAAAAACAATTTTTTTATCAATGTTTTTGTAAGTTTCTGCGGGCGAATTTCGGTTTGTTCTCCTCTACAGGTCGCATTTCTCAACCGATTCTCGTGAAAATTTGTGAGCATTGATCTTTTATAATGTCAGATTTTGGAAATGATAAAAAAACTCACTCGCGAGGTCCACAGCTCACAGAGCCACTAGTGTATTTACGTTTTAAGTGGAAAAACTGGTGTTTAGTCTACAGATGTGTCGAATATTTTCTTTGTTGGCGGCAAATATAAATGTGACAGCTTCTTTATTTTAATCGCAAAATATTGTAAATAAAAGTAGTGCGTTTGCGTACAGCTAATGGGAATAGTTTCAGCTCTGTACATCTCTTCATCACATAGTATGTAGATTGTAGGTTTGCATATAAGCTGCCCTTTTACTTTCATGATCCCTTTCTCTGCGCACAATGGTATACCACTTACCACTTCTTGCATTCAACCTCATATATCCCGTCAACATTATTTTGAAATTGAACCTTTTATACACGCAACAAGATTTCTTTTTAAATGACTTTTTAAAAATACCATTGTGTGAAAGTAGACAGTATGGTAATGCTGAATGTTTATCGGAAAAATCTTGGGGGACACTGCGTGAAGCTACGACTAGACCATAGAGGCAAATTAATTATATATTTTTTTTTAATTTAATGAGAGATTTTTGTCGCTATTGCGAATATATCGCTCGATAAATACCTCTTAATTAACAAAGTTCAATGAACTCAACCACTCTATATTACATTGAACTGTACATACATTTATCTGTCTTTTAGACCACATTTTACAAGGGCTAAAATATTAAAAACCACATCTGATATAGGTTGCTCAAATAGATATTGCATAATCCTATAGAACCGTCCCTAAATATCTGTCGCCTAGCAGCATCATTCCGGAATTTAAAATAACTTGTAATGTCTCTGTTATACCTACTCGTATGAAGATAAGTTATACACGAAGGCGCGCATTCTACGGAACAAGCGACCAGAACACACCAATTTGTCAAACACAATTTGATTACTTTGTTATTATAAACACATTCAAGTACGTTTTACATTAAAGTATATAATTACTAATAGTTTTACATTAAAGTAAACATAGGTAGCTATTAATGTATATAAACATTGAGTACTCCATAATAATGATTCGATATTTTAGAGTCTAGACCACCGATATTATAACTTGAGCTCAATATATATGTTACAATATATTGTTTTGCCCAACCGGTAAAATCGATGAATCTTATCATATGTTACTTTCAATTGTTTTTTCAAGGTATGTATGTTACGGTCTTAGTATGGTATGGTTGGTACAGTTCGTAGGAAATATAACTAATGATGTCACAATTCAAACCTAAGGTGAAACTGTGTCTTTTTTTCATATTACATAGGGTGTAGTTTAATGTTTTAAACATTTTCGTAACTTTCGTTTCGTTTTAGTAACGTAACAAAAAATTTTACTGTTGCTTGTAACCGCTGAAATCGATGAAGCTTATATTATTAATTTATTTTTTCTAGATTATAATTTTGGTATGAATTTTGTAGGAAAAGTACCTATTACTAATGACGTTATAATATTTTAAGGTGGAATTGCGTCCTTTTTTCATATTAGCAAATATATTTTTAAAAAATCTTTAAAGTAAATAGCATAAACTGATGTTTGATGTTAGTAACGTAAGAATAATATTTATTTACTGTTGTTTAATAAAGCACCGTATTGTGTAGGTGCTTAAGATGACACAATCGATACGTATCTGTGTAGAACAAAACTAAAAGTAAACGGGTCTAGTTACCCAAGACTAGGTACCAACTCATAATGAGTCTGTACTTATACTTGAGGATTACGTAACTGAAATTATGCCTTAGATGTTTACAGCCAGTTGGCTAACCAATATTTTGTCAAGCAATCAGATAAACAATAGACTTACAAATGTAGGTGTTGTATCCAACTACTATCGGATACAAGCATCGAATTAAACTTATGTAATGATGTTACAAGTTTATTACTCATTGACCGAGTGAAACGAAGGTCTCTGCTTCAGCTTCGACAAAAATGCTTTTGTATGTCCGGATTTCCGTTTGTTCTCGTCTACAGCAGGCGAATCACGTAACTTTATGTACTAACGGTAGATAGATTTTACTGTCAATTTTGAAGTATAAATGTATGAGGTGACAATTAAAATTTGACATTAAAATCTACCTAACGGTAGTAAATAAGTTACGTAACTTATTTACTACCGTTAGGTAGATTTTAATGTCAAATTTTAATTGTCACCTCATACATTTATACTTCAAAATTGACAGTAAAATCTATCTACCGTTAGTACATAAAGTTACGTGATTCGCCTGCTGACAATTAAAATTTGACATTAAAATCTACCTAACGGTAGTACAAAAGTTATGTGATTACCCCGCCGGTCGCAATTCTCAACCGATTCTCGTGAAATTTCGTGAATAGGTTCGATAGTTATATAGAATTTTTTTGTCGAGACGGTTTTTGGAAACCTCCAAAAACATTTTTTTTTATCAATGATTTTGTGAGTTTCTGCGGGCGAATTTCGGTTTGTTCTCCTCTACAGGTCGCATTTCTGAACCGATTCTCGTGGAATTTTGTGAGCAGGTTGGATAAATATACAGATTTTTTGTAGAATAAGTTTTTTGAAATTAAAAGAAAAATTATTTGTTCAACGGTTTGTTCTCCTCTACAAGTCGCATTTTGCAAACGATTCTCGTGCAATTTTGTGAGCAGGTCCGGTAATTATATAGATTTTTTTGTGGAGTCAGTTTTTGGAAATTTTCAAAAACAATTTTTATTTCAAAGATTATGTAAGTTTCTGCGTCCGAATTTCGGTTTGTTGTCCTCTACAGGTCGCATTTTTCAACCACTTCTCGTGAAATATTGTTAGCAGGTTCGATATTCATAATTGATATTTTTTATAATATCAAATTTTGGAAATGATAAAAAACTTACGTGGCCTACAGCTCACAGAGCCACTAGTAATAATGTCTGATATAAAAATAGACATAATTATGTAGGTAGAATGTTACTTACAAAACGTTTTGCAATCGTGTATAACAGAGAATAAGAGTAAAGAAAATAAAAATAAAAACTCCTTTGCACTTATCCCTTAGAAAGCACTTAAGTTTATCCCTAAACGTGTCTTGTCCGTAAAATACGAGTTAACAATAACTCGGGTTTACTTCGCAAATATTTACATTTGAATAATAACAGGGACTCAAATATATGTTATTCAAATCGAGATCAATAAAGACATTTCGTTGTGCAAAATTCGAAGGAACAAAATTAATTCTTTCAACCAATATTTGTACACATGATTGACGCTCAAATGTTGGCGTAATGCTCAGGAGTGTGCGGTGTATGATTATCATCAACATATGATTGACGAGTCTTTCAAAATGTACGACGAAAGGGATTATGAATGATATTGGTACAACTTAAGGGTAAACAGCACGTCCCGCTTTTTAGACATTCTTTTTTCAGACATTACTTAATAGATATTCACTCGCTTCACTCGAATTGCTATTCAATTGTCGCAATTAATCAAATAACAATGAATAATACTTTAATTTACATAAGTAATTTGAATTGGGTACTTGACATCTTTTTATAATCTTTTTTAATGTATTAAAAATGTCGTAATGTTTCAGTTATCAAAAAAACATATTTTTGCTTACTTATTTTGAAATGCATACATTTAACAGTTAGGGATCCAGGTATAGAGTAAAATGGAGTCAACAATAATTTTAAATTGCACTCTGATTTCCTTAACTTTCGCTTAACGCTCTGGCCGGTAAGGACATCAATTAACTTTAACGATGAGAATCACCTTCTCATATCGTCCCGCCTCCGCACCGGCAAATCAAGAAGTCACATTAGACCACCTTAAAGCAACACGAAAGGTATGTATATTTGTATTTGTGAGTTCTCGATATTTCGGCACTGTTGCAAGCGCAACAGTACACAAATATACATGGTAAATATCCCGTTTCAAATCGTAATTCTAATGTAAATTACCATGTGAGCTTGAAATCTTATATAACACGAAAGGTTCCCCTTAAATACATTTTTTATTGCGGTACCTACTCGTAGTTAAAATAAGAGCGAACCGAAATTATTGATTGCATAGTGCGGGTACGCCTGTCATTACCGATTTCGTTTGTATAAGTAATTGGTGAGCCGCACTGACATTTGGATTGAATCTGTTTGTTAAAGTTTGCATTAATGTATTTTAAATTGCGCTCTTTTGTATGTTAGTCCGCTTTAAATTAATTTCGTTTGTTACTAGTTTTGTTTTATGGGTTGTTTGAATGGACAAAGCTAGCCGCGGCGAGTTAACCTTTGCGTGTTCTTATCGCCGTGTATTTTTGTATTGTAAAGCTATCTATAGAACGTAATTGTATGTTATTGTATTCTAGTCTACGATACAACGTGCATAAAGTATAATGAGCACTCCGAAATTGTATTAATCAGCTTGTATTTCCCATTATTTTAAGCACCCGGACGGTAGAAAAGTTTTCAATTATATTATGTTTTCCATCTAAAATATTGTTTCTCCATCAGGAGTTTTGGCATACACTCAAAATACAAAATACAAATACAAAATACAAACATTTATTCTGCAAATAGGCCACAAGGGCACTTTTACATGTCAAAATATTAATTTATAATTTAAGAAAGTCTGACTATAATAAGTAATACATTTTTCATGTCAAAATATTAATTTACAGTTGAAGAAGGAATAATAATTTCGAGTTTAACAATTATAACAAAATTAATGTCATACAGTGAAGATAAACTTGTAAAGTTATCTATTACAAATATTAAGTTAGAGATGTATAAGGTCTCAAGATTAAACAAGGAGTGAAATTAATATATTGTCCCAGAGATGTACATGGTCTCTGAGCGTCAAAATTAAAATTAATTTAATATTGTTAGAGATGTATATGGTCTCTAAGTCACTGATAATAAAAACGAATCCACAACAGGATGATGTCACTCAGCTTGGATATTGCTTTTTTCTTTATTATTTTACACGTTTTTCTTGTTTCGTTTAGCTTTGTTTAACTTAATCAATCGTAGTTCTACACTAATGTTATAAAGAGTCATTACCACAACTGAAATCGCGGTCATAGAGCATTGGAAAATAAACTTATTCGATATTCATACGTTAGCCACGACACATATTTTTATATTTCGATTAAGCTGTCGTCTCCCGGCGAAAAAATAAACAATAGCATTTTTATGTTATGGTCCCTGGGATCCCAGGGACCGGTAGACGACTGGTTTTGTTTGAGAAATAAACTTTTTATCGTTATTCTCATTATTCCACTCGAAGTCATTTTTATCCTTTGTCATGTATCAAGTGAAGTGGAACTTAATAAGCGCCGAGGCAGCTTTAAGTGGAAATAATTGGAAAGTGTAGCGAATATACGTTGACCCGATAAAATATGAGCAATATTTATGTGTGTAATCGTGTTTTTGCAACAGTAAAGATTTCAACGGAGTGAGACCAGAGAGACATCTTTGTTATTTTTGTTATACCATAAGAAGTTTCAGAAATTACAATTGACATACAAAATTACAATACATTACTTGCTCATGGTGCTGTGTTCATGGTATTAGTGAGTCAAGTCGCCAAAGTTCCTAAGGATTCGCCGAGTTGTATATTTAGGATGGGTTGCACCAAACTGTCTGTAATCGTAAGCGGGGTTCGTTAAAATCTGATTGTATGGTAAGTTTGTCAAGTTTCTATGGGATGACAACTGCCGGCGCCATATTTGACGTTGACCGGCTTGTTGGAATAACATAGGATGTTGGTGCAACCGAGTCTTATTATAGTAAAGTAATAAATAATGTATGTAATGGTAATATACCTACGTACGTATAGTACAATGCAATCATTAAGCAAATTGGTGTCGTGACGCCACTCCGCACGAACCCTAGGGAAAGAGGAGCCGCAAATTCATTGCATCCTTCCGCAAGGGTCGCGAGGTCCCGTGGGACCGATCCACCAGAAAATACCCCTTGCGACTTTGGCATACAGCCGGTAATCGCCTGACGAGAACGAACAACTTAGGCATCAGTAAATTCAAGCTAATATAGCGCTTACGATTAATAAATAGAGGCGAGGAGTGTTTGAAAAAGTAAATAATTTGTCTTTGAACAGGAAGGTGTTGTCAAATTTTTAGGAGTGTATAAAATTATTAGAGTGTAGGCTTTATCTAAACGGTGGTTGATTAATTTGTTTGGTTTATCAATTGCAGGCTTACTTGTGTTACGTAATAGTACATTAATTACCTAGGGCTGTTAAAAAAAGAATGTCTCAGATCGCTAGTATTTGGCGCGAGACGAATGCAAGGGCGATAAACACCGCCCGTGGTGAGTACATTTTACGTCTCCCCCTAGCCAGGAATAGTAGATTGTGTCTCAAGGGAGCAAAATGATATATTTACGGCGATGGCGATATATTGAATTCTGAGTGAAGCGAAAGATTCTACAATAGAATTCTGAGCGTAGCGAGGGATTCTAAAGTAGAATCTTGAGCGTAGCGAGGGATTCAAGTGTTTACGCCCAAGACGGAAATAATTTTGCTACCGTGTGATACATACTGCTGCGAGGCCCGCTGCTAAAAACATGAAATATTTTACAAATGATTTTACTACAGAGTGTCACATACTGCTTTTCACACCTTCTATGAGGGAAGAGTCATTGTTGCCCTCAAATGAGGGAAGAAAAGTATAACTTTGATCCCTCATTCGAAGGCAACAATAACTCTTCTGAATAGCAGGTGTGAAAATGTTATTTTCCTCATTTTCCACACGCAGGTCCAGGTGTGAAGTAAACAGAAATTTTATCACTCCACTAGCTTTTGCCCGCAACATCGTCTGTGGAATTCAGTTTCCAAGGGAATAACGTTAAAAAGGTGAAATTATTTTTATTTTAGACAATTTATTTATACTATACTAATGAAATGAAACATTCCGTCCGTTAGTGAAAACCGTATTGAAAATCCGTCAGGTAGTTTTGAGTTTAAAGAAAAAAAGAAACATTTATTCACAGACACAGAAGACACACATATTACAAAAACAAAACAACAGAAGAAAACAAAACAAACCACAACATGTGTGTCCCCGCGGCAGTGAAACGGACACTGGCTCAGCATTATGCTGAGTTGCCAGACACCTACAGCGCTGATTTTCAGCCAGTACCGTCGGTGACTCACGGAGCGCCATACACTAAATAATAGCCAAAAGAAAGTAATTAAATATGACTGCAAAAGAAAAAATAATACATAAGAGGAAAATAATAATAATATCCACTTACTACTTATTATATATACAGATATCAAGGGTAGAAACAAAAGAGAACTAAAAATTTTGAAATAGATTTTAACCGGTTGGTATATTTGTTGCTGCCATAGTGTTTATTACGTACAGATATACAGGCAGACGCAGCGGTGACTTCATCACTACAGTATAAAACAAAGTCGCTTTCTCTGTCCCTATGTCCCTATATCCTTATGTATGCTTAAATCTTTAAAACTACGCAACGGATTTTGATGCGGTTTTTTGTTAATAGATAGAGTGACTCAAGGGGAAGGTTTATATGTATAATACATGCATCAGCATTGCACCCGTGCGAAGCCGGGGCGGGTCGCTAGTTGTTTTATAATACGTAGTAATAGTACCATTCTTTAAATATAAATATATAAATATAAATATTAGAGGACAATCTTACACAAATCGAACTAGCCCCACAGTAAGCTCAAAAAGGCTTGTGTTATGGGTACTAGACGACGATATATTTAATAGATATAAATACTTAAATACATAGAAAACATCCAAGATTCAGAAACAAATATTCATGCTCATCACACAAATATTTGCCCTGACCGGGATTCGAACCCAGGACCGTCAGCTTCACAGGCAGGTGCACTACCCACTAGGCTAAACCGGTCGTCAAAATTCTTTGCAATCGAACCCCTGTATGTTCACCAACCCAGCGCTCCTGAAAGTTTTTCGCATCACAACAACAAAGCCGTAAATATGTAAATGTATTGTGTGCTGTCCTGAAAAAAACAGTTAATTTGCTCCTCCACTGCGAAATAAAGGAACTTTTCCCATTTCACCGGCTCAACAAACCCAACAGATTCTATAAGGTCTTATAAAACTTTCATAGCAGCGTTTATGCACTGTTACACTAGGGTCAAACTAGTTAATAAGGTCTTGTACATACTACGTTTCAGGGCACGGCGTTTGAGATTAAAACTGTTTAAAATAGCGGTGGCTACCTACATAGTGACCGACTTGAAAACAGTATTGTTGGTTAAAATGAAATGAAAACATTTCAAGCGTAATTGAATGTTGGGTGAAACGGATCGTTTTATTTCATTGTTGATTGTAAGAGTTGTTTTTTCGTTAGTTAAAATATTTCAGTGGCAATGAACGAAACCGTAAATAGGTACATACGGTGTTCAGTGTTTAATGTTTTAAGGCAAGGCCATTCCATTGCAAATATCCCTCTAACACGCGCGAGTTTGCAATTAACCATTCCGCTCTCTACGGAAGCTCTGCGTGTAAATTCGTGAAGATTTAGTGAATTTTAATTGATTTTCGGAACACTGGATCACTTGTGAAAAATCTATCCTGTTATTTTGTTAGAACAATAAAAAGGCTATCCTTTTTGAAACAAAAACATATCACTGTGGTTGATAATTACGAAATCTGCAGCATTAAAGGCTATTTTGAACCCCGACGCAAAAAGGGAGGGGTGTAATTATAG
This sequence comes from Epiblema foenella, assembly GCA_963556455.1. Taxonomy (NCBI): domain Eukaryota; kingdom Metazoa; phylum Arthropoda; class Insecta; order Lepidoptera; family Tortricidae; genus Epiblema; species Epiblema foenella. Next base: position 25,718,925 of record OY747099.1, on the reverse strand, counting down.
TTTAACATCTGTCTGCGTATCTGTCTGTTGTATCGTAGCTCCCAAACGGATAAACTGATTTTCGTTTAGTTTTTTTGTGTCATAAATAATTTTATCCCGAGTGTTCTTAGCCATGTTTCATGAAAATCTGTTCAGCCGTTTGAAGATAATTAGCTCTTTTCTAGTTGATGAGGGGATCTGACTAACTTCCCTATGTCCGATCGATTCCAAATTTGGTACCGTGTTACTTCAATGATTTTTTTTTTGAACCTGACTGTGGCTTTATAGGCCGGGCCCAATAAAGCGATAGGAGTGCGCGGTTGGAGAGTAGCCTGGGGAAAATCCAGGGAAAACCTCCGGCACCACGCGTGTGGTTTGGAACACTGGAATACTCTAAGAGTTTGCGCTCCAGTGAGATTGGTTGAGCGGTTTCAACCGAATCTGAGGTGTGAGTGAAATCGAGCTACTAGGAGTTTTGTCGCTGGTTCACTAAACCTAGCCTAGCTGAGAAGAGTCCAGCAAGAAACTCAGCTAGGCCCGACTTGGGTCGGACTGACTCTACCCGGTGTGCGGCGGTATAGGGACGAATAGGGACTATATGTGTCACTGTTGTCGCGATCGCGCGGTGGACGTCCCCGCCGGCGGGTAAGTATTCAACATTACTCCTGCACACTGGAAGCTCAGTCTTCAGTATTTTCGTCAGATCTCTGGGGCCTTACCTTACGAGCGTGTTGCAAATTCTGCCGTTATTTTCGCCACTTCCACTTAATACCCAACAAGCAAAATACGGTTTTATTATTCCCAAGACCATTGTTTTATCAGGACTATAAGGGATTTATAAGCGCTTACAAGTCCGGAAAAGGGCCCACTTTATAAGTCTATTTCAACTTTTAAGATATTTTTTTTAGATATATTTTTTTAAGTTATTACCTATGTAATTTTTTTTTATTGTTTTATTTTTACGACCGCTTTAGTCTAGTTGGTAGTGACCCTGCCTACGAAGCTGGAGGTCCCGGGTTCGAATCCCGGTCAGGGCATTTATTTGTGTAATGAACATGAATATTTGTTCCTGAGTCTTGGATGTTTTCTATGTATTTAAGTATATATTTATTTATATAAGTATGTATATCGTCGCCTAGTACCCATAGTACAAGCTTTGCTTAGTTTGGAACTAGGTCGATTTGTGTAAGATTGTCCACAAATATTATATATATATTTAATTACGACTAAGTATTACAAAACTAGACGTGTTCATATTCTGAGTATTCGTTCGCGCCGCCGCGTCAATTATAAATGATTTACCACATGGCGTGCTGAATGGAGTTGTAATTCATCGATCCAAAGGGTTATCGATATATAATCCTTTTGTTTGACAATTCCATTTTAATGTACGATCTTCACCTTGGACCCTTTTAAGTTGTGCTGTTCAACTGTTAACTTGTGTATCGGAATTGTAGTACGATTATTTTAAATCTACTTTAACACTGAATACACATGTAAAAATGTAATAGGAGAACATGGCCAAATGGATATAATGTGAGAATAAAAGGGACGGCACGATACGAAGTTCGGAGTACAGGGCCTGAGGGGCTACCGCGAACCGAAAACGAACGAAGTTCGAATATCTCCCTCTCTGTCGCACTTACCAATTCGTGTGACAGAGACGGAGATATTAGAACTTCGTTCGTTTTCGGTTCGCGGCAGACCCTCAAGGCCTGATGTTGCTCGACCCTAGGACGAGGCGTGTCTGTGCGTTGCTATATCTCTCTAATCAGGGATCGGATACCGGTATTTTCTCCATAGAAAAATACCGGTATTATTACGGTAACCGGTTCATTATTTCGTTTTTAATGGGACAATCTAATAATACGACGTTGTTACCTAAATACATGATTCAGCCCTACGTAAAGAGCAAAAAATAATCCAAAATATTGGGCTAATTCAGGGTATTTTAAAAATACCGGTATCGGTCCCTGGCTCTAATACAATTTTTTATACGCCCATATTTCGCTCCAACCTTAATATCAACCGAACGTTACATTTCTAAACTTTCGCGTTTATAATATGATTAGTTGGGCCATTCTACTTTTTCATGTACATAATTTTCAGACACTTTTTTTTAAATGCAGATTTTGGAATACTTGGACCTCACTTCATATTTTTGTATTGTTATTCAGAAAGAAGGTTAATTGCAGTATCACTTCCGATAGTTTTGGTAATTAACGAACCATAGCTAATATCCATAAATCGAGTAACTCAGTGACCCTTTGATGTCTCACCATTTGTATGAAAAAATGGTTTTTACCGCTGTGTTACCCACCTTTTACAGCAATATGTTAATATTTAAGTATTTTTACCTATAAATTCCTTTTAAGAATAAGAATAAGAATGTTTTTATTTGCCATTAAGAAAAACAGATACAATTGAGTGAGACAAACAAGGTACTTAAAGAAAAAAACAATTATGAAACAGAGAGAAAAAAGAACTTAACTAAATTTATAATACGAAAAACTTTGAGTGTAAGATGGCAAATGGGTCCCAATTTCAGCATGTGCCAAGCTTAGCAGCCCAGCGCTGGTTTTCAAACTGGTCCCTGAGAGACTGGTCGCTAGTCCAGAAATTTAAGCTGTTTGTGCTCGAGGGATAATTATAAATAAATAAATAAATTACGTTCATGGCCGATGTGTTGATGCTTTTATTAGGTTCAGGTACTATTTCGAAATTATATTATTGTACACTAATTCAATATATATCTTAGTTTTTTTTGTAATAGGAAACTGGTCATGAAAAAGTAGAATGACCCCCGACTATTTGCGCAAGATTGATAATCTAAGAATATTTTTATGTACTGTTCAATAACCGTATTATAACCCTGCGGTTAAAAAACTGTAAAAAATGGCCGCGCGTCCCCTTCGGACGTCGGCTAATAGCCCGTAATTGTATAATTGAGGGTATCCGCAGCGCGCCGGATCAATTTATGAGGACAATGGTACCGTAAGTTTACACAACATGAGGGATTTTCGAGTGAGCATTGGGATTCAATGGGTGTATTATCGGAGACGCCGTTACCAAACTCAATTGGAGTTGGGCGGGGGAGAGAAGGTGGACTAAAACACAGAAGGGTCATACCTAGTTGAAAAAACAAAAGACGTCCCTCCTGTGGTCAATAGTTAACGGCTTATGTGCATGTTAGCTATGTTTTTATTACAGGGATTTATAGAAACGGAGACACTGTTTATGCGGGTTACTGGTCCAATCCAAAATTACGCGAACCTAAATCCGCGTATGACCCAGAATGTTTTTTTTTAATTTAGTACTTACGTACGGATGGTTTTCTGTCTAACAAAACCGATGTTTGACAGCTACATCCCGCTCGCACACGCTCACCGCATAGCACGTGCTCTTTCGTTCCTGGAGCGATATGGGTATCTTAGGTAGGCCCTAAGAATCCTCCGAATTTCGTATCGTGCCGTCCCTTTCACTCTCGTGTTATACATTATATGAGTGAGAGGGGCGGCACGATACGAAGTTCGGATTTCGAAGTTCGTAGTGGCTCCTCTGGACACCACGGAGGTGTGCTAGAGTCGAGTTTAGCCGAAGTGGCACGAGGAACAGGCTTGAGTAAAATGGCCACGCTCATGTTACCGAAACTGCATAACAAATAACTATTACATTGTTTGTAAATATATAGTAGGTAGGTTGTATGATAAGGGTCTAAAATGAGCCATATCGTTCGGGTAAATAGTTCGAGGAGTAATATGGCTTTTAGACCAGAGTTATACAATAGAAATACTCTTTATTGCACACCTCAATCAAAGGATACAGTACAGTACAAAAACACAAGTTATATACTCTATTTTCACTTCAATTGCGAGAAAATAAATAAACAAAGGTTATCAACCAAAATTAACAATAACTTCCGCGGCGAACATAATTATAATTTGACGGCATGTTTTTTTTTTAACTGCTTTGACACATAAAACAAACACCGCGATTCGCGAGCAACATTCACGCGCGAATAAAAGCTACTGGTACTGACCTTCCTTGAACGCTTCAAAGCGTTGCTCAAAAGATTTAATCACTTTTTTTAATTATTATGCAATAAGGACTGCTACAAACTTTTAGAGAAATGAATTCTTTCCTGATTGGTCGATTTTGGATACCCTATACGAAATATTTTTTAAAGAGTTAAATTAGAGTTCTGTGATTGGTGGATTTAATACGTGAAGTATCTTGATTGGTCAAATTAAAATGTTTTGTAAATCATATAATTGTATTCATATTTTCCCTAGGGGCTAAATGTACTACTTTAGCCCCGCTTGACAACTCTAATATGAAACAATTTCCGAGCATGAGAAGTGAAAAAGAATATATTAGACTGTGTGAGTATATGTATAAGAGCCATAAGAGGAAGCCTCAAGCCTGGAAGTGGCACCCAAAATTGATTAAGTTGAGAGCTAATGGCTTACGGTGGTATGGACAATTATGCATGTTATACGGAGGGAAGAAAGTCATGTCATGTGAAAAGAAGGGCATTAGGAATTATTAAGTATGTAGTGTTGTGTTCCTGGAGGTGAGCAAGGTTGCCAGAGCTCCCGAGGATGCACTGTGTTGAGAGCGAGGGACCTAAATGTGTTCCTTCTGCTGTCAACACAGTGCATCCTCAAATCTTATAAAGGGTCGGCAACGCGCACGTGATTCCTTTGGAGTTGCGGTGGCCGCATACCATCAGGTGTACCGTACGCTTATTTGCCACCGGCGTTGTATAAAAAAATATGTCACAACTTTTAACGTAATTAGATTAGATCGTGGCGTTTGATTGATCAAGCAAGCGCTAAGCGCGAGCGAAGCGTCTTCAGTTCAACTAGGACAAAAATGCTTTCGTATGTCTTGATGTACTCCGCTATAGGTCGTATTTGTCAACCAATTCTACGCACGTGACTCCTTTGGAGTTATGGGCGTCTATAGGCTGCGGTGGCCGCTTACCATCAGGTGGACCGTACGCTTGTTTGCCACCGGCGTTGTATAAAAAAAAATGTGGATGGACTGCGTGAGAGACGATATGGAGGGGAGGCTTGTAAGTGACCAGATGACGGGGGATAAAGAGGGATATCAAAATCAAAATCAAAATCAAAACATTTATTCTGCAAATAGGCCTCAAGGGCACTTTTACAAGTCAAAATCTATCTAGGTACATCAAATAAAAATAATACAATAATCAAAGTATCATTAATTAAATGGAGTGTTACATGTCAAAAATAAGAATAAGAAACTAATAACAATTGAGATTTGTTAGAGATGTATAAGGTCTCTAAGCGTCAAGATAAAAGGTAATAAAGTAAGTACACTAATCATAATAAAATATGTTGAGCTATATCTATAACACGTCAACATGAAAATAATAAAATCTATTCAATAAATATCCTCAGAGATGTATAAGGTCTCTGAGCGTCAGTCTAAAAATAAAATCAAATGAGAACAGAGCGAAGTCTCTCATCATGTCAATTCCACTGAACACTAGTACGAAGTTACTAGTCCTTGCAAACATGAACAGACCGGACCCCACAATAGAGATAGAAGAAAAAAGCTGGCCGATACAAAATGAGTAAAGGGCGAGCGACTTACCGATTACACTCGATTTTTTTTTTTTATTTATTGCAAACAAAACATATACAGCATTACAGTCGAAACCAAGGCACTGTATAATTTAGGTTATAAAACACATAATTCACAATAGGAAAATTCAAATATCAATCAACTCTCATCCATCATCTCACAGTACCGCAGACATATTCGATACACAACCGTCCATCGACTTTCAAACATAGCACATTCTGGTGCCCATGACAGAAGCGAGTTCAGCAGTCGCAGAGCGCGTACAGCTGGCGAGCTTCTATGCGCCACAGTGCGTGTAATTGGGACTGCCAAAAGGTTGGGACCATGGGTCATGTCCCACATATACGCGATCACCCTACCTAGGTGTGTACCCCACCCTAGCTAGCACGATGGGATACCTATAATGACACGTCTTATGGCCAAAATGTACTAAATTTACTAGCTATAGTCTACTAGGCTGGACCCATACACTATTTTTAATTTTCTCAACAATTTTACCTGAAGGCGCATCTCTATGGGTTCGGTTAAACAGTGATATTATCACGCGATACACTCATATCACAATACGTATTGATCGTGTATTCATGAATATTAAAACAAAATGCATGTATATTTCTATACCACGATAATATTGACAACCCAGTATTGTGATAATAGCAATATTAGCAATACTGCAAGTTGTAAGATTTGCAAGATAGGGATAGGATGACCTTGGTTGTCTCGCTCTATCTCGAGGCTTGTGGATGCGTTTTCACAAAGCTGTCACTATGCACGATTGAGTGTTTTACTGAGATTCCCTCCCCCTCGCACTCACTAACTCACCAGCAAAGGACGAATGCTTATTCCGTACTGCGATATACAAGATTTATACACAAATACTTGCGATTTAAATTAAACACAATCAAGCTTGATTTAGTTGGTCTAGTAGTTTCTAGTAGATTATGAAATTCATTTGGTAGTTTTTAGTAGTTTTCTGACCCCTCTTTTGGTAGGAACGCCGATTATAAAGTGATCACGCTGCGACTGATGTGTGTGATGCAGAGACCGATACCGGTATTTTTAAAAAACCCTGAATTAGCCCAATATTTTGGGTTATTTTTTGCTATTTACGTAGGGCTGAATCATGTATTTAGGTAACAACGTCGTATTATTAGATTGTCCCATTAAAAACGAAATAATGAACCGGTGACCGTAATAATACCGGTATTTTTCTATGGAGAAAATACCGGTATCCGACCTTGGTGTGATGACGATGACCTAGGTATAATTTGTATCATTGACGTGTAAAAATATTGTTTTGCCAATAGGTAAACGATTGTATTGTATTGTATCCTTAGTATATTTGAATACAATTACGCGGTGGCTGTCCATTGTACCCGTCCGTGGTCCGGCGTAGCGCACAAATCACCCCAATCGCAAGCCATCACGACCACCTAAGTTCGATTATTTAAAATGACGGCCATTTTATTAAACTATCATTTGATTTTGAATCTTGTCGCTTAGGCTATAAAGTCGCTCTTTGAACGAACAAATTTGATACAATTCGGCCAAATAAAATGATTCTTGGTAGTCCAGCATCTACAAGCGGGTGTCTAGTAAAACTCGATAGGCGAGATTTTCGTGACTTTCATTCGAACACGGCACGTATGGACGATTTTTTGACGTGATAACGTCTTATAAATTGATGAACGGATGCCAACAAGAAAAAGTGTGAGGTAATGTATGATTAACCTGTCTTGTTAAGAGAATTTCTATAAAAACGTTATTGGATTTTGAACCTTGTTGTTCGAATAGTAAAATAGCTTATTGAACGAATTACTTTGATGCAACTCGGTCAACTGAATTATTTCAAGTTATACCTAAACAGTTGACGGTCAAACCGGTTTCTCTCCTCAAAGCGCCCGGAAAATGCAATTTTTCATCAATGTTTTCTCATGACTTTATCACGTAAAATCATCGTCCTTAAACCGACTTTACAGAAGACTACTTTTTTATATGCGTATATGACAGAATTCTTTAGAATGTCACCGAAATGTTTAAACTCGTTTCTAGAAGTTTGTTGTGCTCCAATTAAATTAATTCCTAAGATTAGAAGTCACTATTATGTGATAGGGATTTTTCACTTACAATATGATTAGTTAATATTTACCTGAGGTGTTAGTGACATCTGTAACTCATTAGTGAGGGTGGTGTTCTAGCGAGAAACAACGGTAGCGTAGAGCAGTCGTATTGTCCTGCGCCGGCGGCGTTCCATCTCCAGGGTTGCCACTCAATTATAATTGTGTGTCCAATAAATAGGACTCCTGTCCTGTGTGTCCTGGGTACTTGCTAATAAAAATGATGCATTAAAATCCAATCCATGCTCCTTAAAACAATACCCTCTACCTATCTCTCAAAGTTCCAGTTTAACTTGACATTGATAAATTTGGTTATAAGGTAATTTCTCTGGTTAAGTTCTCATCTCCAGTAACCGTACCTACCTATGGCACTTCTTAACATTTCTATAGACCCTCTAAACGATAAACCAGACGTAAACTGCATAAACGATATGTGTATTATTGCTTTTATAGAAATAATATTTATTACATAATTTCATAAGGTTTGTCGAACAGATGTATGAAATAAAATATAATATAAACTAAGCTTTAAATAAACTAAATATTTACAAGTAAAAAAGAGGCTCCAGCTCGGAGCTCGGCGGTAGGGTGCCCAGAAGGCTGGCCGCATTGCCGCGCTGAACAGCAACGCTGATCCGCTGAGCGAGGTACGCACCAGCCTTCTGGTCACCCGTCGCTTCCACAAGGCGCTTGTTTTACTTTTATTAGAAAGAATAACAAGAAAAAGAGTTACCAGCGTACGTGTGTCGAGCTGTAATGGGGCAACAGTGATTATTATGTATTAAAGGTTACCTTAAGACACGGTAAATATCCTATTTCATTTACGAGTAGTATTATCGTGGACATCCGATTGCAACAAATGAAATAAATACTAGAGATGTACCGACCAGTCGGGAAAGCCGACTATCCGGCCACATTTATAGTCGGCGATTAGTCAGCAACTAGTCGGCAAAAGAGACCGACTATTCGGCACTTAATGATTTACTACAAAATATAAAAACTACCAATATTTACTTCAAGTTTCATATTTTTAAGTAGGAATAGGAACTTTTTATATTGATCATAGTAACTTACAAAAAATGGACTAGAGATGTTCCGACTATCCGGCCACATTCATACTTAGTCGGCAACTAGTCTGCACCTCAGCACCAATAAGTCGGCAAAATCCATAGTCGGCCCATCTCTAATAAATACTCGTTTACTGACCACAGGAGAGACTTGTTTTTCAACTGTGTATGCCCCTAATGGCCCTAAATCTCAGTGTTGCGAGCCCTGCGCGGGCGCCGGTGTCGCGGAATTGTCCTCGCGCCAGCCGCTACTTCCTGGTTCAGAATTTGTTGGATTTCTGCTAAAGCTCTTCTTTGTTTTTTGATTTAGAACACGAGATTACAGATAATAGAGCTAGTGTACGTACCAATTACGAAAGATAACTATTCGATTTTTATTTGCTTCTGCCCCCGACTTAGAGAAATAATTTTAAAATTATGTTAGACACAGGTTTTATTTTTAAAATGTTATACTAACTCCTTTACTCATATACGTCAATCAAACCTCAATTATGTAGCTGCTAAAATTCTTTGGTCCTTATCTGTCACCTTGACATTTATTTTTGTGAGAAAAGGTCAAAACACATTTTAGTTAGCAAAGGTTAAAGAAACTTAACAAGTTTTATGAATAAGGGGGTAGGTCCCTCCATTTCACCCCTTAACACTTTCGCTGACAAACTTTTCGTGGCGCTACGCAATTTCCTCTACATACGGGGAAACGCATGATATCGGCTACGCGTCTAGAAGCAGAGCTCCCGTTAGGCGGGTTACCAGCAGTGAATGAATGTGTTAAGGAAAGATTTCCGGGATAAGAAAGACTCCCATGCCCTTTGCCGTCTTAAACTATCTCTTCTCTATGCTGAATTACATCTAAATCCGTTCAGTGGTTTAATTATAAAGGTTGTCTGAAAGAGAACTCTTTAGCGATAACACCGCCTGTTCTGCCTGTCTCCTTGATCTTTGTTTTTCTTTTGTATTTGCTGCTTTATTGTGTGAGGTGTGCAATAATAGTAGATTGTCTCTCAAGGGATCAAAATGATATATTTACGGCGAGGGCGGTATGTTCCCGACTGACGCGGAAGATTTTACAATAAAATTATTAGCGAAGCGAGGGATTCAAGTGTTTGCTCCCAAGGCGGAAATCTGTAATTTTGATAACGTGTGATACATACTGCTTTTCACACCGCCCATGACACGCGCTGCAAAAACATGAAATGTCTTACAAATAATTTTGCTACTGAGTGGCATATACTGCTTTTCACACATTCTATTAGGAAAGAGTCACTGTAACAACTGAACATTTTTTTTTCTCTTAACTAAGTTGTGATGTTTTCTACTCGTACCTGCCCAAACATGTTTCATTAAATTAAAATAAATAACTGTCATTCAATTTAAACTCTAAACTAAATGTATTTTTTTTTGTTTCAGGTAAATATCTTCTAATTTCTACTGCCTAGGAATTTTATTTCGAGTAAGGTTTGTTATAGCTACAACGACGGGTGTTTTAAGAAAATATTTGTTTTTAGTTCGGTCTCTAAATTTAATAGTTAACTTTTTTAGCACTACATAAGTAGTAAAATGTAGATGCAATAGTACTAAAAATAAAAATGTAAAAGTTGCAGGGAAATGATCAAAACTGAGATTTGATCAATCCAATCCTTAACGGATATGCACTATCACTACATACTATAAAACAAAGTCGCTTTCTCTGTCCCTATATCCCTATGTACCTATGCTTAAATCTTTAACGCTAACTACGCAACGGATTTTGATGCGGTTTTTTTTAATAGATAGAGTGATTGAAGGGGAAGGTTTATATGTATAATAACATCCATTAAATAGTGCACCCGTGCGAAGCCGGGGCGGGTCGCTAGTATGATATAATTTGCGCATAAAAATACAATGTTTTGATCCTATCCCTGTATCCATTTAGAAATGACAAAATCGGCTATAAATGTCAACTCGATTTGTCATTTTACTACAGCCTGGCTTAGTTAACAAGTTTATGACAATAATACGAGTACCTAACATTAAAAACGCTTCAACCGTTTAAGCAATGTCGGGCTATGTATTAGGGATGTTACGGAGGTTCGACTTCGGCTCCGATATACCGAAACTTTCGGCTGAATTCACACCTCCGGCTTCGGCTTCGGTTTCGTCTAATTTGAAGCGAACACCTCCGGCTCCGGCTTCGGTTTCGTCTAATTTTAAGCGGAGGTTTAAACGGAGCCGAAAGTCAGCGGTTAAGATTATTAAGTATCACGAATATCACGATTTCACGATAATAAATGTTTGCAAGTTTGCTCATACCTATTGATTTTTTTAAATTTATATTAAAAAACTAAGTAGCTAGCATTGTTTTTATTTTATCGCCTGACTCCGCCTTAACATAAAAAATATAAATAGATTAGGTTCACAATGTTCACATTAGTCTCCCTCCACCTCCACCTTCACCTCCGGCTCCGGTTTCGGATTCGGTTTCGGTTTCGCTTTTGGGTTAGCTTTCGGTTTCGGATTCGCTTTCGGTTTCGTTAAAACAAATTTGAAAACTCCGGTTTCGGCTTCGGTTCCGATAAACCCACCTCCGTAACATCCCTGCTATGTATAAAATGTGATACTAGTCTCCTAAATGAGAAGTCCTACTGTAATGTTCATCACTCCGTTGACATTTCTGTCGACACTAGTTTACCAAACAAGGGGTTCATTTGCACTCAAAAGTGGTTGTAAATTGATGAGTTGAGCGAGCGGCTAACGTAACCTGTAAATTAGCTTTGCAAAGTGTTCAAGTATATTAGAACGCCGAAGAAAATTAAAATATTAGGAAATGTTCCCAGCATTAGCAATAGTACCTAAGTTAAAATGTAACTAACTTATTCAAAAAATTTACCATTTTACCTAAAATGTTCTTACCTAACATAAATGTCAAAGTGATAAAGACGAACGAATTTTAACGGCATTTTAAGAAGCGTCATGTTTTCCGAGTTTTAATATTTAATATTTGGACCTGACTGTGGCTTTATAGGCCGGGCCCAATAAAGCGATAGGAGTGCGCGCTTGGAGAGTAGCCTGGGGAAAATCCAGGGGAAAACCTCCAACACGACCACGGGTGTGATTTGGAACACTGGAATACTCTAAGAGTTTGCGCTCCAGTGAGATTGGTTGAGCGGTTTCAACCGAATCTGAGGTGTGAGTGGAATCGAGCTACTGGGAGTTTTGTTTACTGGTAATGTAAGACATGATATAAGATATTTTTACTGTGGTTAACATTCCATTTATAAGAAATTCCTGGCTGACAATATTCCCATGTCAGTCAAGTTCTCGCATTGTTTATTCCGAGGCGGTTTCGCATAATATTCCATGGACATAGCATATGCATTATTCTCGTCGCGACCCTAAAGGAAATCCCTGGAAAAATACTTGCATAAATAAAAATCCATTTCGTTTGCTGAATATGTTACTAGTAACTTCTATTTTCCAATGGTTGTTTTTCGCGAGGGTTGAGTAGATGGCGATTCTACTTTTTCATGTACATAATTTTCTTAAGGGGATGCCTCGATTCCGTCAGCCACGCTCCCCGTGAAAGAGACACGCTTATGTCTTTCGCGCACGACAAAACGAGATGCAAAACTCTTCGGGAATGGCATTTTTAGACAAATCTCGATAATTATCTGACTGTGTGCAGTTTTATTAAATTTCCTCTTGACAGAGTTTAAATGAGATAAAATACTATGGTTTTAATTTAATTGTGTCGTTTGATAATGCGATGTTTTAGTAGGCTGAGTAAAAAAAGGAAAATAAAGACTCACCTTGGGTTTTTTTTTTCTATCAAGTTGTTTTTTTTTCTTTTTGTACTCAGCCTGCTAAAACGACGCATTATTAAATGTCACAATTAAGTTAAAGTGATGGTATTTTACCTCATCTAAACTCTGTCAAAAGGAGATTTAATAAAACTGCACACAGTCAGATATTCGTCCACATTTGTCTACAAAAGTCATTTCCGAACATGGTTGCATCCCGTTTTGTCGTACGCGAAAGACATAAGCGTGTCTCTTTCACGGGAGGCGTGGCTGACCGAATTGAGGCATCCCCTGAATAAGAAGGATGTGATTGAAGAGATGACGAGTGACAGAGATGTATGGAAGAAAAAGACAGACTGCGCTGACCCCAAATAAATGGGAGCAGCGAATGATGATGATTTGGTCTAACGGATTATAACCTTATTCCAGTGTGAACCCATTCTTAAGCAGGCGCGGATCCAGGATTTTGTTGGGGGGGGGCACTTCCGAACTTTCCAAAAATAAATTGTAAAAAAAAAACTGTAAAGTATAGGTATACAGATAAAATTTTAATTTAGAATATGCAGTTTGAAAGTATCATAAGGATACTTATTCTATAAAAAAATCACTCTGGTTGGCAGGAGGTTAAACATCGAATTCGAGTTTTTTCGGCCAGTTTTAGCAAACCTTGTTATAACATTGTTTATGTCGATTGGGATTTGTCTATGTATGTGCAAGACCAAGAAGACGGTTCTCGGTCATTGTGGATCTTAAATAAGTTTTAAGACGCCGCAACGACGAAAACGACCTCTCGGCACTTGCATTGGTCACAGGCAGTGTGGCAAGGATAAGGGTCAGCTCGTGTATTAAGGAGAATGCATCCTTGTCGCAACTTGACAATATATCAAGGGCTGTGATGGGTAACTCTTTACATTGCGCCTTTTCCTTGAGCCATTTTTCGCGCCACAGCAACCATTCGTCCGAAAGAAGAACAAAATCAGCACCTTTATTCACCGGAAGAAGCGGTCCGAAGCGGTTGACAACTGATTTTAGACTTATTTCGTCGAACTTGGATTAATTTTTCCCGCGCGCTTTCTCAGTATTTGAATTTTTTATTTTACAATTTATTTATTTTTTGTAAATTTATAGTTGCACTGACTTTTGATAACTGTTTTTATTGTCAGAACATATTTCCTACGCCAGGACATAGGCAATTGCCCTCCCCTGACACAGGCCTCAGGGGGGGGGGCAATTGCCCCTGTTGCCCCCCCCCCCCTGTATCCGCGCCTGTTCTTAAGAAACTAATATCTAACACGAAGAGTAATTAGTACCGACCGTAATAAATGTTTACGGACTGTTCCGAGTTTAAAACTCAATTAATCAATTGTAATTTGGTCTCCATATCGGCTCCCTGGGGCACCGAATTTCGTAAAGTAATTAAACAATTATTTGGAGTGGCCCTTGCTCTAAATACTTCTCAGAGTGCTGTTGATTTATTATCACACCAACAAAACGTATTATAGTCGGTATATAGTCGGTTACCACACGCGACGTCGAACTAAACGAAGAAAAGATCTATAAGATACTATTGATGTTTATTTTTAATACAGCATAATTGTGGGTGTGGTTCACATCTGAGAGCAAATATACAGGATGTCCCACGGCTATGCCACATGGTGGGAAAGTACCTTGAATATTGTAGATGGAACATTTTACTGAAAGAAGACATGGGTTATGATCATTTCGTCTAAAACGCAACTAGTACAAGCGGTAACAGGTCTAAAACGCTGCTAGTCTAAAACGCATCTCGTCTAAACTGCAACTGGTCTAAGTAGCTACCAGTCTAGGTCGCTACTGGTCTAAGTAGCATCTAGCCTAGCAGGCAATTCGCAACTGGTCTACAACGCATTTAGCCTAAAACACAACTGGTCTAATACGCTTCTAATCTAAAACGCAACTGGTCTAATAAGACATCTAGTCTAAGGCGCACCCCGTTTAAAGCTGATTTGGTCTAAAACGCTCCTAGTTTAAACTAGATGTCAATCGTCGGTAAGGTTCAGCCTTTTATTTCCTGTTTATTCTTAAAACCGTGCTAGACCCACCATACTACCGCCTATACCCCTAGTGGTACGGTGGGTATTTGTATAATCCCCACGGTACCACCATTAAAGTGATGTGAAAGTCAATAAAAGAAAAGTCGTTATTCACGAATTAGTATTTATTAATCACTTTAATACATACATACGCACATACAAACTTGAAACAAATAATCCAATGGTAATACGAATTATGGCTTGTGATTTAGACGAAATGATCATAACCCGAAGACATTATTTGAATTTAAAAAATAATTTAATCTGAATTCACAGGTTTTTAAATAATTATGTGGTTGAACCGGGAATCGAACCCTTTACACGTGATCAATTGATTAATTTTGTATTAAAAATGTTAAAATCCATGGTCTTCTTTTTATTTCTGATACTATGTTATTTAGCAAAAAATAATCCATATGAGCCTTTCGATTGGTATGATAAAGCTACAGGGTAATTATTTTTCTTGTGTAACGGGTTCGATTCCCGGTTCACGGTTTAATTATTATTTAAATATCTGTGAATGCAGTTTAAATAATTTAAATTTATTTATTTGATGTACCTAAATAGATTTTGACTTGTAAAAGTGCCCTTGAGGCCTATTTGCAGAATAAATGTTTTGATTTTGATTTTGATTTTTAAAATTAAAATAATGTCTCCTTTCAGTAAAATGTCCCATCTACAATATTCAAGGTACTTTCCCTCCATGTGGCATAGCCGTGGGACATCCTGTATAGTAAGCTAGCTTTCTCCCGCGTCTTTATCCTCGCGGAACTCATTTATATTCAGCGGGTGCAGCGGCGGAAAATGCCGAAATATTAAAGCTTAATAAATATAGGGGCCTCAGGGAGTACAATTTTGTACCTTTTGGTGTCGAAACTCTTGGTCCATGGGGTCCCAGCGCGCACAAGTTATTTACTGAAATCACGAAGCGTTTGGTTGACGTAACTGGTGACCGAAGAGCTGGCGACTTCCTCGCACAACGTATCAGCATTGCGATACAGCGAGGAAATGCCGCCAGCATCCTCGGTACAATGCCCCAAGGGCATGTTTTAGATTTAAGTTAGTTGTAATATTATGTAAGTTATTGTTATAACTATTATTACCCCCTGTAAATACATATATTTATATTCTGCCCCTATTTCACCCCCTTAGCCAACCAACCAACCAGCGCTGCAGGTGTCTAACACCTCGGCATATATAATGCTGAGACAGCAACCGATTCACTGCCGCGAAGACGCACTTTTTAACTGTATGTTCATGTACTGAGTATATTATATTTGTAACGGTGTGTCTTTTGATGCAGTGAATAAATGCTTTCTTTCTTTCTTTCCTTAGGAGATAATTTCCGGAATAAAAATTCATCTCATCTCCATACCAAATTTAATAGTAGTAACTTACTAAATTTGAATGAAATAATGTATAGTTGGTTTTATTTTGCATTAATATACAGTCACCCAAAAACCTGTTGCCAATTCTCAACTCTATTACTTGAAGATTAAAGTCCAAAGGTTGTAGACCATTTTTGTCTGACTGTACAAACCATACCAGTTGTGGCGTGTAAATATAGGTAATCATATAAAGCCCTGGGCTCAGACGGAATGTCCGGCGCGTGACACCGCATATCGCCAACGATCAACACGTACTGGAAGATCACAATACAATAGAAAATCTTTATGTATACAACAGGTGGGTCATTGTCAGTTGTAAAAACAAAAGTTGTCCACCCGGTGGTCAATAATTAACGGCTTATGTACGTATAAGTTATGTTTTTATTACATGGATTTATAGTTATGGAAACACCGTTTATGCGAGTTACTAGACCAATCCAAAATTAAGCTTTGTGGCCCTTAACTTTTGATATGTCCACCGAAAAGACGCGAACTTAAATCTGACAATGACACAGGTACAAAAGAATTGTCAATGCAGTGTTGCCAGATGGTTACATTTCTTACATTTTTCGTAACTTTTGACCAGCTCTAGTAACATGTAAGTAACTTCTGTTGTAAGGGAAATTTTCGTAACTTTTAAGAACAATGAAACTCTATTTAAAAGAAAGGTCTTTTGTATCTAACCGGGACCAAGCGGGACAATTTATAAGCTTCCATACAGGGAAGGTGACAAAAGAAACCACATAATACGATTCTGTCAGTTCGTCTGTTGTACGAGTATGTATAACTATGTATGACATTTGAGATATTCATCAGCTCGCCGAATTCTAGCTGCATGTGGCTACTAATTTCTTAAAATCGGCAGTTTTGATCAGTAATTATGAGAAATAGCAAAAATGTAACTTTTGCATCAAAAATGTAACTTTTCAAGAAACGAAATTAATTTACGTCCCAAGGGCCCTGGCAACACTGTGTCAATGACACACGAAGACAGAGGTTCAGCAGGCCTTATTAGAGCTATTGCTTCCAGACATCATTCAGTTACAACAACTGTAACTTGTAGGTCTATGTAGCTTTTATAAGTACGCCCATATATGAAGCCGATAATCTCATTATATTAAGAAGAAAATATCTGTTACTATAAACCTAAGTAAAGTTAAAAATATATTAACTAACAAAAATAAATCTAATTACCGCTAAATTAAAACCTAAATATATAACTAAATTAAATCTAAAAATGGCCCCCGCGGCATTGTGCCGAAGATACTGGCAGCATTCCTTCTTTGAATAAAAATCAAAAATCAAAATCAAACATTTATTCTGCAAATAGG
The DNA here is from genome assembly GCA_963556455.1 of Epiblema foenella. Classification (NCBI taxonomy): domain Eukaryota; kingdom Metazoa; phylum Arthropoda; class Insecta; order Lepidoptera; family Tortricidae; genus Epiblema; species Epiblema foenella. The sequence continues at coordinate 25,701,579 of OY747099.1, read as the reverse complement.
CCACAAGGGCACTTTTACATGTCAAAATATTAATTTACAATTTAAGAAACTCTGAATATAATAAGTAATACATTTTTCATGTCAAAATATTAATTTACAGTTCAAGAAGGAATAATAATTTCGAGTTTACAATTATAACAAAATTAATGTCATACAGTGAAGATAAACTTGCAAAGTTATCTATTACAAATATTACATCATCAGTAAAGTTAGAGATGTATAAGGTCTCAAGATTAAACAAGGAGTATAATTAAATTAATATAATATCCCAGAGATGTACATGGTCTCTGAGCGTCAAAATTAAAATTAATTTAATATTGTTAGAGATGTATATGGTCTCTAAGTCACTGATAATAAAAACGAATAATAGCCAAACTTATTCGTTGGCCGAGGTAGCTGCCAGCTCTTCGGTCACCTGTGGCATCAATAAGCCTCCTAGATAGTCCCTTGAAGAGGCTTAGAGCGCCAGGACCCCACGGACCGAGTGTCTCAACGGCGAAAGGCGTGAACAAGTATTCAGCGCCGAGACCGCTATATTTGCCGATTTTAACAAACTACAGGAGAAGCATTTTTATTCTAAAAAAAAAACTGTCTTAGTCGTCTAGTACACATAACACAAGCCTTCTTGAGCTTACTGTGGGGCTAGTTCGATTTGTGTAAGATTGTCCCTAATATTTATTTATTTATTTATTAGTGTTCCATTAACGATATCTCGTCTCGCTTAGGATTTATTTGTCTTCCACTTATAGAAAAGCATATTATAATATTCTTCTTCTTTAGCGTTACACTATTGGCCAGGCCTTGTACTCCGAACATCGAAATCCGAACTTCGTATCGTGCCGTCCCTTTCACTCTCGTATTATGCACTATATGAGTGAAAGGGCGGCACGATACGAAGTTCGGAGAAGGCCCTGTGAGTGGTCGTGGTCACGTTGATTTTGTGGCCTGCTACACAATGCGACGCTATCTTTGCGAACTGCCGCCCTCCTGGTACATTTGAACAAACGTAATAAAATATGAAATGATATGGTATGATTTATTTATCTCACAATATACAAATGTCACTTAAAATTAAACATAGTCAATTTTTAAGGAACTAAAATTGTGATCGTCAATTATATAATACTAGCGACCCGCCCCGGCATCGCACGGGTGCAATGCTGATGCATGTATTATACATATAAACCTTCCCCTTGAGTCACTCTATCTATTAAAAAAACCGCATCAAAATTCGTTGCGTAGTTTTAAAGATTTAAGCATACATATGGATATAGGGACATAGGGATAGAGAAAGCGACTTTGTTTTATACTATGTAGTGATTTTCAAATTGCATTAAAATTATCAATATTTTACAAGTATATGAGTATATACGTCAACAAGTTACAAAGTAAAGATTCAAGATTGAGAGTCAGTTGCAACAACATACGATCAAATACAAATACAAAATACAAATTCTTTATTTGCTTGAACACGGTTACAAAGATCTTATATTTAGAAAGTTCATGCGTATTCAACCTGCATGCAGGTGTGCAAATTTTATCAGTCATATTTCTAATTTAATAGAAGTCAAATGTATTACAATGTCAAATATTTATTGTATCATATTATAATTTAGCTTTTAGCGCGTCAAATATTCATTAATATTGTAAAAACAATCATCGTCAAATATGACGCCAGCAGCTGTCACCCCATAGAAACTTGTCAAACTTTCCATACAATCAGATTTTAATGAACACCGCTTACGATTACAGACGGCTTGGTGCAACACACTCTAAGATGTTAATACTTTAAAATGAAGACCATTCACCATCTATAAAATAACAAAATGTAACGTTCTTCCCGAAGTGTGTCTATTCATGCAGTGCCTATATCCTGGAGGGTCACTTACATGCTCGATGGTCCCCCGCGGCTATCGGTATTACCTGGCCCTAAACCACCTATAATTACCGCCCTTGAGGTAAATATCTTCCTTGGGTCGTCAACCAATTGTTGATGTATTTTATCGGAAACTAGCGACCCGCCCCGGCTTCGCACGGGTGCAATGCTGATGCATGTATTATACATATAAACCTTCCCCTTGAGTCACTCTATCTATTAAAAAAAACCGCATCAAAATCCGTTGCGTAGTTTTAAAGATTTAAGCATACATAGGGATATAGGGACAGAGAAAGCACTTTGTTTTATACTATGTAGTGAAGAAACAGGAAATATTATTCATTCAATATGTTCATTGCTGAAGGCAATCAGCGTTTTTCTTTACAATTCGAGGCTGAATGTGTTTTGAGTGTCTGTAGAAAGCTATTCAAATACTGTAGGTTAGTATTTGATTAAATAATTATAACCTTTAACTAATATTTTCAATTTTATTCATAGATGCTTCTATGAATCTAATTGAGATGCTTCAATGAGATGAGTTACAATATCTCCATTTTAACTTGATTGTGTCGCTTATTACATTCATGTATTGCTCGAGTTGGTTTGACTAAATTAAAAATAAAAAACAGAACTTTTTTCCATGAAAATTTTAGGCCATCTTTTTTTGGTTTCCAGCAAACCTTCAAGAAAAGAGCGTATTCCCTTCTGAAAGGCCGGCAACGCACTTGCGACTCCTCTGGTGTTGCAGGTGTTTATGGGCGACGGTAATTGCTTACCATCAGGCGATCCGTCTGCTCGTTTGCCCCCTATAACATAAAAAAACATATTTAGCCCAGATACATATGTCCGAAAAATCTTTTTGTTTCCTTTCCTTTGACAAATTACAATGGAAATTTATCAATGCTCAAAAACAATATATCTGCTAATCTCTGCAGATCTTAAAAAGAAGAAAATGTCCTCATTCCAATTGCGCATTCTGATTTCAAATCTCATAAATATAACGATTGTACGAAGTAAAAGTATAAGCTTAGTAAAGGCGTGTCGTAATTAAGCTATGCAATAGTGGGTGTCAATTCTTTCAACAAGGCTTCTCATTCTATCAATCTCCGTTAACGTTTAACGTTACGCAAGGGACCACACACGCTGTGTACAATCAACATCAAAAATATCTATACGCACTCTAGTCACAAAATATGCGAACATTTTTTTTGACAATCTTACACAAATCAACCTAGTCCCAAACTAAACAAAGCTTGTACTATGGGTACCAAGTGACGATATACATACTTATATAGATAAATAGATACTTAAATACATAGACGACATCCATGACTCAGGAACAAATATTCGTGTTCATCACACAAATACATGCCCTGACCGGGATTCGAACCCGGGACCTCCAGCTTCGAAGGCAGGGTCACTACCAACTAAGCTAAAGCGGTTGATGTTAGTGACAAAGGCGTACCTAAAAGCGAACAGATATTTTTGGAACATACATATATTTATGCCTTTGACTGTACCAGTGGCCATGCGTCGAAAGAACTTCTCAATTTACAGGTGCTTAATTTTGAGAAAATACATCCTCCTAAGGTTTTTGACCTATTTTAAAGCTCAGATCAGCTTGGGCTTATCAAACAATACGTCATTTTATATTCCGTGTAAGTTATTTGTTCGTACTCAAAGGTATGTATGTATGTAAATACTTTATTGTACACAAGACAAGTAAAATAAATTATACAGAAATAAAACAGCAAAAATAACTTAACCAAAATTACAGTTAAATCAACCTATCTCAAAAACTATAAGAGATACTTTGATCAAACCAAAAATCGTTGAAAGAGTTAATTAGCATGCATCACCTCTATTTTTTTTAGAATTTTATACCCCGTAGTTATAAAAATAGAGGGGGGGGGACATACTTTTTACGACTTTGAGAGCTGATATCTCAAAAACCGTTCACTTTAAGAAAAATGTTTTTTAGAAAACTTTATATCATTTTAAAAGACCTTTCCATTGATACCCCACACGGGTATGTACATCGAAAAAAAAATTTTCATCCCTCAGTTACATGTATGGGGGGCCCCACCCCCAATTCTTTTTTTTACTATTTAGTGTCATAATTTTGTAGCGGTTCATACAACACATATTCCCATCAAATTTCATCACTGTAGTACTTATAGTTTCCGAGTAAATCGGCTGTGACAGACGGACAGACGGACAGACGGACAGACGGACAGACGGACATGACGAAACTATAAGGGTTCCGTTTTTGCCATTTTGGCTACGGAACCCTAAAAAACAGATCAATCATGTACAAAGGCGAACTTATCCCTGTAAGGGATCTCTTCCAGTTAACCTTTGAGTAATTGAGTGAATAATAGGAACTAAACTGTAGACAAACCAACACGTGTACAAAGATGTATTTATATAAATATTCTAGATATACACTACACATTAATAAACATATATAACTACTAATATATAAATATATATATATACATATATGTACATATATCTAAATAAAATATAAAATAATACATATAAATATAGTATGCAAGCAATTCACTAGTCATTGGATAGCCATAATTCAAAGGTTGTCTGAAAGAGATCTTTCCACGTCAGACAGTAATCCGGCCTTATGATTACGTAAAGGTAACTCCGCGACAAAACGCTTTCACGTCAGTTGTGATGGTGGTCGTGGATGACCAAAATATGGAAATAAAGTCGTTACTTGAATTATAAGTCCCATTAAGCAGTTTTCTTTTAACTTAATTAAGTATTTCATCTATTTTGAACTCATTAACACTTTTACTTTCTTAAGAGATACGTTTTAAAGTCATAACAACAGATGGCATTAATGACGTCTTTAAAGTTGCTTTTGCCAGTTTCGAAGTTGCTTATTTTCCTGGTCGGGCTATAATAATTATGTATTGCATTCTAATGTTTCCATGCACGCATTCCGAAGAGATCATGTATAGGTTAGGTACCTTAGCCAGTATACATTATTAAATGTATAATTCGTAAACCTCAATAAACGCAGCCCTGTAATATAGAAATCGCAACATACCATGAAAAACTTGGCATTGTTATAATATATAGAATACTAGCGACCCGCCCCGGCTTCGCGCGGGTGCACTATTTAATGGATGTTATTATACATATAAACCTTCCTCTTCAATCACTCTATCTATTAAAAAAACCGCATCAAAATCCGTTGCGTAGTTTTAAAGATTTAAGCATACATAGGGACATAGGGACAGTGAAAGCGACTTTGTTTTATACTATGTAGTGACAAGAATATTAGCTAACATTGAAAGTATACTCGTAAAAACTATAACTACGTCATTTCAAACCTTATTCACATCACGGAAAGTTGACATCAGATTTTCTGTCCGACAATCTTTTAAAAATTGATTTCAGTATTCATTTTAAAGAACAATGAACGTATTACGTGACAATTACATTATTGTAAAGCAGATAAGGGAGTGTTCCCTTGTCTGCTAAGACAATAAGTGACTTAATTCACTATTACGAATTCTGAAAACACCAGTTAATGTACAAATGAACGATGCTAAAATTACACATTAACATTTATAAGATGGCTGGTGAAAAGTGTTAATAAGTTTTTCATAATCGGTAAGTGACTTTAGCATGTAAATATTATTGATTAAAGTGGATATTGAAGCAGCAAGTAAGCTGAAACACTTATTGAGAAAAGAGTGTTTGAAATAAAACAACTGATTGGCTAGAATAGTTATCTATATTTACTCGTATTTCTATAAAAGTACCATTTACGCGTGGAGTGGTACATATTTTATTTTTTATTGACAGTAGACTTATTATAAAGTTCAAAACTGCTGCCATTTTTTTTATTGAGTATCGTTTTTAAGAAATATTCTTTTAATCTTATCTTTGACATAACACACGTTTGGTCGCATTAATAGGATCGTGCCTTGGTCTGCTGCGAAACAACAAAAAATCAACTTGACAGCTGACAGATGTCAAATGTGACAGTTACATCACATGGCCTAAAAGTAACAATGGATTTACTTACATGTACAATCGAGTTACGTCACATGCACTTACCACGGGCGGTGGCTCAGATCCGCATATTTATCGTCCTTGCCTTCGGCTCGGGCCTCTTATACAGACATTCTTTGCTTTACCGCCCTAAGTAAGTAATGTATATTACCAACTTCGGCAGAAACATAAATTAACAACATATTGGAGCAAGGCCCGAACAATGCCCAAGCGACTCATTCCACACTACCCTGTCTTGCCACATAAGGGTAGAACTTCCTAACCCAATTATATGATACGGTATTACCCTAACAAACGGTTAGGAGGGTTAGTAAACGTCCTTCGGATCGGAAACGTGTTATTTTAACGTGACTAGGTTGTGACCAACATACCAACTACCAAGCTGATATTTAATTATTTACACGTAATTAATTTAATTAATTATTTGTGGACAATCTTACACAAATCAACCTTACACTAAGCAAAGCTTGTACTATGGGTACTAAGTGACGATATACATACTTATATAGATAAATAGATACTTAAATACATAGAAAACATTCATGACTCAGAAACAAATATTTGTGTTCATCACACAAATAAATGCCCTGACCGGGATACGAACCCGGGACCTCCAGCTTCGAAGGCAGGGTTACTACCAACTAGGCTAAACCGGTCGTCATCGGAGTAGAAAAGTCACTTTCCTAAAAAGTAGTGCCTACGCCCTACTTCTTTCGGATACAATTAGGACACGCTTGACTTTTTTTAGTGCTTAAAAAATTACACACTATGACGTCACAGAGGGGATACTCTGAAATCCGAACTTCGTAATATCATGTCGTCCCTTTCACTCATATAGTGTATAACACGATAGTGAGGGACGATACGATACGAAGTTCGGATTTCGAAATTCGGAATATAGGCTCTGTTTGCTATAGACCGCCCAGTTCTAGAAGAGACTTTGCTTGCTGACTTTGCTAATTTACGATTAAATTCTATTAATTCTCGTAATTCTATAAAATCGTTGAGAAACGCAAGGTTGCTTTTATATTCCACGTATTTAAATTGTTTTACTGATTAAATTTCTTAAATTATCTTTTATATCTAAATGCATGTTTTGTTTCATTCGAATTTTTATATTTGTGTATATAAAAATTCGAATGAAATGAACAGGCATTTTCGTGCAATATTATCTGCCGTGTCGCAATTTCAATTTCAACTTAGAACAATATTTCCTGAACGTATTCCAACAGTTTATTAACACGTCAGAATAAAATAATCCTGGCAGGTTAGAAACATTTTTCTAAATTTAAAAAGTAGCACCTTTGAAAACCGATGCGTTCGACTTAACGGTTTCCTAAAACCAATTCCATTTCTGGCCGCAGCAATAATTGGCAGTGCTCGCGATATCCTATGAATAAGTTTATCTGGAGCTCGATTTTCAAACCGCACGGACCGTTATTGTTATTATTTGCCCGAGAAATGCCGCAGCCTTGTGCCCAGATATGGTAAGTGACCACTGGGCACTATTATACCTTAATACTTACACCCGTTTGTGGGATATTTGAGCGCTAACGGCGCTTTATTTACTCGCGATTAGATACAATGTGCGATTTGATTTGTTTTATATAGGGTCGATAGGTTAGCGACCAGCTAATTTGGTGCGCCGGTTTGCGGCCACCTGGACGAGTTTATGAACTAAAAGGATGTTTTCTCGTTTGTAGGGTTCCATACCCAAAGGGTAAAACGGGACCCTATTACTAAGACTCCGCTGTCCGTCTGTCACCATCAGGCTGTATCTCATGAACCGTGATAGATGGTTTAAATCTTCACAGATAATGTGTTTCTGTTGCTGCTATAACAACAAATACTAAAAAACAAAATAAAATTAATATTTAAGGGGGCTCTCATACAACAAACGTGATTCTTTGCCGTTTTTATAGATAATGGTACGAAACCCTTCGTGCGCGAGTCCCACTCGCACTTGGCCGGTTTTTTAGTAGATTCCCATTCAATTGCTACCATTTAAAAAGCATACTGTACTGTTTCTTAGAGCCTTTAAAAATGTAAAACAACTTCGTTCTTCAGGTGGTCGCAAAATGATGCTAATTATGTCGCTCCGCTAGTAAATACACTACCTCTTATTCATAAACGTCTATCAAACCTATATTAGCTAACTGGCCGCTAAAGTTCGTTTGTCTTTATCTGTCACTTGACGTTTGTGAGAATGGGACAAAGAACATTTTAGTTTGCAGAGGTTTGTAATATAAGTTTATGAATACGGGGGTAAGTTTGTATATTAACATTCGTGGCATTGCGTCAATTGCGTGTTTTGGTTTTTGTCTTTATTATTGCATAAAGACTATCACACACTGCAGCGGTAAGCGGGGGCGGCCGCGGTACTGTCACTATCACAATCAAGGCCGCGTGTCTGAATGAATATTAGGATTGTCATAGTGTACAACAGGCCGCAGGCTGCTGCAGTGTGTGACATGCTTAAGAGGCCTTATAAGTTTTAAAATATTTTGATTTCAAATTATGACAAAAGTATTGATAATACCAATAAAGTTATTAAAGGCTACGATAATTTTGTTAAAATTTTAGTTAGTAACATAGCTATTTTTTATTTTATTGTGTGTAGTAGAATTTAAGCGGAAAAAACAAGTATTTAGCTTGAAAATGGATTCCGATTTGGAGTGATGTTTGAAAAGATATTTTTTAATGAAAAGTCCAAAAAATACATTTGAAATTTATGACATAAGGTCGCAATAGTCCTGTTCTACATAGTAACATTGAGAAAATATCCAGATACGTGTCAATTCAAACAGAAAATGGCGTAAATAGGTGAGCGTTTTTTAACTGATAAGAACCCTTAAGAGTTTGAGTTTGACAGGCACATAAGGGGTAGAGGGTTCAGGCAGGGCACTTAAACAATTTTAGATCGCCTATAGCATCGGCATCGTAAAGAATACCCATAAAATAAAATAAGCGTGTTTTGTATGGGCGAGTTTTTTTATTTATTTATTAAAAAAATTATTGCACAAAACAAATGAGTAGAAATGGCGGACTTAATGCCTCAAGGCATTCTCTACCAGTCAACCAATTCAATTTTTCATTTTTTTGTTTTAAATCAAAAATTTGCTCTGTCAATAAAGTTATTTTTTGACACTATAAAGTCCTAATTACGAGCGGATTTTTCCAGTCCCTATTATTGGGTCCTTATCCTTTTTGCCAACCACCATTATTAGGGTTCTGTACCCGAAGGATCCAAACGGAACCGTATTGCTGTCACTCACGCGTCTGTCCGTCCGTCCATGCGTCCGTCCGTCGTCTGTCACAAAATCTAGCTCCGTATATTTTGACGTGACAACGTCTTATAAATTGGTTTGCCGGGTGACACTTCAAGAAACTGCGTTACGCTCCGCTCACGTTATGCGCTCACAATGAGAGCGAGTGAGAGGCATGGTTAGCCCGCCTAAGAGCGAGAGAGACAGACATAAAAAGTGGTTGTCACGTAAAACTTTCGCCCGTATACCGACTTTACAGGCAACCAATTTTTTTTTAACTACCCATTGACCTTCAAATTTGCTGATAATGTTTGTTATTACGTATACTTTACCAACAAATGCTAATATATTGATAAATCAGTTTTTTTTATTTGATTTATTTTTATTTTTTCCTATATTAAAACAAAATTAATTTTGCGATTGATTCGCAACTCTAAATGTGCGAAGTCGGACACGCACTTGGCCGGTTTTTTTGTAAATAAATAATATCTTGGTAACGTGCAATACATTTACGGTTGTATTTATTTACTAATTGTATAATTCTGCATAACTAACAACTTAACTCATAAAGCATGATTTACTTAGGTAACCTACACTATAGCATACATTAATCCTAGAAGGCTACGTGGCTTAATACTTGTCATAAAAACTTAATCATGCCAGCTACTGGCGCGATTTGTCATTGCATTAATGCCAGTAATTATCGGAAAGGTGTCAGCATGTCCCGAGTAGACGGGTTGACACTTGCCTCTAAACACATCTATCTCTGACCGCTGATCTACTAAATGGAGCCTCGTTTAGTACAAGAACTTGAAATGACAACGAGCAGTTTAGCTACTAAATTTAGGTTTTGGAGAATATTTTATTTTCCGTCAATGTTAGCAATTAATACTTAATATATAGCACTAATTTCAAGGGAACATCGCTGCGAGGCAGAGATAAAGAGTGTACATTAATTAACATTATTTTAAAAAGTGAGATTGAGTGCAGATATGAAAGTGATATTCATAACCCTGTCATGGAGTCCCAATGATATTTCTAAAAAAATGTCTTTAAGGTATATGTAAATATGTTGTTTCCTGATACAAAAAAATAAATAAAATATTAATTGGACGTTATTGTCACTGTCAAACCAGTGTTCCAAGCCCACGGAACCATCATCATTGTGCATGTTATTTATACTTTAGAACTCGCCAAGCAAGTAGCACGCGGTGTAAACGCAGCACGGTCCACTCGACCGACCCGTCGGCTCGACTCGGGCCACACATCAATCGCCGCGCACCGCTATATATTGGTCGCACTCTGATCGGTCAGTTTACTCTGAATTGTTTTAGCGTCACTGTCAAACCAGTGTTCCAAGCCCACGGAACCATCGTCATTGTACAAGTTATTTATACTTTAGAACTCGCCAGGCAAGTGGCACGCGGTGTAAACGCAGCACGGTCCACTCGACCGACCCGTCGGCTCGACTCGGGCCACACATCAATTGCCGCGCACCGCTACAAATTGGTCGCACTCTGATCAGTCAGTTCGCTCTGAATTGTTTTGTATGGATATACAGTTTGAGCTTACCAGGTGAAGTTACATGTGTAATTTTATTACTTTGAATGCGATATATACTAACAAATGTATTATTATTGTTAGTTGTGGGCCTTCTTTGCCGCCTCGACCAGTATTGATCTATTGTGGCAACAAATGTATTGTCTTAGGTCATATTTTACCTCGTGGGAGCCACGTGTAGCCGTCTTTCAATCTCCAAGGTCGCGGGTTCGAATCCACTGGCTTTTTCAAAGAACTTATTTACCAAATATCATTTGATATACAGTAAGAGTGGCTTTTGAAGGAAAATATGGTAAGAAATCGGATTAATCCCAATAAGGGCCAGTATCTCTGAGTTGGCAGGCTCCAAATAGACTAGGTGTACTATTACTTATTCTGTGCCCTCCTTACTCCAACGGGTAGTGCTTAATAGCCTGTTCACACGTGCGAAGTTCATACACTTGCTACTTGCCTTGCCACTTGACATCAGATGTATGAATTCGCACTTGCACTTTTCAATGTGTAAACAGACCATTAGATTGGTTTTACAGTAATAAAATGAGTTTTTTAGTCTGGATAATGAAACATTAGACTAGAAAAGAGCGGCAAAAAATCCACACTGCAACACTGTGTATAGTGTAACAAAACAATAATGATACTTAGGCAACAAAATAGAATGTTCGAACTACATAGTTCAGTACATACTTTGCGATAACACACACGCGTACATATATTCCGAGTCTGCTATGGAAGTAGCAATTCAAGCGGAATAATGTACTATGATACGATTTTCTGTATCCTGTTTTTGACCCGTAAAGGGACCACTCTACTTTTTCATGTACATAATTTTCAAATACTTTTTTTAATGCAAATTTTGGAATACTTGGCCCTCACTTCATAGTTTTGTATTGTTATTGAGAAAGAGGTTTAATTGCAGTATCACTTCCGATAGTTTTGGTAATTAACGAGCCACAACTAATATCCATAAATCGAGTAACTGAGTGCCCCTTGGATGTCTCACCATTTGTAAGAAAAAATGATTTTTACCAGTGTGTTACCCACCTTTTACAGCAATAAGTTAGTATTTAAGTATTTTTACCTTTAAATTCCTTTTATTAGGTTCAAGTACTATTTCGAAATCCTATTTTTGTACACTAATGCAATACATATCATAGATTTTTTTTGTAATAGAAAACTGGTCATGAAAAAGTAGAATGACCCAAAGGATCAAGCAATGTTTGGGAACAAAGCAATTAAGTGACGTTTGACACATTTGACGTAGATATTATAGTTGCCATTTAAAAAGTTTCAGCTTTCATTAGCCAGCGGCGCTACCGCGAACAGCAAATGAAGTTTTCCCTCTCTTTCGCACTTGTAAGTTTGTATATAAGTGAGACAGAGAGGGAAAACTTCGTTTGTGCCTTCGCGGTAGCGCCCCAGGAGTGCTACCGCTAACCGAAAACGAACGAAGTTCGAATATCTCCCTCTCTATCGCACTTGCTAATTAGTGCAACAAAGAGGGAGATATTCGAACTTCGTTCGTTTTCGGTTCGCGGTAGCCCCTCAGACTATTACCCCCTTATTCATAAACGTCTGTCAAACCTATATTAGTTAACTAGCCGCTAAAGTTCGTTTGTCCTTATCTCTCACTTTGACATTGACGTTTGTGAGAATGGGACAAAGAACTTTTTAGTTAGCAGAGGTTTGTTAAGTTTTATGAATACGGGCGTTAGTGTGGGGAATGTAACAAGTTGAAGCCACGCTTCTTGCGTCACTCACGTTACGCGGCACGTAAATCTCCGCTTTATAACAGCTACTTAGTAAGCCACATGCATTGTGTGGATCCATCTCAATGCCGCGCAGTCGCGTGTCTAATTAAAACGATATTACTAAGATGTAACACAAAACACAATGCCATATTTAAAGGCTGATGCCACAGACTTACCAGTGCCTTTACCATGAGTTTACATGACCATACTCGCTAGCGACTGCGTAAAAATTTGTATGGGCAAAAGTACAGCGGCTCTGGCGGTTACAGAATAGAACTAAGAATCGGCATACTAAATCGTTTACGCAGTCGCTAGCGACTACGGTCATGCAAACTCATGGTAAAGGCACAGACGCGACACGCAAATAATAATACATATACGTCTCATCTCCAGGGACCGATACCGGTATATTTAAAAAACCCTGAATTAGCCCAATATTTTGGATTTTTTGCTCTTTACGTAGAGCTGAATCATATATTTAGGTAACAACGTCGTATTATCAGATTGTCCCATTAAAAACAAAATAATGAACCGGTGACCGTAATAATACCGGTATTTTTCTAAAAATAACAGTATCATAAATTATAATAGGCTTATTTGAAAACATATAGAAAGGTCAAGAATAAAGGCTGTTTTATTTTTATTTTACTGATAGTCATATCAGCAACTATTTAAGATAAAAAAACGCTCGGTTGGTATGCAGTTTATAGGGAAATCACATTACTACTGACGTTACAATTTTCTGTCATTAAACTGCGCCCGCGTTTTCGTTTTTATGTATTAAAATCTTTAAAAAAGTATAAATAGTTGAAGTTCGATGTTCTTCCAAGTATTTTCGTTAGTTTTGTTCATATATTTGCGCTATAAGAGTGCAAAGTTGTTTTTGCTGCGAGTGCTTATTTTGAGTCACGAATTAAAGCGAAAGATTCTAAAATTGAATCACGAGCGTAGAGAGTATAAAAGCTAAAAATGAAAATTGGACAGAAACTAATTTCTTTTTATACAACGCCGGTGGCAAACAAGCGTACGGTCCACCTGATGGTAAGCGGCCACCGCAGCCTATAGACGCCCGCAACTCAAAAGATTATTCGATTATTTAATTTGTTTATTCGTTATTCCAATAGCAAATCTGGTTTTTCGTGCTCAAAAATCGAAAATGCCTTTTCCCACTACCTTACTGAGAAACACGAACAATACCTTGATAATTAATACTTTCACAGTTACTAACCATTTGTAGTAAACAAAAACTATGAGTTAGTGGGGCAACGGGTAATGAGTGAGAATGTGAACCGAGTGCCCTAATAACGACACATCTGCGTCCATTGTATGCATATTGCGTTAATTGTATCTACTATGTACCACAACCGGAACACCTACCTACGTTGTTAAGGTACGCATACATGATTTTCGAATGGCGGCAAAGTAGGTACCGGAGTCAATGTACATCTAAACACCTGTACTAGTGGCTATTTGTACCTACAAGTTGTTTTACAATTAAATTGTATACTTTTTTAATAACGTGTGCTACATAAATACATTTCTATTCTATTCTATTTCATTTGAAGAATAGATATTACGGAACGGAGAATAGATCTTACTTAGGTCAGTGTTGCCAGGTGGTTACATTTCTTACATTTTTCGTAACTTTTGACCAGCTCGAGTAACATGTAAGTAACTTCTGTTGTAAGGGAAATTTTCGTAACTTTTAAGAACAATGAAACTCTATTTAAAAGAAAGGTCTTATGTATCTATGTATGTAAGCACTTTATTGTACACAATAACAGGTTAAAACAATATACATGTCACATAAGATTAGAGTACAAAGGCAAACTTATCCCTATGAGGGATCTCTTCGAGCTAACCTTTGAGGGATTGAGTGTAGAGTGGGAGAATGAGATAGACAAACTTACACAGTGTACTAAAACTTTTCAATAAGGAAACTTATAGCTAAAACCAGAACTAAATAAATATATAACAACTATAACATATAATAAATACATATTATAAATATATTCGTATTTAAATTAATATACATAAATAAATATATATAGTATTCAACCAAATCACAAGTCGTTGGAGAGCCACAATTTCTTTAAATTACTCTTGAGTGAGGCGACAGACTGGGACTGTCTTATTGACAAGGGCAACTCGTTCCACAACTTCACAGCGCGTACTGTGAAAGATCTAGAGTATCTTGGTCTTTTGTATCTAACCGAGGCCAAGCGGGACAATTTATAAGCTTCCATACAGGAAAGGTGACAAAAGAAACCACATGATACGACTATGTATGACATTTGAGACATCCTCCATCAGCCCAGCGTAATTCTGTCGCCGAACTCGCCAAATTCTAGCTGCATGTGGCTACTAATTTCTTAAAATCGGCAGTTTTGATCAGTCATTATGAGAAATAGAAAAAATGTAACTTTGCATCAAAAATTTAACTTTTCAAGAAACGAAACGTAATTTACGTCCCAAGGGCCCTGGCAACACTGTTAGGTATGCTTTCACCCCCATGGCTCCAAAAATAAAAAAAAACTGTGTTAGTTTAAGTAGGTAATGTAAGAGTCCCAATGCTCGACAATTTAATGCCCAATAGTTGACAACTGCTGTTCACCTCTCTTATTATGATTTAAGATTGAATGTGTTGTCCACAGTTACCTTATTCATGAAACTAAACAAGCCGCTGCTAATTAGAATGTTTTCCCTTTCTAAAAACATAAAACATAAATGTCAAAATGACAGATAAGGACAAACGAATGTTGGAGGCAATTTAACTAAAGTCTGACGAACGATAATAGAGATGTTGAAACCAAATAATAAAATCAATTTAGATTTTTCTCGAAAAAGTATCGAATTCTTAATCAAATGGTGAAAAAAGTAACTCATTTATTCTTTTGAGTACAGTATGCCATCTCTCAAAACTTTGAAGACTTATACGTAATTATTTATTCTTTTAATTACGTATAAGTCTTCAAAGTTTTGAGAGGTGGCATACTGTGTCCCTTTTCCACAAACCGCACCCTGTATGGGAACGATTGTCATTTACTATGGAGCTCGTGGTCATTGACGTCACTGATCTGTCGCACTTTCTCTCTCTAACCAGCAACATTAAAACGGTTGTAGCTTCGTTATCTTTTGAGAATTTGAATATTTTTTGCCCTGTTTCTTTTGGAGTAGTCAAAATCTTGAGTCAACAACCCTATTCCCTTTTCGACTCTATTTTAATACAATTAGGGTCTAAAAGTGATAATTATTCAGATTCCTTGACTGTACCTACAGATTACACCAACTTGGCTAGCACAACTTGTTGTCAAGCCTCATCTTGCGCGAATCAGCGATTCCTGTCTCACTGGGACTGTGCGAATTATTTATTTATTTATTTATTTTATTTGACACACCAACAAGATACCAAGCTAATACATTAATAAGAACATAAAGTTAGATGACGCAAGTCCTGCCTGTATCTCAATAACAGGCGTGCAACATCATTAAGTTAAGATACCAGGTCAGTATAACAATAATCAAGAGTACAATTTAAGTTTCCGATATCAGCAAAATTACAATTAACGCGTTATTTAGATTATCAAATTAGAAAGAGAAAAAAATAATAATAATAATTTATATATAAAACATTAAGGTTACAGTTTCAGAATAGTATTTTTCCATCTAGTGGCACCGTCAAAATAAACATCCAGGTCGAAAATCTTTTGATATCGGTTGTACTGGGTCTGAAGTCTGCTCATAATAGAAAATTTGCCCAAGTTGGTCTTAGCCGGTTTAGGCCGGAAAGTGGTGATGCGTGAGGACCGGACGTGGGTGTTCGGGACTACAAAGTTCAAGCTCCTAAGAATTAGAAAAAGAAGGGTAGACAAGACTTGTGGAGTTGTCAAATTCCCTATTGAATAGGGCTAGTGTGCAGTCAGCCTAACCGTTCAGCAATATTTCCTACCTGCCTACACCGAAGCGTGCTGGCACCGTTGACTCCCACTACCTCTGACAATAAATCCATTCATACTCTTATTGCCTAATCATCATAAATTAAGAAAGATGGAATATTACAATGGGAAATGTACTCGGTTTGCAATACAAAATAATCGATTTTCTGAGTGCCTTTACACAACTTATACAAATAGTGTTTTCTAAAACGTAACGTGTATCCTACTACATATAAGGGTGATTCTTATTCTAAAATATAACATTTTCTTAATTTGTCCTTACCGGGCCCGGATTGTTAACGACTCGTGAGTGATTGTTTCTGACTTTAACTATTTTAACAGTTAGGGATCCAGGTATTAGAGTGGGTCGAAAATCACGAATTTCGGAGTACCGTAATGTAATAGGGCTCAAAAGTTGCTGTATATTCTGTAGATTACAGAAAAAACAATTTAAAAATTCTAGATTTAGACTTTTAACTTTTTACGCGGACGAAGTCGAGGGCTAGTTTTTAATAAGGGAGAAATTCATGAAAGGGTTCAAAAGTATTGAGAGTTGATTTAGATTTTTATGAACCGAGAGACTTTTTATCGCTACCTACACTGTATGGGTGAAATAAAGTGAAATAAACCTCCATACGAATCCAAATCTGTTTCTACAAAAGGGTACGTAAAAGTAGAACATGTCCATAGAATAAAATAAGCATGTTAAAATAGGAGTCCTCAACACATTGACATACATCCCAAATCTCATTACAGCTTCGCTCCATACATAAGGAATAGGTAATATCAGGGGATTTTTTAAAAGCCCAATATACTCAAGACACTCGTAATCTGAGGATCCGGCATACATTCCGTATTTCCATATTTCACTGAAGTAATACTCCACCATCGCCAATATCTGGTTCACCAATATGTGCGATGAAAAATGAATAACGCCTAAGGAGTTCTCGTAGCATTGGTTTCTGTTGCGTCATTTTTAGGTTTCTGTAGCCAAGATGACAAAAACGGAACCCTTATAGATTCGTCATGTCTGTCCGTCCGTCCGTATGTCACAGCCGATTTACTCGGAGACTATAAGCACTACAATTATTAAAAACTGTCTTGCCCAAAGAAAAGGTCGTAAGTGCCGTGAGTTCCCTATGAAATTACGACTTGATTCAATGTATTGGATAGTGATTTTAAATGTGGACTAGTAGGTGTTGGTACGGAACCCTTCATTGTGCGTGGTCCGACACGCACTTGGCCGATTTTTGTTCAGTTTCTCGATTTACATTCGGTAATCATTTATCTTCTCTCGAGATCGTTTGTGTTATTGTCAAGCGAAAGGGGTTTCTTCGGTGGCGATATGCCACCATTTCCATAACGACGCAATTAGAAATTGTCCTATTATTATATTGACATCCACTTACATGCATTTACCTATAAAGGTCCCATTATGTATTTTATTAATAAAATGTACGATACCTATCATATATTTTTGTGTCCATATACCTACCCAGATGACATTATTTTAATATACATGTTAATAACACGTATTTATTTAGTTAAAAAAAATTTTTTTCACTATAACAATTACGTTAAAATCCATTTTGATTTCTACCTCTTAACTCCGAATAGAACGTAATTTAGTTTTAATTGAATTCTCAAGGCTTGTCTAAATACTGGTGTCTAAAGTTAGTATAAAGAGGGTCAATAATTTGAAATGGTTTTAGTATTCTACGTGTCACGATCTTAAAAATTACCTGCAGTGTTATAGTAGTATGTAGGTACAACGCTTCACCTCACCCTAGGCGATCCAATGCAACAGATCTTCGATTGCGTGTTGTTATTACGAGACCAGTGCCTTTAATACCATGAGGTTGCATGACCGTACTCGCTAGCGACTGCGTAAACGATTTAGTATGCCGATTCTCAGTTCTATTGCGTAACCGCCAGAGGCGCTGTGCTTTTGCCCATACATAATTTTACGCAGTCGCTAGCGATTACGGTCATGCAAACTCATGGTAAAGGCACGGGCGTCAAGATAGACTAGGGGTGTGCAGTGAGGTGGACGTTGTAAATAGCATAGCAGGCACGTAGCATACGAGTGTTGTTGATGTATGAAGATTATCTATGACGTGTACAGAGATACGTCCTAGTTTATGAGCTAGTGGCGGTCGATCAATCGCGCTGCCAAAGTCATTTCTAAAGTGCATCGTTCCGGCCAGGGTTGCCATCACTTGGATGAAACTCACTGAAGCTCGGTTTTATAAATATCCGTTAGATCTTATGTCGGTAGGTAAGTTATTTTTACCTAATTACTAAAATTCGATGTTACATTTAGTCTAATAGTTTTGTAGGCCATATCTATGAAATAAACTCCTAAAATAATGAAAAAATAAGGCCGCTTTTGTCGATTAATGAAGTTTTCCGTATCAGTTATTCACTGCCGGCATTATTCCCGAACTTTCGCAAGGTACCGGACTTTGCTCAGTGACCTAACTTATAACGTAATTCATAGTCATAACATATAATATACATTATACATACAACGTAGACTTCACGTATATTTTTTCCTGTACCTACAAAACCGAGAAATAATATCTACTCATGTAGGAAATTATAAATCATCATTTTGTACGTCAAAAACAGCGAGTTTATTGACGTTTTTTTGAAATTTTGGAGCGTTTGCATAACACATAAATATACGAAAATAAACACAATATCAACTAACACAATACCATTTCAGTCTAAATTTTTAATAGAGTCTGGCTATTAAAGCTGAGACTCTGAGACTAGAAAAGAGCGGCAAATTTAAAAAAATCCACGTGGTGTAACACTGTGTATAAAGTGACAAAACAATAATGATACTTGGGCAACAAAATAAAATGTTCGCAGTACATACCTATGTGATAACATTACCAAAAAGAAGATTTATGATATTTAAATATTCCAAGTTTGTTACGGAATAAGCAATTCAAATGGAATATTGTACTACGATACGCTTTGCTCTATCCTGTTTCTGAACCGTAAAGGATCAAACAATGTTTTTCTCAATTACGTGACGTTTAACACATTTGACGTAGATATTATAGTTGCCATTTAAAAAGTTTGAAATAAATCGCAGTCTCAGCTTTCATTAGCCAGACTCTAGCGAAAAAATCCACATGAGGTTTCGTTGTCTCTTAGAACCTCATCAAAGATCACCAAGGGGGAGGGAGGGTCTAAAACTGGGCCAAAAAATTTCACGTGATTTCTAGATAAGCCCTTACTTAGATGTGGTGTAACCCTAGTGGAACGGTCAGTCCAACGTGCGAGCCAAGTTTGCACATCCATCAATAGTTGCAGCATTGTCAATCTTCTTACCATACTCATAACTCATTTGTGCCTGAGGTTGCGATCCCACTGGGAGCCGGGATCATCCCAGGTCCGGCTCGTACCGGGGTGTTATTCACAATACTTCTTTTTTTTGGCGTTGCTGTGTATTTGGAAGTAACCTGCGTTTCGGGTCTATTAATATCCTGTATATCACTACATAGTATAAAACAAAGTCGCTTTCTCTGTCCCTATATCCCTATGTATGTATCTTTAAAACTACGCAACGGATTTGATGCGGTTTTTTTTAATAGATAGAGCGATTGAAGAGGAAGGTTTATATGTATAATAACATCCATTAAATAGTGCACCCGTGCGAAGCCGGGGCGAGTCGCTAGTATTGAATAAATGTTCCGCCATATGTCAAAGTTAATTTGTTCGTTATCAAAGGACCTTTTGCCCTTTGCATTGGGGTCTAGACTAAGTGTTTTGTCACCGATACCTGACCTAAAATTTGATACATGTTATCGGTAAATTCCTTAACTTATTTATGTCCCGACCTGAATCTGTCAAAGCAAATTGACTCTTTATAAGAGCTCATTAGATAAGTTTTCAATAATTATTTCTTAGAAAATTTTTACGGCACCTGGGAAGCGGATGCATCCGTGTAACGTAATTAATTTAGCTAGAAAACCTCGCTGTCATCGTTTAGTTAATTTTATGAGGTAACACACACACAGGAATTCCAGTAATTGAAACCATGTCACCACTATTATTAAGGATAAGTTCGCCTTTGTACTCTAATCTTATGTGACATGTATATTGTTTTAACCTGTTATTGTGTACAATAAAGTGCTTACATACATGCATACATTATTTATGAGTATTTACGAATAAAGGTTCCATGAGATCGGATACTCTGCTATATCTCACTACCAATATATATAGAACATTAAATACTATGTCTAAAAAAATGTTCATATAAGCCTATATTTTACCTAAAGTTCCTTACTGCGTCCCAACTATAATTGATATTTATTTGGATGGCTCTTTCGTGAAAATAATCAAAATAGATTAATCTGAAACTAAATTGTTCATTTTTTAATGATAATCCGACAAAATATCTTTGTTTCATGATTTTCGCAAGTTGGTGACGAACAAAGTATCGAGCAAGCGAGACAATATTATCACCGATACATTCGCCTTTAACCAATTTGTTTCAACTTACGATAAGGTTGATGCCACGCCTCTACAACACAAATAAAATCAACAAAAACCGTTCACGCGAACTGTTTCATTTCATTAGTTACAAATGGCAACATAAATGCACATTACGAGACCACTCATACATGCAACACACGTTTCGTAACCTACAGATGGTGTATCTCGTAAATTGCATTAAAAGTAAGTGCATCAATTTATTGTTAGCTTTCAACATAGTAATTACTGCCGACGGTGTGTATTAAGCTTTATAAATCATGCTGGGTAATGGATGACCAATTATGTGCCGAGTGGACTACTAATCACTGTTTTGAATGAATATATTACGATAAAGTATTTATCGCGTATTCCAAGGTTCCTTGTATTTTTACATTTAACATTTTAATAAATACGGTAGTTGAATTTACGTTTGGAGAACTTGCGTCCGCATCGTGCGATAAAGAGAGTCGCCGCCATCGGCCATTTAATCTCACTGGAGCGCATACTCGAGTATTCCAGTGTTCCAAAGGTGTGACGAAGGTTTTCCCTTGTATTTTCCCCAGGCCACTCTCCAACCGCGCACTCCTATCGGGAGATTTTCCGAGCGTTTGAAACGCCCGTTTGTAAAGTCATTGTCGGCTCACAATTGTCTACACAAAACGATAAACCGTCGAAAACATTGATCAAATAAGAATCAGACCCGACAATAGTCTAAAGTTAACGGTTAAGTTTACTCTTATCGTCGTCTCCTTTAACAATATTTAATGAAAAGAAAATGACGAAAAAAACCGCGCTAAAAACGCTGAATATTCGCCCTATCGCTTTATATTAGGCCCGTCCTATAAACCCACAGTCAGATTTTTAAAAATGCCCTAATTTCTCGTAGAATTAGTGCTTCGGTCGGCACGTTTTCCAGCCCTTAAACCTTTATTAAATTGAACAATAATGGCCTTGATTGATTCCCTACATCCTTAACAAGGTTCATACGTTTTGCTTTTCTCGTATGAAATAAAAAATCAGGAGGAAGTTTTCGAGTAAAAAAAACTAAACGGTAAATGTTCATATTTTCACTTGTATTCAATTTTTCTAAACTTTAAAACGTATAAACCTAGTATTTAATAATATCTACAACATTTAAAAAAATCATGCAAATCGGTTCAGGATTAGGGGGTGGTGCCGCTTTTTCTATAGAAAAATTCTGTTACAGAGGAGTGGGCAAGCGCTTTCCATACAAACTTTGTGCAAGTTTTTTCTTCGCTTGTATTTGCACTACAGTTATAATTTTTGGTCAGTATGCTTATTTTTCTGTTAGCCATAAACTGGACTAAAAAAAATATTTTTTTTTTTTGTATTTTTGATTTTTAATTTTTTTGGATTTTTTTTTTCTTCAGGTTCTTCATATATCGAATGTTTACAATCAAAAAAATTATATTCGGGAGTGCCAAAACCGACGAATAAAACTTGCACAGTTCGTATGGAGAAAGCCTTGCCCTACCCTGCGCCTTAAATTGTATTTTAAATGATCGAGTTAATTGGTACTCTACTATTAAGCATATAAGTGCGAAAGCACGTCCGATGTAACCGCGATGCTAGCAGCTAGGCAGGTCTTGTCCCTCGTAAAAATAACCATACTTTACCTGCGGAGCGCGGAACGCTAAAAAAAATAACCTAAACCTAAGTTAAAGAATAACCTAAGAAAAATCGCTGATCGTTAATCAGCGTCCACCTTAATTGCTCTGCTAATGCGAACTGCATTCGTGGTTGGATTTTTATGGTACGGCTTTGCATTTGGCAAAGTAGCTAATGTGCTTAAAGGACACAGATTTGTAGAGAGGCATTTGGCAGTCGACGGGGAATTCATGGGTAAGATTAGGTCATAACTGTGCAAAGTAGCATGAACTAAACATGATGAGACCTTTACTTATCAGTGGGTGGATACAGGCTGAGATTCAAAATTCAAAATTCTTTATTTGGTAAAGTACAATTTGTTATAATATAAGGCGATGCGGAGCCATCTGGTAAGCAAAAAAGCCTGTGTTGGATGGCGCCGCTCTTCCTAAAGGTTATAAAAAGTATTATGCTAGTGTTTAACTAAATTAAATCTGAAGTTATGTTAATTTAAGTAACATTTCATTCTTCTATGAGATTGAAAGTAATGTTATCTCAAGATCAAGAGCAACAAAGCATTAGTACCGATTTTCCTAATTAATGAAGTCTGTTTGTGTGGTATGTAATCCGTACAGACCTAATTAGGAAAATTGGCACTAGTTGGAGTAATCCCGTCTAAAGGTTATTACAATGTTTATAAGGACATCTAACGAAATATATTAGTATAGTGTCCGCAAACCTGACGACTGAATTGATATCGCTATCTCTTGCATACTTGCATGGTATTACGAAGTGTATCTCACATTTCTTATGTCCTCGGTCGTCAGTTTGTTTTGCGGGCACTATAGTGGTAGAGTTCAGTGAAATGCCATCTCCCTCGTCCAACTAAGGAAGAATTTTCCGTTGTTTGATTCTGTTAATTATAATTCAAAAGTGCTTGTTGCTAGGCCTATTTGAATAAAGGTTAGGTTGACTTTATAAAGGGAACTACAAAATATTTCATCAAACTCGTCATTATTATATAAGGGTATTAAAACATAAGGTAAACGTACCAGTGCTTGAGACCTAAGAGCCCAATAGATGACACATTAATCACAATACAATACAAATACTCTTCATTGCACATCTCAATTAAAGGACATAGTACAGTACAAAAACACAATGAGTAGGGGCAAACAACAGGCGGTTTTAATCATCTCTCGTCATCATGATATAAAATTGAAAGTTTAATGTATTGAGACAGTGTCGAGCACAGGGGCGGTTTATCTTATTTGATAAAAAAGCCCTTTTAATGAAGACATATTTGGCTTCATATGTAATGTTGAGATAAGAATTTTATGGGCGCTTTGCCCGTGAGTATCACGGACGGGATGCGGGGTAGTAATACAAAATTTTAGGACTCTTTGCAAATACATAATCCTAGGATGATTATTCGTTATTATAATGATCATCGTAGAACTATTAGCATCTTCTAGCCGTTCGTCGTTGTTTTAATAATAAAGTCAATTGTTTTGATAGTTGCGAGATGAGTCACTATCTTAATGTCAACATATCGCATCAGTAAAATAACACTGGAGTTGTGTGTTAGGGTTGTCACTTATCGTTTACCTAAAAACCTTTTTTTACCAAAAAAGTAATAACAATCGTCTTAAAAAAATGTTCATGGATCATACTCTCACATCTGGACAGACGCAGTAGCGAACTAAGTCAAAGATTTGCATTGATATTACTGCGAAAACTCTAACTTTTAACTTGAACTAACATATGAATTCACATTATTAAGGTGTCGTGTCATAGAAGCTCGTAACAAATTCTTGTCTATAGCAATCGTCCCTTGAGCCCAAAATTCAATGTTCGTTATCGGTCAAGATAACTTACCCTTTTGTTTTAATTACAGGAGCTGAAAGAGAGCTTCAACTATGGGCTGTTCTGCCCCCCGGTTAACGGCAAGGCGGGCAAGTTCCTCGACGAAGAGCGACGGCTTGGAGACTACCCTTTCAATGGGCCAGTGGGCTACCTCGAGGTACGTGACACAAGTTTATTAAATTTAATAAAACCCCGACACAAAACATAGCTAAGAATCACCTCCCCCATCAAGACTTTTAATTCAAGAAAACCGCACTGAAATCGGTTACGATGCCACAGACACAGCACGAATACACAGATAGGTCATTGTCATTTGTACAAACAAAAGTTGTCCACCCGGTGGTCGATAGTTAACGGCTTATGTACATGTAAGTTATGTTTTTATTACATGGATTTATAGTTATGGAACCACCGTTTATGCGGGCTACTAGACCAATCCAAAATTAAGCTTTTGTGGCCCTTACCTTTTGATATGTCCACTGAAAAGACGCGAACCTAAATCTGACAATGACCCAGATACACATGTTTTTAACTTCCCCCGCATTTGCGTTATGCCTTGCTCGGGGGAAAAAAACAATAAACTTGTTCGTTTGCAAGCCGTTCAGCTCGAAAAATATCAGTGGAAAACTATAGGTTGCCTATCCTATTCCTTTTACGTAGGCAGGCGGTCTTAATCGTCTGTAGCCGATCACATGAACGACGTGGCGTAAGGCCCAGTAGGTCTGCCATATAAGCCCTAAGACAAGCTGTGAAAATACTCCCATATCACTCTCGTTAGTCCAAGAAGACCTCCTCTAGAACAATAATTCCTTCGCTGGGTTAGCCGAGCCATTGGATTCCATCAATTTCAAGAAGACCTTGATTGCTAGTATATGCATATATCTTGCATCCATATTTTTTTACAAAATAGACCCATTTTGGTAGCATTTTTATCACGGTTTTTATTAATTTCCAGCTGAAATACAAGCGGCGCGTGTACAAAATGCTGAAGTTAGACGAGAAAACGTTGAAGGCGCTACACTCGCGCGCGAACCTGCGTCGCTTCCTCGAGCACGTGGCGCACGCGCAGCTCGACAAGCTCACCAAAGCTTGCGCTAAGGGGCTCGACCCCAACTTCCACTGCCATGAGACCGGAGGTCAGTACAAGTAATTTTTTACATACATACGTATAATCATGCCTCTATACCAGAAGCATAACACGAATTTCCAGTTGCTTCATCCCTAATATATTATGCGGTCATATTGCGAGCTTTAGTCTAGTTGGTAGTGACCCTGCCTACGAAACTCGAGATCCCGGGTGCGAATCCCAGTCAGGGCATTCATTTGTGTGATGAACATGAATATTTGTTCCTGAGTCTTGGATGTTTTCTATGTATTTAAGTAACTATTTATTTATATATGTATCTATATCCTCACTTAGTCCCCATCGTTCAAACTTGGGAGTAAGGTGAGTGTAAAACTGTCCACAACTGTTACTTTATTCACTTTCATAAAGTTTTTCCGAAGGCAGCTTTAATGATGTTTCTTAAGCACTTCTTAGAACAATAAAAACACTCACTGAAGAGTATAGGCTTATCAACAAACGTGCGAGGCGTCTTTGATGCTTCTACCACAACTCTGCAACCAACTAACTTCGTTGATCTTTCAATATTGTGACACACTTCGTAACTTAAATAGTTCTTAACAAAAACAAAAATACGATTGTTGCTTAGCTGATAATTGAGTTGTTAAATTTGTTAACCAGCAAAATATTTGAACGTGACTGCTATAAAAGATGGTCATCGAACAATAACTACGTTGCAAATCTCAAGTTCGTCTTCTAAAACTCCATTTCGTTCCTTAGAAAGTTCTCTCGAATCCATTTTACAAAAGATATTCTGCCGATAGAGGCAATAAATCTCCTCGTCTTCAATAAATCTTTGACAACTCACTGATAAACCTGACAAGTTCCTTCACTACATAGTATAAAACAAAGTCACTTTCTCTGTCCCTATGTCCCTATATCCCTATGTATTCTTAAATCTTTAAAACTACGCAACGGATTTTGATGCGGTTTTTTTTAATAGTTAGAGTGACTCA
This sequence comes from Epiblema foenella, assembly GCA_963556455.1. Taxonomy (NCBI): domain Eukaryota; kingdom Metazoa; phylum Arthropoda; class Insecta; order Lepidoptera; family Tortricidae; genus Epiblema; species Epiblema foenella. The sequence continues at coordinate 25,675,106 of OY747099.1, read as the reverse complement.
AGGGGAAGGTTTATATGTATAATACATCAGCATTGCACCCGTGCGAATCCGGGGCGGGCCGCTAGTATATATCAGTGGCGTGCAGTTCATAAAGACAAAAAGACATTGCCTACCCTGTCATTGTGACAGTCATATATTTATCTGGGTATTATAATCAATAAGTTTAATAAGCAATCCACAATGGATAAATCACAAAACCATAAATTAACGTTAACGCCATCTATCGACTCCTCAAAATAAAATTAGTTTCGATTATCCCAATTCCAACGGGATGCGACGGCAATGGAACCAATACAGTATCACGCTGCACTAGCGCCGCGGCCGACTGCGGTGAAGGCACAAACTATTCCTGCCTAGATTTATCTATGTGTGCGTGTGTAGCGACGCAGATACACTGTAGTGTGCACCCCTATAACACGAGGCATTCAACAACAAAACTCACGCACACAAACGCACATGGTAGGCAGTGTCTAATCCCGAGCGCCTACGAAGCTTTACGAACTACCTACTACTCCGAGCCGAGCGAGTTAATTACACGGCTATTTGAAATAGTTACATTGCTCAAATAATTTGTGCATAAAACGATAATTACGGTAATCATTTCTTTTTTCCCGGATATATTTGAATGACAAAATTTATTTATTTTTTCTTCTTGGTCGCCATTGTTTGTTGTGTTGAGTATTAGTGTTCGGTTCGAGGTGTGAAGTGATAGATTTTAGTTAGAAAAATGGATAATTTTCACTGTGAAAGTGGCTGTAGTGGTGTGTGCGTGCTAAAAAGATAATACGTTTGCAAAACTTTCTTTCGTAGAAAAAAAAACAGGTTATAGAGAAAGGCCGGAGTACACCGGAATTGGAATTAATACAAATTAAAGGAAAAGTGACACGCACTTAAATTTAATAACAAACAATACGATACCTATCCGTGGCTAACAGGTTGTGTAAATAACAAATATAACAATCGCCTGTTTTGTTCCTGTGTGTGTTATTTACTAATAAAAAGCGCTACTTTGAATATCCACAAATTGATAATGTCTATAAAATCAATCGATATATGGATATTGGAGGTGGAAAATCTCACCCATCGATGATGTCGCAATGCAACAATGTTGGTTAGTCAATACTCAATAGCTTTAAAATATTTGCCTACCCTGTCAAAAAACTCTGTGCACGCCACTGGTATATATATATTTTAGAGAGCATTTGTGTGGCTACTTGCATAATAAGAGACCTCCCCTAGCTAACACGATCAGTTTCATATCAAACGTATAACGTACATCCCTCTCGCACATACTTGCTAGTGATGGAGGAATGATATAGGCATGCATAAGAAGCCTTAAATATACAATATATTGAACTCAAATTATGCAAAACATGTCCCGTGTGGTGCCGGGGTAGAATAGCACTTCCCCCTTTCACCCCGTGGGTTGTGGGCGACGGACTAGCAACATATCACTGCAATATCACATTTTCTCCATCTTTAAATGTACAATTACTAAATGTGGCACTGGAATTAAATTTCGTGTGCCCTGCCTACCCCTTTTGGGAATACAGGCGTCAGTTTATGTATGTTATGTATGCAAAACATTCTTTTTATACAAACGCCTTAAGGGAGGCGTACAGCGACACCTACCAGAAGACTCATGCTTCATTAACGGCACTAACGTCTCAAATCATATTGAGAATCGTCAGTTACGATGCGCCATCCCATATCCAAATTTAGAATGAAGGAAAAATTGAAAAATTTAGGCACCGAGCACGATTCGAACCTGCGACCTCCCGGCACTCGCGGCCAGTCGCTGTAGCCAACTGAGCTATAGGTGCAATCACTACTCAGTTCCAAATTCATCAACCGTTCCTGCTCGGTACCTAAATTTTTCAATTTTTCCTTCATTCTAAATTTATGCAAAACATATTGATAATTCCGATATGTTTACAATATTTGGCATTCTTTTTATCCCTATCGTGAACGCTACGAGTATAATATATCTATGAAAGTGGAATAACATAACGGTTGATACACCTAAATCGCAATCAACCAAATCACGAATAGTACAGGTAGCGATTTACATAGAATTCCTTATCGATTGTTCCGCGCGTTGGCACTTTGAACTAGGGTTGTCTAATACGATGATTGTGGGTATTCAATAATAATCAGTTTATTGCCATCTTCTTTCTCGTGCCATACGTGTCATGGGATCAATTAAAGCGAACTTAATTTTATTTGCGCAGTATTTTGCCGCCTCTTTATGTTACCGTCGATGTTGTATTAATACTCACGTTGAAAAGTAAATTATTTAATATATTTAATAAGATGACATGGTTGTTATTCTGTCGTTTACAATTTATAAAACCCCGGTACAGAAGGTAGTGCGCAAGGCCGGTTATACAACAGGCGACATATTATCAACAATTGGTGGTAGAATACGGTATTTAACAACGATGCTATATTAAAGTTTTTTTTTTAATAATAACAACGAAAAAAGGACTGTTCGACCATACAAAATTGACATTAGTCATATTTTCCTACAAACTTCATAATAACCGAGCGTTATTGACGTTCCGTACAAAGTACGATTTCACTATCAATAATTAAAATAGCGTGGTGCGTTCAGCGTTGTCATTATTAAGAGTTCTTATCAGTTAAAAACGCTCATCTATTTAGGCCATTTTCTGTTTGAATTGATACGTATCTTGACATTTTCACAGTGTTACTATCTAGAACAGCAAGCGAATCACGTAACTTTACAATATTGAAGTATAAATGAGGTGACAATTAAAATTTGACATTAAAATCTACCTAACGGTAGTAAATAAGTCACGTGATTACCCCGCAGGATCATTGCGACTTTATGACATAAACTTTTAATGTATCTTTTGGATTTTTGATTATGAAAAATCGTTTCAAACATGACTCCAATTCGACCATTTTCAAACTAAAAACTTGTTTTTTCCGCTTAAATTCTACTATACACAATAAAATTTAAAAATGACTATGTTACTATCTAAAACTTTAATAAAATCATCGTATACTTTAATCACTTTATTGGTATTATCAATACTTTTGTCATAATTTGAAATCAAAACATTTTAAAACTTATAAGGCCTCTTAACGGCCAGCTGTCAGATTTAGTGGCAACCCTATTTGAAGAGAAGGCGTATCCAAGCGTGTATAATCCGCAATTGTTGGCGTCGTAGCCTTGACGCCAACCGCTGATGAATATTTACACGGCAGTGACGCGACTTCACGCCTTGAGATATCTGCTTAGTTATGACTTAAGGTTATAGTTTACATGGAACAAGAATGCATGCGATTTTCAGTACATTGCATAGTTTGATCGTAACTTTGCATCATCTTGTATAATGCGCACTTCTAAGGTTTGGAATTCTCTGCCGGCGTTTGTGTTTCCGAACTCATATAACCTAGACCTTATTAAGGCACGAGTGAATAGGCACCTTCTGGGTGAGCTCGCTTCATCGTCGGCCTCATCTTTGCCCCCTGGCTAGATGCTGGCCAAGAGCGATCCCATTTTTGATAAAAAAAAAAGCTGTCCTACCTCAGTAGCTGATAGCCCCGCAATGTAATGTAAGTTCTTGCACCACGTAGGTTTAGACTGAAATGGTATTGTGCTAGTTGATATTGTATTTATTTTCGTATGTGTTATGCAAACGCTCCAAAATTTCAGAAAAGAATAATAGACTCCCTGTTTTTGACGTGCGAAATGATGATTTATAATTTCCTACATGAGTAGATATTATTTCTCGGTTTTGTAGGTACAAGACGACGACCGACCGACCGCTTTAGCCTAGTTGGTAGTGACCCTGCCTTCGAAGCAGGAGGTCCCGAGTTCGAATTCCTGGGTCTTAGATGTTTTCTATGTATTTAAGTGTCTATTTATTTATATAAGTCACTTAGTACCCATAGTACAAGCTTTGCTTAGTTTGGGACTAAGTTGATTTGTGTAAGATTGTCCACAAATATTATTATATTATATTATATTATTAAGAAAAAAATACACGTGAGGTCAACGTTGTACTCCCCCTCCCCCAACGTGATCAGTCGTGAGGTTTTCATAACCCCCTCCCCCCTTCGGAAGCTCGCGTGATTTCTGGATAATCCCTTATTGCGAGCTACAATACAATACAAATACTATTTATTGCAGACCTCACATAATAAAATAGCACATAAAAAACAAAAAACAAAGATACAGGGAGACAGAGGCAGAACAACAGGCGGTCTTATCGCTAAAGAGCGATCTCTTCCAGACAACCTTTGGGTAGTACAATAGACGACCGGCACTAACCTTTCTCGAGTTTTTACGCTAATACACCGTTGTCTGTTCATCTGGCAGCTATCCATAAGGCAATTACTTCAATTTTAACGATTTCAAGGAGTTGCACCGACTAGAAGATTTGCAGCCTGAAACTTAGTGATTACACACTAGCAGGCAGTATTTCACTCCGGTCCACCGCCAACAGCTGTACAAGGCGCAGGTTCGCCCACATATGGAATACTGCTCTCATCTGTGGGCAGGGGCACCCCAGTACCAGCTTCTCCCTCTGGATCGCATTCAACGGAGAGCAGCTCGAATCGTCGGCTGCCATCGTATTTCTGATCGGCTCGACTCCTTGGCATTGCGTAGAGATGTAGCCTCACTCTGCATTTTCTATCGCTTGTATCACGGGGAGTGCTCAGAGGAATTGTTCGGAATGATCCCTGCCGCATCTTTTCGTCATCGTCCTACACGTCAGCATTTCCTTCCTCACCATTTAAATGGTTGGCAGTCCAAAACTGCGTTTCTCAAGAAATTTCCTGCCTCGCACAACCAAACTATGGAATGAACTGTCGCCTGCGGTATTTCCGGACCGATATGACCTTCAAACCTTCAAAAAAAGAGCATATTCCCTTCTGAAAGGCAGGCGACGGTAATTGCTTACCATCAGGCGATCCGTCTGCTCGTTTACCCCCTATATTATAGGGGCGACGTTATAGGGCCTATAACATAAAAAAAAACTAGTTTTTGCAGAAACGGCTGCCATGTGATTTTTCTACCCTAAGGGAAAATAATACCTCATTGGGAGTAATCTATTTGGCTGTTAGCCTATTATAGGTGGTAAAAATGGATGAGGCTTATTTTGGTCGGTAGGTACACTTTTATAAAAAGAAACACAATTCTATAAGTTTTTCTGCCCGTTCTAGCTAGCATTACTTAGTTTTTTGGCTCATTGCCAACCGTCATGAATAAAGATATTGACAATGCAGCCAACTTGGCTTTTACGTAACTTGGCTAATATCAAACTTGCCCGAGCTAAATGAGACCGTGTTACTTGGATATTACTTGAACTTGGCGAATTTAGACAACTTTGACTGTAACGAGGGGGGAGTCTTAATTTATCTTTAACCTTTGTGATGGCTTAGTATGACTATTGAAATCAATAACGAAGTAAGGTGCTATACCTTAAGTTCGTTATTGATTTCAAAATGTATCTAAATGCCTTGACTTGATTAAACACTTATAGGTACTATGAGTATTTAATCATATTTCTCAATAAATATTTCCTCGTGTTTATCGTGAGCATCTGTATGATATACCTGATTTTTCAGCATGAGAATTATCTATTAGAAGTATCATCCATACTTGGATTACTATATATTTATTTGCCCTTTTCTTCATCATTTCAGCCGAAAAACGTCCACTGCTGAACATAGGCCTCCCCCAATTTATTTTTCCGTTGGGGGGGATTTGCCATAGTCGCCACGCTTGGCAAGCGAGTTGGCGACCGCAGTTTGATGGTGGTAATGATCGAAGGATGCTGCTGCCCACCCTCCGATTTTCCCTTATTCGCCTCCTACGAAACCCACGGGAAGAGATGGGGTGGCGCAATTCTTACCCGGCAACCACACGGGCCCTTGCCCTTTTCTTATTTATACACATTTAAAATACTGAAAATGTTCGAGTAACAAATAGAAACAAAGTATTCCGGTTATAAAATCTATGATTCCGGTAACTATTCCCATAATGGAATTAAAGATGAAAGTTTGTATGGGTAGGCAATGTGTTTGTACTCCTAACTTGTTCAAAAAGGGCGCCCTCTATATGATATTTAAAATAGTTCACCTCGACCTCTTATACATTCTACGTCGACATACCGTTCGCGTGATTCAGGATTCGCACGGCCGGTACAGCGACATCTAGCGCGTAATTGGGTCAACTTTACCGTTCAAAGGAATTAACTTGTTTAGACGCAAACACAATGTCTGATGCATAATACCTTTCCCAAAGTAATAAAACGTTTTCTCTTTCCAGAAACGCCTCTAACCATCGCGGCTGGCCTCAAGTCGCCTGCAAAAGTTCTAATAGCCCTAGTAAACGGCGGGGCCCTCCTAGACTACCGGACCAAAGACGGATCCACCGCCATGCACAGAGCTGTGGAAAAGAACTCTCTAGAAGCCGTGAAGACACTGCTCGAGTTGGGAGCGTCCCCGAACTACAAGGATGGGAAGGGACTGACCCCTTTATATCTGTCTGTGACGAACAAAACGGACCCCTTGCTGTGTGAGACGCTGCTGCATGATCATGCTACGATTGGTGCTACCGACTTGCAGGGATGGCAGGAGGTTCATCAGGTCAGTAAATAATGTCATTATTTATGTACAGTCAGCAAAATAGTTCCGTTAGCAATCCCTGCCATCCTTAGGGAACATACACAAACTACGTGACCAATTTCTTTGCGTTTTTTACCCCCCCCCCCTAGGTGAACAAGCGTAGTATATGCCAAGACCCCCCCTCCCCCCCCCTAATTTTCACGTAGTATATTTTATAAAAAAAATTTTGCGGAAAGTTGAAAAAATAATGGCTTTTCTTTGTATTTTTTCATACGGCCCCTAAAAATGCATACTTCAAGAGTGCAAGCGTGGTATAGCGTAGCTATTCATTTGTATTTAGTAAAAAATATATCAAAAAGAAACAGTACAATTAGTGATGTGGCGAAACTGGACAAGTTTTAGTAATGGGGTTAAACCGTGGCGCGTGAGTCCGCTTCAATTAGAATGTTTCTCAAAAGTATTCTACCGGCTACGTGACAAGAAACCGACCCCCCCCCTTCCCCCCGGTGACCAAGAGTGGTACTTTGACGACCCCCCTCCCCCCCCATAAACGGGTCACGTAGTTTGTGTATGTTCCCTTATTAGACTTGCGCTCTATTAGAACCAGTTCTACGCGCACATACGCGGAACACGTGACTGATGTACGGCCTCTTTCTGTAAAATCTGCTTAAGACTCAGTGGCCCGTATCACGAAGTGTCACTCAGGTCAAGTGGCCAGTCGTTATTGGTCAAGCGCATGTCAAATGCTTTTTTTTTTGGAACCTAACTGTGGCTTTATAGGCCGGGTCCAATAAAGCGATAGGAGTGCGCGGTTGGAGAGTAGCCTGGCTAAAATCCAGGGGAAAACCTCCGGCACGACCACGCGTGTGGTTTGGAACACTGGAATACTCTAAGAGTTTGCGCTCCAGTGAGATTGGTTGAGCGGTTTCAACCGAATCTGAGGTGTGAGCGGAATCGAGCTACTGGGAGTTTTGTCGCTGGTTCACTAAACCTAGCCTAGCTGAGAAGAGTCCAGCAAGAAACTCAGCTAGGCCCGACCTGGGTCGGATGTCAAATGCCTCAGTATGGCCAGTTTAGACATGTAAAATTATAACTTGTAGCTTCGTAAAAGTGGCCTCTGCTCTTGTCACGTGTTTCACTTCTCCGTAGCTTACCGATTTTAAACCTTGTTACCCAGGCATGCCGCAACGGCCTTGTCCAGCACCTAGACCACCTGCTTTTCTACGGCGCCGACATGAACGGCCGGAACGCGTCGGGCAACACCCCTCTTCACGTGTGCGCCGTCAACGCGCAGGACTCGTGCGCAAGGCAGCTCCTCTTCCGCGGTTGCGATAAGGAGGCGCTTAATTTCGCCAACCAGACGCCATATCAGGTACTCCCCCATTCTTCGTAGATCGTGCTGGCACTTAAACAATGTTACTTCCCCTTTTGTAGTACGTTGGTAGCATTTAAACCATGATACCTAGACCGCAACGGCCTAGTCCAGCACCTAGACCACCTGCTGTTCTAAGGCACTGATCAACTAGTCATTGACGAAATGACCAGTGTCTGTTGCTAGGGATGACATACGGCACTGAAACGTGGTCGCGGACTGTGGGCCTCATGAGAAGGCTCGGAGTCACCCAGAGGCTAATGGAGAGAGCTATGCTAGGGTTTGCGTAATCACGTCAGAAATGAGGCCATCCACAGCAGAACCAAAGTAACCGCTATAGCTCTCCCAATCGCTAAACGTAAGTGGCAGTGGGTGGGGCACGTTGCACGTAGAAACGATACGATGGCCTTTGGAGTGGCGAAAATGTACTGGAAGGCTCAGTATGGATCGATCTCTCACAAGGTTGACTCATGACCAGGTAAAGGTCGCGGGAGTCCGCTGAATAAGGATGATGCAGGATCAGCCATTGTGGCTCTCTTTGGGGGAGGCCTCTGTCCAGCAGTAGAAGCCTTTCTTCTGATATGATGATGATGAAAGGAACGTTCTATTGTAAATTTCAGGTGGCCGTAATAGCAGGAAACCTTGAGCTCGCTGAAGTGATCAAAAAATATAAGACGGAGGAAGTAGGTGAGGGCTCTTTCTGTTCAGTACGCATGGCTTTTGCTGGTGCTTTATATTATTACTGAATATTTAGGGCAAATAACTCTTTGGCATCATGTTGAATAGACACGGTAAAGCTCGGCCGCGGAACGGAAAGAGTTTTGGACATTGACTTACCAATAGTTATCTCTGTTTACTGGACCCGTGTGGTTGCCGGGTAAGAATTGCGCCACCCCGTCTCTTCCCGTGGGTTTCGTAGGAGGCGAATAAGGGAAAATCGGAGGGTGGGCAGCAGCATCCTTCGATCATTACCACCATCAAACTGCGGTCGCCAACCCGCTTGCCAAGCGTGGCGACTATGGCAAATCCCCTCCATTTGGGGGAGGCCTATGTTCAGCAGTGGACGTCTTTCGGCTGAAATGATGATGATGATGATGATGACTGTACGCGTGTGCACAGTAATGTTGCCGTTTCGTCCATCGAATTAGCTTTAAGGCTACTCCATCCGTTCCGCGACCGGACTTTAGCAACAATCTTAGAAATTTGAAGCTTGGTGCCTAAGAGTTGTTCATCCTATATATTTGAAGTTTTCTTATAATTGTTGGTGTAAATAGCGTTATGTTTAGATATTGAAAAATAAATTTTAACTAAATTGCTTACTCTATATAAACTAACAAATTTAAAATCTGTATGTTTATTTACTATAATAGGTATGTATATTTATGTAGGTACTTAAATAGTATGTGATACTTGTGAAATAATCAAATTAATAGCAAATAGCAGTTGTTAAGAACGCTTTGGCTGACGTGTCTTTGCGAAAGTTTTTAACTTTAATATATTTAACTATACTAAATGCATGCAATCATCCAGTCTATGTACCTTCTCTATTTATGGATCCATCGTTTAACATAATGGTGATGGTTGTAACAGACAATATTTTTATGTAAATAAATAATATTATTATATAAGAACATATACATGTGTACACAAAATTGTATTTAACGTAGGTAAGTATATGGGTACCTACTAATTATGTATTTTTATTATTATTTATATTTAGATTTATTTGGTAGTCAGTATTTATATTTGTTTATGGCACGTTTTATTTTATACATTACCAATCCCTGTTTATTTATATTCAATTCACGCAAACTGAACTATTCAATGCCTCCCAAAAGCAACACTCGGCGCCATTGCCAATCAAATTTAATAAGTTTATTTTCTTTAATAAGTTTAGGTTTTATTTTCACTCCAACAAAGAGTAACAGCTAGTGTACTTTTCTAACATTGTAGTAGCTAAATGGAACTTAAACTCGTGTTAGAATTTTCAGTTAAACATATTTATCACTGTTGTTTGCCAGCTGACAGCCCGTTCGAGAAACGTCAAATATGACATGAATTGTACTGGGATGACAGGTGTCAAAAGATGAAGTAATAAATCTCAGTAACTTCTAAATGCTTTGCACTTATAACGCCTGTGATAAGACAGGGTTAAATTTCCATTAGAAACAATAGGGTAAATATCGTATTTTTTGGGCTATCAAAATAAACATATTTTTGCTTAATTATTATGAAATCCACACGTTTTAAATTTGATATAATATTTTCTCGCTAACACGCGATCCAGCGCTCGTATGACGTCACATTGCTAGAAATAAACTAACCTCTTTTCGTGACACTTCGAAGAATGAGAGGCGCTAGTGTAGCGTGGGGTCTCCGAAATGTCAAATGTCACTCTTTGTGGATGCGCTACGCGGGTTAATATCTAATTGGAACAATATGGTGACTATTTCGCAATACCTGAGCTTGATTATGGCAAATATGAGTTAAGGGTCAATGACTGTCAGGGCTTTGGGACAGTTTTGTCTTTCGGAAACTTATTTCCTCGTTTTTTCTGAACAAAACGGGACTGCGCTACAATGCGGGATGTTCGATAATTTTACGGTACGGTTTTAAGGTATTGAATATGATTTAAATGTAAACTTCGTTCTCATGTCCATAATAACCAATAACAATTTTTGACAGCTGGACCTTACTCGACAGTGGCGCCAACTGGTGAGCACAAAAACAATAGCCCCCAATAACATGTCGTCGGCGCCGTTTCGATCATTTGAGTCACAGATAAAAAAGAACTTATTGAAATCAAATTGTTTAATTAAATAATTTTCATTGCAATGTCAATATATATTTATTTAGGTTCTAGTTATTCTAAGCTACATTTAACAATACGTTTTATAATCATTAATTACATCTGTCAAGTACCCTATTGGCGTGAGTTGCGACTACCCGCAAAAACGAGGTAAAGAGAATATACTTGATCAAGTCCCATCTGGTTATGATAATGTGTGAAAAGTATGAAATTATGAAATGATTTGAAATGAAAATGAAATGAAAATAATTTATTCGTGACATAGATACTACAAGATAATACATTTTTAACTATTAACTAATAAAATTGCCACGAAATGGTCCCGCCTCAGCATAATGCTGACTCACAAGCCAGCGCTGGTCTTCGGGCGAGACCATTTTTGTGGATCACGTTGCTCCGCTGTCCGACGCGGCCTTAACCTATTCTGAATTAAGTCACTTACTTCTTACATAACAACCTCAATCAGTCAGTCACCCCGTTTTGTTCAAAGCACGTTTTTAGTTGTTTGGGTTGTAACGGAATATTACAGTGCCATTCCGCGGCCCACCCCGGTATAACCCGCGGCGGCGCTCGGCCGCGTGGGGCGGCTGGTGGCTCGCCGGGGACCGCTCCTCCCTGGCCTCCTCCACGAGGATACCGGAGCTGGAGGCCATGCTGCGGCCCCCCGTGGCCTCCCCCTGCTTGCTCGAGAGGCCTTTCTCGTCGGCCTCGTCGAGCATCAGCGACGCCTCGCACCCGAGTCACGAGGACGACGCGAGTATCCTTACAGGTAACGCCGTCAATGCAAATGGCCACAGGAAACAAATACAGGGCAATTTCGAAATAGGATTTCAATCGGCTTGTTTTGGGAGTGAGGTGACAGTTCCACTTAATAAGGTGTATTAATAATTGATAGGGTCACGCATTTCGAAGATCATCGACCGCTTGACTAAGACGGCTGCGACGAACGCAAGGGCGCGGGGCGAGACGAAAAAGGGGGACCGGAGGGTAGCGGAGGGCACCTAGCGCCTGCTACCGTTCCGAGGGGCTACCGCGAACTACAAACGAAGATTTCCCTCTCTGTCTCACTTATATGCAAACTTGCAAGTGCGACAGAGAGGGAAAACTTCGTTTGCTGTTCGCGGTAGCGCCCCTGGTACCTTTACACATCTCCCCCCGCGCCGCTGCTTCGTCATAGGCTCGTCAGTAAAGCGTTCGAGCTATAGTAACTTATTTTGTTTACATTACTGGCCATTTTTCATTGACTCTGAATACAAACACGACAACCATCACCATGCACATTCATCTGCATGTTCTATGTGCCTTTACTGTTTAGTCACGGCTTTCAGCTTCCTTCCAATCCCTAGTCTTAGTTTAATTTTAAGACCCGATAGCCTCCCTTTAGATGTTCACAGTTCGAATTCGTATAATTTTCTTTGTAAAGAGTGTGACAGTGAATCTTTTAATGAGTTAATAAAAAAAAAGTTTTATTGCCTCAGTTAATATAATATTGACACAAGTGTTATCGACTCTAAATAACAATGGCAGTCATCTTTGAGTCTCGGAAATAACAGGTTCTTTACAGTGAAGTCGTAACCAAAATACAATTGTTCGAATTTATTTTTTATCATTCTGCTCAGAAAAAAGCGGCTAAAAATTGAGCTGGGTTAGGTTACATCGGTGCATTTTGGAAATACTCGGCAAAATTATATTTTCACAGTGAGTATTTTTTATTAGACCGAATAGTTAAGTAGAAGCATATTTTTCCATAATTTATACCTTGGTTCGTTTATGATGGGTTATAGATGGGTTTAGGGATATTTTGCGGAATTGAACATTATCAAAGTTATGTAGAATGTATGCAAATCTTTCGATGTACTCCAAACATATGCAACGCTACTCTTAATATTTTGACCAACGTGGTTGAAACATACTATAAAAGAAAACATCCGAAAGAAACTAAGAATCTCGGAGTCAGAAACATAACAAATATAGAGGCTGACGATGAAGCGAAAAGATAATTCTTCGTAACAAATCGAATAACCTAAATAGGGAAATAAGGGGTACTCTTGTCAGTTTATTTAAATACGATCCTGTGTGGTCTAGGTCTCGTGGCGACACCTGTCTCATTCGCACTGTGCAAATAGGACAAGGAAGGGTAGATTGTCTTGTCTTCGAATCGAGACGATAGATGGCCCTGCTGTACTGTATACTTAAGATCATTTGAGTTAGATTGTGTTACAGTAACAGTACAAAAAGCGACTTAATTTTGCATGACAGAAGGTTCAAAATCCAATAAAAGTTTTATAGTGAATCGGCCAGCACAAAATATCTCAACATTCTCAACTATACGGTTGTTCCGCTACATATCTGTTAATAGTCCCAAAGCCAGGGCAAAGAATAAATTAACAATGATAGTCATATGGGTACCTACCCCTACCCCAAGTGTTGCCAGGGCCCTTGGAACGTAAATTACGTTTCGTTTTTTGAAAAGTTACATTTTGAATGCAAAAGTTATTTTTTTTCTATTTCTGCTAAAACTGCCGATTTTAAGAAATTAGTAGCCACATGCAGCTAGAATTCGGCGAGCTCGGCGACAGAATTACGCCGGGCTGATGGGGGATGTCTCAAATGTCATACATATGACCTACTCGTACAACAGACGAACAGACAGAGTCGTATCATGTGGTTTCTTTTGTTACCTTTCCTGTATAGAAACTTATAAATTGTCCCGCTTGGTCCCGGTTAGATACAAAAGATCTTTCTTTTAAATAGAGTTTCATTGTTAAGTTAATTAAATTTCCCTCACAACAAAAGTTACTTACATGTTACTCGAGCTGGTCAAAAGTTCTACCCTAAGCGCGCTGTCAATAACACGGTAGGTATATTTTAATGTAATTTCTAGTACCTATGGGAGATGAGATGACATTTAGACCTTACGCACGGTGGAAAACGTTCCGTAATCACCGCAGATAAGAGCGCGGACGTAAGCGACATCATTTCGGACTCGAGCGGTGTGGGCACGAACTCGGACACGACGTGCTCGCTGCAGGGCGCCTCCACCGCCGTGTGCCTGCAGCCCTACGAGCCCTCGCAGCCCGGGCACGTGCGCCTCAACCAGGGGGACATCGTCGAAGGTACGTATGCTTCAAAAGATTTGAATTGGCTGAGTTGAGTGAAATTAGTCCGCTCAAACAGCGACGTTACTGTCTGAGCAAGGAAATTCAAAATCGAAACCAAATTCATAAATTATCGGACCTTTCAAATAATTTCAACTAATACCTACAGGTCATAGGCTACATAATATAGGGATAGGTTAAATTGTTGGGAGGGAGTTTTGTCGCTGGTTCACTAAACCTAGCCTAGCTGAGAAGAGTCCAGTAAGAAACTCAGCTAGGCCCGACCTGGATCGTACTGACTACCCGGTGTGCGGCGTTACCGGGACGAATAGGGGCTATATGTGTCAGTGTTGTCGCGATCGCGCGGTGGACGTCCCCGCCGGCGGGAAAAAGCCTAGTGTCAAGTTAGTTAATATAAGGTAACAGGTTTTATTTCAGTGGTGATTTAGTGGTGACTTGAATAATTACTGTGAATTTAGAATTGTCTGAAAATTGTGTTCATTTAGGTATTAAAATTCAAGTTTGTTTCAATGTAGGTAGATAACATCTCCTCTTTTGGCAATCAAATAACTCATATTCTCACTCACTTTAACAAAAGATTCAGATACATTACAGTCGTGAATTAATTAATGCATAATGTTGGTATCTTCATTATTTCATTACTAATCGCAATTTGTGTGTGTTTACAAGAAATAACCAATCATATTAACATTTTATTATATAAGAATTTAAATATACGAAGTATACTTTATTATTTATTTATTTCTAAATTCGTTAGAATACGCAAAAAAACAGTAATTTAATAAAAAATGTTCTTTACAACGGATTGACCCCGGTTTTTGGTCGATTCTGTTATTTTTAATTTTTCTTAGTCATAGTCATAGTATTTATTCATAAAACAATACAGGTATTGTGTTTGAAATACGAAACTTAAAATTATTTATTTTATTACATACAAAAAATACTACATATAAAATTATTACATACAAAAAAACAATAATATTAATGATAAGAAATGTCATAGAAGCAAAGTAAAAAATGTCAAAGTTAAGAAAGTAAATTACCAAAAGACTTAGCCTATATCTAAAACAGTATCAAATATATCGTCCATAGTATGAAAGAATCATTCGCGAGGTCTATTGCTCACAGAGCCACCAGTATTTACTTGTTATAGTAATTTTAAATCGCGCAACCCGTTGTTGATGAAAATGATGTTGATGATGACAATGACGTTGTTGCTGCAATGACGACCGGTTTAGCCTAGTTGGTAGTGCACCTGCCTGTGAAGCTAACGGTCCTGGGTTCGAATCCCGGTCAGGGCAAATATTTGTGTGATGAGCATGAATATTTGTTTCTGAGTCTTGGATGTTTTCTATGTATTTAAGTATTTATATCTATTAAATATATCGTCGTCTAGTACCCATAACACAAGCCTTCTTGAGCTTACTGTGGGCCTAGTTCGATTTGTGTAAGATTGATTGTCCACTAATATTTACTTTATTTATTTATTTATTTATAGTAATTTTAAATCGCGCAACCCATTGTTGATGAAAATGATGCTGATGATGACAATGACGTTGTTGCTGCAATGACGTGGCGCATATAATGACGTTGGCGAATGTAATGACGTTGTGCCGTAGTGACCGGCGCGACGGACGACGGGCTGCTGGAGGGCACGGTGCGCGGCTCGGGCGCCGCGGGGCTGTTCCCCGCGCACTGCGTCCAGGAGGTGCGCCTGCGGCAGAACAACGCGCATATACACCAGGTGAACAACATAATACAGTAGGACCTTGATAATCCGTACACAGGCTAATCCGAACGTCGCAGTAATCCGAACTGCCGAGTGACCCGTTTCTCCTTCGCCATAACACCTGACTTTGTTTAAACCGTCCGGTTTGTAGTTCTTTCAAGGATACGAAATTATGCTGTACTGCACACCACGTGTTTTATGATAAGGTTCCTACATTTGAAATATGATATGGTTCCTACACCAAAACGTAAACACAAAATTTTGACCATTGCTGAGAAGTGTGCCATATTAGACAGCTTGAAAGATGGCGTGTCTGCTACTTCGCTTTCTCAAAAGCATGATATTGGAAAAGCTACAATTTCTAATCTGATGAAAAGGGAACAGAACATTAGGTAATTTCATTCCAACATAATATAATTCGAACGCTCCGTGAGTCCGAACAGTAGTTGTTTCTTTGAAGTTCGGATTATCGGGGCCCTACTGTACTATTTAGGGTCAATCAACTTTTTCTTGTTGTTATTCTGTCCCGTCAGCGAGGAGACAACAATAACCGAGTTTCTTACAAAAATATTTATAATCTGGACTTCAAGCATGGTCAAGAGATGATCCATGTCGAAATGGATTTATACTCATCGCTAAAACTCATGTTTGGTAGGTTTAAACAGTATAAAATCACAGTTTTAAAGAGTGACTCAGGAAACGAGCAATAAAGAATAGTTGATCCAATAACTTTTCCTATACATAACATTATTTAACTTTTCGGGTTCTGTTCGGCCGTATGGTAGAGAACGCCATATAACATTAAGTCCGCCCTTTGTACTGATTTGATTAATAATAACCAATTTAATGGCAAAAATCTCGGTGCAGATCTCTACTATCATAAAGGCGGTTATAGATATGCCACCTGTGAACACAAAAGCCTACCTATATAAATTGCATGGGTACCTTTCGTGTCAACTAACAAAAAAAATTGTTCATGCCATGCGTTTATGTACATAGTTGACATACAATGAGGGCTATCGCGTATGGATTCGCCGCTAGAGGCGCTAGTGTAGCGTGAGGTCTCCGAAATGTCAAATGTCACTGTTTCTGGTTGCGCTACGCGGGTTAATATCTAATTGGAACAATATGCTGACTATTTTGCAATACCTGAGCTTGATTATGGCAAATATGAGTTAAGGGTCAATGACTATCAGGGCTTTGAGACAGATTTGTCTTTCGGAAACTTATTTCCTCCTTTTTTTCGAACAAAACGGGACCGCGCTACAATGCGGTATGTTCGATATTTTTACAGTACGGTTTTAAGGTATTGAATATAATTTAAATGTAAACTTTGTTCTCATGTCCATAATACCCAATAACGATTTTTAACAGCTGGACCTTACTCGACAGTGGCGCCAACTGGTGAGCACAAAAACGATAGCCCCCATTGAAACATGACAATTTTATTGGTAACTTTCAATTTACATTTGAACAATACAAAAAAACCTATTTGCGAATCTTTGTAGTCCCATATCTTTATAATTTTAATGAATTTGTCTAATTTACTATTTATTGGTACCATGGGTTGGTATTTGTCTAATTTACTATTTATTGGTACCATGGTACCGCTAGGGCGTTTTTGAGATTTTCATTAGTCTTATTTCTACTTTTAATAATTTAAGTTAGGTATTGTTATGATATTTTTTTGAACCTGACTGTGGCTTTACTGGTGATAGGAGTGCGCGGTTGGAGAGTATTAGCCTGGAGAAAATCCAGGGGAAAACCTGCGACACGACCACGCGTGTGGTTTGGAACACTGCAACACTCTAACCCCTGTATTCATAAACGTCTATCAAACCTATATTAGTTAACTAACCGCTAAAGTTCGTTTGTCCTTATCTGTCACTTTGACACACGTGCTTGTGAGACAGTGACAGCAGACATTTTAGTTAGCAGAGGTTTGTTAAGTTTTATGAATAAGGGGGTAAGAGTATGCGCTCCAGTGACATTGGTTGAGCGGTTACAACCGAACCTACCGGCGGCGGGAATGCCTAAGTGTACGCGTCGTGTCTGAGTTGGACGCCGTAAGCGCAGCATTTTATCTTTCGATGGCCGCTGTGATTACGTCGTCCAGGGCCGTGAGTGTATGCCTAGGACGCCGGACCGTGCGGCCCCTAATCAGTGATCGCCGAGTTACGACAGAGGGCGGAGGGATGGGAACGTAGTCGACAGCCTTCCGAACTAACGGATTCCTATGATAGGGAGCGTTGTCAAAATAGCGTCTGGCAGTCTGCTTAAGAGTCCTTATCAGTTAAAGACGCTCATCTATTTAGGCCATTTTCTGTTTGAATTGACACGTATCTTGACATTTTCTCGATGTTACTATCTAGAACAGTACTATTGCCACCTTATGACATAAACTTTTAATGTATTATTTGGATATTTCATTACGAAAAATCGTTTCAAACATGACTCCAAATCGACTATTTTCAAGCTTAAAACTTGTTTTTTCCGCTTAAATTCTACTACACATAATAAAATGAAAAATGACTATGTTACTATCTAAAACTTTAATAAAATCATCGTATCCTTTAATCACTTTATTGGTATTATCAATACTTTTGTCATAATTTGAAATCAAAACGTTTTAAAACTTATAAGGCACAAAGAAACCATACATGCTGTTTTATTTTATGTATTAATAATGTGTTTATTTATTGTGATAATTTGATGTTTTCTATCCATATAGCCACTATATATAAATTGTAATCATCCCCATTGCAGGCGCTAGCAGCGGGCCCCATACACCACTCGCGCGTGAACGGAAGGCGGGAGATGGCCCTCAGCAAGACATACAGCGCCACCGCGCCTAGGATAAAGAAAACGTAAGTTAAAGATAAAGAATTCAAACTTGTCTTATGTATAACTTATGTAGAAGGTGCAAATTCCTTTGACTTTAGTTAGACGCGCCGATTCCATCCGTTTGGTGATTTTTTATTTATCTTATGCCAATGGGGTCTATCGTTTTTGTGCTCGCCAGTTGACACCACTGTCGAGTAAGGTCCAGCTGTCAAAAATTGTTATTGATTATTATGGACATGAGAACGAAGTTTACATTTAAATCATATTCAATACCTTAAAACAGTCCCGTAAAATTATCGAACATACCGCATTGTAGCGCCGTTTCCCGTTTTGTTCGGAAAAAGAAGGAAATAAGTTTCCAAAAGACAAAACGGTCTCAAAGCCCTGACAGTCATTGACCCTTAACTCATATTTGCCATAATCAAGCTCAGGTATTGCAAAATAGTCACCATATTGTTTTAATTAGATATTAACCCGCGTAGCGTAACTACAAAGAGTGACATTTGACATTTCGGAGACCCCACGCTACACTAGCGCCTCTAGCGGCGAATTCATACGCGATAGCCCTCATTATTTCGAACTGTGAGATCTTCTAGAAGACAGTACGGTTGCCAGTTTTGTAGCACTTTTAGCGCCACCCGGGGGTCACGTGTAGGGTTGCGGTGGGTACTCCATACGGACGTGGTGTAACTTCGACCCCCCTTTTTTAAGTGAGGGTAACTTGTCTGTTCGATGTTCTCAAGCCGCCCGAAGGCCTCCAACTTGGCTTAACGACTGCTGCCATATACAGCAGCCGAGATCAACGGCTTAATGCGCCTTCCAAAGCATAGGTGCGCTCAATTTGAGAAAATATTTTACATACGTCGGCTAGAATAGGGATAGCCTGCCTCGTATTACTAAGACATTCCCACACAGACAATGAAATGAAAATAAATGAAATGAAAATAATTTATTCGTGATATAGAACCAGACAAGATAATACATATTTAACTATTAACTAATAAAATTGCCACGAAATGGTCCCGCCTCATCATAATGCTGACTCTCAAGCCAGCGCTGGTCTTCCGGCGAGACCATTTTTTGTGGATCACGTTGCTCCGCTGTCCGGCGCGGCCTTAACCTATTCTGAACGCACCCGTCCCAATCCCTTCCTTCCCAGCCATTTTAGTAATGTACAGCTAAATTAGGCAAATTTTTTGCTTAAAATTTGCTACTGCTAAACTGTAAATATATTGTTCACTCCTTAGGGGTAAGAATCAAGACATTTAATCTAAAACTTAATTATTCACTTTTTAAATAATAATAATCACAATTAGTATTGACAAAAAACTTATTTTCATGATTTCCGTAAGTTTCCGCGCGACCGACGAACACATCATGTCGAGCTAATAATTAACGGCCAACAGATAAAAATACAAGTATGTAGTGTTGTGTTCCTGGAGGTGAGCAAGGTTGCCAGAGCTCCCGAGGATGCACTGTGTTGAGAGCGAGGGACCTAAATGTGTTCCTTCTGCTGTCAACACAGTGCATCCTCAAATCTTATAAAGGGTCGGCAACGTGCACGTGCCTCCTTTGGAGTTGCGGGCGTCTATAGGCTGCGGTGACCGCTTACCATCAGGTGGACCGTAGCCTTGTTTGCCAACGGCGTTGTATAAAAAAAAATTGACGGCTCCGTCTGTCTTCATTCGTATAATTCGTCGGGTTATAAGAAAAAAATCACTAAGTAACAAATATCTATACTTTGTGATTGGTAACTTCAAATATTGACGACCGCTTTAGCCTAGTTGGTAGTGACCCTGCCTTCGGAGCTGGAGGTCCCGGGTTCGAATCCCGGTCAGGGCATGTATTTGTGTGATGAACACGAATATTTGTTCTTGAGTCTTGGATGTTTTCTATGTATTTAAGTATCTATTTATCTATATAAGCATGTATATCGTCACTTGGTACCCATAGTACAAGCTTTGCTTAGTTTGGGGCTAGGTTGATTTGTGTAAGATTGTCCAAAGAAATTTATTTATTTATCTACACGTGACTCCTGGGTGGTGCTAAACGGTGTAATAAAACTGGCAACCGTACTCACTGTCTTCTCGAAGATGTCATGGTTTAATATAATTGCCGTACGATAAAATAAATAGCCATCGTGAAGCATAGTTTAACCTATGTTAATTTTTTTCAGTACATAGCTGTCGAGTATTTTACGGTAGTAATTCACCACGGAAGCAGTTACGTGTTAGGTCTTCTTTTTTAAAAAATCAGTGCTATGACCAAGTCTGTCATTTCGATTCAGATGACATTTCCTTGATTTGACAAAATCGATTATATAAACGTTAAATTGGTAACCAAAACCAAATATCAATAATAAATAAAATGAAATACGATGTGAATAAATAGTATAATAAATGATCATTTTTGGTTTGAGGACACTTATACAATATTTGATCAAGAAAATATTAGGCTAGATAATCGATTCGATCAACCGTTAATAATCGCTTGATTTGACAGACGATACGTCTTAGCCTCATCACTACAAACGTCAATTCATAAATGTCAAAAATTTGAAGTTACAAATTTCTCTTTGTTACAAATCACAAAGTATACTTACAATAAAGCTCGTATATCAGCA
Source organism: Epiblema foenella (assembly GCA_963556455.1). Taxonomy (NCBI): domain Eukaryota; kingdom Metazoa; phylum Arthropoda; class Insecta; order Lepidoptera; family Tortricidae; genus Epiblema; species Epiblema foenella. The sequence continues at coordinate 25,654,004 of OY747099.1, read as the reverse complement.
TCGTTTCAGTACTGAGATACGAGGTTTCGAAGAATAGTGACAGATTTAATAGTGAGTTTTGCTTATATATTATATTATACCTGCGTGGCTATTCTAGGACACAAGTAGGTACCCTTTGATATCTATTCGATACAATGGCGATAGATTTAAAATCAAACATTTGATGAACCTATTGTTACAAAACTCTCTTACTAAACTCTCGGTAAACACCATTGGCTCATACCCTTCTCAATGATGTTTGTAGCACCGAAATAAATAAACACTACCTACTTATGGTGACTCACGGCACCCTATTGTGTCGATCGCAAATCATTTGTGTGGTGATAATCTTATACGGACGACGAATAGTTTTTTTATGATTATGAATTAGAAAAATGGACGCTTTGTTTACAATTCACATTTGCTTAGCCTGGTGTGGATATAGGTAATGTTACCAGTTTTGAAATGTACCTTCGTGATATGGGTGTATGTTCGGTCCATTTACGAGTATTCATAGTTATTTCAGTACTTGAGAAATCTATTCGTATTGTTGTGTCATCCCAGTGCCGAGTGTAATTTTTTTTTTAGCTTTCAGTTGTCGCCAATTGTTTTTTTAGTTTAATACGCCACTCAGTGACCAGCATACTTGAAACATACATGAGTATTTTAACTAATAATCGTTCGTATTCGGGTCAATCAACTTTTCTTTGTTGTTATTCTGTCCCGTCAACGAGGAGACAACAGTAACCGAGTTTCTTAGAAAATTATTTATAATATGGACTTCAGGCATGCTCATGAGATGGCCCGTGTCCAAACGGATAGATACTCATCGCTAAAACTCATTTTTGGTAGATTTAAAGCCTATAAAATCACATTTTTAAAGAGTGACTCAGGAGACGTAACCATGGTAACGAGCAACAAAGAATAGTTGATCCACCCATTTAACATATTGTTATTAAAATCTTATTTATAACAGTTGTGGTGTCTGTATAGTCTTATGGGACGGATAGCTCCACAGGTAGGAAAACTCAATCTTAAGTCTATGTCATTAAGACTGAAGACAATAACGGTAAGCTGTGTTCATTAAAATCTGAGTGTATTGCAAGTTTGACAAGTTTTTACGGGATGACAGCTGCCCCCAATTTTTTTTAAGGCATCGCGCTCCTGGCGCTTTCTTCCACATTTTTTAATATTGATCGGCGTGTAAGTTGCTACGCTAGAGCCTGCCTAATGAAAGTTGAACTGGAGACTAGAGAGAGAAAGGGAGAGAGTATGCCCCCTCTTAAAACTTTGAAGACTTATAATTACGTAATTATTTACTGTTTTTAGTTACTTTTTTCGCCATTTGATTAGGAATTTGATTTTTTATCTAACTTATTGATTTTCTTATTTGGTGGCAACATTCCTTTTCTTCGACGGGACACATGTTTTTCTTTTTTGTTAATACTAGCGACCCGCCCCGGCTTCGCACGGGTGCACTATTTAATGGATGTTATTATACATATAAACCTTCCTCTTCAATCACTCTATCTATTAAAAAAAACCGCATCAAAATCCGTTGCGTAGTTTTAAAGATTTAAGCATACATAGGGATATAGGGACAGAGAAAGTGACTTTGTTTTATACTATGTAGTGATTAACAACTGTCTCAATTCATTCCAGTTACGGGAACGTCGAGACCCGAACAGTGGTGCTCCACCGAGCGCGGCGGGGCTTCGGCTTCGTGCTGCGCGGGGCCAAGGCGTCGTCTCCGCTCATGGAGCTCCGGCCCTCGGAGCGGTGTCCCGGCCTGCAGTACCTGGACGACGTGGACGCGGGGGGAGTAGCGGACCGCGCTGGACTTAGGAAAGGGGACTTTCTGGTTGCGGTGAGTATCTTGCCTCCGTGCTACGTGAGGCCAGTGTATCGTCTCCTTGCCGGCCGCTTGCTTGTTGGCCGGTCATCGTCAAATATGGCGCCGGCAGCTGTCATCCCATAGAAACTTGTCAAACTTTCCATACAATCAGATTTTAACGAACACCGTTTACGATTACAGACAGTTTGGTGCAACCCAGCCTAATACTTTTATGCCCTTTGCGGTATTCATTTCCTCTATTTTCTTAATGACGTGTATAAGTGACGCCTGTGAAGCTGACGGTCCTGGGTTCGAATCCCGGTCAGGGCAAATATTTGTGTGATGAGCATGAATATTTGTTTGAGTCTTGGATGTTTTCAATGTATTTAAGTGTTTATATCTATTAAATATATCGTCGTCTAGTACCCATAACACAAGCCTTCTTGAGCTTACTGTGGGGCAAGTTCGATTTGTGTAAGACTGTCCTCTAATATTTATTTATTTATTTATTATTTATAAATACGTATATTGTTGCAGATCAACGGAGAGGACGTGTCGGCGGCGTCGCACGAGCATGTTGTCGAGCTTATCCGCGGCTCGGGCGCGCTCGTCTCCATGACCGTCGTGTCGTTGCAATCCACACACGGTCAGTGCTCTACCTACACATTGCACCGGGTGATTCTCATCGTTAAAGTTAATTGATGTCCTTACCGGTCCGAACGTTAAAAGTCCTTATCAGTTAAAAACGCACATCTATTTTGGCGATTTTCTGATTGAATTGACAGATATCTTGACATTTTCTCAATGTTACTATTTAGAACAGGACTATTGCGACCTAATGTCATAAATTTTAAATGTGTTTTTTGCATTTTTCATTAAGGAATATCATTTCAAGCATCACTCTAAATCGACCATTTTCAATAAAATCAAAAAAGAGCTATGTTATTATCTAAAACTTTAATAAAATTATCGTATCCTTTAATCACTTTATTGGTATTATCAATAATTTTGTCATAATTTGAAATCAAAACATTTTAAAACTTATAAGGCCTCTTAAGTGAAATAAATGAACTTTATTCTGCAAGTAGGCCGCAAAGGCACTTTTACAAGTCAAAAACTACTAGCGTTTCTCATGAGACCACTGCCGAGTAGAAACGCCGAAAGAAACTCGACAGTCAGTCATTTTCTTCAAAATATGCTTATTACAATGATACTACTTAACCTACTTAAATAAATGTAAGTGGTAAACAACAAAAGAGAATTGAAAGAAAAACGAGGAAAAAATAACAATAGGTATTTACAATGTGTAGTTACACAAGAAAACAAAACATGTCGAATCGTTTGATATGCTTTCCTGCAAGATCTGTGTCAACTAGATACAAGGAAAATATTATACATGACTCTTTACGCTATTTAGGTATTTGGTTAGTGAAAGTTAAGGAAATCAGAGTGCGATTAAAACTTATTGTTGACTCCAGTTTACTCTATACCTGGATCCCTAACTGTTAAAATAGTTAGAGTCAGAAGTAATTACTCACGAGTCGTTAACAATCCGGGCCCGGTAAGGATAAATTAAGAAAATGTTACATTTTGGAATGAGAATCACCCATTTCCTGTACCGCCCTCGCTGTAAATAAATCATTTTGCTCCCTTGCGACACAATGTACTATTGTAGTTTACTTTATCAGCGTTACTGCTTAGTATAATAGTTATTTGTTATACAAGGGTGCGAAGTTGTATTTTAACCGCGAGTGTGAAATTGGAACACGAGCTAGCGAATAATAAAATCCCTTCGTAAATAGAATCCTGAGCGAAGCGAGTGGTCAAAAATAGAATGTTACAGCGAGTGAAAAAACATACGAGACGTAAAATAACTGCAGCCGTGTACAACACAAATCTTTTCACCTCACTAGAGCGAGGACTTTTTTTGCTCCTTGTCCTAGCATTATTCCAGTACAGTTGCATCCTAAATGTAGTTGGATGCCCGGGGCCCACTACCTAATACTGAGGTTTGTCGTAGGTACTAGTTTTTTAACACAACAGCACAATATAAAATTATTGTTGCCGGACTGTCTCGACTCGCCTTTACATGTTATTATGTTTAAAAAAGTTGCAAATAGCACGTTAGGATTTCAAATATTCTGCTCTCTTGTGGATAAAATGCAGTTTTGCTATCTTTTTTTAAAGAGTAAACAAGGGCTTTCTGAGCTGGTGAGGTGAAAATTAATGAAACTGTAGTTGTTCTTGCAGGCAACGAACACAACACATGCACGGTCCCAACAAGCAAGTCGCAGAACCACCTCTCCAGTGCCACTGGGAGGCCTTACGCAGCCACTCTACCGAGGAAGGCAGCCGGAGGTACATTCATATTAATATTATCCGTCAGTTATATTTATCGTTGCCACTTTCTAATGCATATGAAAGAAATGGACACAGCTAATATTTATCTGACAAATACTTTTACCTGGGGATTGAATCGGTCCTAAATGTATCATAATTATATATAGCCGGTTGAGCTTTGGGATATTTATCTAGTGAATTACGAGTATAATGTCAAGAATACAAATTCGACAACATGCAATGAATTACATATTTTTATATGCGTCTGTCATAAAAAAAAAACATTCGTTATAATTTTTTTTAAATAATTTAGAATAGTCATTTTTTAAACCTTACTGTGGCATTATAAGCCGGGCCCATTAAAGCGATAGGAGTGCGCGGTTGGAGTGTAGCCTGGGGAGAATCCAGAGGAAACCTCCAACACGACCACGCGTATGGTTTGGAATACTCTAAGTGTTTGCGCTCCAGTGAGATTGGTTGAGCGGTACCAATAATTTATTATTATATGAATGACTAGCAATGGCTATCCAGTATCAAAATAATTCAGAGTACTCCGGCTGACCTCAGCATCCGTTTTGTGACAAGGTTGGCGAGCAGCTTGGAGTAGGTATAGACGAGGGAGGAATAGGGCCATTCTTTTTTTTCATGTCTATAATGGTTGAATACTTGGCCCTCACTACATATTTTAATTTATAATGTATTGTTATTTAGAAAGAGGTTTATTGGAGCATCACTTCCGATAGTTTTGGTAATTGCTAAATATAGCTAGTATCGATAAATTGAGTAACTCAGTGGTTCTTGGACGTCTCACCATTTGTACGGAAAATGGTTTTTAGGCCGTTCTACTTTTTCATGTACATAATTTTCAGACACTTTTTTTTATGCAGATTTTGGAATACTTGGACCTCACTTCATATTTTTGTATTGTTATTTAGAAAGAGGTTTAATTGCATTATCACTTCCGATAGTTTTGGTAATTACCGAACTACAGCTAATATCCATAAATCGAGTAACTCAGTGGTCCTTTGGATGTCTCACCATTTGTATGAAAACATGGTTTTTACCACAGTGTTACCCACCTTTTACAGCAATTTTAATATTTAAGTACTATTACCAATAATATAAGATTTCAAGCTTACATGGTCATTTACATTAGAATTACGATTTGAAACGGGATATTTACCATGTATATTTGTATTTTTGAGTTCCCGATATTTCGGCACTGTTGCAAGCGCCATTATGAAGGATTAACTGACGTGCTGCATACATACATACATGGATGCATATATACATGGTAAATATCCCGTTTCAAATCGTAATTCTAATATTACCAATGAATTCCTTTTATTAGGTTCAGGTACTACATTCGAAATCCTTTTGTACACTAATTCAGTAAACATCATAGTTTTTTTTTGTAATAGAAAACTGGTCATGAAAGAGTAGAATGATCCATAGATTACATTGAGTCAAAGTGCACCCACAAGGGCCATATCTAGATAAGATAATATATTAGTGCGACCCGCCCTTAACTTGCTCGTGTGTGCAGGGCGCAGCCCCGCGCCCGCGCCGCCGCGCCGCGACCCGCGCACCACGCTCAGCGTGGGCCGCGCGCGCGCCAAGTCCATGGTCGCCGGACTAGGTGACTACGCTTTTTATATCGATTTAAACTTATACGATTTTCACACACTTTTATTGGGAAACAACAACAATTACACACACACACACACCAACAACAACAATTGTACGCAACAAAAAAAACATGAAATTTTGGGACTTATACACGACAAGCGACCCGCCCCGGCTTCGCACGGGTGCAATGCTGATGCATGTATTATACATATAAACCTTCCCCTTGAGTCACTCTATCTATTAAAAAAAAACCGGATCAAAATCCGTTGCGTAGTTTTAAAGATTTAAGCATACATAGGGATATAGGGACATAGGGACAGAGAAAGCGTCTTTGTTTTATACTGTGTAGTGATTAAGTGCCGTTTCCCAACCTACCTATACTTTTACGCATTTTCGCACTCACTCACTTACCTTACAATACAATTATCATTTATTCGAAACCAAATAACGCAACAATAATGTAATTAAACTTTATAGTGGGTTTTCTACGAAAAGTACATTTAAAATGCTGTCGTGTTGTAAAATTAAAAATTGAGGCTTCTATTTTAGATATACACCGTGGGCGTTAATAACCGGAAAGATTTAAACCAATGATTTTAGAGCCTAATTAGTGTATATACATAAAGGTATAAAACATATAGTCCAAAAACTAATAATTTAAGAGATGTTAATTATTTAAAACAAGTCACAACTTAAAAATCTCAATTCTAATACACCCAAAAGCGTGACGTAGCCACCTACTACTTTTACACGCAGATGCACTAACAGCATGGTTGTTAGCCAGATTCTATTTATCTATGTATGTATGTATATCGTCACTTGGTACCCATAGTACAAGCTTTGCTTAGTTTGGGACTAGGTTGATTTGTGTAAGATTGTCCAAAAATATTTATTTATATTTATTTATTCAGTTAATTAAGTTTGGTATCTATCATATAGAAAGTTTTCACTACCGAAAGTTTTGTTCTCTTCTCAATCGCGAGAGTGCAAAGTATTTAGTTTCACTGATAACTGACTGATAGTTTGAAATTGAGATCACTAAAATGACAATGCTCGCTCTGTTTCTCAACTTGAGATTAATTAAACTCGCTCACTCTCGGTAGTAAAGGTTTGTTCAACAAACGGTCAATTAATATGATTTAATTTGTACTCAAATAGTAATTTAATTAACACACATAATTGGACCCATGTTGATATAGCATTATTTACTCGTACTGTCGTCAAAAATACGTGGTTTAAATTTTTCGGGTTATTAACGCCCACGGTGTATATACATTTATATTGATGATGTAACATTATATATGTACATGATTGTACTTTGTACATGATTGATCTGTTTTTTTTCTGTATAATTTATTTTACTTGTCTTGTGTACAATAAAGTATTTACATACATACATAACAGAGAATGGCGGTGAAAAAGAAGAGAGCTGTGAACCGCTGAGCGTGGCCGGCAAGTCGTCGTCGGCGGAGTCCGTGCAACACGGCAGCAACAGTAAGTCTCTTCGACAGCGGCGGTGCTACACACACGTTTCATATATATTATTAGACATGACAACAATTTTATCTGTTTCAAGTTAAAGGATTTACACAATTGCTTCTAAATAAATAAATGAAAAAATGAAATAATAAATGAAATAAATGAACTTTATTCTGCAAGTAGGCCGCAAAGGCACTTTTACAAGTCAAAAACTACTAGCGTTTCTCAAGAGACCACTGCCGAGAAGAAACGCCGAAAGAAACTCGACACGACTTCTACCGGCCTTTGCCCTCATTTATGAGACAGACATGTAGACATGAGTGATTTTTATGAGTTTCGAGTCAGCTTAAAATATTTTACAATATTTTCAAAATAATCCACGAAATTACTCAAAATACGGTAATTGAAAACAGTAGTTAACAATAAATTATTCTTACGTTAACCAATAAACTAAACCATAGACGAAACTCAAGAAGTAATCGGAAAACATCACGGTTCAACATATTTTAACTACAGTGGAATCCGGATAAAGCGACAGTCAAGTGACCGATGATATTACTTTGTACTAACAGAACGTCACACAAAACGGACTGATTTACTTTGAAAATGTTTGGTGTGACATCTAATATGTGGCGATTTCGAAAGCGGTCACAAGTTATAAGCGGATTCTACTGTATTAAAAAAAATACATAAAAAAAGGTAGCGGTTGTTTTAAGTTCAGTGGTTGATATGTGACACGTTGTATTGCCAGACGGCACGCCGCAGTCCGGCACGCCGGTGGCGCCGCGCACGGCGTCCATCCGGCAGCGCCCGGCGTCCGGCCGGATCACGGCCGCCGAGCTCGAGGAGTTGTTCCAGAGGCAGGCGGACGCTGACGCCATGTGAGTAGCGAATGTTACACGTGACACACATACTATATCCTCCTGAGACCCACCATACAAATAAAAATACAATCGAATTTGAACCTAACAGTTCCGATTACAAATTTGAATTTTATTTTATGTCAAATCAATCAAACCAAAACAAATGCAATTCTATGACTTCAAAATTTAACTTATTTTCCGTTGACCATATTTTGTCCTTTATATAGGACGCGGGGTCTTAGGAGGATAATGTAAATTGCTTGTTTGCCAAGGGGAGACATAGTTTTGTGCTTACCACGGGCGGTAAAAAAGAAAGCCTCAGATAGCATATTTATTGCCCTTTCCTTCAGCTCAACGTGATCTGAGACATTGTTTGTTTTACCGCCCTAGTTAATGTACTATTTCTCAAACATGCAATGAAATATTGAGTTTATGTTCCTTATGATACGAGTAGGCTGCGAAGTGTCACGATTCGGGTGCGGCTAGACGAGAGGCCTTTAAAGGAATTTTATACAAAGTTGGCGGCCTAGGCCTGCAAGATGCTCTTTTTTGATTCCATTCCACATTTATTCCACAACATAATGGCGTTCAGCGATAAGCAATTATTTGCTTTTTGGTTCGTCATGACATTCTGCCACACGATTATAAAAAAAACATGTTTTCTTAAATAAGTTACGTTTATCTACCCATCTAGAGATAAGCATTCATAAAAGTTATAATTTTTGACAGTCAACAAGAATGACAAGCTGTCAGTGTCGTTCCATAGGATAGGTCGATCCTAACGTTTCATTCAGAAACTTGCTTTCGTACATATTAGTATATTTTCGTAGTATTGTTTTATATTCAATTCGAGTTGGAAATTGAACGAAATAAATAGTAATATACGTGTTAATTATATTTTTAGTCTTACTTACTTTTAGTTTCTTTAGAAATTAATGTTTGATTTCTTGGAACTTTTTAATTTATTTCATTGCATGCGTGAGTAAATCACTATACATACTTCGGCGTGAGAAGGGGTTGCCAACCTCGTAACTATCCGTATCCTATTTATACGTACTCGGCCGGAAACCTCTTACTTCCCGGCCTATATGTACCCGGCCGGCAAGCCCTTACTTCCCGGCCTCTGTAGTAATGTACTATTGACGTTGCAGCGGCGGCAACAGCGCCATGATGACGCGGTCGGCGTTCCAGGGCGGCTCGGCGTCGCCGCCGTACTCGCCGGCGCGCGCGCCCACCAGAGTCTACGCCTCCGTCGCCGAGATGAAGCGAAACCGCGCGAAGGTACACTGCAATTTCATTTATTTATTTTTATTTATTTATTTTAAGGAGTACCGACAGCTACTAGATTATGATAAGAGACTTAATAATACAAAGCCAATTAAAGGAACTCACAGATAGAAACAAAACAAGAAAATTAACCAACTAATTTGATCACTCTTATTTTCAACACTAGCTCAGGGACCTATGCCACAATACTTTACAAAAATTACAACTCTTTTTGTAAAAAATGTATAGTTTTGTAGAATTGTAAACCTGTTATATTAATTATGTGACGTCACATACTATGCTCAATTAGTTTAGGACATTTTCAGGTCTCGATTTTTATGCTGTACTTCGAAACTCAATTTTGTCTTTTGTTTTGTTTTATTTATTTATTAGGTTCGGCAACAGATATAACACTATACAGGGTGTAACGAAACTATTGAGGATCCGTTTAAAGGCATATTCGGTATCGTGTTCGGATTAGGAAACATAGAAGATTTTTTTTTACGCAACTGTTAGGTTGTCTGACTTGGACGACCTGTCCCATAGAAAAAAAAAATTTTTCGCGTCAAAAAAATTTTTTTTACTACTTTTCCCTAATCAGAACACGATACCGAATATGCCCTTAAACGGTTCCTCACTAGTTTTGTTACACCCTGTATAACTTACAAAGTAAATTATGTATACAAAAACAGAGCAGTGTTTATCCAATTGTTTGTTGTGTGTTTTTAATTGTAGTTGTTCCATATACACATTTGGCCACATGGAAATAGTTATTTGTTATACTGTATAACAAATAACTTGTAACAAGGGTGCAAAGTTGTATTTTAACCGCGAGTGTGGAATTGAAACACGAGCTAGCGAATGGATTCTAGGATTGAACCACGAGCCAGCAAATGGATTCTATGGTTGAACCGCGAGCGAAGCGAGTGGTTCGAAAATAGAATCCTGAGCGACGCGAGTGGTTCAAAAATAGAATCCTGAGCGTAGCGAGTGTTGCAACACGCGAGACGTAAATTAGCAGCCGTGTATAACACAAATCTTTTCACCTTACTAGAGCGAGGAAATTTTTTTTCCTCCTCCTCGTCCTAATGTTGACAGTTGCGTCCTAAATATAGTTGTCCACTACCTAATCCCGAGATTTGGCGTAGGTACTAGTGTTTTAACACAACAGCACAATATAAAATTATTGTTTCTGGACTGTCTGGACTGGCCTTTACATGTTATTATGTTTAAAAAAGTTACAAATAGCGCGTTCGGATTTCAAATATTCTTTGCACTCTTGTGGATAAAATGCAGTTTTGCTATCTGTTTTTAAAGAATAAAAAGGGCTTTCCGAGCTAGTGAGGTGAAAAAAAATATGCATGTTCTCTATTCCAGCTGTGGAGCAAGTCGACGAGCTCGCTGCGGCGCGACTTCCACTCGACGCCGGACCTCGCGGCCGCGCACGCCGCGCAGCCGCTGCGCACGCGCTCCAGCGAGGACGTGCACGGTAAGTTTGTTTTTTTTTTTAGTTTATTCAGAAAACAAACAGCCACGTACAGTCGCCATCAAATATATCTGTACTCTTCAGGGTGCTCAAAAATATCTGAACATGCACTTTAACGCCTTGACAATAGAGTCGTGTTCAGATATTTGTGAGCACCTTGTTCGCTCCGATGTATCTGATGGCGACTGTACAAAAGAATTCATAAAAAAATGGACGCAAATTAGACCTAAAGTTTCCTATTACTACGTAACAATTGCCGACTAAACTTTATTAAGAAGAAAATATCTGTTACTATAAACCTAAGTAAAGTTAATAACATATTAACTAACAAAAATAAATCTCATTACTTACCCCCACATTTTAATTTCTGTGGTGCGTTTCTAGACAATATAAGTTTTTTTTTTTTTTTTTTAAGGAAAAAAGGGGCTTGTCGCCAGGCGAACATACCGCCCCGTATAGGCAGCAGAATATGTACAAAAAACTAAAATAAAACTTAAACTCTAGATTTTAAACCTACTTCTACTAAACAATATAAGTTAATGACCTGAAAATGTAGCCGGAATCACCCAGTTAACCGATGCATCCTACCAACTGCACCAGTGCAAAGTACAGAAATCGCAGACAGGATTACGAACTCGTATTGTGTATGTCCAGTCTAATCACACGTGCGTAGATCCGCATGCTTGACATCCGTCCGTCTCTCACACATAGGTGTGTCTCATGATTTCAAATTACGATTCACGTCGAGTCTAAACACACATACGAGGTCCGCGCGACCGCGCGTCTGATATCCGTTCGTCTGTCTGTATCTGTCTGTACATCATAATCAGCCTAGGTGTCGATGCTTGGCAGCAGCTTAGACACTTTTCTAATCTACTTCGATGCCTACCTTCTACCGTAGGTATATACGTGCGTCGTTTAGATCTACTTAAAATATAAATGGTCACTTACAGATAATTGTGTGACTACTTATGGTGATAAAAACGTATTAAGATCGAAACGTAACTGAATTATAATTATATTACAGTACTTTTATCTCACGAATGCGGGTAAGGAATGATTGTGTTGAGATATACATGCACTTTGTGTATTTGTGCGTCAGCGTAGAAGCTATGAGTTTACATTGTCTAACATTGGCTAACCTTGCGCTAGTGAGATAAATGTACACATAGTGATATAACCTTTATATTGCGTTGTGGGAAGCCAATCGGTCAAGCTAATCCTGACGGTTTTGGTAAACAAATACACACAATCATAATCATACTATCATAATCTAGTAGCTGTTGGTACTCCTTAAACTAAATAATAGTATATTATGCAACTGGTGTATAAGATGGGTATAAAAAGGCGAGTGGTGTGGGTTGCGATGTTAGCCCTGGCGAACTACGCAAGTAAAGACACCACGAGCTTTTTTATACCAGTTATACACCGTTGCATACAATACTTTTTCTACGACTCATTTCAAATAAAAAGTAAGTATTTTTCAGACTTTTCATGCGCCATATTTTCCCTTAGTAATTGTGCAACTTACCTACGCAATTTCTTCAGTAATGCTATATAACTTCGTGTATTTTTTAGAAGAATCAACGTACCTACACATTTTCTTCATGAACACACAAAAAACGTTTTATTTAAGTATTATAATAATTTAACAGCTTGAATCTTTTCGTTTTCAACTAGGAATTTGGTGGGAAATCAAAAATATGACACTTTGTTTATGGTTTTTTTTGTAATTTGCAAGACTTGGCATTCGACCTAAACTGAATTCAAATCCGGATCGAATGTTAACTGTTTCGTTTTCATAAATATAGCCGAAAATAGATATAACTTGCAACTGCAACACAAAAAAGATGATAAATGTATTTATATCAGTAATTAGTATATTTTGCATTAATTAATACATAAAAAATATAGCAAAGTGGCGTTAAGTTGGCAGCACTGATTTTAATCATAAAAGTCACTTGGGTGCACCAAATTTGTAGTAGTCTGTGGCACCCAACTCTGCTTTAATTTTTCATTAAAGTAGGGTAAGGATTGTGTTTTGGGCGGTTCACTAATGTTTCGGCGACAATTATTTAGCAAATTTTTAACTCGCAAACTTTGTATCCCATATTTTGATTTGGGCGAAGTTTTATTTCCCAACTCAACGTTTAGCAACGATATCATTTCCCAACTAATGATTTGATAAATTATTGTTAGGCAAAATATTACCTGGGATTTGTTTAAGATGTCATTTATGTATTCGTCAAATGTATTGATTGGCATACCATACTTTTAGCAACATACATACTTTTAGCACTGATATCATTTCCCAACTAAGTAATTAGTTGATAAACAATAGGTACCTAGTTCGATAGAATAGATGGTTCAAGTTGCAGTATGGTTGTATTTTATTTAAGTGGGTAGGGTGATGCACCATATAGCTAAAATATAAGGGTATTACTTTTGTTTGACATACTTTGTTGCTCAATATAGCATTTCATTCTCATGTATATTGAGCCTATGTTTATCTTAGTAGTAAATTGCCCAATTGTCATTTGTTGTAAGTTAATAACAAGTTTTTCCGCTCTTTTATAAAAAAAATAACCTCGAAAACGGAAGCGGGAGCAAAGCTCCCGCTTCCGTCTTCTAACCTATCCGCGATCCGAATCGGTTTTGCCACTAAGTCCCTGTTCAAAGCACAATAGGTAGGTAATCCGATATCCAGAGGTACTTTTGATTTAAAAGAAAAGTTATTCTTATAAAACACGCTTATTTGATTGTATTATAAAAATGTTGCCTAATAAGAATAGTGCGAAGTAAAGTAATGCCAACAGTTGATTTGCCAAATGAAACTTCTGCAAAAAAGTTGGGTGTGAAGTGAAATTTGGCGAATCCTATTTCGCCGAAAAGTCATTATACCAAGCAAATCATTTGCTTCATAATTTTTTGCCACATAAAAGTTTGTTGAAGTGAAATTTGGCATTATAAAAATGTTGCCAAATAAGAAAAGTGCGAAGTAAAGTTATGCCAACGGTTGGTTTGCCAAATGAAACTTCTGCGAAAAGTTGGTTGCGAAGTGAAATTTGGCGAAACGTTTTTCGCCGAAAAGGCAGTATACCGTTTTGGGCAATAGATTAGATAGACTTTTTACACAATAAATAAAGTATGTATTTATATTAGAGTTCATGATTGCGTAAGTCGCGAAAAAAGTACAGGAGTAGAAAAATATATAAATAATGAGGTGTTTGTTTTCCTTGCATAGGTCCCGGGCGCGTGCCCCCGCCCGCGCACCCGCCCCCGCCCCCGCCGGGCGCGCCGCTGTCCTCGTTCCGGCCCAGCGACAGCGCCAAGCTGTACGCGTCCCCGCGCGACCTCGGGCCCGTCGCCTACCGCGCCGCGCCGCAGCCCGCCCAGGTACAGCACGACCCAAGTAATAAGGCGTGTGGATTAAGCAATAATAGTCTCTCAGTCAACTACTTAAGAGCTTTGACGCGCGCCATATTAATTGTGTTCTCCTGTAACAACACGCTGCTCTCTGTGCTGGCTATACAGGGTGTCCCACGGCTATGCCACTTGGAGGGAAAGTACCTTCAATATTGTAGATGGAGCATTTTACTGAAGGAAGACATTATTTTAATTTTAGAAACAATTTAAACTGCATTCACAGATATTTAAATAATAATTAAACCGTGAACCGGGAATCGAACCCGTTAGACAAGAAAAAAAATTATCATACCAATCGAAAGGCTTCATCATATGAATAATTTTTTGCTAAATAACATAGTATCAGAAATAAAAGGAAGACCATGAATTTTAACATTTTTGATACCAAATTAATCAATTGATCACGTGTAAAGGGTTCGGTCAACGGTCCCGGTTCAACCACAAAATTATTTAAATATCTGTGAATTCAGTTTAAATTATTTTTTAAATTCAATTAATGTCTTCTTTCAGTAAAATGTTCCATCTACAATATTCAAAGTACTTTCCCTCCATGTGGCATAGCCGTGGGACGCCCTGTATATACACTATACAGCATTGATGTTCCTATTTCGAACAGAAAACTATAAATAGAAAACAATATCAAGTAGTCGTCCTCGAGGCATTGGGCCCTGGCCGACGCAACCCCTGTTTTATCTTGGGAAGTCAATAAATACTATTCAACTCTATTATGTTCGGTCATTTCCTCCACCTCTGAGCTGCGCCACCCTTACAGTTTGGTGGTTCGGACGAAATGGACGAACGCAATAGATAGCTTCCAGCTTCAGCCGACCAGTGCTGGCAGGGTCGCCGTATAAAGTACGATTAATGATGACATATTTACTAGTCAAAGACTTCTTACTGTCCTATTTAATTACGTAATACGGCATTAAACCGAATATAAATGGGTGCTGTGTATGCGTTCAGGTGCGCAAGTCGGCGTCGCTGCGCTCGTGGGCGGGCCCTGCGCGTGCGCAGTCCGCGGAGGAGGCGGCGCACTACGCCATGCCCTACACCGCGCGCGGCGGCGTCGTACGCCAGGTCAGTACCGCACCCGCCAGTCACAAGTCGGAGGAGGCGGCGCACTACGCCATGCCCTACACCGCGCGCGGCGGCGTCGTACGCCAGGTCAGTACCGCACCCGCCAGTCACAAGTCGGAGGAGGCGGCGCACTACGCCATGCCCTACACCGCGCGCGGCGGCGTCGTACGCCAGGTCAGTACCGCACCCGCCAGTCACAAGTCGGAGGAGGCGGCGCACTACGCCATGCCCTACACCGCGCGCGGCGGCGTCGTACGCCAGGTCAGTACCGCACCCGCCAGTCACAAGTCGGAGGAGGCGGCGCACTACGCCATGCCCTACACCGCGCGCGGCGACGTCGTACGCCAGGTCAGTACCGCACCCGCCAGTCACAAGTCGGAGGAGGCGGCGCACTACGCCATGCCCTACACCGCGCGCGGCGGCGTCGTACGCCTGGTCAGTACCGCACCCGCCAGTCACAAGTCGGAGGAGGCGGCGCACTACGCCATGCCCTACACCGCGCGCGGCGGCGTCGTACGCCAGGTCAGTACCGCACCCGCCAGTCACAAGTCGGAGGAGGCGGCGCACTACGCCATGCCCTACACCGCGCGCGGCGGCGTCGTACGCCAGGTCAGTACCGCACCCGCCAGTCACAAGTCGGAGGAGGCGGCGCACTACGCCATGCCCTACACCGCGCGCGGCGGCGTCGTACGCCAGGTCAGTACCGCACCCGCCAGTCACAAGTCGGAGGAGGCGGCGCACTACGCCATGCCCTACACCGCGCGCGGCGGCGTCGTACGCCAGGTCAGTACCGCACCCGCCAGTCACAAGTCGGAGGAGGCGGCGCACTACGCCATGCCCTACACCGCGCGCGGCGGCGTCGTACGCCAGGTCAGTACCGCACCCGCCAGTCACAAGTCGGAGGAGGGGGCGCACTACGCCATGCCCTACACCGCGCGCGGCGGCGTCGTACGCCAGGTCAGTACCGCACCCGCCAGTCACAAGTCGGAGGAGGCGGCGCACTACGCCATGCCCTACACCGCGCGCGGCGGCGTCGTACGCCAGGTCAGTACCGCACCCGCCAGTCACAAGTCGGAGGAGGCGGCGCACTACGCCATGCCCTACACCGCGCGCGGCGGCGTCGTACGCCAGGTCAGTACCGCACCCGCCAGTCACAAGTCGGAGGAGGCGGCGCACTACGCCATGCCCTACACCGCGCGCGGCGGCGTCGTACGCCAGGTCAGTACCGCACCCGCCAGTCACAAGTCGGAGGAGGCGGCGCACTACGCCATGCCCTACACCGCGCGTGGCGGCGTCGTACGCCAGGTCAGTACCGCACCCGCCAGTCACAAGTCGGAGGAGGCGGCGCACTACGCCATGCCCTACACCGCGCGCGGCGGCGTCGTACGCCAGGTCAGTACCGCACCCGCCAGTCACAAGTCGGAGGAGGCGGCGCACTACGCCATGCCCTACACCGCGCGCGGCGGCGTCGTACGCCAGGTCAGTACCGCACCCGCCAGTCACAAGTCGGAGGAGGCGGCGCACTACGCCATGCCCTACACCGCGCGCGGCGGCGTCGTACGCCAGGTCAGTACCGCACCCGCCAGTCACAAGTCGGAGGAGGCGGCGCACTACGCCATGCCCTACACCGCGCGCGGCGGCGTCGTACGCCAGGTCAGTACCGCACCCGCCAGTCACAAGTCGGAGGAGGCGGCGCACTACGCCATGCCCTACACCGCGCGCGGCGGCGTCGTACGCCAGGTCAGTACCGCACCCGCCAGTCACAAGTCGGAGGAGGCGGCGCACTACGCCATGCCCTACACCGCGCGCGGCGGCGTCGTACGCCAGGTCAGTACCGCACCCGCCAGTCACAAGTCGGAGGAGGCGGCGCACTACGCCATGCCCTACACCGCGCGCGGCGGCGTCGTACGCCAGGTCAGTACCGCACCCGCCAGTCACAAGTCGGAGGAGGCGGCGCACTACGCCATGCCCTACACCGCGCGTGGCGGCGTCGTACGCCAGGTCAGTACCGCACCCGCCAGTCACAAGTCGGAGGAGGCGGCGCACTACGCCATGCCCTACACCGCGCGCGGCGGCGTCGTACGCCAGGTCAGTACCGCACCCGCCAGTCACAAGTCGGAGGAGGCGGCGCACTACGCCATGCCCTACACCGCGCGTGGCGGCGTCGTACGCCAGGTCAGTACCGCACCCGCCAGTCACAAGTCGGAGGAGGCGGCGCACTACGCCATGCCCTACACCGCGCGTGGCGGCGTCGTACGCCAGGTCAGTACCGCACCCGCCAGTCACAAGTCGGAGGAGGCGGCGCACTACGCCATGCCCTACACCGCGCGCGGCGGCGTCGTACGCCAGGTCAGTACCGCACCCGCCAGTCACAAGTCGGAGGAGGCGGCGCACTACGCCATGCCCTAAAAATTTTACGGCGTCCACCATCTACACTGCGCAAGTCATGCCAGGCAGGTCAGGTCCATCAAAGCTATTTAACGGTCATTCTCAAATTTGCGGTCAAACTGAACTCCTTTCTATAGTTTGATAGAATTTAGAAGCATACACAAATGGACACTGATCATTTAACTGGAATGCCAAAAAAATATGTGTCGGTAAGAAAGGATGCCCTAATGCGCTTTGCCTGATATAATGAATGACTTTGGCAATGGTTACCCTGAACCAAAGGAATTCAGAGTACTCCCGCTGAGCTCCATTATTCGGTTTATGGAAATGTTGGAAAGTAGCTATAAAGAAGGGGGCAATTGCACAAAAGATCCCAATGGATCGGCCCTCATCTATATAAGATAAGAGAAAGGGATAGGCAGAGGTTTAAGTTATATTAATAACGGGGTTTGTTATCTCTGTTCGCAGAACTCGACGCCGGCGCCGCCGATCCCCGAGCCGGACTACAGCATGTCGGAGTCGGACGACGAGCAGCCCAAGGAGCCGCGCCCGCCGCAGGAGACCAGCGCCAACAGCAACGCCAGGTAACACCCTCCCCCCGCAGGCTCACACACACCACATCAGCCACAGCCACAGGCAGCTCCCTCAACTCATACCCACCACCTGCAGACTCGCTGCGCTTGTGATGCATCACTTTAGCGTAGCGAGGGACTCAAAGGTACAGGGGTAAAACATGTCTAGTAATGTGTCCAGGTAACACCCTCCCCCCACAGGCTCACACACACACCACATCAGCCACAGCCACAGGCTCACACACACACCACATCAGCCACAGCCACAGGCAGAGGCCCTCAACTAATACCCCCCACCTGCAGACTCGCTGCGCTTGTGATGCATCACTTTAGCGTAGCGAGGGACTCAAAGGTACAGGGGTAAAACATGTCTAGTAATGTGTCCAGGTAACACCCTCCCCCCACAGGCTCACACACACACCACATCAGCCACAGCCACAGGCTCACACACACACCACATCAGCCACAGCCACAGGCAGAGGCCCTCAACTAATACCCCCCACCTGCAGACTCGCTGCGCTTGTGATTCATCACTTTAGCGTAGCGAGGGACTCAAAGGTACAGGGGTAAAACATGTCTAGTAATGTGTCCAGGTAACACCCTCCCCCCACAGGCTCACACACACACCACATCAACCACAGCCACAGGCTTACACACACACCACATCAGCCACAGCCACAGGCAGGGGCCCTCAACTAATACCCCCCACCTGCAGACTCGCTGCGCTTGTGATTCATCACTTTAGCGTAGCGAGGGACTCAAATGTACAGGTGTAAAACATGTCTAGTAATGTGTGTAATAGCTTTATAAGAATCTGCCAGCCCGATCTCCGCCGGCCACTTAGGCTCGGTTTTATAAACATCCGCTAGACTTTATGTCGGTTTGTTATGTCAAAAAATGTACTAAGTTACTGAAATTTGATCTGACATTCGGTCTAACTAATCTTTATAAAACCCGGCCTTAATAGGGATGTTGACACCGGGGCTCGGAACCGGTTTTTACTATTTTTGAAATATCTCTTAAAGTTTTTGTCATCTCTCCTTTTTTATTTCGAAATTTGTTTTTGTTAACCTTCCTCTATGAAATAAATGAGTTAAAGTACGAAATAATATCGTAAAACGCAATTAACCGAAATTTTAACCGGTTAATTGTATGAAGACGGAACCGGTTTCCGAGCCGTGCTTGACACTAAATAAGAAAACCAATAACTTCGAATTTTCTCGAAAAAGAATCAAATTCTTAAACTCAAAAGAATAAATAATTACATACTTATAAATCTTGTAAGTTTTAAGACATGGAATATTCTGTCCCTTTTCCCCAAAACGTATCTTTGTATTATTTACGATCGTTATTTACTATGGCGCCTGAGGCCAGTGACGTGACTGATCTGTCGCGCTTTCTCTCTCTTGTAGCTTCGTTATTTTTTGAGATATTTGATAGAATTTTCTCCATTTGGCATATTTTTTAACAAAGTAGTCTTTTGGAGTAATCCAAATTTGATTCAACAACTCTATTGAGACGGTTTGGAGGTAAGATCGAAGGCTTGGAAGTTAGTACCTAAGATCGTCCCTGATATTTAGGGTGGGTTGCAGCAAACCGTCTGTAATCGTAAGCGGTGTTCGTTAAAATCTGATTGTATGGAAAATTTGACAAGTTTCTATGGGATGACAGCTGCCGGCGCCATATTTGACGATGACCGGTCTGTGAGTCTGTGATCGTATGTTGGTGCAACCGACCCTTACATTTTATATATCTTGCTTTAATTTCACCATGTATAATAATAACAACTGTCATTATTTTACGTCAAATAGGACAAATAACATATTAATAATAGATTCTCTGTTTGATGATTCTGACAAGAAACAATGTTTTCTCATTTAGTTGCAGGCCAACAATATACGCCACAATTCATGAGCTTGAAGGCGATAATTCATATCTATAGACAGTAGTCGAATAACCAAAAAACCATAAGGTATATTGAATTATTTTATTTATGTCAATGGGAAAATGTTTTTGTGTTACTTCGTCGTGGTTTCAATATCATCATCGCATCTCTAATCGTTTCTAATAAAAAAGGGTCTGAAGAGATTCATTCATATCTATAAATGCTCAAATTCATTAGCTGATAAGAAGATCCCACTCGCCACTTGCACTTGCTTGCTTTGAATTGAACTCTATTCATTTGTAATAAGGGTTTCCAAAATCACGACTGTATCTAATCGCCATCGGATATATCGGAGCGAACAAGTCACTTACAAAATCTGAACACAAAGAAAATTCTGAATTGGCAAAGGGGTTAGAGTGCATGTTCAGATATTTCTGAGCACCTAAGGTAGAGATATTATCTAATGGCGACTAGACTTAAAGCTATGTGCGATCTCTTAGTTTTTCTTATGAGCGACGCTTTTAGCGACCTTATCAACAATTGAAAATGAGCCTTAAATCATTGCCTTATTAGCTTTCAAATTATGGTAGCTCGTGTTTGGGCCTGCGTAAATCTTCCACCTCAGCAAAATTTGTGTAAAACATCCACTGTGTCGATTTGTTTGTGTTGTCGGTCAATCTTATCCACTTTTCTTCTACATGGCCTTCCATATTGGGTTTATATAAAATAAACACAACAGATGGGAGTTTGTATTTGAGACACTACGCATGTGTTGTATCTCAAATATAAACTACATTTAAATGCCTTCTCCTACTTATTCATACATAGTTTTAAAGTAGCATTATATTCCAACGGGTATTTAAAAAACGCTTTACCAGTGTGAAGGTGGAAAGTCATATAAACAGCCACGATGTACTTGAAATAAACAAAAGTAGATTGTTAACCGAGGGTCGAAATCGACCCTTTTCAACCGAGATATTTCGTTCGAGCGCCAATAGTTCAAGGGTGAAATGGATGCTTTCACCCGAGTTAAACACTGTACTTTTCATTTCGACTATGAGGAAAATAAAAGAGAAATAAAAGTGGATTCAGTAATAAAAACATGCGCTGCAGCAACCAGCAGCCCGCGCCGCCGCGCCCCGCGGCCCGTGCGTGCGGGTGACGCGCGCCCGCGGCTTAAAGACCTTGAAAAAAATTACTTTCAACCCTAGAGTCGGAAGAGCGACTTTCAACCCGACTATCTACTTATGAATATTGAACTTTCCGAACAGAAGAGATGAAAATACCATTTACATTTGTAACAGCTGTTCAGCTCCATAATATTTGTTATTTATCTACAGCTCTAACAAATCTCAATTTTAGTATAAGGGTTTGAAATAATCACAATAGTATTTAGATTAGTATTTTCTATTCCAGCGGCAGCAGTTCCGGCTCCAGCTCCATGCAGCACTCGTTCTCAGTCGACGAGATCCAGAAGATCCGCACCCGACTCAAGTCGTCCAAGTCGTGCGGCGACGAGTTGTCGGCCGAGCGCGACGACGGCGACAACTCGTCGTCCGGCGTCTCCTCCGACCAGGAGGCGCAGGCCAAGCCGCCGCGACGCGACAAGGTCTCCTTCTGCAGCTCCGTACAAGTTAAGTCGTCTAACGATGTCATCAGTACGGAGCCGGTGCATAGTTCGTCGGAGAGTTTGACGACACCACCGGCGATGCAGCGACACAATTCGTTGACGAGGAAAAGGGCGACAGCGGCGTTGCTGCGCGGGACTATAGGTAGAGGGAAATCGGCGGCGGAGAGACTTGGCGTGGATGTAGATAAGGCGCCGGGCAGGAGGGGGCGGGCTGCGGTGTCGCTAGCGGAGCTCCCGCCGCCGCCTGAAGAGCCGGCCGGGCCCTCGGACTCCGCTCCAGTACTGGCGCCTCCGCCCCAGTTCAGCGACCGCGTGAGGGTTGTCGCGGCCGTACCCAAACTCGCGCATTTACCGTAGCCATTTAAGAGTCGCTCCAATCTCCGCCGCCGTATTGGCGCTTCCTCTCTAGTTCAGCGAACGCGTGACCTTTATGACAATGCGCATAAAGTGCATAAATGGTCAGTTAAATGTGTTGGCGATGGTAACCACACTCGCACATCTCCATCTACCCCTTATAAGGAGTCGCTCCAACCAAACAGGCCATAATTTATAAAAAGTTTGCTAACCATTGTTCATAACCACTTAATAACTTCTGTGGAAAGGATGCGTTTTAAAAATCTAAAGCAGCATTCTAAGTATTCTTACAAATTCCAACTTGATGATTTATATGAATAAGGTCTAGTTTTTGATGGAGCTCTTCATGCACTCGTATTGTATATGGCTAGAGTTCGTGCGCAGACACGAACGCGTCGCACCTCACCGCACTGGTAGAATTAACAAATGTCGTAATAAAATCCCATTTTTTGAAGATGTATAAATAATATTCGGGATTCCACAAGTTACACTTCAAGTTGGAGACATTTTTCGGCACCGCGCACTTACGAATGCAGAGTAGAATAGGCAAAATTGAGTCTGTTCTAAATTCTAATTGTAAAATGTTGTGATTTGTAAAATATGATACATACTTTTCACTGGTGTGATGTGGTGCGAACTCCGACAAATCTTATGAATAGGCGTCCGAGAGCTTTTCTATACTTCTTTACTAGTTTTAACTAGTTATACTGGTTCTCGGCCACACTACAGGTATTATAGTGGTGTTAGGATAGTCTCGGTAGAATGGTAGGTACTTTCGAATTCGAATCGAGCTCACATTGAGTCTTGTAGTGCCAAACGCAAGGTTTCTCGTCGCATTCTTACGCCTGGGCTACGATATCGAGCGGTAGCGATACATGAGCGAGAAACCGTGCTTCGATCTCTCGCTGCCGCCGCCGCTCGAACTCGTGGCCACGCCCTTATCTGTACCTTATTGTATTTCCACGCAACGCGCGCATTTTATCCATAAAATTATTTTGCAAAAGAATTAATGTAAGCAGAATTTTTGTAAGCAAACGACTAAAATGAAACCAAAGAATTATAGTATTTATTGTTGAGGTTACATTGATAACTATAGTTGAAACTAATTTTTATACATTCCCTTATTAACTAGATGTAAAATTTCAATATTATATATAAATCGGTTTTATTTTCTCGTTATATTCTTTCTTAAATAGTCTCCGACGTGTCAAACTACGATTCGTAATATGTAAATTTATTTTATCTGTATATTGATTTTTGATTTTCTACTCTTTTATAATACAAACAAGTGCCATCATGTATATGATTTTAAAGTATTTTTATATATATTACTGTAAATATTTAGAGCTCCGTAAGTTTAAAAGAGTGGACTGGCGATTATTTACACAAAAATATCCGGCCATCTGAGAATATAAATATTTATGAAATATACGTGAACATATTTATGAAGAAAACATGATATATTCGATATTTTATAAGTAACCGCTCTGTGTTATTGTGGAACGAAATTATTTAAAAAAATATCGTATGATTCGTCCAACTTTATATGAGTATATATATGATATATGACGCAGATATATTCGAAAAGCCAGTACACTCTTTTGACGTCACATGTGGGTACGTTGGCCTCTCGACTAGCTTGCCCCCACGCAGTGTCTTCATCCGTTCCATTAGGATGGGTTAAAAAATACATACATTATAATTTACTTGATTGCGTCAACAATGTTATTGGTATTGTTGTGTTGTTGACATCTGTATAGCTTGCAAATGCAAGGATAGTAGGTTGGCAACATTACGAGATTTAATTGTGTAATAACATTGCCGAATCTACTTTTTTACATCGTAGGTTGGCAACATTACGAGATTTAACAGTGTAATAACATTGCCGAATCTACTTTTTTACATCGTAGGTTGACAACATTACAATTTAACAGTGTATTAACATTGCTGAATCTACTGTTTTACATCGTGGGTTGGCAACATTACGAGATTTAACAGTGTAATAACATTGCCGAATCTACTTTTTTGTATAGTCATCACCTACTCTATGAAAGGGTTCCAATGAGTCCAAACACGAAGGGTTTATCTCGTATTTTATTCCACAAATCAACTAGATGGTCATATAATTTTGTATTGTAACCGAATTTACATAAGTATGGCAAATTTCAGTTCAATCGGATAACGGCAAGTAGCTGACAGATGGTTGGATAATTGTGAAACAAACTTAACACGAGTAATGCAACAAAGTTTGTGGCTAATTGTCGTCGGACATGTATATTTTTTAATCCATCCAATATTGTACATTTTATACTTACTAATAGAAACCCTTCATTTAGCTGTAGTTATAAATGATTAAACAGAACTGTGGACATGGGCATCTATTCGACTTCGATTATTAACCTTTGGGTGGTGATGGTGAGCGGTGTTGCAAAACTCCAGCAGACAGGAATATTATATTTATTACAGCACGATGATGGCGTGACATGTACAAGTAAAAATGCTTACGCTAGATACGATTAACAGCAATTAACAGCAGGGGTGGCGGAGGTAGAAAAGAGAGCGAGATGCAGCCGGCAATTGGGTCATAAGCGGATTTAGGTTCGCGTCTTTTCTATGGACATAACAAAAGTTAAGGGCTACAAAGCTTAATTTTGGACCAATAACCCGCATAAACAGTGTCTCCGTTTCTATAAATCCCTGTAATAAAAACATAGCTAACATTCACATAAGCCGTTAACTATTGACCACAGGGGGGATGACTTTTGTTTTTCAACTAAATGTGACCCAATTGCTTTATATTCAACTGTCATTCCGTTCAGAATGAACGGAATGGTAGCGGCTGTATCTGCCAATCCGTGACCCGGTCTTTATGAGACCGGGAGTCAGTGTGGCCACGATATAAAAACAATGTCTGGGAGAATAGAGTGGTGTGTTTAGACGCCACACACCATATGGCCAATTCCATGGTAACGCATAATATTCACTTAAGTACGTACACTTCACTGTACTTACTTCACTTCGAATACACTCGCTCGAAAATCAAAGTCGAACAGGCGCCCAAAAAATTATACTTATGTATCAAAAGTTTAGCCGCATAGAAGCCCTTTTAGTAGCGGCGTGGCAAACACCAATGTTAGCTTTTTGTAACCCGTTTGTCTTGTACAGTAAGCATCATAAATATGTATGCATTTAAGGACTTTATTACTCAGTGATAAGGTCTAAGAGTGTTTATATTTTGCTGTAAAAACACGAAATATCTTTACAAGTATAAAACGGACGGTTATATTTTCAATAGTTAATTTTATAAAAAAGCAATGTGCAATGTGTTCGCCTTTTGTGTAATCACAATATTTGTCTCTGTTATATTTGTAAAAGCGTTGTCCATCGTATTTCGTAGACTAAATACTGCCTAATAACTTAGGTAAGCAATATATGCATCTAAAAAGAGCTTTATGTCAAGCGAGCAGAGTTTATATTGCGTTGTAAGTTTCGTTAACGTTCGCCTGTCGGTTCGGTAGCGTAGAATTAATGTTCATTCTAGTTCTTTGTCGGTGTTATATATAGCGATATGGAAATTATAGCCCTTATGGACCAGAGCATAAGAACTTTTAATTTCCATTTTATAGCTGTTCGATAGAAGGACTTCAATGAAAGCACGTGTTCGGCAAAGTTTGTAACTATATGCTAGCGTATATTTCTTTTTGAACCATACACAAATTATCGTACCCATATAGTCGCGACAATTGTCTACATTTCCATTTAACAACTTCCGACCGTAATATTCTCTAAAAGTAAAAAAAAAAATTATACTTATGTACATTATTAATATGTACGCAGTTTTATTTCCTTTTCATATATCGAATTTTTCTGCTGTAACTTTACTATGAAAGTAAAAGTAAGTGTTGACCGAATTTCTATAAAAATGTTATTAGATTTTTAACCTTATTATTTCGACGGTAAAATATATTTTTGAACGAATTCCTTTGATGCAGCTCGTCCTACTAAAATGATTTCTAGTTTACTTTCAAAGTTTAGGTTCCTTTTTAGGAATGTTCGATACTTTGTTATTAATAATAAATTATTGGCCTACGTTAACTATGCTCTGTCTCTTATTAACATATCCTTGAAACATGAAATAGCTCCAACTATGCTAATTTCCAGGCCCCGCCTCAATCGGGTTAGTTCCCGCCTATATTAGTTACATACTTCGCCGTCAACTATAGTAGTCTAGTTAATTCTAGCTGGCGACGTAGCGTCGGACGGGTTGACTTAACCTCCTTTGTATTATTAGCACAATTAATTGTTTATTATTCCGTTATAATCGTCTTGTCATTATTTTAAGTTGTATAAATGTATTTTCTACTTAAGATATAGCTAGGTAGTGGTAATTATATTAGGGCAATATTTGATCCATTGTAGGGTAACTGAGGATAGGGCGGTAATACTAATGGAAACAAACTCGCTCCATTCTCGCTCTAACCGACGTGTGAAATGTCCGGGCGAGAATCGAGCGACGTTCCGTGGTAGTGCCGAAAGTAATTTTGTATAATACCATCGTGTTTTGCGTTTCATTTGAATCTCAGTATCGGACGTGTAACTACAATTTGGTATACTTTCAAATGAAAAATTAAATGTTTCATCACTACATGTTGTATTTTATTTGTGCTTTTAAATACCCCATTCTTACCCTATTACCCCATTTATTTAGCAAGGGAATAGGAACCGTAAAACCTGCACACTACAGTCCAAAAGATAACCCTCATTTTTACCAATATACATTATCTATCAGTGATTTTATACGCTTACAATTTGTTTGATTAAACTGCTCATCTTAAGAGTTATAAATATTAATAAATATAAATATTAGAGAACAATCTTACACAAATCGAACTAGCCCCACACTTCATGCTCATCACACAAATATTTGCTCTGACCGGGATTCGAACCCAGGACCGTCAGCTTCATAGGCAGGTGCACTACCCACTAGGCTAAACCGGTCGTCAAAATCAAATTAACATTTTTTGTTTCCATATATATTCGTTTTCCACTTATCGTTATTCTATCCAAAATGGACGAGTTACATTTAGTAATCAACTAATCATAGTAGGTACTCAACTTATGTGTTATTTGGGTGGATCAACTATATATACTTTGTTGCTCGTTACTATGTTTACGTCTCCTGAGCCACTCTTTAAAACTGTGACTTCATAGGGTTTTAATCTACCCAAACGTGAGTTTTATCGATGAACATAAATCCATTTGGACGTGGGTCATCTCTTGAGCACGCTTGAAGTCCATATTATAAACATTTTTCTAAGAGACCCGGTTACTGTTGTCTCCTCGCTGACGGGACAGAATAACAACAAGAAAAAGTTGATTGGCCCATTTATTCGATATTAAATGATAAAATTAGTGGACGGACGATAAATCACATTACTTCTGTAGTATTGTCGCATACATATTGAAGCCAACAAAATGCTCACTCATATATATTTGAACACGACTCTATTGTCAAGGCATTAGAGCGCCTACTTAGTCAGATATTATATATTTGATGTACTTTTGGCGCAAAATATGTCAAATAACACAATGTCAAATAAAACTATCCTTTTACCCATATACAACCTAAATCAAGTCTACTATCGTGTGACATTAAGCAAACAGAATGTGCACCTTAATCAGCGGTGTTAAGGTCCATGTATGGCGTCACGTCGTCTATCTTCACCAGGCGTCGATAGTCCACATTTTCACCGCACATCGGACATTTACCCTCCTCTTGAAGCAATCTGGGGAAAAAATACGATCAGCTGGAGATGCGAAGTTACGATTACAGACCGATCAAAATTAAATATGGCGCCGGTGGCTGTCATCCCATAGAAACTTGTCAAACTTTCCATACAATCGCATTACAACGGACACCGCTTAAGCTTACAGAAGAGGGTTTGGTGCTATTTTTTATTTGAACCTGACTGTGGCTATATAGGCCGGGCCCAATAAATCGATAGGAGTGCGCGGTCGGAGAGTAGCCTGGGGAAAACCTCCGACACGACCACGCGTGTGGTTTGGAACACTGGAATACTCTAAGACCGGGTTTTATAAAGATCCGTTAGACCAAATGTCAGATCAAATGTCAGTAACTCAGTACATTTTTTGACATAACAAACCGACATAAGGTCTAACGGATCTTTATAAAACCGAGCCTAAGAGTTTGCGCTCCAGCGAGATTGATTGAGCGATTTCAACCGAAACTAAGGTGTGAGCGGAATCGAGCTACTGGGAGTTTTGTCGCTTGTTCACTAAACCTAGCCTAGCTGTGAAGAGTCCAGCAAGAAACTCGGCTAGGCCCGACCTGGGTCAGACTGACATATAGAGCAGACGTCCTCTAGCACAAGTTTGCGCATCTCAACATATGCCCCGTCGCATATCTTCGTTTAGGGTGGGTTGCACCAAACCGTCTGTAATCGTAAGCGGTGTTCGTTAAAATCTGATTGTATGGAAAGTTTGACAAGTTTCTATGGGATGACAGCTGCCGGTGCCATATTTGACGATGACCGGCCTGTAATCGTATGTTGGTGCAACCGACCTTTAGTCTATGGAGCGCACTGATGGCTGTCGGTTGGGTGCAATTTGAAACTTTAGCTTTAATTGAGCGCCAAGAATTACATACAAATGATGCATCGCTCATGCCACGCGTTCAACGCGAAGTTAAACTTTACGCAATCGCGTATAGATCGCTATTGCTTTGACCAGGCTGTCGGCTGTAGCAGTCGTTGGCGTCCCTGGTACGATTTTCCGATGACGTGAATAGCCGACTGTGGCGGTCAAAGGGTTAAGAAAATGCCTTTTTTACACTTCGCTATTGCAGCAGCCGCTCCAAATAAGATAACAACCCATTCTAAGGCTCGGCTTTATAATGATCCGTTAGACCTTATGTCGGTTTGTTATGTCAAAAAAAATACTAAGTTACTGAAACTTTATCTGACATTTGGTTTAACGGATCTTTATAAAACCCGGCCTTAGTGTCTGCCTAGACTGAAAATAGAATCAGGGGAGTTGGTCGAGTGATCCCAATATAGATCATAACTTATTTGATACAATTTTCAGTATGTCAAAAATATATTTGGACCTAAGTCTGAACTTACAAATATATTTTCGAAGTTTCATTCAATCTTGTTTTTAGGGTTCCGTACCCCATCCGGGACCCTATTACCAAGACTCCGCTGTCCGTCTGTCTATCTGTTTGTCTGTCCGTCTGTCACCAGACTGTACTGTACTGTCTGTGTGTATGTGTCGTGTGTCTGTATCTCATGAACCGTGGCAATTAGACAATTGAATTGTATTTCTGTTGCCGCTACAACAACAAATACTAAAAACAGAAAAAATAAAAATTTAAGGGGCTCCCATACAACAAACGTGATTCTTAGCCATTTTGATAAATAATAGCACGGAATCCTTAGTGCTGTTTTTTTTAATTAATAGCCCTTATCAGTTAATTAATTTAGAAACATAAATTTTGGGAAAAATGCAATGTATGAAAAATATTTTTAATGTGTTGTATGTTTTACACAAAAGCTATATTATATTCATCATCATCCTCCTACCGTTATACCGGTACAGTTGCATCCTGAAGGATGCCCGGGGTCCGCTATCTAATCCCCAGATTTTGCGTAGGCACTAGTTTTTACAGAAGCGACTGCCATCTGACCTTCCAACCCGAGGGGAAACCAGACCTTATTGGAATTGGGCTTGTCAAGTGAGTGGGCAACTTGACTGTTAGCAGTTCTCAAGCCGCCCGGAGGCCTCTAATTTGGCTAAATGACTGCTTTCATAGACAGCAACCGGAATCAACGGTTTAACGTGCCTTCCAAAGCACGGGAGCGCTCAGATTACCACTCAAAGCGGTCACCCATCCAACAAATGACCTGGGTCGACGTTGCTTAACCTCGCATACCGCACGCGGTACGCGGGCGCCGCTGGGCCACGAGCGCTCCAAAAGTTGTATTATGTTATTATTGCAATATTGTACTTACTCTGTAAACTCAGATAAGATGGCAGGGAAATCGCACTCAGGGCACGCCGTCAAGTCTTCCTTCACTATATGGAGACCCTGAGAGGAAAGATGACTTCAGTAAATTTAAATAAAGCAAAAAAAAGTAAATTTTCTTTCCAAGCGATGTTTATTATCAAACTAGTTGCGGGTGGCGATATGCTTCTGTTTTTTCTTTATACAACGTCGGTAGCAAACAACACTGCGGGCGCGGCGTGGTGTGTACTCACGGTGGCGATGCACATGGGCAGCGTGGCCTCGCAGCGCGCGCAGCGCAGCGCGGCGGCGGGCGCGGGCGCGGCGCACTGCGGGCGCGGCGTGTGTGTACTCACGGTGGCGATGCACATGGGCAGCGTGGCCTCGCAGCGCGCGCAGCGCAGCGCGGCGGCGGGCGCGGGCGCGGCGCACTGCGGGCGCGGCGTGTGTGTACTCACGGTGGCGATGCACATGGGCAGCGTGGCCTCGCAGCGCGCGCAGCGCAGCGCGGCGGCGGGCGCGGGCGCGGCGCACTGCGGGCGCGGCGTGTGTGTACTCACGGTGGCGATGCACATGGGCAGCGTGGCCTCGCAGCGCGCGCAGCGCAGCGCGGCGGCGGGCGCGGGCGCGGCGCACTGCGGGCGCGGCGTGTGTGTACTCACGGTGGCGATGCACATGGGCAGCGTGGCCTCGCAGCGCGCGCAGCGCAGCGCGGCGGCGGGCGCGGGCGCGGCGCACTGCGGGCGCGGCGTGTGTGTACTCACGGTGGCGATGCACATGGGCAGCGTGGCCTCGCAGCGCGCGCAGCGCAGCGCGGCGGCGGGCGCGGGCGCGGCGCACTGCGGGCGCGGCGTGTGTGTACTCACGGTGGCGATGCACATGGGCAGCGTGGCCTCGCAGCGCGCGCAGCGCAGCGCGGCGGCGGGCGCGGGCGCGGCGCACTGCGGGCGCGGCGTGTGTGTACTCACGGTGGCGATGCACATGGGCAGCGTGGCCTCGCAGCGCGCGCAGCGCAGCGCGGCGGCGGGCGCGGGCGCGGCGCACTGCGGGCGCGGCGTGTGTGTACTCACGGTGGCGATGCACATGGGCAGCGTGGCCTCGCAGCGCGCGCAGCGCAGCGCGGCGGCGGGCGCGGGCGCGGCGCACTGCGGGCGCGGCGTGTGTGTACTCACGGTGGCGATGCACATGGGCAGCGTGGCCTCGCAGCGCGCGCAGCGCAGCGCGGCGGCGGGCGCGGGCGCGGCGCACTGCGGGCGCGGCGTGTGTGTACTCACGGTGGCGATGCACATGGGCAGCGTGGCCTCGCAGCGCGCGCAGCGCAGCGCGGCGGCGGGCGCGGGCGCGGCGCACTGCGGGCGCGGCGTGTGTGTACTCACGGTGGCGATGCACATGGGCAGCGTGGCCTCGCAGCGCGCGCAGCGCAGCGCGGCGGCGGGCGCGGGCGCGGCGCACTGCGGGCGCGGCGTGTGTGTACTCACGGTGGCGATGCACATGGGCAGCGTGGCCTCGCAGCGCGCGCAGCGCAGCGCGGCGGCGGGCGCGGGCGCGGCGCACTGCGGGCGCGGCGTGTGTGTACTCACGGTGGCGATGCACATGGGCAGCGTGGCCTCGCAGCGCGCGCAGCGCAGCGCGGCGGCGGGCGCGGGCGCGGCGCACTGCGGGCGCGGCGTGTGTGTACTCACGGTGGCGATGCACATGGGCAGCGTGGCCTCGCAGCGCGCGCAGCGCAGCGCGGCGGCGGGCGCGGGCGCGGCGCACTGCGGGCGCGGCGTGTGTGTACTCACGGTGGCGATGCACATGGGCAGCGTGGCCTCGCAGCGCGCGCAGCGCAGCGCGGCGGCGGGCGCGGGCGCGGCGCACTGCGGGCGCGGCGTGTGTGTACTCACGGTGGCGATGCACATGGGCAGCGTGGCCTCGCAGCGCGCGCAGCGCAGCGCGGCGGCGGGCGCGGGCGCGGCGCACTGCGGGCGCGGCGTGTGTGTACTCACGGTGGCGATGCACATGGGCAGCGTGGCCTCGCAGCGCGCGCAGCGCAGCGCGGCGGCGGGCGCGGGCGCGGCGCACTGCGGGCGCGGCGTGTGTGTACTCACGGTGGCGATGCACATGGGCAGCGTGGCCTCGCAGCGCGCGCAGCGCAGCGCGGCGGCGGGCGCGGGCGCGGCGCACTGCGGGCGCGGCGTGTGTGTACTCACGGTGGCGATGCACATGGGCAGCGTGGCCTCGCAGCGCGCGCAGCGCAGCGCGGCGGCGGGCGCGGGCGCGGCGCACTGCGGGCGCGGCGTGTGTGTACTCACGGTGGCGATGCACATGGGCAGCGTGGCCTCGCAGCGCGCGCAGCGCAGCGCGGCGGCGGGCGCGGGCGCGGCGCACTGCGGGCGCGGCGTGTGTGTACTCACGGTGGCGATGCACATGGGCAGCGTGGCCTCGCAGCGCGCGCAGCGCAGCGCGGCGGCGGGCGCGGGCGCGGCGCACTGCGGGCGCGGCGTGTGTGTACTCACGGTGGCGATGCACATGGGCAGCGTGGCCTCGCAGCGCGCGCAGCGCAGCGCGGCGGCGGGCGCGGGCGCGGCGCACTGCGGGCGCGGCGTGTGTGTACTCACGGTGGCGATGCACATGGGCAGCGTGGCCTCGCAGCGCGCGCAGCGCAGCGCGGCGGCGGGCGCGGGCGCGGCGCACTGCGGGCGCGGCGTGTGTGTACTCACGGTGGCGATGCACATGGGCAGCGTGGCCTCGCAGCGCGCGCAGCGCAGCGCGGCGGCGGGCGCGGGCGCGGCGCACTGCGGGCGCGGCGTGTGTGTACTCACGGTGGCGATGCACATGGGCAGCGTGGCCTCGCAGCGCGCGCAGCGCAGCGCGGCGGCGGGCGCGGGCGCGGCGCACTGCGGGCGCGGCGTGTGTGTACTCACGGTGGCGATGCACATGGGCAGCGTGGCCTCGCAGCGCGCGCAGCGCAGCGCGGCGGCGGGCGCGGGCGCGGCGCACTGCGGGCGCGGCGTGTGTGTACTCACGGTGGCGATGCACATGGGCAGCGTGGCCTCGCAGCGCGCGCAGCGCAGCGCGGCGGCGGGCGCGGGCGCGGCGCACTGCGGGCGCGGCGTGTGTGTACTCACGGTGGCGATGCACATGGGCAGCGTGGCCTCGCAGCGCGCGCAGCGCAGCGCGGCGGCGGGCGCGGGCGCGGCGCACTGCGGGCGCGGCGTGTGTGTACTCACGGTGGCGATGCACATGGGCAGCGTGGCCTCGCAGCGCGCGCAGCGCAGCGCGGCGGCGGGCGCGGGCGCGGCGCACTGCGGGCACGGCGCGCGCGGCTCGGCGGGCGGCGCGCTGCGCGGGGCGTGCCGCACCGCGGACTCCACCTTCTTCACGTATTTAGGGTCGATCTGGAACACAACATTTTGTTTTCGAATTTGCGTTACCTTATATTTCCAAGGATGTTTCAGTATTTGAAAACTCTTGATTGTAGTACACACAGCATTATATCTGTTTACAAACCTTAATTTAAAAAAAGTATAAAAGCTTCTATAGGATGACAGCTGTCAGCCATGTTTAACGTTTTATCGGTCTGTAAAGGCCTCGCCACATTGAGCGCGGTAGCAGTGTGGTTGCAGTTTGCGCGCGGGCCTGCGTTGATCTGAATGCACGCAACGTTATGAGCTATGTCACACCGGCCACAGCGCGGGTCCGCGCTCCAACTGCGCGCCACCACTGCCCGCGCCCTCGCAGCTCAGAGCGGCGCGGGCGCAGGCAGTGGTGGCAAAGGGCGGCGTGTACGCAGGCGTGAGCACGTCCATCGAGTGATTCGTGAGCGGTTCGATTGTTTTTAACGAAATAGATAAAACAGAAAAAAAATATTGAATGTGTTGTTATTCATGTTTATATAACCTACGTCACAAATATCACAGGAACACAAATTGCGATTGTGGGAGAGAATTGGACAATAATTAAATATGAAAGGTGAGTAAAAAAATGTTGATTCCAATATGTTACCTGTATATTATTACTAAAATTCAAGTTCACCTTAGTGGCTTTAAATAGCATAACAAGCTATTTAAAGCCACTAAGGTGGACTTGTTGTCTATGTCTCAAATTAGTTTAAGCTAAATATTGTGGTTGTAACCACCCCACAATGTTTAGCTTCAGTCTATTTGCATGTTGTGTTTGCCTGTAATTGGATAAACACTCTGCTCTGTTTTTTGTATACACAATTTACTTTGTAAGTCATATAGTGTTATATCTGTTGGCAAACCTTAAAAAAAAAAGTTACAAAGCCTTCTCTCACTACAGCGCGGTTGAGAGCGCGCTCCCACCGCGGTAAACTGCCAACCACGTTCAATGCGACATCATCGCGCTGTTACCGCCCCGCGCTGCTACTGCCCCGCCCCGCTACCTCGCTACTGTGGCGAGGCCTTAATCGTAAATTGGTACAACCGGCCACTGTACTAGATATTTAGAGCACACCCACCTGCGAGCGGTACTCCGGCTGCATGAGCACGCGCGCCCAGTGGTGCGCGGCGTGTTTCATGCCCGCGCGCAAGCACTCGATCACCGCCGACGTCAGGATTGATACTTGATCTAGAAGGAAATACATTTATTAACGTGTATACATTCATGTTACATATTAATGAAAAAATTACAATCTGTACAATAATAAATCATCATGTAGTGATTTTAAATTAAATGAAAAAATAAAACAAAATTATACACATCACTAACCCTCTTATTCATCAAACTTAACAAACATCTTCTAACAAGTTTAATTCAGTATAAAATTTGGTAAATTTATTAATTATCCAACTAATGTACTGTTAATTCAAAAATGAAATCCGCAACGTGCTTCGTCAAATTAACTTAACATAAAGGACCGCCCCGGATCGTAGATGGCTCGAAAGTTCCCATAACGCCGGCCATATTCCCATAATCTTGTAACTAAAATGACTTTCGTCACTGTCTCACAAGCATATGTGTCAAAGTGACAGATAAGGACAAACATTTGATGGACGTTTATGAGTAAGGAAGTATTTACAGCACATTAGACCTTTGGCTAACCGACTGTAACATTACAATAAACAGGCCAGGTCCGAATCGGACTGGTACACAAAGGTTCCTCATCGCTCAGATACCGAAAAAAAAACACGTTCCTTGCGTGACTCTCTTCTCTTATAATCTATAACTGTATCTCTCGATTTGTTTAACTATATCTCGCTCGACGGTGCGTCAGCGTATTTTGAGATTCCCTATTCGTCCTGGTACCGCCGCACACCGGGTAGAGTCAGTCCGACCCAGGTCGGGCCTAGCTGAGTTTCTTGCTGGACTCTTCTCAGCTAGGTTTAGTGAACCAGCGACAAAACTCCCAGTAGCTCGAATCCACTCACATCTCATATTCGTTTGAAACCGCTCAACCAATCTCACTGGAGCGCGAACTCTTAGAGTATTCCAGTGTTCCAAACCACACGCGTGGTCGTGCCGGAGGTTTTCCCCTGGATTTTCCCCAGGCTACTCTCCAACCGCGCACTCCTATCGCTTTATTGGGCCCGGCCTATAAAGCCACAGTCAGGTTCAAAAAAAAGGTTTTTGAGCAGCGGTGTGGTTAATCCATGAACTTGGCAAGTTTGACAAGCCATATTTACATAGTTGTTACGTAAATGTGTGCAAACTGCCATTAGGTTAGGTTAGGTACGCATCCCTAAATTCGGTTGAAGCCGTTCAACCTATCTTACTGGAGCGCAAAATCTAACCTCGTTATTCATAAACGTCTATCAAACCTATATTAGTTAACTAGCCGATAAAGTTCGTTTGTCCTTATTTGTCACTTTGACATTTACCTTTGTGAGAAAGGGACAAAGAACATTTTAGTTAGCAGAGGTTTGTTAAGTTTTATGAATAAGGGGGTAAGAGTATAGGTTATAGGTAACCGCGGGCCTGGTTTCCGCAACTCGACGTCAAATCATGCGCCTATTTTGCATGATGGGTTAGTGGCACTACTCGTGCCAACCCAGTTCCACCAGAAAGCCTAGCAGACCCTTCATGTTGCCGACGACTTCTAGTAGAGACCTCGGTGATCGTATTTTGCCCGGTAAGCTGCCACCCCAGGGCATGTCAGGATGACGTGGGCGGCTGTCTCTTCGTCCTCCATGCTGGCATGCAAATCTAAGAGTATTCCAGTGTTTAAACCGCCCGCGTGGTCGTGTCGAGGGTTTCCCCTGAATTTACTCCAAGCCACTCTCCAACCGCGCACTCCTATCGCTTTATTGGGCCCGGTATAAAAAGCCACAGTCACGTTATAGTATTTTATGCAATAGTTGTATAAGAGGGTTCACAAAAGGTGAGTGGCGTGGGTAACAATTTGAGGCGAAGACGAAAATTGTTAATAAAGACGCCATGAGCCTTTTTTGACCTACTTATAGGTACAACGTTGCATACATTACTTTTTCTATGACTAGGGATTAAATAATAAAACACAAAATTAAACAGCAATACAGCATAAGAAAGAGCGGTAATTTGGATAGTGACAGATGACAGTCCACAAAACGTAATCATAGACACGGTAATTTTTTCTTATATTGCGTTTTTCCTTATGTTGGCAGTAATTATTTTACTTTTGTTATTGTTTCAAACCATATGAATTCAATTGTTTGTTAAGTTGGCAGTTTTGATTTTCGTTGTAAATTTAGTGTTGTTTTTTTTTAATTTGTTGGGTTCACAGGGCACCTCTGTTAGCAGTTGCTTTATATCACATTATATAACCTAGGGTCTTTATGAAGAATAGACTAGATAAACGTTTTTTGAAATTGCATAAGACATGCCTTTACTCCCTCAGCGTAGGCTCCCATCATATTACTTCTTCCTCATCATCATCAGAAGATATTCCTACATCTGGCTACATGCTTTTATATTCGTGTACGGGACCATATAATTGTCAGAAAAAATATAGGAGTAGAAAAAATAAAAATACGTACGCTGGTGCGTGGGGAAGAAGCTGACGTCCTGCGCGGTGCGGCACAGCAGCCGCGCCGCCAGCTCGTGCCGCCCGCGCCGCACGTGCGCGCGCACCTGCGCAACCAGCGCGTGAGCGTCACCGACACCATCAGCCTTACCACCTTACCACGTTATCATCAACCTCACACACCCAACACAAATGTTATCATCAACCTCACACACGCAACACAAAATAAATGTTATCGTCAACCTCACACACGCAAGACAAATGTTATCATCAACCTCACACACGCAACACAAAATAAATGTTATCGTCAACCTCACACACGCAACTCAAATGTTGTCGTCAGCTTCACACACGCAACACAAAATAAATGTTATCATCAATCTCACACACGCAACATAAATGTCAGCATCAACCTCGCACACGCAATATAAATGTCAGCATCAACCTCACACACGCAACATAAATGTCAGCATCAACCTCGCACACGCAACATAAATGTCAGCATCAACCTCGCACACGCAACATAAATGTCAGCATTAACCTCGCACACGCAACATAAATGTCAGCATCAATCTCACACACGCAACATAAATGTCAGCATCAACCTCGCACACGCAACATAAATGTCAACATCAACCTCACACACGCAACATAAATGTCAGCATCAACCTCGCACACGCAACATAAATGTCAGCATCAACCTCGCACACGCAACATAAATGTCAGCATCAACCTCACACACGCAACATAAATGTCAAAATCAACCTCACACACGCACGACAAATGTTATCATCAACCTCACACACGCAACATAAATGTCATCATCAACCTCACACACGCAAGGCAAATGTTATCATCAACCTCACACACGCAAGACAAATGTTATCATCAACCTCACACACGCAACACAAACGTCAGCATCAATCTCACGCACGCAACATAAATGTCAGCATCAATCTCACGCACGCAACATAAATGTCAGCATCAATCTCACACACGCAACATAAATGTCAGCATTAATCTCACACACGCAACATAAATGTCAGCATCAACCTCACACACGCAACATAAATGTCAGCATCAACCTCGCACACGCAACATAAATGTCAGCATCAACCTCGCACACGCAACATAAATGTCAGCATCAACCTCGCACATGCAACATAAATGTCAGCATCAACCTCACACACGCAACATAAATGTCAACATCAACCTCACACAAGCAAGACAAATGTTATCATCAACCTCACACACGCAACATAAATGTCATCATCAACCTCACACACGCAAGGCAAATGTTATCATCAACTTCACACACGCAAGACAAATGTTATCATCAACCTCACACACGCAACACAAATGTTATCATCAACCTCACACACGCAACACAAATGTTGTCGTCAGCCTCACACACGCAACACAAATTTTAGCCCCTAAACGCGATCGCTAGTGGTTCAATCAAGCGACTACATTTCAACATTATAATCATATATTTATTCTGCAAGTACAAAGTCAAGGGCTCTTTTGTTACATATCAGATATCACAATACAATTAGGGTATATTACTCAATCGCCAGATGAAATTATCCATTAGTTAAAAAATTATCGCTATCACTTTCTAATGTCATTTGAAAGAAAAAGGCAGAACTAACATTTATATGACAGATACTTTTATCTGGAGATTGAACAATCGGCACTTACCTTATTATTAAGTGACATGAATACATAACAACAATCAACCAACAGATAAATATCTGGGCACATATTTGTAAATAAATAAATATATGTCAAACAAAAAATAAAAAAATAACCACTTCACCACTGGGGGCTGAGAGCGGCTATCAGTGGCGGCTGCGATGCTATGCGCGCGCGGCATCTCATGGTAGTCGTCCGCTATTGTGTACACACACTCACCAGTATGTAGGCGTGCAGCGTGGCGGTGGCGGCGCGCATGTCGCGCGGCACGGGCAGGCGGCGCGCGCGCAGCGACACGCACATGGCGCGCAACATGTCGCGCGCGGCGCGATAATTGCCGTTCCGGCACTCCGCGCCCGCTATTATCACCTGTTGGGATCAAAAACGCCATATTGTTTAAAATCTAGAAACAGTCATAAAA
This sequence comes from Epiblema foenella, assembly GCA_963556455.1. NCBI lineage: Eukaryota > Metazoa > Arthropoda > Insecta > Lepidoptera > Tortricidae > Epiblema > Epiblema foenella. The sequence continues at coordinate 25,614,714 of OY747099.1, read as the reverse complement.
AACATAAGTCACTTAGCTATGGCTGTGTAAGAAATAATATACTACACTTATAAGTCTATTTTCATGCATTATTATACTTATTGTTACTTAAATCACCACGATTTAGTGTTACAACGAAATTACACGTTACACGTATTTACACCCAATGGATTGCACCTAATTACGATTACAGACCAATCAACGTTAAAGATAGCTATCGTATCTTCCTAAAAAACAACTGACTAACTTACAATACAATATATACAATCCATTCAATCAAATTATAACGAATACAGCTTACGATTACAGACGGTTTAGTGCAACCCACCCTTAGGGCACCGGTTGTCAATGAGGATAGTACTCATCGTACTGGCCTATATGAAAATAAACCCCCAATTAATAAACTTAAATTGAAATAATAAATACCGTTAACACTAACCCCATCTAACGACAGCTACGTGAACTAACTCCCACACAAGCTAGCTTTAGCTAATTCCAATTAGCATCAGAAATCCATTGACACGGTGGATTCTCGAACCTGGCCCCTATTTCACCAAAGCTGACAGGCGCGACAATTGTCAAAAACATTAGAATTGTAGTTGGTGAAACAGTTTTCATGAAAATTTTCGATTTGCCAGCCTACATATCTCAAATACATACATATGTCAATTTGGTGAAATAGGGGCTTGACATTAGAAACTCTTCGAATATACAGTATTTACGATTCGCCAGGCACGGTAGACTTAGGTTTTTTGACATGTCGGGTGGGTTGAAATAATAGCGCGCGGCGGCCGAGTCGCCGGTGCATTTTCGATGCATTGAGTCGCAGTTCATAAGGCCGGACCAAACGGCCATTTTTCGGGGCTCGCATACGGGAGCGAGCACAGACGGTCGGCCTCATACGGTGTCGCGAGATTGATGGCTAACTATATAGCCCGCGATGAGTGTTTGGGAACAGTAGTGTAGTGTCTCTAATATTGGTGAGACGGCTGTGCTGTCCCGGTCGGGGGAGCAAAGGCGGTGTGCGGCGGGCTGCGGAGGTCAGGAGTTGGAGACTGAGGGCCTCACCGAAGATTCGCTTAGCGGGATCACACACACACATACATAATACACGATTCCTAGCTGGCGAACTGCTCCAGGCAGTGAGAAGAGATAACATGTAATTTTAGATTTAAGTTCAGCGTTGCGTATCGCAACACATTGTTCCCCACCGGGATAGAAAATGCCTAGGTCGGAGGCATCTCATGGGCCCGTGCTTCCCGTATTATCCTGGTGGTAACATTAGTGTAACATTGAAAATTTATTTAAAAGGTAGGGCCGCTCTTAACCTTGACTAATACTTTGGTAAGATATTTGACTAATTTAAATTTATTGTTAACAATGCGATCTGTAGTTCTAGTGATTCTCTTTTAATAATTTTGTAATTTTTATTTTATTTGTTTAATGCTTATATATTGATAATCTACTTCTTATTCTGTTATATGTATGTTCTTTTTATGTGTTATTGCATGGACTGTTTCCTTATTCGCAATAAAGATACTGAGTTAAAATATGATTGTGGGTCTTACACGGATTTATGTTCGCGTCTTTTCTGTGTACATACCAAAAGTTATGGGCTACAAAGCTTAGTTTTGGATTGGACCAGTAATCCGCATAATCAGTGTCTCCGTTTCTATAAATCCCTGTAATAAAAACATAGCTAACATGCACATAAGCCGTTAACTATTGACCACAGGAGGGACGACTTTTGTTTTTTCAACTAAGTGTAGGGACACATAATACCTAATGCTGACATAGCATTACAGCCACGAGGCGCGAGACGCGGACAGAGCTCGTCAGTTGTTCCCTACATTTCGCCCTGCCCGGTTAGGTCCGTTAAAGATTATCAATTAAAAGTAGCTATACCTAGCCTTATGAACTTTACCTTGTGAGAATAAACTAGTAAAATACAGTGTGACCTTTAAACCATTCGTGTACACCAGTGAAGAACGATTAATAAACTAAATTCTACTTATATAAGTGATTTTCCTTTGTGCAAACATTCCTTCTGATTTAGTAGAGTGACCTCAATATCTTAGCGAACAATTGACTTCTCAGTGATAAAATAGGAACGTTAAAGTAATCTCATCATTAATAAATAAATAAATAAATAATAAATAAATAAATATTAGAGGACAATCTTACACAAATCGAACTAGCCCCACAGTAAGCTCAAGAAGGCTTGTGTTATGGGTACTAGACGACGATATATTTAATAGATATAAATACTTAAATACATAGAAAACATCCAAGACTCAGAAGCAAATATTCATGCTCATCACACAAATATTTGCCCTGACCGGGATTCGAACCCAGGACCGTCAGCTTCACAGGCAGGTGCACTACCCACTAGGCTAAACCGGTCGTCCAAACTAATAACTCAGTTAATTAAATCCTTTAAGTTCATATGACCCTTGTATAAAAAGTTTGAAACAGAAATAGAATGACAGCTGCAGTCGCCATATTTAACGTTGACTCTGTAATCGGTCGTGTCGATGATCAAAGAAATCCTAAAACTAAACTCACAGCAGTTTTAGCCGCTTCCGTGAACTGTCGCTTGGCCATGTAGAGCCGGAACAGGTGTTTAGGCTCGCGCGGCGTGCCGTCAGTCTCGCCCAGGAGATACTCTATCAACCTGCGTACAAGAAATGTATGTAGTATGTACAGTAGCGCTCAAAAGTATTTTGACAACATATTTTTTTTTAATATTTCTTTAAAATAAAAACCTATCGGAAATATGTATTGGGTATAGTGTAGAGCAGTGTAACTGCGAGTCTTTAAGCGTATCAAGTTACGTCTTGTTTGTTTACACACCGCGCCGCCGAACGAACTTGACTTACCGCGAGCTCAAAAGTGTTTTGACACGCATTTGACTTGACGAACTCTCGCAGATCACTTGTTCCATAATTTTTATTTCTACGTATATTTACTTATTGTGATTACTTCAATATGCCTAAGTGTAAGGAATATTATTGTGACTTTAAAAAAGCCGTCATCAATGCATTAAAACAAGGATTTAAACAAATAGAAGTTGCTCGTATGTTTAAAGTCTCTCGACAGCTAGTTAGCTTTTGGAATAAAGTGTATAACGAACGGAAAGCCGTCGAAAATAAGCCTCGAACGGGTCGTCCAAGAAAAACTTCTTCTTACGTGGATCATATTATTAAAAAGTTATCAGCAAGTGATATCCGGATGTCTGCTGTAATGATAAGAAATGAATTAAAAGAAAAATATAACGTAGACATTCATGTTTCTACTGTCAAACGACGCTTAAAGGTTCTAGGGTTACATGGCCGAAGACCGGCTAAAAAACCTTTAATATCTAAGAAAAACAGAAAGTCCCGTCTTGAGTTTGCGAAACGGTATATATCGTGGTCAAGTTCACAGTGGTCTAAAGTTTTGTGGAGTGACGAAAAAAAATTTTGACACTATTCTGTAGATTTGTTAAATGCTGTTGAAAAAATAAAGAAATGATTATTGTGTTTCATATTTATATTTAATTAAACCATTAAATGTAGTTGTCAAAATACTTTTGAGCGCTACTGTATGTATGTAACAGGGACGCGTCATACTCGTGAACGGGTGCTGTTTGTGGGGTCCGGTCTGTTCATGTTTGCAAGGACTAGTAACTTCGTACTAGTGTTCAGTGGAATTGACATGATGAGAGACTTCACTGTTCTCATTTGATTTTATTTTTAGACTGACGCTCAGAGACCTTATACATCTCTGAGGATATTTATTTATTAGATTTTATTATTTTCATGTTGACGTGTTATAGATATAGCGCAAAATATTTTATTATGATTAGTGTACCTACTTTATTACCTTTTATCTTGACGCTTAGAGACCTTATACGTCTCTAACAAATCTCGATTGTTATTAGTTTCTTAGTCTTATTGTTGACATGTAACACTACATTTAATTAATGATACTTTGATTATTGTATTATTTTTATTTGATGTACCTAGATAGATTTTGACTTGTAAAAGTGCCCTTGAGGCCTATTTGCAGAATAAATGTTTTGATTTTGATTGATTTTGGATGTAACAGAGCTCCGGTTCCGTTAAGTCGTAACTTCCGATTGGTTTTAAACATCCGCTTCGGTTCCGGTTCTGTTATTTTGAAAACGGATGTTACATCGGATGTCAAAGCAGCGCAGCGAGGGGGAAATGAGCGGCGTACATCGAAAACAAACAGGTTTATACCTAGCTGTTGTCATTTTGAGCTCAGACCATGTACTTCGGTAATTCAATAATGAATATCATTATAATTGTTTTATTTTTAATTTAACATCTAAAAGTTCTAGGTGATGCCAATTATAACTATAGTAAATTATTGTAAAATGTCTACTAATTAGGTAACATTTTTTTTGTTGAACACCTAGGTCTAAGTTTTTTAAAGTAGGTACTGCAATGATAAAGGCTGACTAATATTTGGAATTATTATTTAAAATAGACTTAGCTTAGACCTGCCCTGCCCTTAACATTTTATTCATCTATCACTCGTGCTCCGCATCCGGTTCCGCATCCGTTTTCAGTTCCAGCTCCGATTCCTGTTCTGGTTCCGATATAACGAATTTAAAACATCTGGTTCAGCGGAACCAGATCTTTTAAATTCCGGAAGCGTCCGGTTCCGATAAAATCACATCTGTTACATCCCTGATATGTAAATACTTTATTGTACACAAGACAAGGTAAAATAAATTATACAGAAAAAACAGATCAATCATGTACAAAGGCGAACATTGTGACATTACCCACCCTCTTACCTGTCTGAGTATCTCGTCTGACTAACTAACTAACTAACCGTCTAGTGAGCCTCTCATCATCGCTGGCCGCTGCCGCATCTATGGCTATACTGATGCTCTCGTCTTCTTCTCCCCCGCTCTTGAGCAGGTGTGACATTACCCACCCTCTTACCTGTCTGAGTATCTCGTCTGACTAACTAACTAACTAACCATCTAGTGAGCCTCTCATCATCGCTAGCCGCTGCCGCATCTATGGCTATATTGATGCTCTCATCTTCTTCTTCCCCGCTCTTGAGCAGGTGTGACATTACCGACCCTCTTACCTGTCTGAGTATCTCGTCTGACTAACTAACTAACCGTCTAGTGAGCCTCTCATCATCGCTGGCCGCTGCCGCGTCTATGGCTATACTGATGCTCTCGTCTTCTTCTCCCCCGCTCTTGAGCAGATGTGACATTACCCACCCTCTTACCTGTATGAGTATCTCGTCTAACTAACTAACTAACCGTCTAGTGAGCCTCTCATCATCGCTAGCCGCTGCCGCGTCTATGGCTATACTGATGCTCTCGTTTTCTTCTCCCCCGCTCTTGAGCAGGTGTGACATTACCCACCCTCTTACCTGTCTGAGTATCTCGTCTGACTGACTAACTAACCGTCTAGTGAGCCTCTCATCATCGCTGGCCGCTGCCGCGTCTATGGCTATACTGATGCTCTCGTCTTCTTCTCCCCCGCTCTTGAGCAGGTGTGACATTACCCACCCTCTTACCTGTCTGAGTATCTCGTCTGACTAACTAACTAACTAACCATCTAGTGAGCCTCTCATCATCGCTAGCCGCTGCCGCGTCTATGGCTATACTGATGCTCTCGTCTTCTTCTCCCCCGCTCTTGAGCAGGTGTGACATTACCCACCCTCTTACCTGTCTGAGTATCTCGTCTAACTAACTAACTAACCGTCTAGTGAGCCTCTCATCATCGCTGGCCGCTGCCGCGTCTATGGCTATACTAATGATCTCGTCTTCTTCTCCTCTACTCTTGAGCAGGTGTGACATTACCCACCCTCTTACCTGTCTGAGTATCTCGTCTAACTAACTAACTAACCGTCTAGTGAGCCTCTCATCATCGCTGGCCACTGCCGCGTCTATGGCTATACTGATGATCTCGTCTTCTTCTCCCCTACTCTTGAGCATGTGTGACATTACCCACCCTCTTACCTGTCTGAGTATCTCGTCTGACTAACTTACTAACCGTCTAGTGAGCCTCTCATCATCGCTGGCCACTGCCGCGTCTATGGCTATACTAATGATCTCGTCTTCTTCTCCCCTACTCTTGAGCAGGTGTGACATTACCCACCCTCTTACCTGTCTGAGTATCTCGTCTGACTAACTAACTAACCGTCTAGTGAGCCTCTCATCATCGCTGGCCGCTGCCGCGTCTATGGCTATACTGATGCTCTCGTCTTCTTCTCCCCCGCTCTTGAGCATGTGTGACATTACCCACCCTCTTACCTGTCTGAGTATCTCATCTAACTAACTAACCGTCTAGTGAGCCTCTCATCATCGCTGGCCGCTGCCGCGTCTATGGCTATACTGATGCTCTCGTCTTCTTCCCCCCCGCTCTTGAGCAGGTGTGACATGGCCTTGCCGTATTCCCCTGCGTGGAAGAAAAACTTCCCGGCTAGCAGGTGGTTCTTCTCTCCTTCGAAATGCAAGGCCAACGATCTGGAATGGTTAATTTGTCATTCTAAAGGAAAATGTCTATTGGCGGCGTCAAATTCGAACATATGATTGTGTCACAGCAAAATGGCAAGTAGATTTAATATGTATAGAGGTGTTTTTGTGTAAGGTGCAGCGGGGCAATCTAGACTGTAGTTTTCGTCCCGGTACCGCCGCACACCGGGTAGAGTCAGTCCGACCCAGGTCGGGCCTAGCTGAGTTTCTTGCTGGACTCTTCTCAGCTAGGCTAGGTTTAGTGAACCAGCGACAAAACTCCCAGTAGCTCGATTCCACTCACACCTCAGATTCGGCTGAAACCGCTCAACCAATCTCACTGGAGCTCAAACTCTTAGAGTATTCCAGTGTTCCAAACCACACGCGTGGTAAACGTGAAAGTTTGTGCGGATGGATGTACGTTCCGCTTAATTTCAAAAACTACTGAACGGATCTCTATGAAACTTTCCAGTATTGTAGCTTAGACGTCAGAATAGGACATAGGCTACCTTTTATCCGCGGGTAACACCGCAGGGCGCTGCTAGTAGATAATATGGCGCTATTAAATCTCATGGTTTAGATTACTTTTCTATGTATAGTGCTAATGACTGTTGCTACCACTGTTGGTGATCCTAGATAATAAATAAATATAATAAAATAACACGTCCAATATAAGAATATGTACCTGAAATCCTCCGGCCTCGCCTGTGTGGTCTGTATCAATATCTCCCCATACAAATGCAGCTTCCCATTCTTCCTCGCCAGCTGAAAAGCCTCGTCATAACACAGAGACATCACCAGAAACTTAATCGCCGACGACGGATCATCGCTGTTCTGAAAATAATTAGCCACCATCTTGGCGCCTTGCACCGATTTAGTTTCCTGAACCAAGTTCACAGCTTCATCTATATCATCGAGCTTTTCCAAGTTCAGCCTTATAGCCGCCTCGTAGTCGCCAGCTTTGAGGTAGGACTTTAAAGCGTCATGATACCGGCCTTCCGCCTCTTTAGCTTTCGCGTATTGTATGTGGATGCTTGGGGAATTAATTTTGGGTAATAACGCCTCCACTTTAAGCCAGGATTTAAGTTTGATGTATAGTGATGCCGCTTTCTCTGTGTTTCCCGCGTGTTCGTATAAGGCTGCTGCGTGGGAGTACTGTTTCTCGTCTTCAAGTAACTGAGCGCAGTCTTTAAGCAAATCTATATAGAGAAACAAAAGTTATATAAACGCATTTGCAAGCTGAACTTCAGTTAAAATCTAATTTCGCAATAATATTTTTTGTGTTACAACTGGCTATAAAGTGGCAATTACAAAATCCCACTTCCTGGCAAAGGAGAGACATAAAATTTTGTACTTACCTCGGGCGGTAATTAAGAAAGCCTCAGATCGCATAATTATCGCCCTTACCTTCGGCTCGGGCGTCAAATACCTGCGATCTGAGACATTTTTTGTTTTACCGCCCTTGGTAAGTAATGTACTATTGCACTCTTGTAGATAAAATGCAGTTTTGCTATCTGTTTTCAAAGAATAAAAAAGGGCTCTCCGAGCTAGTGAGGTGAAAAAAAATTACCAATGTCGTTTTTTTTTTTCGAACCTGACTGTGGCTTTATAGGCCGGGCCCAATAAAGCGATAGGAGTGCGCGATTGGAGAGTAGCCTGGGGAAAATCCAGGGGAAAACCTCCGGCACGACCACGCGTGTGGTTTGGATCACTGGAATACTCTAAGAGTTTACCAATGTCGTGCGCGTGTTTCATGGCGGTGGTGACGCCGCGGACGACGTCCCCGCAGCGTATGGAGGTGCGCGCGACGCCGGCCGCGCACCGCTCGTTGTGCTCCCTCGCCTTGGCGGAGTCCGTGTCCTCCGTGATCACGCTCTGCTCGTAGAACGATAGGGCTTCGTGGTAGTCCGCTCTGGAATAGAGAACATGCGTGCGGAATTAATGATAATAAATAAATAATAATAATATTTTTATTTTCAAAAATGGTACATGAACATGATTGTGAAGTCCCTGACTTCTGAGCTAGGCAAATGCCTGTGTTACAGAAGTCAGTGTCCTCTCCCAGAGTATATAAAAAGTTACATTTTTGACTTACTTAGGTACTAATAAATCAATCTTACACAAATCGAACTAGCCCCACAGTAAGCTCAAGAAGGCTTGTGTTATGGGTACTAGACGATATATTTAATAGATATAAATACTTAAATACATAGAAAACATCCAAGACTCACAAACAAATATTCATGCTCATCACACAAATATTTGCCTTGACCGGGATTCGAACCCAGGACCGTCAGCTTCACAGGCAGGTGCACTACCCACTAGGCTAAACCGGTCGTCCAAATATACATATAAACCTTCCTCTTCAATCACTCTATCTATTAAAAAAAACCGCATCAAAATCCGTTGCGTAGTTTTAAAGATTTAAGCATACATAGGGATATAGGGACAGAGAAAGCGACTCTGTTTTATACTATGTAGTGATGGAATGTACCGTTATTCGTTTTGTTTTTGTTTGAACCTGACTGTGGCTTTACAGGCCGGGCCCAATAAAGCGATAGGAGTGCGCGGTTGGAGAGTAGCCTGGGGAAAATCCAGGGGAAAACCTCCGACACGACCACGCGTGTGGTTTAGAACACTGGAATACTCTAACCCCCTTATTCATAAACGTCTGTCAAACCTATATTAGTTAACTAGCCGCTAAAGTTCGTTTGTCCTTATCTGTCACTTTCACATTGACGTTTGTGAGAATGGGACAAAGAACTTTTTAGTTAGCAGAGGTTTGTTAAGTTTTATGAATACGGGGGTAAGAGTTTGCGCTCCAGTGAGATTGGTTGAGCGGTTTCAACCGAATCTGAGCCCGTTATTCGATTGGTCTGTTTACACCGTTACTATGCACTCACTCGGTTACCGATCAAATATGACGACTAGACGGCTCTTTCTTAGGGAATTCGAATCGAACAACCGTTATCTAGTTTCTATTAGGTACAGCGCCATCTAGTGGTCCACAAACACGATATCGTCCTAAACATGGTCACTCACAGCAGCTCGAGGTGGGTGGCGCGGTGCAGGGCTACCCCGGGCGCGGCGGCGGGGCGGTGCCGGCGCGCGAGCACGTGCGCCGCGCCCCAGTCGCCGCGCGCGCAGTGCAGCTCCAGCGCGTGTCGGGCGCCGCGCTCGCTCTCCAGCCAGCGCGCCGCCGCCGCGCCCTGGTTGAGGCACGCCGACAGCACGCCGCTGAACATAACGAGGGGTTTCGTAACCCATGCTGGCGTACTTGGAAGTCCTTATTAGGGTCATACACGGATTTAGGTTCGCGTCTTTTCTGTGGACGTACTGTTGCGAACGCAACTCTTATTCAATTTTATACATATATAATAACTTAGTATGCAGTAGCGAAACGCGCCCGTCGGGCACGGTTAGTATAAGAGCGGCTTTTTTAAAGCCACCAATAGCAACGCTTCACATACGCTTTATCCCTACCATTGTAACATAAGTTAACTTAAATTATCAAATCTTGCTCGTCATTACCTATTCTTTGTTCTCACATACAACCACTTCTGCACATACCTCTTTTGGCCAAACTATTTTGTAAATCAGCACCTATTGAAATTATACAGTCAACTTTACATCGAAGTTTTATTTGAGTCGTCGAGTTCCATCATCACCGGCACCGGCGTCTACACATACCAAAAGTTAAGGGCTACAAAACTTAATTTTGGATTGGACTAGTAACCCGCATAAACAGTGTCTCCGTTTTTACAAATCCCTGTAATAAAAACATAGCTAACATGCACATAAGCCGATAACTATTGACCACAGGAGGCACGACTATTGTTTTTACAACTAAGTATGACCCATTTGTTAGAAATGCTAATCTATTTTTGAGCTATTTTCTGAGTGAATAGTCGAGCATTTTAGGTTGGGTTGAATCAAACCATCTGGAATCGTAAACGGTGTCGGTTAAAATTTAAAATCTGATTGTATGGACGTTTCTATGGCATGACAGCTGCCGGCGACATATTTAATGATGATCGGTCTGTAAACGTAAGTTGGTACAACCGACCCCAAAAATAAAAATGAGTAGACGATTACAAAAATATGTATAACGTATGTATTTGAAAGATGATTTTACGGCATAAGGTACTTAAAATGAAAATCAAAAATGACAAATAAAATAATAATTAAAAAAATAAAAACACGACGGCACTGGAAAAGCAAACTAAAAAGATAGAATTTCTTCTACATATGTACAATACCAAAATATTAGGTCTCCCGACTGCGAACAAAATAGATCCTTAAGTTCTTTATTTTGGAACTTGTTTCTATAATTTTTGGTTACTTTTATCCAGTGCAGTCATGATTTTAATTTTTTAATAATTATGACAGTAAAGCTAGAACAAGCGTTACCACAAAATGGGAAGATCTTCTATGTGTGACGCGTCTTCCAGCGCCCAAACCATAGCGACGTCGCTCAAACGGGTGTACACGCGAATAGCTGAAAATTAGCATAGTAAACATTCGATGACATTGAGATTTTAGAAAAATATGTCAATTTCCCTATTATGCCTATGCACATTCTCTATCTGGCATGGCATACTATTTTGGGGCAAGACGATGCCAACAGCACATTTCGTAAGAAAACGTATTTGTACATAAACAACAATGCCTTTGTACACATATACTTCGCTAAACCTTCTCAGTAGCAACAACATCCCTTGCTGCGTTAATTTGAACCTTAAGCCTAGCTAAAAAGGCCCTCACCGAACTCCACATTGAATTCCTCAATCGCTGCCTCTCCCAGTCTCCTCCACAACCCCTCTTCGTCCACCGCGTCACAGAACAGCCACGCTTCGCTAAACCTTCTCATGCTGCGCTAATTTGAACCTTAACTTTAGCTAAACAAGGTACTCACCGAACTCCACATCGAGTTCCTCAATCGCTGCCTCTCCCAGTCTCCTCCACAATGCCTCTTCGTCCACCGCGTCACAGAACAGCCACGCTTCGCTAAACTATCTCAGAAGCAACAAATTCTCATGCTACGCTAATTTGAATCTTAACTCTAGCTAAACAAGGTACTCACCGAACTCCACATTGAGTTCCTCAATCGCTGCCTCTCCCAGTCTCCTCCACAATACCTCTTCGTCCACCGCGTCACAGAACAGCCACGCTTCGCTAAACCTTCTCAGAAGCAACAACTTCTCATGCCGCGCTAATTTGAACCTTAACTCTAGCTAAACAAGGTACTCACCGAACTCCACATTGAGTTCCTCAATCGCTGCCTCTCCCAGTCTCCTCCACAACGGCTCTTCGTCCACCGCGTCACAGAACAGCCACGCTTCGCTAAACCTTCTCAGAAGCAACAACTTCTCATGCTGCGCTAATTTGAACCTTAACTCTAGCTAAACAAGATACTCACCGAACTCCACATTGAGTTCCTCAATCGCTGCCTCTCCCAGTCTCCTCCACAACGGCTCTTCGTCCACCGCGTCACAGAACAGCCACGCTTCGCTAAACCTTCTCAGCAGCAACAACTTCTCAATATGGCGTCGTTGGTTTGCGAGTCGCTTGTCTACGTCGGGGTCGGCTAGGCCGCTCGTGTTGTGCGAGTCGAGGGGGAGTTTGACAACGCTGGAAAATGAGCGTATCGTTATAGAGTTAATCATCCTTAGGAATGCCGTGGTGTGGCATATTTCACAATTTTGATCAATCTGTATTTGGTTGCGCGTTGAATTGATATATTTTTTTAAATACTGGTCCAGTCGACGTCAAAGATATGTTTACGCTTTTTGCACCTTACTCCATTGCAATACGGCGAATCTCAGCGATCTCGGCGATCTTTGACGTCACTGTATCTCTTTAAAAAAAGTACTAGTAATATCAGCTAACTTGTTCAGCTCAGTTTGGGGTTCACATCTCTTTGTTATGTATTATAAACTTGTGTGTTTAAGCGAATAAATAAATAAATAAAGCTAAGCTAGGCTAGGTTCAGTGAACCAGCTACAAAACTCCTGGAAGCTACTGGCTCGATTCCACTCACACTTCAGATGCGGTTGAAACCGCTCAACCAATCTCACTGGAGCGCAAATGTTTGAGTATTCCAGTGTTCCAAACCACACGCGTGGTTGTGTCGGAGGTTTTCCCCCGGATTTTCCCCAGGCTACTCTCCAACCGCGCACTCCTATCGCTTTATTGGGCCCGGCCTATAAACCCAAAAAAAAAACTTATTCTATTCTATTTGCAGTGTACTCACTCTCCGTGCGCGTAGCAATACGCGTCTCCCGAGAACAATATCAGAGGTACAGTCTCTGAGTGCACTGTAGTGTGTACCAAGTCCACGTGGGGGCCCTTAGTACTGTTCGCACTGAAGTAGTACGTGTGGATGGCGTCGTCCGTGTGGATGATGAACACGTTGCGGTCTGACAGGCAGATGTCCCAGATCACGCCCCTGCAATAGTACATTACTTACCAAGGGCGGTAAAACAAAGAATGTCTCAGATCGCAGGTATTTGACGCCCGAGCCGAAGGCAAGAGCGATAATTATGCGATCTGAGGCTTTCTTAATTACCGCCCGAGGTAAGTACAAAATTTTATGTCATCCCCTGGCCAGGAAGTGGGATTTTCCGCGCGCGGAGCCGGTAGTTGCCACTTTATGGCCAGGTGTGACATAATAGTATATTGTTAAACAAGGGTTGAAAGCCACCCACCTTAGACGAGATATTCGTTCGAGCGCCAATAGTAAGGCTGAAATGAGTGGTTTCATTTCAAATACGAGGAAATTAAAAAAAGCCAAATCATTCTCAAAAATTTTCTGAATCGGCGAATAACTAGTGTTTGTGTATGGACCTAATGCTGACATAGCATTACAGCCACGAGGCGCGAGACGCGGACGGAGCTCGCCAGTTGTTCCCTACATTTCGCCCTGCCCGGTTAGGTCCGTTAAAGATTATCGGTTAAAAGTACGCGACGCACATGTCGCCCGCCGCGGGACAGTACACGAGCACCCGCCCGCGGTCGTCCGCTATGCATGCCCGAGCGCCCCCTATAACTAGTGCAACTATACAAACCGCACTGGAGCCGCCACTAGCGGCACGGCGCACATGTCGCCCGCCGCGGGGCAGTACACGAGCACCCGCCCGCGGTCGTCCGCTATGCATGCCCGAGCGCCCCCTATAACTAGTGCAACTATACAAACCGCACTGGAGCCGCCACTAGCGGCACGGCGCACATGTCGCCCGCCGCGGGGCAGTACACGAGCACCCGCCCGCGGTCGTCCGCTATGCATGCCCGAGCGCCCCCTATAACTAGTGCAACTATACAAACCGCACTGGAGCCGCCACTAGCGGCACGGCGCACATGTCGCCCGCCGCGGGGCAGTACACGAGCACCCGCCCGCGGTCGTCCGCTATGCATGCCCGAGCGCCCCCTATAACTAGTGCAACTATACAAACCGCACTGGAGCCGCCACTAGCGGCACGGCGCACATGTCGCCCGCCGCGGGGCAGTACACGAGCACCCGCCCGCGGTCGTCCGCTATGCATGCCCGAGCGCCCCCTATAACTAGTGCAACTATACAAACCGCACTGGAGCCGCCACTAGCGGCACGGCGCACATGTCGCCCGCCGCGGGGCAGTACACGAGCACCCGCCCGCGGTCGTCCGCTATGCATGCCCGAGCGCCCCCTATAACTAGTGCAACTATACAAACCGCACTGGAGCCGCCACTAGCGGCACGGCGCACATGTCGCCCGCCGCGGGGCAGTACACGAGCACCCGCCCGCGGTCGTCCGCTATGCATGCCCGAGCGCCCCCTATAACCAGTGTAACTATACAAACCGCACTGGAGCCGCCACTAGCGGCACGGCGCACATGTCGCCCGCCGCGGGGCAGTACACGAGCACCCGCCCGCGGTCGTCCGCTATGCATGCCCGAGCGCCCCCTATAACCAGTGTAACTATACAAACCGCACTGGAGCCGCCACTAGCGGCACGGCGCACATGTCGCCCGCCGCGGGGCAGTACACGAGCACCCGCCCGCGGTCGTCCGCTATGCATGCCCGAGCGCCCCCTATAACCAGTGTAACTATACAAACCGCACTGGAGCCGCCACTAGCGGCACGGCGCACATGTCGCCCGCCGCGGGGCAGTACACGAGCACCCGCCCGCGGTCGTCCGCTATGCATGCCCGAGCGCCCCCTATAACTAGTGCAACTATACAAACCGCACTGGAGCCGCCACTAGCGGCACGGCGCACATGTCGCCCGCCGCGGGGCAGTACACGAGCACCCGCCCGCGGTCGTCCGCTATGCATGCCCGAGCGCCCCCTATAACTAGTGTAACTATACAAACCGCACTGGAGCCGCCACTAGCGGCACGGCGCACATGTCGCCCGCCGCGGGGCAGTACACGAGCACCCGCCCGCGGTCGTCCGCTATGCATGCCCGAGCGCCCCCTATAACTAGTGTAACTATACAAACCGCACTGGAGCCGCCACTAGCGGCACGGCGCACATGTCGCCCGCCGCGGGGCAGTACACGAGCACCCGCCCGCGGTCGTCCGCTATGCATGCCCGAGCGCCCCCTATAACTAGTGTAACTATACAAACCGCACTGGAGCCGCCACTAGCGGCACGGCGCACATGTCGCCCGCCGCGGGGCAGTACACGAGCACCCGCCCGCGGTCGTCCGCTATGCATGCCCGAGCGCCCCCTATAACTAGTGTAACTATACAAACCGCACTGGAGCCGCCACTAGCGGCACGGCGCACATGTCGCCCGCCGCGGGGCAGTACACGAGCACCCGCCCGCGGTCGTCCGCTATGCATGCCCGAGCGCCCCCTATAACTAGTGTAACTATACAAACCGCACTGGAGCCGCCACTAGCGGCACGGCGCACATGTCGCCCGCCGCGGGGCAGTACACGAGCACCCGCCCGCGGTCGTCCGCTATGCATGCCCGAGCGCCTCCTATAATACGGTATTTTCCACATGTAAAAATTTATAACATTTTTATTTGGATAATAAACCAGCATAACGCGGGCTAAAACTACCTATATTATCGCCAAGAGTATATCTTAGATGAGGTGGCCTTGAATGGTAAGCAAGAACATTAGAAGCTAACCTATGTCGCAGTATACAGCGCGGATGCCGCATGTGTGCTTGTAGCGGACCGACGTCCGCCATTCCTCGATCCCGAAGTATTCTATGTGGCCTTGCTGTAAAGAAAAACAAAAACATACACGTACTAGTTGATCGAGCGAGCGAGAAAGGGAAGCGTACACAGGTCGCATTTCTCGACTGATTCTCGTGAATTTTTATGACCAGAATTTTTTGTCGATTCGGATTTTTTTTTCAAAGCTATGGAGGTTGTATATGTAAAAAATATCATTTGCAAGGTCTACTATCCACAGAGCAACTCGTACTAACTACTTACATCAGTGACGAATATGAAGAAGTCGCTGGTGAGGCATATGTCAGTGACGACGGCGTCCTGCATGTGCGGCTCGGGGAACGTTGCGGAGTCTCGCTCGTCGCTTGAAGCCTCCAACGAGTCGATCTATCCGCAATCATTTAATGTTAATTGGTTGAAAACTATGATAATATGAAGATGACTCCCATCAACAATATAGTCTGCATGCTACGTGGAGAACCGATGACGATGAGTTTACGTTAATTATTCTGAAGGAGTGTTACGATTGACACTGTACGTACAACTGACTTTAAAAAAGGACGGTTTATAATTTCCCTCCGATCAGATTGTGTAAGATATGACAGTGTGTATTATATCCAAAAACGATGTCGAGGACAAAGCGAAGTGGATACTGATGACAGAATCGGAAACAGTGGCCGCCACATGAAATGTTTCTGTTTATGGTCTGATTTGCGTTCAGAAGATTATGATTTACAGTTCGATGTTTTAAAAAATTAATGACTGAGTCAGGATCGTCAAAACTGGTAACTGGTTCAATTTCCTTGAAGACAAACGTCTGATCTTGAAGAACAGAAACAAAAAAGTGGCTGCCATTTTTAACTTTTTTGTTTATAGTCCGATCAAAACTTTTATCCGAGGGGCTGGGAGGTCTCAGCTGAACAGGTGCGAGCTGCCCGCAACAGGGTGGAGCTCACCTTGAGCAGCACGGCGCGCTGCGCAGTCCGCGCGGCGCAGTAGTCGCGCGCGGCGCGCAGCGCGTCCACCGGCGCCGGCTGCGCGCGGTGCCGCGCCGCGCCGCCCGCGAGCGGGTACAGCCACACGTGCGCGCCGCGCGACATGCACAGGTGCGCGCTGCCCGCGACAGGGCGGAGCTCACCTTGAGCAGCACGGCGCGCTGCGCAGTCCGCGCGGCGCAGTAGTCGCGCGCGGCGCGCAGCGCGTCCACCGGCGCCGGCTGCGCGCGGTGCCGCGCCGCGCCGCCCGCGAGCGGGTACAGCCACACGTGCGCGCCGCGCGACATGCACAGGTGCGCGCTGCCCGCGACAGGGCGGAGCTCACCTTGAGCAGCACGGCGCGCTGCGCAGTCCGCGCGGCGCAGTAGTCGCGCGCGGCGCGCAGCGCGTCCACCGGCGCCGGCTGCGCGCGGTGCCGCGCCGCGCCGCCCGCGAGCGGGTACAGCCACACGTGCGCGCCGCGCGACATGCACAGGTGCGCGCTGCCCGCGACAGGGCGGAGCTCACCTTGAGCAGCACGGCGCGCTGCGCAGTCCGCGCGGCGCAGTAGTCGCGCGCGGCGCGCAGCGCGTCCACCGGCGCCGGCTGCGCGCGGTGCCGCGCCGCGCCGCCCGCGAGCGGGTACAGCCACACGTGCGCGCCGCGCGACATGCACAGGTGCGCGCTGCCCGCGACAGGGCGGAGCTCACCTTGAGCAGCACGGCGCGCTGCGCGGTCCGCGCGGCGCAGTAGTCGCGCGCGGCGCGCAGCGCGTCCACCGGCGCCGGCTGCGCGCGGTGCCGCGCCGCGCCGCCCGCGAGCGGGTACAGCCACACGTGCGCGCCGCGCGACATGCACAGGTGCGCGCTGCCCGCGACAGGGCGGAGCTCACCTTGAGCAGCACGGCGCGCTGCGCAGTCCGCGCGGCGCAGTAGTCGCGCGCGGCGCGCAGCGCGTCCACCGGCGCCGGCTGCGCGCGGTGCCGCGCCGCGCCGCCCGCGAGCGGGTACAGCCACACGTGCGCGCCGCGCGACATGCACAGGTGCGCGCTGCCCGCGACAGGGCGGAGCTCACCTTGAGCAGCACGGCGCGCTGCGCAGTCCGCGCGGCGCAGTAGTCGCGCGCGGCGCGCAGCGCGTCCACCGGCGCCGGCTGCGCGCGGTGCCGCGCCGCGCCGCCCGCGAGCGGGTACAGCCACACGTGCGCGCCGCGCGACATGCACAGGTGCGCGCTGCCCGCGACAGGGCGGAGCTCACCTTGAGCAGCACGGCGCGCTGCGCAGTCCGCGCGGCGCAGTAGTCGCGCGCGGCGCGCAGCGCGTCCACCGGCGCCGGCTGCGCGCGGTGCCGCGCCGCGCCGCCCGCGAGCGGGTACAGCCACACGTGCGCGCCGCGCGACATGCACAGGTGCGCGCTGCCCGCGACAGGGCGGAGCTCACCTTGAGCAGCACGGCGCGCTGCGCGGTCCGCGCGGCGCAGTAGTCGCGCGCGGCGCGCAGCGCGTCCACCGGCGCCGGCTGCGCGCGGTGCCGCGCCGCGCCGCCCGCGAGCGGGTACAGCCACACGTGCGCGCCGCGCGACATGCACAGGTGCGCGCTGCCCGCGACAGGGCGGAGCTCACCTTGAGCAGCACGGCGCGCTGCGCGGTCCGCGCGGCGCAGTAGTCGCGGGCGGCGCGCAGCGCGTCCACCGGCGCCGGCTGCGCGCGGTGCCGCGCCGCGCCGCCCGCGAGCGGGTACAGCCACACGTGCGCGCCGCGCGACATGCACAGGTGCGCGCTGCCCGCGACAGGGCGGAGCTCACCTTGAGCAGCACGGCGCGCTGCGCAGTCCGCGCGGCGCAGTAGTCGCGCGCGGCGCGCAGCGCGTCCACCGGCGCCGGCTGCGCGCGGTGCCGCGCCGCGCCGCCCGCGAGCGGGTACAGCCACACGTGCGCGCCGCGCGACATGCACAGGTGCGCGCTGCCCGCGACAGGGCGGAGCTCACCTTGAGCAGCACGGCGCGCTGCGCAGTCCGCGCGGCGCAGTAGTCGCGCGCGGCGCGCAGCGCGTCCACCGGCGCCGGCTGCGCGCGGTGCCGCGCCGCGCCGCCCGCGAGCGGGTACAGCCACACGTGCGCGCCGCGCGACATGCACAGGTGCGCGCTGCCCGCGACAGGGCGGAGCTCACCTTGAGCAGCACGGCGCGCTGCGCAGTCCGCGCGGCGCAGTAGTCGCGCGCGGCGCGCAGCGCGTCCACCGGCGCCGGCTGCGCGCGGTGCCGCGCCGCGCCGCCCGCGAGCGGGTACAGCCACACGTGCGCGCCGCGCGACATGCACAGGTGCGCGCTGCCCGCGACAGGGCGGAGCTCACCTTGAGCAGCACGGCGCGCTGCGCAGTCCGCGCGGCGCAGTAGTCGCGCGCGGCGCGCAGCGCGTCCACCGGCGCCGGCTGCGCGCGGTGCCGCGCCGCGCCGCCCGCGAGCGGGTACAGCCACACGTGCGCGCCGCGCGACATGCACAGGTGCGAGCTGCCCAGCGCCAGCAGCGTCGGCTCCGCGGGCAGCGAGTACGCGGCCAGCGCCACTGGCTCCGCTAGAACGGAGCACCGGTTTATTAAAAAAAAAAACACTGTACCACCACATACCCAACTACCAAACAACGCGCAGAGCTCTAGGTATTCAAATGAGCGCACACAGCACAGCGCTCTCCGTTTGACTACCTGCGGCCGACATAGTGCAGAAGTCGACAAACCGCGGCTAGGAAGCCGCATGCAGCTCTTTGAATCGCCTGTTGCGGCTCTTCTTGGTCATAACCACCATCTCATGTCTGAGAGACGTGGCGACTATAGGTGGCTCTCTCGACCTCTGCTCTCCAGGCTGTTCGGTCTTGTGTCTTTTGTACAGCTGCCTGTAATGTGAACCCAGTAACTTCCTTGATAGTATCTGTCCATCTCCTGGGTCCACGTCCTCTGTACCTCCTTCCGTCGACACGCTCAGTAATTATGCGCCTTTCTAGGGTATCTGCGTCGCGCCTGACTATGTGTCCGAAGAATTTGAGGACTCTTTGAGTACAAATGACGGATAGCCTTGTCTGACCATCAAAATTCAAAATATTTATTTTGTAAATAGGCTTAACCTAGCTCTTTTACACGTCATTTTAATAATAAGTATACATACATATATTTTACATAACTGCGGCTTTATCTTCTATAAACTCATTTATAGTGTAATAAGATTTTTATAAGAGATGGCGTTTAACGCTTGATTTAAATCGACTCATTGACAATTTCAGCATATTAGTAGGTAACTTATTGTAAAACCGTACACAGTTCCCCATAAAGGACATATTTACTTTACGGAGACGATATCCGGGAATGGTTAATTTATTTTTATTTCTATTTCATCTCCTGTTCAAAGGCCCCATTGTTGCTGATTTTCTACCCTAAATACACAAACTTTTGCACTGAATCGAGGTCACACAACTCGTTGGTTCTCAGTGGACTGCCGCCCCGGTCGATTAACATCACTTTGGTTTCGATTCGGTTGCTCACAAGCCCATATTCTGCACTGATTCGGTGCAGCAGTTCAGCGACCTCCGCTTCGGTGGCGCCTATGACTGTGGTGTAAACTGCAAACCGCATCAGGTTGTTAAGAAGATAACGCCACTAACGCGTATCCCACCTTACCAGTTCTCCAAGAATCTTCTCATAATATGTTCACCAATAAGAACAATTGCGATGAAAGGATGCATCCTTGATGCACTCCACGCTCTGACTGGAAGGGGTGTGACACGCAATCCTCTATTCTCACCCTCGATTTGTCACTCAGATAAAGATTTTCCACAAGAAAGGGAAAGTGTTTCGGTACTCTCATTTCGCTCATTACCTCAACATCTTCGCGTAGTCTATGAAGCACATAACGGCACTGGTGTTATGTTCCCTACATTTCTCTACGACAAGTATAATGTTGATAATCTGCTCCCTTGTGCCTCTACCACTCACAAATCTTGCCTCTTCTTGGGGAATTTGTCTAGCTATGAAAGATTTTTTTCTTTTGTTTTGTAGCGGCTATTCGAGTTATTTTCAGTAATGAGAGAGTTATTAAGAAAATGGAAAAGTTTGATTATCTCGAAAACCAAGGGACTTTTACTAAACCTGAAACTCCATTTTCTGGACCAGTGTGATTAGTGTTTTTCTGTAATTATAAATTGGGTCTCTTTTAATAAAATACAGTCTTTTGTCGGCATTCGTGTTGTTTACTTTACTCAATAATACCCCCGCCTCACATGGCGACGCTGCCAGGCAAGGTGTCGGGTTCGCCCGCCACCGGTGTGTAAAAAGACATACGTACATTCCTTGAAGATTGCCGACACTCGCGCATTAAGTTGTTAGCTGCTATAATAAATTATAAAATAAAATAAAATGTGCAACTCCAGAGTAGAAAAGGAAAATGTTATTATCAGCCAAAATGCTGCGGGGAAATAAAGCAACGATGCTGCATTCGACGAGATGAAAATCCATCTATCACCGATTAGCGTTGTGATGATAGTCATCTGTTCAATCCTGGCAGGATCGCCATGTGACGCGGGGTTTTATTGAGTAAAGTAAACAACACGAATGCCGACAAAAGACTGTATTTTATTAAAATAAACCCAATTTATAATTACAGTAAATAGCAAGGTTAGCAAATATATTTAACTCCTTACACCAGCTCAGGTGCTCTATCGGTGGATAGAAGCTTGTCCATTATTTACTGGACACCCTATATATATATAAATCAAGAAACAAGCAGAGAACTAAAAGTAAAATACTAATATGATAATATAATAAATAATAACAGGTGCGTGAGTGTGTGCGTGTGTGTGTGTGTGTGCGTGTGTGTGTGCGTGTGTGTGTGCGCGTGTGAGTGTGTGTGTGTGTGTGTTTGTGTGCGCGCGCGCGCGCGCGCGTGTGTGTGTGTGTGTGTGTGTGTGCGTGTGTGTGTGTGTATACTCGACGAGAGACACTTACATCTATTAACCGGCTCATCATCAACAGCGATGCATTGGTACACCGTGGCCTCGGTGAGGCTCGTCAGCGCGACCGCCCTGGTCCCGTGCGCGGCGTACAGCGCGGGCAGCGCCGTCACGTACACGTTGAGGTAGGCGCGGCCGGCGGTGGCCAACAAGCGCCCGTCCGCGCTCCAGGCGCAGCGCTCGGCGCCGCCCGGCGGCAGCACCGAGCCGGTCACTGAACCGTTGTTCCATAACGAGATCAGCTTCAAACTGGAATGGCAAAATTGACAACATTTCATTTATTTATTACATGCGACCCGCCCGGCTTCGCACGGGTGCAATGCTGATGCATGTATTATACATATAAACCTTCCCCTTGAGTCACTCTATCTATTAAAAAAAACCGCATCAAAATCTGTTGCGTAGTTTTAAAGATTTAAGCATACATATAGGGATATAGGGACATGGGGATAGAGAAAGCGACTTTGTTTTATACTATGTAGTGATAAATCGAAGAGCCATGACGACCGGTTTAGCCTAGTGGGTAGTGCACCTGCCTGTGAAGCTGACGGTCCTGGGTTCGAATCCCGGTCAGGGCAAATATTTGTGTGATGAGCATGAATATTTGTTTCTGAGTCTTGGATGTTTTCTATGTATTTAAGTATTTATATCTATTAAATATATCGTCGTCTAGTACCCATAACACAAGCCTTCTTGAGCTTACTGTGGGGCTAGTTCGATTTGTGTAAGATTGTCCTCTAATATTTATTTATTTATTTATTTTATTTATTTCGAGAAAAACGCTTGAAGAAGACAAAAACCATATATTTGGATATTTTATTGCAGTATTTTTGCCAATAATGACCGAAGTAGTTAAAACGGGAAGTGACGTCACACAGCTGATCCAATATTGCCACTATAAAAAAGTTTTCAACTAACTGCCATCGGACCTCCAAACCGAAGGGGAAACTAGACCTTATTGGGATTGGACCCTAGTAAATTATGTATCAACGGCATTATTTTTGTTTTTATTGAAATCTAATGAAGAATATCTCTTTGAGTCGCAATATGTCTGAAGATACTAAGTGTTTGTTTCAAATGTTGTCATGGGAGTTTTTTTAAACGTTTTCGCGGATATCATTTCAAAAATAAATCTAGATTCTAATATGGTAGGAATTTCATGTAAAAATCACCATAGGAATCCTTTTAAAAAAGCGTGATCTGTCAAGTTCTCATGTCGTTATATCGCCCTTCAATCGCACTTTTCTAATTAGAAAGACTCTCATTGTTTCTTGCTAGACTCTTCTCAGCTAGCTAGGCTAGTTTTAGTGAACCAGCGACAAAACTCACAGTAGCTCGATTCCACTCGGACCCCAGATTTTTTTTTATACCACGTCGGTGGCAAACAAGCTGACAGCCCACCTGATGGTAAGTGGTTACCGTCGCCTATAGACGCTTGCAACACCAGAGGCTTTACTCGCGCGTTGCGGACCCGTAAGAAACGTTTTCACGCCTTTTTTGAAGAGTCCCATTCTGTAGCCCATTGGGAATACATTCGGCTGAAGTCGCTCAACCAATCTCACTGGAGCGCAAACTCTTAGAGTATTCCAGTGTTTAAACCGCCCGCGTGGTCGTGTCGGAGGTTTTCCCCTGGATTTTCCCCTGGCTCCACTCCTCCTCGCTCTATTGCGCCCGACAAATAAAGTCACAGTCAGATTTTAAAAAAGTTCTCATCGTGGTTCTTGCCATCGCCTCTCCCTCGCGCTGTACCAAAAAGAAAGAGACTCACTGACTATCACCGCACGATGCCGCCTGTCCGTTAAAAACGGCGACATCTGTCAAGTTTTCATTGTGGTTCTTGACTTGGAATAACTCTTCGCCCACCTCTTTGATATGCGTCGATATGGCGATGACGAAGCCGGCACTGAACCCTGTGAGAGAACGAAACAGATACTGTCAAAAGGTTGTTGTAATAAATATAGTATTAACACATTTTTAATCCTGTTGTTTCTAACAATGTCGTTGTAGATTACACCTACTACATTTAAATTTAGTTATACTTCACAGATTACGCACGCGGAGTTTACCTTTAAGTAACTGTTACACTACTCGTAGAAATAAGTAGTTTTTTTGACGACCGGTTCAACCTAGTGGGTAGTGCACCTGCCTGTGAAGCTGACGGTCCTGGCTTCGAATCCCGGTCAGGGCAAATATTTGTGTGATGAGCATGAATATTTGTTTCTGAGTCTTGGATGTTTTCTATGTATTTAAGTATTTATATCTATTAAATATATCGTCGTCTAGTACCCATACCACAAGCCTTCTTGAGCTTACTGTGGGGCTAGTTCGATTTGTGTAAGATTGTCCTCTAATATTTATTTGTTTATTTATTAAATTATATCGCCGGGTGACAACCAAAACTTACCAGTCATTACTCTTAGAAATATCGTATCTCGGTACTGAAACGATGCTGAGCTTTAAGAGGTCTTATAAGTTTTAAAATGTTTTGATTTCAAATTATGACAGAAGTATTGATAGTACCAATAAAGTTATTAAAGAACACGATGATTTTATTAAAGTTTTAGGTAGTTTTTTTATTGTGTGTAGTAGAATTTAAGAGGAAAAAACAATGTTTTTAGCTTGAAAATGTTCGATTTGGAGTGATGTTTGAAACAATATTTCTTAATGAAAAATCCAAAAAATACATTTAATGTTTATGACATAAGGTCGCCATAGTCCTGTTCTAGATAGTAACATTGAGAAAATGTCAAGGTACGCGTCAATTCAAGCAGAAAATGGAGTAATTACATGAGCGTTTTTTAACTGATAAGGACCCTTAAGTAACTATTTTAATGAGAAATTTAGAATGAAGGAAAAATTGAAAAATTTAGGCACCGAGCAGGATTCGAACCTGCGACCTCCCGGCACTCGCGGCCAGTCGCTCTAGCCAACTGAGCTATAGGTGCAATCGCTACCCAGTTCCAAATTCATCTTTCGTATAAATAATGAGTTTTGGTTCTCAAAACGATATTTTTTTCAATTCGAGTCAGTTTCTGGAAGTTTAAAAATGGCCGAGCTCCCCATTGCTAAAGTACCGTATCACAAGTTATGCAACAGACCATAGACTGCTTACCTATAAGGATGTAGCCGTCTCCATACCACTTGTAAGCGACGATGGAACCGTACCGCTGCTGGAAGGCCAGCTCGATCGGATTGTCCGGGTTAAGCAGGTTGTACAGATACAGCGTCCGCTTTCCCACTACCAGACTGATCTGGAAATACAAACATATAACAGCGAGGGGTGAGTGGTCAAACCCGATAAGTCATCTAAAAGGTTTATTGAAAAACAAAATTAAAAATTTTGAAAAACCCACGACCGATGTACGGTGAAAAATGTTTACTGCAGCGCCCTCTGGTGAGTTATCATCGTAACACCCAGCTAAAATTCGTCCCGACTAAACTACAAATCTATTGCCGAAAACCGCTTCTAAATTGGTCAAGCCGTTTTGAAGATATTGATGTGCACACACAAACAAACAAACAAACAACCTCTCACCCTAAACGCATATACCTTCTCCGTTCCGTCGTGGGTAAAAATAGAACTCTGTGTAATGGATGTTGAGTTCTTATTTCAAAAAACAATTATCTCGATTTATCGAGTTTGACCACTCACCCCTCGACAGGCGTATTTTTAGGGTGAGTTGCACCAAACCGTCTGTAATCGTAAGCGGTGTTCGTTAAAATCTGATTGTATGGAAGGGACCCTACTCTAAGGGTCAGTTGCATCAACATAATAATACAAAATATTTGTTTCTGAGTCTTGGATGTTTTCTATGTATTTATATCTATTAAATATATCGTCGTCTAGTACCCATAACACAAGCCTTCTTGAGCTTACTGTGGGGCTAGTTCGATTTGTGTAAGATTGTCCTCTAATATTTATTTCTTTATTTTTTTTTAACATACGATCACAGGCCGGTCATCGTCAAATATGGCGCCGGCAGGTCATCCCGTGGAAACTTGTCAAACTTTCCATACAATCAGATTTTAACGAACACCGCATACGATTACAGACGGTTTGGTGCAACCCACCCTTAGGCTCGGTTTTATAAAGATCCTTTAGACCTTATGTTTTTTTTTTTATTTAAACCACAAGATACAATAACAAAACACTTCAAATATTTTCGCCAAACTACAAAACAGTTTGTTGGCGAAGCCAACATTCTTTTTTACATTTGACCGTTTAAATGTCGGTTTGTTATGTCAAAAAATGTACTGAGTTACTGATATTTTATCTGAGATTTGGTGTAACGATTCTTTATAAAACCCGGCCTTAGTATCAACTTATAACCGTTTAACCACCGAAGGTAAAATTAAGTTCCTCGTAATTGTCAACACCGTCAATATATCAAGGTGTCATTTACACTGTCACTTTGTCTGATATACGAGACAACGGCGATCAAATGGTTTTAAAACCAAAAATGATAGCTTAGAGTCACAATAGTAGGTGAAGAGTAATATGTACAATACAATACAACAATACAAATACTCTTTATTGCACACCTCAATCAAAGGATACAGTACAGTATAAAAACACAATGAGTAAAGGGCAAACAACAGGCGGTCTTATCGCCAAAGAGCGATTTCTTCCAAACAACCTTAGGGTAGCGGAAATGAAATCTAATCATAACGATTCATAGCAGGTGGTGCAGAGTTAATACATATGAAACCTATTAATGATTACAACAATAACATTTAATTAAGGATAATAAACATACATAAATATAGTACAAAAATATACGTACATAAACACACACAAAAATATAGTCAGCCACATAGTCTAAAGGAGCTAAGTCTTATGTACAATGAGGATATGAAATTAATAATAATAGAAATGAATATTAACATGGATTTCAAGAAATCTAAAGCTTATATTTTCAAAACAGTGTCCCAGCGATGAGTAACGAGAGATAGGAAGAAATTAGTCACATAGAAGACATCTGCTACACTTTTCAAGAGTCACCTAAATATCTTATTAAAACAACAGACTTTTCAAGAGACAATTGTGACAACGTTTTATTCAGGGGCCGGAAACTTAGAACGCACCCATTATATAAAAGGAAGGTAGCGACATCTTTCACATCCTGCCCGACATTTCTTACTTGCTTGCTAAACTTACCACCGCTAGATTTCGCCGTCACGGCAATAACAATTTGATATAACATTTCGTTTCAAGCAAATAATATTTCAAATTGTCCTTGAATCATGGCTCATCTGTTATTTTTTAATTTAAAATTTATTGATAATATATAATTACAATAAAATTATTTTTTCTGAACATACTTATTATACTCTTTGGTTTTATTTACGAAACTAAAGCCTTATTTACACAGGTACGAGACTCGCATTCGAAGAAACCGCGAGGTTTTGTCTGAACGCTACGGAACATTTTCATGTAAATAAAGAACCGAATCGCACCCGCGCGGTTCCCGCAAGTCTGAACTGGTGTTTAAGTATACCGTGTTCTCGCCGGCCGCGCGTTCGTCGGTCTTCATCTCTGAGAACAGAAGGTCATTGGGGGCCTCCCGCAGAGTGATCACCCTCAGGGTGTCTCCGTCCGCGTTGTTGATGGAGAGGCTCTTGTCTTCAGACGCCAGCACGAGTATGCCGTCCTTGTTCCACGCTGCACAGGAGATTCTCTTCGTGTGCTTTCCTATCATTGGTATACGCCTGGAAGGGATATGAGTCTTTATTCAAAAATCGTCAATATTTTATCTGTTATTTTTCATATTCGCATTTATAAAGCTGGTTTCCAAAACTATTTTTATAAAATAAATAAATAAATATTAGAGGACAATCTTACACAAATTGAACTAGCCCCACAGTAAGCTCAAGAAGGCTTGTGTTATGGGTACTATACTACGATATATTTAATAGATATAAATACTTAAATACATAGAAAACATCCAAGACTCAGAAACAAATATTCATGCTCATCATACAAATATTTGCCCTGACCGGGATTCGAACCCAGGACCGTTAGCTTCACAGGCAGGTGCACTACCCACTAGGCTAAACCGGTCGTCAGTAAATAAATACATTTAAAAATTCAAAAACCTGACTGCGTAAAAATAACTTAAAATGCAAAAAGTCCAGTACACTAGATATTTATACCATTCTAACCATTAATAACGATTTTAAACAGCCGTGACTAGTGTTGTTAAAAGACTAGTCTTGAAGACTTTTGAACCTTAAAGACTAGCAAACCTTGAAGATTCAAGCTTTAAAGGCGTAAGCGTTGAAGGATTGAGCTCTAAAACGGTTCTGAACCTTAAAGAAGAAAGAGAAAGTCTTTAAGACTCGGGCCTCATAGAAAGCCAGCCCCAAACCTCGAAGGCCTGACACAAGCGTTAAGAGCGCAAACAATGAGCGTTCTAGGCAGAAATTCTTTTTTAATATTTGGAGGATATTCAGCCAATATTTATAGAGTATTCCTGACAATATTTAAAGATTAAAATGTCATATAAAATAGCAAAATAAAATTACAAACAAAAATGCGATAAATCCGTTTTTTTCCTTATTCACAAAAACCTATTTCACCCTATGGCATAAATTGATCTAATTTGTCAAAAGCTTGTACTTTTTGCTACAAACCTTTACAGCTAAAAACCTTGCAGACTTAAACCTTCAAAAGTCAGGAGGCTTTAAAGCTTGAGGCCTAAAGACTCGAGGTTTCTGTGATCGTAAGCAGCAACGCGAACTTATTAATTTGAGGCTTACACGCTCGAGGCTTTAAGGTTCGAGGCTTCTAGACTCAGCAGTCGCGACTCGAATCTTGTAGTTTACGCCTCGAAGTTTAAATTCACAACACTAGCCGTGACCCATTATTGAGCAGGTTTGCGCGCTCGGGTTTTTTGTAATTTTAGCCACAAAGCAGATGCTATTGCCACTTTCTCTGTCTCTTACAGTTTATTATTTTCTCACTCACCCATTACCAGCATTTTATATTATTGAATCAAAATAAATATAAGAAAAAACTTACTTAGTGGTATGGTGGTTATATAGAGCTAGATTCCCATTCTGCGTGCCGATAGCTAGTAACGGCTCCCCGTAAGCCCAGGCGAGGCAGGAAGGCGCCTCCCTCAGCCCTGTCTCCACGTTCAGACGCTTGTTCGAGTGGCACTCCCACAGCAGCACTGTGTTGCTGTTTGGAGTGATCACAGCGAGATAGTCACCATCATTGTCCCATTCCATGCCCGCACACAGTCTGAAAAAGGTATCCTCAATAAAGCGGTGATTGAAATGATAATGATAAGGAAATGACATTGTACTTTACAACAGAATCTAGTTCACTTTTCTAGTGTGACTCAGGAGACAACCAGGTAAAATGGATTTAAAAAAAGTTGAATCTGTCCCAAGGATTTGATTCGAATTGATTACATTATTGTCCCAGAAGGTGAGGTAAGTTGCCCAAATAGCTAGACTGCCACTTGACCTATGAGCTATTTCATCAACAAATACCAAAGTATCCATTATTCCGATTTTTTCTTTGGAATTTCCTTATTTTTCCTGTTGAAACCAACTTAATTCTGCGTTTGGTGCGGAACTCTAAATGTGCGAAGTCCGACACGCACTTGGCCAGTTCTTTATTATACTACCTAATGTATTTTTAAATGTGGTTAATTTCAAGAAAGACATAAAAATACAAATCGTTCTGATTACCAATGTGCTTCATGTAATTTACAATCAGCAGGTTCATAATAGAAAATTAAGATGACAGAGACATGAAAATATAAACCTTCACTAGTAGCAATGAAGGTTTATATTTGTTGTGGAATAATAAAGTTATAAATTTTAATATCACCCTTGTAACTTCATGCGTTCCATCAGCTGTCCACTGCGGTCATGTATGGCCACCGTGGCATCAGTCCCGGTTGTGGCCAACAGAGACCGTCCCTCACCCTTCTGCCATGCAAAGTAAAGCTCACCCAATCCATGAGGCTGTTCTATTGTATAAAGTAGCTGAAAACAATAAAATAAATGTCACACAAAGAGTGCTAAGGGATCTTGGGATTATGTGACAGCTGGACCCCCGGCTCCATAGGGCACAACCAGGAAAACTATAGGATGAGGATGACAATAAAGTGATTGTTGTTAAAGGAGTTCTTATTCCTTTTTTTTTTTTGAACCTGACTGTGGCTTTATAGGCCGGGCCTATAAAGCGATAGGAGTGCGCGGTTGGAGAGTAGTCTGGGGTTCTTATTCCTCAATTTCAAGATAAGACCATACAAGTACTAAAGTAATAGGCTTGTGTAGTACATGTACTGAGAACTAAAAAGACCTAATTCCCAACACTGTATGTGAACTATACCGTAATGTTTTTGCTCTTAGTACATTTAGTACAAGCGGAGCGAAACCCGAAAATAGACAACGATAATCCGAATGACCAACCGGCCAAAGCAACCAAACGAAACCCGACGGCTCGTGATTGGCGGGAGCACAATCAAAAGGAACAAAAAAATCGTTCATTTAATTCAGTCAAAGGAGCAAGAGTACATTTGAGTGATTGTACTAGTCGGGAGCGATACGCTCAGTGAATGAGCGCGCACAAGCCTATAAACTAAAACAAAAGTAGTTACTAGTTTTTTGTTATACTGTTCCGTGACCCAGGAGACAACAGTAGTACAATTTCTATGAAAAAAGTGTATAACTTTTTTTTACTAATGTCTTCCATTTATGGGCCCGTGTATATCAAAAGATTTTCTGATTGTTTTTTATTAATGTGGTTTTATTTCCATTCAATACATTGGACTACAAACCAAAAGTTCGTTATTGTGAAATAATTAACACTAAGTCCTTACTTTTGGTGCAGACATTTCTATTCTTCTTACAGACAGTGCCTACTGAAACTTATTAAAATTCATAATTTGATTATTAGGACAACTTTTATCACAGAAACTTCGAATGTTTGGTGGAAATTATTAATAAACTTAACAACTGTCAAACGGTCATTGTTGTACTCACGCGCTGCTAGGCAACGCAACGGCTACGATGACCTCAGCAACTGTACTCCGAACTTCGAAATACGAACTTCCTATCCAGCTGCCCTTTTCACTCCCCTGTACGTATACTATATGAGTGAAAGGAACGGCACGACTCGAAATTCGGATTTAGAAGTTTGTAGTAGCCCCTCAGAAAGTTCAGTCAAGGTCAAGGGCATTTTATTTAAAAGACCTATTTTTATATATAAAGGCGCAGTATTTTATAAATTGCGAATTTTGTAAACATTGTTTTAAAAACGCAGCATCATTTAAAGTCAGTTCTCTTTGCTCAAACACTCAAACATGGCTCGAACCTTTCTAAACGTCACAATGACAGCTTTCATTTCGGACACGTTTGAGTAGACAAAAATGTACTTAATATTATAATACTTTGACAGTATTTATTTGCAATATGTAAATGTACTTTATGTGTATGGAATAATTGTCAAAATTGATTGACGACACATAAATGAATAGTTCACATGTGTGAAAAAATAATGCAAAATAGCATTTGTTGTGGGTTTTTCTAGGTTTTTCAAAAACTATTTTATAAGAAAGATAGAATAGTTTCTTGACCAATCTACGTGTAGTAATTTAAAATGACTGCGAAATTGAGATGCCTTTTATTAGAAAAGGTTGGTTAAAAACCTTAAAAAAGCCTTGCATTTAGCCTAAAAGTCAACATGTTTGTGTATAATTTTTAAGGATCTTTTTCTATATTTCCCTCCTTAAGAATGATGTAACAATGTAGTTAATATTGAATGTTATCGAGTCATAAAATGTGTACTGTGTATCTATTGTGTATTAATTTTACTAAGCCTAAAAAACATTTTCAGTTTGCAGACAGACTCAACAAAAACTTAATGATAAGAAATGTGAAAAATATGCAAGTTACATACAGACATAACGAAAATAACTTCCTTGTAAAATTGCCAATTCAAGATGAAGCTGTTACAGACACATTTAACAAATCTGAATATATACAGTTGTATGTTAGGAAAGATGATTTTATTCAATCCATAATCGAGGGAATAAAATCTAAAGACATACAACAGGCTACTAATCCAAAGAAAGTAGTTTTAGATTTCAGCTCTCCAAACATTGCAAAACCGTTCCATGTTGGTCATCTCCGATCCACTATCATCGGAAATTTTATTGCGAACATCAATAAGTACTATAACAATGATGTTACTAGAATAAACTACTTGGGCGACTGGGGCACACAATTCGGTTTACTCCAATATGGTCTCAAAGCAAAACAATTAAATTTGGATGACCTCAAAAATAATCCTATTGAGAAACTGTATGAGGTATATGTGTATGCAAATAAATTAGCATCCACAGAAGAGAATGTACAGCAAGAGGCTAGAAGTTACTTTGCAAATATCGAACAAGGAAAAGAAGGCTTGGACAGTTGGAAGAGAATTAGGGAAATTACTGTCCTGGAGTTAGAAAAAGTATACCAAAGACTGGGCATACAATTTGATGATTATCACTGGGAATCCGACTACAATGGCAAGGCCATTAAAGACTTGATGGAATCTTTAGAGAGACAGAACATTCTTCATACTGATGATGAGGGTAAAAAGATTGCCAAAATAAATAATAAAAATGTAACAGTATTAAAGAGTGACAATTCTACTCTATACCTGTCTAGAGACATTGCTGCCCTATTAGACAGATACAAAAGATACAAATTTAATGAAATGTTGTATATAGTAGATAATGCACAGACAGATCATTTTGCAGCACTGTTCGAAATAGCTAAACAAATTAATAGTGAAATAGTAAATGGTTGTAAACACATAAAGTTTGGCAGAATAAAAGGAATGAGCACTCGGTCTGGCAATGTGGTATTTCTCAATAACATTTTAGATGAAGCTAAAACGAAGATGCATGAACAACAAATGGAAGCAAAAAGTGAGTGTGTAATAACTATTTCATTATCATTCTTATTGTACAGTCACCAGCATTAATATCTACCAAAACTAAGGCGTTATAAATATCTGACCCATCCTAACGGCCCTACAAATAGAGTTGTGTCAGATATTTATGCGCGCTTTGTCATGGCAGATATTGGTGCTGGTGACTGTATGTGCAACTGCAATAATTGCATTGCAGTGCAATTAAATAACTTTGTTTTTTTTTCAGACACTAGAAGTTCAGCACTGAATGATGAAACTAGTGACATCCTGGGTACAACAGCAGTAGTCATCAATGACTTAAAACTAAAAAGACTGAAAGACTATACATTTGATTGGGATAGAGCTCTACAGAGTGAAGGAGACAGCGGTATCAAACTACAGTACCTACATTGTAGACTCTGGAGCTTGGAACAAAACTGTGGTGTTGCTATACCAGAAACATGCGAGCCTCGTCTCATATCCGAGCAAATAATAGGCGATGTTGTAGCAGAACTGGCGAAATTCGAGACCATTCTAAATAGGTCGTATATGGAATATGAGGCGTGTGTTATAGTGAGCTATCTGTTCCGTTTGGCGCGGCATGTAAATAGAATGTTTAACGAGCTGAAAGTGAGGAATGTCGACGCTGACGTAGCGGCGCAGCGACTTCTCGTATTTCATACAGCGCGATTGGTTGTCAAGACTGGATTGGAGATACTTGGGGTTAAGCCATTGTATGAAATGTAGTCAATATTTGTTATCTAGGAATATGCATGTGTATAGAAAAAACTTGATGTTGTGACTTCGTTGAATATCAGGAAAAAAAAAGATATTATTGTCATGAAAAATATTGTATGACACTTATGACAGTGTAATGAAAGATATACCTAAACGAAAGTAAAGTAATAAGTTTGTTGTTCTTCGAAATTAAAGTCAACATATATATCATGCAGTAATACAAAAACTTTATTTTTAACTTATTGCATTTCCCGCGTAAGCCCAACATTCATACGGCGCCAAAATGAACGGAAGAAGCAAATAGAATGTATAATGTCCATAGACAAGAAAATGTCTAAATAAGTTAAATAGCAATAAGGAATAAAAACTTTTCAGATGAATGGAAAATATGGATCGCATTTTATTTTCAACTATTGTTTTTATTAGTTTTCCTTAACTTAGAAACATAAATAAAATATTTTACTTGTCGGTCAGGTTGCTGTTTGACTGACTGACTACGACATAATATGAATACCAGTTAGAGAAAAATCAGTAAGGAATTACATGTTTCCTTAACTAGCATTAAACTTTAAATGGTGAACATCTACTACATTCTTTACCCGCTGAAATAGCAGTTTAATGGTTTGAACTAATTATATACAGGATCTTTGAATTTTGTCTAGATTAAGAACACATATCCAGAGCTTTTTCCGAGAGCCAGCTCATCTGTGAGCACAGGGTGGGCGTCTTGAATAAGTGACCTATAAGAATATATTATTACTCTTATAAATTCACCACTTTTTGTTAATATTTTAACTAAACTATGTAAGCTCATTAAGTAAATAAATTGTTTCGCATCATGATCGTTATTCTTTACTGCTTTTTTTACACGCTTGCTGTTAATTGTTGAATCAATAAAATTACTATTTTCATTTTAGCCGTAGTATAATTGTATACATAGTAATAATAAATAATAATCATCTTTGGCTGTGAGAACACACTACTTGTGCCGTAAAAAAATACATTTGTCTATGGTAACCTAGAGACACGTCGTATCGATGATGACCACTCCCAATGTGGCGGGAAGTTTTAAATGACGCTACCTTGCTCGTCAAATAACTACTTTTACAATACTTACAGATAAACTACAGCTCCCATGTATTACTATAAAGTAAACAATGATATTATTAGTTAATAAAAGCAATATATTTAATTTTCTCACTTACATTTACCTAATTTTTAAGTTTTCTATCTTCGTATTTCTTCGGGAAACTTCGGTTTTGGACGCGGTGACGTCAGAATAATCGGACCGATCCTGCGTCAAATCTTCACTTCCGCCAGTCACGTGGTACGCTTGGGCCAATCACAGAGCGAATTCGCTTTGTAGGCCGACATTTTCTGACAAGCGTAGAAAAAGTTTTCATCAACAGCCGCCATTTTGCGCTGGAGAGACTGAGAAGAATTTCGGAATTTGTCGTGTAAATTTTCTGTTTTTTCTTACATCATTTTATCATAAACTGTATCATTCCGTGTATTTTAAAGTGTTAAGTGAAATCGTGTTGTTGGATCGCTAAAATAAGTTCCATAAAGTAGCAAAAATCTGGTGATATTGTTTTCATTCATTGTGCTAGTTCCGACGGAAGATGGTGAGAGGGTCTGTGTAGCTCTTCGATTCGGAGCTTTGTAATGGCGAATACTTAGTGAGAATTTTTAATATGTGCCTTCAATGGTGCGAAGGACATCGAACGATCGGGATGTGGGTGAATTACATTATAATGGATGACAAATCGCTTTAAAATGTTATTTCTTGAAAATATAAGACATAAAAGTGTTCTTTGAATCGGCGGGCCGAATATTGACGACGGCTTACGTTTAGTAAACAGAGCCATGGCCGATCATCATGTGGATGAACCGCCGAACAAGCGGGCTAAAATGATCCGGGACTCTTTCCAGGGTCCTTCGGACGCCGCAGGTGAGTACTTTAATGTTTTTAAACAGTTTACCGAATGTTGGAATACACTTCTGTCATGAAAATCTTGCCGTGAATTTTGACATTTTGCCTTCGCTCTTGTTAGCGCCTCGCAGCGCAAGTTGCGTCGTATTTATCGTGCTGCAGTTTACAAAGCGAGGAATTATGTTGCTGGAATATTAAATAATATACTTTATTTTATAAGAATCGCAGTATTGTGTTATTTTCAACTTGAACACATAAAATGTTTGCACCCTTACTATGTATGTAAAAGTTAATTGTATGCATTTCTGGACAGATTTTTCGTATATTATTAAAATTGGATAGTCTACAATGATGTATTTCACTATATTGAATTAATTAATACCTGAACACACCACTAAAATGTGTTTATATTTGTATATCAAGGTTCAAATCATGTTTTTCCAATTTACTATTTTCAACTGGATACAATGAGAGTAATGTGTTATTAAATGAAAAACATAATATGTTTTCCTTATTTTTAGCCTCCTTTATTGAACAAAAGTGTACTTTTTGCAATTTTTGTTTTGCAACATTCAGAATTTTGATTGACCTACATATTTTTAATTAGGTTACTTTTTTCATGTACCACCAGTATCTGTCCGAATTTTTCGCGTTTTATTTCATGTTGTGATCAAATAAATTGTTAGGATGTAGTACAGCACATAACCTCAGTTAGACATGCTGCTAACTTAATTTTTTAGTATTAAGATACTCTTTATTTTGTTGTGTGCACAAGTAAATTCATTGCAAATTACATTATAAGTACATAAGAAATCCTAAGATTGGATTTTTAATTCATTTTTTCATAAAAAAAGTAGATTACTTTTTACCAAATAAAGTAAATAAACAGAAACAAGAGTGAGCAAAAAACACTGGCAGCTGAAAGAAAATCCATTAATTATATATTGTTTTGTTTTTTATAACAAGATTAGAATAAATTTTGCTCAGTTTATTTGAAAGTACACTGTTCAGTTCCTTGATTCGGGACTATGTAACTTGTTAACTGCAATAAATTAGATAAATTATATCAATATAAGCAGAATTGCTATTATGGAGACCCTACAGAATGTTATATGCTTTGTGATATCAGTTTGTCAGTTAAAATAATTTGCCTGTTCGTCTTCAGCTATTTCTGTAATTTTTCTGATTTATATGTATAAATAATGTTGGTGACCACTATTCCTGGTTGTATATTTTTTGCTTTAATTTTTTTTTCTGTGTTTCTACCATTTAGTTTACCCACCAGAGACTGGACTAAGTTATATTTGGATAGTACCATTACAGAAACCTTATTTTCATTTTAGAAAAATTAATGTTTGCTAATGTTTTTAGCTGGATCGAAAATAATCCTTTAATTTGCAATGTAATTTAAAACTATTGAATATTGAAGTTCTTTTTCCAATTTTTTGGAGACAACTTTCTTTTTTCTACAAGTCGTCAACAAGGTTTATACAGTAATTCATGATTTTTTCGATTGCAACATAGAGGGTTAAGTCATATAAATCTTAAACTCTGTTTTAATTAAATAGTAATAGTACTCAATTTGGATGAGGACCAATTTTTTTACCTTAGTTAAGGCATTTAATTTATCTAAAATTGAATGAATTCTGTATTGACCTTTTATACAATTTATATGGGTAACTCATATCACAACAGAATCAATTTTTTATAAAAAAAAAATCTTCATTTAAGGGCCTTAACTATAGTACAAAAATTTGGTTTTAACCCATTTTTTTATTTTGATATTTTTGAATAATTGTTTTCATTTGGTTCTTGTTGAGAAGTATTTTATGAGTAGAGTATACCTACTTATTTACTTATGAATACTATTCTTATAACCAACAGTAAAATATTTATTAACATATAATAAAAATAAGGAGCTAAATAAAACTGGTACAAAAACCCTTATTTTATTGGTAAGAATGTACTCATAAAAATATTTTCAAATATTTCATTTGTGTGAATATTAATAACAAATTGTACTGTCTAAAAAGTAAAAACAGTTACATGTGAGATGAGTGGACCTTGAGAGACCTTTCTTTCGATGTATTACTGAAAATGATAGAACTGAGACTGTTATGAAATCTATGTATAATGGAAATGTTTTCTGGATGTTTTAGGTTTTTTTTTGTTTACTTGACAGATTATTTTCTATATTTGATTTACATGTTTTATTTATTTTCACAAAAACGATCATGCAACTTTTATAATGTTTGTATTCTGACTACTAAATCTCTTGGAAATCATGATTATAAATTGTCTGATGGAAGATTTAGTAAGGAGTCGGCAAAGTGTTTATCTCTTGTATGTAGATGTCAAAAAATTTCAATAATTTTATGGGGTTGACATGTAAAACCATAGCTGTTTAGCATGGATCCTACACAAGTATCTATATGATGGGTTAGGACAGGTCAGCTTACCATGCTTAATCCTAATAATATTATAACATTTGACGACCGCTTTAGCCTAGTTGGTAGTGACCCTGCCTTCGAAGCTGGAGGTCCTGGGTTCGAATCCCGGTCAGGGCATTTATTTGTGTGATGAACACGAATATTTGTTCCTGAGTCTTGGATGTTTTCTATGTATTTAAGTATATATTTATCTATATAAGTATGTATATCGTCAGTTGGTACCCATAGTACAAGCTTTGCTTAGTTTGGAACAAGGTTGATTTGTGTAAGATTGTCCAAAAATATTTATTTATTTTATAAACATGAAAGTTTGTGCGGATGGATGTATGTTCCGCTTAATCTCAAAAACTACTGAACGGATCTCTATGAAACTTTCCAGTATTGTAGCTTAGACATCAGAATAGGACATAGGCTACCTTTTATCCACGGGTAACACCGCAGGGCGCTGCTAGTATTATCTATTCCTGAAGTTTGAGGGCAGGAATTTTGTTTAGTCGAAAGAAAGAAATTATTTATTGCTGGCCATCTACAATATGGTCTTAAATATAAATATGTGAGTTACAATGGCAACCCATTTTGCGCATCCAATATTTTCAATAGCGGCAATATTTCTTTGCCAATTTTCCCTTGAAAGAGCCACATGTGGTTTGTCAGCCTGATTTAGGCCAAGCACATGAACCTACATTTTGACTTCACCTCAGCATGAGGGTTAGGAAGTCCATTATTAAAAATTATTATTGTTGCTGGAATACTGAATACCTACTCTGTAAGAAATATAAAAAATATAAATATTTGTGGACAATCTTACACAAATCAACCTAGTCCCAAACTAAGCAAAGCTTGTAATATGGGTACTAAGCGACGATATACATACTTATATATAGATAAACAGATACTTAAATACATAGAAAACATCCAAGACTCAGGTACAAATATTCGTGGTCAAATATTATCATTAATTAAACTACCTATGTTTTTCACTTTCACACAGTTACTGTTGTTAAGTCCCCAACACATTTGTCTATCATGTTGTGTTGTTACGCATCAGAAATGGCATCGGTTTCATACATTTAATATGGTTACGTTCACATTTCTCTGACACACACAACATCAGAAAATATGTGAACGCAACCATATTAAATGTATGAAACCGATGCCGTTCTGATGTGTCACAACACAACACAACACAGAAATGTGAATGCGGCTTTAGGAAATAAAACATGCACACTACTATACCACAATTTATGGTGAAAATGTACTAATTACCATGATGGATACTACAGTACCAAGTGCAAAAATATGTATGGAATTGGGAACTTTAAGTTTTTTGGAGTCGTCCATATTCTATTTTTGATTCATAGTAGCCTTATGATAGAGTTCAAAGCTGTTGCCGGTTTTTTTTATTAAGTATCGTTTTTAAGAAATATTTTATTGAATCTCATCATTGACATACCACATGTTTGGAGGGATCATTAAAAAATATAATAATAACTATTCCAAAAATCTTAAGGTTCCCAATTAATCCTCTCACTCCGACATAAGAGTCATGCAATATATGTATTTTTGAATTAGTTGTACCTATATTTAAGCCTTTAATTTTTTACAATATTTATTACCCCGGCACATTCACAGTGATTTGCCTGTACCAGTGCCATGGTAATAAATAATCAAGTGCAAAAAACCTGCTTAATGCTTTAAAAAAAAACAAAATTGATCAATCTTTGAGAAATTATATAGTCAGATAATTTATGTAGTCCCAGTTAATCTTTTATGACCGAGGTACAATTTCTCTCCATGTAGTTTAGTTCATGTTATTGTAGTTGTCACATTAACAGCCTTTACTATAAATCATAAATATCAAGCTAACTCGGGTGCATACAATAATACTCAAATCTCGTTTCAGATGGGTTTTCTAACCTTGACATGTTCGACCTCGAAAAGGACCTCCCTGACGAGTTGATGGGAGGTGCCTGGGGCGAGCAGACCGGCGTGCCGGGCCCCAAGCCCCCCGCGCAGGGCCCCGGGCCCGGAGGGCAGATGGCCCCGCAGCAGCTGAATGGGGACGATCCGACGGCTGCTATGCAGCGACAGGTTCACAATCACCTTATACAACAAGTGAGTATCTGGAGCTGATGGTCTCTTCAGTTCGTTGGGATTCCTGGCACAACCAGAAATTATATTAAGGGTCCTTATCAGTTAAAAAACGCTCATCTATTTACGCAATTTTCTGTTTGAATAGACACGTATCTTGACATTTTCTCAATGTTACTATTTAGAACAGGATTATTGCGACCTTATGTCATAAACTTTAAATGTATTTTTTGGATTTTTCATTAAGAAATATCGTTTCAAAAATTACTCCAAATCGACCATTTTCAAGCTAAAAATTTGTTTTTTCCGCTTAAATTCTACTACACACAATAAAGTCAAAAAATGGCTATGTTACTATCTAAAACTTTAATAAAATCATCGTATCCTTTAATACATTTATTGGTATTATCAATGTTTTTGTCATAATTTGAAATCAAAGCATTTTAAAACTTATAAGGCCTCTTAAGCCAAAGCTGTGGACTTTTTGTAGACACCCTAAAACCTAATTGATTTTCTTCTGTTGGTCAATGCAATGGTATAGTATTTGTGTTTTTCTCTTGTGCAATTCATTGTCCTATTCTGCGGTTTGCTACCTCATTATCGTCCGTCATAAAATATAAGCATACTTCGTAAATAAAGACGAAATGTGACGTTACACGCATGGCCCAATACACCTGGCGACGTTTACTTGAATACCTGAGATTGTTACTAATAAAGGCCTCGCCACATTCAACGCGGTAGCGGCGCGGTCGCAGTTTGCGCGCGGCCCCGCGCTGATCTGAACGCACGGAACGTTATGAGCTATGTCACACCGGCCCGCGCTCGAACTGCGCGGTAGCCGCGCGGTCTCGCGCTCGGATGTGGCGAGGTCTTAAAAGACATCTGGACCACCATTTTTTTATTGATACACTCGTAATCTTTTGCTTACGGAGATAGAGTCGGTAATCAATTGAACATTCAAGGCAGTTGTTACGACTTTTTGCAACATGGTATTAGTGTTATTTGCGGTTACCCCAACAATAGCATTGATTTCTTTAAGTGGATCAGCCAAAATTGAAAACCAAAGACTATAAACTTGCAACTTTTTTAAATATTTTTGGGATAAGTAAGTATAAAGAAACTAAAAGTGCTTTGCCTTTGAATAGAGAAAAATTATATGCTATGGCTTGGGATAGAGAAATCATGTTGTATGATATTTATTTTTACAGTTCTATTGTTTTTGTTTTGTGTGATGGGACAGAATAACAAAAAAGTTGATTGACCCACATAGATATTTATTCACTATTTCTGGACTAAAAACGCATTTAGATTCTGTACAGTACAGTCAAGGGCACCAATATGTATACATTGTTTCTCCTTATTCCAATGAAATACCGACCGGTTTAGCCTAGTGGGTAGTGCACCTGCCTGTGAAGCTGACGGTCCTGGGTTCGAATCCCGGTCAGGGCAAATATTTGTGTGATAATCATGAATATTTGTTTCTGAGTCTTGGATGTTTTCTATGTATTTAAGTATTTATATCTATTAAATATATCGTCGTCTAGTACCCATAACACAAGCCTTCTTGAGCTTACTCTGGGGCTAGTTCAATTTGTGTAGGATTGTCCTCTAATATTTATTATTTAATTATTGTTTAAATAAGGTCCTAAAATGTATACATATTTATGCCCTCGACTGTACATACATTTTATTACAATAAAAAGCTCTTAAGTTTAATATTTACTGAATAGAGGTCAATAGTATTGGATTGACACAAATAAATTTCCCACATTGAATGCAAGCCTTTGGTTGCTCTATCAAAATCCATCACCATAATTGATGTTTGACTTGACTTTCATCAAGCTAATGATATATTGACACAATCTACATTATGTTAACAGGTAAAACATGCTTCCTGGACAAACTACCTAACTATTCTAACAGACAGAAATGCATGGCCCAAACCAAATACCTAAATAGCGTAAAGAGTCTAATATTTTCATTGTATCTAGTTGACACAGTTCTTGCAGGAAAGCATATCAAACGATTCGACATGTTTTGTTTTCTTGTGTAACTACACATTGTAAATACCTATTGTTATTTTTTCCTTATTTTCTTTCAATTCTCTTTTGTTTTTTACCACTTACATTTACTTAAGTAGGTTAAGTAGTATCATTGTAATAAGCATATTTTGGAGAAAATGACTGACTGTCGAGTTTCTTTCGGCGTTTCTTCTCGGCAGTGGTCTCATGAGAAACGCTAGTAGTTTTTGACTTGTAAAAGTGCCTTTGCGGCCTACTTGCAGAATAAAGTTCATTTATTTAAACAAATGTATTAATCGTATTTTCTCGTGTGCTGGTTTTTTCACAGGGCAAAGGTGGCTTAGTTGGCCACAACAATCCGCTGGGATTGGGTAGTTTAGGAAGCAAGAGTCCAAATTTACAGTCACCCCCTAACGTCTCCGTGTCCAAGGACATGATGGGTGGCATGCACCCACAACTAATGCCAAATACAAGTCATCCAAATCAACTACATTCGACCATGCCCATGAACTCCATTCAAGGTATGTATGAACTAGAGATGAGATCGAGGGGTGAGTGGTCAAATCCGATAAATCGAGATAATTGTTTTTTGAAATAAGAACTCAACATCCATTATGCAGAGTTCTATTTTCAATAAACCTTTTAGATGACTTATCGGGTTTGACCACTCACCCCTCGAGATAGACTATGGATTTTGACGACTAGCCGACTAATCAGTGCTGAGGTGGCCGATTAATCGCCGGCAATAAGGGTGGGTTGCACCAAACCGTCTGTAATCGTAAGCGGTGTTCGTTTAAATCTGATTGTATGGAAAGTTTGACAAGTTCCTATGGGATAACCGGCCTGTGATCGTATGTTGGTGCAACCGACCATTAATGTGGCCGGATAGTCGGCTTCAACATCTCTAGTATGAACAGTTCAATTGATTTTTCTGGTGCTGGATTTACACCAAACTATTTTTTTTTTTTCAAATCACTGCGCTCCTGGCGCATTCAGCCAGACCAAACGAATTATTCTCCAGTCTGAACTGAAAAGTTTTTAAGCCGGGTGCACATTATGCATGGCTCGTACGCCAACCGTGTGGCATGTCTGCCGCACGCGGTAATTCGAACATTGCAGCTACTTTTAGCGGCGCGGTAAAAACAAATTTCTCATGTTTGCCGCCGTTAACTGTAGTCCGTTAGCTGAAAATGTTTGATTTTTAGCGCAAGGAATGCTCATTCGTATCTTTTAAATGCACCGTAACAAACGACTAAGATTATTTTTTATACAAACGCCTTAAGGGAGGCGTGAATTTGGAACTGGGTAGCGATTG
The DNA here is from genome assembly GCA_963556455.1 of Epiblema foenella. NCBI lineage: Eukaryota > Metazoa > Arthropoda > Insecta > Lepidoptera > Tortricidae > Epiblema > Epiblema foenella. Next base: position 25,571,645 of record OY747099.1, on the reverse strand, counting down.
CACCTATAGCTCAGTTGGCTAGAGCGAATGGCCGCGAGTGCCGGGAGGTCGCAGTTTCGAATCCTGCTCGGTGCCTAAATTTTTTAATTTTTCCTTCATTCTAAATTTACGACTAAGATTATTCCTAAGGTTTAAAAATTTTGATAATGGAAAATATGTACATTAAGCAACGTCGACGCTCCCTACTACAATCTGCTACTTTAAACATAGTAGTAGAACGCGCGCGCTTCGACAGCGCAATTAAAAAACACGGTTTTCATTCATTCAAATCAATAATTTTTTTTTTTTTTCGAAAAAGGATTAAATTCTTAATCAAATGGCGAAAAAAGTAACTTAAAAGTCTTCAAAGTTTTAAGACCGGGCATATTCTGTCCCTTTTCCGCAAAACGCACCTTTGTATTAGGCCGATCATCATTTACTATGGCGTTTGAGGTCAGTGACGTCACTGATCTGTAGCGCTTCCTCTAACCAGCAACATTAAGACGATTCTAGCTTCTTTATTTTTAAGATTAAATAGGATTTTCACTATTTGGCTTATTTAAAGGCCTCGCCACATTCAACACGGTAGCGGCGCCACCGGCCAAGCGCGGGACCGCGCGGCTACCGCGCAGTTCGAGCGCGGGCCGGTGTGACATAGCTCATAACGTTCCGTGCATTCAGATCAGCGCGGGGCCGCTCGCAAACTGCGACCGCGCCGCTACCGCATTGAATGTGGCGAGGCCTTTATGCCTTGTTTCTTTTGGTGTAGTCTTTTGGAGTAATCAAATTTTGGGTCAACAAACCTATACAAACCACGTAGTCACAGAGTCAGGACCACGTAGTCACAGAAACAGAGGGCGCCCAAAAGAGCGCTGGGTCCGACGATATACAAAAAGTTGCTGGAACAAACTGGTTTAAAAAGGCGGAAGATAGAAAGAGATGGAGACTGGAGGCCAGATAGGGGGCCTTAACTAATTAGTGCTATATGAATGTATAAGTTTTTTAATATTTTTTTCACTGTAATAGTAGTTAAGGAAATAAAGGCTTATTATTATTATAACCCTATACAAAACTTATAATTATTAACTTTGTTTTAGGTGGTATGGTCGCCAATGTGGGGGGCAATATGATAGTGACTAATAGTAATATGACCGGTGCTGGTATGCTCGGGGGCGGCATCATCAACAACGTAAACAAGCAGCTCCCACTCATGGGGAACAACCACCATGGCGCGCCGCAGCATCACCCCCATGCACAGGTATGTTTTTGATGCCAGCTTACATCATATACTTGGGTGGATCAACTATACTTTGTTGCTCGTTACCATGGTTACGTGTCCTGAGTCACTCTTTAAAACTATGATATTATAGAGTTTAAATCTACCAAACATGAGTTTTAGCGATGAGCATCAATCCATTAGGACATGGGTCATCTCTTGAGCATGCTTGAAGTCCATATTATAAACATTTTTTTATTTATTTCGTTGTTAAGTCATGTACATTTCAATTAAGGTGTAATTATACAATTAAAGTCAGACCATGACGCCCTGAAAGGGCACACAACAATAACTTAAAAACTAGTTACTAAAACAATACATATTTTCTAAAAATAAATAATATAAAATTTTATGAACTATCATCATTTAAAAAATCCTTTACAGAGTAATAGCATCTGTCGATTTTTGTAAGAAACTCGGTTATTGTTGTGTCCTCGCTGACGGGACAGAATAACAACAAGAAAAAGTTGATTGACCCACTTAAATCCTTGTACTGTAACGCTATAAAGGAATATTGGGCGCCAAATGAAACTAGAACTTCGTTCTTAGTGGTGTATAGAGCTATGTAGATGACAGCTCCCAATTTGCTCTTTAAGGCTTGTCACACAGCATGCGCGATGCAACTTACGTCGAGCGCGCTGTGTGACCAGACCTCTACATGACTGTGATTAACATTAAATTATGTAGATGGCGCCAAAAGTTATCTCTTAGATAGGGAAATGTCTTTGAGTCTCGTACTGCGCGTTAAGTCGCCGCGGTGTAAAGTAAACTCAACCTTATGGCTTGGCAATGCGGGCGTTGCGCGCCGAAATTTATGAGAACGTTCCGCTCGCGTCCCACAGCCTATGTGGCGACGTTAACCTAATACCATGAAGTAAGGATAATACACACATACACAGATGTGCGAAAGAGATGTAAGCATAGACAATAACATACGTGGGAACGAGATACTATGAGTCATCTCCTCATCGCGTGTAATTTGTTGTGCCTGTGTCACTGAACCGTTATCAATGTATCCAAGCCTATTGGCTTAATTCAAATTTGGCGCCAATGTACATATATACAGCTTGACTAATTATGAGAGGTCAGAATTGTGCTAATGGATGTATCAGTTTTCTGATACATCTCAATTTAGTCAGGTTTTCACAAGTCCGTCCCTTTTGGGTATTCGCTAATCCATCTTCTATAGGATCATCTATTTCTATAAGATATTACGCCTATTACAGTGGCTATGAACACATTCTGTCTTCTTCATCATAGTTCATCACGTAGTGTAGGCCTAGGCTGTATTTTTTTTTTAATTGTAGTAGAGGGACTACTCCGAACTTCGTATCGTCTCTTTCACTCATATGGTACAGTACGAATTACTTTGAGTTTAACAGTGACATGCTTTTATTCCAATGGAGTCTACCTTAATGCTAATGTGATGTAGTTTCTATTACAAACGTACGATTTGTATAGTGTGTGCATGTAATAAAAAACTCTTACATTCGTGTTAAAGTAGTATATCAGATGGAATAGGAGCATATGTCAGTTTAATACCTACTTAATAGTACTGCAGAGGCCGCGAAATAGGGGATTGCCGGCCGAGCGGTTATAGATGGCCGAATGTGAACTAGGATAGGGGTGTGATAGAGATACGAGGCCGACAAATTAGTGAAAAAATAAATGTCGAAGTGACAGATAAGGACAAATGAATTTTAGCGGCTATATATCTAAAATAGGTATGATGAACGACAGACACGTATCCAGACTTTTGGTTCGGGGGGGGGGACAACAATGAAACAACCATGTGAACTGTGTAAAAATCGCTGTAATCACTGTACTATAAAAACGGCTATAAATCCCAACTATTCCCCCCTCTGGATACGTGCCTGATTAACGATTATGAATAAGAGGGTTAATCGTTTGATGGTCGCAGGCGATGGGCAACGGCCCACTAGGCGGGCGCGTTTCCGCGCTCGCGCCCGCCATGCGCGGCGCGCTGCCGCACCACGCGCGCATGTCCGCGCCGAGCGGCGGCCACCCCATCGCGCCGTACCACCCCGCGTACGGCGCGTCGCCCGGCCCGGCCGGCGTGCCCGCGCAGCGCCCCGCCGGCCTGCGCTTCGGCGCGCCCGAGCAGCAGGGCGGCCAGGCGGCGCAGGCCGTGCCGCCCGCGCCCTCGCCGCAGACCCCCGGCGCGCCCGCCGGCGGACAGAGCCAGCCGCAGGTACCTACGGTTTACATACTAAATATCCATAACTAGCGACCCGCCCCGGCTTCGCACGGGTGCAATGCTGATGCATGTATTATACATATAAACCTTCCCCTTGAGTCACTATCTATTTAAAAAAAACCGCATCAAAATCCGTTGCATAGTTTTAAAGATTTAAGCATACATAGGGATATAGGGACATAGGGACAGAGAAAGTGACTTGTTTTATACGTAGTGAAGGTGCAGCGGGACATCCTGGACTGCGGGCAATTAAAACTAATCGAAAATATCTTCCGTCTTTTACATCATTTACTGAGTGCTATCTATGCCCGGATAGTAGAAAAACGATTTCACCGGGAGAAAAGAAGTACATACTCCAGCGACTTCTAGTCAGATTAAGGTCTGTGGGTGTAAAGATTCAGAACAACCATATAATCCATTCGCTAGCTCGAGTTTCAATTCCACACTCGCGGTTTTTTTTTATTAAAAATGGGATCGCTCTTGGCCAGCATCTACCCAGGGGGCAAAGATGAGGCCGACGATGAAGCGAGCTCACCCAGAAGGTGCCTATTCACTCGTGCCTTAAAAAGGTCTAGGTTATATGAGCTCGGAAACACAAACGCCGGCAGAGAATTCCAAACCTCAGAAGTGCGCATTATAAAAGATGATGCAAAGCGCTTGGTTCGAATAAGAGGAATTTCGACCAAATAAGGATGGTATCCAGCCGTACGTCTGTAAATTACAACTTTGCACCCTTGTATAACAAATACCTTGTGTAACAAAGTTATTCTTGAAGACGTAATGTATAAAATCATTTTTATTTTGTTGAACCGAAACTCAAACGCCACAATGCGCCCACAAAATTCTCGCTTAGATTCTTTACGTTTAAGTTATCCCTTGCGTTATAGGCTGCGACGCAGGGCGCGGCGCCGCCCGGCCCCGGCGGGCAGCCGCAGGCCACGGGCTCCATCGCGGACCCCGAGAAGCGGAAACTGATCCAGCAACAGCTTGTGCTGCTGCTGCACGCACACAAGTGCCAGCGGCGGGAGTCGCAGTCCAACGGGGAGATATGGCAGTGTACGCTGCCGCACTGCAAGACTATGAAGGGGGTGCTCAACCATATGATGTCATGTCAAGTGAGTATACTCTTAACGCGATGGTCACGACGTCGACCGGCAGGGGCCTTCGTCTGCGTAGAACTAGGGACCGATACCGGTATTTTAAAAAAACCCTGAATTAGCCCAATATTTTGGATTATTTTTTGCTCTTTACATAGGGCTGAATCATATATTTAGGTAACAACGTCGTATTATTAGATTGTCCCATTAAAAACGAAATAATGAACCGGTGACCGTAATAATACCGGTATTTTTCTATGGAGTAAATACCGGTATCCGATCCCTGCGTAGAACTCGTACGTCGCTTAAGAATTTATTTGCTATTCATTTATTTCAGGCGCTTACCTAGTTATCGCTCTTACATACAAACGTCCACCTTAACGAATGATTTCCGAGAGAAAAAGTATCCTATGTCCTTCCCTGGGATCCAAACTATCTCCATACCAAATTCCATCTCAATCGGTTATGCGGTTTAAAGCTTCAAGAGGTATCGTAGTGGCCGACACTTTCGCATTTGTAATATTAGTATGGATTTGGTTTTATGCTCACGTGCCCGTTGTGTGCACGGGTCTTCATTAATAAGGTCGGCTACGTAAGCCACACGAGAGCACACGAACGCAACCAACATCGGAGCTGAAACAGTCCCCGTAGCCGGTAAACGGCTAGGGGGCAGTACCTCTAGATTTGTATTAGGAGAACCAACAGCAGTAACAACAATGTAACAATAATAAATAATAATAACAGGCATATTAACAGTAGAGCCAATTACGGGATCTCACAGCTTTTCCTAAAGCCCGTCACATATATTATAGCTCTGTCTGTGACCGGCTTAATACATTGCGTGTGTTCTCAACTAACAGCAGTGCGTTACGCGTCTTGATCGTGTAATGGACAGATAAAACGCGCCGCAGTTTGCGCATAGTCGTGGTTGGACTTAAGTCTTTCTGAAAACCGCAGCGGTCAAGCCGCGTCGTTCGAAGTCAGTCCTGTCAAACTGATCTAGATTGAAAGACAATAAAATGTACTCTTTGAGTAATGGTTGCTAGGATAATATTATACAAGTCAACCTTCAGGCCACGGGATCCGAAGCCTTCCATATTGGCCGCCTTTTGAATATCACTTCCATATTCTTGAATAAATCCACTTCAAATTTGGATCTGCTGGTGGGTAAGAATTGGCTGTCAGAAATTTATGACCATTTGCTTTAGGCAGGAGTAATACCTGATCCAAGTACACTAGTGAGCTGTAGACTTCGTCAGTGAGTTTTTTTTATCATTTCCAAAATCTGACATTATAAAAAAGATCAATTATGAATATCGAACCTGCTAACAAAATTTCACAATTGTTTTTGAAAATTTCCAAAAACTGACTCGACAAAAAAAAACTATTTAATTACCGGACCTGCTTACAAAATTTCACGAGAATCGTTTGCGAAATGCGACCTGTAGAGGAGAACAAACTGTTGAACTAATATATATTTTTCTGAATTTCAAAAACTTATTCGACAAAAAAAAACTGTATATTTATCCAACCTGTTCACAAAATTTCACGAAAATCGGTTGAGAATTGCGACCTGTAGACGAGAACAAACGGAAATCCGGACATACGAAAGCGTTTTCGTCGAAGCTGAAGCAGAGACCTTCGTTTCACTCGGTCAATTATCCGCATATATCTTTCTGGAAACTTTCTTATAGCAGTATCTACTAAGTTATAGAAGTAGAAAAATAAAACAAACATTTATTATGCAAATAGGCCACAAGGGCACTTTTACATGTCAAAATATTAATTTACAATTTAAGAAAGTCTAACTATAATATGTAAAACATTTTTAATGTCAAAATATTAATTTACAGTTCAAGAAGGAATAATAATTTCGAGTTAATAGTAGAAAAGGATAGCATCATGTGTGTCCCTTTCGCAGGCCGGCAAGAACTGCGCAGTGCCACACTGCTCGTCGTCGAGACAGATCATCAATCATTGGAAACACTGCAACAAGAACGACTGTCCCGTCTGCTTGCCGCTCAAACAGGCGGATCGGACTAGAAACAATAATATGAACGGTAAGTCTAGCTGCATATTCGTAACATATTTTATCTACACCCATACAGTAAATCCTCTTTTATGCGCTCAAAAAGTGTAGGTAAGGACCAACTTTACAATATCGCGCCTGTCCGGGGCGGAGGTGGCCATAACAGCATCAAAAACGGTATCGTTATGGCCATCTCCGCTCATAACGATACAGGCTCGTGCCCAAAAGACTTCAATGGACTCACGCTCGACCTCACTACACTTGCAACGCAATGGTTCCTGAACACATGAAAGAGGATTTAATATACGGATAAAGTAGTGTATGCAACTGTACATAATTAGGCCTTAAAACGCTCGCTGACGCTCGTTTCATAAAACCACACTCGTGTTTTAAGACCTCCCATTATGTACCAGTTGCATAAACTACTATTTCTTTGTGAATTTTTAATACCTACACATGTTTCATTGTTTTCTTTCCATACCAGTGTTTAGTTAGTTGGGTTGAAGAAGTAGGTATAGGTTAATGATTGATGATGGTGGACCAAAGTCCTAAGGTGAACTTGTTTTTGTTTTACATTGTAATATTAGTAGTTTTGATTTCGTTGTAGCTAGTTAATTGCTTGTTAATTTTTTTATTATTAAGCAGTCATGTCTGCTAACGAAAATTATTCTCTTATGTAAGAGAGAACTAAGGGAACAGATTCTTGGACAGAGCTAAAGGCGCCATTGCGCAGCAGCACCTGCCACTACATTTGTGTTTATGTCACACCTGGTTATAAAGTGGCAATTAGCGGAAAATCAGACTTCCTGGGAGACATAAAATTTTGTACTTAACACGGGCGGTAATAAAGAAGGCTTCAGATCACATTTATCGCCCTTGTCTTCGGCTCGGGCGTCAAATACATGCGGTATGAGACTTCTTTGTTTTGCCGCCCTAGATAAGTAATGTATTATTGTCCTATTTCCCCTGCGTAAATTCGATGATGACGCAATATATTTGTGTGATTGATCTGTATGTTCTGTTCGGCCAGCAGCAGGCACGGCGTCGCACGCCGCGGCCGCGCCGGCGGCGCCCGGGCCGGGCGGCCCCGGCTCCGGGCCGGGCGCCGGCGGGCCCGCGCCCGCGCCCGGCCCCGGCCCCGGCCCCGGCGGCGCGCCCGGGCCCGGGCCGGCCGCGCAGCCGCCGGACATGAAGCGCGCGTACGAGGCGCTCGGCATCACGTGCCCGACGTCGGTGGGCATGTTCCCGCGCGCGCGGCTGCCGGGCCCGCGGCCGCCGCTCACCGACGTGCAGGCGCCCGGCTCCATGCAGCCGCTCTTCCAGCACCAGAACATGCCCGACCTGCAGCACCAGCAGCTGGTGAGTGCCCAGCCGGACGATCCGAACCACTCTCGTTCTAACGAGATCACACCCCGTTTTATAGTCTCGGTTGTCGCGCATCTGTTACTTTCTAAGGGTTGTTTCACACGTACCACAACCACACCACGTCGCAGCGTTAAAATGCGGTCAAGCAGTGGTTACGTGTGAATTGTACTATTTATTAAACATACAAAATATGCGCCCGACCACGTGTTGTGGTTGTGGTGTGGTTGTGGTTACGTGTGAATTGTACTATTTATTAAACATACAAAATATGCGCCCGACCAAGTGTTGTGGTTGTGGTGTGGTTGTGGTTGTCGTGTGGTTGTGGTACGTGTGAAACAACCCTAACTAGCGGTATCAGAAAGTGACAGATGGGTGGATCAACTATTTTTTATTGCTCGTTGGCATGCTTACGTCTCCTGAGTCACTCTTTAAAACTGTGATTTTGAAGGATTTAAATCAACCAAATATGACTATTGGCAATGAGCATAAATCCATTTGGACATGGGTCATCTCTTGAGTATGCTTGAAGTCCATATTATAATCATATTTCTAAGAAATTCGGTTACTGTTGTCTTCTCGCTGACGGGACAGAATAACAACAATAAAAAGTAGATTGACCCAGATACTTTATCTTTTCGCCTATCACGCGATAAATGTAACCATCATAGACCCTTAGTTGAAAAGAGATTAAGTTATAAACATTTCTGAAAGAACTACCATTTCACTGTGAAACCAGTATATCACGCTGGTCAGCAACGCCACTCTTATTGCCCGACTACGAATTTAAGAGATAGGGGCAGCAATGCTCTGTACCTCTAGCATAAGTTTTATCGTAACAAAACAAACAATTAGTCAAAATTTGTGTGGTAAAGCGAGCAGCGCCTCGGGCCAAGACTTTGAGAGCGAGAGGTCTTTACCAAAGACTACCCGGCTTTGATGATAACTATTTTTTGCCATACAAATTGAGACTAAACATAAATTCGTTCCCGTTCGGGACCTCTTGCTCTCAAAGTATTGGCCTAAAGGTGCAAGTTCCATGGTGTTCCACGTGTTTCCCAAATATGTTCCCAAAATTTTTGGTATTTTTGTTAGAAATAAAAAGACTACTACTTATGTTACCAACTTAAGAGTAAGACCTAGAATAACGTATATGGAGCAATAAATCTCATCATACAAGTGAACGCAGAAGGTGGTAATTGGACGCTGTTATGCAGTAACTAGCGACCCGCCCCGGCTTCGCACGGGTGCACTATTTAATGGATGTTATTATACATATAAACCTTCCTCTTCAATCACTCTATCTATTAAAAAAAACCGCATCAAAATCCGTTGCCTAGTTTTAAAGATTTAAGCATACATAGGGATATAGGGACAGAGAAAGCTATATTGTTTTATACTATGTAGTGATGATGTGTCAACCTACTTACTTAGTTTTTCCTATTCGGTTGACACGTTATAGCATAACAGCATCCGATTAGTCCATCGACAAGAGCAAGGCTCATAAATATTATGGTTACCAAACAGTATTACAACATTATACAATTCCAGATGGGGGCCGGCACTATCCAGCTGCCGGGTGGTCCCGTCACAGCCAACCCCGCCTCCGGCACGAAGGAGTGGCACCAGTCTATAACAGCCGATCTCAGAAACCATCTTGTTCATAAACTGTGAGTACTGTAATATCCGGCTCGAGGGACCAAAATATGTTGTGGCATTGGCTTTGTATTATTATCTAAGTCTCTTATCATAATCTAGTAGCTGTTGGTACTCCTTAAATTAAATAAATAAATAAATATTACCTCAACTTATTTTATTAATGTAGAAGAATACTGGCAGTCGCCATGTGTTTTTTCAATCGTTATAAATGGGATTGCTTTCGGCCAGGGAGCAAAGATGAGGCCGACGGCGAAGCGAGCTCACCCAGAAGATGACTTAAACATTAAAATAAACACGTAAAATGAAATAACGTTAAGATTTCGATGACGATTTTCTATGGAATTTTGATATATAGACAAGGAACAATGAGGCCTATTTCATACACGTTCTTAAGGCAATCAGTGTCCTGAATTCAAATTATGCCTTTTTAGTCAATGGTATGTATGCTAGATTAGTTTTAGGTTATATTAATACATGGCCCTCTAACTTCGGTGAGTAATTTGAGCCGTCGTCTACCGCGGTCATTTTAAGGGTTCCGTACCTTAAAAGGAAAAGAACAGAACCCTTATAGGATTACTTTGTCTGTCTGTCTGTACCATATACTCAGGTCTACAGTCTTGAAGCTGTGAAAATTATCAAACTTCTAAGTTAACGTAAAAAAAGATACGGCCAATGTGCTGCAAAATAGTACATTACTTACCAAGGGCGGTAAAACAAAGAATGTCTCAGATCGCAGGTATTTGACGCCCGAGCCGAAGGCAAGGGCGATAATTATGCGATCTGAGGCTTTCTTAATTACCGCCCGAGAGGTAAGTACAAAATTTTGTCACCCCCTGGCCAGGAAGTGGGATTTTCCGCACGATTTTTCGACACTCAAGGTAAAAAAAAATAATTGTAGGGTACTTTCCTTTGAGCTAGAACTATGAAATTTGGCAAGTAATATTGCCTTATACTACAAGTACAGGGAAAAATCTGAAAACTGTAAATTTGTAATTAAATCATAAAAAATATAGTCCTTATAGTACTGAATCAATACCTACAACGGTGGGCGAATCAGACTCGCACTTGTCCGGTTTTATGAATAGATATCCCGTCAGGAAGCTCAATATTCGATGAGCGCGTTTAATTTCTAAGTCTGATTTTTAACAATTCCTCAACAGGGTGCAAGCTATCTTCCCCACACCGGACCCCACAGCAATGTTAGATAAAAGAATGCACAACCTAGTTGCGTACGCGCGGAAAGTAGAAGGTGACATGTATGAGATGGCCAGTACGCGGTCCGAGTACTACCACCTGCTTGCCGAGAAGATATACAAGATACAGAAGGAGCTAGAAGAGAAGAGACAGAAGAGGAAGGAGCAGCAGTTGCAGGCGCAGCAGCAGGGGCTGCAGCAGCCGGGGATGCCCGGGGGCAAGGTATGTGTAACATTATAATGATATTGTGGTTTTTTTTCCGGTGTTAGTAGGAGTCGTTTTACAGTGAATCAAATCAAAAATCAAAAAAAATCAAAACATTTATTCTGCAAATAGGCCTCAAGGGCACTTTTACAAGTCAAAATCTATCTAGGTACATCAAATAAAAATAATACAATAATCAAAGTATCATTAATTAAATGTAGTGTTACATGTCAAAAATAAGACTAAGAAACTAATAACAATCGAGATTTGTTAGAGATGTATAAGGTCTCTAAGCGTCAAGATTAAAGGTAATAAAGTAGGTACACTAATCATAATAAAATATTTTGAGCTATATCTATAACACGTCAACATGAAAATAATAAAATCTAATAAATAAATATCCTCAGAGATGTATAAGGTTTCTGAGCGTCAGTCTAAAAAATAAAATCAAATGAGAACAGTGAAGTCTCTCATCATGTCAATTCCACTGAACACTAGTACGAAGTTACTAGTCCTTGCAAACATGATAATTATCAAGTCAAAAATACAAGGATACAAAATAATTATCAAGCCAAAAATAATATAAATTCGGGAGTTAAAAGAAAAAGCCTGCAAGAATAACCATTGGAGCTGACGGGTGGGCGCTCCGTCAACATTCACAACCAAATACCAAGTGAGTCGGCCCTTCCACTTCTAGTGCCAGTGAGGTTCATCGACGGAACACGGGGCAGGAACATGGAGTCCACTATTTCCCGTGGTTTTACACCACATTTTCTGGGATAAGAGTAAGGGTTGGGTTAATGAGTTTCTTTTTAGTATGGTAATGATCGAAAATCTAATGATGTTTTTGGTTATAGGCTATGTCTATAACCGTAGGTCCTGTATGCTTTTTCTTGTTTCATTAAAAAGTATTGATAATTGTAATTTGCGAGTTTTTAATGTATAGCTAATAAAATGCATGTGCTCCATCTGAGGTTGCGCATTTGTTAAAATTTAATATTTCATCATTTTAAGCAGTTAGGTCTGCTTGCGAAAATCTGTAAACTGCTACACGCGCCTCTGTAAGGTGTCGTATAAGACAGAACCGGTTAAAAGAATAATTGACCGAGCAATCGGTTTCGATGGCTCAGTCGGAAGCAGCAGCAGATCTCCGGTTCGAATCCTGCCCCCTATTTCTATTAATTTTAATGTTTTTTGACAATTGTCGCGCCTGTCAGCTTTGATGAAATAGGGGCCTGTTTGGACTCAAATTTTTAAATGTAACTAGAAATAGTTGTATTTGTTGTCGCTCTGACCAGTAATGTTTCCCTCAGGTGATGCAGGGCGCGCGCCCCGGCGGCGTGGCGGGCGTGGCGGGCGTGGCGGGCGCGGCGGGCGTGGCGGGCGCGGTGGGCGCGGCGGGCGCGGCGGGCGCGGTGGGCGGCGCGGGCGGGGCGCCGGTCCGCGCCGCCTCGCTCGGCATGCGCATCCCGTCCCCCGGCATGGGCGCGCTGCTGCCGGGCCGCATGGCGTTCCCCGCGGCGCCGCCGGGCCCGTCCCCCGGCCTGCCGCCCACGCCCAACGGCGCGCCCGGCATGTCGCCCTTCCAGCCCATGACGTCGCCCGCGCCGCAGCCGCAGCCGCAGCAGTACGCGCCGCTGCAGACTAATGGCCCGGCGCTCGCCGAGCCCGCGCTTCAACAGCCCGACCAGGCCAAGGTAACGACGACGCCGAACCGACTCCCCGGCGGCCATCTTTAATCACCTTTGGATGTATTTTTGTTTTATAAGTTCCTAATACGCGAATATCCTGAAAGTACCCTCTTTCAAAGAAAGAAAAAAATCGATTCAAGTGATAAATTATCCTTGAAAAACCACCATACGTACTAAGTTATTCAATCGCTCAAATTCGTAACAAAATTCGCCTGTGGATGGCGCTGTATCCATGGCGTTCAATTTCTATACCATGTTGTTGAGATTTTACCATATTGTGGATATTTATATTTATATTTATTATATATAGTTACCACCGAAGGCCGCCAGAGGCACTGCTCGTGTTGCCGTACAAATTGAAATTTTACGTTCGTTTGTTTTGTTCCGAAAAAACTTATAAGAGGTACCGATCAGGCCAAGGTGAAATACTTTACCTAAAATCTTTTGCGGAGCTTAAATTTAAGAATATAGGGCGAGTATGCACTCGCTCGCAGGCGAATCTTCCTGCTTGATGCTCATAAAATTGAAAACCATAAGTCAAATGATGGAAATAAACGTTCACATGCCGAGACAAATATTAATTGAGATGTTATCTTTCAGCAAATGCGGCTATCCGGCGGTCCCGCCGCGAGCCCGTTTATGAATTCTGCGTTCGGTCGCGCGTCACCCTCCCCCGGGCCCGGCGTGGGCAGCGTGGGCAGCGTGGGCCCCGCCACGGGCCCGACGCCGGCCAGCGTGGGGGGCGGAACAGGACCTACGGCGCTGACCCCCGCGCCCGCCACGCCCTCGCCCCCGCCCGCGCCGCAGGAGCCGGAACCCGCCCCCGACCCCGTGCGCGTGAAGGAGGAGCCGGTGGAGACGGACCGGCCCGGCAAGGGGCCGAGAGACGAGCCCGCCGACAACGCGCCGCCCGACTTCAGCATCAAACAGGAGATCAAGCAAGAGATCAAACAGGAGATCAAGGAGGTCGGTACATTATCTCTGACTAGGCCGTTTGAATCCCTCGCTCCGCTCGGCATTCCCCTTGTATCCCTCGCTCTGCTTGGAATTATTCAAACCAATTGGACAACGTCACCATTGACGAGGCCATTTGAACTCCACGCTCCGCTCAGAATTTCTCGTGTATCCCTCGCTCCGCTTGAAGTTCCTCAATAAATAAAACAGATTGGACATGTTGTCCTCGTCAAGATACGGCTTTACTACATTTAACCTTTAATATAATTAATTTAAACGAAGATTTATTTAAGAATATACCATCTAGGTAAACCTGAATTCGTAGTTTTCGAGAATACATTTTTTAAATCCTAGTAAACATTGGTTAAGCCGTCATCTGGGCCCTGAGATCTTCGGGCTCATAACAAAACAATGTCATTGTTTGGTTTTTCCCCAGGCGGCAAGGGGTTAACCATAGAAAATGAATAGTCTAAGACCGGGTTTTATAAAGATCCGTTAGACCAAAAGTCAGATCAAATTTCAGTAACTCAGTACACTTTTTGACATAACAAACCGACATAAGGTCTAACGGATCTTTATAAAACCGAGCCTAACTCTAGTTCTGAACTTCCTTATATGCAGGGGTCGGAAACCGGTTTCGTCTTCATACAATTAACCGGTTAATAAATTCGGTTAATTGCGTTTTACGATATTTTTTCGTATTTGTAAATCATTTGTATCATAGATAAAGGCTAACAAAAACCAATTTAAAAATAAAAATGGGGATATGAAAAGTACTTTAGGAGATATTTCAAAAATATTAAAAACCGGTTCCGAGCCCTGCTTATATCTAATTATATTTTTGCCATTATTGTTACGCAATTGTTAGCGCTTAACGATCATTGTACATGACAATTATATTTTGTGATGAATAAAACTAAACTAACCTAAGTTAATAATACTTGTACACCCAGGAGCCCGTGGAAGGCACGAGCAGCGCCGAGCCGGCCGGCCCGAAGCGCATATTCGTGTTCAAACCGGAGGACCTCCGCCAAGCGCTCATGCCGACCCTGGAGAAACTGTTCCGCCTAGACGAGTCCGCGCCCTTCAGGCAACCCGTCGATGCCCAAGCGCTGGGCATCCCGGACTACTTCGACATCGTCACCAAACCTATAGACTTGTCCACGATCAAAATGAAACTGGACCGAGGGGAGTATAAGGACCCGTGGGAGTATGTGGACGATGTGTGGCTCATGTTTGATAACGCGTGGCTGTATAATAGGAAGAATTCGAGGGTCTACAGATATTGTACAAAGGTGAGTGAGGTGTTCTGTATCCCGCGGGGTAATCACGTAACTTTTTTACTACCGTTAGATAGATTTTAACTGTCAGCTCATACATTCATACTTCAAAATTGACAGTAAAATCTATCTACCGTTAGTACATAAAGTTACGTGATTCGCCTGCTGGTCTGTACTTGATTGTATTCAACTTCTTATACCCTTTTTCATAAAACTTATCAAACCTCTTTTTTTATTGGATGCGAGTCCTTTAAGCCAAGTCTTTTTTATCAAACCTCTGCTTACTAAAAGGTGTTTTTTCCATATCACAAATCAATTTGGCGGTAATTTTACTAATAGTACATTACTGCAGAGACCAGTAAGTAAGCCATCCTGGACGAGTACGAGTTAGCCGGTCGAGCCGAAGGCGAGGTCCGGTTATAATACGAGGCCAGATGGCACTTACGGTTGAAACATGTATAGTGCTTTTCTCAAAAATAAAAATAAATTGTATGAACAAAAGTTAATAGTACATTCTGACCAACTTGTAGTTTGATATGCCGCTTTTCACTTGAAAAACTTTTCATAATTGATTAAATATCTCTGTTTGGTTTCGGGTGGAATTATTTTTTCAATAGTGCTATCTATGTCGCAAGCAGATGTTAGAGAACATTTCATACTATTTTTGAGAAAAATAAGTTTGATGAACGATTATGAATAAGGATGTTAAATTTTTGTGGTCTATTTTGAGCATTGATTGTTATTAGGGACATATATTTGCTGTTTCAACGTCAAAGTCAAAAATGTTTATTTGCGGAATTATGGTACAATAAAAGATGGACATAAAACAATACGTTCAGCATAATTCACCATTTTAGTAGCATGCAAATTAAAATTAAAAGAAACATAATTTAATGAAAAAATCGTTAAGGTTATTAAAACATTTTTGTCTTTATTTTCTTACTGAAAAATAGAAATGTTACAGGGCACATTTCTAAGATTTGTTAATGTTAATCCACCCATGTGACGTCTAGTTAGAATAGCACCCACCACCCTCTGTTTTCGTAAGAGTCGATTTTTTAAAACCTATAGCTGTAAAACTCACTGTCAAATAAATCAACTACCTACTATCAATTTTGGGTAATCATTTGTGAATTTCTGCATTTCGGTATTTGTTTATTTATGTATGTATGGATGACTTCAAACACTATTTTATATTATCTGTCCCTAGCTATCGGAGGTGTTCGAACAAGAGATAGACCCGGTGATGCAGAGCCTCGGCTACTGCTGCGGCCGCAAGTACACCTTCAACCCTCAGGTGCTGTGCTGCTACGGCAAGCAGCTCTGCACCATCCCCAGGGACGCCAAGTACTTCAGTTACCAGAACAGGTTAGTATTAGTACTCTGTGGTGTACTAACGGCACTTAAGATGCCTCTCAAGTACCATACTGAAGTCAGTGTCATGTTTCATAATGAGAAATTTTGATTAACTTACATATTTTTGGAAATATTTAATTAATGGGTGGATCAACTTTTTTTTGTGTTGTTATCTTGACCCGTTGTCCAAGGGACACTAGTGGCGCAGTTTGTTCAAAAAAATGTTGTATTAAGTTCTACTAACATGCTCAGTAGATGGACCATTATGGAAATAGCTTATAATCACCACAAACATACATATGTTTGATAAACTTAAATAGCATAAAATCACGATTTTATTCGAATTTTGTCCCCTGGACAACTGGACGTAACCACGGCAACGAGTGGCACTAAAAAGTTAATTCACCTTTTAATAGACTTAATAATTTTGGTTAGAATATTACAAGAAGCTCTATCAAATTAATGTTTTAAGAAACATTAAATTACCTTGAAATAATTTGTCCAAACGCTTATAGTTCACACTTTATTTCGCCATACCACGTAATATTAAAAAGATAAGCGTTCGAATAAATTATTGTACAATGTTTCGAGTTCAAATGCATTGCGTGAGATCCATTAAGTTACTCAAAATGTGTTTGTTTCTAAGTTTAATGTAGGAACCTTGAAATACTGAGCTCTTAAAGGATCTCATAATTATCATGATAGCAGTGTTTTCTCTCATCAATGTACGCTGTCATAACTGGTTTGGCCATTTCCTTCTAAAAAATATATGTTACATACACACAAAGTATCTAGCAAAGTTTATTATCACCATTTTCCATTCCATGTTCATGTCATTTGCCATCCTATTTCAGCATCCATCTATTCTTCTATTATTTATAATATTTTCTAGTCCGGTACAATTATATGCTCTCTCAGAAACTTGAGCATTTTTCTATGGGACAGTGTAATAAAGTCGTTGTTGGAAACTTGTAAATTTTCTTCTTTTTATAATTAATTTAAACTAGAGATGCGTCGAATATGGGTTTGAACGAATATGAACATTCGGCCGAATATTAGGTCCCGATTTTGCCATATTCGGCCGAATTAGGCTCGGTTTTATAAAGATCCGTTAGACCTTATGTCGGTTTGTTATGTCAAAAAATGTACTGAGTTACTGAAATTTGATCTGACATATGGTCTAACGGATCTTTCTAAAACCCGGCCTTATTCGGTTCAACGTAATTCCTTCATCTATTATTGTAAAACAGACTAATTGAATGGTAAAATTTTTGTTCATTATCAAAGCGAAATATTGACAAAAAATAACTTAAATCACTGTTAATAATGGGTCAAGTATTAAATTCACGAAGCAGTAACTATAATACACTCTTGTAACTTGTAACAAAACCCTCTCAAAACTGTTCGGTAAATATTCGGCAGCTGAACCGAATAATTCGGCCGAATACCGAACATTCAAAAACATGCCGAATATGCCGAATACTGAATAATAACCGAATATTCGGTGCATCCCTAATTCAAACTAATATGGTCCTTTTGGTGAAAATAAACTTTATTTACATTAAGGCATACTTTGTGCTTTAAACTCATGTCCTATTTTCTTCACAATAGAGCACATTTTCTGTTGACCCTCTCTCCCTACTGTCTAATGTTTGTAACTTTTATTAGATTTTAAATTTGTACTGTTCATTTATATCGAAACATTTCATTACTGAAGTTGCCGAATTTCTTATGTTGTAATTATTCTTCATTCGCAAGGGATCCAAGTCTTATGTTTCGAGATAAACGAACAGTTTTGAATCTTTTCGTACTTTTTACTGATCATGGAATCCTCGGTTTTTAGTACATGAAATATATTTTTTGTCTCTGAGAGTTAATAAAAACAACAGAGAATCATTTTGAAAAGCACCCCAACAGCCTCGCTCAACAACTAACGATGCAAAGTTATGTTAAACGACTGAAGAGAAAGGACATTATGTAATTTCAATGTAAAAGGGTAGACGCCCTCACTGGAGGACACACCCAAATGCCTATAAACCTTGAACACATTTGCTAAAAGTTATGCACTGATTGCAAATAAACTCAGAAAAAAAAACATTTTAAACGTTGAACATTTTTCCATGTTCAGTAAAATGCCACAAGTCAGAGGGGCTACTCTGAAATTCGAAATCCGAACTTTGTATCGTGCCGTCCCTTTCACTCATATAACACGAGAGTGAAAGGGACGGCACGATACGAATTTCGAAGTTCGAAGTACAGGCTCAGATTGATCTAAGTGGGGTGTATGATCATTGATAGTTGAGTTTTTTGTTTATTTTTTTTTCAATTCATCTAAAATAATAACAAATTGTTTCAACTTTTGAGTTCAGTCGTAAATGAAAATATCTTACGCCTGCTGTTGTAAACGCGTTCACCGTAAAGCCACAGCCACACCTATGCCCAAAAATAAACGATTAAGCCACTATGGAAATAACAAGGTCCTGAATAATTCCCTCCGCGGGGAAGTCCACGGTCCAAAATCATGTAACTCGCTCGGTTGGCAGAGTAATATCGACTGTCGATAAATGCAGTTATAGCTCATTTTTGATTGCAAAAACAAATCGTCGCGTTAGAGGCGAAAGCCACTAACTAACAAATACCTACTTAAAATAAAGCTCGTATATCAGCATCGTTTCAGTACTGAGATACGAGGTTTCGAATATTAGTGACGGATTTTATAGTGAGTTGTGCTTTTTGACGAAATTTGAAATTCTTAGTTGAATAATAATAAGTTACCACTGTTAACAGTAAAAAATATATATAAATAAATAAATAAATATTTTTTGGACAATCTTACACAAATCAACCTAGTCCCAAACTAAGTAAAGCTTGTTCTATGGGTACCAAGTGACGATATACATACTTATATAGATAAATAGATACTTAAATACATAGAAAACATCCAAGACTCGGGAACAAATATTCGTGTTCATCACACAAATACATGCCCTGACCGGGATTCGAACCCGGGACCTTCCAGCTTCGAAGGCAGGGGATATATGAGAATGGCGTGGTTCGGCTTTTGAGTGAATACGTTTGTCTATGTCTACCACACTGTAATATAAGACTTCAAGCTTACATGGTCATTTACATTAGAATTACGATTTGAAACGGGATATTTACCATGTACATTTGTATTTTTGAGTTCCTTGATAATGGCGCTTGCAACAGTGTCGAAATATCGGGAACTCAAGAATACAAATATACATGGTAAATATCCCGTTTCAAATCGTAACACCACACTATACCTAACTCCGCCTTCTGTGTAACAACTAACCCTGTTTATGTTCATTGCTTACTAATTTTTTGTTTCGCCCCCTTCGCACATGTCCTTGCCTCACCGCACACCGCTTCGCCACGGGTATTGTCGAATAAAGTCTAAAAGCGTATGGGGTTGTCTCCGATAGATACACCTTCTGCCAGAAATGCTTCAATGACATCCAGGGGGACACTGTCACGCTCGGCGACGACCCGATGCAGACGCAGACGTGAGTATACTATAAGCTATACACTTTATTATAAGGGTCATTGTCAGCAGGGCCATCTTTCCCATTGGGCTCTCTGGGCAAGTGCCCAGGGCCCCGCGATCGATAGGGCCCCCTAGTTCCTGCCAGATCACCAAACGATAACCAATATTTATTACCGAAAAAATATTTAGTTCAAAAAATTAAACGATAATGACCTACAAAAATGAATTTTTTGACAGAATCATAACATTGACCTGTGATTACTAAAAGTGTTACTTTTGTCGATCATATCATACGACACGTACAGGAGAACAACCGGAAATCCGAAAATGGGACATAGTAAGCATTTTTGTCGAAGCTGAAGCAGAGACCTTCGTCTCTCGGTCAATAAAAATAAATGTTAGAATCTTGTTTAGCTACTTTCTTTGTCTATTCTAACAAAATAGTGATCTGTCAAGGGCATAGGGGGCCCCTTTACCCTAAAGTGCCCAGGGCCTCAAATTGGTTAAAGATGGCCCTGATTTTCAGATTTAGGTTCGCGTCTTTTCGGTGGACATACAAAAATTTAAGGGCCAAAAAGCTTAATTGTGGATTGGTCTAGTAATCCGCATAAACGGTGTTTCCATAACTATAAATCCATGTCACAAAAACATAACTTACATGCACATAAGCCGTTGACTATTGACCACCGGGTGGACAACTTTTGTTTTTACAACTGACAATGACCCATAAGCTAGATGACAAAGAAAAATCATGCCGTTCGAACCAGTTTTTAGAGATGATCAAATTAGAGCAACACAAAAGACGAAAATGAGAGGCGAATAGCTAACGAACACTGAAAATGCCTCGTACTACCGTTGTGTATGGAAAAAAGGGAAATATTGGGTTTATGTACGATGTAGATGCCATACAATTTATTTTTTATTGAAAAATGAGAATTCTATATGTCTAGACATTGTAGAATAGTAGATTGTGTCTTAAGGGAGCAAAATGATATATTTACGGCGAGGGCGGTATACTGAATTCTGAGTGAAGCGAAAGATCCTACAATAGAATCCTGAGCGCAGCGAGGGATTCTAAAGTAGAATCTTGAGCGTAGCGAGGGATTCAAGTGTTTACGCCCAAGGCGGAAATTATTTTGCTACCGCGTGACACATACTGCTTTTCACACCGTCTATGAGTCGCGGTGCTAAAAACATGAAATATCTTACAAATAATTTTACTACAGAGTGTCACATACTTTTCACTCCTTCTAATAGGAAAATGGTCATTGTTGCCCTCAAATGAGGGAAGAAAAGTACATCTTTGATCCCTCATTCGAGGGCAACAATAACTCTTTTCTGAATAGTAGGTGTGAAAAAGTTATTTTGTCTTCCACGGCTCTTGTCTGTAGATATGAATCTATCTTAACTCAAAGCGAACGGGTAGTACAGACAAAGTGATAAGCGTTTTTGCCTGTATGGATTGTATTTCACATGGCTTGTGAAATGTATACTATCAATACCAAAAGTAACTGGCCATTCTTGAACCTTATTGCAACCATATAGAGTCTACCAATGGTCAGTTAATTGTGTTGGTAACCTGTCCTCTGTATTTGTCCAAGTTTGCTAAATACGGCCAATTGAAGAGCAGAGAACTTGAGCTTACTTTACGCTCTTGTTCTCTAAAAGGGATAACTTTTGACTGGAATTACAATTTTTGGTCGCCCATATCACACAGCAAAATACGGACATAATAAACGAAACAAGTATGTAACTTTGAAGTAAGATTTAAATGGATTAGACAAAGAATCAATAGTATCTAATTTCAGAAACGAACTTTAAAAATATTGTCCTAAAGCTTTACTGTGTGTCACGACCTAAATAACTTTTAAATACCAGTACATCTAGGGTCTGACATGCATAATTGATAATTATGTATTTGCCTATGATATATGAATCAGGGCTCGGAACCGGTTTTTACTATTTTTGAAATATCTTCTAAAGTACTTTTCATATCTCCATTTTTATTTTAAGATTGTTAGCCTTTATCTATGGTATAAATTATTTAAAATCCGAAAAAATATCGTAAGACTCAATTAACCGAAATTTTTAACCGGTTAATTGTATGAGGACGAAACCGGTTTACGAGCCCAGATAGGCTAGCACAACTTGCTGCCAAGTCGTATCTCGCGCGACTCGGCGATTCCTGTCTCGCTCAAACTGTGCGGAATAGAAAGCGGAGCGTAGATTTTACTCTACTCGCGTCGCGTCGCAGCGGCAGTTGTGCTAGCCCCGCTGATATGAATGCCATACGATTAAAAAAACTACCAGTATAAATTCTGACTCCCACGAAACATTTCAGAGCAATAAAAAAGGACCAGTTCAAAGAGATGAAAAACGATCACTTAGAACAGGAGCCCTTCGTCGTATGCATGGACTGCGGACGCAAACAGCACCAGATCTGCGTGCTCCACCACGACTCCATATGGCCCCAGGGCTTCTGCTGTGATAACTGTCTCAAGAAGAAGGGTGCCAAACGGAAAGATAACAAGTTCTGCGCGAAGAGACTGCCGTCCTCGAAGCTCGGCCAATACATTGAGACTAGAGTCAATAACTTCCTTAAGAAGAAAGAGGCTGGGTCGGGCGAGGTGCATATCAGGGTGGTCGCTTCGTCAGACAAGGTGAGTCATCTAGTCAGTTATCTATTATTCTGTTATTAAACACAAGACAGATTCGGAGCCAAACGGAAACATAACAAGTTCTGCGCGAAGAGACTGCCGTCCTCGAAGCTCGGCCAATACATTGAGACTAGAGTCAATAACTTCCTTAAGAAGAAAGAGGCTGGGTCGGGCGAGGTGCATATCAGGGTGGTCGCTTCGTCAGACAAGGTGAGTCATCTAGTCAGTTATCTATTATTCTGTTATTAAACACAAGACAGATTCGGAGCCAAACGGAAAGATAACAAGTTCTGCGCGAAGAGACTGCCGTCCTCGAAGCTCGGCCAATACATCGAGACTAGAGTCAATAACTTCCTTAAGAAGAAAGAGGCTGGGTCGGGCGAGGTGCATATCAGGGTGGTCGCTTCGTCAGACAAGGTGAGTCATCTAGTCAGTTATCTATTCTGTTATTAAACACAAGACAGATTCGGAGCCAAACGGAAAGATAACAAGTTCTGCGCGAAGAGACTGCCGTCCTCGAAGCTCGGCCAATACATTGAGACTAGAGTCAATAACTTCCTTAAGAAGAAAGAGGCTGGGTCGGGCGAGGTGCATATCAGGGTGGTCGCTTCGTCGGACAAGGTGAGTCATCTAGTCAGTTATCTATTCTGTTATTAAACACAAGACAGATTGATATGGAAACGATTGGAGGAGGTCTAAACTTTCTACTGAAAAATCCTCTATCCTGTAAGCGAATTTTTTGACATAACAGCATAAAAATAATTTTAATCTTAATTCTGACTTTATTGCATTGTATTGCGTTGTATTTCATGACGATCCTCTCAAGTGAATTTTATCATACTCATTGTATTATTTAACTGCTATTTTATTCATTGATTTTTAATTTATTTTGTTTTATTTAATGTTGTTGGCGATCACAATAGAGATTCTTGTAAATTGACATGTAATTTAATATTGTAATCTTATATTGTGAATAAATAAATCTGAATCTGAATATACCCAGAGCGGGGCCATGCCAAAAAACTAAGCGTATCTCTAAAATGAATTCTCTATAAATAACATGGAAGTAAGGCTTTATTATTATTATTTATTGCTTTCATACGTACAATATAGGTTTTAAAAAAGCTTGTCTCAAAAATGTGTAGTTTTTTTTTTGAAGAACATTTCCTCTATGGGAGGACGCATCTGCCCAGCAGTGGGGCTAGTTGTTATTCCCGTCATCGAGGGCACACCAGTAACAGTTTCTTATTAAAAATGGTTTTAAAATGCATTTCTAGCATACTCAAGAGGTGGCACGTCAATATGGATCTATAATCGTTGCTAAAACTCTCGTTTGGTAGATTTTAGTGACCGACCGAAACATGTTATTTTGCCGAAACCGAAACCGAAACCGAAGGTTCGGTTTCATTGTAGTTTCGGCCGAAACCGAAACCGAACCTTTTATAAAAAAAAAAGTCCTTAAAAAGTCGAAAAAATGTTAGTAAGTTTTTTTCTAAAATTAATATCTCGCCGACCTATAATTACAGGTTTCTTTCTTTCAAAGATTTATCACAATGAAATTTCAGCACAGTTACAGAGGTTCTGTTTGAAAATTTAACTACCCTATAAATAAAGTGAAAAAAATACATTATTTGTAACACAAAGTTAGCGATTTTGTAAGTTTCGGCACGGCCGAAGGGTTCGGCCGTTTTTGGCCGAAACCGAAACTCGGGCCGAAACTTGATTTTTTGGCCGAAACTGGCCGAAACCGAAACCGAAACCGAAATTTCGGTCGGACACTAGTAGATTTAAACCCTACAAAATCACAGTTTTAATCCTTTTCCAGGCCGCACCAAAAAACAAAATATACAATAAAAAATAGTTGTTTTGATGATTCATTTCAAGACGCATCTATTTTAAGAAAATGCAATCTAATTTTAACCTTAAACCCCAGAACTAAGATTGAAATTACATTGACACGTATGTGGTCGATAAATCGTACTATGCCTGGCCCCTATTTCACCAAGTTGACATATGTAGGCTGACAAATCGACAATTTTCACGTGAAAACTGTTTCACCAACTACAATTGTAAGTTTTGACAATTGTCGCGCCTGTCAGCTTTGGTGAAATAGGGGCCTGGAAAAGGGTTAAAGTGTGTCTCGGATGTAACTATGGTGGCAAGCAACAAAACAGTTGTTTGGCCAATATAGGCCAATGGTGATGATGAGGGTCAATCAACTTTTTCTTGTTGTTATTCTGTCCCGTCAGCGAGGAGACAATAGTAACAGAGTCAGAGATGTTTATAATATGGACTTCAAGCATGCTCAAGAGATGACCCATGTCCAAATTGTTTTTTTTTTATTTATTTATCAAAAAAGTACATAACAGTTACAACATTTTAATTGCTCGCCAAACTGCCGTAACAGTTTGTTGGCGAGATCGCGCTTATTTAACTAATGTGAGGTATTTACTTTCTATATACTATTTATGCTCATCGCTAAATGAGTTTAGTTTGGTAGATTTAAACCCTATAAAATCACAGTTTTAAAGAGTGACTCAGGAGACGTAACAATGGTAACGAGCAACAAAGAATAGTTGATCCACCAATGAACACTATGAACACTAACAAATCTCGATTGTTATTAGTTTCTTAGTCTTATTTTTGACATGTCATCATCATAATATTTAAGAGCTTGGCTCTTGTCGGTGGAGTAATTGCCAGCTTATTCTACATTCAGCTTTGTCCTTCACTTCTTTGTATGACGTAGCATTTATTTTATGTTTTATTTTCTCCATGTACGTCATTCTAGGTCTTCCCCTTTTCCTTTTTCCCTCTATCTTTCCTTCTATTATTGTTCTGATCCATTCGTCATGGCGTATGAGATGTAACACTACATTTAATTAATGATACTTTGATTATTGTATTGTTTTTATTTGATGTACCTAGATAAATTTTGACTTGTAAAAGTGCCCTTGAGGCCTATTTGCAGAATAGATGTTTTGATTTTGATTTTTGATTTTGAACATGTTTTGCACAGATGGTGGAGGTGAAGCCCGGCATGCGCTCGCGCTTCGTTGAGTCGGGCGAGCTGTGCGCGGAGTTCCCGTACCGGGCGAAGGCGCTGTTCGCGTTCGAGGAGGTGGACGGCGTCGACGTGTGCTTCTTCGGCATGCATGTGCAGGTGCGTCGATCGACTCCCTTGTTATTCTGTCCCGGCACTGAGGAGAAATTAGAAAAAAAATTTTTTTTTTTTAATATTGGATATTTTTTGTAAATTATTAATGTTATTATTGTCCCAGCACTGAGGAGACAATAGTAATAGTAAATTAGAAAAAAAAAATTAAAAATGTTGAATATTTTTTTTAATTATTAATGTTATTATTTTTTATATAAATGTAATAATGGTATACATTTTATATTTTAATGTCTTTTTATAATGTACAAATCATTTTAAAATGATGTATCTATATTAATTTTATGACTACCACCACATTAATTATAGAAAATTAGAAAAAAAAAATTAAAAATCTTGAATATTTTTTGTAAATTATTAGTGTTATTATTTTTTATAAAAATTTAATAATGGTATACATTTTATATTTTAATGTCTTTTTATAATGTACAAATCATTTTAAAATGATGAATCTATATTAATTTTATGACTACCACCACATTAATTATAGTAAATTAGAAAAAAAAAATTAAAAATCTTGAATATTTTTTGTAAATTATTAGTGTTATTATTTTTTATAAAAATTTAATAATGGTACACATTTTATATTTTAATGTCTTTATAATGTACAAATCATTTTAAAATGATGAATCTATATTAATTTTATGACTACCACCACAATGTACACAGTTTTGACAATAAATAATTATTTTATCTTATCTTGTGGAATGCATCTGGGTTATCCTTGTTTATAACAATTCCAAATTTCAAATAGATGGCATAAGTAGTTCTTGAGATATTTATCTATTTGACAGACAGACGGAGTGAAACTATAAGGTTTCCTGTTTTACCTTTTTGGTACGGAACCCTAAAAATATTATATGGACTTCTAGCGTGTTCCAGAGATGACCCAATTCAAAATGGGTTTATAATCATTTACTATATCTCTTGTTTGGTAGATTTAAACAAAATAAAATCATAGTTTTATTGAGTAACTCCGGAGACGTATCCGTACTTAGTTGATAGGCCCATGAAACACACTGACCACATGATCTAAGCGTCTATCTTGCTTGCATTGGACAAAACAAACTAGAACCGTGGTATTCTGAAACGATGTTCCTTAGCCCACGTTACTTATGATACTTATCGAATCACAGTTAGGCAAGAGTAAGACTACGACCGTCACGTAAATTGGTTTCGATTTAGACCTTTTGTGTAAGGCGAGAAGCTGTATTTTTAAATTAACGATTTTTCCAAGATTCGCTATTCTTATTCATTGATATTGTCAAATTTGCTGCCAGTAAAGGAAGTCTGAAACCGAAAAAAAAGGTCTACTAAGATCCTCTTGGCAGCCCAATATAACAAAGAAAGAAAAAAGAAAGAAAGCATTTATTCACTGCACGAAAAGACGCACCGTTACAAATATAATAGACTCAGTACATTGAACATATAATTATAAAGTGCGTGTTCGCGGCAGTGAATCGGTTGCTGTCTCAGCATTATGCCGCGGTGTCAGACACCTGCAGCGCTAGTTCTCAGGCAGCACCGTACGTGATCCACGGAACGCAACACACAATTTTTTACTTATTTTATGTATTTTTTTTTGCAGGAATACGGAAGCGAAAGCCCATCGCCAAACACGAGGCGCGTTTACATAGCATATCTAGACTCGGTACACTTCTTCAATCCGCAGCAATACCGGACGGCGGTGTACCACGAGATACTATTAGGTTACTTAGACTACGCCAAGCAACTCGGCTACACAATGGCCCACATATGGGCCTGTCCGCCCTCAGAGGGGGACGACTACATTTTCCACTGCCATCCGCCCGAACAAAAGATACCCAAGCCGAAACGACTGCAAGAATGGTACAAGAAAATGTTAGACAAGGGTATTATAGAGAGGATAATATTAGATTACAAGGATATACTTAAGCAAGCGATGGAGGATAACATCTCGTCGGCGGCGGAGTTGCCGTATTTCGAGGGGGACTTTTGGCCGAACGTGCTCGAGGAGTCCATCAAGGAGCTCGATCAGGAGGAAGAGGAGAAGAGGAAACAGGCTGAAGCCGCCGAGGCTGTGGTGAGCGCTCTTTGCCTATTTGTCATTTTAGGATATCATCATCATCATATCAGCCGAAAGACGTCCACTGCTGAACATAGGCCTCCCCCAATTTGGGGGGGATTTGCCATAGTCGCCACGCTTGGCAAGCGGGTTGGCGACCGCAGTTTGATGGTGGTAATGATCGAAGGATGCTGCTGCCCACCCTCCGATTTTCCCTTATTCGCCTCTTACGAAACCCACGGGAAGAGATGGGGTGGCGCAATTCTTACCCGGCAACCACACGGGGATATCGATTATTAGAAATAGAAATACGTTTATTTGCCAGAATGTAGGTACAAAATGGTGACAGTTATACATAACGAGCCATATACATTCAGCCAACTGGTGGCATGCAAAGTCAATATTATGAATTTAATAAATAACATTAAGAATGATGTTAGAGCAATCAGTAAAACAAATAATTTCGAGGTGTGCGTCGAATGTCAAAAAAGGAAAACATGAACAAAGAGAATTTAAAATTATAAAATTGTCAAAATATCTAATATAACACAAAATGTCATGCGTATTTGAGGTCCCAAGATGATTCTGTCATTCCGTGTAGTTGAGTCCGGTTATATCGACAACTATATTTGGATAGGTATTTTCATCATCATCATCATCATATCAGCCGAAAGACGTCCACTGCTGGACATAGGTCTCCCCCAAAGAGTGCCAAAATGACCGGTCCTGCGCCACCCGCATCCAGCGGACTCCCGCGACCTTTACCAGGTCATCAGTCCACCTTGCGGGGGGCCTACCCACGCTGCGCCTTCCGGCCCGTGGTCGCCACTCGAGAACCTTCCGGCCCCAACGGCCATCGGTTCTACGTGTAATGTGCCCTGCCCACTGCCACTTAAGTTTAGCGATTCGAAAGGCTATATCGGTTACTTTGGTTCTGCTATGGATGGCCTCAAGGTATTTTAACTGAATGTAAACCAAACCACGAGACTCGGATAATCAGCCAATCGTATAATAGTAGTAGTATTACGCCATTGTCTGCGTTATACGAAACGCTCATTTGGTTAACTGACGGATCGGATAGTTCAATACTTATCCAAATAGTATATAGGACCGATGTTACTTCGCACTAACAAACATAAACTTTGAATGAAAAATAAACCTAACGCGGGTCTATAACCGGTTGATCTATGTTTGCGGAGTCGTAATTAGAGATGGGTAGATCCGGACTTGAAGATTTAAATGATTCAAATCCGTAAGCGGTGCCGATTCCTTATCGACTCTTCAAATCTTATCGAATCCGAGGAGTTATTAACTCCGACTCGGTACGGAGCCGAATGAATGACCGGTTTGCGCCGGTATCGCGGACCGAAGGCAAAACTGGTGGATTTTCGTATATTTCTATCAAATCCGTAGTTAAAAGAATCAAAAGATTCGAAGAACTATTAAGATCACTGGATTTGTATTGAAACCAGCGAGTCTGGAGTGAATCGATTTGAGGGATTCAAAGGAGTCGAAGAGTCGATAAGCGGAGGCGGTACCGATAGCGAAGCCGGATTGTGATTCGAATCGCTCCCCGGAGTCGAGATTACTCTAGTCATAATATACAGAGTCAACTATTATGTGTATGGTGCTTTGTAATTCCGAAAGTAAATAATATCTCTTGTATTATAAGTTGTGAGTTGACTGTTTAAAATTCCCGTTAACTGCAGATGGGTGAATCAACTTTTTAGTGCCACTTGTTGCCATGGTTGCATCTAGTTGTCCAGGGGACAGAATTCGAATGCAATCGTGATTTTATGCTATTTATGTTCATCAAACATACGTATTTGTGGTACTACTTAGTAGATGGACCATTATGGAAATAGCTTATAAGCATGTTAGTAGAACATAATACCACATTTTTTTGAACTGCTGAACTGCACCACTAGTGTCCCTTGGAGAACGGGCCAAGATAACAACACAAAAAAAAGTTGATCCACCCAGATCCTTTCTGTAATAATACCGCTCTCGGAATGGTTCTAATGTACCTTGTAGTCATCAGTACTGATTTAACCTCTTTATCGCCACAATAAATTGCGTAAGTCGTGTCTCACACGCTAAAGTCTTGGTAGTTAAAGACAGAATGAACCTTACTTGATAGCACGTAGGTTGCATTTACATTGTACGTGTTGTCCTCTATGCATGAGTGGCGTTGTAGGTACGGCGGCTCTTGTCATCTATACATGATTGTGAAGAGGTTAAGAAAGGTTATCCATTTATACTCTTCTCAGCTAGGCTAGGTTTAGTGAACCAGCGACAAAACTCCCAGTAGCTCGATTCCACTCACACCTCAGATTCGGTTGAAACCGCTCAACCAATCTCACTGGAGCGCAAACTCTTAGGGTATTCCAGTGTTCCAAACCACACGCGTGGTCGTGCCGGAGGTTTTCCCCTGGACTTTCCCCAGGCTACTCTCCAACCGCGCATTCCTATCGCTTTATTGGGCCTGGCCTATAAAGCCACAGTCAGGTTCAAAAAATATATATATATATATCCATTTCTCTTAAATTCTAATAAAAAATACGGTGGTGGTCTAAAAATATAGGCGTAAGTCATTTTTTTGGTAATAGCTAAGCCCTAAAAACCACAAAGTACAACGTCATTATCATTAATTTGACAGCACCAACTAACATCGCTTTGTACGATTTCTAGATATTCCAGTCGTCAGAGGACAACGAGCAGGGCCCAGACGGCAAGAAGAAGGGGCAGAAGAAGGCGAAGAAGTCGAACAAATCCAAAGCTGCCCAGAGGAAGAATAGCAAGAAACAGAGCGACCAGCAGCAGGGGAGCGACCTCAGTGCGAAGATATTCGCCACGATGGAGAAGCACAAAGAAGTGTTCTTCGTTATTAGGCTACATTCCGCGCAGTCTGCCGCCAGTTTAGCGGTAAGTGATCTCTTTCTCCCTCCTTGGCAATTGCTATTGCAATCAGAAATAGGGTACATACTTGACAATTTTTTAACTTCCGTTTTAAGGGTCCTTATCAGTTAAAAAACGCGCATCTATTTAGACCATTATCTGATTGAATTGAGGCGTATCTTGACATTTTCACAGTATTACTATCTAGAAAAAGACTATTGCGACCTAATGTCATAAACT
Organism: Epiblema foenella; assembly: GCA_963556455.1. Taxonomy (NCBI): domain Eukaryota; kingdom Metazoa; phylum Arthropoda; class Insecta; order Lepidoptera; family Tortricidae; genus Epiblema; species Epiblema foenella. The sequence continues at coordinate 25,540,824 of OY747099.1, read as the reverse complement.
TTAAATGAATTTTTTGGATTTTTCTTTAAAAAATATCGTTTCAAACATCACTCCACATCGACCATTTTCAGGCTAAAAACTGTGTTTTTCGGCTTAAATTTTAATACACACAATAAAATCAAAAAATGGTCATGTTACTATCTAAAACTTTAATAAAATTATCGTATCCTTTAATCACTTTCATGGTATTATATATACTTTTGTCATAATTTAAAATCAAAACATTTTAAAACTTATAAGGCCTCTTAAAGAATGTCGCATATTAAACTTTGCAGCAATCAAACAATTTTTTTTATTGCTTATATGAAATCCATACTTTATTAAGTTCATTTAAAGAAGATAACCGTGTAAGGGAACAAAAAAATCCCCGAACGTTTTAGCCAATGAGTATATCCTATGTATTGGTCATAATGACAGTTATTAATCTGCCAAGTTTTATATCCTTGAAATGTCATTAAAGTTTTTTTTTTATTTTTCAAAATATTTTAAAAGCTACTGGACTGTTTTTTGTTTAACTCACGTATATTGTTAATGACAAAGGAATAATTATGCAAAAAACTAGACATCTCTAGGTCAATATTAACTTAAGTTTTTTAATGACAAATATTTCAAAAAAAAATTACTGACACTTGCGAAAGAAATATAAAACTAGAAAGATACTCCACTGCGTTAACGGTGTCGCCACTATTTGAACTCCGGTAACATTTATAACCGTACTTCCATGTAAATATGTTCGTAGACTCCTATACAGTTAAATCAGCGTAACGGGAAACCTTCACACGAGACGGTAATCACAAGTACACTGGTATCAATCTCACAGAGTGACCGATCAATAAATGGCATGTAGTTTAATTTTTTTTTCTTTTACTAATGTTTGGGCATGTTTTTTATTTTTCCCTTGGGGGGGATTTGCCATAGTCGCCACGCTTGGCAAGCGGGTTGGCGACCGCAGTTTGATGGTGGTAATGATCGAAGGATGCTGCTGCCCACCCTCCGATTTTCCCTTATTCGCCTCCTACGAAACCCACGGGAAGAGATGGGGTGGCGCAATTCTTACCCGGCAACCACACGGGGGAATGTTATTAATATTTATTCACGAAAAAGCACACAAATAGATTAGCCATCGTTTAGTAATCCGGTGGTAATTAAGCGTTTAACGAGACAAAACAAAATTAATGAACCACATCTAATTGTAATTAGATTTCCTAAAACGCCAACCGCCTTTATGTACATAATAATATGGCTATCATGCCCGTTCTACCAATCAAGAGACCACTGCCGAGAAGAAACGCCGAAAGAAACTCGACAGTCAGTCATTTTCTCCAAAAATATGCTTGTTACATTCTCAGAAAGTCTTGATTAATTATTTCTACCTAAGTAGCAGGAAAGCAAAGAACAAGATAAAATTCTTTATGTTTTTATTCTGTATGGATACTGAGAATAGGTATTGTATGTCTTCATGATACCTTCCCTATATGGGACCGGCGTGAAGCGACATGATATTTATATTCTAATTACACGATACACGAATCCCATACCAAATGCTCTACCTACTACAGTCTATATCTACTTCATTAGTTAATATACTGTAGACAATACGACGCGACCGGCATGTCAGTACGCGTCGCGCTGCGATACAGAGCAGTCGCGTTTGTAGATTTTATAGCAGTTTTGTTCTTTGTTCAACTGAATTCGTTTCGAGTGGGTTTTTTTTCGCCACGATGATTTTTCCTCACACCCGAAACAATTCCGAAGTGAATATGGATACGTCTGACGTAAACGTAAGTTTAAAACAGCGGTTTTACCCCATAATTAATAAGGATAACTACGTTTGTTTTTCCGTTATCATTGTAAGTTTTATGGAGCACTTGTAAATCATTCGCAACTGCAATATCTCGGAGTCAACAAGATATAAATAGCTTTTTCACAACTAGGCGTTGTCCTTATCATTGTAACGTTATTTGTAGTGTCCGACTGAAACACGTTTTTTTGCCGTTTTTTGGCTTTGGCTCTAGTTTCGGCCGAAACCGAAACCGAAACTTTTATAGCCTCCTAAGACCCCGCGTCCTATATAAAGGACAAAATATGGTCAACGGAAAATAAGTAAAATTTTGAAGTGATAGAGTTGCATTTGTTTTGGTTTGATTGATTTGACATAAAATAAAATTCAAATTTGTAATCGGAACTGTCAGGTTCAAATTCGATTGTATTTTTATTTGTATGGTGGGTCTCAGGAGGATAGACTGACGAAGAATTACAGATTGTGATTGGCGGTTTACTATTGCTGCCCTTTTGTTAAATAAACCTGATTTATATATTCATTTAATATTAACAATGCCACGTCGTAACGATCGTTCGTCCGCGCACGAATTCTGAAAATACACGGGAACGTTTACTTAAATTTTTTTAAAAAGCAATTCAATGTGTTTTAGCGCTCTTTTTTAGGCCTACCGGAGTTATCTATCTATATCGGAATGTTGCCGGATCCGATGCCTATCGAGATACTGGAGCAAGCCGGATTACCGTACCTATCCGACGGACCAAATTGCAATCCTTAAATGTAAAACAGGATAGTCCGTGTAGTGTGGTATAAAATAAAACAATTTTTGTACTTAACAAGATAACTATAATAAAATAAAATGTATTCTGCTGGCGGAGTCGGCCGAAGTTATCCAAAGGCAGCAGAAATTAGACGAACGTGATCCAAAAGTACAGTGTTGTAAAAGGTTCGGCAGTTTTTTGGCCGAAACCGAACCTTCGGCCGAAACCAGCCGAAACCGAAACTTCGGTCGGACACTAGTTATTTGTCATCAATTAAGGGAACGTACCCATACTACGTGACCCATTTTATACCGCTTTATGAATATATTTAAAACCCTGATAAAAGTCCTGACAGTTTAAATATCACGGTTTATTAGATACAGCCTGGTGTGAGACGGACAGACAGACAGCGGAGTCTTAGTAATAGGGTCCCGTTTTACCGTTTGGGCACGGAACCCTAAAACGATAAACTCAACGCGCCGTAATTTTAACGTAGCTTGAAAAAGAGCGATATTTCCCTAGAGGATATTGATTTGACTGCATGACGAATACCACCTACAATTTAAAATATTAGGAAGTGTTCTTGGCCCTCTGCTATTTTTGCTTTATATTAACGATCTTCCGCGGCATATCAAATACCCCATGGTCTTGTTTGCAGACGATAGTACTGTAATTATCAAATGTAAAGATGCCGATCAATATGAATCTGAAATTAATAATACAATAGTGGACATAATTAAATGGCTTAATGTTAATAACTTAGTGATAAATCTAGATAAGACTAAGATAATACATTTCTGTCTACGTAAAATACGTCTCCAAATCAGTTGCAACTTTGAGGGGAAAAGTATAGATTCTGTTCCTACTACGAAGTTTCTGGGAGTGCGCATAGATGAACGTTTATCTTGGAAAGTACATAGGTTAAGTACGAGCGAATCGTGTGTGGCGGGAACAGCGATGACTCCACAGTCGACCAGATATCGCGTATCAATTTACTCCAGTAGATATTCCTGGTATGCTGGTATTCCCGATGACACATTGTATTTTATTTGACCTCCATCTCTATCCGCAAACCATATATGCCTATTGTGTACTCGTAATGCTTTGTCTTTCACGCTGCTAGCTTAATAAAATACTAGGTACCCTAAGCTATAATTTGTTATATTTTGTTTTGACTTCATTTAATAGAAAGAAAGGAAAATATTTATTTGCATAGGCACACAATTCAGAATTAAAAACAAGCAGAAACAATCATATAACTAAGTTGTGTGCCAGCAAAAAGGATCAAGCTCAGCACGATGCTACGGCCTGCCGGCTGCAGCGCTGATTTTCAGCCTAATCCTTGTGCGTGCCATACAACCACTTAAACAGAATATAATACTATATATATATATATATATATATATATATAAAATTATACACATGTTCAATAAAAAAGACAGTGACAATGCCAGAGTTGTAAAAAACAAATAAGCAATAGAAAAAATTAAATTGGGTATATAATAGGCATGTTTATGTTATTTATTTATTTATTTATTTATTTATCAAGCTTTCTATATTGTTTATAACCATAGCCGTCGTAATGTGTTTATATGAGTATGAGTATAGTCGTAAAGCACCCTTAGAAAGTTTCTTTGGAATGTCCATGGTCTTTTGAAATTTTATTATTGTAGCTAATACTGAAGGGAAAATTTTTGGTCATCTTATGGCACGACGATTTTGCAAAGAACGTAACAAGGAAAAATTGGAGGATAGCGAGGAAAGAGAAGACCGAGGATAAGTGACAGTATCACTATGTGATACAAATAGAAGAAAAAATTGCAGTCATGTCGTATAGGGTCAAGGAGGCGGCCCTAGATAAAGCTACACCGACAAATCTAACTTAAATTTGTGATGAATACCGAAGGGTGTAATGTGATGTTAGATAGATAGATAAACTCTTTATTCATATCCACAACATACATGGTATAACACAGTACTACAATTAAATAAAATATTAACTCTGACAGTATATAAGTAATAACATGCAACTACTTAAGAACTAAAACTTAAACTAATCAGATGAGCCATGTGTCGTGGCAGAGAATAGGCGCTGGCTCAGCATAAATACTGTGGCATGCCACAGCGCTGGTATTCTGCGAGAACCTTATAAAATAACGGCCAGTGCAACACTAAACATCCCTTAACAATATGTAGATGCTGACCTTTAATTAACAGCAATGAACACAGAAAAGTATATTATATTGAGAGTACAAGTGAAAGTGTGCGTGCGTGTGTTTGTTGTGTGTCTGTGTGTGTATGATTGTATGGCAGTTATACGAATAATTACTGAGAGGAAAGAATATATAAAATGGGATAAACTACAGGAATCAAATATAGTGAAACAGGAATTTAAAGGTAATTTTTTTGAGCATTTAGAAGATGTAAACGATATTTTTCTTTGAAACTAGCTTTATTCTTTATTCTTGTTTCAGCCGATCGGGGACCCGGACCCTTTAGTGAACTGCGATCTCATGGACGGTCGCGACGCCTTCCTCACTATGGCGCGCGACCGCCACTACGAGTTCTCTTCAACTCGGCGCGCGCGCTTCTCCACGCTCTGCATGCTATACGAACTGCACAACCAGGGCCAGGACAAGTTCGTGTACACGTGCAACTCGTGCAAGAGCCACGTCGAGACCCGGTACCACTGCACCGTGTGCGACGACTTCGACCTGTGCGTGCCCTGCTACGAGAAGGAGGGCCACCCGCACAGGATGGAGAAGCTCGGCCTGGACATCGACGTCGGCAGCTCGCCCGGCGACATGAAACAGGCGAACCCCCAGGAAGCTCGCAAGCTCTCCATCCAGCGCTGCATACAGTCTCTGGTGCACGCGTGCCAGTGCCGCGACGCGAACTGCCGGCTCCCGTCCTGCCAGAAGATGAAGCGCGTGGTCGGGCACACGAAGATCTGCAAGCGGAAGACGAAGGGCGACTGTCCCATATGCAAGCAGCTGATCGCGCTGTGCTGCTACCACGCGAAGCACTGCCAGGAGACGAAGTGCTCGGTGCCGTTCTGCTCGAGCATCAAGCAGAAGCTGAAGCAGCAGCAGGTGCAGCAGCGCGTGCAGCAGCAGCAGCTGCTGCGGCGGCGCATGGCGGCCATGAACACGCGCGGCGTGCCGGCCGGCGCCGCCAGCCCGCCGCCGCCCGCGCTCGCCTCGCCGCCGCCCTCCAAGCCCGCGCCGCACGCGCTGCCGCACAACGTGCAGAAGGCGCTGCAGCAGGTACATACACGCGCACACGCGCACACGCACACCACACTACACATGAACACGCGCGGCGTGCCGGCCGGCGCCGCCAGCCCGCCGCCGCCCGCGCTCGCCTCGCCGCCGCCCTCCAAGCCCGCGCCGCACGCGCTGCCGCACAACGTGCAGAAGGCGCTGCAGCAGGTACATACACGCGCACACGCGCACACGCACACCACACTACACATGAACACGCGCGGCGTGCCGGCCGGCGCCGCCAGCCCGCCGCCGCCCGCGCTCGCCTCGCCGCCGCCCTCCAAGCCCGCGCCGCACGCGCTGCCGCACAACGTGCAGAAGGCGCTGCAGCAGGTACATACACGCGCACACGCGCACACGCACACCACACTACACATGAACACGCGCGGCGTGCCGGCCGGCGCCGCCAGCCCGCCGCCGCCCGCGCTCGCCTCGCCGCCGCCCTCCAAGCCCGCGCCGCACGCGCTGCCGCACAACGTGCAGAAGGCGCTGCAGCAGGTACATACACGCGCACACGCGCACACGCACACCACACTACACATGAACACGCGCGGCGTGCCGGCCGGCGCCGCCAGCCCGCCGCCGCCCGCGCTCGCCTCGCCGCCGCCCTCCAAGCCCGCGCCGCACGCGCTGCCGCACAACGTGCAGAAGGCGCTGCAGCAGGTACATACACGCGCACACGCGCACACGCACACCACACTACACATGAACACGCGCGGCGTGCCGGCCGGCGCCGCCAGCCCGCCGCCGCCCGCGCTCGCCTCGCCGCCGCCCTCCAAGCCCGCGCCGCACGCGCTGCCGCACAACGTGCAGAAGGCGCTGCAGCAGGTACATACACGCGCACACGCGCACACGCACACCACACTACACATGAACACGCGCGGCGTGCCGGCCGGCGCCGCCAGCCCGCCGCCGCCCGCGCTCGCCTCGCCGCCGCCCTCCAAGCCCGCGCCGCACGCGCTGCCGCACAACGTGCAGAAGGCGCTGCAGCAGGTACATACACGCGCACACGCGCACACGCACACCACACTACACATGAACACGCGCGGCGTGCCGGCCGGCGCCGCCAGCCCGCCGCCGCCCGCGCTCGCCTCGCCGCCGCCCTCCAAGCCCGCGCCGCACGCGCTGCCGCACAACGTGCAGAAGGCGCTGCAGCAGGTACATACACGCGCACACGCGCACACGCACACCACACTACACATGAACACGCGCGGCGTGCCGGCCGGCGCCGCCAGCCCGCCGCCGCCCGCGCTCGCCTCGCCGCCGCCCTCCAAGCCCGCGCCGCACGCGCTGCCGCACAACGTGCAGAAGGCGCTGCAGCAGGTACATACACGCGCACACGCGCACACGCACACCACACTACACATGAACACGCGCGGCGTGCCGGCCGGCGCCGCCAGCCCGCCGCCGCCCGCGCTCGCCTCGCCGCCGCCCTCCAAGCCCGCGCCGCACGCGCTGCCGCACAACGTGCAGAAGGCGCTGCAGCAGGTACATACACGCGCACACGCGCACACGCACACCACACTACACATGAACACGCGCGGCGTGCCGGCCGGCGCCGCCAGCCCGCCGCCGCCCGCGCTCGCCTCGCCGCCGCCCTCCAAGCCCGCGCCGCACGCGCTGCCGCACAACGTGCAGAAGGCGCTGCAGCAGGTACATACACGCGCACACGCGCACACGCACACCACACTACACATGAACACGCGCGGCGTGCCGGCCGGCGCCGCCAGCCCGCCGCCGCCCGCGCTCGCCTCGCCGCCGCCCTCCAAGCCCGCGCCGCACGCGCTGCCGCACAACGTGCAGAAGGCGCTGCAGCAGGTACATACACACACACACACACGCGCACACGCACACGTACACATACACACACACACACACACACGGCTGGAACACAACTATTCGCTCTCATCGAATCGCTCGAACGGCTGTAGCCTATTAGAGTTTAGGTCCAAACATAGGTTTAAATGATGTTACAAATCCCTTTGGACATAGGTCATCTCTTGAGCATACTTAAACATTAACCCCCTTACTCATAAACGTCAATCAAACCTCTATTAGTTACATATCCGCTAACATTCGTTTGTCCTTATCTGTGAAATTGACTTTTATGTTTGTGAGAGAGGGACAAGACACATTTTAATTAGCAGAGGTTTGTTAAGTGTTATGAATAAGGGGGTAAGAAACTCGATTACTGTTGAATACAACGGAATAATAAGAAAATAAATTTATTGACCCAAATAAGTAAATATTTGAGGACAATCTTACACAAATCAACCTAATCCCCAACTAAGCAAAGGCGACGGTATACATACTTATATAGATAAATAGATCCTTAAATACATAGAGAACATTCATGACTCGGGAACAAGTATTTAAGTTTATCACGCAACGCGTTTGCATTTTATTTCGAAAAAAGTTATAATAGAAGTGGTTGGCGTCAGTTTCCCAGTAGTGCAATGACACACGTCCCTTGGCAGGTGCAGGAGGAGGCGGCGCGGCAGCAGGCGCCCTCGTACGGCAAGCAGGTGCAGCTCGCGGCGCGCGCCACGGACGGGTGGGCCGCGCGCTACCGCGCCTCCGCGCCGCCGCCGCTGCACCACCCGCTGCACCCGCGCCACGTGCACCCGCAGCACCACCACGCGCCGCTGCTGCACCCGCAGCACCACCACCAGCAGCCCTCGCTCCAGGTACCACCGCCCCCCCGCCCGCTGCACCCGCGCCACGTGCACCCGCAGCACCACCACGCGCCGCTGCTGCACCCGCAGCACCTCCACCAGCAGCCCTCGCTCCAGGTACCACCGCCCCCCCGCCCGCTGCACCCGCGCCACGTGCACCCGCAGCACCACCACGCGCCGCTGCTGCACCCGCAGCACCTCCACCAGCAGCCCTCGCTCCAGGTACCACCGCCCCCCCGCCCGCTGCACCCGCGCCACGTGCACCCGCAGCACCACCACGCGCCGCTGCTGCACCCGCAGCACCTGCACCAGCAGCCCTCGCTCCAGGTACCACCGCCCCCCCGCCCGCTGCACCCGCGCCACGTGCACCCGCAGCACCACCACGCGCCGCTGCTGCACCCGCAGCACCTCCACCAGCAGCCCTCGCTCCAGGTACCACCGCCCCCCCGCCCGCTGCACCCGCGCCACGTGCACCCGCAGCACCACCACGCGCCGCTGCTGCACCCGCAGCACCTCCACCAGCAGCCCTCGCTCCAGGTACCACCGCCCCCCCGCCCGCTGCACCCGCGCCACGTGCACCCGCAGCACCACCACGCGCCGCTGCTGCACCCGCAGCACCTCCACCAGCAGCCCTCGCTCCAGGTACCACCGCCCCCCCGCCCGCTGCACCCGCGCCACGTGCACCCGCAGCACCACCACGCGCCGCTGCTGCACCCGCAGCACCTCCACCAGCAGCCCTCGCTCCAGGTACCACCGCCCCCCCGCCCGCTGCACCCGCGCCACGTGCACCCGCAGCACCACCACGCGCCGCTGCTGCACCCGCAGCACCTCCACCAGCAGCCCTCGCTCCAGGTACCACCGCCCCCCCGCCCGCTGCACCCGCGCCACGTGCACCCGCAGCACCACCACGCGCCGCTGCTGCACCCGCAGCACCTCCACCAGCAGCCCTCGCTCCAGGTACCACCGCCCCCCCGCCCGCTGCACCCGCGCCACGTGCACCCGCAGCACCACCACGCGCCGCTGCTGCACCCGCAGCACCACCACCAGCAGCCCTCGCTCCAGGTACCACCGCCCCCCCGCCCGCTGCACCCGCGCCACGTGCACCCGCAGCACCACCACGCGCCGCTGCTGCACCCGCAGCACCTGCACCAGCAGCCCTCGCTCCAGGTACCACCGCCCCCCCGCCCGCTGCACCCGCGCCACGTGCACCCGCAGCACCACCACGCGCCGCTGCTGCACCCGCAGCACCTCCACCAGCAGCCCTCGCTCCAGGTACCACCGCCCCCCCGCCCGCTGCACCCGCGCCACGTGCACCCGCAGCACCACCACGCGCCGCTGCTGCACCCGCAGCACCTCCACCAGCAGCCCTCGCTCCAGGTACCACCGCCCCCCCGCCCGCTGCACCCGCGCCACGTGCACCCGCAGCACCACCACGCGCCGCTGCTGCACCCGCAGCACCTGCACCAGCAGCCCTCGCTCCAGGTACCACCGCCCCCCCGCCCGCTGCACCCGCGCCACGTGCACCCGCAGCACCACCACGCGCCGCTGCTGCACCCGCAGCACCTCCACCAGCAGCCCTCGCTCCAGGTACCACCGCCCCCCCGCCCGCTGCACCCGCGCCACGTGCACCCGCAGCACCACCACGCGCCGCTGCTGCACCCGCAGCACCACCACGCGCCGCTGCTGCACCCGCAGCACCACCACCAGCAGCCCTCGCTCCAGGTACCACCGCCCCCCCGCCCGCTGCACCCGCGCCACGTGCACCCGCAGCACCACCACGCGCCGCTGCTGCACCCGCAGCACCTCCACCAGCAGCCCTCGCTCCAGGTACCACCGCCCCCCCGCCCGCTGCACCCGCGCCACGTGCACCCGCAGCACCACCACGCGCCGCTGCTGCACCCGCAGCACCTCCACCAGCAGCCCTCGCTCCAGGTACCACCGCCCCCCCGCCCGCTGCACCCGCGCCACGTGCACCCGCAGCACCACCACGCGCCGCTGCTGCACCCGCAGCACCTGCACCAGCAGCCCTCGCTCCAGGTACCACCGCCCCCCCGCCCGCTGCACCCGCGCCACGTGCACCCGCAGCACCACCACGCGCCGCTGCTGCACCCGCAGCACCTCCACCAGCAGCCCTCGCTCCAGGTACCACCGCCCCCCCGCCCGCTGCACCCGCGCCACGTGCACCCGCAGCACCACCACGCGCCGCTGCTGCACCCGCAGCACCTCCACCAGCAGCCCTCGCTCCAGGTACCACCGCCCCCCCGCCCGCTGCACCCGCGCCACGTGCACCCGCAGCACCACCACGCGCCGCTGCTGCACCCGCAGCACCTCCACCAGCAGCCCTCGCTCCAGGTACCACCGCCCCCCCGCCCGCTGCACCCGCGCCACGTGCACCCGCAGCACCACCACGCGCCGCTGCTGCACCCGCAGCACCTCCACCAGCAGCCCTCGCTCCAGGTACCACCGCCCCCCCGCCCGCTGCACCCGCGCCACGTGCACCCGCAGCACCACCACGCGCCGCTGCTGCACCCGCAGCACCTCCACCAGCAGCCCTCGCTCCAGGTACCACCGCCCCCCCGCCCGCTGCACCCGCGCCACGTGCACCCGCAGCACCACCACGCGCCGCTGCTGCACCCGCAGCACCTCCACCAGCAGCCCTCGCTCCAGGTACCACCGCCCCCCCGCCCGCTGCACCCGCGCCACGTGCACCCGCAGCACCACCACGCGCCGCTGCTGCACCCGCAGCACCTCCACCAGCAGCCCTCGCTCCAGGTACCACCGCCCCCCCGCCCGCTGCACCCGCGCCACGTGCACCCGCAGCACCACCACGCGCCGCTGCTGCACCCGCAGCACCTGCACCAGCAGCCCTCGCTCCAGGTACAAGAAGAAACTCGAAGGAATGAGTCAACTCAACAATTCGGATCCAAATGCAGTCTACGTTTACATATCAACCCACTCATTCATAAACGTCCATCACCTACTTCAGTTAAATAGTCGCTAAAATGTGTTTGTCCCAATCTGTTACTTTGACGTTTATGTTTGTGAAAAAGGGACAAAACAAATTTTAGTTAGCAGAAGTTTTATTAATAAGGGGGCAAGTCTAAACGTTTCATTTGCTCAAGAGAGTATTTATTTATCCTGCTGCTACTGAAAAAACACGTAGAATCCATTGGTAGCAAAAACTGCCTATTTATATCTTTATTACAGAATCGAAACTATTAATGGTCTTTCTAGCCTATGTTCGGCTAGAGCACGTTCCTTGGTGTACGTAAAATTTACAAGTTATTTATCAGACTGTCTATACTGTTCAGAACTGACTGAACTGGCCTGCATTGTGTCTGTTGATTAGCGGTCTCCATTCGAAAATCTCTAACTTACAAGAAATACTGTCAGCAACGCCCATTAGTTCACAACATACTGTTATTTTCAGCAACAGCAGGCGCAGCAACAGCAACAACAACAGGCGCAGCAGCAACAACAACAAGCGCAGCAACAGCAACAGGCGCAACAAGTGCAACAACAACAACAGCAGCAGCAACAACAACAGCAACAGCAGCAGCGGGTGGGCCCGGTGGCGGCGGGGGCCGCGCCGCAGATGCACCAGAAGGCGCTCCAGCAACTCATGGCGACTCTGCGGTCCCCCACCAGCCACAACCAGCAACAGGAAATCCTGCAGATCCTCAAGTCCAACCCGCCGCTCATGGCCGCCTTCATCAAGCAGCGACAGGTAAGCGATGCTCCTCTCCTGAAGCGCAGCGCAGACACCACCCTTTTACACTACTTTAAAAAAAAAACATTTATTTCAAGCATCTATAGGCTCATACAGAGAGATAAAAAGACATGCCATTACAATTATTAGAATATCAAGATTATCAAGTCTACAAAATATAAATAAAAAAATTAAGAATTTTAGATAAATTACTTTAAACATTAAAATAAGTTACAATAAAATTAAAATAGATTAAAAATGTCAAAATTGTCAAAATTATACGCCCCACGTTTACCCCACTCCGGTTTTAACATGTCTGTCACAGCAAAGCAAAATATAGGGACAGTCAACCCGGTCTGCGATTACCGCCAGGACGACATTGGGACTGGCTCGTACGCTCGTACTTTTATCTCACGAGCGCGAGTTACCCATAGTTGTGCTTGTGACATACGAACACATAGACAATGTCGACTCATAGCTCGTACGCTGACACACACATAGGCAATGTGATGTGTGATGTGGTTGTTCAGAGGCAAAGCAATTTATACGAGCCTTGGGAAGACGTTTGCAAGATAGGGGTTGCGATCCTAGATCCGGTGCGTACCTGGTTCAACGTATCTCTTTAGCAATCCAGCGCGGGAACGCGGCGAGTATATTTGGGACGTTTGAGCCGGGTACTTATCGGACAAGTCATTGTTAATGGAGTATGTAGCATAGGTGACGAAACGTGTTGTGGATGATTCTTTGTAGCATAAATTGACGAAACCTGTGGTGGATACTTTTTGTTTGTTATAATTAGTTTCCATATATTTCATTACAAATTAAATGACTTTTATAACGCTAATTAATTAAATAGACAATGTGCATGTATATCTCAACACACAACCATGGCTAAACCGCGTTTGAGAGATAAAAGTACTGAACCCGCGCGGACCCATAGAAATTAGAGCGCGGAAGTTTGCGCACCACCTAATCACTTAACCTTTTCGACGCTAAGGACATTATTATTGTATGCGCACTATCGGTTCAACACCAACGACGGATATACCCAACACGGCGTGTAGTGCGAAATCAACCTACATACATTTCTATAGGGTTCAACTTTGCGTTTGACATTCCCATGTCATGGCGTGAGTGACGTTTATATTTGACAGAGTGCTGAAAATAAGTACAATCACTGATGCCACCGTAACCTAAAGCCGGGTACTCATTAGCGAACTGTAACTGGAACCGAACGGATACTGTTAGGAATCCAAGTGTGTACGTAATAGAGAGTGCCATTCATAGGCTCATCGCGAGCCGTACATAAACGAGTGGCGAACCACGTATGCACTGGTTACACGTTAGTGAGTACCCTGCTTAACACTCAATTGTGCATAACATTCAATAGAGAATACGCATGCGGAATTAATAATAATAAGATACGAAAGTAGTAAACCATCAAATTATGACAAAAAACAGTAAATTAATAAATTAGCTCAAAATCTTAGAGATATGGCACTTGAAAATTTCGAAAAATTATGCAATTTTTTTATTCACAAAGTAATTTAAAAACCACCATCCGGATTCTTATGTTGTTATAAGGGTCAATCAACTTATTCTTGTTGTTATTCTGTCCCGTCAGCCAGGAGACAACAGTAACCGAGTTTCTTAGAAAAATGTTTATAATATGGACTTCAAGGACGCTTGAGATGACCCATGTCCAAATGGATTTATGCTCATAGCTAAAACTCATATTTGGTAGATTTAAACCCTATAAAATCACAGTTTTATAGAGTGACTCAGGAGACGTAACCATGGTAACGAGTAACAAAAAATAGTTGATCCATCCATAAACAAAAAAATATATGACAACAATATACGCAATATTTCACGACCAAAAATTTCAGTAAAATTTTGTATTTATTTATTGTGATATTTTCACAGTTTATTATCTATAGAGTGACACCATGTTATAAATTTTAACACGTGTCAAATACCTTATTCTTCACGGTTTGGATATAAGTTTGCTATAGTCGAACTCAGAAGCAGCTGGACACTTTGGTACTTTGTCGTTTTCACCCGTTGGAAATGTTAGTATGACAGTTTAAACGTCCTTATCAGTTGAAAAACGTTCATCTATTTAGACGATTTTCTGATTAAATTGACACGTATATTGTCATTTTCTCGATGTTACTATCTAGAACAGGACTATTGCGACCTAATGTCATAAATTTTAAATGTGTTTTTTGGATTTTTCATTAAGAAATATCGTTTCAAACATCACTCCAAATCGACCATTTTCAAGCTAAAACCTGTTTTTTTTTTCGCTTAAATTATAATACACATAATAAAATCAAAAAATGGCTGTTACTATCTAAAACTTTAATAAAATCATACCCTTTAATCACTTTATTGGTATTATCAATATTTTTGTCATAATTTGAAATCAAAACATTTTAAACCTTATAAGGCCTCTTAAACGCGACGTTAAAGCGACAAAGTACAAAGGTGTTAAGCCCCTTATGAGTTCGACCGTAGTATATAAATGCCTAATGTTCTGTACTGTGTTCCGTTTGAGGTGTGCAATATATATGTGTGTGTATTTGTGTTGTCTTGTATTATATATAATTATATAATGACATGTACTGTATAACTGTTTTATTTTTCAGAACGCCCAGAACCAGCAAGCCGCCGGCAGCGTAGGCAACGTCGGCGGCGTGGGTAACGTGGGCGGCGTGGGCGGCGTCGGCGGCGTCGGCGGCGTGGGCAACGTCGGCGCGCTCGGCGTGGGCGTGGGCGGGCAGCAGCCGCTGCAGCACATGATGCAGCAGCCGCGCATGCAGCCCATGCACCAGATGCTGCCCCAGCAGGGACAGGTATACAATACCAGAACAGTACAAATATAAGGTTCAAATTTCTATGAAAAAATATTGGATTTTGAATATTATTGTTTGAACGGTAAAATTGCTTTTTAATGAATTCGTTTGATGCAACTCGGCCAACAAAAATGGTTTCAAGTATACAAACCAGCGAAATGTTTTGTAAGACGTGTACGTCTCTGACTACTAAAATAACATGCTCTATGTCAGCTGCAAAAATGTATACACGATTTCTCTGACAAAAATATCTTCTGCACGTTAGTATTCAAAGTTAGTAAAAGTCTAGTGAAAAGATTATTGAACAGATTGATTGTGTTCATATTTTTTTGACTGTTATAATCCATAATGTTTATTATTTATTTATTTAGTTTAAGGAGTACCAACAGCTACTAAATTATGATAGAGACTTACCCCATATTATTCATAAAATTTAACAAACCTTTGCTAACTAAAATGTCTTTTGTCACTGTCTTACAAGCACGTGTGTCAATGTGAGAGATAAAGGCAAACGTATATTAACGGCTATTTAACTGATATAGGTTTGATAAACGTTTATGAATAAGGGGGTTAGATAATACATAATATTACTAAACCAACTTTACCAATTTTTAACATATACGTCAAAGAAATGTCCTTTTCAAAACTGCGGGGTGATTATTATATTATTATCAACAGAATAAAGCTTGGTTATGCCATTAGATAGTGCAATTTTTCTAATTTACAATGTGTTCGGTCACTTGTGCAATCTGTTTAAGGTAACTTTTCTCAACTAGCAGTTTTTAAGGGTGTTTTACGTCATTCAGGGCAAAAAAGATGTCTAAAAGCTAGCGTACTAGTTGGGCTGATAGATAAGAAGCCAGCCATAGAGCTCGGCCATGGTTTCGATTCGGCGGGGGCAGTGCTACTTCGTTTTAATGCCCTGAGGGGCTACAGCGAACCACAAACGAAGTTTTCCCTCTCTGTCTCACTTATATGCAAACTTGCAAGTGCGACAGAGAGGGAAAACTTCGTTTGCTGTTCGCGGTAGCGCCCCTGCTGGCTCTGGGCCTAGAAGTTTCGATAAGTTGTAACTGTGTGCGTCGGTTACAGGTTGGCGGTCCCGGGGGCAGCGTGGCGGGCGGCGTGGGCGGCGTGGGCGGGGTGGGCGGCGCGCACGTGGGCCCCGGCGGCGCCGGCATGGGCATGGCGCACGGCGCGGGCTGGCTGCGCGCGGCGGGCGTGCAGGGCGTGCAGGGGGTGCAGGGGGTGCCGGGGGTGCCGGGCGTGGGCGTGCAGGGCGTGCAGGGCGCGGTGCGCGGCTACGGCGTGCGGCACGGCACGCGCTACTTCGGCGCGACGGCGCTGCCGCGCTCGCCGCCGGCGTCCAGCCCGCGGCCGGCGGGCGAGCTGCTGCTGCTGCGGCAGTCGCCGGCGCCGCCGCCGCCGCACGCGCCCGACGACCAGCTCCCGCCGATGACGCCGCAGGACCAACTCACGAAGTTCGTCGAACAGTTGTAGTGTACATAGTGCCGCGTTGTACATATAGCCGCCTAGAGGCGCGCCGGCCCCCCATCCTATTTATTACGCCCCGCGTCCCGGACTAAATTAAGTATTATGAACGAATCGAGCGCTCAATGTACAAATTGTAAATATGAGAAGAGTACGCGTGTCCGCTTCTAATTAATGTAAGTTGTTCGTAGTGTAGGTACATTATGATACTTATTCTGTTTATTGTAATTAAATCATTTTATAATATAATTATGTGATCATTATAAATTGTTGTTTCTCTCTTCACCCTGGTGCTACGAAAAAACTAACCGTCGTCGAGGCTGCGGATCGATCCCGGCTGGATTCAACCTGCAACAGTTCAATAATAAGTACAATCGGGAATAAATTTTGTACATCTTACCTAGAGGTAAATAAAGTAGCTACACAACACATCGTCGGGGGTAGTGCAATACCGCCTAGCTAGCACTGGTAAACTGTTATCTACACCCATACAGTAAATCCTCTTTTATGTGTAGGTAAAGACCAACTTTACAATATCGCCCCCACCCGGGGCGGAGATGGCCATAACAGCAAAAACGGTATCGTTATGGCCATCTCCGCCCATTACGATACAGGCTCGTGCTCAAAAAGACTTCAACGAGCTCACGAACTCGAACTCCTGCACTTTCAACGCAATGGTGCCTCAACACATGAAAGAGGATTTAATGTATGCATGTAGATAAAGTAGTGTATACAACTGTACATAATTAGGACTTAAAACACTCGTGTGATCCTATTATGAAGCTCGCTGATGCTCGTTTCATAAAACCACACTCGTGTTTTAAGACCGCTCATTATGTATCAGTTGCATAAATTACTATTATCTACACAAAACTTGTAAGTCATAAGGCAAATCCGCTTAATTGGCACTGGTTAATACCGCGTGTCTATCAAACCCGCCAACGAACGTGAAATCCTTTAAAAAAACGTTTTAAGCTACTCCTGTAAAGTTGGGTGTTGTGCAGTACGCAGTATTTACCAGTGCTAGTTACGTGGTATTGCATCCCCGACGATATGAAGAGGCCACAACTTATGTGTAGCTAATTATGCTGACTTCACATCAAAATAATTGAATCCATGCATCCGCCTGATACAAGGCCAAGTTACTGAGTCCGTGCATAATCCATCCCTCTCACTCATATAATGAATAACATGAGAGTGAAAGGGACGGCACGATACGAAGTCCGGAGTACAGACTAACGGGTTCAAGTAAATGCTCTAAGGGTTTGTACGCTACTGAGTGGCTACTCCGAAATTCGAATTCCGAACTTCGTATCGTGCTGTCCATTACACTCATATAGTGTATAACACAAAAGTGAAAGGGACGGCACGGAGTACAGGGCCTAAGAGTTACATTCGCCGGCTCGTTGCGAGCAGTTCGCGAACCACGTTTACACTGGTAACCGTTCGGTTTCAGCACTAGTGAGTACCCGGCTTTAGCTTGTCTAACGTGTTGCCGACTGTACCATATACAAATTATACTCGAACGGTACCCGTGCAGCGTTAAACTCCGAAGACGTTCCTACGTTCAATTTGGCCGAATAATGGCTCACGGCTTTGTTGTATCAAGCAAAGTGAAGGAAAGAAAATCATTGAAAACTGTATAGGGAACAATAAACCTTCCCTACATTACTGGATTCTCCACTGCTATGATACGCTAAGTCGCTAACCGGTAGAACACAAGGATAGGCATAGAAAAAGTATTAAATACCTTAGAGCATTTAAGAAAAGACACATCGTATCCGAGTAGAAAACAACACTGAGGTATTTGAATTTAATTAATCGGTAAGTTACCTACCTCAAGGCACGGTCTGCACATTTTTGCCTGGAGGTGAGACCTTAAAATCCGACTATAAACTCTTTACTGTTGATCGAAGTCAAAACAAAGGCAAAATTAGACGTGTACGTGTGTGTGTCCTTGCAATATAATATATGCAGAATACGCCTGTAATCGGATTGGGAATAAAATTATAAAGGCCTCTGTTAGGTACTGTTTTTAAACTAGTATTGGATGGAATGATTTATATAGAAAAATTATACTATTTTGAAAAAATGAGGTGTCATTTTTTCAAAAAAATATAAAATAACAGTATCATAATACTACAGAATTACAATGAGATATTACGTTATAGTATTTTTGAATGACTGTATATGGCCCAGACGCTCATAGCCAATTAGTCTAATCCTGTGGTCGGATCAATTAACAATATTTCATTTTAGTTTAACCCCCTTATTTCGGTATTATTAAATTGCCTTATTCCAAGAGGATACGTTGATGGGATGAAGGTCGTATGAAAAGGCAAATGTGTACTACAGGCCTAACAGTAAGAAAATCCTTTAGAACGCATGTGTGCACTTTCCCTAAATAAGTGTCAGTTGCTCTGAAGTAGAATAGTAGCACTGACGACATTTGCATCAAAAACTATGTATTTTTTGTCATTAAAATTACAACCTTAATCGACTAATTTAAAAGAATACTTTCGTTTGAGGTTTTTTAAAAAATTGAAGTCATTAGCTCCCACCATATATTATCAAATATTATGTCTATTGTCTGGCTGGTGTGGTTGTGTTGTTTTGTTCTTTGATGCTGTGATTTGATTATTCCGGTTTAAATCTATTAAACGTTACCGAGCATACAATAAAATACTAAATTAAGTGATGCAGAAATAAGTTACTACCGTAAATACCATGGAACATATACGACAGTACGATTGGTAAGTCATGAAATCCTGCAACCAGAGCAATCTAGCGATTATCCAATTTTACTGAAAATGAATGAACTAGAATTCACTTCTTAATTTTACTTACGAATACGCGAAGTTAATCGTGATTGATAGATAAGTAACATTTGTACTTCGCTAAAGCTAACCTATAAGACTGTTTACCGTGACGCCTGTCAGGACAATTAATTCATTAATTGATTGATTATTTCGTTTGTTGCCGTCCAGGTGTGCATTACAGCCCGACAACCAGTATTTTGTGACAGAATCTGAACTAGATAACTGTGTGACAGAGAGGATACTACAGAACAAGTTCTTTAACCCGCTCGTCTCTAGTGATTCAGAGGAAGAAGGGAATTGCCATAAAATTGACTGGAATGTCATATTTAACAAAAAAAATAACGTAAGTCGGTACACCAGTAATATTATGTGCTATCAGAAACTTTTAATTTACAAAAGTCTGCAAACATAAATTAAATTAACTCAGGCGCGGATCCAGGATTTTGTTCAGGGGGGGGCACTTTCGAACTTTCCGAAAATAAAACTGACTTTTGATAACTGTTTTTATTGTCAGAACATATTTCCTACGTCAGGACATAGGCAATTGCCCTCCCCTGACACACGCTTCAGGGGGGGGGGGCAATTGCCCCTGTTGCCCCCCCCCCGTATCCGCGCCTGAATTAACTAGTCGATTTGTGAGCTGTAAGAATTGTGAATGTTTTTACAAATATTTCCATTCGACAAAATAAATCTATATGTATTGAACCTGCTCACGATATTTCATGAGATCAGTTGAGAAATGCAACCTGTAGATAAGAACAGCCAGAAAGACATCTGCTCAGGGGCGTATTTACCCTAGGGCCATCCGGGCCATGGCCCGGGGCGCCAATCCGCCAGGGGCGGCATAGTCTCCCCATGAAACTTTTTAAAAAAATTGTACAACCCCAAAAATTAAGACATTAATATATTTTCTTTATTTATATCGTTCTTTCTAGACTTCTGGGGCGGCGAAACTTATTGGCCCGGGGTGTCATATTTCAAAATACGCTCCTGCATCTATCTGCTGGACAACTGAAAGTATTTTTGTCAAAGCTACCTCTAACACAATTATATCCCTGCATGGCTGGAATAAGTTGACAAGTTGAGGTGAAGAAATTTGAAACTTATGCAATGTAATCTAAGTTAAAAGTTCGACAAGAAACATCTCGAGTTGTCAACTTGTTCCCGCCATGCAAAGCTTGTACAGAAGGTAGTAGACAACAATATCCTTTATTTTCATGCTACATAAACATACTTATATAAAATAAATAAATACTTAAAGGCACACATAAACATGTAACAATAATCAATATTAGTACTCACCACACAAACAAATGCCCCTTCCAAGATTCAAGTCTATAATCAGGGTCACTATCGCTACTAGCCGGCGGGGACGTCCACCGCGCGATCACGACAACACTGACACATATACTCCCTATTGGTCCCAGTACCGCCGTACACCGGGTAGAGTCAGTCCGACCCAGGTTGGGCCTAGCTGAGTTTCTTGCTGGATTCTTCTCAGCTAGGTTAGGTTTAGTGAACCAGCGACAAAACTCCCAGTAGCTTGATTCCACTCATACCTCAGATTCGGTTGAAACCGCTCAACCAGTCTCACTCGAGCACAAACTCTTAGAATAATCCAGTGTTCCAAACCACACGCGTGGCCGTGTTGGAGAGGTTTTCCCCTGGATTTTTCCCAGGCAACTCTCGAACCGAGCACTCCTACTGGGCCAGGCATATAAAGCCACAGTCAGGTCCAAAAAAAATCACTACTAAGCAGTCATCTGACAGATGGTTTCACTGTCCAGGAGCAGAGCTACCGCATCTTTGTCCCGGGGCTGCACCTCCCGCCGGCCTACACGCGGCTGTCCGCGCTGACGGCGTCGCAGCACCACCAGGGGCTCCGCGTGCTGTGCGCGCAGCACCCGCGAATACTCGAGGACGAGTTTTTGCCGAGGCCCACTAAGCTCGACCAACAGGCTTTTATGGTTAGACTTAATTAACCTAACATAAGTCCATTACCTAAGATTACCTTAAGTTCCGACTTCAAGGGAATCGGACTGAATGATCCTAACCTGCGATCAACAGCCCGCCTTGTTTCCAGCTAGGTGTTCCGTACACTACATCTATGTTACGAAAGATTCCTAATTTTAGGTTTTCTCTACGTCACAAATCCTGTAAAAATCTATTAGTACAATATGCAAAGAATTCTTTTGTACCTGGTCTGCCATGTGGGTGTGCACTGTGCAGATGAGGAATCAGTAGAATTGAAATTTAGTAAAAATGAGAATTCAAATAGAAATAGGTTATGTAATGGAATTGTAGAGAATATGTGATGAAAAGTTAATAAATCTCACTGAGTATTTTTATACTGTTGCTATTGAGCTATTAAACAAAAAAACGTATATAAATATAAACCAACTGATTCATAAATATTCAACAAACCTAATTACTAAAATGCGTTTTGGTCCTTTCTCATATATATAAAGTGTGTGATAAAGACAAAATGTTTCATTAACTATTGAATAAGAACAGAAGTGTTGACTCTATGTTATTTTTAAGCCGTCGTCTAAAAATAAACAATAGCATTCTTATGTTATGATCCCTGGGATCACAGGGACCGGTAGACGACCGGTACTAACAAAACAAAACATAAATGTATCTCATTCCTCACATCATATTCTTCACAGGACTTCAAAGAAACATACCTCAAAGAGCAACAAGAGTACATAGAATGGGCCAAAGCTCTATGGACCAACGGACAGTGTATCCGCGCCCTACGGCCCAAGCCGACAATAGAGTCTGTATACGAGGCAGAGTTCAAAGTTAGGGCGAACCAGATGAAGGGCTACCCGAGGGTGTTCGAGATGGTGGCGCAGTTGCCGCTGGAGTCAGCGGGGGAGTTTAATATGGGCATGGAGAAGGAGCTTGTAGGAGTAAGTGGACTTGTATGTAATATGTTCAGAGTGAGGGCGAGCCAGGTGAAGGGCTACCCGAGGGTGTTCGAGATGGTGGCGCAGTTGCCGCTGGAGTCAGCGGGGGAGTTTAATATGGCCATGGAGAAGGAGCTTGTAGGAGTAAGTGCACTTGTATGTAATATGTTCAGAGTGAGGGCGAGCCAGGTGAAGGGCTACCCGAGGGTGTTCGAGATGGTGGCGCAGTTGCCGCTGGAGTCAGCGGGGGAGTTTAATATGGCCATGGAGAAGGAGCTTGTAGGAGTAAGTGCACTTGTATGTAATATGTTCAGAGTGAGGGCGAGCCAGGTGAAGGGCTACCCGAGGGTGTTCGAGATGGTGGCGCAGTTGCCGCTGGAGTCAGCGGGGGAGTTTAATATGGCCATGGAGAAGGAGCTTGTAGGAGTAAGTGCACTTGTATGTAATATGTTCAGACTTCAGAGTGAGGGCGAGCCAGATGAAGGGCTACGCGACGGTGTTCGAGATGGTAGCACACTTACAACTGGAGCCCTCGGAGGAATTAAATATTGTTGTCAAAACAAGGAATTATTAAATAAATACAGTGTAAGTAAGCTGCAGAAGTCCATAGGCTAAGGCGTCTGCTTGCCATCATGCCTTACCTGACTCACCATCAGGAACAGAACACTACACACTGAAGAACAAGATTGGCGTTGCTATGGCTGCTGTCTGGAGGTACTTCCCCAGTTGGGCTGCTCCAAATATGAGCAAGATGAGAGAATTAATATATGTATACTTTTGCACTCTATTCCTTTATCATAAAATCCAAAAATGCCTACATATTAGTGAACGAGACTGTACTTCTCTTAAACCTATATTTTACTCAAAATGTATATTATTCCAGGTGAACATAGCAGGTCTGCCGCAAGTGCAGTGTCCGCAGAAGATCCGCAGCCGCCTCACTGTGATGAGAGGCAGTGCCCTACCCGAGCCCTGCGAGATGCACCCTGTACGGTTCATATTACCAAGTAAGTATGCCTGGACGGTTCATATTACCAAGTAAGTTTACCTGTATGGTTCATAAGCTAGGCATATTAACACTACCAGCAATAGTCATTCTGCATGTGGCTGTATATGTGAGAGTGAATCTGGCGTCATTTAAAACATTTAGAATATTAAGCTCGTACGAAACGCGGAACTCAGATAGGATTGTGGGTATAAGCCGGAAGTTGACCAAGTCATCTAAACTCACTCACGTCATGGGTCCCACTGTCTACAATAAGTTGCCTAAAAATATAATTGATGCTCCGAGCTTGGGCAGCTTTAAATTTCGCTTAAAGCAGTGGCTTATCGAGCAATCGTTTTATAACTATGACGAATTCATTGCGTATAAGGTATAATACTTACTATTATTTTATGTTAATGTTCCGCCAAGTAGTATAAACATACTACATGTTAATATTAACTATTATTATTATATTTTATGACATTAAGCAGCTAATCAGAACTATTTGTAATAACTATCATATATTGTAGTAAATCACTAGGTACTACTGCTAATTATTTATCAATGACGTGTAAATTGGTTTTACAAATAAATTATCTTATCTTATCTTATCATATTATCAATTAATGGGGGAGGGGGCCAGTTTCCCTAATTGATTAGGAACCACTGACCCATCTGTAGCTGACTGAAGCCTTTGGCTTTATAAAATGTGTCTGGGATAATGATTCTGATCTATATTCGTGTTCGAGCGTTCGCGTCCAACCGCGCGCGCCTATCGCGTGCGGTATGCGAGGTCAAGCAATGTTGGCTGGGGTCAACTCTTGGATGGGTGACCTCTTTGACTGGTTACTAACTGAGCGCAATCTGATAGCAGTCGTTAAGCCAAGTTAGAGACCTTCGGGCGGGTTGAGAACTTCGACAAGCTTAAACCCAATAAGGTCTAGTTTCCCTTTGCATTGGAAGGTCAGATGGCGGTATTCCGTAAAAACTAGTACCTACGCCAAATCTTGGGATTAGCCAGCGGACCCAGGGCAGGGGGGTTCAGGATGCAACTTTACTGGGATAACTCTAGGAGGATGATGATCTGGGCCATTGTCAGATTTAGGCTTGCGTCTTTTCGGTGGACATATCAAAAGTTAAGGGCTACAACGCTTAATTATGGATTGGTCTAGTAACCCGCATAAACGGTTCCATATCTATAAATCCATGTAATAAAAACATAACTTATAAGTACATAAGCCGTTAACTATTGAGCACCGAGTGGACAACTTTTGTTTTTACAACTGACAATGACCCATCTGGGTCATTGTCAGATTTAGGTTCGCGTCTTTTCGGTGGACATATCGAAAGTTAAGGGCCACAAAGCTTAATTTTGGATTGGTCTAGTAACCCGCATAAACGGTGTTTCCATAACTATAAATCCATGTAATAAAAACATAACTTAAATGTACATAAGCCGTTAACTATTGACCACCGGGTGGGCAACTTTTGTTTTTACAACTGACAATGACCCATCTATACTTGTCTCGTATATGCCAATCTATAATAATTTGTTTTAACTGCCTTAAAAAAGCTGGTTCTCAGTTTGACGTGTATGTATTTGTACATGTATATGTTTGTCCGTAATTATCTCGCGTTAGGCTGAACCGATTGGGGTTTCTTGAAGGGGTTTTTTAAAGTTACATACTGGAGTAGGTTTTGGTATACAACAAACGGACATCCCATAAAGGCGGTACCCTTTTTTAAAAAATAAATTGTATTTTGAAATTTTGTTCTAGACGAGAGCAGTGTCTCCGTGCTCCCCCTAACTGAAGTGTGCCTCGCGCTTGCGCAGTACGCGTCCGACAACGAGGCCCAGTTTGTAGCGAGCGAGGGCGCGCTGCGCTGCGTGGTGCAGCGGCGCGCGTGGGCGCTCCCGCTCACGGTGCACAGCGTGCCCACGGGTGGTGAGTGCAATACCAACACGGTACATGACTCGTGTCTCGATTGGTAGATGAGCGTGGCTGTATGGCATTCCCGCCGGCGGGGACGTCCACCGCGCGATCGCGACATCAGTGACATGTTTAGTCCCTATTCTTCCGGTACCGCCGCACACCGGGTAGAGACAGTCCGACCCAGGTCGGGCCTAGCTGAGTTTCTTGCTGGACTCTTCTCAGCTAGGTTTAGTGAACCAGCGACAAAACTCCCAGTAGCTCGATTCCACTCACACCTCAGATTAGGTTGAAACCGCTCAACCAATCTCACTGGAGCGCAAACTCTTAGAGTATTCCAGTGATCCAAACCACACGCGTGGTCGTGCCGGAGGTTTTCCCCTGGATTTTCCCCAGGCTACTCTCCAACCGCGCACTCCTATCGCTTTATTGGGCCCGGCCTATAAAGCCACAGTCAAGTTCAAAAAAAAGGCTGTATGGATAGAAAACTATCAATATCAATTTTCTTTCAATTCTCTTTTGTTTTTCTTTCAATTCTCTGTTGTTGTTTACACATTTACTTAAGTAGGTTAAGTAGTATCATTGTAATAAGCATATTTTGGAGAAAATGACTGACTGTCGAGTTTCTTTCGGCGTTTCTTCTCGGCAGTGGTCTCATGAGAAACGCTAGTAGTTTTTGACTTGTAAAAGTGCCTTTTCGGCCTACTTGCAGAATCAAGTTCATTTATTTCATTAAATATATCACAATAAAAAGTAAATTACACAAATTAATTAAAATCATATTATGATAAAACGAGGCGGATTTTACTGAAACAACAATATATCAAAATCA
Source organism: Epiblema foenella (assembly GCA_963556455.1). Lineage (NCBI taxonomy): Eukaryota > Metazoa > Arthropoda > Insecta > Lepidoptera > Tortricidae > Epiblema > Epiblema foenella. Next base: position 25,514,808 of record OY747099.1, on the reverse strand, counting down.
GTGTCATCCAAGTCTCGCCATAGTGACAATTCAAAATCAGATGCATTTAAATCTGATGATCTCGGCCGTCCTGTTGACAATTCAAAATCAGATGCATTTAAATCTGATGATCTCGGCCGTCCTATGAAAAATCGCAGATTAAATGAAACCATTATTGAACCCACATCTAGTAATGCCCCTGATAATTGTACGCAGGTAAATCAAAATGAAAATAAAAACACAGATGACGTAAGGAGGAGTGATAGGCTTAAAAATCGGCCACCTGTTCATTATTATCAAACTGATGATGATGAGTGCATATTGAGTGCGCAGTCTATATTAGTGTTAAGTGGCAAGTTGCCATAGAAGAAGAGTTAAAATCTCTTTCTGAAAACAACACGTGGTCTTTAGTGCCGAGACCACAGTATAAAAATGTTGTTAATAATAAATAGGTTTTCTCTATCAAGTATGATGAATTTGGTAGACCGCAAAGATATAAAGCCCGTCTCGTTGCCAAAGGGTTTAGTCAGGAATACCTTGTCGATTTTTATGAAACCTTTGCACCTGTAGCCAGAATTGCTAGTTTTCGGTTCATTATTAGTCTTGCAAATCAATTTAACTTACTCGTCCACCATATGGATGTTAAAACTGCCTTTTTAAATGGTAAATTAGAAGAGATTTTTATGGAAGTGCCGAAAGAAGTAGATTGCGATAAAAATTATGTATGTAAATTAAATAAGGCATTGTATGGACTGAAACAGGCTGCTAGATGCTGGTTTCAGGTTTTTAAGCAAGCACTGGAAAAAAAAAAGGATTTATAAGTTCATCGGTTGATAGATGTACATACACATACATGCTTGATAGAGGAAGCGTCCAACAAAATATTTACGCAATTTTGTATGTGGATGATTTAGTTATTTCATGTGGTGAAATATAAATAATGAATAATTTCAAAATGTATTTAATGAGTCAATTTCAAATGAAAGACTTACAAGATATAAAATTATTTCTTTGTATAAAAATTGATAGGTCTGGACAATGAAATCACATTAAATCAAAGTGCATATATTGAAAAGTTTTTCGTAAGTTTAAAATGCATGATTGTAACCCCATTAGCACACCACTAGAAGTAAAACTAAATTATGAAGCATTAAACTTTGAAGAGAAGTATGATGCCCCTTGCAGAAGTATAATAGGTTGTTTAATGTATATAATGCTATGTACTCGTCCTGATTTAAGTACAAGCAATAACATTTTAAGCAGGTATACAAATAAAAACAACAAAGAATTATGGCAATGTTTTAAAAAGGGTGCTGAGATATTTGTAAAGCACAATAGATTTAAAATTAACTTACAAACGATGTGATTCTAATAACATTCTATGTGGTTATGTCGATTCAGACTGGGGTGGCCATGATTCAAGTGATAGGAAGAGTACCACAGGTTATTTATTTAAGTTATTCAATAATTGTACAATCACATGGAGTACAAAGAGGCAAATGTCAGTTGCCGCTTCATAAACTGAAGCACTGAAGCCCAGTACATGGTTTTATGGTTAAAGTGTCTTGCGTATGTCTTCATTCAGTAAAATGCTCCATCTACAATATTTAAGGTACTTTCCCTCCATGTGGCATAGCCGTGGGATGCCCTGTATAAACCTACATAAACATACAAAGACGATGTAACATGTCATACACTACTTTTAAAATAACTCTGACTGTACGTACATTCGTACAGTGAACGAGTGAATGTGGACAAATTACATATGTCGACGAGTTCGGAATGCGGATGTGTTGGTTATGTGGACGAATTAGGAATATGGGTCATACTTAGTTGAAAAAACAAAAGTCGTCCCTCCTGTGGTCAATAGTTAACGGCTTATGTGTATGTTAGCTATGTTTTTATTACAGGGATTTATAGAAACGTAGACACTGTTTATGCGGGTTACTGGTCCAATCGAAAATTAAGCTTTGTAGCCCTTAACTTTTGGTATGTCCACAGAAAAGACGCGAACCTAAATCCGCGTATGACCCATATGGGAGATACGGGATGTATAGGGAGGGGGATATTTAGAAACGGGGTTGGACGAAGCGGGAATATGGATGGTAGGGTGTTGACGGAATTGACACGTGGACGAAGTGAATTTAACAGCATTTTTACGTCTTAAGTGGATTTTTGCCATGAGAACTCCACTCGAACGAATTTCGTTAATAATGGTATAAACAGGATCATTATATTACAGATGGCGGGATGAACACTGTCGTAGTGCTGGGTAGCGAATTCATGAATAAACAAGAAAACGTGCTCAGCAGGACTTTCCGAGCGCTCAGGCATCTGCTCGAGGTTGCTCTAGTGCCGTAAGTACATACATTATGAGCCTCGTTTATGCCAGTGAGGTAATAGGAAGCTGTAATGAATTATTTACAGCTTCCTATTTACTCGCTAACAGTGGCGGCGCGTCTAGAATATTCTTAGAGAAGCCGAAAATAATATGCATTTCTTATTTTTCATGAGCTGTAATAAAATAACTGGATTGGAGCCTGTGCTCCGAACTTTGAAATCTGAACTTCGTATCGTGCCGTCCCTTTCACTCTCGTGTTATTCTCTATATGCGTGAGAGGGACGACACGATACGTAGTTCGGAGTAGCCCCTCTAGCTGGAAATTAGGCAAGCCGGTGAGAATCGAGTTGTTTATAGACGCTCCGCCACTGCTCGTTAACAAGATTGATGCATTTTGAAAATATTGAAATGTAACTATTATTTATTTCACTCTAACGCATCATCATTGAGTTAAATTGGCGGTGTGGAGTCTCAGGCGTTTATATGCTCTTGTCGGGGCCCGGGTCAGTTCTTGGGTGACCGCTTTGAATGATTACTGACTGGATATTAGAATTTTTCTTTCCTGTCATAGAGTTAATTTTTGATGATACTGATCCATAACAAACACAGGCAAGAGGTTAAGCCGTTGATCCCAGGTGCTGTCTATGGCAGCGGGCGTTAAGCCAAGTAGGCCTTCGGGCGGCTTGATAACTTCTAACAGTCAAATTGCTCACTCACTTGACAAAGGGGGGTCGAAGTTGCACGACGTCCGTAGGGGGAGTACACACCGCAACCCTACACGTGACCCCTGGGTGGTGCTAAAAGTGCAACGAAACTGGCAAACGTACTGTCTTCTAGAAGATCTCACAGTTCGAAATAATTGCCATACGATAAATAATAATAAGCTACGGTTACCATAACACTTGTTTTAGTAGTACTCGTATTATTGTTCAACCGTCGAAAATAGTGGGGTTGATAACTGCTATTTGATAAAATGAAAACAAAACTTTACGCAGACACAATGTTTATTCGCCATCTTCGTTCCCCCTGCCTCTCGCCGCCAGTCCTACCATCCGTTCGTGTGGATGGCAGCACTGTTGCGAGTTTGTTCGGATACCAGACTTTTACACCCTTATTCATAAACGTCTGTCAAACCTATATTAGTTAACTAGCCGCTAAAGTTCGTTTGTCCTTATCTGTCACTTTGAAATTGACGTTTGTGAGAATGGGACAAAGAACTTTTTAGTTAGCAGAGGTTTGTTAAGTTTTATGAATACGGGGGTTAATCTACATCTAAGTTTATACATTGATGTGAAATTGTTAATTCCAATAAAAATAAATATTTAGTTAAATCATATTATACAGCATGTTGGTGAGATGACCTGTCATAATTATTTACATGCTGGCTGTAGGTTCCTATTTGACAAATGCTGTTAACATCTAAATATAGGACAGATGTAAGAAGTCCTTCACGCTATCTCAAAGAGCGTTTTACTTATCTTCGTTCCGTTAGGTCCTCCCGAAACTTGCTTCTCACTGTTCCATCTTCCTCATCAAAATTTTATAATTCTTCTTTCACTTTCCGAGCTATTCGGCTTTGGAATTCTTTATCTCCTGATTTGAGGCGTGCTGAATTTCTTGCTGTCTTCAAAAAACAGCTTAAGATCACTATTTGTCTCTCTCATGACACACTTAAGACTTAGCTCCTTTAGACTATGTGGCTGACTATATATTTGTATATGTTTATGTACGTATATTTTTTTATACTATATTTATGTATGTTTATTATCCTTAATTAAATGTTATTGTTGTAATTATTAGTAGGCTTCATATGTATTAACTCTGCACCACCTGCTGTGAATCGTTCTGATTAGATTTCATTTCCGCTACCCTAAGGTTGTCTAAAAGAAATCGCTCTTTAGCGATAAGACCGCCTGTTGTTTGCCTCTTCTCATTGTGTTTTTGTAATATACTGTATCCTTTGATTTAGGTGTGCAATAAAGAGTATTTGTATTATATTGTATTGTATTGTCCTGTTAGAATCTCGAGAAACATATTTAATTAAAAATTGATTTAATATTGCCTAATATCTGTTTGGCTTGTTGTACCAGGGCGTCAGAACTGGCGAAGAGGAGCCAGGATACGTCGTTGGAGCGAGAGGACCCCGCGCCCGCCGCTCCGCGTGAACCCGCCATTTTCGACGACGCCAGTGACGAAGAGGACAACCTGTTTATAGATTTCGGTAAGCTATAGGTAATAGTGAAGCGACAAAATCCCAGTAGCTCGATTCCACTCACTCTGATTATGCCGTGTAAATAGGCAATTTTTACTATGCGGGCAGTGTTGAGCGAAATGTGGCAAAAGGTTACGCCGCAGTATATAATTTGATTAACACAAGATCGAAAAATTAAATTTAGAGCTTGGAAACTGCTTACCTGGATTTTACTGCAGTTTCCCTGATGATGGTTGTAGTATCGTGGCAATACAAGGATTAAGTTTGCGGAGTGGTATTATTATATTAGTAATGTCGACTGCGGTAGACGAGTTATATTTTTCAACTGATTTGACTTGTGTCATGTATTTTTAATAAGGTTTATGGTTTTAGAGGAAGCAGCCTCCAAAGCGGTTGAACGATGCCAAAAAGAATTTCGATTATACGGAAGCGTAAACACACACTGTGAGGTCACACCCTTATAACGCAGCTGTCCACAGCTGATGCACATCTGATGTAAACTTAAAATAATATTATCCTTTGTACTAGTTCCTAGATCTAAAGAATGCAATCGGCCGTGGCAATAGATTCCAAGAAAGTAATATTAAATAAGTCACGACCATTTCTATTGCGCATTACGCATTCTTCGCATACCGAACTTTAGTATAAAAACCGTGTATTTTACCTAATGATATATAGTATTTCCTCGACTCTTGAGTTGTCATTATCCACCCGTCACGCCTTACACTTCATGGCGACCCTGCCAGTTGGGCTGCTCAAGGCACCCTCACTTTAATCACCAACCGTGAACCATCTGCATAAGGTCGTACACTTCAACACCTCAGTACCACTAGTATATTTTATTTAAAAAAGGTCTAGTGTGAGCAAAGTATTCCTTTCATAGTAAATAAAAATAATGGATTTACAGAAAGTAAAACTCACTAAATGTTTAATCGATCTGGGAAAATAGATTTAATGAAAGTAAAATTGTCGGAGAGTCCGACCACGCTAACTCTGCAAGGAATAATTTGGCAACACTGTGCGTTATACGTCATATTTGTCTGAAAATGTGACGTTTGAGGTAGTGTTGCCAAATTATTTCAATGCAGAGTTAGCGCGGTCGGACTCTAAGATCCATTGTCTACTACTTGGTTATATAATAATAAATCTCATTAGATCCACACTTAGTCACTAAAATGTATCTAGACAGAATTCAATTCTCATCTGATCCATTTTAGATAACTAATGAAAAATAAATTCGTAGTAGATCAATTCCTTATAGCCCCGTGCTAAAATGTACCAGTATATAATGAAAGAAAAAATCTCAACGAACCCATTATAAATTGCAATTCATAATGGATTTACAGTAGTAGTTTCCGGTAAAAACAAATCTCATTAGATACACAGTGGATTTATTGAATGGATCTAATGAGATTGAAAAATAGTGACCACCTGAGACCACCAGAGGCGCTGCTCGCGTTGCCATACAAATTGAGACTAAAAGCAAACGCGTTCGTTTGTGTTTTGTTTCCTTAAAAACTTATATTAGAAGTACAGAGTCGGTTGAAGCCGCTCAACCAATCTCACTGGGGCGCAAACTTTACCGTTTACCCCCTTATTCATAATCGTTCATTAAACCTATATTAGTCAAATTACTGCTATATTCGTTTGTCGTTATCTGTCTCTTTGACATTTATATTTGTGAGAAAGGGACAATATACATTTTAGTTAGCAGGGGTTTGTTAATTTTATGAATAACATAAGTAAGGTGAGTAGGGTAAGTGCCTATTCAAACGCCAAATGATATTTCGTTACCATATAAGTACCTTTTTGGCTGTTATCTTATTTCCTGTCAATCAAATAATCTGTCATATTACCCTACCATGGTGAGTGTAAAGTAGTCGCTTTGTTTTAAAATTTACTTGTTTATTATTACAGATGAAAATGCACAACAGACCACGAAAGACTTAGACACAGAAGTAATTAGCAACCATTCCGAAAAAGTGACAGAGATGGAGATTGACACAAACAATGTCGAGCAAGAGAGAGCGGAGAAAGAGACGGAAACACCCAGTGAAAAGGACAACAAGACAATGTTTGAAGGCTTCGGCGTCTATCGATGCACTTGTCAAGGTAGTTTGTTTTTTATTGATTGCACAAAATATAAACCTATTTGTCATTATTGAGCTTAATACTAGTATTTAACAAAAAAATTGTAACTATATTTCTATTGTCCGACCGAAGGTTCGGTTTCGGCCAAAAAACTGCCGAACCTTGCGGCCGCGCCGAAACTTTCAACAATGTACTTCCGGATTGCGTTCGGTTAATATCGGCACAATCGGCAATGGCGTAGCTCGCTCGACTCCTTTTGTAGCTAAGTATTTTATAAAACCAGTTAGATATACAGCTATGTTGATACACATGGAACAAGGTTAGCGTCAGCATGATAAAATCATAGTGGAATTTTATAGCGTGACGCTCACGGAATGTGTCAATTCACATAAAATAGTCTAAATGGACGTAGAAAATAGCCTAAATGGATCAGTATTTTAACTGAGGGGCTACTCCGAACTTCGAAATCCAAACTTCGTGTCGTGCCGTCCCTCTCACTCATATAGTGAATAACATTAGAGTGAAAGGGACGGCACGATACGAAGTTCAGATTTCGAATTTCAGAGTACAGGCTCTGATACTTTACAGATTCGATATTCGAACGGCCGCCGCCGCGCTCCTTCAGGAAGTGGCGGTTCAGGGGCAGGTCCAAGGAACATTATGACGTCATCGTACACTGCGCGCACAAGTTCAAAGTGAGTCTAATGGTTTTATTTTATACTTTATGCCAATTGTAGTTAGAAATGAAATTACAGTGACATAGTTTTTTCAGTGATTTAAGTAAACCGTAGTACAGTACTAACGAATTTAAATAGCTACTACTCGTGCTTACATTAATTTACCGTAATAAAGTCAACATCAACGTACCAAGAAATGAGCATGTGCACATTTCCTTTCCTCTTGACAGCTAAAAATGCTCTCTGAGAGTAAATGCATGGGTCGTTACAAAAAATACGCAGATCGCCTGAATTTTAAAATTTTGTCGATTCCTCAAGAATCTGATTATCAACACGTTCACTGTCCGTGACCCTGATAAGGGTCACTTCAAGCCTCTATTATAAAGCCGTAAGGTTTACAATTCGGATTCGGACAGAATGTACTTTTTGATGTTCCCACTTCAAAAACATGAATCGGAGTCTACTAAAGTACAATACAATACAAATATTATTTATTGTTTGTAAAATACCTACGCTCCTGAACCCTGAAAATCACCTTTTTAGGGTTCCGAATCAAAAAGGTAAAATTTGAACCCTTATGGTTTCACTGTCTGTCACATCGCTAAATATCTCAAGTACTATGCTATCGGTTTTAAATTTAGAATAGTTATAAACAAGGCTAACCCAGATTTATTGACCGATAACATAAATAAAAATAAATAAATAAATATTAAATAAATAAATATTAGAGGACAATCTTACACAAATCGAACTAGCCCCACAGTAAGCTCAAGAAGGCTTGTGTTATGGGTAATAGACGACGATATATTTAATAGACATAAATACTTAAATACATAGAAAACATCCAAGACTCAGAAACAAATATTCATGCTCATCACACAAATATTTGCCCTGACCGGGATTCGAACCCAGGACCGTCAGTTTCACAGGCAGGTGCACTACCCACTAGGCTAAACCGGTTGTCATTGAACGAGAACATGTTTTTTTTAAATGAACAGGCTGGAACAAAACTAGTGAGGATCCGTTTAAGGGCATATTCGGGAACGCGTTCTGATTAGGAAAAAGTAGGAGAAAAATTTTTTGACGCGAAAAAAATTTTTTTCTATGTGGCAGATCGTCCAAGTCAGCCAACTGCCCATACAAAGGCCAAAAATTTATAGTCATAAAAATTTTTCTTCTGCTCTTTCCTAATCAGAACACGATATCGAATATGCCCTTAAGGGTCCTTATAAGTTAAAAAACGCTCATCTATTTACGCCATTTTTTGTTTGATTTAACATATATCTTGCCATTTTCTCAATGTTACTATCTAGAACAGGACTATTTCGATCTTATATCATAAACTTTAAATGTATTTTTGGTTTTTTCATTAAGTAATATCGTTTCAAACATCACTCCAAATCGACCATTTTCAAGCTAAAAACTAGTTTTTTCCGCTTAAATTCTACTACACACAATAAAATAAAAAAATGGCTATGTTACTATCTAAAACTTCAATAAAGTCATCGTATCCTTTAATAACTTTATTGGTATTATCAATACTTTTGTCATAATTTGAAATCAAAACATTTCAAAACTTATAAGGCCTCTTAAACGGATCCTCACTAGTTTTGTTAAAACCTGTATATTTGTTGGTTTACAGGGTTCTGCCGGCGAAGTGTTGCTCGAACCAATACCCGAATACCAAGCGGACTTAGGTGCGAGCATGCAGTGCGACGACAGACTCGCGAGCACCGCGCTCTCGCTCGCACTTAGGGACGCCAAGACTACTGTGATCAATGGTAAGTACCAAGTTAGTTCGAATCTTTTCCAAGGTAAAGGCTATGTGTAAGTATGGCTGAAGATATATATATTATTTTTATTAATAATGGGATCGCTCTTGGCCAGCATCTAGCCAGGGGGCAAAGATGAGGCCGACGATGAAGCGAGCTCACCCAGAAGGTGCCTATTCACTCGTGCCTTAAAAAGATCTAGGTTATATGAGCTCGGAAACACAAGCGCCGGCAGAGAATTCCAAACCTTAGAAGTGCGCATTATAAAAGATGATGCAAAGCGCTTGGTTCGAATAAGAGGAATTTCGACCAAGTAAGGATGGTATCTAGCCGTACGTCTGGATGTCCGATGGAAGAAGGGGGAAGGCGGTATGAGCTCATGGAGCTCCTGAGCACACTCTCCGAAGTACAATTTGTAGAAGACGCACAGACATGTTACTTTGCGTCTGTGTGCTAGGCTCTGTAGCTTGTAATATAATCGGGCCATTCTACTTTTGCGTGTACATAATTTTCAGACACTTTTGTTTTTAAATGTAGATTTTGGAATACTTGGCCCTCACATCATATTTTTGTATAGTTATTTCGAAAGAGGTTTAATTGCAGTATCACTTCCGATAGTTTTGGTAATTAACGAACCACAGCTAATATCCATAAAGAGTAACTCAGTGGTCCTCGGATGTCTCAACATTTGTATGAAAAAATGGTTTTTACCACTGTGTTACCCACCTTTAACAGCAATATGTTAATATTTAAGTATTTCTACCTATAAATTCATTTTATTAGGTTCAGGTAATATTTCTAAATCCTGTTTTTGTACACTAATTCAATACATATCATAGATTTTTTTTGTAATAGAAAACTGTAAAATGACCCAATCCGCAAAACTCATAATCATTATTAATTTAAGAGCCAGGCTCTTGCCGGTGGAGCAATCTCCATGTCTCTCTTTCCTTTGAGTGCCTGATACGACACGTTTATTTTTTTGGTCCATATATGTTCCTCTTTGTTTGTATATATATATATCGTCGGGTAAGAAGCAAAACTCTTCGAAACCTCGTATCTCAGTACTGAAACGATGCTGATATACGAGCTTTATTTTAAGTAGTTATTTGTTACTTAGTGACTTTTGCTTGGAACCCAACGAAATGTTCGTGTGTCGATGACATAAGGTGACACGTCTTAAACAGCGATAAAAGCTTGCTATACAAATTTACGGATTCACGCAGCTCACTACAACATTTACTGGGATGTGTGCGTGGTGCTAGAGGCATTCCAACAGCGTATTCTATTATTGACACTCTTTCCCAATTACGTTCGAGGTCAAAACATGTGATTCTCCAATGGGTCCCGTCACATATTGGACTTGCGGGGAATGAAATTGCTGATAGTATGGCTAAAGAAGCTTCTACTGATGGAGTGCCTCTTAACATCATTCCATATTTCTCTGAGTATATCCATATGTTAAGGAGTAACTGTTTTCTCTGGTGGAAGGAGTCCTTTGACGAAAGATCCGTAGAAAAAGGAATGTGGTACAAAACGATTCAGTCGGAACCATGGAAAGTACCATGGTTTGATGAAGGTAACTTATGTCGAACACAACTTGTAACTGCATTCAGACTTCGGTCCGGACACATTCCACTGAATAAGTTTGCATTTCTCATGAAGAAAGTCCAATCGCCAGATTGCTCAGAATATGGTATATTAGAGGATGCATATCATATTATGGTGGAGTGTGTGCGTACCGAAGATAAGAGACTTGAACTCCTGTCTCAAGGCATCGACCTTAAGCAGCTGGATGTCTGTAACAGGGTATTGGCTTTCCCTCTTTCGAGGGAAGCCAAGACTCTGTATGGCCTGGTCCTTACGGGCATACACAGACGGAAATGACTGCCGGCTGTTAGGGTACATAGTTGATCTGTAATAGTTAGTAAGTTGTACTATAGAGTGACATCGTCATTGTGACTAAACTCTTTAAATAAAGATTAAAAAAAAAAATGACAGGAACTCGTTAATTTATCTAAATTGTGTTTACATTTGTATAGTGAGATTGGACGCGCAGTCTGGCGACGTGATAACAGCTGAAGAGTGTTCGCGGGAGCAGTTCTACCAACAGTATGGAGAAAGCAGCGCCCGCGGAGTCATACACACACTGCTGGGCCAGCTGCAGGGGCTCGTGCCCGGGAGCTACGTCATACAACACGAGGTGCGTCTCATACACACATTACACACTCATACACACCCATACAACACCCATACACCACCATACACATACTGCTGAGCCAGCTGCAGGGGCTCGTGCCCGGGAACTACGTCATACAACACGAGGTGCGTGTCATACACACATTACACACTCATACACACACATACAACGCCATGCACACACTGCTGAGCCAGCTGCAGGGGCTCGTGCCCGGGAACTACGTCATACAACACGAGGTGCGTGTCATACACACATTACACACTCATACAACACCATACACACTGGTGAGCCAGCTGCAGGGGCTCGTGCCCGGGAACTACGTCATACAATAGGAGGTGCGTGTCATACACGCATTACACACCCATACAACACCATACACACACCGCTGAACCAGTTGCAGGGGCTCGTGCCTCGGAACTTCGTTATATAGCACGAGGTGCGTGTCAAACAAACTCATACAACACTATACACACCCATACAACACCATACACACACTGCTGAGCAAGATGCGGGGCTCGTGCCAGGACACTATGTCATTCAGCACGAGGTGAGTGTCATACACTTCCATATTTCACTATACATACAAACACTGCTGAAATAAATATAACGGAAAAAACTTATCTGTTTATGGCATTCGTTCGTACTTTGTGAATCTGCCAAACGTGCATATATGCGAGTGATATAGAGACATGCCCAATGCCCATTTCAAATATCCACTTTCGGAAGTGTCTTTTCACCTCACCCGCTCCAAAGGCTTACTTTATCGTTTCAAATCTGCGTGCAAAAGTCCATTTTATGCGCTAGCGGATAAAGTGATTTTGAAATTCGAACATGACGTAGTACCGCGCTGCCCAATTTTTTTATGGATGCGTTCAGAATCATGGTTCGGCCATGCGGTCTTAAGTCGGTTTCTACACTGATGCGGTTTCCGTACGTCGGTGCGGTGTGCGAGTGAGACAGCGCTATACATGTATATAGCGACGGCCCGCTCGCACAAGGAAAGTGTCATCCGATGATTACTTTAGGTACTTACATTAAATTGAAAATCATTCAATTTTAGTTTTATATCATTATTTTACCTACTTTTTTAATTTATGGGAATACAAAAATAAGGAATATATTCAAACAATATTCGTATTGCAACTTTCTTTAATAATACTTGAATTGTTTTCTTGTACCTACGTTTCTTTGCTAGGGTGAGGTGAAAAGTTGTGTGTTTCGCTCGGCAGCAAAGTTATTTGGCTTCTCGTGTCTTGAAACCTTCGCTAGCTCGGCTTTCAATTCGAGCACTCGCGCCAAACAACAACTTTGCAGCCTTGCATAACAAATAACTATTTATTGGCAGTATAAACCTCGCTTTACGTATTTCAGCCGAGCCACGGACGCAACGCGCTGCTGTACGCGCCGGCGCCGCGGCCGGGGGCGGGCGCCGGCGCGGGCGCGGGCGCGCTGCGGCTGCAGTTCGACAGCGCGCAGCCCGCGGAGGCCGACGAGGCGCACAGCGTCAGGACCCCGCCGCGCATCACGCCGGCTCTATTACCCTGGCACAAGTACGTCTCTACCTCCGCTAAAACCGTCTCCCGACGAAAAAAAATAAACAATAAATCAAAATCAAACATTTACCCCCTTATTCATAAACGTCTATCAAACCTATATTAGTTAACAAGCCGCTAATTTCGTTTGTCCTTATCTGTCACTTTGACATTGACCTTTGTGAGAAGGGGACAAAGAACTTTTTAGTTAGCAGAGGTTTGTTAAGTTTTATGAATAGGCGAGTTATTCTGCAAATAGACCACAAGGGCACTTTTACATGTCAAAATATTAATTTACAATTTAAGAGTCTGACTATAATAAGTAATACATTTTTCATGTCAAAATATTAATTTACAGTTCAAGAAGGAATAATAATTTCGAATTTAACAATTATAACAAAATTAATGTCATACAGTGAAGATAAACTTGCAAAGTTATCTATTACAAATATTACAACATCAGTAAAATTAGAGATGTATAGGGTCTCAAGATTAAACAAGGAGTAGAATGAAATTAATATAATATCATAATTCATTTATTTGCAACCATGGTACAGTACAGGTGTTACATTATATTTTGTTATCTCATGGACCCTGATAGGGCATAGCAAAATACTTAAAATTAAAATTTACGATATACATTGAATAATTATGAAATAATTTTACCTAACACATGTATATATAACATTATTGGATTATTCTAATTCATTAAACAATTAATTATTTTTGATATCCCAGAGATGTACGTGGTCTGTGAGCGTCAAAATTAAACTTAATTTAATATTGTTAGAGATGTATATGGTCTCTAAGTCACTGATAGTAAAAACGAATCCACAACAGGATGATGTCTCTCGTCAATCCCCTATAAAAAGACACTAGTATTAACGTAGTGACTATGTCCTAGCAAGCATGAACAGACCGGACTCCATAAACAGCACCCGATCACGAGTATGACGCGTATCTTATAGCATTCTTTAGTTTTGATCCCTGGGATGCCAGGGACCGGTTAACAAGTTGCCCAAAGAGAGCCGATGGCTGAATTATGCCGTCCCGGTACCGCCGCATATCGGGTAATCAGTCCGACCCAGATCGGGCCTAGCTGAGTTTCTTGCTAGACTCTTCTCAGCTAGGCTAAGTTTAGTGAACCAGCTAGAAAACTCCCAGTAGCTCGATTCCACTTCACACACCTTAGATTTGGTGGAATCCGCTCAGCCAATCTCACTAGAGCGCTAAATCTTTCCCCCATGTTCATAAAACTTGACAAACCTCTGCTAACTAAAATGTTCTTTGTCCCATTCTCACGAACGTCAATATCAAAGTGACAAATAAGGACAAACGAACTTTAGCGGCTAGTTAACTAATATAGGTTTGATAGACGTTTATGAATAAGGGGGTTAGAGTATTCCAGTGTTTAAACCGCCCGCGTGGCTGCCGGAGGTTTTCCCCCGGATTTTCCTCAGGCTACTCTCCAACCGCACACTCCTATCGCTTTATTGGGCCCGGTCTATAAAGACACAGTTAGGTTCATATATCTCTCGATTGTTTACATTTAGTTAACCTATAGAGCGCCAATCATCGGACACAAATGACGCACCATCGCACTGTTCAACGCGAAATTAAATCTTATGCAATCGCGCATAGTTCGCTTCTGCTTTGACCAGGCTGTCGTTTGTAGCCGTCTTTGGCGTCCATGGCACGATTTTCCGATGATGTGGCCAGACCTGAGTGCCTACCCCAAACTTCATAACGTACCGTCCCTTTCACTCATATAGTATATAACACGAGAGTGAAAGGGACGGCGCGATACGAAGTTCATAGTAGCCCCTCAGACTATTTGGATAGGCATTTATTTTGACCGCCACTCAAAATACCTATCGAAATAGAGTATAGTTATTTCTTTTTTATTTATAACTAGCGACCCGCCCCGGTTTCGCACGGGTGCACTATTTAATTGATGTTATTATACATATAAACCTTCCTCTTCAATCACTCTATTTAAAAAAACCGCATCAAAATCCGTTGCGTAGTTTTAAAGATTTAAGCATACATAGGGATATAGGGACAGAGAAAGCGACTTTGTTTTATACTATGTAGTGATTGTTTCACCGAATACCATATTGAATTTTTGTATAAACGTTTTTATTCTATTTTCTACGTAGATTCCGCAAGATCCTGCCCTGCGCGTTCACGCACTACCAGAACCAGCTGGCCAAGCCGAAGAAGCAGGCGACACGCAAGAAAACGCCCCCGCGCGCGCTCAAGGTCAGTTGTGCACTATGGAAAACGCTTGATGTGGTTACACTTGAACGTCGATTAACTTAAAACACAGAAAAAGTAAGAGCCTATGCACACTGCGTTTTTTGGGTTCCGTACCCGAGGGGTCCAAACGGAACCCTATTGTTGTCAATCGCGCATCCGTCCGTCCGTCCGTCGTCTGTCACTCAGGTTTTATAGACAAACGGTTAGAGCTACAGTCTTCAAATTTTCACAGTAGACACATCTTGTTGACCCAAAGCCATACAAATAGTCAAAATTTTGTTTTTATCTGTTTTTAAGGGGCGGGGGGGGGGGGGGGGGGGGCTCTTATAGAGCTAAAAATTTTTTGACCTACCCCAGCGAGTGGGGTATCGTTGTTTAGAGCTTATTGAGTAGATAAATACTGTATTTTTGTTTTTAAATATATAAATATATTGTAAAACAAAGGAATGAGAAGGCACCACAGATCAGATTTTTTACAAAAAAAAAAATTACATCCCATTACCCTATACCCTTGAAATGTGGTGGTAATGTTTATTTTTACGTATATTATTACCAACAAATACTAATATATTGATAAATCAGAATTTGTCATTGAAATTTCTTTATTTTTCCTATTAAAACCAACTTATTTTTTGCATTTGGTTCGGAACTCTAAAAGTGCGGAGTCCCACTCGCACTAGGCCGCTTTTTACAAACGCTATCACCCACACGCCATGACATGGGAATGTCAAACGCGAATGTGAACCGTATAAGAATGCATGTAGATTGATATCGCATTGGACGCCTTGACAGTTAGTTATATGGGTCGTTCGCGTCGAAATGGTGGAATCGCATTCCCCTACTACTATCTGCAACTGTAAACATGGTAGGAGAAAGTGCGTCGACGGCGCGTTTAAAAAACTCTGTGTGCATACGCCCTAAATTGTACGATCAGCAGCAGAAGTAGCTACGCGGGCCTAGTGCTCAAAATGATCTACACACGGACTCTAATGTTAAGAGAATAAGGCTGTGTAGATCATTCTGAGTATGTTATTTCGCTTAGCTACTTCTGCTGCTGAGTGAGGTACAGAAGGTCCATTCCCTAGTTATGATGTTCTCGGGACTAACTAGGGAGCTAACTACATTAGCATACCGCCTATTAGTACAGTGAGTTCTAAAATATGCGCGTGGACATGATCGTTCAGATGTTTTTGTACCTTGGGAACGTACCATCGCGAACAGGGATTGTTGAGCCACTTGCCAATCTTCGCAACTTAGCCGTGTGACGCAAATCGGGACATTCGGGACTGACACGACACGGGGTAATATCGGTCAATCATTACACGGCTAAATTACGGATAATGGCAAGTGGCTCAACTATCCAGGTTCGCGGCTGTACATATATTTATGAGCTCGACTGTACTAGTTCTTATAGGTTCAAGTGCAAACACGCCAAGTATACTGAAATGATTTATTATTGCTTAGTGAAACTCCCCCCTTTTACTTACAATTATAGACGATAATAGTCCATTTCGTAATATGCTATAGCTAAATAGTGTTAAAAAAATGTGCTTAAAGTATATTCCTTCCTAATAAAAATACTTCATCTAGGCTATCGAGGCACTTTAAAAATTTCCAACATCTATATTTAAAATGTATGGCGACAATAATATGGAAAAAATGGATCCGATTTTGCTCATCAACTCATAAATAGCTGGAAACTTTGGTACTTTGTAGCTTTCAACTGTTGGAAATTTAGTAAGATGTAGTGGGGTAAAGTAAGATGTATTGGGGTAACTTCGACAATGGGGTAATTTTGAAAAAGGAATATATGTACTAAACTAGAAACACTTACTACTGTAGCAACATCTAACGACACGTCTTGGTAAGCGTTGCAGGGGCGTAAGTATTGCTGAAGTGTGAAGTGCTTCTAGTTAGTAGAAGCAATATAAAACAGCCTTCATGCGAAAAAGCGTATTGGGAATGGCTCCAAAAATTTATAATAAAATCCCAAACTCCATAAGAACACTTAAGCTTGATAAATTTAAAAAGGAACTATACTCATATTAAATAAAGAAATGTTATTATTCTATAAATTACTTTTTTGATGACAATGAAATAAAATAATTACATAATTTTGTACTGATCGAAGGCTATAGGATTAATTAATTATACATATTATTGATGTTATAAATTAACTATTTAATGTAATGATGTATTTGTCCAAATTCAAGTATAAAGCAAAACACGGAGCCCTGTATTATAATATTCTATTTAAGCATTGTTACCACCTGTGTTTTACAAATAAAAAGTATTCTATTATATTCATATATTAGCCATTTTCGAAATAATCCCATTGACGAAGTTAACCCAATGCACCTTACGACAGTTTAAATACGACACGGTACAAAGATCATTGCGAGGCCGACCGTAGCTCATGAGAATTGATTCCTGAATGTTCCGTCTACGTTTCACTTTAAATAGAATATTAAAATAATATATTTGTATTGTGCAATGCGCATACTTGGTGTCGGTAATGAAGGAGAAACGCCACTTAAAGTGCCTTAATAGTTAAGTTGATGTATATCCCGCTGGAGGGGCTTTCATTTCGTCCGTCTGTCTACCTAAAGCGAGAGACGCGGGCACTCTAGTATCTATGAATATCCGACGGTATTCTAACCAATGGCAACTGCCATATTTCGATGATAGTGCCACAAAATGTCATGGATCTGGATCCTAATAGGTATAAATCTTTGTTACTCAGTCTCACGTAGTAAATCAGAGACAAGTAAATTATATAGATTGCCAATATCTGTACGTCGTGGAGTGCCTTTAAAAAATGAGCCTGCTGTAGCTAGTTTCACTATGGAGAGGTCCCTGTACCATTGATTTCGTTTGACACTTAGACCTCTGCTTAACACAAGCGCCATCTATGAATACAACAAGAAATCTCCTAATAGATGGCGCCAATGTGTTAAGCAGTGGTCTGTGTAGCTTACGAAATTATTGACACAGCGACCTCTTTATAGTGACACCTAGCTACAGCAGGCTCATTATTTTAAAGGTACGCCACAACATATAAATATTGGCAGTCTATATAATTTACTTGTCTCTGTAGTAAACCAAACATCTGAGGGAGAGAGAATACAGAGCCTGTACTCCGAACTTCGTATCCTGCCGTCCCTTTCACTCACAAAGCGTATAACATGAGAGTAATGGGGACGGCACGATACGACGATCGGAGTACAGGCTCTGTATTTTGTTGGTCAGGCGATTGAAGACCTTCCCTATGACACATATTTTTTTCTCTAATGGTTGACCCTATAGTAGTTTAAAATCATGCATAGATGTACATTTTATTATTTTATATCATCACTTTAATTCCACTCGGTAGTAAACTGTGTAAGAGTACAGTCAATATCAAAAAGTTCTATTCGCACTAAGTGACAAGAACATGCGAAAATGACCTTAATAAAACGTCGTAAAAGCCTACAATATATTTTTGTCGCTTTGGTAATGCATATATATTAATGAATTTCATAGTACAGGACTGTGGCACTACTTCGAAATATGGGTTAACAATTAATTTATATGGATGTCAGATATGTTAAATCACCGATAGCCTGCGATACGGCCGTACATATCAAACGCAGCGTCAAGGTAACGTAAATGTATTCACGGCGCAGACTTTGATTATTCACATGTTTGTTTGTTTGTTTTATATATTTGATAGAACAACGAGGAGGCCGGCCGTCAGAAAAAGGTAGCTATGGTCTGTCGAGTCGCGGGCGAGTCGCGAGTGGGGTCGCCATCGCGACGGACGTAAAGTATCCCAAGGCGTTAGTCCTGCCAGCCGGATTCATGCCTGTCTGACGTGTTGTGTCGGGGCGCGTAGAATGATATATTTGTCTTAAATTTATTACGGAATGTACAGTAGTACCCAACTGATAAGGCGCGTCGTGAATCTTCGTTCGCGCAGAAAAGAATGTATCGCTCCGAAGATTAACGAAAGAATGCTTAAAACTTACAATTAACCTTAGATCACTACTATAAGGTTCATAATACACTGTTCATAATGCGCGTGCACTCGATTAGAAGTGTGGCGGCTGACTAACATGCCACGCGGCGCGCGCTAATATGGCGGCAGCTGCGGACCAATAGCGGTACAGGAAAAAGAAGCGCGGTGCGTGGAGCGTGCCGATTGGTCAATAGCATTTCCCGCGCATTAAAAATTCATCTTCTGCGCAGGTACATCTGTAAGCCATATCAGTTGGGTACTACTGTAGTCTGATGTGATGACTTATATAGTAGCGTCAGGCCGCATCAGATAAGTATGAAGCCTTACACGGGCGTTATTTCACCGAGAAAATGGTATCATGTTAACATAATTTTTATTATGATAGTGGAGTAATGATCAGCTTCGTCCTACTAATAGAAACTGTGCGAAAGCCGCGAGAGTTTTGGCTTGTAATCATATCTTGAACAATGGGTGCTATCGTTTTTGTGCTCACCAGTTGGCGCCACTGTCGAGTAAGGTCCAGCTGTCAAAAATTGTTATTGATTATTATGGACATGAGAACGAAGTTTACATTTAAATCATCTTCAATACCTTCAAACCGTACCGTAAAAATATCGAACATACCGCATTGTAGCGCAGGCCCGTTTTGTTCGGAAATAAGTTTCCGAGAGACAAAACTGTCTCAAAGCCCTGAAAGTCATTGACCTTAACCTTAACTCATATTTGCCATAACCGAGCTCAGGTATTGCAAAATAGTCACCATATTGTTCCAATTAGATATTAACCCGCGTAGCGCAACCACAAAGAGTGACATTTGACGTTTCTGAGACCCCACGCTACACTAGCGCCTCTAGCGGTGAATTCATACGCGATAGCCCTCATTGTGATATTTTTTTATTTCAAACATCAGAATAGGGGAGATGACTATTTTTTTTACTCATGCCGTTCGAACCGGTTTTAGAGACGATCAAATGTTTGTATGGGACCAACTACAATTAGAGCAGGACAAAAGACGAAAATGAGAGGCAACGTACAGCATAGCTCATTGAATAAACGTCTTATTATTATTATCATAGCTAACAAGCACTGAAAACGCCCCATACTGATTGACAGCTAGATGTGACGTCACACTTTGGTAGCCTAGAACAACCGTTGTATGGAAAAAGGGGAATTTGCCGTTTGGTGAAATATTGCGTTTATGTACATGGTTGCCATACAATTTTTATTGAAACATGAGAACTCTATTGATAACTTTCAATTTACCTTTGGCCTTAAAAACAACATTTTTGCGAATCTTTATAGTGCCATATCTTTTTATTATAATTTTCATTAATTAATTTGTCTAATTTACTATTTAGGATGGGTTGCACCAAACCGTCTGTAATCGTAAGCGGTGTTCGTTAAAATCTGATTGTAGGTATGTAAAGTTTGACAAGTTTCTATGGGATGACAGCTGCCGGCGCCATATTTGACGATGACCGGACTGTGTCGTGTTGGTGCAACCGACCTTTATTGTGATAATTTGATGGTCCATCCATATAGTCACACTGTTAAAAATTGTAACACGAGTCATCTACCCTAATGTATGTACGATCGACAAAATTGAATCATGACCCACCATAAGGTCATTTTGCTAAGTCATCTAAATACTAGTAGGTTGAAATTTGCTTGAACATACATTTCTATGGTAACGAACTTGTTAACATTTTATTAGACACTGACATTACTGTCTTAAACAGTTTGGATAACCATGACTGTTGATCACAAAAGAGAAATGCTATTACTATCTCTGTTCTTCACAGTAATGCCATAGCCTTCTTCACTGAGTACTATAATCCGAGCTCTTTGTTCTGCCAAATGTCAAATGTGGATGATGGAAATCTGATTGACTGCGCGCTTCACATCTGCCAAGCAAGTGATTTATTAAATTGAAATATATTTTTTTGTGATGAAAAGAGTTAAGTTTTTTATTATAAATTCACAACACACAACAACTTATTCTAGATTCAAAACATAACTGTTTTATTTAAAATATATCTACTGCAGTGATAACAAAGGTTAAAATTGCATAGGTCTCCGACTCGTATTGACGCAATATGTTAATATTTAAAACGTCCTAAGTGCTACATAGTGCGAGACATGAAAACCCTATTGTTTTGACGGTTCCAAGCCATTTGTCGGCCAAGTGGGTCATGAATCAGTTGGGTCGACTGTACATTGATGTTAATTGCTCCGGGCACGATGTAGTGTTTAATATTTTTTAACTTTGTAACATTTTCGGTAAAACGCTCGTTGAAATAACGCCCGTATTCACAGGGCGGTTCTGTATCCGACGGTATTATGTTAGTTGGTTCGAGAAGAAATAGGGTGTATAGTTCTGTGCTAAAACGGAACACTTACATCACCTCGGTGTCTATCGGTCCTCCGTCCGTTTGTCCCAACCTTTTTCAGGTTGCCAAAAAGGTAAAAAAAGAACCTTTATAGTGGTCCGTCTGTCATTGACTGACAGTATGTACAGTTAGGTGCAATAATATGGGTGCATTCGACTTACTCAAAACTATGTACCATCTTCGGGCTCTTGCGTTGGCGAATAAAGGTTTCGGTACATATTTAAGTGAACACTAATTAGATTATTGCACTTCACTGTACTTGAAATCCAGCAGGATAAAAATAAAAACTTAACGCTGATTTACGAGACCTCATTTGTAGATAAACATTTGAGATTGTTGTAACAAAGTTGTGCAAAAGTAATTTATACTTTGATTTTCAAATTTAGAGTAAATTGCCTTATTATTTTGCCACTTCACAAAAATGTAGAAACTAAAACATTAAAAAAAAGTTTCTGCATTTTGGTTAATTTTATAATGGTGTTTAATTAAAAATTAACGGTCAGTACGAGTAATTTTAATGTCATTTTATTAAGTGGCCGGTTATAACGAAAGTCCTGATTATTAAAGTATTTTTTTTTGTTATTAGTGTATGTATAAGCATTTGAATATTAATTAAACGTGTACAATTTTTACAAACTATTTTCAATACTATATCTAACAAATTATAACTAAAAATAACATGAGAATAAAGATTTATATTAATGTTATATTAAAATAACTATCAATAGTTATCAGTTTATTAATTTTGTATGAAGCAGTAAAGTCTGCTAAATTTGAAATTCCAAGTATTTTCTTTCTGTCACTTGTGTTGAACACCATTTTTCTTATGCTATCCCTCTCTTGTTTATTAGAGGACAGGGATAGCATGAATGTTTTATTAATTAAGCTTGTATTTTCTATGATAGTGCCTTTGTTACAGTGGCCAAAGAAGCGGGGCGGTCGCAAGAAGGCAGATTGAAGAAAATAAACAAATATATTGCTGAATAACGTGTTTTATTTGCTTATACAAATTAATTTGAATAAATATAAATAATGTGGAATACTGAAAGCGTTCTCTAAGCAGCTTCATCGAAATATCCGTCTAATTGAGTAGCGATCTGAAACAGATTTCAAAAAGTCAAGGTTAGGAGAAACTACATTATACGCAGAATATTTATTTATCATGTGTGTGTGTTTGGAGTCAAAATCAAAAGTACCTACGCTAAAGTTCAAGTCTTTATTAAAAGGGAATAAGGTCTTTAACCTCTTCACATCTTGTACTATCTGTTACTGCCAAAGCCTTCACGGGTCATCCATAAGTATAATACTAATTTAGTGATTTTTTGACCCCTCCCCCGTCCTAGTCGCATTTGGTCCAGGGCTCGGAAACCGGTTCCGTCTTCATACGATTAACCGGTTAAAAATTTCGGTTAATTGCGTTTTACGATATTATTTCTTACTTTAAATCATTTATTTCATAGACGCAGGTTAACAATAACAAACCTTAAAATAAAAATGGAGATATGACAAATACTTTAAGAGATATTTCAAAAATAGTAAAAACCGGTTCCGAGCCCTGATTTGGTCACATTTGTAAGATACTCCCCTCCCTAGTGTGACTTCACATATTTTGCAATTTTACAGCCGTTTCGAAATTAGTTTCCATTTAATAGTAGATTGTATGACAAGGGTCTAAATAGATCCATATTACCACGAGATGGAAAATAGTTCGAGGGGTAATATGGCTTTTAGACCAGAGCTATACACTCTAATTTTCACTTTGATTGCGAAAAAATAAATAAACTAAGGTCATCCACTCAAAATTAATAATAACTTCTACGGTGAAGAAATGAATTCTTTCCTGATTGGTCGATTTTAGTAAAGCTGTATTATATAAATTAGTGTCCTGTGATTGGTGGATTTAATAGGTGAAGTATTTTGATTGGTCTAATTAATAATAATAAAATTAAAAACATATATATGTATTCATATTTTCCCTAGGGGCTAAATGTACTACTTTAGCCCCGCTTGACAAGTCTAATATGACACACTTTTCGAGCATGAGAAAAGAAAATTATTTTTGAATACAACCGATATCAAATCAAAAATTTGAAAAAAATAAATAAGGCTTTCTTGACGCCATAGGCAGACAACACGCGACTATGAGAGTACTCGCTGCTCGCCAGCGGTTGGACCAGTGCCTTAGATTGTTGTTTAAACAATGAATGTCTTATTTTCTTATAAACAAGAGTTATTGTGCATCATTGGTGCTGTCACCCTAGTAACATATTGTTGGAAACTACTGACAACGGGATCATGCTAGCTAGGCTGGTAACATCTTGAAACTGGGTTTACTATTAGTAACAGCTGTATGATCCTCTTAGCGTTATCCCAGTACAGGGTCATTGTCAGTTGTAAAAACAAAAGTTGTCCACCCGGTGGTCAATAGTTAACAGCTTATGTACATGCAAGTTATGTTTTTATTACATGGATTTATAGTTACGGAATTACGGTTTATGCGGGTTACTAGACCAATCCAAAATTAAGCTTTGTGGCTCTTAACTTTAGATATGTCCACCGAAAGGACGCGAACCTAAATCAAACACAAAACACAAACATAAACAGCTGTATGAATCTCCTAGCGTTATCCCAGTACAGTTGCATTCTGAAGGATGCCCGGCGTCCGCTACCTAATCCCAAGATTTAGCGTAGGCCCTCATTTTTACGGAATCGACTGCCATCTGACCTTCCAACCCGAGGGGAAACCAGACCTTATTGGGGTTAGGCTTGTCAAGTGAGCAACTTGACTGTTAGAAGTTCTCAAGCCGCCCGGAGGCCTCTAACTTGGCTTAACGACTGCTATCTATAGCCGGGATCAACGGCTTAACGTGCCTTCCAAAGCACGGGAGCGCTGTTAATAATCACTTAAAGCAGTCACCAATCCAATAACTGACCTGGGCCGACTTTGCTTAACCTCGCATACCGCACGTCACTAGTGGGTCATTGTCAGATTTAGGTTCACGTCTTTTCGGTGGACATATCAAAAGTTAAGGGCCACAAAGCTTAATTTTGGATTGGACTAGTAACCCGCATAAACAGTGTCTCCGTTGCTATAAATCCATGTACTAAAAACATAGGTTACATGC
Source organism: Epiblema foenella (assembly GCA_963556455.1). Taxonomy (NCBI): domain Eukaryota; kingdom Metazoa; phylum Arthropoda; class Insecta; order Lepidoptera; family Tortricidae; genus Epiblema; species Epiblema foenella. Next base: position 25,490,233 of record OY747099.1, on the reverse strand, counting down.
ACATAAACTGTTAACTATTGACCACCGAAGGGACTACTTTTGTTTTTGCAACTGACGATGACTCTAGTAGTAGCTAATGCCCAAAATAATCACCTGCACAGGCGAATACTTGACGTATTTGTCCGGGTTCTTCGAGAACGGCAGCGACCCGTACGTGTCGTAGAACTTGGTGTAAGGCGGGAGGATGGTCTCCTTGTTGTCCCGCTTGAGCGCCTCGCGCAGCTCGGGGTCCGGCACGCTGTAGCTCCGCTGCGCTTTGGTACACTCCTCCCACTCGCGATTGAAAGTCTGCAAGTTTGAAAAAGGTGACGTAATCTCATTTTCATTAGGATATTAGTTATTGGTGTTCTCAATTTTGCTCCCTTGAGACACTAGCTACATATTCTGCAAGTAGGCCGCAATAGCACTTACAAGTCAGAAACTACTAGCGTTCCGCTGCCGGGAAGAATCGCCGAGAGAAACTCGACAGTCTTTCTTTTTTTATTAAAAATGGGATCGCTCTTGGCCAGCAACTAGCCAGGGGGCAAAGATGAGGCCGACGATGAAGCGAGCTCACCCAGACGGTGCCTATTCACTCGTGCCTTAAAAAGGTCTAGGTTATATGAGCTCGGAAACAAACGCCGGCAGAGAATTCCAAACCTTAGTCGGTCATTTTCTCCTAAAATATGCTTCGTCGTCTACCCGTCCCGGGAATCCCCGGGCCCATTAAAAGAGAATGCTATTGATTTTTTTTCGCCGAGAGACCACGGCTTATACAATGAGTCGCCGTGTTTTGAGGTGGTCTGGGAGGCTGCGGTTTGAGACGAGACAAGTGAGACTCACAGCGAACTTGTCCTTGAGGATCTGCCGGTCGCGGTCCCGCAGCTTGGCGGGCGGCGCCTCCTCCAGCACCGTGTGCGCCAACAGCTTGTTCCAACTGCAAACACCAATATAAGCACCTCTATTGCGCATACAACATCAAATAAAGTAGTTTTTTTTTCCATAGCTGTGCACTGATTAGAGTGATTAGCCAATGACGCGTGTACAGAGAGTTGTAAACCACATTTTAGAGATTTAGGGTGGGTTGCACCAAACCGTCTGTAATCGTAAGCGGTGTTCGTTAAAATCTGATTGTATGTAAAGTTTGACAAGTTTCTATGGGGTGACAGCTGCCGGCGCCATATTTGACGATGACCGGCCTGTGATCGTATGTTGGTGCAACTGACCCTTAAGGGTACTAACTCTAACAAGTTTGTACAGCTATGAGGTTGCAGTCTTCGTTAAATCCAATCCTGCTTTGTTTCCCCAAAGGCTATCCGTTAACTCGAGAAGTGTTCGATATGAGCATGCAATAGAAACTGAGCGGTAAAACAGCTCTGTTAGGAAAAAGTTACTAGGCATGGTAACAAAAATATACAGTTTCCTACTAGAGAATATTAAAACACTAGATTTGTTCAAGTTTAAAAATAAATTAAAATTAGTACAGGGAGCTTACTACAGTATTGATGAATTTTTCCTTGACAAAAACATCTTAAATAATTAAAAGTAAATTCAAAATTGCATTTCTCATTTCTAAAATAACTGTAATTAAGATATTTGAAATGTAAGCGTCAGCAGTGTAAAACCATAGGTAATGTCTAATTTTTAAGGCCAAATATGTGTACACCCTTGTGGCTAGATCACAGAGGACTGTATAATTCATTATTTCTGTCGGCACGAGCCCAGGCCGCGCGGTCAGTTGCAAATAATCACAACTGACCGCGCGGCCTGGCCACGCTAGCACGCTTCACACATGCGCGGTGGCGGAAGGGCGTGGCTTGCGGCCGCGGACGGCCGCGCTACCACCGCGCCCAGGCCGCTTGTGTCTGAATGAATGTTAGAATTGTCATAGCCTACAACTGGCCGCCACCGCCAGCCGCTGCAGTGTGTGACATTTCTTTAGTTGGTTAATTAAGGGAATTCTCCGTTTAAAATGCTCATCTATTTAGTCTACTTTCTGAGTGAATTAACACATAACTTGACATTAATTCTATGTATTTTTTTCGTTAAGAAATCCAACATCACTCCCAATCGATATATTTCAATCTAAAGCAAAAAATGGTTTCGGTACTATCTAAAACACTTACGGGTTACGGTGCTTTTATGAACGTTTTTTTAACGTTCATAAAAGCACCGTAACCCGTGCGTGTCGGACTCGCGCACGAAGGGTTCCGTGCCATTATCCATAAAAACGGAAAAAATCTCATTTGCTGGCAATATGGCAGCCCCCTTAAATATTTATTTTATTCTGTTTTTAAGTACTTGTTGTCATAGTGGCAACTCCAACACGGGAAATACATCATGTGTGAAAATTTCAACTGTCTAACTATCACGGTTCATGAGATACAGCCTGGCGACAGACGGGCAGACAGACAGCGGAGTCTTAGTAATAGGGGGTCGTCTAGTCTTGTCATTTGAGCTCGCCGAGTTTCATCAAAGTTATTCATTCTAAATGCTAATTTACCGTCCAAAAATAAGGTTCAAACTCTTATGAGATTTTTATGGAAAATCGGACAAATTTAAAGCATGAAATGAAATGAAATTTAGGTATTACATGCACTTATTTATGTCAAAAAAACTACCACCGGTTCATAAAATAAACGTCTGCCTTGAGAAGAACCAGCGTAAGAAATTCGGCGAGGTGTCTTTTTTCTAAAATAATATACAATGTATATGAAGTATGTATATAGATATATATATATAAATGGCCCCGGCGTAAGAAACTATATGTTATATATTATAGCATTTTAATTTTGTAGTATTATGATACTGTTACTATATATATATATATATATATATATATATATATATATTTAATGTTTAGGACAAAATATTTCTGTGTTAGATTACTTGTGCGGGACGCTATCACTGCCAAACATCCCTCTCCATGATGTATTCGTTTATCTTATAATAATTATGCTTTTGAAAAAAGTGTTTGTTTCACGACAGATTTAAATTTAGAATCTGTAAGATGTGTGTTGGAATTTTATTGTAGAATTTTATACAGTTGACGACCGCTTTAGCCTAGTTGGTAGTGACCCTGCCTTCGAAGTTGGAGATCCCGGGTTCGAATCCCGGTCAGGGCATTTATTTGTGTGATGAACACGAATATTTGTTCCTGAGTCTTGGATGTTTTCTATGTATTTAAGTATATATTTATATATATAAGTATGTATATCGTCGCCTAGTACCCATAGTAAAAGCTTTGCTTAGTTTGGGACTAGGTTGATTTATGTAAGATTGTCCACAAATATTATTAAAATATTATTATTATTACAATTTCCCAAGAACGAGTTTTTCGCCTTCACATGTCGGTGGTAGTATACCTCTGCAGGTAGTTGTTCTTGTACTCGTGTATCATGTCGCGGTAGGTGGTCTCGCAGTCCGGCTCCACCGTCACCAGCACCTCCAGCAGCCCGCTGCGCTGCAGCCCCTGCAACACCGGACCGACTCTCTTAATACAAACAACACGTACCTACATTTCAAGATTAGGGGAAAACTTGAAAATCTTTATGCTCCGAGCAGTATTTTTAGACTGACGCTCAGAGACCTTATACATCTCTGAGGATATTTATTTATTAGATTTTATTATTTTCATGTTGACGTATTATAGATATAGCTCAAAATATTTTATTATGATTAGTATACTTACTTTATTACCTTTTATCTTGACGCTTAGAGACCTTATACATCTCTAACAAATCTCGATTGTTATTAGTTTCTTAGTCTTATTTTTGACATGTAACACTACATTTAATTAATGATACTTTGATTATTGTATTGTTTTTATTTGATGTACCTAGATAGATTTTGACTTGTAAAAGTGCCCTTGAGGCCTATTTGCAGAATAAATGTTTTGATTTTGATTTTGTATGTGGCGACAAAAAAGCGCACACTATTTGAGCGAACGAAAATTGCACCTGCATTGGTCGAACGTTTAGCATTGCAGTCTCCGTCGCCCGTCGGCTACACTCGGGAGTTGCGCGGGCGCAGGACGCGTTCGGTTACCATCGGCCGTCTCCGCTGCTTGCCATTGTTCGCTACACTCTGACGCTGGACGCACGCTCGCTTGGCTCGCAATCATTGCTATTGTTCGGTTACGTGTGAATTTAGTTATTATCGCTTTCGCTTGCCGTTCTATCCTTTCTATCTGCCCTCGTTTCTACACTTAGTTGTGTCTTCCGCGAATGACTGTATAAATGTGTATTGTGAGTGTTCTAAGTAAACTATACAATAACTGGAGTGTTTCCTTTGTTCTCCGAACGCAGCAATCAGCTGACCTGAAGGTCAGTGCTACAATTGGTGACCCCGACGTGTTCTGGACACGCATTGTTTTTGCGACAACCTGGCATCTAGAGAACTGAGCTGTGCTGATAAGGCACTTAATTCTAAAAATATACGGTGATCTTATATTACGTGCGTAAGATAAGTTAGAGATTAACCCCCGTATTCATAAAACTTAACAAACCTCTGCTAACTAAAAAGTTCTTTGTCCCATTCTCGCAAACGTCAATGTCAAAGTGACAGATAAGGACAAACGAACTTTAGCAGCTAGTTAACTAATATAGGTTTGACAGACGTTTATGAATAAGGGGGTAACAGCGTGCGAGATGTATAAATGATTATGTATGTAAATGCTAGTATATAAGGAAACAGTATTATCAATACATATTCACAGTTGTACAGATTACTTCTGCGTGTCACTGAGTGTACATATAGGGCATTATATGACTTAGATATATTATCAACAATATTCAATTTAAACTATTGCCCGTCAAAGTTCCTTAGTTTGGTCACTGACACTGATCGATTATCATAATTCTAAGGTACTTCTAGCAGACCTACAAGCTTCTAATTTGAAACATAATTAGATTTTAGTATATCAAGTCATAAAAAACCTAAAAATATTGCAAAATTAGTCCCTTTTGCAGAGATATACAAACTGCATAAGTAAGTAAAATATTTCATACCTACGATCTTAAATTGTGTCTCAGACAATGTCAGATCCTGTCAACATGTTTCAAAAATTGTTTACAAAAAAATACTCAAGAGAGCGCTGATTGACCGATTCGAAAGTAGTACTTGAAATGAAGTGGCTCAATGTCTAAGTACGGTCAGCATCAGAAATATCTATACGCAGTGCAGTGACAAAATATAGACGAATATGCCTTTAATTACAAGGGTGTAAGAGCGTACATATTAATGCTATATAAATAAAGCTGATATTTAATCAATTTTAAACAGAATATATTGTTCTAAAAATAATAATGTAGTTAATTTTAAATGTTTCACATATATTCTCCACCCTTCGACTCTGGCGCTGCAACGCGAGGCCGCACTGGCAGGGTCGCCATGTAAAGTGTGTATATGTGATAATCCACATCGAAAGGGACCTTATGGCGGCAGGCGCTTACGTTGCACCTATTCACTATTGTATTGGAACAGCGGCAATAAAGTCGTAAGTGCCGGCAGCCATAAGGTACCTTTCAATAGGAATTATCACATATGAAGTGACAGCTATTTCGATAGCAAATTAACAAGTGTGTTACCTGGAGCAAGTACAGCGTGTTGTTAAGCAGGAATATGGCCTTGAGCGCGTCAGGGTACTGCTCGCTCTTGGTGCGCAGCACGAGGTTGAGCTGCGCGAGCACCTTGCGCACGTACAGCCCGAGCAGCGCCGCGTGCCGGTCCGGCGCCGGCAGCGCGGCCGCGGCGCGCGCGTACGCCGGCTCCGTGGCCAACGCCGGCCCTGACCAAAAAGAAGAATACTCATTTATTTTTCATCTCTCGTGTTCGGAAAGTTCAATCTTCATAAGTAGATAAAAGGGTTGAAAGTCGCTGTTCCGACAGTGGAAAGTATTTTTTTTAAGTTGTTTAGGCCTTAGCGCGGGGCGCGGCGGCGCCGGCTGCTGGTTGCTGCAGCGCATGTTTTTATTACTGAATCCACTTTTATTTCTCATTTATTTTCCTCATAGTCGAAATGAAAAGTAGAGTGTTTAACTCGGGTGAAGGTACTCATTTCACCCTTGAACTTCGTTCGAACGCCAAAATATCTCGGGTGAAATAGGTCGCTTTCAACCCTTGGTTACAGTAGTACCCAACTGATAAGGCGATGATAGTTCGCGCAGAAAAGAAAGTATCGCTCCGAAGATTAACGAAAGAATGCTTAAAACTTACAATTAACCTTAGATCACTACTATAAGGTTCATAATACATTGTTCATAATGCGTGTGCACTCGATCAGAAGTATGGCGGCTGACTAACATGCCACGCGGCGCGCGCTAACATGGCGGCAGCTGCAGACCAATAGCGGTACAGGAAAAAGCATTAGCAAAGCAATAGCATTTCCCGCGCTTTAAAAATTCATCTTCTGCGCAGGCACATCGGTAAGCCATATCAGTTGGGTACTACTGTAACAATCTACTATTTCACACTTGCTATTCAGAGGTCAAAGTCGTAGTTTTCTAACTTCAACTATTCCCCATAGAAGGTGTGAAAAACAGCATGTACCACTCGGTATCAATATTATTTGTAAGATATTTCATGTTTTTACGAGGGCTGCCTTTTCAGTTGTGTCGTTTGCAAACCTTCCGCGATTTAAAAAAAAACATGACATCTTTTTGAATTTAGAATTCAAAAACAAAATAATGTTTTTTGATTGGTCGAATAGTTTTATTGCAGCGTTTGTTCAAAGGTGAAAAGTCGGTTGTAAAAATGGACACATCAAAGGAAAATATGCGTGCGATAATTTTCTACAACTTTCAAAGGGATTAACTCGACCTCAGTGCTTTGAGGAGATCACTTCTGTGTATAGTGATGTAGCACCATGTCTTAGAACTGTAGAACGCTGGTATTTAGAATTTCAATATACCGCCCTCGGCGTAAATATATAATTATGCTACCTTGAGACACAATCTACTATTTCACACCTGCTCTTCAGAATAGAGTCATTGTTGCCCTCGAATGAGAGATCAAAGTCGTAATTTACTACGGCCAAATAGAAACTTGTCAGGTATACATACAGAAGGTTTCCTGTGTAACAAAAGTTCAATTAGTCATGGCATCCCGCTCGCACGCGTTCACCGCATAGCACGTGCTCTATCATGCCTATCGCGATAGGGTATCTGAATTCCGCGAAGGTTTGCCAGAGCCAAGATTAGCTGAAGCAGCAAGAGGAACAGGCCTCAATACAGTTAACTTTGTATCATCATCATCATATCAGCCGAAAGACGTCCACTGCTAGACATAGGCCTCCCCCAAAGGGTGCCATAATGACCGGTCCTACGCCACCCGCATCCAGCGGACTCCCGCGACCTTTACCAGGTCATCAGTCCACCTTGTGGGGGGCCTACCCACGCTGCGCCTTCCGGTCCGTGGTCGCCACTCGAGAACCTTCCGGCGCCAACGGCTTTCGGTTCTACGTGCAATGTGCCCCGCCCACTGCCACTTAAGTTAAGCGATTCGAAAGGCTATATCGGTTACTTTGGTTCTGCTACGGATGGCCTCATTTCTTATGCGATCACCAGAGCTCGGAATAGGTAGTGCCTATTTACCTAAACTTCGCGGGAGGACGTAACTAAGAGTGGTTACAAGCACCAAAAATAATTATTTCTTTTTAATGAATGCGGGATTTCCCGGGATTTACTGTATTATTCTATAGGCTTAATACATTTCGCGTTACTTATAAATCTTGTTATACTGCATATTATTTGTTTAATTACCTTGAAATAACATCAAGGATTCCGAAATTTGATACTTTTTAGTTGACTTAAACAGAATTTAACTCCTTTCTTCCATGAGAGGGGACCTGTGTCCAGCATTAGGGCGTATATGGATTGGTGATGAGACAGAACTATGACATGGCATAGAAGATATCGTACAGATGTATTCTAATTTATTTCTAATATGATGGTATACATGTACTTACTTATATATTAAATAAAACTATTTTTCAACCGATTATATCGCATACAATGAATTTAAAATACATTCCGTGACCACGAGTGCTGCAAAGGACTCGAAAAGTCGGAATGAATGTCAGAATTTTCTATACGGTATCATAGACATAGACATACACTAAATTTCGGAATCCTTTTGGTTCAATTTGATCCATATTATATTTTTAATTACTGATTGTTATTTCAAGGTAATTAAACAAATAATATGCAATATAACAAGATTTATAAGTAAAGAGAAATGTATTAAGCCTCTAGAATAATACAGTAAATCCCGGGAAACCCCACATTCAATAAAAATAAGTAATTATTTTTGGTGGTTGTAACCACTCTTAGTTACGTCCTCCCGCGAAGTTTAGGTAAATAGGCACTACCTATTCCGAGCTCTGGCGATCACGCAGAGAGCACTCCCAGCATAGCCCTCTCCATTGCCCTCTGAGTGACTTTGAGCCCTCTTATAAGGCCCATGGTGAGCGACCACATGGTCATCACTGGCAACACACACTGATCAAACACTTTCGTCTTGAGACACTACGAAATATTGGACGAAAATATATGCCGTAGCTTCCCGAACGCTAACTTTGTATGCGTAAATGCTATCTGGGTCATTCTACTTTTTCATGTACATAATTTACAGACACTTTTTTTTAATGCAGATTTTGGAATACTTGCCCCTCACTTCATATTTTTGTATTGTTATTTAGAAAGAGGTTTAATTAGAGTATCACTTCCGATAGTTTTGGTAATTAACGAACCACAGCTAATATCCATAAATCGAGTAACTCAGTGGTCCTTGGATGTCTCACCATTTGTATGAAAAAATGATTTTTACCACTGTGTTACCCACCTTTTACGGCAATATGTTAATATTTAAGTATTTTTACCTATAAATTCCGTTTATTAGGTTCAGGTAATATTTCGATTTTTTTTTTTATTAAAAATGGAATCGCTCTTTGCCAGCATCTAGCCAGGGGGCAAAGATGAGGCCGACGATGACGCGAGCTCACCCAGAAGGTACCTATTCACTCGTGCTTTAAAAAGCTCTAGGTTATATGAGCTCGGAAACACAAACGCCGGCAGAGAATTCCAAACCTTGGAAGTGCGCATTATAAAAGATGATGCAAAGCGCTTGGTTCGAATAAGAGGAATTTCGACCAAGTAAGGATGGTATCCAGCCGTACGTCTGGATGTCCGATGGAAGTAGGGGGAAGGCGGTATGAGCTCATGGAGCTCCTGAGCACACTCTCCAAAGTATAATTTGTAGAAGACGCACAGACATGCTACTTAAATCCTATTATTGTACACTAATTCAATACATATAATAGATTTTTTTTGGTAATAGAAAACTGGTCATGAAAAAGTAGAATGAGCCATCTAGTGTACGGTAGTTGGTACCTATGGTCTGCAGGTGCCTGGCGAGCGTGTGGCAGTGCGCGAGCGCCGCCACGGCCAGCTGGTGCACCGTGCCGTCCACGGCGCCCGCCGCCGTGTCGCTGCGCAGCCCCTCCACCCACTCCTCCAGCGACTTCAGGCACTGGGGAGGACGCGGAGCTTGTTCATTGCACTTCCGAACATCATTTTACGGTTAAAAAAAAGATGGTAATTGGTAGAGGCCTCTCAATATGAGTTTTCGTACAAAAAATAGAAATATAATACGTAGGACTACGTACTACTACTGGTTCCCCAAATTTTCGGGATGAAAAGTACCTGTCTTATGTTCAAGACTATATGCATACTAAAATGTATACGAGTATTTGGCAAATTTACGAGTGAAAGGATTTTTAATTCGAAATTTCTTTCTAGGAAAATTCTCGGTCTCAAGAGTCTCAAAATTCGTCTCGGTCATCTCTGAAACGCGAGTGTGCACTCACGTGCGTGTGGCAGTTGTTGAGGATGGCGGTGTAGACGGTGGGCTCGGCGGGCGCGAGCGCGCGCGCCACGTCGGGCTGCAGCTTCTGCAGGCGCGCGAGCAGCGCCCGGCGCGGCCGTGACTCACGTGCGTGTGGCAGTTGTTGAGGATGGCGGTGTAGACGGTGGGCTCGGCGGGCGCGAGCGCGCGCGCCACGTCGGGCTGCAGCTTCTGCAGGCGCGCGAGCAGCGCCCGGCACGGCCGTGACTCACGTGCGTGTGGCAGTTGTTGAGGATGGCGGTGTAGACGGTGGGCTCGGCGGGCGCGAGCGCGCGCGCCACGTCGGGCTGCAGCTTCTGCAGGCGCGCGAGCAGCGCCCGGCGCGGCCGTGACTCACGTGCGTGTGGCAGTTGTTGAGGATGGCGGTGTAGACGGTGGGCTCGGCGGGCGCGAGCGCGCGCGCCACGTCGGGCTGCAGCTTCTGCAGGCGCGCGAGCAGCGCCCGGCGCGGCCGTGACTCACGTGCGTGTGGCAGTTGTTGAGGATGGCGGTGTAGACGGTGGGCTCGGCGGGCGCGAGCGCGCGCGCCACGTCGGGCTGCAGCTTCTGCAGGCGCGCGAGCAGCGCCCGGCGCGGCCGTGACTCACGTGCGTGTGGCAGTTGTTGAGGATGGCGGTGTAGACGGTGGGCTCGGCGGGCGCGAGCGCGCGCGCCACGTCGGGCTGCAGCTTCTGCAGGCGCGCGAGCAGCGCCCGGCGCGGCCGTGACTCACGTGCGTGTGGCAGTTGTTGAGGATGGCGGTGTAGACGGTGGGCTCGGCGGGCGCGAGCGCGCGCGCCACGTCGGGCTGCAGCTTCTGCAGGCGCGCGAGCAGCGCCCGGCACGGCCGTGACTCACGTGCGTGTGGCAGTTGTTGAGGATGGCGGTGTAGACGGTGGGCTCGGCCGGCGCGAGCGCGCGCGCCACGTCGGGCTGCAGCTTCTGCAGGCGCGCGAGCAGCGCCCGGCACGGCCGTGACTCACGTGCGTGTGGCAGTTGTTGAGGATGGCGGTGTAGACGGTGGGCTCGGCGGGCGCGAGCGCGCGCGCCACGTCGGGCTGCAGCTTCTGCAGGCGCGCGAGCAGCGCCCGGCACGGCCGTGACTCACGTGCGTGTGGCAGTTGTTGAGGATGGCGGTGTAGACGGTGGGCTCGGCGGGCGCGAGCGCGCGCGCCACGTCGGGCTGCAGCTTCTGCAGGCGCGCGAGCAGCGCCCGGCACGGCCGTGACTCACGTGCGTGTGGCAGTTGTTGAGGATGGCGGTGTAGACGGTGGGCTCGGCGGGCGCGAGCGCGCGCGCCACGTCGGGCTGCAGCTTCTGCAGGCGCGCGAGCAGCGCCCGGCACGGCCGTGACTCACGTGCGTGTGGCAGTTGTTGAGGATGGCGGTGTAGACGGTGGGCTCGGCGGGCGCGAGCGCGCGCGCCACGTCGGGCTGCAGCTTCTGCAGGCGCGCGAGCAGCGCCCGGCACGGCCGTGACTCACGTGCGTGTGGCAGTTGTTGAGGATGGCGGTGTAGACGGTGGGCTCGGCGGGCGCGAGCGCGCGCGCCACGTCGGGCTGCAGCTTCTGCAGGCGCGCGAGCAGCGCCCGGCACGGCCGTGACTCACGTGCGTGTGGCAGTTGTTGAGGATGGCGGTGTAGACGGTGGGCTCGGCCGGCGCGAGCGCGCGCGCCACGTCGGGCTGCAGCTTCTGCAGGCGCGCGAGCAGCGCCCGGCACGGCCGTGACTCACGTGCGTGTGGCAGTTGTTGAGGATGGCGGTGTAGACGGTGGGCTCGGCGGGCGCGAGCGCGCGCGCCACGTCGGGCTGCAGCTTCTGCAGGCGCGCGAGCAGCGCCCGGCACGGCCGTGACTCACGTGCGTGTGGCAGTTGTTGAGGATGGCGGTGTAGACGGTGGGCTCGGCCGGCGCGAGCGCGCGCGCCACGTCGGGCTGCAGCTTCTGCAGGCGCGCGAGCAGCGCCCGGCACGGCCGTGACTCACGTGCGTGTGGCAGTTGTTGAGGATGGCGGTGTAGACGGTGGGCTCGGCGGGCGCGAGCGCGCGCGCCACGTCGGGCTGCAGCTTCTGCAGGCGCGCGAGCAGCGCCCGGCACGGCCGTGACTCACGTGCGTGTGGCAGTTGTTGAGGATGGCGGTGTAGACGGTGGGCTCGGCCGGCGCGAGCGCGCGCGCCACGTCGGGCTGCAGCTTCTGCAGGCGCGCGAGCAGCGCCCAGCACGCGGCGGCGCCGCACGAGCTGCGCGCGCACGCGCGGCGGCTGCGCTGACACGCGCGCTGTGACGTACAACTGTATTAAAAGTCATATCATACATTTTTTTCTTTTTTCCTGTTCGGCCTGCGAAGCGGTCAGTAAGTGGACAACCTCCCTCTGCGGCCTAATGAGCAGAGAGGGAAACATACCATACACTCCTCTTCTCTTCTTTTATTTAAGAGTTGAATACTCTTGTCGCTGGAGAAATCGCCAGCCGAGCCGTAAGAAAAGAGACAAATAGTGATGGTCACAGTTGTGTTGTGGATAAGTAGGTTACATTCTCACCAAGAAGACACCTTGTGAAGTTCTGCCTCAGCCGTCTTGTACACTAGCTCCCAAGTTCTATGTTCAAATACAATGACTGTATCATCGGCATAAGCGAGGACGTGACCACGCTCAAGTTGGAGGTTTGTAAGGTTATTTATGTGAGGTCCGCAGGTCCTCAGGAGTGGATGTTTGGATGGGGAAGCAAAAATTGGCAGCCAAGGAAGAAGGTATTTATTTCATAAAAACAATAAGGCACAATATTGTGCCTTGGAACGGTATAATACACTGCACTGTAGAAAATAACAGAATACAAATCTCTGGATCACAATACGAATAATATCATAGAACTTCACTGTTTTAAGTAGGTATTTAGTTCTAATATATTTAATTTTTATTAAAATAACAGCATAACTGAGTACATGAATGTCGATCGGAAATCAAGATCGAACTGCGCTGCCGATAATGGCTGCGCAACGTCACGTGGAATTCGAAAATGTAGTTCAAATTTTAAAATTTAGAGAAAAGATAAGTCAGAAAAACGGCCAGAAAGTTTGTATGTAACGGTCCGATTCACGCATCGTTACAATTTATATAGATCAAAAACAATGTTGAGCCCAAAACACTCCCTTGTGGCACCCCGAAAGATATAACAATGTTATGGCTTGCATGAGTACCAGCTTTAACCTTTTCAGTATGTCCTTGTAAGTAATCTCTAAGGCAACCTCTAATACCTCTATGTTCTAATGTAATCTGTGTAATTTATGTACTAAGATGGGTAGAGAGACTGTGTCAAACACTTTCTTTAGATCTACGAACACTGCCAAACATTTATTTCCAGAGTAATTTTTTTTCACATACTTATAAGATATGTTAGTGCCAGAATTGCATCCGTCGACCTGTTATTTGTTATTCAATTAATTTAGGGATGGACGGAAATGGATCTATAATTGTTAGCATCATCTCTCTCCTCTCCCTTGTGCACAGGTGTTACTATTGACCGTTTTACTGCCGAAGGAGATACAAACTGGCTTGACCAGGTGGTAGCGCGCAAGACCCCTACACTATACTTCTGAGACGGAATTTATTTAGACTTTATTGTTGTTTTTTTTTAAGTTCAAAAAACGATTTTTATTATATTCCATGTCACCTCTACATCCTGCTGTAACGTCGCGAAGCACTCGTGCAGCACCTGCGCGAGGAGCGGCGGGAGGCGCGGTAGCGGCACGAGCCCTAGGAGAGTGCGCTGCTCGTGCCGCGCGAGACGCGCCACCGCGGCCGCGGCCCAGCCGGCCAGCATCGCCTCCCATTCCTCTAGGGCTTCGTAGGACTCCTCCGTGTCTATGATAGGTCATAAATACAAAACGTACCAAATTACCCGAAAAATAACAATAATCAACTTGTCATTGCTATTTAAAAAAATACAATGATCAAAAAAAGACAGGTTTCTATGGAATGGCAGCCACCGGTATCATTTATTGTACATAAGAAGCATAATTTGTTGAAACACTACCAGACCATCCTTGATGTTTCTCAAGTTGCTGTTTCACTACAAATAATCCAGTCAAATACTAAAAGGGCGGGTGGCACTAAACCGTCTGTAATCGTAAGCGATGTTCATTAAAATTTGATTGTCTGAGAAGTTTGAAAAATTCTATGCGATGACGGCTACCGGCGCTCTATTTAACATTGATCGCTGTAATCGTAAGTTGGTGTAACCCTCCCAAGCTACCAAGGTTTCATAAAAGTCGTAATAGGGATGTTGACTCAAAATGTAACTACTCCTGACTTAAAGAAACAAGGCAAAAAATATGCCAAATGGTGAAAATCCTATTCAAATATCTCGAAAAATAACGAAGCTACAACCGTTTTAATGTTTCTGAGAGAAAGCGCGACAGATCAGTGACGTCATTGACCACCAGCTGCATAGTAAATGACGATCGTTCCAATACAAAGGTGCGTTTTGCGGAAAAGGGACAGAGTATGCCCCCTCCTAAAATTTTGAAGACTTACCAAAAATCCCCTTTAGACCTTAATTTAATATCAAATGAGCTTTGCATAGAGGAAGTAGACACATTTAATTTATTAGGAATCAATATCGACACGAATTTGAACTGGAAAAAACATGTTGAGGTTATTAGAAATAAAATATCACAGTTCGTTTTCGCATTAGGAGTGCTTAAACGAAATACAAACGTCGAATGCGCACTTTCCGCATATTACGCATACGCATACGCCTGGTTACGTTATGGCATCGTCCTATGGGGAAACAGTACACAAGCCCACGATCTATTCGTAGCTCAGAAAAAATGTATACGCGTAATAGCAAATATACGACAATCAGAAAGCTGTCGCCCGCACTTTAAAAAAATAAGTTTGCTTACCCTGCATATATACATATTGGAAATAGGACTGTTTGTAAGAAAACACATATCTCAATTTCAGTTTTGTAAAAGTGTACGTCGTAATAACAAACTGGCTATTCCTGGAAATAAATTAAATATATATAAAAAGGGACCCTATTATCAATGTATTAAAATCTATAATAAAATACCAGAAATCATAAAAAATGTCGAGACTTATAATGTATTCCGGAGCAAACTTAAAGAGTGGCTCATAAATAAGTCATTTTACTCACATCAAGAATTTATGACATACGAATCCCTAGAGTAGGTAATTATAATTACAATGTAAGTATAAAGTTAATCTCACATATGTATTTATTAAAATATTGTATAAATTAATGTAATAAAATAATGTAGTGTAATAATATAATTAATAATGAAAATGTGGTAATAATAATAATGATCGAATATATTTTAAATAGGTAACTGAAATGTATGTTGCTGTATACATAAAAAAAATTACATTTAACCTAATTATTTATTGAAATATTGTTTAATGTTATAAAATATTGTAAAAATAAAATAAAATAATGTAAAGAATAATAATAATTAATAATAGATTAATAGATTATGTAATTTAAAATGACCTTAGTTAATAGTATTACCTAATGCTATGCCCTAACAGGGCCCATGTGAGACTGAAAATATTATGTATAAGATCTGTAATACCATGGATGCAATAAATAAATGAAATGAAATGAAATAATTATTTATTCTTTTGAGTTACTTTTTTCGCCATTTGATCAAGAATTTGATCCCTTTTCGAGAAAATTCGAACTTATTGATTTTCATATTCGGTGTGTAAATCTTCGGAACCGCGTATCTCAGTACTGGAACTATGCTGAGATACGAGCTTTATTTGAAGTAGGTATTTGTTACTTAGTGAGTATTGGTTGTCAACCGACGATATTAGTATATGATTTGAGACGTTAGTGCCGTTAATGAAGCATGAGTCTTCTGGTAGATGTCGCTGTACGCCTCCCTTAAGGCGTTTGTTTGTATAAAAATAGTTTACGTTAGCAGCGGTACTGCTTAACACGAAGGAACGGTTGATGAATTTGGAACTGGGTAGCGATTGCACCTATAGCTCAGTTGGCTAGAGCGACTGGCCGCGAGTGCCGGGAGGTCGCAGGTTCGAATCCTGCTCGGTGCCTAAATTTTTCAATTTTTCCTTCATTCTAAATTTGGATATTAGTAGGATTATGATACTTACAGGCCTCGCTGACTGAGCGGCGGGGCCCGATAGCGAGACCCGTGGAGTTCTCAAACGTCTGAGATGCCTTTTGGATTATCTTGTTCGCCCGCTTCTCGATCCTACAATATCAAAGCAATCAGATATGTTCATGACATTGAAAAAATATAATTAAATTGAAATAAAACAAAAACTCCCGTTCCAGGTCATCCTAATGCAAATGTTGTCTATTGCAGTCCAACGCGGTAATGCGGCCAGCGTGCTGGGCACCTTTGCACCCGGAATGACACGGGGCGGTCTATTTGAGTAAATTATGAAAATGTTGACCTATGCAACAAAAATAAATACCGGATAAGTGCGAGTCGATATCAAATATACTATTCACAGGCCCATTACATATTCGTATGTAATGTACTTGTGAATACCTACTTAAGGAATACCTAATTACATACTAACTTATAAACGCACTAACATCGATTATCGATAAATTAAGTTAATATCGAAGGAATGAATAAATTGGCACATGGAAAAATACACAAAACGGACATGGGTAAAATTAAATAAACTGTGCTTAACAAATATAATGTATAAAAATATAATAAACATAAATATATATTCTCCTAGCAGGGCTGGTAACCCATGGAGTCTCATTACCGTCCCTCCTTCTTCACCGAAGGAGAGGCCATTTAATTTAATACGGTAACAGTATATAAATAATTTTAACATACATATTTTAATATAACTGTGTAATTTTATCATATCATTGTAATATATTTTAATACTAGTGTTGTAAAAATTTAATATTAATAAATGGCTATTCTATTCTATTTTATAAGTGCGAGTAGAATTCGCGCGAAGGATACCGTACCATTATCTAAAAAATCACGTTTGTCGTGTGAGAGCCCCCTTAAATATTTAGTTTAAGGCCGTGCAACGAGAAATATCGCGTTCTTTGAAACGCTGTTCTGCCAGACGAGGAAACAATAAGGATTGATTTTCAGACATATGATTCTTAACTATATGACTCTGTTTCTGACAATAACCGAAACATGATTGCTTAAAATTTTGCCGATAGAAAGAAATCTAAAGTGGGCCTTTATTTTCCTTTTTTACTCAGCCTACTAAAACAACGCATAATTAAACGACACAATTAAATTAAAATGATGGTATTTTACCTCATCTAAACTCTGTCAAGAGGAAATTTAATAAAACTGCACACAGTCGGATATTTATTGAGATTTGTCTAAAAAAGCCATTCCAGAAGAGTGTTGCATGCCGTTTTCACGAGTGGCGTGGCTGACCGAATCGAGGCATCCCCTTAATCTGTTTTTTAGTATTTGTAGTTATAGCGGCAACAGAAATACATCATCTGTGATAATTTCAACTGTCTAACTAGCACGTTTCATGAGATACAGCCTGGTGACAGACAAACAGACAGACACGGACGAACAGCGGAGTCTTAGTAATAGGGTCTCGTTTTACCCTTTGGGTACGGAACCCTAAAAAACAAAGAAGAATCAATAACTGTGCTGGTAATCTAACGCAAAAAGTTCTTCGATGTCAATAAGGTCGATTTTCAAATGCGTCGTTATGGATGTAGCGCCTTTATAACCTTTTGAGATTGAAACAATTATGTAAAAGAACCTTCGGTTCGAGTCAGAATGCGATTCAAATCTCTGGACTAAAATAGATTCTATAGTACATAAAATCGTACTGCTTAATACAGGATGAGCCGTGAATTTTGATTGGCTACCGTTTGTTCTTAAATTTACCACAAAGCTATGTTGGGTCAATCAACATTTTCTTGTTGTTATTCTGTCCCATCAGCGAGGAGACAACAGTAACCAAGTTTCTTAGAAAAATGTTTATAATATGGACTTCAAGCATGCTCAAAAGATTACCCATGTCGAAATAGATTTAATTTCATCGCTAAAACACATGTTTGGTAAATTTAAACCCTATAAAATCCCAGTTTTAAATAGTGACTCAGGAGACTTAACCATGGTAACGAGCAACAAAGATTAGTTGATCCACCCTGTTACATGACACATCATGTAAATTGAAATACTAACACTTTTTGTATCTTGCTCGTTTTCTTCGTAGTGCTGTCGGAGCGATGTAGGAGGTTTTTAGCCCTCTGAAACAAATATAAAAAAAGTGAAAGTAGGTATTTTACGAAATTTATGGCATAACTAATATACAACAATGTGCATTGATTTACACTTTGAAAATTTATTTATGTCGTTTTTCGCCTTGCGTTTCTCGTCTAATGTTAGATCGAGTCTTTGATCTATGGATCTTAATAAAACCGGGCCTAACTCCTCTTACTTAAAAATAACGAAGCGTTACCTTGTAAGATAAGATATGATAAGTTACGATAATTTATTCCAGAACACAATTGTCGTGTTGGAAATTTGGTATTTACATAATTAACAATATTTAAATGTCACAATTTTAAACTTAATTAAAGTAAAACAAAAATAAATTAAAAAATAAATAATAAAATGTCGTTCAGATAAAACTAGGATAAGAACTTTAATGTGAAATCTCTAGAACATCATTTCTTATATATATTTTTTTATTCTATGTCCCTTCGATTTACACTCTAAATAAAATCAATTACTTGGTATGGTAATAACATTTTTCAATTAGGTAGTCCCTTAGTTGACGCTTCAAGATGTTAACATTATCTATACCCTTAATTTCTTTAGACTTGTAGACTTCTTGAACATGCTAGTGCTGGTAAAAACTATGTTTCTATTTAATTCAAATAATCGCGTGGTCGTGTCGGAGGTTTTCCCTTGGATTTTTCCCCGGCTACTCTCCAACCGCGCACTCCTATCGCTTTATTGGGCCCGGCCTATAAAACCACCGTCATGTTCAAAAAAAACAGGGTATCCCTAAAACTAACGCCATGGTTTTCGAGATTTAGACACTTTTTAAAAAAATCGTGATTTTTGATGCCCCGCGTCAGTGTATCGATTGCCACCACTGCAAATTTAAGTGGGTAAGTGGTAAGTTACCAAAAACATTTCCTATCGAATGTAATCTACACTTATCACATGCCATGATCCTGTGGCGGTAAAAAAAAACATAACCGAATTATATAAATTTTAAATTTAACCTACGGTTTTGATCGAGTTTAGTTTTAATAAAGTATTACTAAACTAACACGGCACACAATATTAAAAAAAACAGCAAATTTATTGTAGTTTTCAAAATGGTACAGCACTGCCTAATTTACGCAGCAGTTTACGAGACAATGCTATTTTACACCAAAAGGAGCTCATAATACAATTATTCCGTACTTCACAATAAATGTTTTGATTTGATTTGATTGATTGATCTATCGATCGATTACCCACTTGCCAAGCGGAACTGTGGCGCTACCGCGAACAGCAAACGAAATTTTCCCTCTCTGTCGCACTTGCAAGTTTGCATATACGCCATACGCCATGCGTTTACGCCATATATTCATTTAATATTCGTCATTTACAATTTAATTTATTCAAGTTAAACATTAGTTTAGAGTGGGCTTGGATTGCTTTTTTTGTTTCTTTTTTCTATTTTAACATTCTTGTTCCAATAACGTTTGTAATTGTGTACGAGTGCGCACTTTAGTTCTGTATAATATACACTCTAGCGCTATCTGTGAGATCCTGTAATTGGCTCTGCTGTTAATATGCATGTTGTTACATTGTTTGTACTGCTGTTGGTTCTCCTAATATAAATAAATAAATATAAGTGAGACAGAGAGAGAAAATTTCGTTTGTGGTTCGCGGTAGCCCCTCCGGTCCGGAACCAGCGCTGACTCACCATGACAGGGTCCAAGGGCACGGAGCGCGCCTTGATGTGGTCCTTGAAGGCGGCGAGCGCTTGTTTCGCGGCCGGAGCCCTGGCAGCGAGCAGGGCCGCCACGGGAGCGCGCCCGGCCGCACTGAGCCAGGCCGCGGCGGCCCTAAGAGTCTCCTGCGCCGCGCTAGACGAGCTCGGTCCCGACCCCGACACGCTGATGCTTTCCACACTCGAGTCTGATCATAAGAGATTTCACCCTGAATCTATTTGGCTTCTGTGATGCGATGCGCGTGTCATCCACGAAAGCACCTCCACATCCCACACAAATGAAATGAAATCATTTATTCTTCAATTTAGGCATATTACATCCACTTATGAATGTCAAAAAACTACAACCGGTTCATAAAATAAACCTCTCGAGAAGAACCGGCGTAAGAAACTCGTACAAATGAAATGAAATGAAATCATTTATTCTTCAATTTAGGCATATTACAAGCATTTATGAATGTCAAAAAAACTACCACCGGTTCATAAAATAAACCTCTGCCTCGAGAAGAACCGGCGTAAGAAACTCGGCGAGGTGTCATTTTTGCAAAACAATATACAATGTATATAAAAAAACATTTTATATACATTGTATATTGTTTTCAATTATGATACTGTTATTTTAAATAACGGTATCAAAATACTACAGAATGCTACAATATAAAACATACATATATATTTTTTTAAATTTAGGACAAAATATTTCTGTGTTTAGATTACTTGTGCGGGACGCTATCACTGCCAAACATACATGATGTAATCGTTTATCTTATAATATGCCTTTGAAATAAGTGTTTGTTTCACGACAGATTTAAATTTAGAATCCGTAAGTTCAGTAATGTGTCTTGGAATTTTATTGTAGAATTTTATATACAATTTCCCAAGAACGACTTTTTCGCCTTCACTCGTCTGTAAAAAGTTATTTTGACAATAGACATAGATAGAGAATATGCGTGCGGAATGATAACATAATAAGATGTCACTATACGAATTGTAAACCATCAAATTATGTCAAAAAACAGTAAATTAATAAATAACTGTAACTGTTAACTGTTTCTTGTTGTTATTCTGTCCCGTAAGCGAGGAGACAACAAGTTTCTTAAAAAAATAGCAAGCATGCTCAGGAGATGACCCATGTACAAACGGATTTATGCTCATCGTTAGGTTTGGTAGATTAAAACCATATAAAATCACAGTTTTAAAGAGTGACTCAGAAGACATAACTATGGTAACGAGCATCAAAGAGTAGTTGATCCACCCAAATATGCTCAAATTCTTAAAAAGATGAAACTTGAAAGTTTCGAAAAATTATGTAATTTTTTTTTATTGACTAATGTAATGACAGTAGTTGTTCGTTCTCCGAATAAATAAATACAGACAATTACTAGCACGTTATGTTACGTGGAGCCCAGAAAAAACGAGTCTTGAATAAGTCACATTTGAGGGACGTAGCCAAGCCGAGTCCGTCAATAGATCCGAATCCCCGAATTGACATTTTCACAGAGGCATATTGTGCTTTACTCCGACGATGCGAGAAATACAATATTTTCAATAATATTCATCGAAACAGGTACGTCGAGAACGTTCAACATATAGACACATGCCAGCTGCACGGCAGACAGCTAAAACAAGGTCACACCATACTTGATCGAAAGCTCTTTGACTCGGCCATCCGCCATGCTCGCTCGTGAGAATGGGCCTATTCTGTCAATAACTAGGACAACTATTAGGGTGGGTTGCACCAAACCGTCTGTAATCGTAAGCGGTGCTCGTTAAAATCTGATTGTTAGGAAAGTTTGACAAGTTTCTATGGGATGACAGCTGCCGGCGCCATATTTGACGATGACTGGCCTGTGATCGTATGTTAGTGCAACCGACCCTTAGTGACATTCTTTATTCAAATAGGCGTACAAAATAGTACATTGTTTAACGAGGGGCGTAAGTGGAATATTGCGAACGAGAGTCTACCAGAAGGCTTTTGATGACTCGAGTATGCAATATTCTTACGCCCGTGTTATACACAATGTTTTTCATCACATTTGCGAGGAAATAAATAACTACAAAAGACAGAAAAATCTATGTTTCATACAACCGCACCAATCAAAAATTTACGAAATTGACAACTTCACTTCCGGATCAGCGAGAGTGGAGCGCGGAGCTGCAATATTTCAACCAATCACAGAGCAATTCAGTATTCTTGGGGCGAGTCGCATGGCCAACTAGATTTTTTTCAACCAATCACAGAGCAGAATTCTTGTGGCTCGCGGGCAACCAGATTTGTCGAAACCAATCAGATCACACACAAACGAATATTTCCCCAGGTAAGTAATGAAAAATTATTTCCCGTGGGAGGATTATCGGCTATATCTGCTCTATACACCTGCATGTAATAACCCCTTTACGAGCAAGTGTGATGAAATAGTAGATTGTGTCTCAAGGGAGCAAAATGACATATTTACGGCGAGGGCGGTATATTGAATCTTGAGCGTAGCGAGGGATTCAAGTGTTTACGCCCAAGACGGAAATAATTTTGCTACCGTGTGACACATACTGCTTTTCACACCGTCTATGAGGCTCGCTGCTAAAAACATGAAATATCTTACAAATGATTTTACTACAGAGTGTCACATACTGCTTTCCACACCTTCTATGAGGAAAAGAGTCATTGTTGCCCTCAAATGAGGGAAGAAAAGTAAATCTTTGATCCCTCATTCGAGGGCAACAATAACTCTTTTCTGAATAGCAGGTGTGAAAAGTACTTTTGAATTGTCAATTACAATTATTATTCTTGAAAAATATTAAATTTATTTACCTTCTTCTAAGGCAATCATATCCATGAGTGTGGTCGGCGAGAGCGGGCGCGTGTTGCGATTCAGGAGGTCCTCGAAGGCATTTTCCAGTTTCAGTACACCCGTGTTGTACAACTGATTCTGGAACCAATGAACATCCAGAAATTACCCCTTATTTGGCTTATCCAATCATGTCTTAGAAACTTTGGATACAATTCAACCCCATTGCACCTTTTATGTACATTCAATCAATCAATCAATCAATTTATTTATTTCTATGAATGTGGTACAATTTAGGGTCTTATAATTATTTTAGTTCAGCACATCCTGCCAGTGTTGGCGTAGAAATAGTTACACATGGAGGTCATTACATATCGATAATAAAATATTTACAACAATATATTAATAAGAACATTAACATCTTGAAGGTGGTTCTAAAAACTCTTTTATTGAATAGTAACAGTAAATCCTCTTTAATATTTTCAAAACCCTTAGATAAGGACCAGGTTTACAATATACCGTGCCTGGGCGGCGGGCGGCGAGCGAAGATGGCCATAACAGCACCATAAATTGAACTGTTATGAGATTGCATTGCACGGCCCGTAACTTAATAGCACAGCTGCGCCCCCGCGAGCCGCACGGGCTCGGCAATCTGGTGACGTATGCGCACGCCGGTTCAACAAGTGTGGTTTCATACGAATCACGAAAGATCACACGAAGTATGCAGCGGTCTCATTATGCAGCAGTTGCATAATAGTAGTTTATGCAACTGATACATAATGAGAGGTCTCAAAACACGAGTATGGTTTAATGAAACGAGCGTCAGCGAGTATATACAGTTGTATACATATACTAATTATGTACAGTTGTATACACTACTTTATCTACATCCATACATTAAATCCTCTTTCATGTGTTGAGGCACCATTGCATTGAAAGTGCAGGAGTTGGAGTTCGTGAGCTCGTTGAAGTCTTTTTGAACACGAGCCTGTATCGTAATGGGCGGAGATGGGCATAACGATACCGTTTTTGATGCTGTTATGGCCATCTCCGCCCCGGACCGACACGATATTGTAAAGTTGGTCCTTACCTACACTTTTTGAGCACATAAAAGAGGATTTACTGTATGGGTGTAGATAAACTACTATTATGCTTAAATAATTAAGTCATAATTCCCAAAAATGCTTTTGACAGATAGGCCGATGCTGAGTGATCACTTAAGTGCATTGGATTAATTTTAGTAACGAAGACTAAAAAAGATATGAGAAAAGAATTATAATACTCACAATATTCTCCAGTTCAACACTTTGTGGATTGTTCTTGTTGAAATAATTCTGAGCTTCTGCCAGTTTATCCAAGGCCTAAAAAGAGTATATAATAATAAAAGAATCATTCTCTAATGAATTGGAGATGCCTTGTAGATTAAGTACATTAAAAATTGAAGGGTTGTATATAGATTCCCTTCATCTGAAATAAATTATTTCATTTCATATTAACAGTAAGATAGTTTTTATTCACATTTACTAAACTTTTACTTGTTTATTATTTAGCCCAATGGTTGACTGGTAGAGTAGAGAATGATTTACGGCATTATGTCTTGAATTAATATATATTTTTTAATTAGAAGTAAACAAAAGTAAAAATAAGTCAGATTAAAACGAAA